>JAWNMN010000401.1:0-1250000 GCA_035044025.1 Drosophila paracracens | reverse complement strand
AACTTTAATTATTATATCTGACATAAATAATAAATAATCGCAACTGCTATTGTTGTTATTGTTGTTTCTATGTCCCATTCCGGACAGCAGTCAAAAATGTGACATTGACGACCAAACATGAGTTGATCAAACAGACAAACCAATTGAGGGAACTCCAAGTTCCAAAGGGGTGTTCAAATAATTTCACCTGTTATGAAAAATGTTAAGCGCCCCAGCCCATTTCATCAAATATTGACTCAATCTATTCACACCCATTGAAATAGGTCAGCTGCACCTGTCATACTCTCGTTTTGTGGAAATACCTGACGGATAACAGCTCGCACACACACACACATAGATACTCATAATTAAACAATATGCGAGCTGTGCAAAAAATATTTTCAATATACCAAAAACTATAAATAAAAATATAAAACAACGCAACGGCGTCACTTTCTCCCTCAATAAGTACATATTTACATTTAACCAACACATTGGTAAATTGGCCCGTGTGAGCGGCCGGACGACAGTCCGTGCACACATTGCATAAATATGAGGTAATTTTTTAATAAGAAAACAGACGTGTCCCAGCCTCTCAATCTGATGTGAACTCTTATTGCCACTTTGTCTCAGTATCTTATCACAAGCCGACATGAAATACTCCCAGTTACAGCAAATTGAAAGCCATAAGAGTAAACGTTTTATGTCAAACTCATTATTATTTTGATGCATGTAAGATTTGTATATTTTGATAGTTACAAGACATCAACAATAACTACTTGTGTGACCCAAGCCAGCAATTAAATAAAGATCAAGTAATTAAGTTGATTGTGAGCAATCTTGAACTTTGCTGGTCGGCCTAATGGCAAAAAAACTAGTAAAGAAAAAAAGTATAGAAATAATCATTGCCAATTATTAATACTCTTCAAAGCATATATTTAAATGCATATTAAAATTTGTGTTTGCTGAGAGTTTTTGATAGAATTAAATCCATTTATGGGAAGTTCATAACAAATTTGATTCGAAGATAATTCTTGGAGTATGATTTCGAAAAATTAATTGAAAATAAATGTTACTCTAAACATATGGAAAGTGTAATAAATTAAACTCATATTTTCTAGTTCTTACACAAAGGAGAGAGTAAATTAAAATCATAGAGCATCCAAATGATGTTACCGAAAATTCGATCAGTTGATTTTAAAAAGACGACGTGCTCACGAATTGCTCATGCTTTTTTAGATAGGCTATTGCATGAACTATTTATATATATATATTTATATTGAGCAAAAAAATAAAAATTAGTGTTAATTGTACTTTTGGATAAAATATGTTGCTACACGTAAGGGAAGTTTGATTGTCTCAAATTTGATTAGATAATAAAACCAGCTTTGAATTTAACCATTAACATTAATTATTTATTGAATTTAATTACTTTTTTTTAACAAAAGCTGTTCATAATCTTCAGAAAAATGTTTTTCATTATTTAATATAATCATTTTCTTAGATTGGGAAACCCTCTTTCTTTTTGCACTTCGTCTTTTGTTACTTCCCCAAAAAATGTCATTAACGAGATGTAAAAACAAAATTCGAGTTTTTGATGCGGTAAAAATGAAAAATGCATAAATTAGGGCGAGGGATGTACATGTCTGACGAGCACCTGCCAGTTTTTGACAACGCTGACTGTATAACTAGGTTGCCAGATCTTCAGAGCAGATACATGGGATCATCAGGTATATGTACATGGTAAATAGGGGCGATCAAGCGCCAGCATGCTCCACCGCACGTGATCACTATACATGTAGTTTTGAAATACGTGAATGCGCGCGGCAAAAAAAAAATAATACGACAGTCTGAGGCGGGGTCTGTGTCTTAAATTTACTTTTGGCTGGTGAAATTTCGCCATTGATGTACTTGCTGCTGTCGTTATTTTCTTTGCGCCACGCTGACCTTGATCTGCGGATGGCGACGGAGATGGGCAACGGTGGCGCGAATTGGGCCAGTTATGAGCAGACTTGAGGGGAACCTGAGCAGAATGCAGTTGCCTGCGTCATTTAATTTAATGCTTATGCAATCTCACGTACACACATAAATATGTAAATCTTCTCGTTGTTTATATGCGTTATGTAATGAGTTAAGCACTTGTTTTCCGTTAACTTAAATCGGATGGGGGCGTGAGTATTACCATCAGTCACTGCCCTGAAATCTTAACGATTGTTAGCCGAGACAGTTAATGATGAGAGTACCAAAAATCAAAATATATAGTGTGGAATTGTTTTGTCTAACAATAAGCATAATTGTTATATTGGTTTATGTATGTCTTCAAAATATTTTGAATTGATTGCGATAAATGAATGTCGTTCAAATATTATTTTGGGGTATTTTTAGTTTTCTGTAATTCAATTTTAGCTTTCATATTTACTCTTTGTACATCCAATTTTGTATTTATTTAGTCATTACATTCAGATTGATGTCCATATGATCTCCATTAATAACCTTTTTCATTCATTATCACTTTGGTAACTATTTTCACTAGTTGCATGTATTAATACAGATTTTTCATTGATTTGGCGAATGAACTTTGACTTTCTTCAGTATTTAGTCTAATTTAAATACTAATTAAATAAATCCGTTTTTTATTTTAATTCTTAAAATTATGGATTGCTATATATTTAAAATGAAATTTAAGGATTTAATTCATGTTAACATAGTTAGGACAGTAAAATTCTGGCAATTCATAAGTTTCAGCATTATAGGAATTTTAAAATGTACAGTACAATGAATATTATTCATTATAAAATTCTTGATCTCTAATTTCCACAGATTTTCTCTTCGATTTTTACTTCAATTGCAACAAACTGTTTATTGCAACTGTTATCATAAATTAAATTCATTATAATAACTTGGAATGAAAACTTAAAAATAAAATTAAAACTAATTTATTGTAATGGCAAATTGTGTAACTAATTTAAAAATTAAAATTTATTATTTTGGATGCCAAGAAAGGAAATTTTTGTACACATTACAAGTTCACATTTCCAAATATATTTTTACTTTCTTTTCATCTTTGCCACTTGAGTTGGATATGAAGATTATGATTTACTCCAATCGATCTCTCTATGCTGTAATCTTTACAGTAATCTTCAAAACAACGCTGATAGATGTCCATAAATAATACAACTATTTAGCAGTCGACTTCCTAATTGAAAATGAAATTTCAAAGCTTGGCGCTCGAGGTAGATTGAAAGCAAAATGTGTCACCTGTGACTCTCGGCCAAATAAATTTGAACAGCAATTTGGGTTATGTAATGGTCAAAAAGGCAAGGCACAAAAAAGTGTACACGAGCCAGAGAAATATATACTTGCCACACCGATGTTAAATATTTATTTGAAACAAATACAATTGGCGAACAACAAAACTAAAATGCATTAAATTATGTAAATTCAAAGAAACTAAAGCATATATATGTATGTTTGTGTATGAATCTGTAGATGTGTACGCGAAATTGCCATGCGCTTGATGATATTTGAGACGTGGTCGTTTGCTTGTTTGTATAGCTAATTATATAGGCTGATGCCCGGGGGCGTCGAGTAAATAACGTAAAATGGCCAAGGCGCGTATTCGCACTACTAAGTGGTGCAAAATGATGGGCGCCGAACGCATCAATTACGGATGGGCCGAGTAAGTAAGTATTTACGATCCCCTACAGAGACAAGTGAGTCCAAAAATGTTTGTCAATGCAATCGACAGGTAATCACTAACCAGCAACCAGCCGGGCACTTAAAATTCAGCATCGTTAGTGAAGCAGCTCCAAAAATTTTCATGGTATATGAAAAACCCGCACAAAACCCGAGAGCCGAAGTCCAAACCGAAGTCCAAGCCGAAGTGGCAGTCGCTCATATATAAGACCGGGTGTTACCAAAAAATTTGTGTCATTGCAGTTGCCTATAGTCGATCGGTCGGTCGTTGGTTTTCTCGTCGCGAAAAATTTCGAAAAATTGTTGAAAGAAATAAACAACTAAAAGAAACGAAAGAGTGTGGGTGTGAGTGCAAGAGAAATATTTTAAAGAAATTCAGAAAAATGAAAGCGTTCATTGTCGCCGGTGTTTGTTTGTTCGGCCTGCTCAGCCTGGGCACGGCGCAGTTCCAAAATGGACGTCTGGAGCCACCAAATCCGCAGCTGTGTGCCCAGCGCATAATTCACGAGAAGACACCCGATGGCAAAGGGTGAGTTAATCACTATGTTCAACACTAATAAATAGTCACTAAGTGCCCTAAAATGTATTCAAGCAGAATTAGCAATAATCTCACTTACATCTCGCTTAATCATATAGCTACTTCTTCTCGTGGCGTGACCCACAATTGAAGGGCGTGGAGGAGGATTGGCTGAGTGCCAGAAATTATTGCCGCAGACGTTGCATGGACTCCGTTTCGCTGGAGACCAGTCTGGAGAATGAATGGATCAAGCAACGCGTCGTGGGCGAAAATGTAAGTTTTACTTCTTACACAAATAGGGACGAAGAATAAAAATTTTTCCTTTTACACAAAAGACTTAAGCAACAAACTTGTCAACTTTTAGTGCACCTGTTAAACTTATTTTGACCAATCAAACAAATCATTCAAATTCAATGAAATTAACAAAAAAATATATGTATGCATACAGGTCATTGTTGTCTGTATTGATATACATTGTATACAACACTTCTGAAAACAAGCGGCATATGAAAAAACAAAGTTTTGGACTCTTTATCGACAAGTAAAAAAGATTCCACAAAAGAAGTCAAACCAATTTATGATGTTTACCTCAATCGTTTAAATTTAGTTATAGCCTATTGTTAAGATTATGTCATATCTGTATTGATGAAGTGTGCGATAAACGCTGCAAAACTGAAATAATTTTTGTGTGAACTTATGACAGCTCGAAATGTTGCCGAAAGTGTGCCAAAGATAATCGAATTATGAAGTGACCACGTTAATGGCCCCAATTCAAATTGAATGGCTTATTGGGCTTATTTCAATATAGATGTGGGATAACACATTGATTTATATATAAATATTTTTTTTTTTAACTCAAGTTCAATGTAAAGCCAAGCAAAAACTTTCGCAGACTCCATATTTACAACTATTTAACATTTGTTTTTTTTGCAATTTTGTTTTTGCTTTTGTTGCTGTTGATGTTATTACATTTTGCGCGCACGATTTGTTGCTTATGCAACTGAAAGTCAGACAAGTGTCAAGTTAAAGAGTTGTCTGCAACTGTCTGCTGACCAGTGGCCGGCAGCATCTCAGCGGTCTCCGTGTGAATTACGTGAGAAAAACTGATATTGTAATGAAAACGAAAGTTGGGTGTGAGGAAATAAAATATATGCACAAAAGCGAGAAAAACAATCAATAATGCATGTGTGTGTGTGTGCGTCTTTAGCTAACGGCGCAAAATTTGTCCACAGAAACGAGGAAGCGTTGTTGCAGCTCAAGTATTTTCAGGCGAATCAGTGCCAATGCCAAACAAAAGACTTAGGCAACGAACTTACCGCAATGTATATTATTGTACTTGGGGAATGATTTTTGTTTGAATGATAGTTAAACTAAAGATTCACCATATTATTGTTATTAAACGGATATAAAGAGGTACTCAAAAATCTTTTCAAGCTTTAGCTTTTAAAATCAATAATACAATACATTTATTTACTTGAGAAAGTTCTGTAGATAAATGTCCATTCTCTCAATTGGAAACACCGTATGACTTTCATTTTATTGCTTTTCTTTTTAACCATTTGATCGACCTACCTGCGATTGCGCTGATAAGCTTAAGAGTCTTAAGCTGTCTCATATCATGCGCATTAATCATGGGCGCTCCACTTTTACTTTATATCAGATCAAAGAGACAAACATTTCCCGTCACACAAATACCAAAATGAAGCAAGTGCACCTGTTCACTTCCGCAATGCTGCAATTGATTGATTGAACCTTTAACAATTACAATGCTGGCCCGCAGCTAAACAAAAGAAAACAATGCCATGCCCATTCAGTTTTAACTTTCCGCTCATTGGAGTTATCCAAAGGGCAGCATTAAGCACTCGGCTGACGACAGGTATACAGTACGTGTGTATACCGATATGTAGATATACTATATATATATATATATATATATATAAAATATACAGTTTTATAGCCACTCGGGTGAAAGTGACTGATGAGCATTGCGGTTGCTGTCACTGCCGCTGTCTCTGCCACCTCCCGTGGCTCTGTTGAAATGTAGACAGCCGCTCAACGCAAACATCGACGCTGGAACGGGTGTGGCCACAAAGGGCGCGACTTTGAATGAGTTCGCTTTCAATGATACCATAATAGTGGCTGCCTGGCTGGCTGACTGCCTTTTGTTATTGGGCGTGTGCAGCCCAAACCTAAAACCGGGAAATCACCAAATGCCAAAGCTAAAATTTCTATTAGCTGTAATCGGTGCCAACGCATTTTCAAGCGTACAACAAACGAGCTAATGGAATTTCTAACCATATTGCAAGTGCAATGAACTTGAACTACTAAAAAATGTACATAGATAAATTTATATATCAGTATTTTTTAATGTATATTTAGAGAAATATAAGATTTAAAAGAATTAAAAGGAAAAAGCTTCAAAATAAAAATAAACACACTTAAAATTTAAATTTCAAAATGAAATATATGATAATACTTAAGATTCTTACGTTTCTTTATTCTTTAATATAATTACATTTTATTTTACAAAATTAAAAAATAAAATGTATTTACACAAAAATATTTGCAGGTGAAATACATCTGGACCAGTGGTCGTCTGTGCGACTTTAAGGGCTGTGAACGTCCCGATCTGCAGCCAACAAACATCAACGGCTGGTTCTGGACTGCCACACTGCAGAAGTTGGCACCCACCACAGAACGCTCCCAGGGCGATTGGTCGCCCACCGGCGGCATTGGACTGCCCCAGCCCGATAACCGTGAATTCAAGCAGAATGGCGCACCCGAAAACTGTATGGCTCTGTTGAACCAGTTCTACAACGATGGTGTCAACTGGCACGATGTCGCCTGCCACCACAAGAAGTCCTTTGTCTGTGAGGAGAACGATGCCCTGCTGAAATACGTGCGCTACACAAATCCCAATCTGCGCATCTAAATTGCTCAATTGGTAGCAGCTGGAATTAGGTGTGGAGTTGGAGCCCAGAGCAGCTACTCCAAATAAACCAAAAATGATATTTTATGTAGCTACTACATACATTGGTATATGTGTATGTGTGTAGATGTACGATTATCTTTTCAATTTCTGGCTATCCTATTTGTCTTACGTCTGTATTTTTGTAACCTTTTCCCAGTCTCTGCGCTCTTCCTCATCAATTAGTTTAATTATTAATTTTGTATTAATTTATGATTGCTTAAATTATAATATAACATTCAAAAACGACATGTAAAATATACAAATTGAATTTATTTTGTATGCGGATCAGAGATGAGGGTTAAAAATTGTGTTTGGGCATTACTGAGCTGATATATATATTTATATATCTTTAAATCACTAATTTTTGTCCTTAATCTCACATATAAGGGTATATGTGAAAACATGGACACCCATTTTAATAGCGAAAATTGTGTCCATATTTCATACATGTACTTATTCAAAGTAGTGAAATCAGTACAAGCTGAATATTGAATGCAAGCCATTCTTGAGTCGTGAGTCAACAATCTTCAAAAAAATACAGACCACCAACCATAAAATACATTGAGTAGTACGAGTGCATAGTATCGATAGACAGCTTCAAATGTGGTATTTTTAAATAGTTGAATAATCGATACCATAAAAATACCACATTTGAAGTTGTCTATCGATACTAGGCACTCGCACTACGATTTGCACAGCAAGCGTTTATGTTTATTGAATTTGCTGGTTGAATATGGATATTGGCGAACTGTTGGCGTTCAAGGCAAGTATGGTGCAATGGGAGAAAGCGTAATTCACTAACGAGTCTATCATACACATCAATGAGAACAGCCCGAGCAGACACCAAAGCGACCACATGAGGATGACGATGATTTCGCGCTGCCGGAACCGGCGACCAGCGATATTGGAAAACGGGGCGGCGGCAGCGGTGGTGATGAAAAGGCCAAGCGAATGCGCCGCATTGCAGAAGCCAAAGAAACAGCCAACTACAAAAAACCGCATGTAGGCAGTTCGGGGTCAGCTACAGGGTCGGGCAGCGGAAGCGCATTCGAGTTTGATCCGGAGTTAACTGAGGAGGAGCGCCTCAATATACTGAAGTATGTGGAGAGCGAGGAAGCCGAAGGCGATGTACTGGACGAACAGGGTCTCAAGAAGCTAATACTGGTGTTTGAGAAACGCAATTTGAAGAATCAGGAGATGCGAATCAAATTCTCCGACAATGCGGAGAAATTCATGGATTCGGAGTTGGATCTGCATACGGTAATTCAAGAGCTAAAAGCAATTGCCACAGTGCCGGATCTTTATCCGCTGCTGGTGGAACTGCACGGCCTGCACAGTCTGCTCGAGTTGCTGGCACATCAGAACACAGACATTGCGGTTGCCGTTGTTGATCTGCTGCAGGAAGTCACCTTTCTGGACATTCTGGGTGAAAGTACCGAAGGCGCTGAGGCGTTAATAGAGGCATTGCGCAAGGAGCAAATCTGTGCATTGCTCGTGCAGAATCTGGAACGACTCAACGAGCAGGTTAAGGAGGAGTCAGAGGGAGTCCACAATACGCTGGCCATTGTGGAGAACTTGACGGAGATTGATGGCGAATTTGTGCGCGAAGCGGCCACACAGGGTCTACTGGCCTGGTTACTTAAGCGGCTTAAGGGCAAATCACCCTTTGACCCAAACAAATTATACTGCAGCGAGATATTGTCGATACTGATACAAACAGAAAACGAGAATCGCCTGCTGCTGGGCACGTTGGACGGTGTGGATGTGCTGCTGCAACAGTTAGCTGTATACAAGCGACACGATCCGGCCAGCAACGAGGAGCAGGAGTACATGTCTAATATGTTCAATTGCATGTGCTCGGCGCTGATGGCACGCGAAAATCGAGATCGTTTCCTCAACGGCGAGGGTCTGCAGCTAATGAATCTGATGCTGCGCGAGAAGAAAATGTCGCGCAACGGCTCACTCAAGGTGCTCGATCATGCCATGGCCGGCCAGGATGGGCGTGAGAATTGCAACAAATTTGTTGAGATCCTTGGCCTGCGCACCATTTTTCCGCTATTCATGAAGACGCCCAAGCGCAATAAGCAGCGCCTGCTCTCCATCGACGAGCACGAGGAGCATGTGTGCTCCGTTATTGCATCCATGCTGCGCAACTGCAAGGGCACTCAACGCCAGCGCATGCTGGCCAAATTCACTGAGAACGACCACGAGAAGGTTGATCGTCTGCTGGAGCTGCATCTCAAGTATTTGGCCAAAGTGGAGACCATCGACAGGGAAATCGACCAGCAACCGAAGGTAAGCAAATTACTGAGACTTGCCGTCGAGCAAAAATGCAATAAATTGGCAGTTATTAACAATATACATTGAGACAAAGGCGTAATCAACATTTTTACTCTGAACAGGATGCGAGCGTGGATGAAGACGAGGAGGCGGAGAACAATTACATAGATCGCTTAACTGGGGGTCTATTTACGCTGCAGCGCATCGACTATATCCTGCTGGAGGTCAGCTCTACATCGGATACAATCAAGCAGCGCGCATTACAAATTCTAAACTTGCGCGGTGCCTCAATGAAAACAATTCGAAGCATAATGAGAGGTATGCACTTGCTAATGCCCAATCCAAAATGTGTTTAATTTCAATGTATGTATCACTTTTAGAATACGCTGGCAACTTGGGAGATGGCGACACCGACTGGCGAGAGCAGGAGCAGACCCATATACTTTCTTTAGTCGATAGATTCTGATTCCTGCTAAATATAAATAACTATATCAATTAAACGTCCGTTGGCGTTCACAATAACAATTTGATTTGCCTATAATATCTAGTAAATTTTGATTATTGTGGAATTTAGAAATTTAAAATTTGATTTTTTTTTTTTGGTTAATACAATTTTAGATCTACAATTTTAATCGGAGGCATTCGTCCAATTTCTAATTGCTTTTATTTTCATTTGGTTGGCAGCAGGCGAATTCTTTGTTCTTATCCCATCATCTTTCTTTGGAAACTGTATATAATTATGTTATCCTCTGATAGTATTTGGCGTAAAGAGTATCTTTTCAAGTTTCTTATATTTTTACTTCTTTTTACATTTGTCATCTTTCTTCTCCTGTTTCTTTTCGCATTTGTCCTTCCCCCTGCATAAATATGAATTAGATGTTGGATCTTTCTTATGGAAAAAAATTAAATACGCGCAATACAAAATATTTTAAATTATACAAAATAAAGACAATTTGTTAAGTGAGTCGGAAAGCATATTTTGAATTCGACATAGCAAACAAATGAGCATAAAATTGGTTGACAAAAATCAAATGATAAAACTTAATAAATTCGATAAAGCATGTTTTTTAATAATATTGAAATTTAATTAAAAGCAAACTAATTTTAATTGCATAATACACGTCTAACTACATTTTAAGCAGTGTGCTGTTCAATAAATTAAATGAGTTTAGCAAAAATCACGTTCGGCATTTAGTTTTCAGTTTCAATTGTACGTTTCCTATTATATCATTGGAGTTTCGTGCAAATAACAGTATATTTTGGGTTTTACGCAAACAATGTTTTACAGGTGCAAAAAACGTTCAGCTCTTAGGATTATTCGAATTTATATAATAGTACGGCGTGTGATTTGTTCAAAATACACAACAATGACGAGTTTTGAGTTTAACCTCATCTTAAAGGTCATCAGATTATTATATATATATATATATAATTTTTTTTTTTTTTGCAGTATTGTTGAATTCTTTTAATTCGATCAATCGAGAGCGAATATGTATCTAACTACTAAGCGATGAACAGTAGTTTATGTAAATTGTATCTAATTTGTTGAGTAGATGTGCCTGTGTGTGTGTGTATTGTTATTTGTGTGACTGTCGCCTGTGTTGTACGTGGGCTTTATGGTTGACTTAGCCGTTAATTGGATTCGATCTACTTCTGTGCATCGGGAATCTCAAAGTTAACATCCATGTTCATTTCGCGCGCCAGCGAAACAATCTGTGCCAAATGCACGGCCATATCGGCAGCCTTGTCCAAATCATCGCGCGCCAAGATCTTCAAGCCCGATGAACGTATCAGCTCGCGAGCCTCCTTCACCTTGGTGCCCTGGTTACCAAATACATACAAGATGAGCACATTGGAAAGGCACTCCGAAGTGACAGCAATCAAACTCACCTGCAAACGCACAACGATTGGCAAATTCAGGTTCAAATCCTTTGCTGCTGCAATGATGCCCTCGGCAATGACATCGCAGCGCATAATGCCACCAAAAATGTTGACTAACAAGCACATGACTTTCTTGTCCGATGTAATAATCTTGAATGCCGCTTTGACGGCTTCTGCCGTGGCGCCACCGCCGACATCAAGGAAATTAGCTGGCTCACCACCGTACAACTTGATAATATCCATGGTGGCCATGGCCAAACCAGCACCGTTAACCATGCAACCAATGGTACCATCCAGGGCAATATAATTCAAATTGTATTTTGCCGCCTCAACTTCCTTGGGATCCTCCTGCGTCCAGTCGCGCATGCAAAACAGTTCTTTCTGCCGGAACTCGGCATTGTCATCGAAACGCAATTTGGCATCAAGGGCAAAGACTGCAATTGGCAACAGAATGCATTAGTTGGAATATTCAAATCGAAAATACAGTTTTCAATTACATTAAATATTGAGGGTTAAAATAATATATATAAAGACTAGCTACGTAGCATTTCGAATAATACTTACAGCCTTTGTGGATTAACATCATTCGAGTTTTCACGCAAGATACAAATTGAATGAGTTTAAATGTAGATGAGGAATGAGTTAGTTGTTAGCGGACGTAACACACATAATATTAATAATAAAAGAAAGAGTTGCTGAACAAAATTAACTTACAGCCGGTCATAGCATCTTCGGCGTAGGGATTGATCTCAACCAAGAGCGCATCTTTCTTCACAAACAGTTTGTACAGGTTGAGGAGCATTTCGATATGCTCATCAGCCCCGGCTCCACCCAGTCCGACCTTTTCAATCATTCTGCTGGCCTGCTCCTTGGTAAGACCATTAACAATGTCGATGGGCTCGTAAAGAATAGCGTCGGGATTTTCCTTGGCAACTTCCTCAATGTCAACGCCGCCCTCCTTGGATGCAATCAGAACCGGACCCTAAGAGTACGTTATTTATTTAGTTATCAAGTTTATACTATTATTATTATTATATGATTATTCATTGAGTAATCAAGTGTCATAGAACTTACGTTGAAGGCACGCTCCATCATGACGGCAAAGTAAAACTCACGACGTGGGAATTTGCGCTCGGCAACCATTACCTTCTTACAGATGCGACCTGCGGCGCCAGTTTGCTTGGTCACCAGCAACTGATCAATCATCTTGGAAGAATATTGCTCAGCGCTGTCGGCACTGCGGGCGTTATAAAAGTCAACATTAGTATTTTACGCAATATATATATATATATATATATATATAACAAAGTGAATATGATTTACTCAAAAACGACGCGCACACCGCCCTTCAGGCCATTCTTAAATGTTCCCTTGCCACGACCGCCGGCAAGAACTTGCGCCTTCAGCACCAGATTATCTGTTTTCAGATTTTGGGCAATATCATGAGCCTCCTTACCATTCTTGGCAACGGCAAATCTGTAAATACAAGTTGAATCATCAGTATTTAAGTAATATTTGCAGATAACCCGACTTGCACGACCCAGTGAGCCCGAAACAACCCATAAATATTGAAAATGACGAAATGAAAGTGAATCAAAATAGCGACAACAGTCCATATCAGCAGTTCAAAGTCTCTTTTTTAGAATATGACGAGCGTGTGAGTGTTGTCGTTATAAACAATATTTTATTACCTCAAGATTACTAGACTGAGAATTGTTTATACTATACTGAAATTAAATGACTTCCATTATTTCGTTTCTTTTATGAATGTTAAAATATAAAGCATCTAAAATTTTAGATTTCATAGTTGACATTTATATTAAGTTATAAATTCCACAAATTTTAAAAATGATTTGCTTATTTATATAACTGCATTTCGATTTGGTCAAAAATCTTTTTAATTACAAAATTAAAGATTAAAAAGAGATTTAAAAGAGTTTATTGAACTATTAAGAGGTTTTGATTTAAAATAAATAATTAAAGGATTATCATATTTAATCATATTTTTTATGCTGAATCTTATCAGTACCTCTCTTAACATTATCTCTCGAGCTGTCACTATCTTTAGCAATACTCGCTTTAATTGTTTTTATTAAATAGTGATCAAAGAGCACGCAGATGAGTAGTCGCCACTTTTGTTGAACTTTGGACTGGAACTTGTTATTTATATAATAAATATATTTACTTACCGAGGCGTTGGGATGTTGCTTTCGTTGAGCAGTGTATATGAGACGTGTTCCTGCACATTAAGGTTTCTTATTTGCTGCAGCCCAATTGGCGAGTAATTCAGGATCTGCAAGCGGCAGGCAATTGACAAAATTTGAAATTAGCGAAAAGTCACGGGAATCCGATTGGAAAAGTAAATAAGTCAAAACACAAAACAAATTCGAGCAGTGACGCATCAGATAAGTAAATATGTCTGGCACAAACACACCGGGAAATATAGGTTCGCAATCGACGATATGAGCTTAGAGCGTCACGACGTTTAATGCTAATCAAATCCAATTCGCATAGATTCAATATTTAAATTAGTGGGCTCGGCAACAGCAGCAGCATCAGTTGACATTGCTGGTCATTGATAACAAACAGCATATTTGCAGTTACTAGGTGGTCAAGGTCTTAATTTAATGAGCGTTGCGTCACACACACACACACACACACACACACACATTTATATACATATATATACAAACAACAAATTGATCGAAAAGACCGCAAGTCAGGTGGCTGCTTTGAGCTCTTTGACGCTCACGACAGAGAGAGAAAGCGAGCATAGTATAGTGTTAACCTTGTCATGTTGTTGTTGGATTTAGTTGCTCTATTGCAATTATGTAAAAGTACGGTGAAAAATTGCACATTTGTGAACGTTGCACGAGACTCACCTTTGCAACAGTCGCGGGTTTCACAGTTTCGATGAGGCTACAGCCTGCACGTGCCAAAAAAGAAGCCATTTTTGTCTAAAATATGTTAAATACTAATCTAAATTTGTTGGCAAATATTTCAACACAAAGTGCGACTCACTTCGCTCGCCTTCTGAAATATAAATTGAATAGTTGCTATCGTTCTTGAGTTTAGTATTTAAATACGGTCACACATTGAACAGCTGTTTATCAGCTGCTTCGATAGCTGAAATCGAAATTTGAACATTTAAATTTAGGCAATTGCAATGAAATTTTTATAAAATATGTTACATGTCAAGCTGTTTAAATTTTAATGATTTGTATCCAAAGAACTTGGCTTGCTTTTCTATTAATAAAAGCTTAATACCAATGACGCCTGATATGAACACATATCGATAAAACACGCGATTATTCAATTAATGGCGTACGAACTCGACTTAAATAATACCCGATAACACTTTCTGAATTTCAGTTGCATTATTGGATTCTGCCATTTAATATCTTAAACATATTAAATTTCAGTAACCAAACAAATAAAATATCAAATCTTTAAAAATTACAGCTCTTATTATTATTATTACTCTGCTCTTGATGCAATGAAAGCCAATTATTTAGTTGATTTCCCAATTTCTGCGAATGCCAAATAACGGAACTGTGAAGTGCATAGCAAATAGCAAATTACAGTTTAGCGCCTAAAAACCATAAATACCTTAAGGAAGCCGCGAACAAAAATGAATTCTTACTATTACAATCAGTGGATGCATCTACAGGATGCTTACAATCAATTAAGTGTTAATTGGTTTCAAAGTAATAATGAGCTGAATGCGCTGAAATTCCGCTTAAACGAGGAGCTCACAGCAAAAAAAAATCAAGCACATCTGCTGAAAACTGCTACACACACTGAACGCAGACTGCGTGAAGATAACCAAAAGCTGCTCATGGAAAAAAACAGTCTGGCAAATTCGCTCGAGGCAATCAAAGTGGAGTTTGCCGAGTTGGAGGCACAACAACAAATACGATTGGAAAACGTTTTGCAGAAACAGGAGAATCTACTTGCTGAAAATGCATTGCTTAAAGGGGACTCCAAAAATTTAGCAATATTGGTGCAACAATTCTCAGAGGTAAAATTAATATAACTAATTTCTGGAGTATTATTTTTGAGTTGAACAATCTTTAAGCTGGACAAAGAACGATGCCAACTTAATTTGGAGCTCGACAATCGTAATGAGAACGTCAACGCCTTGAATGCGTCCAACGAAATACTTTTGAATGGAATCGAAAAACGCGATGAGACGATTGCAAAATGTGAGGAACAGGTCCAAAAAGTCGTCAAATTAAATTCCTCATGCGATAGTGTTTTTTCAAGTCAAAGTGTCGCCTCTGAACAGCAAGAAGGGCGCTTTGGATGCAAGGCATTAGTAGCACTCAGCACGCTTGGAGCTGAGAATACTGCAGGTAAGTTGAAAATTTTAAATTGACAATTGATAATCCAAATGTATTTGTTGAAGGCCCCAGTGATTCTCAAATTAACATGCGTTCACATGCCAAGCTTCATTTGATGCAGGTGCACAAGGAGACCATTGATCCGGCCCTGTGCGAGCATTGTGGCTGGCGTTCCACCAGCGATCGCCAACTGCATTTTCACATGTTCAAAAAGCATCAGATCGATTCGTTGTTCTACACATTTTCAAAGTCAGCGATATTGGGAAAGGACTTTGACTATGATCAGCTGTATTAATCTTATCAAATGGATTGATCCTATGACCCTAATCGATAGCCTAATTGTTTGAAATCTTTTAAATGTTCACCGATTGGAATATTGTTGTTATTTTCACATTTTTTGTTTGATATTAATATTTAAGGAGATATTTTGATTGGTTCAAATGAAAACGCTTTCGAAATACAAGTATTTACCAGTATAACTGCCAAGGAATAAGCAAAAGCAGAGATTTAAGTTTATAATGTAAATGACAGCTAAATAATTGAATATGTCATAATATATGTCATGTATAATGAAATAATGTGGCAAAGCTGCTCTTGAGTTGATTCTCTGAGTAGACACAAAGCAGTTGCTTATTAAATTTAAAGAAAATTCGATTACTTTTACGCCAAGCTAATAGTTTGTAACTATGTAATATATAATGTATATTATCCACAATATTATAATTTGAAATTTTCTACTGTTATGTATAAATCGAGCGTAAGCTATTAGAATTATGTTCCTTTGATTTAAAAAAAACAAATGTATGAAACGTTTTTGATTAACTATTATTTAGCCAAACGCGAAAGAAGGCAATCTTTATTTAAAGTTAAGTTTGTACTTATAAGCCACGCATTATAAGAATATTGAAATGTTTCAATTAATTTTCAATCGTGTTTTGATTTTGCACATAATCTTGCCACAATTCGCATTAAATACATGATATTAAAGCAAATTTGTATAATTTTTCCCATTGGTTTTATATTTTTTTAACATTTTTTTTTTGGATTTTACATTGCTTGTTATGGTTGGACATACAAAAAAAAAGGTGACATCAGCGTACAAGACGACATTTAACATACATACAAGAAATAAATTAGTTTATAATTATGATAATTAGGCAAATGCGCCTGTTTCTTTGTACAATTGGCAACGAATTCGAAATTCTCATACTAATAATGTACACTGTAAGAAAGCACGCAGACATAGCGCGCACTTATTGATCAGCATGCTGAATATACAGTGTACAATTTGAAATTGAAACGCTAAGACAAAATTACACGAAAATTACGCAAATGTTTCACTTAAACAATGCTTAAGCACAATTTAAAGGAAATCAACCGCGGTATTGATTTTGTGCAAGCCAAGCGCTAAGTGAAACAATCGCATTTTCATGGATGCAACTAGCCACATGGCTCAGATGTATATAGATATCCTGGTGCACAGAGTAGATCAGTTCTTATACATGAGCATGGGCTAAGTTGGCCAGAGGAACAGAGATAAAGATACACAATTAATAACATTGCAATGTTGAAACATTTTCCATTGAGCTCTGTGCGAAAATCCCAATGAAAAATGATTGGGAATTGAAATTTATAGCAAATACAATTGTTACTTGAAATCCAATTCGTTGTATATTGGAATTTTCGCTAAATGTTTTTGGGATAGCAGCAAAAACGATATACACGAAAATTCCAAATGCAACAAATTCAAGATTTCAAATGATAACTTTCGATTTTTGACACAAAGACACAAACACATAGAACACAAAAAACATTTAACATATAACATTTAAATTACTAACTAAGGACTAACACAGAACGAAACGCACACATAAAACACTTTAAAAACTAGAACATTTCGAAATATCATTTCGGTTTAAAACAGCGTGCCGTCATTTTCAAATATATAGAACTGTAAAACTTGAACAAGCCTATTTGGTGCCCGTTTGCCTGGTGCCAGACCAGCGCTCCCCTCGCTTCTTTTTGTTTGGTCGTCTCTGCCACAGCTCAGCTCTGATAATAATACTCCACATTCTCCTGGATCATCTGCAGCACACGCTGCCGTCCGATTTTGTTCCAGAATACATGTGGCTCCGATGAACCCGTCACACTACGTGGCGCGCTGCAAAAATCAATACAAAATTATTTAATAAATAGACCAAAACAAATATGCCAGAGAAGTATCGATTGGATTTGAAACATTGCACACCATGTTTAAATTGTTTTCCAATTTACGGGTGAATTTTCCAGCAGTTCACTAAAAATTTAACAACTCTGCCAGATATCAAATTGAGTTTCATCAACATTGTCTTCAGATATATCACAGTTGTGATTAAAAATTGTGATTACCAATCTTCAAAAGGAATTATTGAAATCTTAGATCACAGCATTGAAAAAAATGTGAACTTGATTTATGGTATTAGCAAAGACTAGAGATACTATTAACCCATAATCTTTGGAAACTATATTCATAAGTGAGCCCAGTTTTGGTAAGAAAACAAAATTGTAAAGTTCACAATTAGGAATGAGCCTTGCTTAGCAGGAGGAGGCAGTAGAGTGAGGGGGCTAGATGCCAGATATATATATATATATATATATACTACTGCCTCCTATATATATATATATATACTTACTTCTGGAAACAATCGAATCGCACAATGCCATTCTCGTTGATCAGGCACGAGTGTATATCAATGACTTTGAGGTGTCGCCCCTCGCTGCGTATGAACTTGTTGAAGCGCGACACCTTGTCGCATGTGTGCTTGTCGTGTCGATAGTTGGCCAGCGGTGCCAGCGTGGTCAGCACTGGGACAAATCTGCGATTGTGCATCTCCTTGATTAGCTGACGGAAATCGTGCTCGATCTGCACCAGCGGCCTGCCTCGCATTATATCCACCGAACCGATGTTAACAATGATTTGTGTCATCTCGGCCAGCTCGACGTGGTGCACCCGTTGCCGTGCCGCACTTATTGTCTGCCCCGAGATGCACAATCCAGACTGCAGCACCTTTTCATCTATGTTGGGGAAGGGGAAAGAGGGAAGGGTATGACATACAAATTATGCTCGACACTCCAACAGACTCTGTCTCGTTCTCACTTACACTTCTGGAGACGGCATTTGAGCTCCATGCGCGCCAAGTACAACAAGAAGTCATCGCCCAGCAATGGGAAGTCCAACAGATATGCATCATAGTCCGAGTTGATGGTGAACATGGAGTCATGTTGCGATGGACATGACAACGTTGTTGGCGTGGGCGTAAATTCATGACGTCGCTTGTGTGTGTACTCCTCCAGCTGCTGGTGTCGTTGTAGTGGTTGCTTCGACGGTGGTGCTGACTGTAGCTGTGCAGGATTCAAGGCGTTGGAATAGATGTTGTTGTTGCTGCTGCTCTTGTTGCTGTTGTAGTTGCTTCGAGCTGCCAGCTGCGGTAGCAGATATTGATTGTTGCTGTAAAAATACAGTAATCGATTTGACTTTAATCAGAGGAATGCCAGACAAATGCAATTCCATTACTAAATAATCAGCATGACAGTGATCACTCGATTAGACGAAACCTTTTCCTTTAGCAATATTCATTGCTAAAACTGATTTTTTTAAATTAAATTATAATTTTTGTAAATGCCAATTTTCTATTTGAAATAGTAGAATTTTTTGTATAACATTGTAAAGATATAGTGAAAATAGGTTGATCTGCAGCCAGAAAAACACATATTTAAATTATACAACATAAATCATAATAATCATTTTTCTATGGACGAGTTTCCTAAGAGGCTTAGAAATTTAAAATATAATTTTCAGTTTTTGCATTGATTTAATGATGTAAAATTGTTTGTTGAAATGAAAACTCAAAGTGAGAGATGTGTTGCACTTACAGATGCTTCCAGTTGTCCTGATAGACACAGCTGGGCGCCAATGCAGCGGTGGCCAAGTGCTGCATTTGAGTCATCTTGACAACTGGCGGCTTCTCACTCATGTTCAGGTTGTAGTTCAGGTTGGAGTTTTGCGGCATTCGCCGCTGGTATTGGGAGCGCCACAGGCGTGGTGGTTGCGGCAAATGCACGGGTGCAACAGCATTGTTGCCACTGTCGCGCTGTCGCTGCTGCAGTACCATCTTGTGCAGATGCCGCGTCCCATCTGTGGGCTTGATGTTGAACAGCCGCTTGCCGCTCTCACAGCACTCGGCCGTCACTTGCGGTATGGTCAGCAGAAAATCGGTGATGTTGTCGTGCAGCGGGAATGCCGTGCCCGTCAATTGTCGATATTCCTCTGCAAGAGTTGCAAGAATGTGGTCCAAACGAATTTCGCATGCATCCCAAGTTGGTATTATGCATGTACATTTTTTTTTTTAATGACTTAAATAGCTATTTTGCAAAAGCTTGTAATGAAACTTGTGATACATAAATACCAAAACGGGTAATAACTGCCGGCAACAGTTTTGAATTTTTAGCAATTTAAGTCAATAATAATATTGTTTAACAAAATACCATTTACCAAAAGATTGGAGAAAGACGGATAAAATTTGAGAAAATATTCAACATGCCCGTCAATAGTCTGGTTTAAAACAGAGTTCCAAAAAATATTTTACAAGTACGATAAGAATGAAAATTGATAGTCAATTGTCGATATATCTCTGTTAATTAATTAATTATGTGAAACAATAGATTTAACTTCTAGTTAAAATTCTTAAGCTTTTGATATTTAACATTAAATTTGAACATTTATATAAAAGTTAGACTTTCATTTGCAATGTTTGACGACTTTCTCGTGTTTTGTACTTACTTTTGATGGTCGATATCGTGACACCATTCTGGGCATTGGCCAGCAATATGGCGCGTATTTCAGTATCAATGTCGGGGTAGTCTTCGCGTACTCCCAGGTAGGTGTTCTCCAAGATGGTCATGCTGGAGCTATATTTCGCAATTATAGTCGATGAAAGAAGCGTGGCCACAACTTGCAGCTGCTCCTCCTCCTCCTTCGCCACCTGGCTGATGTGTCGGCTGAGCGCTCGTTGGGGCTGAGCTGCCACTAAATTCTTGCGTGCTGTGAAAATCTTCTGAAATTTTCGCAAGCACGTTGATTTTTCGTTGCAGAATTGCTTAAAGCCACGTTGTTTCTGCTGTTGGTATTGGTGTTGGTGTAATTTCAGCAGCTGCTGGCGCCACTGCTGAAAACACGTGGTCAGCTTTTTTCTCAATGCCGTCAGGCGGTGATTGTAAGTGTTCGGCACGCTGTTAAATTCACTTCTGAATGTCGCCATCGTTTTGTCGAAAATGAGTGCGCCTTTGTCCGTCCCATGTGCATTGTCTCACGTTCTCTCTCTCTCGCTCTCTCCTTTTCCATTCATCTTTCTCTGTGCTCCAATTTTGGTGAGTTTCTCGCTGCGCGTGTATTTGCATTTGTATTCGTGTTGATCACTGCAATTTGGCAAGTGTGGGAGCTGTATAATTGCAGTCCATCAGCATGCGTACTTTAACTGTTTATGTCCAGCGAGTAGGGTGCCTCAATAATTGAAATGAAAAACAAAATCTACATATTATTAGCAGATGGTTTTTGCTGAACATTAATGACATGCTATAACAAGAAATAATAATATTTGTATCGTTTACTTAGCCCATTTAATTCGATATAGCTGATATGAAAATAGTGCCCATTAAAAATGGGTTTTAATTTTCATGTGTGCGATAACGTAATGAAAAGCAATTGCCACCTTCGAGTCCAAATTTGAGCGCAATACAACTTATGAGTTTTTCTCACAGTTGCTTTTTTTTGTCTCTTTTGATTTTCTTATTCGCTGCAGATAAGCAATGTACGCGTAATAGGTAATTACGAAATTAAAACATTTTACGGGAACTCAAGCAGATCCAGCGAGGATTACCACGTGCAGCGGCAATCTCGAAATTGACTACCGGATAATAATAAGTTGCCTGTCTCAAACTCAACTCCCCAGATGATTATCGAATAATTTCCACCTGTGAGCACAAGACACAAGGCACTCTTGAGGATTGGCCGACAGACAGCATTGATGGATGGATGGATGGATGGATGAATGGTTGAATGGTTGACCAAGACACCCCTCTTTCTCGCGCTCTCTCTCTCTCTCTCTCTCGCTAACTTATGAACCAGGAAAAAGGAAATTCAGCAGACAACCAGCAGGCGAGAGTGTAAGAGTGGGAGGGGGGACAAGAGACCTTTAAGCCCCCAAATTTGACCAAATTTGTGTTAATTGCAGAGGAAGCTGCAGAGACGTGACAAGCAACACAAAACATGAACATCGAACCTGTCAAACTTGTACCCCACCCAATGACTGCTCCTTGATATTTACGATTTGTATTTGCAACTGTAATCTGTCTACACCTCTAACTCGCTCTCTCTCTCCCCGTTCGAATCAACTTAGTGAATGAGAATGGCAAACAAGAAGACGATTACAGAGTGTTTATTCTTTGTGATGTCTCAATGAGAAAATCTGCTATTAACAGTTAAAAGAAAATTGCTAGCTAATTATTAAAATTAAATTTTTATTTCGTCAATTTAACGGACTTGTAAATATTACTAATACATATCTTTATTTTTGTTTTCAACTAAAATTATTTTTTACCTTATAAAATTTTCTTTAGCACGTCTCGGTTTAAATCCGATTTGCATTCATACATTACAAATAATAATATGTTGTCAAAAATATTATAAGCGTTGCCAGTTTAGCCTTTTTACAGCTAAATATGTTGTTTAGTTTATTCTGTTACAGTCCCTATCTGCAAATCTAATGATGCATATGTATACATGTATGCATGTGCTGTAAGTGCCACATTTTGATAAAAAAAATTTTAAAAATCAAGTTAAGCCTTAAGGCTGGATATTATGTAAATATGGAATACCGAACACTACCCGCAAGAACAACTTTGTGCTGTTTGTTGCACTATTTATGAGAGTCAAATTCACTGATATTTGCATAGCACAGGCGTGCATATTACACACTCAGTTCCCGTTACATATAAATTTGAATGCGATGCCAATTCAGCTTTTTTCCAGTCAAATGCAATTGTCTTCTAAGTATCGCAAAAAAGTTAATTGTAAAGAGCGGATCGTGCAAATTTGATGATATAAATATTAATGGCATTCAATTGTCCAATTTTTTGAACTTTTATAAAATTCAGTCAAATAATATCAGCAAAAACTAAACCATATATTTAATAATTTTAGCATAACGAAGAGAGTAAGGATATAAATTAAAACGTTGAACAAAAGGGAACAACATTAAAAAATACTTTTTGAAATTTCTACTCTTTGCTTCAAAAACATAATTTTGGCTTTGTCCTATTTTAAGTACTTTAGCAAAGTATAAGTAAAAAGATAAAAAATAATATATCCTCTATATCTTGAACAAACTAAACAAATAATGACATAAATGAAATGCTTAACTAAAGTTTAAGAAAAAAAGGGAACAACTGCATTAAAAAATACTTTTTACATTTGTGCAGCTTTCAACAAAAGATTTAGCATTTTTCGAGTCAAGTCATGCTTTTTATTGAAAAGTTGTCAGCACTTATTTGAGTATTGAGTATTGAGTGCTCTGCTTAGTGGTTGAAGACTTTTGATATGAATATGAATGCAGCATTGAGCATTGTCCGCTTGGCTCTTGACTGACAGATTTGCGAGAGTGCGTGGAAGTTGGAGCAATTTTCCGCCTCAAATTGTAATTAAGTGCCGATACTTTGGCTACGAGGCCGCATTTTCGCATAAATTACGCAGCTAGACAGACTAACTGCATATTTGCAACGACTGCTATTTGTAATTTGTTATTGCCATTTGTTGTGGGTGGCCACCTGCTAATTTGCCGATTCTCGTTTGATATTTCGATAGAGATTTGCATGGAAAAAATGCCAGGAATGCTGCCACTAAATTAACTGGTTTCTGTTTGAATATGCCGCTGCCGTTGACAGGTAAACACAATTTTCTTATGTTTTCCGTATCACTTAATAAATAGAGGATAAGACGCCCAAAAACGTGCCAAATTCGAAAAGAGCACTGGCTCAATAGAAACGAACGTGACAATTGCTTGTTACAGTATCCAGTTATCGATATTATGTTATGTTGGCTAAAGAATTGTTAATTTTTGTATATAGGTATATAAATGTATATTTGTGTTCATTTTCATAAGTTTTTAAACTTAAAACTCAAATATTCAACTGGTATCAGTTTTAATTTAGTTTTCTTTATCATAATGTATTTTACTTATTTTTCCTTATCTTAAGTAATAATTGCTTGTGTTAAAATAAACTGTTCATTAATTTTTTTTAGCTATAATTTAAGTTTTTTTTTCCATTTTCCAAAACATATGTGGGCTCTACTATTATTTTGACCCCAACTGTTAATCACATATTTTATGATAAGTTTCTTTTCTGACTCTTCAATTTTTGAAGGTCTCAGTTCAACTGCTTGTTTCCTTTAATTATCCTTATCCGTTTGCTTTGCGGATTTGCATCTGTTACAATCAACCGTTTTACTGAGACGTGCGAAAGAAACTAATCAGGCCAAAAAAACAGTTTCCAAATGCTGACTAGCAATATGTGTATATGTATGCGTTGTGTGTGTGTGTTTATCAATTGATTTGAATGCATGTGTTTTCCCTATAAGCTGCAAATGGTAAACAACTTGAGATAAACATGAAATTAAGCATGTGTTTGCGGTGTGTGTGTAATTTATTGTTTGCTTCCGATTTACCACTATTATTATTAGTTGAGAATTTTTTTCTTTTTTGTGTATATTTATATGAAAATATTTTCCCAATAAATTGTTTATATCTTAAATATTACCAGTTTTTCATTATTTGGCAATTCATATTTTGTAAAATATTTCCTACCATCTTGTACAGCTACCTATTTACTATTTCCCCATGTAAACTGCATTACAGAAATCTCGTCTGTAATTTACGTTATTCAATTACGACATTGAAAAGAAATGCAGCTTAACAGCGCAAAGGCAATTTCTCTGTTTTCTCGTCAACAGAGTGAGCGAGAGAGAGTGAGTGAGAGAAGCAATTCAAATGCAATTACATTTTGTTGTTTCACGCTCACGCACACACACACACATACACACAGAACACATTGCATGCACAAACAACAAAAATACACTGTTATCGCTTGCAATTGCAGCTGCAAGCAAATGCAGAGAAAATATAAGCGTCAAACAGTGGTGCAGCTTTTTATTTTGGTTTTGTGAAAAGCAACAGAACCCCTACATTTCATAACCTAGTGTATATTATATTATTGTACGGTATTATCCATACAAATTTAATAACGTAATATTATATTTTAACTTTCTTTTAGTCAAAATTATTATGCACATGTTAATTGTTTTATCACCGGCAGAAATATTCCCTTATCTTCCCAAATCAAGATTACAAAACTTAACAGACTGCTGCTGTAAAATGTTAAATTGAACAGCGAAATGTGTACATAGCGAACCACTGTGCCCTTTGTGTTAGGCTCTCTGTTGTGTGCGGGCGTCTGGTGCTCTCTCTCACTCTCAGTTTTGTGTGAGACACTCCGTCGCTGTTTCAAGCCGAGCCGGTTTTTCAGTTACTGTCTGACTTTGTTAAGCGAACGTTGTGCGAGCGGAGCAACGAATTAAAAACGGCGTAAGCGCCAATAAATGGCGCGCGTTTGTGTTTTTTGCGTTTTGATTAACAACAATCAATATACATAATACAAATCTATATATAAAAATCTCAATAATAATAATACGAATATGCATATTGAATAACGACAACAACAACAAGTGTGTGTGTGAGTGAGTGTTTTTAGTGCAACGAAAAAAAAAGTGCAAAAGGTAAACAACAACAACAAATAACGTTAAACGTCAAAATGACGCGCGAAGAAGAGGAAGAGGTGCGCTTGTTGCTCTCGCGTCACCAGGAGCGGATTATGCTCGATTTGGGCAGCACCGATCTGCTGGCAGTGCTTGTCAAAAACTCTGTGCTCAGCCAATCCGAGGAGGATCTTCTGCTGAAGCCAGCAGTTGCCGCAGCAACAGCAACAACTGCAGCGCCATCTAGCGCCGGTGCATTGACAAAACGCAAACTGAGCGCTGTCGCCAGCAGCAGCAGTGGCAGCGGCAGTGGGGGCAGCGCCAGCGTCAGTGTCAGCGTTGGCGGCGATTATAGCTCCAGTTTGGCGGGCTCATCGCGCAGTGCAAGTGTTAACGGTGATCACGAGCACGTCCAGAGCGGCGATAATCGCTCCCTTACGCCCTCAGTCGGCGCACCTAGCGACGCCGAAATACTTCGGCTGCAGTGCGCTAATCTCATCGACATCATCGCCAAAAGTGGCTTCGAGAAATTCAAACAGTTCTGCTACGCCATCGAGTGCGAGTGTCCGCAGCTGATTGAGGATTTAATTAACGATCGTCTCAAAAGCGGTAAGTGAACGACCAGCATTGCCAACAGTCAAACCTGTTCTACTGTTCTAGCCTCTAAATTATGCACCGATCGATTCTTAAATTTTCACCGCCTCAGCTAATGGGTTTTGTTTCTCTTTTTGCATATGTGGGCGTTTGGCATTTACGGAGGCGTGTTAATATTAATTGATTTGCAAGCTTATAAAAAAGCATTTAATTGTTGTTTTTATGAAGTGGCACTGTTCACATTAGGCAGCATTCCATGAAGAATATTAGCTAAAACTACACTGGCTTAATTTTATGCTTAAATAATTTTGAAACCAAAACAGGAAATTGCTTTCTGCCAGAGCAGACATCTTTGACTCAAATTGATTTGTTGTTTATTTTTTCCTAATATCATTTCTAATTTTGGACTGATTTAAAAAAGTTTTTTAATTTCTTAATATTTTCAAGCATAATCTTTTTTAAATATTCTTCATTTATATGTTTCAAATGTTCCTTAAATGATACAAAGTCATTTTCCATTCGCTTGGCGAGTCTTTTTAAATGTATATTTACAAATTAATAAATTTGTCTTTCAAAATTATGACTTTAATATAAATACAAAATTTCTTCTTGATTGCAGAAATTGAAAATTTAAAATTTTGCTGCCACCTTAAAAATGAATAAAAAATTATTTTTCCAAGTTTTACATGAGTAAAAAAGTTTAGAATTTCAAATTATTTCAAATATAAAAGGGTGAATAAATTTGTAATTTTCTTACTTCTGCTTTTTGTAGTTTATTAATGGCATTTGTTATTTACTGTCGGCTTAAATTTAGGCTTTTTACGAGAATTTCCACTAACTGTTATCTGAAAATGTTTATTTGGGTAAGCTATCAACTGCAATTACGACAAGCCCAGAGAATTTTTTTATTTTTATTATCATTTTTTTTTTTTATAAGGCTTTCCAAAGCAATGTTTGGCTTACACGTGAAGTGACTCTGAAAGTGCTTGCCGAGAAATGTTTAGATTCGTTATAGAAATAAGATCTTTAGTTGTAAGTATTCAAACTCATTTATGTTTATGCTTTCTACAAATAACAGGGGTGAAGCTTTATTCCATTAGTTAACAATTTTCCATTCAATTCATTCAATAAAAATTGTAAATTTGAAATTTGTTTCAAAAGTTTTGCAATTAATTAATAATTTCTTTACTTTTATAAACATAGCTTTATCTCTTATCACCATTTAAAAAAAAATCTCTCAGTAACTTTTATCATAAAATTCGCACAGCTGTGCAACGGAGTTCCACGCGCTGAATCACTGATTCATTGACCCACAACTTATGGTTCAGCCAGCGAGAGAGAGAGAGAGGCGACCAAAAAAAAAACATTTCTTGTCGGGGTCTGCATGCAAATTTCCCTGTCCATGCTTGTAAATTACCCCAATGCTGACAAGCAGCAGCAGGCGGCAGGCGAGCGGGCAAGTGAAAGGCACAAAAGAAACAGAATAAAAAAAATTGAGTCTGAATCGCGCAGCTACAAAAACAAAAACAAAGACAACAGACAAAATATAAACTATTGTTGTTATTCACGTGGTAGTTGTTCTTGTTGCTGTTGTAGCTGGGCACATGTATTTCCCTAATGAAAAAGCTGTTGGCTTAAACCAAAAACAAAATAATCAGACCAAAAACTCCAGAAATAAACTAAACAAGATCAAAATCGAAGTTAATCTGTTCCAGCCGAAAATGATAGACGAGTAAATGCCCTACAAAAAGTCTTAAGTCTTATATATATAATTATATAATATAATTTTCGGCTGTTGTGTTACTCTTTTTGTAAATTGTATCGTGAGATCAATTTTTTGACTTGATTAACTGCTCCACAAAAACACATATACCCCATTCGTATTCTCTGTGTACTGAGTAAATGGCAACAACAACAAAAACTAGTTGTAGTAGTAAAAAAGGCCCATGGCCAATGTGTATTGTACACAAGGCACAAGGCACTCGATCACGTTTTACGATTCTGGCCACGATTACAAGAAACGCGTTACGCGTGGTCCAATATCCATGGGGCCGACATGTATGTATTTGTGTATATATGTGAGTGTGCAACTCTCCGTTTGTACAACTGCCACAGGGTTTTTTTTATACACATATATATATATATATAGTGTATTTTTTGTTGTGTTTTACTGGCTGTCGGCCATTCATCATTATGATGATCGGCTAGTCGAGGCTAGCTTCATAATAATAATACTTACTTATGCCCGGCGTTGACGTTTCGCTTTTACTTTGTGCCTCTGCTTGTGTCTTCTATTATTCTATGTACAAAGTTCTTCTGTTTGCTAATTTCTTGTACGTGCTCTTCTTCTTGTTTGCTATTGCGCTGCCGTCTGCGATGCTTCTTCTGCTTGCTCTTCTCCATTTACTTCGTGTTCACATCTCTTTGCCCGCTCAGGTAGAAGATGATGGTGCAGAGCCAGTTGCTCCGTTCGTAAATTACAATTATTTACAGCGCGTAATGTTTGCCTGAACCGCAGCCCTTCTCCTTCTCTCTCTCTCTCTTTATCTGTCTGTCTGTCTCTCTCTCTCTTGAACGCTCAACTGAGGCGCTCCCTTTTGGCACTGTCTTTTGCATTTAATAATTTATGCAGTATAATCTGTCCGATGACGTTTATCGTTTGCCATTCCCCTCTCACTATCCTCTTTTTGTCTTTCTGTGACAACTGCTGCAGTTCAGTGCTGCCTTTTTAGCTATTTTGTGGCAATTATTGGCTTTTTTAACGGGATGTGTTTAAGACTAAAATCGTAAGCGACTGAACAAACTGACAAAGCATTTAAAAAAAATATATATAGTGGATGTTACAAACCTTGCTTATTTTTGATGTTGCGTGTTTTAAATGAGCATAATACATTTCGAATCTTAAGTTTTGTATTTGGCTATTATTCAAGCTTTTTTCGGCTGTTAAATTATGCCAACACTGCCGCTGCTGTTAAACACCCACCCGCCGTCCTGTACCGTAAAACATTTCGTTTGCTTTGTACACCGTTCTTATCGCTCTCTCTCGCTCGTCACTTTATTTGTGTGCGTGTCTATGTGTGTGTGTGTTTGTACTCTGAGAATCGTTTCCTTTTATGTTTATTTGTTGATTTCTTTGATTTCGCTTTTTTTTCTTTTCTTATGAGTATTTATTCTACCTCCACTCAACGTCATTATGAAGTTGCCGCTCACCTTTCGGTTTTTGTTTCTGCTGCGCAGGCGCATCCTGTTTTTGTGACCGCCTTCGTATTGCTGTTGTTGTTAATGTTGTTGATGTTTTTGTCGTTGTCGAAATCCTACTTCTCCCTCTCTCTTTTAAGCTTCATTCCGCTCAAGTAGGTTTTCATGACGCATTTTCTACGTCGCTTGCTTTTTTTTTTCTGTGAGCATCGATTGCATTTCCCGATCAACTCTTTCGTTCCAGTTACGAACCCAGGATGTGCTTGGCGCCATCAAAGTATTGCCTTTATTATTTCTTTTACTCTTCTGGCCTGGCCAAATAGTAGGTCGATGTGTTGACCACTTGTCAGTTGCTGTTGTTGTTGTTGTTGTTATATTGAACTTCACAAGACAGCTTCAGTTCAGCTTCTATCTTAACTAATAGTCGTCTGCTTGCTTGCCCATTCTGCAACAATGTCAATTGGTTTGTCTCGTAAAAAAGTCTGCAAAACTGGTTATGTGTTATTTGTTGTTTTTTTATTTTGCTTTTTTTAATGAAAATACGCTTGAGATGTTGCTGATTGCTTGAGTTTAATGGGACTGTTGCGATATGACAGTTTTATTTTTTATCGTTCTTATCCATTTACGCAACAGAAATGGGTTAAAGCTGTTATGTTTCCAGATTAGAAACAAGACGATAAAACAAAAGAGAGGAGGCAACTAGTTATAAACCTGCTTACTTCTGGGCGGTAACTAAGTAGATCATTTTCAAATGGATACCAATTCTCCTTTGATTGCGACTCAACTTCATTAGGCATTCAGTGTAAAGATCTTTATTAATTTCGGTAGCAGTCAAAGCTAAGGTCTTTTCAGCCTTTTCAGCCTATTCCTTTGACACAAATTGTGGGCAGTAACTTGCAACTGCTTGTGACGATCTCTTAAGCCGCTTACCCACACAACTGTCACGCTGTCGGCGTTGCCTCAGCGCTCCACGAAACTTGTTTGCGTCTCTTTTACCCATTGTTCGTTTCTACGCTCTTTCTCTTTACAACAAATCCACCAGAAAGGTGCGGTGACTCATCCAAACCGAACGATTCTCGGTTCTGTAGTTGTAGTTGTACTTGTAGTTGTAAAACCGTTCCCCAATAGTACACATACACACACGCACGCAGACACACCGCTCACTTGATCCGCAGACTGGCGTCTGTTCCATGCAACTGTTCTTGTACCCTAGGAACAGTTGGTCCTTGGGTGTCTTGGGATAATTGGAATCTTTTTATGGCACAGTTGCCATCTTTAAGTAACTATTAGACTACTGTAAAATATTTTGCTAGAATAGTTTTTCTTTAGTATGTTTGCAAAATTGCGAATATATTTGCTGCAGGGTATTCATTCGTTCATCAGTTGGCACTATGAGACAGAATTTCGACTTGTTAAATTGGATGTTGGTTGCCTGCTGGTGCAGCTGATAAACTTGGCGCAGTCAGTCGTTAGCCTTTTGCCAGTTGGCTGAAGTTGCACACCCGTCAAATGCAGACTTCCAGCCGCTTTAACTGTATCCATTACCGCTGAATAACAACAACAACATTGTGTTGTGTTTACTGCATTTTGACCTGTGTGGATGGAGAGAGAAAAAGAGAGAGACGAATGCAGAAAACAACAAAGCAAAAACTAAAAAAAAAACTCATCTGCGTGTAAATGCATCTGTTGTGTTTGTATCTGAGAACATGGAGACTTATCTTTGGTTTTTTTATTTCTCTACGTGAATTTTCTGTTAGTTTTACAAGTCATTAGCTTTAATTTACACACACACAGAGCCACACATCGGGTTAGCGACTATTTTCATTCATAGTTTTAATGACGGCGTTCTGGCTCATAAAGTGCAGCTGGCAGAACGTAACGTAAAGATAAAATAATACTTCTGACTTGATGCGAGTTGCCTTAGGTTATTGATCGATCGATTGATCGCTTCCTATCCGCTCTTGGTTACGGCTGCCCAGCTCCACCACTCCCCTTCTCCTCAGCTTGGGCTTTATTATAATTCCCTTTCTTGACCTTTTTTTCCAGCTTGGTGGCATCTCTCTCCCTCTCTCTCTCTCTCGCTCTCTGTCTGTCTTGTTGAAAATTATGATTGATTGGTTTGATTAAACCCCAAATAAATGTGTATGTTGGGCAAATGTTTGATTTAACGCTTCGTTGAATGCGACTCAGACAGAGAATACAACTAATGACGGCTTTCTATCTGTTTTTCCCATCGGTTGAATGCAAGAAAGTGTATCAATCAGTTTCTCTCCGCTAATGATATCATCCGACAACCGATACACGTTTCAGAGAAGACCAATTAATTAAATAAATTCTTTATTTGTAGAATTATTAGAACACTGAATTCGTACCAATTTATTTTTTGTCTCTTTTTTTACCTTTAAAATCGCAGCCTTCATTTGCACAGTCTTTTAATTATTTATTTGATCATTAAACTCGCTGAATAATTTGAATTTGATTTTTTAATGTGCAGGTTCAACATTTGCGTTGCCAAATTAATAAATTTAATGTCTGGGCGTTTAAATGGCTTAACCTTGGCTTTAACGACTTATTCAAATGTATGATACCATATCTGGCTGCCGGTAGCCGAGCTAAACTTTTTATTTTGACCACATCGTATACTCGACTGCCCCCTCCCCTCCCCTCCTCAACCACACTCGATTTTCGCAATAGTTTTCGTCATTATCTACTTGAGTCTTGGGCGACAAAGGCCAACAGCACAACAATGTTGGCATTATTATATTGTTTTTTTTTTCGGCTGTAATTGAAAAATAAAAAAGAAAGTTTGCCAAGAAAAATTAGACTTTGTTTCCAGCTGTTAGTTGCAATGGTTGTTGTTGTTGTATGTATGTTGGACATTGTGCTCATTGTTTTGGGTTGCGAGTCCGAGTCTTTTGAGTGCGTGTTTTACATGGTCAAGAAAATCCCCTTATAACGATCATCTGGAATGGGGGGAAAGTACATGTAATTCGAAAATAATTGAAGTGCTGTCCGCTGGAAAATGGGCCAAATTGGATTCTTGCCATTGCTGCCCAGGCATTTTGCAACAATGTCTTCTAATTGCATTGCTCAGAACCCGTATTTTTGCGAGAGTTAACAGAAAAAGGTTATATTAATGGATAACCAAAAACATGGGAGTGTTGAATATCTGGCAAGTTATAGACAATTATACTTGCATGTAAACTTACATTAGCTATTAAGTGGAGCGGATGATTAAACTCAAATCAAAAAAAATCTGAGCACATTCAAATCAGTCTCAAATCGGTCTCTTATAGCATATGCATATAAAGTTTATTTTATTTTAGCGATAACAACGGCCGCTTTAAGACAAATGTTATTTTCAAAATAAACTGATATTTTTGTATAGTTTCCCAAAAATTGTATCAGTTCAGTCTGCACACAAACAATATTTATCTATCTGGATCATCATGTATACAAAACAAAAAATGATACAAAAATAAAATGTTATCAGGCCTTAAGTACACAATATGCTTTTAATATGAAATTAAAGTCATTAATGCCATAAAAATCTTCAAAAGCGAATGCCAAAAGCTATAGCTTCACCCCCAATAAAAAGTAATGCGATCTCGTTATCAAGAATTTATTTGCTTTTAATGAAATCAGAGCACAAACTGAACATGAAGGTTATTTTTTTTGTTTTGTTTTGCTTTTTTTTTTGTGTTCTTAGGTTAGTTAGGCAAACAAAAGGCGCCAGTGGGCTAAAGTATTGTTGGAGGGGGGGCGGAAAGCAAAGAGAGCCGTTGACCACACACACAGCAGCTGGCAGTGTATGTGTGTGAGCGTGTGTGGTCATCGTGATTATTGTGAATCTGAATTGCTCTTTGATTCGGATTGACACGACAGCTGCCGCCTTAAGCTAGTTGTCAAAGTTGCCGTCCGATTGGATATGAGAAAATGTGCTCAATAGTAAAAACAAGAATATATAGACGAGAGTGCTCGACTGGCAGATACCCTGAACTCAAACTGAACACAACTTGCACAATTTTTATGACTGAAATTGTTCAAATTGTGAGCTCAGTTTAAACATAGATAATTCATATTATGCCAAGGCATAATTATTGCTATGGGTAATCGGTTCTTATCGATATTGGGTAGACATTGATGAAGTGAAACTTACATTCCAAATTGGAAGTCTTTCTCTGAATGCTAAGAGCTGCTTCCTTCTGCCAGCTACAAACTTTTGCACATCTTCACTACACCCTTTGTGGGAATTTTTAATGGGTATAGGGTATACCGCACGGTGGGACAACGTCCTAAATTTCTGGCAGCATCTTCGACAGCTACACATTAATATTTTCTTTTTTTAATAGTTTTTCTTTTTTTTGCGCATTTTGTGTAAATAAATAAACGGAATCGCTGATCATGCGAAGAGTTGGCAAAATTTCAGAAATTTGGAAATGTTAGCGAGAACTTCATTTGAAAGTTGAAATGATTTGATTGAGCAAAAAAGATTAATATTGTTCGCAGAAAAAATTCCCTTATAAATAAATATGTATGTTACAAATTGTATTCATTCACTTGATGTTATAATAATCAAAGATCAAATTGAATTGTGCTCTGTGGATTCTTGTAATGTGTTCACTGGATCTCTTATAAGTGGCCAGCCATAAATCAGTTCGTATAAGCCATGATTATCAATCAATAATAATTGAATAAAAGTTCGATTGACTACTTGGTTGCAAAAAGAGTTCTTCATTTTGCGCTGATAATCTGAAGCGACGATCTAAGAACATTTATCTTATTCTAAAGAAGGCGTTGTCTCAACAACTAGACTCATAAATTTCTTTAATATGCAGCGATTTAAAATTTATAGAAAATTCAAATTATTATGAACAAGAACACTTCAGATGGGGAGGGAGGGATAGTTGAATTGGTTAGTTGGGTAGAGGGCGCCAGTGTGCGCACAGCTTCCGGCAATTCGCTAGTCTGCTGCTCTGCTCAGCCACATACACACACACGTACACATACATAAATATTTGTATATGTATGTGCGACGCGCACTGTTTATCTCAATCATCGACAGCAATTCCAGCATGTCCATGGCAATCAGCAGACCACTGGACACTCTGGAATACTGGAAGACTGGCAAACTGGAGGGGGGGCATGTCTCTGCCTGTGTGCTTCGCTCTCTCTCCTTCTGTCTCTCTTGGTTTTTTTTTTTTTTTTTTATAAAATTTCTTAATTGAAGCTGCCGTTCAGTTTGCCCAGCAGACGGTAAAAATATCAGCAGACATGTTTTATGCCTTTTTGTTCTGTTCGTTGTTGTTGTTCTTGTTGTTGTTCTTGATTTGATCTATATTAATCAAGGCGTCTGGCGTCTCTCATGTACTTTGTGGAGAAATGAAATTGGCTTGTAGAAAGCCTCAGTCGGTTTGTCGCTTGTCTCCGTTGATATGTTGATGATGATTAAATTACTGAGATTCAAGTTCGCTCTTGTTTCTGTTTCTGTTCAATGGTTATTTTTAAACACATTTGTGCACTGCGCTTTATATTTTGATCATGAGGTCAGCTTATGCAAATTTATTGTTGCTTTTTAATTTGTAACTAGCAGTCAGTTGATTGTTTAAATAAATATGTATCGCTGTTTGTTTTGTGCAAATGTTTTGTTTTTGTTTTGCATGCTGCCACAAGCATGAATAAGAACAGCTGGAAGTTAAGAAAACAAGACAAGAAAAAAGCGAAAGGCAATGAAGTTTATTTATTTTTCAATTTTTAGATATTCATAGAATTTAATACATACATAAAGGAAAATTAATTTGAATGTTTTGAATATGCTGTGCGTGTGGTTTAAGTTGTTGTTTTGCTCATACTGCACTTAAAGAAACTGCAGACTAACGGAAAAGCAGTCGAGAATTCCATTATCTATTTGATATTTATTATGATGCTATTTTCTCTATGTTTTGGGCCATTTTTATTGCTGTTTGTCTTTTCCTATTGAATTGAATTTGTACAAATGAGTCTCTAAATTGGGAGCACACGTAAGCGCCTGTAGAATTGACTTTATACACAATGTGGCCACTAAATTGTCGCACAAATTTCGCCATCCCCTTGCCTAGCCCCGCTCCCCATCAAATTGGATTCGATGCTTCGCGTTGCGTCAGTTACAATTATGTTCAATGGCTACGCATGTTGGGTGTCTTGTTATTTGCGCACCTGTGCCAGCCACAAAGGTCAGCAAACAACAGCGCGCTGATTGGATGTCATTAGGCGATGTGTGTGTGTGTGTGTGGATGTGTGTGCATATGCCAAATTATTTATGTATACATTGCTATAAATTGGGTTCAATTCAATTTAATTTGAAATCGACTACGCAGTACAATGCCAAATTAGATCTCTTATTGTCGCATTCAGTGAGACGCAGAGCCAGCGCCAGAGGTAAAAGCAGAGGCGTGGCGTTGGCGTTCCCATTAGACGTCATAATACACAACGAAGTCGCACCCAGCGACCTGATTGCAATTGTCAACGTCATCACATATATATATATATACTAATGTATGTGCGAGTGTGTGTGTGTGTGTGTGTGTGTGTGTCTGTTATGTATGCATTTGAATTTGCATTGCAGCTGTAATTCTTAGTTACTAGAGACCGTAATTTGCATTGTCATTTCTCTGCTTGATTTACTGAGTCAACGCGAGTCAGTCGCTTAACACTCTCCACACATTAGAATTGTACGTCTTAGGTCATTCCAAGAAAGTAGTTCGGGCGTTCAATTATTGGTTTACAAAGTATTGTTTAGTTCGATCGATTGATTCGCCACAACTCTACTCCGCATAAGACGGTTTGGTTGGAATAAATTACAAAAGTAATAATATTCAATGTCCGCCAACATATGTGTGGGATGCGTGGAGGGGTGGGGAGATGAGGGCATGGGGCAGAGGCGTCTGTCTGCCTGCCTGCCTGCCTGTGTGACTTCTGCGGCTGTGTAAATATTTTCGTTGCACGTGCCGGACATGCAGCAAATGCAACAAACACACACACACACACAGACAGGCACACACAAATACAGTCGCTGGGCAAACTTCCTCTTCTCATCCGCTTGGTTTCGAAATGCATTTTGGGGCGGATGCCGCGTTGGCTCTGCAATTACTAATGTGCAATTTTATGCGAAAGCACACACATGCAGGGAGGGGAGAGAGAAGCAGAGAAAGCGGGTAGAAAGAGGGTAGCTCGCTCCTGTGGGAAAATGCAATTTCTCGCAATTCACACACATGCACACATACATACACACATAGATAGATATATATATATATATATACGTTTGTGTAATTGTAATTTATTTATTGCCTGCTGCTCTTCAATTGATAATTTAAAATCGCACAATTATTATAAATTATTTTGTCTGCTTGTTGTTGTTGCCAATTGACCACAGCGCCGAGCTCAGAGGTTGTCTGCAAATGGTGGCGACAATTTATTGCTATTATATCTGGCCGCTTTAAATGGTAAATAATGTAATAAATGACATTTGTTGACAAATACGCATTCACCTCCAATTGTCGGCATATTTATGAATGCCATCGGCAAGCAGACTGACAACAATTTAATTGTTAAAGTTCAAGTTCAAAGTTCATGATTTATATGCGGCATCATTTAGTTAAGTAACAAAAGTATGCATTCCATATATGGTATAAGCCGATTCTTCAAATTATTTGCATATTAAATTTTCTTTTATTTATAATTATTGTTTTATTAAATCATAAATAAGAAATGGGAATCCTTTTCAAAAGCTAATTTTAATAGTTTCTTTGTTTTGTACTCATGCCACTTAAACCCATTCAAAATCGTATTTGTAAGATGGGTTCTCATTAAAAATGCAAAATTGTAAGCTGCTCATGTTTGGAAACTCAAGCTCTTATGGCACCATAAACTCTATGAAGCCCAATTATAACTAGCTTACACGTACAACAACAAAAACAACAACAACTTCCGCCCACTGGCGGTTCAGCCATAATTCAAGTGTTTCCTCCATAAAGCATGATCCACCAACTGGCTAAAAGCAAACCTAAGACTTAAATGCCACACCGACAGACAGCGGCAAGTCAATGACCACTTTACACGAGAAAAGCGATACAAAAAGAGTCACTTTTCACGCCTCCCACGTGAATATCAGTTAAATGAAAAACTGAATATTAACTTTATTTTGGAGAAGCCGTCGTTGCGCCTACAAAACTGACCGAATTGTGATTGGCAGTTGTAAAGAGGTTTATTAAGGCGCTAATAACCAGATATGCAACTAGTTCAAAATTACTTACATGCCCCACATTAAAAAAAACAAATGATATTGCTTGTTGCGTGTGCCACAGGAAACACCCACGCTCCCCAAACAGCTTGGCCAACAAGTTCACTCTGTAGAGTCATCAATGTTAGCAATTAGAGTATAACAACAACCACAATCAAACATGTAAGAATGCTCTAGTCGAGGGTGCTCGACTGGCAGATACACTGCACTCAGCCAAGGCTTTGAATACTCAAATTGTAAGCATGCGTGTAAAAGAAAACTAAAGAAAACTAATATTCGAAATAATTAAATATACTTATAGTCTCTGAGATCTGGATGTTTAAACAAACAGGCCGTCAGATTGTACAAAAATAAATATTATTTAAGGGCTCAGATATGCTGCAGTCTGGCTGTTACGTACTTCTGCACAACTTCATTATATCCACCATATATAAATAGATACACAAATTGAACGTAGTGAAATAAATGACAAACTAAATGTAACAGCGACGAGTGCCCAATAAATTTACTTCCCTCTCACTAAACAAATGTAGCGTAAAATCTCAGCCCTAGCAAAGACAACAATAATAAATATAAATTCAAGTGTTGCATATATTAATAAATTTTTATTTTACGCAAGGGAGTCAGCTACAGAGTGAGAGAGTGAGTAAGAGACAGAGATAGAGAGAGAGGGAGGGAGAGGGAGGCAGATTTGCATAGCAGCGGGCGTGGAATTCGAATTAACAGCAACAACAACAACAATAACAATGACAACAACAATGCCAATAAAAAAATGCAGGCAAAGCAAAGAGGAAATTGCTATAAATTACATGCACCGCATTTTCATGGCTCAGTTGATTTTCAAAATACTCGCAACTTTAACAAAATTGATGAGCATGCTGGAAATGGACATTGGACTGACGCGGATGAGGCACTGGATTGGACTGGAAGCATTCAAAAGAAAAAAAATTTAATCACTATGTATAAGACTGATAAGAATGTTGGTTAATGCGCCTTATTAACGTTGAAATAAATGCATAGCGCGTCAGCAAGAATTTAACTGATCATAACCCATAATGGACAGAATGATCTTTAAATAGTGTGTATTATAAAAAATAGTCTACTGATTTGAGAGGAATTTGTTTTATAAATAGACTGAAAAATTATTATTAATTTTTTTATTTTTATTTTTTGAATGTAGCAATTTAATTTAATATTAATCAGTTATAAATAATTGTTTTGTACAAATTATTGCAAATTATTGCAATCATAATTGAATCAAAATTTATTTATTTATTTTTTTGCATTGTGAGCTTTGAAATTTAGTTCTCATTACAGCTGGCATTTATTTCACTCCAGAAATTGTTGACTGTTTCAATTTCTGTTTCAATTTCTTTTGGATGACATAAATTGTACACCAAATTTGTTCATCTTGCAACTTCTGAACACATTTTATATATTTAGCTCGATAATTATAAGTTCCCGATTATTGTGCTTTCAATTTTTTGCCCCAGCTCAAACTTGTCTTTTGCTTTTAATTTTTTCTAGCATAGCTGACTAATATATGCTTTTCAGAACCCATCTGGGCTATGGTACAGATATATTTAGCCCCATGCAAATTACTATAGTAATTCGTATAGAGGAATGCCACAACGCCCTCATGTCACTGCTGTCTGTCATGAGGCTGCAAGCAACAGATGTTCAGCTGATTGAGCGTCATCTTAGTTTGTGGCTGTGGGGCATGCTTGCTCTGTCGGCCTCATCAGCAATGTGGGCAGACAGAAAGGCAGGGAGTGAGCAGCAGTTGTTATTGCCAGAGAGCAGCAGCGGCAGCAGCAGCAGGAGCTACTTGACTTGGCTTGACTGCCACCTTCCGCTGTGTGGCACCTTCGTTTAACATAATTTGTGGCTGCAAGTCATGTTTTTACGACAACCGCTTTAAGTGGCAGGCACTGTGCTTTGATTTTCAATACGAAAGCGAGCGAGTGGTCAGCAAAACACTCCTTCCGCTCCTTCTCTCCCTCCTTCTACTTTACAGCTCGTCACTGTGTCTATCCTTTTAGCGGCGACTGTTTCTATTTAGATACACTGAGAAAAAATCAAGAGAGAAACACTTTAAATTCCAAATTTTGCTAATACAAGTCAAGAGTGAGGTTCTGATAATAGTGAAATACTCCTTAAAAATATGGTAGGACTCCAAATTTTCCTATTCCAAGCCACATTTCCACAAAATTTCGCTTTATTCTCATCTTTTAATTGTTTCTAAACTTTTTTGTAGCAAAAACTTTTAATGGTATTTTTTAACGAATCATTTTCTTATTTTTGTTGTTGAGATAAATAACACCAGGTTAATAAAGCCATATTTTTGTTGCAGTGTAGTTTAAGTGAGTCCAATCAAACACATGTCAAATGTTGTTGTTACTGATGCTGATGCTGTTGTTAGTTGTGATGTTGTTGCTGATGTTGCCTGTCGTCGTTGTCTGGAGCAGGCTGCATTCACTTTCGCTGCGTCATGTAAATGCACTCACCGACCACGCGGCTGCCTAACGTATACACATACATACGTACAAACACATACACATACGATGTAGATCTGTATGGTTATCAACGTCAGCTGGCTGGGCCAAAAACAGACAGTGGCCATTTCCATGTACCCATATGGACGCGTGTTTTATTTTGCTCGTGCTACGCCGTGTGGGCAGTCGAAACAGACCTAAAGGCACACAAAACATAAACACACGCACACACACACACACACGCACAGATACAGAGACACGCAAGCCAACGCCAAAAGGCAAAACATTCATACATTCTGCCATCGACATCGTTTGCGTTGTCATCGTGGACATACACATGTACTTTGGCACCCACACTCGCTTTGCATTTTCGATATCGATGGCGATGGCGATGTCGATGTCGAATGGCGATGTCGATTAGCAACTGCCAAAGTAGAAAGAGCCAGGCATATAAGCACTAGTAGGCACAGTGATTTGAGTATCGGCTAAATTAATATTAAATGCAGACTTTGTTTTGCAACTACATGACTGGACATGTTTTAAACATTTTATGTTTTTCGATCAAATAATGATAAATGTGGGTTTAGCATAGTGCTGAAAACATTTGTTTTGTTTTCTTCAACAATAAATTTGACATGGTAAATCATGACCGTATAAATTATAGATATCATCAATTATAATTCATGCAAAAGCACATTTATTTACTGTAAATAGTTTGCAATTTATTTTTGTATATTTTTTATTGTATGCTTAAAAATTTGTTTTTGTTAAAACAGAATTGACGAGAATGAAACTCGAATATAAATTTTAAAGTATTTTTGCTTAGAAATATTACTGCTATAGCTAGTACGATAATATGTAAAATTGATTTATTAGATTTAAAAGATTTTGAATATATATTTAGTATATTTATGTTAACAATGTAACTACCAAAAAGCTGTGCGTTACAAAATATGCATATTAATGTTGGATTGCACTTAATAAATTAAAGGCAACTTATGGAATGGCATAATGGCAACTAATTATTTCATTTAATTCACTGTCAATCATGAGAATATAATTTTCAATTGGCTGAATTCAGAGCCCTGCATGCATTTGCCTGGTCCATATTAAATGGAGTAATCGAATTAAAAACAGCTTTGACAGACACTCTCTGGCCACGGTGCAGCCTGCGGCGGTAGACTTATTAAAAGACCATATATTTTTGCAACATTGAAGTTAACTGACGGAAATTCAGTTATTAAAAGTTGAGCAGAAATGATGGATGAGTTTGAAAACTCAATTTATGCAGTAAGTGGATGAAAGCTCTGAAAACGCTTAAGTTACAGATTCTCTATCACAGAGCTGACAGGCCACAAATCTTGTGTTAACTGGTAGCTTTTAAGCTGCATCAAGTTCAACAAAATGTTTTAGAGCGCCGAACGGAAACGGAAATGTGCTAACGCCTGCTCCTTTCTTTTTTTGTGGCCAACACATTTTATTAAGTTGGCATTTGTGCTGGGTCTTCCTGCTCCTGTCGGGCGGGAAAAGTCGAAACTGCCGAGCACGTGAGAGATAAACATCCGGTTCATGTGGCGCCGTGCCACTGAAGTCGACTAGGAAATGAATTAACATTTTGCACGTTGGCCCAGAAGTATGCTGATGCCCGTTGCCAGGATAAGCGCACATCCAGCCAACATCCTCCATTCTGCCCAAAAGGTTGTTTTTTTGCCAACTCTTTTGTGTCTGTTGTCCAAGCAGCGGAGGAAGCAGCCCAACCAGCAGACTAGTGCATAAAACATTTGCAGGCTGTACTCCCGCCCACTCCACTTCACTCCACTCCACTCCATTGCAGTTCGCTCCACTCGTTTTGGCAGCAGGGCTCAGCTGGGCGGGTTAACGCCTTTTTGGCTTTAATGGCCCAACTTGAGCGCTTAAGTGGTATAAATTGCAATGCACTATACTCCGCTCGCTTAGAGATGCATATCGTATTTTGTTTTTGGGACTGTGGGGCAAGCTAGTGGATTGCAGTTGCGGAGCGGATTCCGTTTTGCTTTCGTTTTAGATTCTTGTTCATAATTTATTGCCAAACGGAAAGCTTTCTGCATGTATAAAATTGGTTATATTTACAACTTGTTGGGCAAGTGTAAAGTCTGGTGACAGAACTAATATTTAAATACGCTTCTTTCAGCATCGCTTAAATAAAATCTAACCGAATAGTTTTGGCAATAAATCTCAATATTTCAGTTATAGTAATACCCATATATGAACTCCAATTATACGCTTGACTCTGTCGGATAATAAATCAGAAATCTATTGTTGAACACATTAAAAGAGGATGACTTAAAAACTTTGCTCTGATGAATGAGAATAAGTTGTTAAACTAAAAATAAATTAAAATAAATTACGCATATATTTTTCTGGCTTATTTATTTGCATTTCAATTCGTTACTAATTTTTTAACAATTTTAACCGTTTAACTAGTTAATTTTTTCTGTTTTCCACATTTCTTTGGTCGTGAGAAAATGTAGCTTTGCAGCTCCCACAAGTTAATATGGCAGCCAAGCTTGGAATTTCACATAAATCAAGCAAATGTAACAAAATCAATCAAAATTAACTTCAAAGTGCTTAAAAACTCCACGCCCCAACAGATAGAAAGACCGACCGATGGACAGACAGACAGACTTAGTCTTATGTAACATTAGACACAAATTTGTAGAGTTTGCTGGATACCATCATAAAACTGCGGAAAGCACCGACTCAAATGGAGAGCGTAATTATTATTAATTTGTCAAGTATGTAAAACACATGCCCTATGCACTCATGGGTCGAGGGGCAAGGCAGCGGGGGCAGGGGCAGTGGCAGGGGCAGCTGGTCAGGCGAGAGGAAACAGTTGCACTTACATTTAGTCCAGATGCGGGCGCAGCGTGAAATGTTTCCCTCATTTGATACCCATTACTCATTAAATGTTCAGCTGGGGTATACAGAACTTTCTTCCATTCCATAAAGTATATATATACTTCCGATCCGGACAATACAGCCGTTGTAGCATTGTTTACCAATCTATATTAGAGGCCTCTCAATTTGCATTTTTCTCTTATTTTTTATATACATTTTTTTTAAATATATTTTAATCTGTAGCTAGCATTACGGGGTATCTTTCGGTGGAGCAATCTCGATCTACATTACTCTTATTTGTGTTGTATTTTGGTTGGCCTGGAAATTGATGTTGTTGTGGCGGTTGTTGCAGCCACGCGCCACTTGGAAGGGGAGTTGCAACGAGCTGAAGGGCGCAGGGCAGAGCAGCGCAGCAACCAGTCAGACAAATTTCAATGCAAATCAAAAATCGGCTTTGGTAGGCAGGCAAGCAGGCAGGCGGCGGCAGAGTGGAGGCAGACAGGGCATCTGTGTACTCAGTGGCAGAGAGACAAGTGCAGACAACAATTCCCGACAGACCATGTACATATATATAAATATAGTATCCGTCCGAGCCAAATTTGTCGACGAGTGCAGTTGGCTCCGCATTTGCCGCTGTCTCTTTCTATTTTTATATCCATTAAATGCATTTGTGCACATTTCGAAATCGTGGCACATTTTCAATTTTGCTTCGATCTGGCTGAGCTTATTTTTTATTTTTTATTTGTTTATTTTTGGTTTTGGCTTCCAAGTCCAATCCAATTGTGTTTTGATTTCGTTTTGCCATTTGGCATGAGCAGACAGTTTTTGAATGGTAGCCCAAAAAAAAATGAAGAAAAAAAAACAACTAGATGAAAAGTTCGACTCGGTTGAGCAAAAGTTCAGTTGCATTTGACAGCGTCTGCAGTGCTTATCTATATATAAATATATATATATGTTTGTTTTATGTATGCATTTTTATAAATGCTGTAATTACTTTGAGGTTTTGGCGAGCAACTTTGCATGTTGTAAATTTCGGAAAGCTCTTCAGCTCGAACAGGAAGCAGCTCATTATTCTACATAGGTTTTTGTTGGTATAGTGAAAAGTATTTGATATTATTAATAAATGAATACAATTTTAATACATTGTAAATGTTGATTCTTGGGTATAATGAAAAGTATTATTAATAAATCCATCAATATTAAGAATAAATAATTTTTAAATGAGAAAAAATATAATTTTTTTGTTACGAAAGGTTTTGAAGACATGAATGAACGTGGTGAATAAATTTATTTGATGAATTCAATGACATTGTTGAAAGCTTAGAATGTCTAATTGGATGTTTTGTTTAATAAACATTTCTATTTTTTTAATTTATTAAATTAAATTATTATTTTAATTGGATATATTCAAAGCACACAATTTGAAGTATTTCTATAACTCACTCAATATCTCAAACTCAACATCTTGCAATTGATTTGATAACATTTGTGTTTAACATTAATTGGCTTAGCAAAGCTTCAGCTTGATACCAATTACGTGAACTGAAATGGCAACTTATCTGATTGGCTTGCTGTGCTTATCTACGTGTATGTGATTAAATTCAGATCTATTTTTAGGCTGAGCACATTCAAACCAATTGTGCTGCATCCTTGATGCATTTCACGTGCAATTGGTGTCATTGTCCTTGTGCATTGTGCCGTGTCATTTGCCATTTGCCAAGTTGCCAACATTGTTGTTGGCCAAGAGCAAAGTGAGCCGCACACGTTGCTTTTGTTTCAAGCTCTTGCCATATGAGTATACAATATATATATATAATTTTAGCTCAAAGACTAAATAAATTTGCATAGAGTTGACGCTGCTGTGTGGCAGTTGTTGCCACGAAATGGGGAGCAAGCAGACACTGGCATTAAAGGATTAGGGGTCTTGTAGCGAGTGCTCAAGCCAGAGGCCAACAATGGTTGCACATAATCCTGTTAGTTTACTTGCAAAGCACAGCACAACACCGCAGCAAACGAGCAATGTCAAGTGGGGACAAACAATATGGTAAACTGACAGGATAAACAATGGCAACAGATCCTACACAATGCATGCTCCATCTGTCTCTCTCTTTCTTTTTCGCTCTCTCTCTCTCTTTCTCTCTGTCTCTCTCTGATTGCCAGCTGCAAATGGTAATGAAGATGAAGTCGTACGACTACACAAAATGAATGTGCTTCCCCCTTTGAGGTGGCCAACTGTCCACATATGTACAAGTGCACTGGGAGAAAAATATATACACTTTGTTAATTATTATAAATTGGGGAACCATCACTGCGACCTATAAGGTATACACTAAAATTTATTAAATTACGAAATTATGTACGTATTTTTTTAAATTATTAAATTAAAATAAAAAATTAATAAATTTAAAACATTGATTAACATAAAGACTATAACTGAAGAAAATAAATGTATAAAAAATCGAAAAATATTTAAATTATTTCTACTTCTCAGAAATACTCTCCTTTTTGTAAGAAAAACTATAAGAAATAAAATTAAATTAAGGCATATCTGAAAACTAAGTAAGTGATTTTTTCAAGTTATAGACAAGTGTCAAGTCATCTTATTTTTGGGCACGAATGGGAAAACTCATTAAAAATGTAGAAGTGAGGCAAAAATTGTAGACAATTTACACACAAGAACACACAACCAGATAAGCCACAATCATGCATTTTCAAATGCAAACAAAACGTCAGCAAAATGTAAAATAGGCAACATCCTTCCACTGGCACCATTAATCTTGGCCATTGTTCGACCACTGCTGGTGTCACAGTTATAAATTATGCATGATGCTTTTGAAGTTGCTGTCGCTGCTGCTGCCGACCATTTTAGCATCGATGCGATGCATGTCGAGTGACCAGACAGCCACCACCACCACCAACACCACCTCCACCACCACCACCACCACCACCACCACTACCAATACTTACACCACCATCACCGTCGTCGTCAACTACTTAAGGAGAAAGAGAGAGACGAGTGCAAAAATGCAACCAAGCGGAAAATCAAATAAAACGTCAACGTTGCCCGACGCTCTGCCGTCAAACTGAGTGTCACTGAGTGAAGGGCTAAAAAGGGCAAAGCCGCCGGTTTGCCAGTTTGCCAGTTTACCAGTTGAACAATCCAGCCCACCCGGTGGTGCGTTGGTGGTTTGTCCGCCATTGGCATTGCCACTGCCACGTACCACGTACTACGTACGTTCAAGTGTCAATTGGTTTACTCCGTGGCCACTTTGAGGAGTGTGTACTGTTGCAGACCGAGCCAGGCGGGCCTTGTGTTTTTCTTGTCGAGTGCGCTCTTTAAAGTGGCTACATTTGTGCTATCCCTAAAAGTGGAGTGTGTGCTGCCCACCATTGCACTGGGGCCAAGAACTTTGAGCTGTCGCTTAATATGCATAATAATGCATAGAAATAAAATGACGACTTTTCCAACGTTGAGTTGAGGTTTTTGCGGCTGTTAGCGGTTCCTTTTTCTTGAATGCAGTTAGTAATTTGATAACTAGGAAACGTAATCAATGTTTAGACATTCCACAGCTATAGACTTTCATGTTGATTATCTATCGCCCTGGAGTTAAAATTAGAAAATATCTGATTACAGAAAATGGCATTATACGAAAATTTATATATATAAATATTTATAACTACTGCTTCAAAAAGGGCTTTCAAAGTAAAAGGTTTTGAAATAAATATTGTTGCTTTGCTGGATTTCGAAGCAAATTAAAAGTTTCTGATCACATTTATAATGTGCAAATGAATTGGGCTGAAATACATTAGCGAAATACATATTTAAATTATAAAATGAGGTCACCAATCATGTATTAATGTTTAAAGTAATGAACACAGCATTTTCTAAATCAGTTCAACTTAATGATAAGGTATTTCACATATAACTTTTCCATTTTTATTTTTTAATTGGCCAAACAATTCCCAACAATTAACTCGATGCGCACTTCTTTTTGTTGGACTCGGCTCCTCCACTTGCTGCATTTGTTTATTAAATAAACTCAAGTGGCTTGAAGTAGCTTATGGCATTTGGATGCACTTGGATTGCATTAAATTCTTCCTCTTCATCGACTTCAGTTTTGGTTGCCCAAGTGCTGAAAATCCACTTAATCGACTGTGAAAACGCATGTTTCGTTTGAGTAGAACTGGGTCAATAGCCTTTGGGAGAACCATTTTCGAGAATCGAAAAGTTATGCTTATGTTTTCAAAGAAACCAAAAAACAAATAATGAAAAACAAAGGTGAATTCCCAATCATTACACACATTACACACAAGACAAGAGTTCAGCTACCATCGACACTTCATTTTGTTGTGCAACGAATGCGTTAACCCAATTTTCTTTGTACATAAAAACAAGTATTCAAATGCATTTTATTTTTATGCTTTTTTTTTTCTTTGTTTATTTTCAGGTATGTACCATTGCACCCTACTTTGTGTATTCTATCGTTCTGACGATTGGGTGTAAGTAAAAATGTTGCCATTCAATTAGCATAGTGGCAGTCGCAAAATGTCAACAACTCTATCATTGAAAGAGATCAACACGACGACAACAACAGACGAAAGACTCTTTAAGTTATGTGCCACTCTGCCGCAAATTGGCAGCAGCTCAAATCTGTCAACGGGCTGCGAGTCCAGCTATGCACACGGGCTTATTCACCTGTTGCCAGTCAGCCAGCCAGTCAGCCAATGCACCAGCCAACCGGCGAACAAGCGCTTAACAAGTTTTCAATTTGTAATCGCGCGTGCTTTGAATACACAGGCAAACAGACAAACAATTGAGAGACAACCCGCCCGGATTCAAGTCGAGTCGATGAGTCCAAAGATCTTGCGTCGAGTCGACTCCAGGCCAAGTGAGGCACGCGCGCATGCGCATTTTGTACAAATATGGCAGGAGGCCAGCAGCCGCCAAACCGCAAGAGACGGACACAAACATTTCTTCATTACGCACAGCGATACTTATGATCCATGTCTGTGACGGAGAGACCTGTTCCAACGGGCTCCAGTTCGAGTATTTAGTGGATACAGATACTCAATTATGCTGCGGCTGCTAAGACTGCCAATTCGTTAACCATTTACTGCCGATTGTTTAAATCAAAACGATTTCACAAAATTGTATTTTCTTTTTTCCTTATCATTTGCATGAATTGTGCTTTATTTAATGATCGGCTTTATTTTGTTGGGCGGCGCACTCACAATGGCCACGCAATAAAAATGTGAATGTGCCATATAAATTACTTTCAGAGACCTATTTGTAATTCCTCTGCGTCATCGCTAGTAAATCTTTAACAGGCTCGCATTTTATGATCGCAGACATATATACATATCACGTTCACAACATTATAATACCAATTACATATCAGAAGGCGGACCTTCAAGTTTTCCTTATGGGAATTATTTATTATGTTTAATTCAAACAATTTTCGAATAAATCTTTCGTAAATGAATGCATTATTGGTTTTGTTTGTAAATTTTGACCTTTTACTTTGACGAGAGACCCACTTATCACAATATTTAATATATATATGTATACTATATATCAACTATATATACTACATTCAACATTCCAAATATTGTTGTTCAGTTATTTAAAACCATAAAAAATGCTTAGGTATTAAATATGACTGTCATTTGTATAATATTTGAAAGATAGTAACTTATTTGGTGTTTTGATTTCTCAACGCTTTGGTTGATGATAAGCCTATTTTAACATATTTTACACATTTCGTCACACCTTTCACTTTAAATGTCCAATAGGATTATGTATATTCGGTTTTTTTTCCCACTGTCTGAATTTGATCAAATATCTGTGGCAATAGTAACCAATCAAGCAATTGTTTCTTATTTGTAGAGACTCGTCTAGGTCTTGAGCACGTTATTAAATCATAAAACTATCGATTTATGCAACACTCATTTTGAATTCATATCGCAAAACAGAAGTCAATGCAAATTCTTTATAAATTTATTATTCCAGATACTTTATCTGTAAGTGTGTTCTGGCACCTATTGTAAATCCGGCAATTCGAGAATAAAAGTCTGAATTATATTTTTCATACAATTTTTTTTCGCCATTGTTATTATTAATTTGCATAGTTTATGGAGTGGAGTGTTTGTTGATGTTGGCGCTGTTGCCATTTTGGATTCAACAATTTATTTACGACATGTTTTTATTGTTATTTTTTTTTTTTGCTGTTGTATAGCTTCCATTATTTGATGATTATTATTGTTGTTCTGGCTTTGTTTTCTTCATTACGAGCGTCGTGTTTTTGCTGCACGTGTTTGGCTTGAATAAAATTGTTAAAAGCAAGTTAAATATTTTGAATTGTGGGCTGGCAAATGGCCAATTCGGCGCTATTACTTTGATGTCGAATGAGCCATCATCATCAAAAAGTTGGTTCAAAGCCCGGGACATATGTATGTACATGGCTATGTTTGTTTCTGTGTACCTATTTGGATGTTCAAGCACTTCCGTTCAATCAATGTAAACTGTCTATTTTCGTATGCTGAATATAATAATTACTTAATTATTTAATTGCTTAATTACAATATTTTCCAGCCGAAAATGTAAATCGTTGTATTCGGTTATATTTAAATGTCATTTGCTGAAAGTCGATATTTAAGTCATGTGCGAGAATAATAAAATAAAATTAATAATGATAAAAACTCCTGATTGACCAAATCGGCAGATTCCGCTACAGACTACAATGTCTACAGTGTCATGTCAAGAAACCGTTGGGTATGCTGAGTCTATTCTTTCACATATTGCTTGGCTAAAAGTGCTGTGTTTTTTTTTTATAGTATTGGTACTATTAGACAACTCTCTACACTTAAGCAAATCTGGCGTGTTAGTCCACCTGCTATATACTATTGTCGGATAAGGTCTATCTCTGTTGTCGTAGGTAATAACTATATCAAAATGCTTGCCATGCAGTTGGAATGTCAAAATACGTATATGCAATTGTGTACGAGGTATAACATTACACGGATCGCTAGCAAATTGTTAAATAACAAATTGCACTTGGCCATAAACAGTGAACAAGTCGACATAAACAACTGGACACGTTAATAAATCATTTTTGACCAAAATGAGCCACCCTTTTCTCCAATGAGCTGCGTGTCCGACCATTTTTGGCCAAAACCAATCGATCAATAGACCAACTAGGGGCTGCCAATTGGCAATTGGTCAAGTTACCAACTATCTGACTTAACTGCCAAATATGCCAAAATGCAGGTGGCAAAATTAGACACAAAACACAACGTCAAATCAACAGCGAAAAATCAACACAAAAATATTGTGAAAATTGCGCAAAATGCAATAACTTTTTTTTTCCATCCAGTCAATTTTTATGGCAAGACACAAAAATGACAAACGTCAGCGATTTGTTTTCTGCGTATGCGACGCAATTTTTTCCACAGTTATTTACTATTTACACAGTACGCGAATTCACATTGTGTGCCAGATTATTGTTTGCATTGTTGGCAAAATAATAATTGAAAAGCCGGCGCCACAGAGTCTTGCCAAAAAATGTATTGAAAACAAATATTATGGTCAATGTACGCTGGTAAATAGTTGTCAGCCAAAAAACAACAAAAAAAAAAAGAAGATGGAAAACCAAAGTAAGAAGAAGAGACACAAAATCGCATTTATTTATTAGGTTTCGCTGTTTTTGTTTTCCTGTTTGTAAAACAAAAGCGAATAAACAATTCGAAATTCGTCTTCATTATGCCTAACGACTTTAGCCAATGACATCATCATTGCCTTTTGTTTATATGTATGTAGTTGCTAATGGCTAAAAAATAAAAAAATTATTGCCAGTACATGCAAAGCGCCGCAATTACACACCAGCATGCCACATTTGACGCCTGTTGAAATGCAGCGATGCAAAGCATTCCATTTGGATATATACCATAGGATTCCATTACATTCAAATTTGATAAATTTATCACAGCCGCGCTGGCGTGTGATTCGAATAATTGCTTTACAATTCGTCGTGGCCGTAGCTTATGTTGAGATGTTAATAATTATAAAAAAAAAAACAAGTGAGATCGCTGCAGTCGAACGTAGTCGACTGGGAAATTCTCTGCTTATAGATGGCAAATGAGCTTTTGTGTGGGTGGGAAAGGGTTGGCTTGGTGGATGTGGGTGGACTTGAATCAACCGTCGAAGAACCTCATTAATTTATACTTTAAGGCTTCCAAATGTGGTGTCTGTTAAATTTATATATCAATCTGTGAAAGAAGTCAGCAATTAGCAACCTGCAACCTCTCTACCAAGTTTGGTGGTTCTGCGCTTAAAATTGTGGACGATATGTACTATTCATCGATATACACTTATCGATGATATCGGTTTGCCAGCTTTCCAGTTTTAACTTTTACTTTATCCTTCGCTGGCATCAGCATCACATTGCACAAAACAAATATGCTCTGCTACTTTCGCTAACAGTGTATTGAAAATTAAATAATATGCTCGGTCTTATTATGCCTCCGGCATACAAATTGCTTGATGTATTATATTACACGCTCAAATGTGTGCAGATCAGTTTATTTTGTTTTTGCTCAGATATCAGGTGTGGCTGCAAATGCTTTCGCTTTACATATTAATCCACAGTTGAGTTATGGATATGGAAGGCCGGACCCAGAGGCACCTAGAACTAACATGACAGTATTATATATGAGTTCTTAAATAATATTCTGGTGTAATACGCAGAGTATTTCAAATTTCCAATCACGTACAGCATTTTTGGGCATTTTTATCTTTAACCATGTATCTCTATAAAATTGCAAAACATGAATAATTTATCAAAAGAAATACTTAAAAGTTAAGTATTTTTTGCTTTAAATAACTTCACATTTTGACAGAAGCAGAAATTATAATAAGAATGAGAATACAATAACAAGTTTCTCAAAGAATTGTGCAATTTCGTATAACAAATGACTTTCAAAAATCTGAGCAACATTTAAAATAAATCAACAAATTTAAAATCAGATTTTATACCTCTTTTTATTTCGCAAAAGTCTTATTTTTAGCTTAATTGTATGTTTATAAAATTCCTTTCACCACAATCAATTTAACAAAGTAAAACATGTATTTTTTTTTAGAATTGTAGAAGGTAGATTCATTTAAAAATAAATAGCCATTTATCATTAATAAAGGTTAGGTGGATAGAGATGATGAGAAAAATATGTTAAACAGGAAAGAACTTCTATTGTAGGTACGCCGAATTTTAGATACCCTTGTAGACCGGAGTCAAGTTAGGATAACTTAAAAAAAATTAGTTTTTGCTAGACGAATTCATCTTTTGCCCGATTGCTTTTGGATATCTTGGTAAACAGAAAAGCATTTTATAAAAGAACTGTTTTTTCGACCGATCGTTTCTACGGAAGCTATATGATAAAAATATATACCAAGCTTCATAAAGACAGGACCATGTCGACTCGGCAATTTGTGCTGATCCAGAGAATAAATATTTAATCGGGTCTCAGATGTGTCCGTTACGAACATCCCGACCAAATTGTAATATCCACTGCAAGACGATAAAAATACTTTAAACTAATTCTGAAATAACCTATTTTACATTGGAAAATTGAAAGTATCAATTAGGATTCGCATTGTAGCAACAACTTGAAAATTATTATGTACACTTATGCAAAATTGCTATGAAAAATGTAATTGCAAGAAATAAATATATTTATGCTCTCATGTACACACACATTTATGTGTGTGCAGTGTGTGTTCGTTGACACTCCTCAAATTACAAGTATGAGATCTCGACATTTGCTATCTGGTGGCTGAATGAGCAGCGGCTTCAGATTGCCATTGCTTTGGAGGCGTCTCGAGCTCATCGTTAAATTTGAAAATGGATTGTAATTTTGTGAAGGGCATACAAAATTTGACACTTTCGCGTCAAATTAAAAGATTTTTATGACTGTGTAAACTCAAGCGAAATTGAAAACTTGTCAATCCTGTTCAAAAAAAAGTTGTCGCTTCAGCAGAGCTTACGTGACTTCCACAGAATTGGCAAAGCTGTATGCTTAAGCAGTGGGACAGAGAGAGAGAGAGAGAAATTCGTTTGAAATACATCGATCATATAATTTGCTAAACTCGCCTTAATTAGCCGCCATTTAATTTTAGTGTTTGTGCCAGAGTCAGAACATACAGACAGTCATCCAGAACACAAGTATTATCATATATATATATATCTATATATTTGGGCACGCGCAACTCGTGCTGTGAGAGACTATAATTTGGTTTGTAAGTATAAAAATCTTAACACATAACAAAACACATCGTAAATTTTATGATGCAAACGAAGAGCTAAGCTCTTGAAGCTGAAAGTTCTGCGAGAAGAACCGCCACTCATTAGTGGCACAGCGCACAACGCAAACCAAAAAAAAATAAAAAATAGCAAAACAAATTTAAGAATCAAAACCAAACCCAGAAGCCCAGCCAAGCCTCTCAAATTCAACTGTACGACTCTTGCAGCCTCTTGGGCTTTGCGCTTGGCTTAACACCGTCTAATGTTGCTGTTGTTTGGGCTCTGTTGTGATTTTTGTTCTCTCTCCATATGTGACCATAAATATGAGCATTTGTATATTCATGGTTCATCTACATATATATGTATATGTATATGTATTTATTTCAACTCTTGTGAATGCCATATAAACGTGCTCCGGTCGCCAAGTCTCAGTCCGTGTCGCTATATGAAAGCAATATTTAAAAATCACTTTTGGTCTGCCACAGACAACAACAACAAAAAAAAAAAAAAAAAAACGAGAAACAAGAGTAACAGCAGTGGCCAACAGCAGTGTGGCAAAGAACTTCACCCACATAAATAACTGCAGGTTTTCTTGTCTTGATTCCCTATGAAAACCAAAGGTTGTTTAGCATTGTAATAAAGTTTGTTGCCTTTGACAAATATATGAAATAATGTGTCTGTCTTTTATCTTTTAAACTGTCAATGCTTTTTTATTATATTGTTTACAAATCGAGTTAAAGAAAATCAAAGATTAGACATTGTGAAGTAATGAATTAGTGACAATGAAAACAATTGAGTAAGCTTTGGTTTCAGGTAATATGTTCTTAGTATTTTGAGAGTTATAATCCAAAAATTCATAACTAATCTTTTTGGCAATAAGCGTATTTTGAGTGCAGGTGTTAGATACTTTTACAGGTCGGCTACTGTCAGTACTTGTTTTGCATGTTTTTTTATATTTATTTGTATGTATATTAAAATACAATTTTAAATTTATGGCATGCCGTTGACAGTTGTATAAACAATAATAACTTTTAAACTGCTGAAACTTGACTATAAATTAAAAATCTGTTTTAGTTTTTTATTAAAAAAAGAGAAAAAAAATGATATAAGACGTTTTAGGTCGAAAATTTTGACACTGTCCTTAAATGTTAACAGAGAAAGTTAATAAATAATCCAAGTTAATATTTTCGTTGTATGACTTTGTACTTCAACAACTTTTGATTAAAATTTATGATAGTAACCAAATATATAAGTATAAATAATAAAATATTTGATTGCAAAAGAAAAATTCAGACGAAACATGCAACAAACTGGAAAAGATATTTCTCATTAGATATCAGATTAAAGTGAGACTCTCAGGGCCTGGTCTAAGTGTACAAGTCCTCTACAAATATATGTTTGCAGTATTTGGCTTGATATTTTTTGTTTCGTTTGTATTATTTGCACTGTTTTTGGCCATGTTGACGTAGTAATTTTTTTTTGCAAGTTACGACTACAACTACTCGTCATACTTGAGCTGTTTACTCAAGCGCACCTTTTGAACGGACTTGTGTATAAAGTTTTTATGGATACAATGTACACACAAATCTCTAGATACACTCGTGGCAATGTGTGTGTGTAGAAACAATCACTGTGCTGAACTCGGTAGCCGTATATTATTCGTGTGAGTGGGCAGCGAGTCGAGATTAAATATGTTTAAATATTTATCAAATGTGGGAGCGTGCGAGACAAGTTTGTGAGTCAGAACAAATCAGAACAGCAGCGAATGTTGCCTATGAATGGTTGGCTCAGGGGGATACATGAGGGGGTTTGAGGGGGTGTCTTAATTTTCAATCCTCTCGAGTGTTAAATGAATACCAAATATTTACACTGATTTATTTGGTGCATTAGAACCGAGCGCACTAAGTGGTATATAAATATTGAGTATGAGGCTATAACTCATTTTCTTTTTTTTTTTTTGTTTTTGCTTTTGTTTTTGTGCGATTTTATTTTGATGTGGAATGACACAGTAGATGCAACCAGATGGAGATGCTTATCTCATTGAGTTTTCTCTTCTGTGCATGATTACCACAATAACCGCACCGGAAATGCGATATCCATCGATGATGCCAAAGAGTATTGTGTGTGAGACTGAGACGCAGCTTTCTCAGGCCATGAGAGCGCACAAACGGTAAAGTGAGATCGACCACGTTGAATGTCAAGCCAGTCACTCAGTCACTCTGTCAGTCAGTTAGTCCGGCTGGCCAACAGCTCAGCATAACTTGTATGCAGCAATCAAGCACACACACACACACACACACACACACACATACACATACACACAGTCAACACGTTAACAGGCATGCTTCCTTCTAGCCATGTTAGCTCTCTAATTGCAACAGTGTATTAATAGTAGTAGCTGTAGCTATTAGCTTCTAGCTAGTATGCTACACTTTTCCCAAACCCAACTGTACAGGATGTGCACGCCAATCATCACTGGCAGCCAAGTGCTGCAAAGACACAAACTCGGACGCTACACCCAGGCGTCATACTTCACAATGTCAGCAGTGCTGACTTGGTTGCGACTGGAAAACCTGCCAATTTATATTTTCAAAAAAAGGGTTTCGCATATTTGACGTAATGTTTTCAAATTACCAATAGATAAATTGAATTTTCTCATTCTTATGTGCCTAATACATATAAAACATTTGTAGCAGTAAATAAGTTTCTAGATCTTTTAATTTGGTTTTATTATTTATTTGAATATGCTTTTCGCTGGCTTCAGGTGAGGACCACATTCGGTCACCAAACAATAAAAAATTCTTTTAAAGCTTTGCAGTATTCAAACATTTTCATTTCAAAAACATTAAAAAGCATTTTTTTTAAATTAAAATATTTTTACTTTCACAGAACATGTCACAAAATTGCTTCTAATTTTTTTGTTTTAACAGAAGTTCAACCCATTCACTTCTTTATATTATATTAACTTCTGGTTAACTTAAATATATTTTGAATTAACGACAAGCGAAACGAGTTACAACTTTCGCTTCCCTCAAAATATTCTTTGCAACCACAGTTTCAAACCAGCTAGATTTTGCGTCAAAAAAAGCTCAATTGGCATTACTGATTGTCATAGAGCTGTCAAAGCTGTGGTTGTTGTTGCTTCAGCTGCTGTTGTCTTTGGCTTTCTGCTGCTTTTTTTTTTTTTTAATTATTTATGCTTAAGACACGTTAATGATTTTCCTTGGAACTGTGCAGATGCGGCTTGTGTCTGCCATTTCTGTCTCGTGGCTTCTGTTCATTTAGCTTGCAACTACTTTGAGAAATGTTGTCCGCACTGCGTGCCCCACACACACACACACACTCACAGATACAATCACATACTCAATTTTGCGCTATGATTTGAAATAATTGCATTGGCTTTATTGTTCACCATTCGCAGCAGTTGACCTGTAAACCGTTTTTGCCAACTGTCAATTGCCAACTGACCCCGTTCAAATGGGGGAAAAAAACAAGTTCTTCTGTTTGCCAGTTGACGATGCAGACAAGTGTCCAGTGAAACTGGAGATTGTTATCGGTTTGATTGAATGGAATGTTGTTGCCGTATGCTTGTCAATGGAAAAAATGCCAGTGTTTCAATTAAGAGTTAATGATTGCACAGTTAAGCCGATTATGATTAAGATTGGATTTCAAATGAAGATGTCGCAAGTGTCTATTAAACTCCATCAGAGTTTGCTTATTAAATTGTCATTTTTGTCTTGACTTAAATCAAAGCACACAAAGAATCTTGTTCAATAATAAATTTGATTAATTAAATATTAAGAGAATATAATGCTCATGCTATAATTTATTTATTTAATCAGTCGTGCTCTGATTTTCAGTTTACCACATATTTTTTTCGGTCCAATTCTTAAATTGAAAAAGTACGTGCTTTTGAAGCCAATTTGTACACTTTTTAAACAAACAAGTAATTTGCTCGGTCTGAACATTTTGTGTTTTTCCATTATGCTTTCAAATTAGTTTGCCAAACCTAAAAATTAAAATAATACATTTTAAATGTTGTATCTGAAAATTGCGTTGTTAAATTCGATTGTAACTGCAATTTAGTAGCTTATTTTCCTAATAAAGGCTTTCAGTATTTTAATATTAAATTAAATTATTATTATCATGTGTTATTATTATTAAATAAAATTATTATTGGCATGTGTTATTATTATTAAATTAAATTATTATTGGCATGCACCAAATTATATTAAAAAACAGTTAATCAACTTGTTAATAAACTATTTCAAACATCAAAAACAATTGCATTACTAATGCACTGTTTACTAAACACTTTGAATGAACCAAGGTTCGAAAAACCTTGAAATGAACTTTGAATTTTCTTAAAAGTGAACTTCAACTGTGAACTAATTGTTGTTTAATACTGAACAAACTATTAAAACCAAACAACATTCTCCTACATTTTCAATGTTTCATTAGAAATTTGCCACTTGCAATTAACTTTAATCATTAAGAGGGAAAAAATGCCCTTAGTTTTTCTGAAACGAATACAATTAAACATTACACAAACGAATCAATAGGAATGCAAATAAATATAATTAATTGAACTGACTTAAACTACAATCACTTTTAATTGCCGTCGCTAATTGAACAATGAAATTCCTTTGAAAATTAGCGAAGTGATCGAGTCAACATTTGTGGCGCATAATATCAATAGCGCTGAGGAATCTATTCAAAACAACATGCCGATGCCATTGAAATTATAAAATCTCATGAATATTTACTGCAGGCATAAATCGGGTGTGCATATACACATAAATACACTCACATGCAGCTGGTTCATGCGGTTATGTAATGCATTCAATATTTGTTTTGTATTTTTTCTGTTTTTTCTGTTTTTTTTTTCTTGTTGTTGTTCATTCTCAATTTGCACTCAAACACGACTCATCATTTTGGACAGAATGACACACATGGGACACGAACAGATGTCAATTGTCGATATGGTTGCAGTTGGTTGCTGCCAGTTGTTAGGCAACCTTCATGGGCTGCAACTTGGTAGTAACGAGACGACACTTGGTCTTGGCATGACAACTGAAACGCAATTAACCGGCCAAGTGTAATTAAGTCGACAATTACCGCGTCAGCATCACCCTAGAGTCAAGCCTGAAAACGTTAATAATTGCCTTTAAATGTTTTTGGGGTTTGTTTCGTTTTTTTGGTCACCACTAACCAAAAAAAAAAAAAAAAATTGGGCAACTCTTTTGGCGGCGGCAACGCTTTGTGTGCAACACTCCTCGCCTTACATGTTGATTTAATTACAATCAGAAGCGGGACAACGACTTGAACCCAAGTTCAATGGAGCTGTCAATGCGCTCGCCTCGACAATTGCAATTACATTTGTATTTGTGTCTGCCCCTTTTCCAACGTTCTCTCTGTCGTTTTCACAGTTTTCTATTCGAGTATGGTTGGCATTTGTGCCCCACACTAAAAAATTAGCCAAATGTCCCTATTTCCGCGTCGGCCGATTGAAGTGTTCTCTTCGCACGTTCCAGTTTGATGTCTGCATCAGCATCAGCATTAGCTGTCGAGAAATGCATCTGACAATGGCCTGAATTAGCCAAGAATTGCAATTAGTTGGGGGAAAAATTAGATGCAATGCATTTTTTATATTTATTTTCATTTGCTTTTAATTGGTCCATTTTCTTTTTTTCATTAATAATCGTGATAATTGGCTTGCACATTTCTACGATCGCAATAGAGAGCTTCTAATTGCTGCATAAAATGGGATGAAGAGAATAGCTTAAGAAGTAAGGTGAATGATTTATTTCTAGCTCTTTATTCCAGTATTTGAATTCGCCACTGCTCCGATCAGTAACAGAGCAATGGAAGACAACTGAAATGATTGATACGCAGAAAGAATTGGAGCAGAGCTAGAGCATAGTAGAAGAACTGGACAGCTTGTGCTACAGCTATAGTAATCGTAAATCTGCTTTGCTCCAGCTTATCTGCTAGCGGAGCCTAAAGCACCAGATTCTTCAGATTCCCTCTTAAATAAATTAATTTGTGCATCAAGTACTCGTAGTTACATAAATGTAGATTGAACATAAATGTGAATTTTAAGTTCTTTATTATCTCAGCAAAGTTTATTTTTTCTTTCAGTGAAGTCAATAAGTAAACGCACAGTTAAATTGATAATATATAAAATACTTTATGGCCAATTCTGTCGAACTTAACAGAATTTGCAATAAAATGTCTGGCGGGTCACATTTGCTGCTGCCGCTGTCCAATTGCATTTACAGCAAATTTAATGTCTTCCGGTTGCATTTCAATTGAAATACAAAATAACATATGTACAAGCTTTTGCGTGTGTGTGTTTGTGTGTGTGTGTGTGTGCGTGTGCTTGTGCGAAGAATAAGAACATGAGCCACAAAATGGGCCAAAAGTCGAGCAGAATTTAATTTAAACAGAAGTGGAAATATTATTGCATCAGCGATTTATTTTGTATAATATTTTTGGCTCAGAGCTTTCGACGTCGTCGTCTTCTTCGACATCCTTTGCATTGGATATTTAGTTGGAATGAAATATGAATGAGGCCGCGACTCGAGATGGGGCCTTTACTGGGTAGCATGACCAGTGAAGCGTGCGGGGGCAACAGCTGCAGTTGGCGAATTTCTGTCATAGAATATGAATAAATTTTCGATACGTTTTTTCTTTTCTCATTTTTTTTTTTTTTTTTTCGGAAAAGGGATTATTATTTCGCGTGTGTCGTTTGGGAAAGGAGTTGCGGCATGGGTTGGTGAATTTAAAGGGTTGTTCGAGACACATGTGGCAGCGTGCAACCAGGAGCAGCAGTAGACTAAAAGAGGGTGTATCAAATTTCCTTTACGAGCTGATTGCTGAACAGGAAGGAAGAGCAGTAAGGTGCATATGCGCAAATCGGATATATATACATAAAAATATATATATGTACATATTAGATATAGTCAGGCACATGGCACATGGCACATGTCATATGGCCCCGAGCTCAGTCAGGGTTGAAACTCAAGCCGAGCAAAGCAATTACAAGTACAGACACTTGTTGTAATGTCAGCTGTCAATAGCACGAGTCTGTTGCAAATTGCCGGGGCTATCCTTGGGCCGATTACAACAGATTTCTGTAGCAGAGCAATACAAATACAAATGTGAGATCTGTCAAATTAAATTAGGTTAATTTCAGTTCGGAATTTCATATTGAAAATAAAAAAAAGGGAATTGTTCATATGTACTTATATTTTATATGCATTCGTTGCATGTGCAATTTATTTAATTTGTTGGGTTCTAAGGGTTGCATCTTGAAACAAGTTTGAATGTGAGAGAGAGAGAGAGAGAGAGAGAGAACTCGACTAGCAGATACCCTAATCTCAACTGTTAAATGCATAAAATATTTGCCTATATTGGTTTTTTATAATATGAAAATATGTTTTGAATATTCAGTTTTGCACAAAGCTGAATCAACTTGTCTGTTAATGCTCGTATATACCTAATGCAGATGCTTCCATTTGACCTTGGCACATTTTTGCACAACTTTATTATACACTTTTTCCCATATTTAATACTTATACAAACATTATCCATAGTACTAAAAATAATATATTTGATTAAATAAATAAGTTTATTGGGAAAACGTTGAACAAATGATTTTTCAAAACGCGTTTTCATTTTCATTGAATCGCATGTTTAGTTTAAAACAATTGGGCATTAATGAGAAGTGCTTAAGGCTATTGCTTCATCGGCACCGCTCCCACGTTTATTCAAAACTAGTGTACTGAGAATCAAGTCAATTACTGAACAGCTAAGCTTGATCACAATTAAGAAATTATAATTACAAAAGCAAGAAAATAATTTATGATTGCATTGAGGTAGTTTGAAAAGCGTTAGTCATGTTGAAAAACTTCTGTCTAGAGTACACGTTTAGCAAATTTGTAACTAGTCAAGTCACACAAAGTATCAACAATCACTGAGACTTATACAATTCTCTGCGAGACAATTCTCAAAATCGCAGACAACTACAAATTGAATATTGTTGCTTCAAAAACTGAAAGATTTATGCATATACTCAAATTGTGAATAATTAATTATAGATTTTTGTTTTTGTGTTTATTTCCTTTTATTTCGAGCGCTTCCTCGTGAGCTCAACAACATCATCATATTGAGGGGCCTCTTTTTATTTATATGCCTACAAATGGAAGTGCCATCGAATTAATCGCCACTTTTCGTTTTCGTTTGTCTGTCTGTCTGTCCGTCTGAGCTGCTCATCAAATCGAGGCCTATTTTGGTTCTTAGGCCAACTGCCAACCTTCAAAACCTAATCGTAGTTGTTGGCAGACAAACCAAAAAATCGACTTAAAATAGCAAGAAAGAAAAACCATTTGCAGAACAAATCAGCGTCGTCATTCATGATGCTGGAGCAAAACGTAGAAAACGCTGCCAGTTCATTCATAATTTTTTCTATCATCGCAGCTTTGATGAGTTGCCGCACTTCAGCGCACTTGAAAGCTGACTTTTGATGTTTGAAATTGTACTTGAAAAGTGCTACAGCACTCGTATCTCAACAGACAGTTGAAGGCGGAACAGAAATCGAACAAAATTTATGTATATATATACAAATAAATGTGGTTGTGGAAACAAAGAGTATCTAATGCTAATAAAATTGATTAACATGACGCAGTTGCGCAGATTGATGACTGTCAGGGCCAAAGTCTGTCCGCTCACTCAATTTAATACAAATCAGCGATTATATCAGCAGTCAGTTGGCCACGGTAATCCCTCAGCTTATTTTTTTGGGGCGCGACAGCTGCCGTTGCGACACTCTGATACTCTGATACTCTGACACTCTGAAATTCCGACACTTGGCTAAGCTGCGTTTAATCTGTGTGACATTTTGTACGGCGCTGCATTGCGACAAATTTGTTGTTCATATTTATGTTTGTTTGTCGGGAATTTAAACAATTAATTTGACTGCACCGAAAGCCGCTCATTATGGCTGTGATAAATGGCCAAAGCGTGCGGCAGCCTGCACTTAATCCGTTCGCTCTCTTTTGTGGTGAGGCTTACAAATATATTCAACTTTGAATTCATAATGAGTAATTTTAAATTATCTGCAGGCTTTTTTGACTTTGACCACAACCGTCGCCCATGGTGTAAAGTCGAATTAATTGTAAAGTATGCAGTAAATTAATTATGCGCACAGTTGGATAGTCGACACATTATAAATTTAAATACGCTTTAATTATGTAATGCGTATTAGCCAAATTGCGGGCTTATACGTTGTTTTAACATGCTGATTTAGGAAGTGTTTTTAATGGGTCATTATGCAAATGTGAAAAAAAAACACGCAAATGGAACTTGTATTTTTATTCTTGTTCATAAAATCAATGTATATATTTCAGTTTACCTAAATACATATCTTATTTCCTTGGCCTAAAATATATTTTTAAAAGTCGGAAACATATTATTTTACATATCTGCTATAACTAATTTTATGTCATTTTACATCTTTGCTATAAATAATTTTATGTCATTTTATATATAAAACAATATTTAAAATTGAATAGAATACAAATTTAAAATTAAAGTTACAGCTTACAATTTTAGTATTACATTTAATTGAAAATAACTGGTTTTAGTTTTTATAAGTTTTTTATTACTTCCTTATTTTCTAAATTAAAATTAAATTGGTTTTTTACTATATATATATATTTTTTTTTTATTTGCCTGTCTACTGTGAGCATGTTTGTTAATTAAAAAATATTTACTTATTTATTTTCCAAATGAAAATGATTGTTTTTTTTTTAAATATTTTATTTAATGTTGCTGTCTACTGTAAGCATTTGCTTGCAAGAGCACATTCCATTCCACTCACATTCCCAGCGAACTCTTTTGTCGATTCGTATCGCATATCGCACTTCATCTCAAATATCATAGAGTTAATCGCTGAATGGTAAGCTTAACTTTGCTCATTCAACTTTTATAAGTCGTCTCTTTCACTAAATTGCACAATTCTTCGCTAATTGAGAAAAAAATAGATACGAGTATTTTGCTATGAGTGGATTCGAGTACTTGCCACATCGGTTGGGGGTATTCATTTCTCTGGGGTGTCTGGCGCACTGTTTAAATCGCCTTAGCCTCTAAAAATTATGTCACTTGCGGCTTTTTACAGATAGCATTGTTGTCGCGTAATTGTTGCAACAATTGCAAAGTAAATTTTTATTTTGTTTCGATTTTCTCTGCTTTTGTGTTGGTGTGTGTGTTACGGTTGCTGTCAACCGACAACGTTCGGGGTAACTTGACACTCGACTAAAGTTGGCGCGACATTATCTGTCTGTAGGTTCGAATGTCTGTCCCGCAGTCCCTCTGTCTGGCTGTCTGCCTGTCTGCCATTTACGAGTGGGTCGCCTGCTGGGGGCTGAACCCCCAGCTACTTTAAGTGGTCTCATATTTGGACTCTTGTGTTGTCACACATATTTCTGTTGTTGTCGTTTTTTTTTGGCGTTTTTATTTACACGTCGCATTTGTGTTTCAATTTGAAACTTATTTACAAGTCCGGCAGTCTCCCTCAATCCCTCAGTTCCTCAGTCCCTCTTTCTCTATCTCTCCCTCTGTTTATTGGAGTGTTTGCAAAGTTAAATTTGTTAAATAAGATTTATGATAATTGTATTTGTGGTCTCTCCTCACTCACACACATTTTATTGCTTGTTTGTCAATAATCATGCTTCAATTTTTTCATGCTTCAAATAATGTTCCCACGCTGATTAATTTTTTTCTCGGTGTTTCGCTTTCACAATGCAATATTACTGTTCGTAATTGTAAACTAAGCCCATGACTTGGCTGGTGCAGCTGGGCGTGTTGCCGTTAACTAAACCGCAAAGTGTTGCCAGCATTTTTCTCAAAAATCTCTTTGCATATTTTATAAAACTCGTCTCGCAGTTGTTACGTCTGAGAAAAGTGCTGTTCTCTGCTCTTCTCTTGCTTCTGCCACTGCCACATATGCTGCGTGTACAGCTCTCAATTACAGCATCATGAAACTGTTTATTTTCTAGTCTACACCAAAGGCAGATCAGCAAACGACTATTAAAAACGCAAATTGCCGTAACTTGGCTCAGATATTTCCGCTTCCGTTTGCACTGTGTTTGGACTGACTTTACAACACAGCTCTGCCCTAAAATGCTTTTTTTTTGGCTGAGGCGTTTGTCTCCACAGTAGATTAACTTATAGCTTTGTGGTTTTATTTGCATTCATCTCTTGATTGCCTTCAGGCCATTGGCATTCCATTGTCTTCGCTTGAGTTTTTCTGATACGACCACAATACGAATACGACTAATATTTGTATGTGTGAATCAACAATAAAAGTTCAGAGTACACAACTAATCGTTACCGGTAATACGCAGTCATTTACTGGCCATTAAATATTTTTATGCTCAGTGTCAACAATTTAATAATATTTGCAGACTTTTTCAGTGAGTAGTAAAAAGTTTGGAATGATTACCATGAAATTAGCTATAAACTTTGTACATTATTTTGAAATTACCAAAATGTAAACTTTTTTGCAAAATCTTAAATTTAAACACGTTTTGAAAATGCTAACCATTATTTGTATGTTTCGAGTAATTAAAATTTAATAACAGTCTTTAAATCGTTTGTGGAGTTTGTCTCCTAATCTGTGTGGTCCAAATCTTTTCTAAATTGATTTTCCATCATAAATATTTACATAAAATTGCAAATTCGAACGGCAACAACTTAATCACAAAATGATTATCTTTAAGACCAATACTCTGACATTAGTCGCTCGCATTTGGAAATTGGGTGGTTCGCTTCAATTTATTATAAACTTGCTGAAAGTCCAATTTGTCTGTTATATTATTAGCGAATTGGGAAAAACTATTTTGTCATTGGACTGTTAAGTTGACTACGATTAGCATATAATAGTTATTAAATCGATTGAGATAGCTGCACTAAATTTGATAAATTTGCACTAAAATTGCTGGTTTTGGGCGAGTCAATTTAATAATTAAAATTCCGCATGAAATTCATAGGTATGACTTTTGCATATAAATTATGAAAAAGTTGTTAGCTGCTTTGGTTTAAGTGCAAAACATTTGGCCAAAAGCAAACTACATAATCAGATAGGTATAATTCAGGCGTGTTGAAGTCGTTAAAACTAAAGTGAAAGAATTAAACTTAAATTGTTGGCTTAGTGCTGAAGTGAGTGCAACAGCCTGAAAATGTGCCGACGACGCCTTCGGTTACATTTGGTGGCATGGATGAACATGCAAAGTTCTTGCGTTACGTATTCTACAACGAAAACAGACCAACCAACACTGACGAGGCAACCCAACCTGGCGCACCACTTAAATATGTATTGCTATGTATTGTGTGTAATTTAAGCATTTTATATGTATACACTTATGTGTGTTGTTATGTTTAAACACTGCACCGTACAAGTTCAAAATCAGCATGTCTACTGCCAACTGGCAACTGGCAACTTGCAACTTGCAACTTGCAACTGGCAAGTGGCAATCCAAGCTGATACTAGCTCTGTGTCTCTGTCTGTCTTTCGACGAATGGCTGAATGTTTGCTGGCGGCGCATAAATTTGTTGCATGTACGACAGCAATCGCGACGATAGTCAGTCTGGTGGGTTGCCCATCTGTGCCCTCCACCCCTTTCTCCCGTTGCTCTGTTTGTGGTGAGATCCGTGAGAAATTCTATGTTGATATTCTCACGCATGTCTCTAGGATATGCACGAGTGCATTTCAGGGCAGACCACTCGGCGAGTGCAGACCCAATAATTGGAGCACTATATTCCATGAGTTTATTTTAGTTTTAGTGATTTCTCCGCTACACTTCAAAACTCAATTAGCATGCTGCATGGGAACTGGACACAAACACCAATTGGCAAGCGTAGTCCGTGCCCATTTTGTGGCTGTCACTTCAGGGCGCCGTTAACACTGGCAGCAGCACTACCAACAGCAACAACAACAACAACAACAACAACAACAACAAAATTGCAACAGGTTCAAAAACTAATTTGCATGCATAAAATCGCAAAGTGAGCCGAGACACGACCGAGACACATCGAGGCCCCTGACAGCCACTTACCCGTAAAAGATAAAAAATATAAAACACGTCCGAAACTATACCAACTACCAAGATAGCAACAAAGCTAGCTACAACAGCTGAGCCCAGCCCCGTCACTCATCAGACAGGATATACATATATATATATATATATATATATATATATGTCTGCATTTCTGGCCATGCGGTTGGTCTCTTGGTCTTTTGCTCTCCGTTGCTCATTTGATCTTTGGCCAGACAGCCGCTTTTCAATTGAACTTGAAGTGTTTGCCGCAGCTACAGCAGACCCGTATACCCCAGTCAATATATAATCAAACACACATACGCACACACACACAAACAAACTCAACTTTTATTTGCTTGTACCACTTTGTTGCCAGTGTGTCTGTGTGGCAAGTTCTTAATGTGTCTGCTATTTTCGTTTCTGTTGTTGCTTTTGTTGTTGCTCTAATCCACATGTATTTTACTCAGTGCTCTACATTCATATTCACCTAGGCTAGGCATTAGTACTATCTCATTGGTTTGGTTAAGATTCTGCCATAAACAATTCAATTCTTGAAAGTGTAGCAAAAACTTATTTACGTTTGGAAATCGAATTTGATTTTCTTTTTATATAGTTTATACTGACATTTTTCTAGGTCAACAACAATCCTTAAATATATTATTACAACTATTTAAATATAAGTAAAAAATTGCATTTATTAAGCAAACAATTTTCATTAGAAAGATTTAATTTGTTTTGTGCATGACATTTATGACCGAGTTTTTTTTTTGCAAGCTTTAAATAATTGTTTGTTTTTATATATAAAATAAAAAAAAAACATTAAAAAAAATTACGTGTATTCAAATTTAAAAAAACGACTTTTAAAAAATAAATGCCTGTCTGTTTATATTTATGAGCAAAACTGTCAAAAAGTGTTTTATGCCGAAGTAAATTCGAAAGAACGTAAAAAATTGGTTAAAGCTGGTATTGCATAATTATAAAAATCATACATTTTTTTTTTTCAAATTTGCATAGATTTGTAATACATATTATATAAATATTGAAAAAAATTGTTGCCTTGATTACCATAAATAGTTAACAGCAAGAATGATTATTTAAATGATATTTGTTCTACATCTAATTTGGTTTTACTTTTATTTTTTACTTAAAAAAAAAATACAGCAAAAAAAACATAGTACGTTTTTCTGTTAGTGTATTTCAGCATTGTTGTTTTACCTGGTTTCTATTAAAAGATTTCAATCATTTTGAGTGGCTCACATGTATTCAAGTGTCTCTTTTGGCCCTTGTTCTCGTTCGTATCGGCGCTGATTGACATTTATCGGCATATTGACTGATCCATTTAAATAGACACTGATTTATGCACACATATGTCTGTGTGTGTCAATGTGTGTAAGAGTGGGAACAATTGCGTTGGTTGCTCCGATTGACTGTTGTGTCATAAATCAAGTCAAATATAACGATTTATACATATATATGCATACCTGCTTGTAAGGTTTAATATTTTTGTTATTGTCGTCCAATGGGTGCGTAAGTTTCAATGTTTATATTTCATTTGCAATTCCAATTAACAAGTGTATGTGTATGAGTGAGTGTGTGTGCGTGTGTGTGTTTGTCTAGCTGTTCTACTAATTATGATTTATAAGCAACGATACGGCTAATTTATGTAAGTCTTGGCTAAGTGGCATGTGTGTTCACAATTTTGAAAAGCATTCGTGTAACTATAACACTTTTATCATGTTTTGGTCACCAAGAACCATAGATAAGTAAAAACATTTATAAATCGTAATATGCTAATGATTGAATGTACTACAGCGCCCCATTCACTTGATCAATGTTATTCTGAGTGAATTAATGTGTTTTGAAGCAAGAACTTACTTAACTGATTGTGTATCAATAATCAGACGTACTCCAAATTGCTAAAGCGCAAAAGAAATGGGAGGTCGACTCTATATTTGTATACCTAATTTATTTCAACCATATTTCTCATATCCAACATTTAATTTACTTCTTACAGATGCCGCCAATCTCGAGCACAGTCCAAGTGAGGAAAAAATACAAAAGGAAATCGAAACGATCGATTACATCGACAAGTAAGTACAAAGTAGAAAAAGATACAAAGTATATGCTCAACTAAAGCAGAACCTGCAATTAAAATGCCAAATACGGAACCCGGGAAAGGTGTCAATTTACAATTTAATTCGAATCGAATCCAAATCAATTCAATCGCAACTTTGACAGCCAATTTAAGTTGCACTCGAAAATTAGCAATTGCCAACGCTTTAATTTTCAATTGCAATTTTTGTTTCTGTTTTTTTTTTGTCGATTCTGTTTTCCGTTTTATGTATATTTTTTTTGTAGCTGTTGTAAACGCCCTTAAAAAAACAAACCACATAAATTATATTAGACAGTCAGCGGAGTTGGCTGCAATTACAAGTGGAATTAACTTGTAGCAATTTCAAAACCATAATTGTTCACTAATCTTGGTCAGTTGCAGTTGCTGTTTTGACATTGCCGGAACAAATTGTGTATACGCCACGTTTGACCAATCCTTAAATTGACAACGCTGAGTGTTGGGTGTTGCTGCTGTGATTGTTGTTGTTGCCATGGTTGTTGTTGTCATTGCTGTTGCTGAGTTGTTTGTGCATGAGCCACAATTACAATTTGCTATTAGTTCGATTTGTTTCTTCGCTGGGCGGGTGACCACAACTTTTCTCATACGGGCATAGGGCAAATGCCAGTCGTAAATTATGGGATACCATAATTTTGATTGCTATGTCAAACAGTTTTGCAAGCTGCTGCTCTTTTTTAGTTTGCTCAAATCCAAAAATCCATAACCATAACTGTTCGGGTCAGCAGCAGCCAACAACTAGCAACTAAGCTAAACATAAAGTAAAATCATAACGTAACAAAGCTTGCATGCCCATCCCTGGGTTTTGTCTTTGCCTTCGTTCGTCTTTATCTATATCTATATCTAATCCACTCTCGCTTTATCACTCGTCGGTTGCGCATTGTAAAAAAGAAATACGCGCACCATACGACAAACTAAACATACTAAACATTTAATTTGTCAAACTATAAACTAAATACAAAAACACTGTTAATAAAAAGTGAATAAATGCATACAAACCATGAAAGAAAAATAATGCAAAGCTATCGTGTTCGCATTAGTTAAAACAAATCACCCCACAGCAAACAATACGAAAATAGGTGGCTGCACAAAGCGCCTCCTCGAAACAATAACTTTGGAAATCTTAATAATAGTTAGCCAACAAAATATTATGATAAATGAACACAGTTTTTCCAACAGAGACATTCTCTCATTTTGTAACTTCGACTTAAGCAAGACTTAGGCGGAGGGAACTGAATTGAAAATGCATTGCTTGAGAATTAACTTGGCTCTCCTTTTGCAAACAAAAATCTGAATCTGATTTCCTAATTGAATTATTCGAGAATCAAATTTATTCTCTTTAAAAGGAAAACTACAAATGGTAATCTTAATTATATATTAAATTTAATTCTTGTTTGAGTAACCTTATCATTTTTTTTTGTGCCATTTCCATTATTTTTGTGTCTTTATCAAATCATTGTTTCATAGCCTTTCAATTGCTTTATATATATTCAAGATATAAACTTATCAGTTTCCCTTCACTGGTAATGCAAGTTAATTGTAATACATGTTTTCAGTGTTGCCAAACTACCTCATTATGGCTAAGAAGTAAAAGTTCACTATTATTTAGAAAATCGCAGCCCTTCTCTTTGCTGTTGCTCTCCTCGTGCCCTTAACCCAAGGAATTGGTCCAATTATGCAAGTAGTAAGCGATACCTCTTTCATGTTAGCCATGAAACTTGCTCAACTGTAGGTGTGAATTATGCTGCACTTTTTTTCATTGAAATTATTTGATTACTTGCGGTCATGAGCGCATTTAAGCCATTTGTGGAAGCCAATTGGACAACAACAGCAAAAGGCGACTCGATGATCGCCACAGTTGTTACCATTTATATGGCCAATGAACACGGCCGAGTTTCAGTTCACACACACACACAGCCAAACACACACAGCATCAGATTGCGCAATATTTAATTCAGTTAAACAACCACAAAAATCGGCTGGTGTGGCAGATTTTGCAGTTTTTGCTGTCACCGGCAACTTGTTAACTTTTTTCCAACATTAAATGGTAATTTTTTCCGTCGTTCATTCGACTTTATTTTTTTTTTTACGATCATGTTGCCCGTCGAATTGGTGATGTGTTTAATACATAATTTCCTTATCGTTGCGGTTATAATTTATATTTTTTGTAATCTTTTGAATTTAATTTTGTTACCTGTTCGGCACATAAAGCTGACTAGCTTTTTTTGATATGTGGTCGAGATTTGGCTTCTTAAAGTTTAATGACTTTAAATAATTATGACATTCAAGTTGTAGTCGCAGTTGCAGTGATCATTTTTTCTGCTCTTGTAGTTGTGTAGTATGAGCTGTTGCTAATGTCGTCTGTCTGTTGCATGTATATATGTGTGTGCAACACTTTTTTGGTTTCGTGTCAGTACTTGCTGTGTGTATGTGTGTGTGTTGCAAACATGTTTTCAAACTGCAGACATCACTTCTTACATAAAAAATATGGCAAAACTATAGGCAGGCAACAAGATATAATTAACTTCCCATAAGATATTAATTACCCATGGGATAACGAATGAAATGTAAACGGATACCACCATAGAATTTCAGGGGCACAACCAAAGAAATGAACAAGAAACTGACAGCATTTTTGTGTTGCATTCTATAATAAATTGATTACACTTCATGCTGAAGAACTCGCTAAACACACAAAGTCAACTATGCCTTACTTTAAATATATTTTTTTCTTCAAAAATTCCATTTTAAAAAATAGTTTTGTCTTAAACGATTAAATTTCTCTCTTTTCTTTGTTTAATATAGTCTTCTTAAAAATATTTTGTTTATTTTGACCGTGTTAACATATCCAAATTATAATTTTAAATATGCATTTTTGTTATTCATTATCAACAGATTGATCTAAATACAAATATTTTCTTTCGTTTGATGGCCACAAATGTATTCAAGATATGAAGTGAAAACATTTTTAAAGCCAAGTTAATGGAGTTTCAAATAAATCATATCAATTCAAAGTTTTCCAAAACGGATTGATATTTGATCTGAATTAAATATTGAATATATTATTGTATGTGGTGTAACTAACTCCATATATAAGAGAATATCATTTATTATAGTTATAAATAGTTGTTTGGTTAATTAATTAAGCACCCACTATTTAGCCACCAGTTGAGTTAATTAACAGTTGAACACTAACAAACGCTTTCATCCATATTTGGCTGCCAGATTTCTCCAATAAATTAACCCATCTGTTTCGCTGGCCTAATGAAGTGCATTGTGGCCATAGAAAACCTTTAACACCACCGGGCCAACATGTGTTGCAGCCTTTGAGCCAATGCGTGTAAGCTTTTAATGTCATTTATAAGAAATGAGACAACATCTTTATTTAGTATTATCCCATTAAATATGATGACAGCACTTCGCCCACAGTGTTGAGTGTGTGCAAAACGAGATTTGCATGCGAGCGCTGACAGGTTAAAAGTCGACCACTGCTTAGCTGCTAATCCTAACAACTTGGCTATAAATAACGAACATCATTAGTATTGCAAGCGCATAATTAGAATATTATCATCGAGTTTATCAATGCCATTCGCTAAACGTACAAATTGAGAAAACCAATCCAAACTCCTACAACTTAATGAGGCAACTGAAACGCTTTCTTTTGGTCAGCATAAAGATTTCACTTTCGATCAAAATCAAGGCTTGTTTTTTTGTGTTTGTAAAGTTTTTTTTTCACCTTTTTTTTTGTAGCGTCATCGATTGCTTTGGGGGTAATCGGTAAAAAACTGGCTCAGAGAGCAGCTCACGTATGCAAATGAAGCTAAAGAGTCAACAAACGCACGAATTGATGGCAATTTGTCGCATGGTTGAATGTGTTTTTCTTCTTCTTCCTTTTTTTTTCAGGCGTAACGCATCAAAATTAGCATATATATATGCACACACATACATATATATATATATATATATATATGTGTATAAATCGTGTGAATTTTAAACACTTTTTCTTGCACAAATTTATTGCGAAATTTCCTACGCACTATCCATGTGCGAAAAACTTTCACTGAAGTGAGTTTTTAATTGCTGATAATTTAAAGATTTCACTGCACTGTCAGGATAACAGTTGTAGTTGTTGTTGTTGATGTTGTTGCTGTCGGTTTTCACTCTTAGGAAAAACAAATCAAAAGTTATTAGTTGCTTGGCCCGGCTTGTACGCCGATTACTTTTCAGTCGGCCAGGCAAAACATCAAAAGACTTGCAAATTATAAGTAGTTGGACAACAGCTAAGCTGCAGTTGCAGTTGCAGTTGTTGCCTGCCGCAGTTGCATGCCTTTGCGTTTGATGAACTTTTTCGGCAAAGGAAACATCATTGAACTATACGGAATTTTTTTGTTGATTTTTCTTCTTTTTGCTTTTTTTTTTTTTGGGCACTGGTGGCATATCATTACACGATGTAACAGGGTTGAGCGCGAAGAAACAGGTGTAACCAGTGACGGTGATTACGTGACGTTCGACCTGCCAGCCGATTATAATAACAATAAAAAAAACGAAGACAGCCATTAAAATATATAAAGAGGGGGCCTTATTTGTTTGATTTTGCTTCATCTTCTTTTGTTATTGTTTGCTGTATATATGTATTTTTTTGGCAAGTGGCTGAAAAATATCAAACGATAGTCAGCTTGAGGTTTTAGCGTAACAATAACAACAATACATGAGAAACTATCAAATGACGAACCAATAAATACAGTTTATAAATAGCTTGAAGCCAAAGCGGCTAAAGAGCAAAGTCGTTGTGCCCGCCGCCGTAGCTAAATGGGTAACTAGTCAAAAAGCCGTTTTGCTATGCCAAAGTGTAATGGGACATTTGAACGGTAAGTGTGCAATGCGCAACTAAAGGAAGCTTTACGGGAGTGATATAAATGTTTTATGTATTTGGACAGCTTACATTTCTTAATTAAATTCAATTTCCCAAATCGTAATGCAATAAATGAAATTTAAATAAGCTAATTAACTTTGACAATTAAATCTCTAAACAATATTTATCAATCATGAAACAAAACAAAATCTTGACAAATGCAAGCTGAAACGCTTTCAATGCAATCAGATTGATGTATTTTATGTACTTTAGAGTAGCAATCAAATCAGAAACGAACAAAGAAACAAGTTTGTTGTCTAAGTCTTTTGTTTTTCATTTTTTGATTTAATTTTTTGTCAGCAACGTGCATTGACAAACTGTATGCCAAAATTCGAACACAATAAATATTGCAAAGTGATAAATTAATATGTGAAAAAGGCAATAAAAATAATGTATTCGCTTTGTTTTTGTTTTTGATTTTGTATTATGACTACTAAAAAATGCATTTAGTGCTCTAATTAAACGTTTATGTTTATCAGATTGACGTTGCAACACTACAACGCCCCAAAAATAAAATATAACTGAAAGAAAACGCAAATATTTCAGCGCGATTTTTAATGTTACCGAGCGACTTGCTCAACTTGTGGGCGTAACAGTGCCAGTGCCCACTTTTATTTATTTTCGAGTTTTCGTTGTAGTTATCATTTTTATAATTTTTTTTTGTGTTTTGGGTGGCCCACCTGCAATCATTACGAACCATTAATAAATGCATTTTTATGCCATTTTGTGGCCTGAGTTCTCAACTCGGCTTTCACAACAACAAACCCTAGCCTGCGGGGGCAGCGCTGAGGCACGAGCCAGATTCGGAGCCAGAGTCTGAGCCTTGGCCAACTGGAGTTTGAAATGCAAAATAGCCAACAAAAATATATGTATATATATATATTTCTGGGCGTTGACTTTGTCGACTGCAGTCTGAAATTGGTAAGCTCACTTGACACATAAATTACCGTATTTTCATTACACTAATTGGGAGCAAGGCAAAAAGGGGGCGCCCAAAAACACCTCGTTGACCCCAAAAAGAAAACCAAATCTCAAGATACTGCAATGATCATTTACAAAGTGTTGAGCCCAGAATGAGCCAACTCGCTAAAAAGTAATAACGTAATATGGCAATGTCTTTAATAATGTTACATAGCATTTGGTTTGGGGCTCAAATTGTTAGTTAACATTCAGAAAGCGTTGTGCGCTATATGTGAAATTAGCATATGAGTAGGAAATGCACGGTGAAACATTTGAATAAAAAAAACAGCAGTCGTGAAATCTGACCAGGCATATGCATCGGAGAGAGCCTCCACACACAACAACAAACACATGCTACAATATGAAATCATAATAGACGGCCAGCGGACAATTTAACTGCTATAAAGCGCTGGCAGCTTCAATTATTATTTCTTTTTTTTGGGGGGGCTATGCATGGAAATTAGCCGACATGCAACGCTGCAGCGTTAGGGAATATTACAAAACAATTCCCCCTTGTGCAACACATGAAAGTAGGAAAGGGGATAAAAGATGGAGACTTACTGGCACGACAGCTGTTGGCGCTGCCTGTCTGTCAAGCGAGCGATGGAGGGGGGGGGGGGGGGGCAACAGACAGGACAGGACTTTTGCAAAGGCAACGGGATAAAGACAGCGAATGAGACAGAAGCAGGTCTAGAAACACAGACGCAGCCTGCAAGACAGCTGAAAAGACAGATAAACACATCTTGTGTGTGTGTGTGTGTGAGTTGTTTTTATTTTCTGCTCATTTTTATCTATATGTATATATATGCCAAAGACGTGCAAACTTTGAACCAGTTATAAACAAAGCAACTTGGCCAGCCACAGCCAAGCAGGGCAAACAAAGCTGTCGAGCACGCTCTGTGTGTCTGTTGTCTTTGAGTTATGGCGAAATTTGTATGCCTTCCACAACTAACAAATTGGATGGGGGGCTACTGAAAATCACATGTTATTGACAGTCTTTAGTATATATTTTGAGAGAGTGAGACAGAGTGATAGAGACAGAGAGAGAGATAGTCGTCTAAGTTTATATGCAAATCTGAAAATGTTAATGTGTGAAATATGAATTTGAATTCGAGATATGCCAGCTTGATTGTATTTATGTACATACTTATATTAGGCATATTCTTACTTAAATTGTTAGATAACCTTATGCTTTTAGAAATGGAAAAATAAATGGACGAATCACATTTATCAAATGTGTGAATACTTAAATAAATATCGACTATTTATGACTAATGTTTATAGTATCAAAATATATCTTGTGTGTACGTATATCGTACATCTTATGATCAAGATCGAATGAATATTGAAAAGATAAACCAAAATTAAATTACTAGTTACTAGCTGAAATAATAGCGGTGAAATTAAGCCATTAATAGGAAATGGGACTATTAATAAAATTATGCATGCTGAAAGATTAATAACCTGTTATTACTTTAGTTACTTCATTTGCAACTCCTCGCATTAAATTACATTTCGCACATGATCACTTAAAATCTTCTATCAAATGTCTTCCGAAAGTTATTCATATACCCCATTTATACGATGGCAGCGCATTTGGCCATTAGTCAAGATGACGAAAAAGAAGAAGAAAAAACAGGATTAACTCCATAAGGCAGTGAGTCAGAGTCAGAGCGGCAGCTGAACTACAAATCCGCAACTTGGCGGGGTACTCGCACAAGATAAATTGGCAACACGCGCCGCTGATGCCACAGCGGCCGCTCTTCTCTTCCCGATCTCAATTCCGACCACCTCCCTCTCTCTGCCAATTCTCTAATTCTGTTCGGCTTGCAGCTGCTCTGGTTTTTGGCAGCTACAATCGCTTCGTGCCAGCGTTGGCTAATTGCGATTGGCCTCCCGCCATTTGATGGGGCATTCGGGTTCAAATTGTTTTGCAATTGATTAGCTCTGAACTTTTGCGTCATTAGACAAGAAAATTAAAAAACCAAAAGACACTCTAGAGCCGCACCCAGAGTAATTCACAAAATAGTCATCATAATATTCCCTACAGCAGCAAGCTAATTAGTTGGCGAACACAAACCTAATGATAATGACGATACGTTCGCTACGCAAATTAAATTGCTGCTGCTTTTGATTGTGTGGTCTAAAATGTGGTGGATGACTTCTAGATGGCTAAAGCCAGCGGCAGCATTTCCGTCTTTTCAATTTCGTGATGGCCTAATCACAAAATAAATATACGGCCAGACTAGCAGAAAATAAAAATAACTGGCAACAATCATTGAAGGAATCCAACTCGAGCCATAACTTTATGACTCAATCTATGTGCTGTGTGCTCTAATTTGTACATTTCCAGCTAACTACCCATGGCAGCAATTTTGAGCTATAACTGCTGCTGCCCGTTGTAAGTTGCAAATTGGGAGTGGCAAAGCGCAGCATTTTTAATGGCACAATTGGGAGCAATTTTGCTTGCAAGCTCTGCCAGATCTCTGGCATTGCTGCGCTGCCAGGTTTTGATTTAGTGTGGTGTGTGTCTTGGCTAAGTTCTTGGAATCTTAGAGGATTAATAGTAGTAGAAAAGTATTTTAGATCATATAGACTATAGAAAATAAACAAAATGAATATAGGATGGTATGCCAGATACATTCTGGTTTCATTTAGTATGGAAATCTTTTGTTTTTATTTTGCAATTATGTTTTGACATATGGTTGGACAAGTGTGTAAGCTTATACTCCCCACATGATGTTTGTATATTTATTGCCATGAAGCTTAATAAACACCAGCAAACATATTTCTAGCCAACGTCAAAGTCACAGCAACCTTTTTCTCAAAAGTTCAAAAGACGCTTCGTCAAAAACATTCACATTTTGTTTACATATTTATTAAAAAAAAATATTGTATTTTGTGCAATTCAGGTTGACGTTTGCGTGTCAAACGCATCACATTGTTTTCGACACCTCAGGTCTCCAGGCTATTTCCATTTCAAATGCTTTTTCAGGTGCAGTAACACGTTTTAGCAGTTTAGCTTCGGCATGAATGCTGTTCATCAAAAATATGTTTAAATATGAAGTGTGAATAAGCAAATAAAAAAAAGTTTTAATTATAAACTACAAATATGCATACAGTGTGTAAACAAGTTAGGAACTTGTTAAAGTTGCAAAATTCCATAAAATATATTTTAATGCTAAATGCTAAAAAAAAGCTAACCTTGAGTTTTAGTACCAATTGATGTGCTGGGCTTGATGAATACTGGTATGACTGATTGCCCCAAGGCTATGATGTCTATATTAATCAAATCTTGGAGTTTGCCATTTTTGTTATAGAAAGTATGACATAATCGGGACTAGTCGCGCACATCAACCCATTTCTATAGTTGAGCTGAGTGAGCTGCTGTCAACTAGTGCTCATCTCGATAGGTTTTTCAGCTGTTGTTAAATGCTCCAATGTTAGTCAATTGCATATTTGAAGTCATTTGCAGACAGCCACCGTGAGTGCATTGGTTAATAAGTAATTTAAAGTACCCACTCAATTAGCGCCCCTTATTAACGTCTGATCTCAGACAAAGACGCTGTGGGGCCTCTTACACGCTGCAAACCTTTCATCAAATGCCTTTTCAAGTGTGTAATTTGAACGCCCTGGGCATTGGGGCCCTTGAATATTTTCTCATTATGTGAAATCAATACCATATATTATTACCGCAGCTTTCATTCATTTGTTCGTAATGGCAATTGTTCGAAGTTGATGGGAAACCCGATAATAAAGTAATCATTTCCTTTCGATACGTTTCTCACGTGTGAGAAAAACACTCTGATTTATATGTAATTACTTTTGATGCTAAACGATGAAAAATTGTTGTATGACTTGGCTTTGACTTTGGCCTGTGCCATACATTTTTGGTTTTCTATGTTTCGCTCCACATTTCACAATTAAAAGCAAAAATTGAAGATGAATTACATGTTAGATTTGTCCAGGCCTACAGCATATAAAAGAGTTGTCTGGGATATTCGACAACAAATATTTATATTGATTTAATCTCAAAGCTCCTTCAAATCTTTATACAAGTTTTTTCTATTATTTGCTTAAGGCGTAAATATTTAACTACAAATATAAAATAAGATACAAAGATACATATAAATATATATATTAAGTAAATATGCTTTAAAATTTAATAATACGGTGTTTTTATCACTTGCTGCTTGGCGGTTCCAATTAAAAACTTACTCGCTTAAGTTGATTCACTTAGCTGATAATTAAATTTAACTCTTGGCCAAGGAATGCGAATTTATTAAAATAGACGATGTCAAATTAATTGAACCTCTTGACACGAATTCGCGACACAACCGCTAGAGAGAGATACAGAAGACAAAGGCGAGAGAAGCAGAAAGACTGAGAGAAGCAGCTGCTGATGCATTTACAGTTGACTCTTCTGTGGCAACGCACGAAATGACACGGAACTGTGGCATCCGACGAAGCTCAGGGGAAAATATAATAAGAAATTTGTAGATGCAATCGCACTCGGTAGACTTAGGGGCAGACAGAGGCCAGAGAACCGCGAACCGTGAGCCGAGATCCCACAAATTGTGGAACAGTTCATTTAGTTTGATGACAACAGTTGATACTTTGGTGGCACGTGCCCCAATTGACATATGCAACTGTGGACATAATTTGCTGCGTATACGCATGATATAATTATGATTAATGAAGCAAAGTGCTGTCATATTTATTGGCACATTTAAGATTTGCTTTGATGAATCGACTATATAAATATATATGTATGATTTCTGAAGATCGCTTAATTTTTAATGATAATCAACATCTTTGTAGCATTCGTTGGCTTAAGGACCAAATATGACTATGACACAAATGTCAAAACAATCTTAAGGTAGTAATTAATAGCTATTTTGGCCGAATTGAAAAAACCGACTATTTTCTGTTAAAAATAGTTTATCATACAAGAACTTCTCTTTCCGATACGTGTACGTCGTGCAGCAAAAAAACAGATATATTCAAAGATTCATCAAGTTAACTTAAAAACTGAGAGAAGTGGCATAAAAACAGTCTGACAGACACACAGACAGAGACTTCTATGCGTTACAAACTATACATATAACAGCCTCTACAAACACATAATTATAATTATTTGGCAGACAAGTGAGTGTTAGTTTCCCCCGATAATACAGGTGCATTTTAAGATCAAATTCTTAATGCATTTGCTAAAAATTCACAAATAGGGAAACTTTTGGCAAAAGTACTTAAAATTATCACAAAAACATAAATCGCGATTATGAAAAAAATACTTGGCCAATTTTTCTGCTTTGTGTAGGGTTAAAGAACTAATTTTAAGTGTTTAAGCATATAAATAATAAATTCTTCCCGAAATTCTTTTGTTGAACCATGGGAAATTGATAGAAAATTCATTTCACATTTTGTTAATGCAAACACAAATTTAGGGTCACTCTCCCAACCATTTCCCTAACATAACTCATGCCTAGAGCGGCAATAAATCAAGTGTGGAACAACACTTATAAAACTAAAATGTTCCCAAAAGAAAACACACAAAAATATATATTTATATATTTTGGAAATCTGTTTAAATAATGCTGCCAATGCTTGTGTTGTCAGTTTTGAGTAGCATCACTAAAAGTTTCTGGCCATTAAAATAGCTCAGGCCGCCAAATCATTGTGTACGTATTTGTTGGGGACCTGGTTCTTTCCTACCCCCTAGAAACACATTGCCCTCCATCTGTCGCCATAAATAACAAGAACAACAACAACAAAAACCAAAATTAATAATCATAAAATAAATAATAACAACAACAACAAGATCACCTAAGTACTGCACTTTATTATTAGCAACCCTTTCAGAGCTGCCAAAACGAGCAGCTGACTGAGAAAATTGTCGTAAATCAATAAACAAACAAAGTGGAAAATCCACCAGACAATGACACACAGACGTTGAGCTGTGGCTATAATTATGCTGACAAGCTGCTGCTGTTGGTGTCATAAAAAAATATAATTTAACGTCTTGCGGTTAAATGTAATACAGCCACTTGTCTCTCAGCGCTACTTGGGAGTTTTTTGTAGGCACGAGTCTTGGCCAAAATAACGTTTTTTTTTTAACTTTAGTCTTTACTCGTTGGTATGCCGTTTAATTGCGGCTTGGATACAATAAATCACGGCACACGAAATTAACTGAAAATGCAGAAGTTTGCCATTGTGAAATAACTATCGAATCAGCGATGACAGGCAATTTATATGAAAAAGATATGGCTAAGTAAGAAATTAAATGACAGTTCAAATTAAATGATAATTAAGATGTAGTGATTATGCAATTAACAGAAGACTTCAAGGCTTAAGAGCACATTTTAGCTGTTATTAGGAGAAAAATAATAATTTAGTGCTTAATTAAATTATAAGAATAAGACAAAAAAAAAAAAGAAAATACATTATATATAAATTTACTTTGTATAACAAGCTTATTAATTATATTTCGAAATTATAACGCCCACTAATCAAGCTGATTACAGGGTATCAATTTATTGTACAAGCGTATCTACTTGCGTGTTTACTTGTTCGCTCTACTTGCACATGTCTACATATGTTTAATAGTCTATGTATAAGTATGTATGTATATATGTAAGTATATATACTTACCGCCTCATGGTATAATCTTCAAGATCTCTTCGCATTGCTTCAATTAATTTTTATGGTATTCGCAACCCATATAAGAACCACGCCTACCACGCCATCGAGACAGGGTGCCAGCCAGCTTACCTAACCAGCCAGCCAGCCAGCCAGCATGGGTTAATATAAAACGACCAGCAACTGAAATTGGCTTCAGTGAACGCCCGTTTAGAACTGATTTAATTGCAATTGTGCGCCAGCATTGCCAACATGCAATTGTTATCAAATACATATCGTCACCCTCCCGGCAATTGTGGGCAAAATGGATGGCTGTTGGGAATGGGAATGGGAATGAGAATGGATTTGAAATCGGCTTTGGTTAGTGGGCTGAGATGCGGGTTAATCCATACCCATGACGTATCGAACCGAGCCGTTAATTAACAAGTGTAATTGATAATGCAACTGCAACAGCAGAGGCAGAGAGAGGGAGATAGGCACACATAGAGTGATACGCTTAAATAGCTTTGGTTGCACTTGTGATTAATTGTACCAATTGCCAACTGGTTGCAGACAAACAGATGTCAATAAACCGTGGCACATATTCGCCTGTAACTATAATTTATCTTTTCGGGTGGAAGGAGCTTCAATGTGTGGTGACAAGTGGAAATTGTTGAGAGCTCTGGAGAAGTGAGAAAATGTATTTTTAAACACAGAAAAAGCATATTTTTAAAGAGTCACGACAATTTCAAGTGCCCAAGACAAAGAGAAAGTGAGATGGCGATCGGGCAGTGGAGAGGAACTTAAACGTTTGACATTTATTTCGCATGACATTTCACACACGCACACACACAAACACGCACACACTCACACACGCACACACACAAACACGCACACACTCACACTTTGTAAATAAAAGACACTCATGCGCCTAGTTATCCAGCAGAATTGTCTAAAATACCTTCTTTTTTTTTTTTCTTGTTTTTCTTTTTTGAGCGAAAACTTTTAAGCAATTTCGACAAAAATGTCTGTTCTTATTTAGGCGCACTTCCCCCCTTACCACCCCCCATTACCCGCTTAGCCCCTGGCAGCCACACATGAGACTGTCGCGCATGTCGTCGTCTCCGGGGGTTGTGCCGCTGTCGCAGTCGCCACCACCGCCGCCGCTCCGTTCCGTTATATCTGCTCTCATCTCCCCGGCTGCAAACATTTCTGTCGCACTGCTCGAAATCAGTTTGAAAATTGCCGGCGGTCAGCGCATTTACTCGGCCGAATCGCTCGAAAAACCAAAAACAACGTGAATTACATTTTTGAACAAATTTCGTTTCGCGTTTCTTTCTTCCGCCTATTTTTGTAATTTTATTTAATGAACGCACAGTTCGTGGAAAATGTGATTGCCTATGGCAAAAGAAATCAAAAATACATATTCACATATAGGCACACATATGTGTATATGCAATTATATATAATGAAAATTATTGCAATTAAATTATTAGCGAGCGATTGCTAATGTAAAATTATGCCAATTATATTTTGAATATTCATAAAGTGAAAAACAAATGAAAAATGTGATTTGTTGACAAGTGCGATTTGTTAACCAATCACGGGAAGAGTAAATTTTGGCACAGAGCATTAAAGTCTCGAAAAATTTGTATAAACATATCGAGAGAAATGTTTATTTGTTGAATGCATAAAATTTTGAAACCAGCAAATTATTCATCCATATACTAGGAGGAAAAGTGTGTGGCATTTGTTTATGTGAAAATATGTTGAATTTGCTGAAGATGCTATTCATTTAGTCAGTATACAGTTTTCAAATATACTGAAAGTTGTCAGCGATTTGCTAAAGACTTCATCCTTTGGAAGATCCGAGTATTTTGAGACGCTTGACAGATCATTTCTATTTATTGTATATTATTGTATATGTTTTGCAGTCGGCTTCTCTAAAAAGAGTGTTCATAAAATGCGTCCACATCAAACGAACTAGTTTTGTTTCCTTGAGGTTATTACACTTTCCCAGAATCCATTACTCATTGTTTATCAACCGGCATAACTGTGTTAAGAGCGACTCTCGTGTTTCGTAGGCTTCTCTTCACAATGTGATTTATATGATGGACTAATGGAATCTAACTGACAAGTTGAATTAATAGCTTAACTGTGACATTGTTGCGGTTTCATCGTTCAACTCTTTTCCGGCTTTTGCGACGGTTTCTGTTTTGCTTCTTTATATGCATGAATCAAGCCCATTTGCTTATATGCAATTCTATTCATTTGCGGAAATTTTAAAATAATTGCGACAATAAAATCACCATTAGCACACACACACAGCTCGGCAACAACAAGCCCTTGTAATCGTGCCATATCCGGCTTGCTGCGTGTCTACAACCATGTCGGTTGTCTACCAACACCATCTGTCTGCACCTCCAGCTCTGCCCCACCATCTCCCCTCTCCTCTGTGGCAGTGGAATCATCTCCATTCTGAACTCTTTTGCATTCTGACTGTCACTGACGGCGCTCGCATTTTTTATATATATATTTTTTTTTTGCATTATTATAAAAAAAACTGGTTGCACTTCTCAGTCCTAATAGTTACGCTGAGCTGGAGCTGGTTCGTGTTCCTTGTTTTTCTTTTCCATTTGACATCTTAATTGCTTTGTTGATGAATCTCGCTGTTGACACTTTTGCTTGCCTTGACATAAATTCGTAATGAACTATTTCCCAGTTCAAATTGGTATACCAGTTTACATTATTTTGGCAAACTCAACTTTAAGTGCTAACTGTTTACTGTTTGGAGCAACTGTTTATCTTTTGTTGCCTTTGCATCAACTTTATACTTAATAAAGTTTTGACTTACAAAGAGAATTTCAAATAATGCATTTAGTGGTAAATAAATTTTCGTCTGCTCTTCCTTAACTTTTACAGTTTAAACGTTAAAGTACTTGAAAATGTAAGATAATACCGGAAATAATATTAATTCGTATAAATAACAGCGTGGCTTACCTTGGGAGTTGGGAGAATGGTTTATATGATTCCAAACCAAAAACCATGGACTCTTTAATATATTTAAAGCACTTAAAATACATTTTCAGTCGTTTTACTCAGATGCATTCTCTATAGAGACATAAAGCAAAACATGTGTTGAACAATTAGTTGCGTCTATCTGAAAGTCGCCTTCCAAATCTAAAATTGGGCTAATTTTCTGCTCCATCTAAGGAGGAAGGGGGATTACATAAGCTGTCGACCTGTTCGCTTTTCGAGGAAAACTTGGCTGGACAAGTGCTGTCGCCTTCCGCTCGGCACCTCATTAAGCCAACTTTTCGAGCACAAAACGACTTTTAATTGCACCCATTGGTCACAACATTCCAAGTGCCGTCTCTGAGGGGTGGCTGGCTTGGTACATGATAAATGCGTGGGCTTCTTTTTTTTTTTTTTTTTTCATTTTTTGAGAAGTTGAAAGTCAGTGGAGCACAAAATGTGTCAGAATAGAACTTGTAGAGTAATTACATGTGTAGCGAAAACCACTTAAAACCGTCTCTTAACATTACTCAAAGACAGCTCTGCAGTGAGAGAAAATAAATACAAATGCCACAGAATACAATAAGAAAATACCAAATAAGTCGTGCACTAATTAAACATCTTCAAAAGCAAACACAATAAAAGTGGCGTGAGAAGCGGGCGATGACAGTGAAGAAACGTGCGATAAAATTGCCAAAACAAAAAAGAGACAATTTGAAAACAATATAAAAATAATGTCACAGATCGATTATACCTGTTACACGGTGCCCGAGTGCTCCAGCGCTGATGATGACGACGATAATGATGATGATGACGATGATGCTGTGCACCGAAATCGTAATGGTAATTGTGTTAGTAATGGTTATGGCCAAGATGACTCCAGCGATGGCACGCTCGAGAATGTGCTGCACTCTGATTGCACACTGGATTCGGATGCCACGACAACATCCTCCATTGAGCACCACCATCACATTTATCGCAAGCACCAGCAGCAACAGCTACGGAATAAACGCTATGCACCACAGCGGATTTCGTTGCCAATTTTGCGTGCCGGCAGCCACACCAGGGAGCTGACACCGCAGCTGGGCGTCTATCATGATGGTGGGTCAGAGGCAGCAGCAGCAGAAGGAGCAACATCGCCACCACCGCAGTGGGGGTATTTTGTGCCATTGGCGCCCAACTGTTTCTTCAGTCCGCCCATGCAACGGCGACGCTATAGGTGGGCCGTGTCCTCAATACTAGAACTTAAAAAAAATACTAAACGCTCTCTCTGCCACACTTAAAACAAATAACGCTCCGAAATTAAGAAAATTGCTTTCTTTTTTTAATTTTTAGAAAGTGAATTTATGAAAAAGAGTATAAATATTGCAAATTTCAATAAATTATTTTCTAGAAACCAGCAAAACTTTCTGATTAATTTCGAATTACTTTTTTCTAGTGCACTAAATCTGAGAATTAAACTGATTTTTTGTCTCTTATTCCTTTGCAGAGAAAAGGAAAACGATCGCAACCGTCGCGCTGTTAGCTATGGCGGTGGAACCTCCCCGACACACTGCGCGACCATTCCGCGTGCCGCGCCGCGTCGTGTGGCGCTCATGAAGGAGCCACCGCCGCCGCCGCCGCCGAAGCCGCAACTGACATCGAAGGCATCACTGCAGTCCACAGACTCCTCGCATGCGTCCAGCATCAGCAAGTATCCGCAGTCTGAGTACAATCTCATACAGAAGATCGACTCGAATAGCACGCTGACTGCACCAGCGCAGTACCAGCCACAGAATTTCTATGCCAACACTGGCCCAATATCCTCCACCAATGGCGGCTACTCGTCCCTGCTGTGCCACGCCAGCTCCACGGCCAGTCCGCTGGCGGTACGCAAGAGGGACAAGCTGCTGCATCGGTTTAGCGATGCGGCCACATTGGGACGCAAACTCAAGAAAAAGAAGAACACGAATCGCACCTGCCGCTCCATGACCGAAGCCATTGAGATGCTCGCCGATCCGGTCATCGAGGATGAGTTTTTCGTAAGTACACAATACAACAAATACAACAACATTTTATCAGCTTTTAGATGAAGACATACAAACATATGCAACATATAAATACACATATAGTTAGCTAGTTAGGATCCATGTGAATGCCTTATTTATTCCAAGTTTAATTAAATATAAATACCATTTAATCGCTTGATTATCATCGACCCGGTTTTCCATACGTGTAAATTGGACGCAAGGGAAATTATTTTTGCTTTTCATTTGATTGTGTATTGGTGCATAAGTCAAGATTCTTTATGAAACTCAACTTTCCAATCAAACTTGGCTGATGCCCTTGAGTGTTAAATTTGAAACTATTTTCAACTTCAACTTTTCAACGAACAATGGCTTAAAGTAATTAGTTGTTTATTGTTTATGTCTCTCGGGTTTTCTTATAATTTAAATATGTTGGGTCCAAGAGTTTCCACGAGTTGGGTATTTTAAGATAATTCTATAACTTTGTTGTTTTGCAACTTCGGATTTTCTAAAATTAACCACAGACCAAGCTTCTTCCAAACTCTTTTGAAAATGTTCATTGATCTCTCAATTTCTCACAGCATTTCCGTTCTCATGTCGTAAAAGCTTTCAATCACACACACACATGTGCATTATGCACAGAAAAGCTTTTTGGCTAGCTTTTCAATCTTTTCTCTACTCTTCTCTACTCTGTACTTCCATTCGTTTTCATTAAAAAAAAGGGGGTGTATTTACAAGCGCACGTTCCGTAAAAGAACAAAACTTTTATCGCATTTCGTTTTGTTCTTTTCGTGGCTTTTGTGGCTGGAAATTATCTGCGGTGCTGCGGTTGGCTTATCTTTAGCCACATAATGAATGACCATTGGATATTCATTTGCCCGTAGATTGCTCTTCAAATTAACGCATTTTGGTTTAGTACAAATTTGTGGCTCGTCGAACCCCGAACAAATATTCTCGTTGACATTTCCTTATTGTTGCGTGAGCGGAAGTATGAAGTTGACTAATTTACATTTGTATGTGATAAGCGAAGTGAAGAAAGAAGACAGAAATCCAGTCGAAAAGAACAGTACCCAAGAGGTCAAATGATTGTTCGCAATGAGTGGATTCAAACGATTCATTTGACATAGATATCGAATTTATGTTGTTTACTATTGTAATACTTGTGTAACCTTGAAAGTGAGCTACAAAAACCGCAAACTCGAATTAAACCCAATGATGTACTTGTATCTAAATACGTCCAAAAAGGGGCGTCAATTGAATTACGTGTATTTTGGTTCTGTTACTGGTCCGAGCATTTTGTCGCCTAATCGCTCAAATTTGCGCCACACATTCGTCGTATCGGTTTCGGCGGTGTTTTTCAAATTTGAATTGGGGCCACTGGCACTAAGCCAATAATTATTGCAAATCTAGCTTAAATAGCCAACTCATGTTGACAGATTAGCATAGAATTTGACACGGCTCAGCTCTTGGCAAGCAGTATGCACATATGTATATACATATATCCCTCTCACATAATGCATGTATTCAGGAAGACGAATCGTACAAACAAAACAACTGATGCAAACTGTGTCAATACTTTAGTCAGTTACCTTGCTTGAACCGACGGCTAATAGACAGACAATAGTAAAGGTAGTGAAGGGAAAGGGGAGGGGCACTACATGCTTGGGCTAGGGTTCAGGTCTGTGCGCTAATTGGATTAACTGCATGCCTTGCCAGCAAATAGTAGAAAAAGTTGTTGCATTAAAATCCAAACAATTGCAGTAAAAAATCGAACGTGCAATGTGTTGAACGTCTCGTGCGCGTCGCTCGGCTAAATCTCAAAGTGAACAATTGCAAATAAAAAATAAATAAACAAATAAGCACATTTTCACTTGCTGCTACGGGTAATTTGACGCTTGTCAAGTATTACAAACTTAGGACACTTGAAGTTTACAGTTGCAAAATTAGGAGTATAATTCAAAGTACAAAAAAAAATAACAATTTCACTTGGAAAGTACAATTAATATGGAGCAAAAAGTGGAACTTGCTAAATTCGAATATTCCTTCAAATATTAGTTTGACTTGTGTTTTTTTACTTGTGACTCATGAGAGTATACAAAAAGAAACGATAAACGATTATTTGATTTTCTCTAAATACTAATAATTCAAGTGCAAGTTCAAATTTAAACGTGACTACACAAAAATTTCAAATTCTCTTAATCAACATCTCCGTTTGACATTTCGTTTACGTGCGCCGCATAAAAGTATGCAATGATTTTTGCTGCAGCTTCTGTCCAATTGAATGTACAAAGTGTTGCTGCTTTTAGGCGCGTACTCTGCGATTAGCATTGCATACTTTTGGGCCGGATTTATTTTTAAAACCCGTTTGCACATTTTTCCTGGGGCAGCCGACAAAATGAAACCGTCAACACGACGTCGCAGTTTTAAAACGAAACAACTGCAACCAAAAGCAAATTTCTACAATCCCCTCGTACGACATCGACCCACCGCCTATGTACGAAATGGCATCATTGGCGGGGGCAACGGCCCGGGCGCCGATGGCCTCTATCAGATCGAAGATCGCGTCTATACGACCAGCAAAATGTTTCTACGCGATGGCTATATGTATCCCCGACAGCCCGGCCAGCCGATGGATCCGCGTTTCCCACTCGAGCTGCACGAGTTCCCCCAGCAGCTGGGCGCCACTGGGCTGCAGCTGGTCAGCACACCCAAGGTGCACATTGCCGGCGAGTATTTGGCCAGTGAGCAGGCGCCGACACAGGAGCAGACGCAGGAGCAGCAGGCAGCCGCTGATCGTCGTGGCGTTCGCCAAGCTGCTGCCGCTGACATCAATCTGGCCAATCAGGTCTATTGGCTGGGCAAGCAGCGGACGCGTTCCCGTTCCCGCTCGCGCAGCAACAGTCTGGGCAGCAAGAGCATCACCAGTTGCATGGGCGGCGGCACAGTGAGTACCAGGGAGAGGGAGCGAGATCGTCCCTATATACGCAATGTGGATGATTTGTTGCATGCGTTGGGCAGACGCGACACCAGCGCTGATAACCAACTCGAAACGGCCTCCATACAATCCTCCACACAACGGCGGCGCTTTAAAAAGGTGAGTTTCGACCGGGTCATCAATCAAACATCCAATGGAATTTGTCAAGCAACATTGTAACATTTACATTTACCTTAATTGCGTTGCAAGTCGAGACATTGCTGACACGCCTGCAGTCACGCCGAATTTCCAATTCCTGTCCTCATCACTCACGCCACACTAACACACTCAAATGTCCAGAACTCAGCGAAGCTTGCAAATCTTCCACCCTTCTTCTTTTGTTTTTATTCTAGTGTTTTTTTTTTGTGGTGGGTCCCGCGGGGCGCGTCTGCGCAAAAATTAAAATTAATGATGTTCAAAACTTTTGCTTGCGGCTCACAAACAGCAAATGAAAGCAAAGAAGAATGTTCTAGTCGAAAGAGTTCGACTAGGTGATACCCTAATTTTAACGTCCCATAAGTCGTAAATGTCCTAAAAATGTTAGTATTCTTATTGTATGTGTTCGTGTAAGTGTGTTTGGCTTTGTTGTAACTTTTTGCGATATCGGTAATCGATACGAGAACTTATATACCAAATGTGTCAGTTTAACAAACGAGTATTGCTAAATCGACTCGGCTACCGATACAAATCAGGAATATATATGCTTTATGAGATTGGAGATGCTTTTTATACCTGTTACAAACTTTGTCCAACTTCCTTATACCCTTTTGATCAAGTTCACGGGGTTCAGCCTTTAAAAGCAGTCACCAGGCAGTCACAGTAGCAGCTAATTTGCCGTTGACTGCGGCAAACACACAGATACACACACACACACACATACACATAAACATCTGTATGCACACCTGCCAGTTGCTGCGCTCCTTTTCAAAACAATCTTGCAGCCTATCTGTTTGCTGTGGTTCCTTTGTGGCTTCCATTGCGGTTTCCATTGTGGTTTCATCCATCAGCTCCAAAAATCATTGCCAGCCTTTTTTGGGTATTTATTTATGCAGTCACTTTGGAGCCAAAACGAGCTTCGTTTCATTCATGCATTCATTCATCCTTTTGGCCAGTGACTTTGAAGTATTCTTGCTCGTTTTAGTCCACTCTCAGCATCATTAGTGAACCTAAAACAATTTTTAGTTTTATTTTGCGCTATTTTTTCGCGTTGTGGCCAGAATTTATGCGCTTCTGTTTCAGATTCTGGAGAGCATTTCAATTTGAGAAATTGGTTTCCTTGATTGTTTTCTTAATTTACAGTGGGTCAAGTTTGACTTACATTTTGCAAAACTGATCAAATCAAGGTTTTATTTGTTTGAATTAATAATTAAATGAGTTAATCCACTCAATTTTTTAAGTAATAGCAATAACAAATTGAAATATTTATAATTGTGGAGCTTTTATATATAAAGTGACATAAAAATGCAATAAATATTTTACATAATTATTTCAACCTGTTAAACTTTTGCAAATAAAAACAAATTTAAATAATACTAATAATAATATGAAAAGTATAATTTTACTTTATTTTCTCAATTATTTCAATAATTGTCTTTATCTCTTACTTAATAAAATATTTAATTGAGTAAGTCTTAGTCTGATTTCAATTTGTAGTAAGTTCAACAACATGTATTCGATATTCAAAGAAACCTCTAAAATTAATAAATGAAGAGAAATTCACTCTTAATTAATTTCCAAGTGCATAAATTTCAAATGTGATTTCCATTAAGTATATTCAAGTTTTTAAATAGAGAAATAACACTGTGTGCAAAATGATTCAACTTCCGCTGTGTAAAATTCCATTTTAAAGTTATGCTGGAATCAACTCGGAATCAAATAAATGAAAACGAATGAAGAAAACATGCTATCTCATTCAATTCTAACCAGCAGAGGCAGACAACTGGTTCCTTGGGGCTTGAGACTTGGGTGTCTCGTTCTCTAAACCCTTGAAATACGAGCAATGTGTTGGAATTTAAGCCAACATGTGAAATGAATTTCTTGGCAGCACGCAAAACGCAGCATAGATAAAATGTCTGCTTACTTGCGAAGAAGCAGCAGAATGTGGCCAGCTGACAGTGAGGCAGAGGAAAACTGTGCACCGACGACACAGCGACACTATACCCACTTTATGCAAAACTGACAACTGCAGTTTGAGTTTGTGTATTTCTGTATTTCTGTGTCCAGCTGTGGGTCTGTGAGGGGGAGGAGTATTTGGCAAGCGGAGTAGTTGCCAAGAGGTGCCCAGCTCACTGCAGTTGGTCGTAAATTGAATAAGCATGCAGTGCCCGCCAGCACCTCCTCCTCGCCTGGCATGTGTTATGGCATTTTGTTAGGGTTTCGCTTGATGACGCCTGGCGAATGAAGAAAGTTGTTAACAAAAGTGCACAGCGATTTTTCTTCTACTCGTTTTTTTTTTTGTGTTGCGTTTTTTTTTTTTTTTTGGTTTTTCCATTGTTGGTTGTATCACGTGCCAACGCAAAAACGACAGCGCTCTACAAAATACGTTTATTTTTTGAGATTTTGCGGCAGCTTATTGTGAATGCAGTGCACGGATTTCTGCATTTCGGATCAATCAACGAAATCAAATACGCTGCAACTCAATTGAAATGCTGAATTGTACACTTACACTTTTTTCATATATGTGTACAGAGAACTCGGAAATTCGCTTTTTTGTTGCTTATACTCTAGTTAGGCAATGGTATATTAAGATTTTTACATATTTAAACAGATATTAAAGATTGTTTTTCAATTCATATAACTTAATTTGAAAATATTTACGAAAAAATGCTTTTTGGTGATGACACACTTGGATGAAAGTTAGTAAATATGAAAATGGGAGGTTAAAAGAGATCATCTTGGTCTAACTTTAGGTGACTTATTGGACATGATTGGGCTGGACCAAAAACGGTAAATCATTTATAAGGGAGGGGCACAACAACTGCAAGTGGTCGCAGTGCAATGACAGTAACAATAATAGTAATAATAATAATAATTACGTTCGTAAACATGCCATTTGTAATTTCCAGCTGGTTGTTAAATCAAATCCTACGTATGCATATATCAACTAAATGCTGCATATTTGCTATGCTCACCTACGTTTTTTTTTAACTACCAAAAATCTAACTGGCCACTGGCACAACAATTAAGCTCATGAAGTTTTATGCCTGCAATGTTCGTGTACAAATCAAATTACCCAACGGACCCCGGACCCCAAAGACCCAAAGCTTTTGTGCTAATGACCAGCAACCAGCCAGTCAGCCAGTCAGCCAGTTAGCCAGATAGCCAGTAAGCCAGCTGGTTTTGTCTGTGTCATATCGTGAAACCCCCTCCATCTTCGCCGCCCTTTAAAGCAATAATTGTGTCAAAAAACGAATTGCCGTCAGTTTGAAATGCTGCACGTGCTCAGTGCAGTTGTTGTCGATGTAGGCAATCATAAACAACGCTAAAGATAAAACAATTGTTGTTCGTACAAAAAAAGTGCATTAGGCCTTTAAAGCATTTTGATTGGGCGCAAATGAACTGAAAGATAAGAATCATATTTCTCAGCTATTTACCTTATGGTACATAAATGGAATTCAACGCAGTGTATAAGCCAAGTTCAGCTGACACTAAACATTAAATATAATATACAAGCCAAGTTAAGATTACGTTTTCCCGCACACATTTCAAGTGGGCTAATACGAAAACCATTGACCACCACCCCAACTTGAGGCAGCAACTGCTTTTTTCTGTCTACTCATGCATTTGAGCAGGCTATAAGCATTCGCTTGAAATGTCTTAACAATAATGTAGACGGCTGCTATTGGGCTAGGCCAAGTCTGTGGACAAGGCGACTAAATAGTTTGCTGACTCGACTTCTCTTTTAAATTGTTTGGTGACCTGAGTAACATGAGCAATACATGTATTGTATTATTAAAAAACTAAGCAATTCTACACAATTTACTTTGTAAAACATAAACAAAATGCAATCTTATATTTTTGTGTGATATATGAGATTACATTATCTGGCTGATGGGGAGTAGTCAGTGCAGACCTCGCTGTGTTTTTTGTACACAATTTTGATGCAATTAAAAAAAAAATAAATATAGTTACAATATTTAGAGTAGCAGATTCAAGTGATTTATTATTAAAACAAAAAATATAAATGGGATATATTCTGAGTAGAAATCAACTGAAATGAATTGCTTAGACTGTTCTAATCTAAAGTATTTAAAGGGTGCAAAGTGGTATTTGGAGGCGCACAGGAAATTCAATTGCGAAAGGTTAGGTGACAGCGCCACTTAACGCCCCTGTGACCATCACTTGACCAATCGCCACACTGACTCATGGCGAGCCATCAAGTAGAAGCCGTGGCAAGCCAAAGTACATTCATATTGGCAGCATTGCTCGGCAAGCAGTTAGCAGTTAGCTCATTGGAAATGCATAGCAGCAGGCAACAAAGGGAGCCACATTCCTATAAATACCACTTCACACTGCCTGGCCTGGCCTGGCTGCAAGTTTTTCTTTTTCTTTTATCTTTGATTGCAAACTTGAACACGCTACAGAAATGCACACATACACACCACACGCACACACAAGCACTCCTTCAACTCCTGCCTAAAGGAGCCAAAGATACAAAAAAAAAAAAAATGATTAAATAAAAATCACAAACCCGTTGCCAGTGCTGCCCATTTGGTTGCCTTTGTCGCTTTGTGGCTTTGTTGCTTTGTCGCTCAACTCAACTCTACAAAAGAAATATTTATATATATACATGTTATGCACACATACATAGTTGAGGATATTTATGCATGTGTATGCATACATACACATAAATACATACATATATGAGTTGAGTCAAGCGCCAAACCGGGTCTCTGTCGCCCATGTTTCAAAAAGTTGCCCGGCAACATTTTTGCCAGCAGCGCGCGCATGTTGCCAGCAACAAGTTTTGTCGTCTACCTGACACATGTATCTGCCTATGCCTCTGTCTTTGTCTCTGTCTCTGTATGTGTTCTTGGTTGTGTGTCTGTGTGAAAGGTGCGCGCTGCTTACCTGCCTCTGAATCTCTGTGTGTGTGTGTGTGTGGTTGTTTGCTTGTGTGTGCGTTGGGCATTTCTGAGCATATTTTACGTTTTCCACGTACGTCGGCGGCTTTTGCTTTCTTGAGCGCTCGGCGTCCATTTCAAAAGTCGACAACGTTTGCTAGCGAATGGACGCGATTAACGGATGAATTTCGCCGCCGTCCGTTTCAATTCGGTTCGTTTTGTTTCGTTTCGATATTGTTGTTGTTGCTGTTGTTGTTTTTGTTGTTGTCGGACTCAGATCTAGTCGTGCGCTTTGATTTTTCGCTGCACTTCGGCGGCGCCTGTACTTTTTTTTGGGAGGGGGGTTATTTATGCCAACAACTTCGAACTTCGTTGCTGTGGGCCAATTTTGTAAGAACGTGCTCCGTTAGCAGTTTGTTTGTCGCGTTTGTTGGCTGTGTTGGCTGTGTTGTTGTTTCTCGTGCTCAAATTGTTTGTCACGCGCGTGTCTCGCGTCTTTTCTGTGCTCCCCAAAATCGACGCAAACCCATTTTCAGTGCAAACGAAGTATTCAAATTCAATAGTGTAGTGCAACCAAAATCATTCATACAAAAAGTGCGCAAATAGTAATTAACCAAAAATACAGCAAAAAAAAAAAAGAAAAATTGAAAAAAACTGTGACACACACGCACACAAATAATTGAAATTGCAAAATTGAACGGCACATGCGCAACGCCTGCATTTAGTTTGTGCAACATGTTGTTGCAACAGCCACAGCCACAGCCAGAGCCACAGCTACAGTCCGCAAATCTGCTGTCGCACTGAGCAACAGCGAAGGAAAAAAAAAGACCGTCAGCAAGACAACCTCTCACATATTATTTTCGGCTGTGGTTGCTGCTGTTAACATGGATATCGTCGGAGCAGCAACGGGCAATCAGCACGTTCTACCAAACAATCATTATCGCCATGAATCATTGCTGCAACAGGTAAATACGCTGATTATTGTAAAGAGAGTGTCGATTGCCGGCCATAGAAAGTTGTGCTTGTCAATTGAATGCGATGAACCTGAGTCAAACAATTACATCAATTGAACTATGAAATTAATATATAGTGTTCATAATTTAACCTAAATGCTACTTTTTTTGCCAGGCGACCCCAATTCAGTTTCAAAAGGTCAAAATACTCGGATAAGTTATCATTAAATTATTATAATGAAGCTCTGTTTGCGATTTTGTAACAACAATAATCGAAACAAAGTTTTTTTTTGTTGCAATTTGATTTACATATATCTGCTTCATTAGCATTGTGGAGAAGTGCTTCAGGGCTTCTGACACGTCTCATTATCGATTAAATTCTTCATTCTTTTTACAACTTTGAAACTATTTTTAGTCACGCTGTTAAATTATTTAATTACATAAATAACAATTAATAAACTCTAGATTTTCAGCTTAAGATATTTGTTTAACGTTCATTGTCAATTGATTAGTCGAGGTTAATCAAAAGTCATAGACTCGACATTTATTGAATTATTTATTGGTCGAAAGGCAACTATATGTTAATAATTTAATACATCTTTTTCACTTCGCCAACTTATAAAATATTTACATTCTCTATCAATTGCAAAACTCTCACCTCTTCAGTAAATGTTGAGCATTAGGTGAGGCTTATATGGCACTGAAAAAAACAAATCAACAACTGCAAAAAACTAGGAAAAATAACAACATCGATTCGCGTTGCATTGCAAAAATGTCAAGTTGCATTTTTACAGCGGTTTTCATTCAAGTGAAACGCTGAAAAGCTTTTATGGCTACTGCAAAATGCCATAAAGGTTGCCAATAGGCAACAGCAACAAATCAACGTGTGGCAACTAATTGAAATTAATGCGACAAATTGTTGAGTCCGGTTAGACAAATGGTAAAGGAGAGCTCAAAGATTTGGCATTAACCATTGATTAGCTGCAGCTATTAATTAAACAAGATTGCTAAGCAACACAATCACAAGCAACGATGCCAAAGGTTTGCTAATCCGCATCTCAAAACAAATACTGCACTCTTTGGTTGGCCAAGTTTTCTTTTTTGTTTTTTCAAGCATCAATCACAATTTCACTGATAATATCGTAAACAAGCACGAAACGCCATAAAAGCAAAAGCAACAGCAGCGAAAAGATGAAAAACCAGCCACTTTAGTTCGTTGTCAATTAACATAAAGTGTATAATTCAACAACTATGCCCAGCACATGCGCCAGCCGGAAAGTAATCAACAAAAAAATAAAAAAACAAAAACAAGCAACGAAATTATATAAAAAAGGCATTGCAACTAGGCGCATGTGCAGCTGGACTGTCATTAAAAATTTGGCGTTACGTCTTGGAGAGTTCGCGGAGCTACCATGGCTACTGGAGGCGTGCCCCTTGCCAATTTGTACCCTCCCAATTAAAAAAAAACTTGTACACATAAAATTAATGAAGTTTTAAAAGTGAAACTTTTTGGCGTTGACGTTCCCCAAATGAATGGCTTATGATAACAATTGTAGTCCTCCAATTTAGTTAGTGTATCATGAAATTTCTTTCATATTGACCAATCAAAAGATCTTTGTTCACTTGTCTGCAAATATATTTGGTTTGATTCAAATGAATTGAAAACGATTTGTGAAAGCAAAAAAATAACAAGAAAACTAATGACATTTTATTGAAATATGTATTTCAAATCAATGTGTGACTTATCGCATAAAAGTTGACCTTTAGCTCAACAAATTAAGACTTGCTTACTTATAAGTATTTTTTAAATAATTTAAAAGACATGTAAATTTGAGTTAAATTAAAAATTTAATTAAAATTTATGACCATCTTAGACACGCCAAAGATTACACAGCATTGCAAAGCGAAGTCAAGCAAATTTCATTATGAATTTAAATTTCTGGCTAATGTTTCCAGCTATATGATGTAGAAGTCCGATGTTGACTGTTGACTATGACTAATCGGATAAACAAAAGAGTTATTCTTACAGAAAGTCATCTTTCGAGCGAGTGTTCAATAGTAGCTATATTATACAGTGATCCGAATCTATTCAATCTATCGACTCAGCTAACGTGCTGATCAGGAATATATATATAATTTCCAGGGTCGAAAGCGTCTCCTGTAACGCGTAATAAACTTCACAGCGCATGCAAGCAGAAACCATGAATTCTTTGCTACATTTTAAATGGTGTATGAGGAAATTAAATGGTAATTAACTAAAAAGAACAATACTATGCTATGCGCAATTGCGCACACCTTCGCACACATAAAAACAGCAGCAAAGGGGGAAAAATGTGGTTGGTCCAGTACGTATACCCCTAGCTCCCCTGCCGAGACTATTAACTAGAGAAACTTGACATTGCTTGACCAAACTGGGCGCTGCTCGATGGAGCTGGCATTCACTTTTTATTGAACGACGCCAGTCAATCGACTAAAACAATCTTTATATTAAGTTATTCATATGGATAATGATAATAATATTCTCATAATTTATGTGATCATCAAATTACACTCTTGGGTTTCAATAAAAAATATTGCTCATAAATGATAGTGAATGTGTTTAAGCAACTAGTTTCAATGAATAAATGAGAATGCTCAGTTTATAAATAATACTTTGCGAAGCCTTTATCTAAAATATTTACTTGGCAATATTAATTTCAAGTACATAAATTTCTTTTTAGTCTTTTATCTATATAATGATTGTGTCGTTCTCAACATTACATTTTGGCCAAATTTATGAAGACATTTTCGAACACCTTAAGCCTCAATTTATGTGCACAAATACGCCACACAAATCCTTTAAACCGATTTCTGAAAGCAAAGAAAAAAGATATACAAAAAACGCAGCTTAAAGCAAATACAAGCGCAAAGTCACAATAAAAAATCTCTACACATAAAAGAAACTGGTTTCACATGCTACAAGCCATGAAAAAAAGGTTCGATCTGCTCGAGGAGCAACAAGAATATAACACACAAACACGAATTGTGTGTCTTAATGTCGCCCTAAAAAACAAAAAAAAAAAAAAACAAAAAAGATAAATAACAAAAAACAAGGCATGCCTGCTGAGCACACAGACTCTCTTCCACTCAAAGATAAAAGATTTAAGAGAGCGTTATAAAAGAAATCAACTCAGTTTGAAAGAAAGAAAAAGTCTTCAGAATCAAGACAAGTTGTTCAACTGGTTTTTCAATGCGGATCAGAGCCAAGAGTGCAGAAGATTTGTAAACCGGCCCCAGGCACGGCTCGCCCTTTGCTCAAACCTCTTCTGCCCCGCACATCCCCCACTCCCCTTGGAGACTTGCTACCGCCCGTGAATTGAGTAAGTTTCGAGCAACTTGTCAGATGCGGGTGTTGGGCATAAAAAAAATGTGGCTGCGTGTTGTGTTTGTTGTGTTGCCAGTCTGCGGCTCAAAAGTTCGCTTAACACATTGATTTATATTGGTAATTTAACGCCATTATATTCTGCAGCTGGGTCTCCGGCTCTCGGCTCTCGGATTCGAAAGTTATCTAACAGGCCGTGAATTGCAACGATCAAACAACAATTGAATGCTGCCTCAATATCGATTTATCGATTTGAAATCGTTGAGGCACATTGGCTTGCTTGCCTGCTACATGACTACATGGCTACGGGGCACATTGGGGTGCATGGAACCCAGCCCAGCGCTGGCAATCATGCTGGGCACGGCCATGAAAGGGAGCTCGACCCCGCCGCTTGAGCTGCCGTTCCACGCGCTGGTTGCCATGTTAATCTTCATAATTGTTTGGCATGAAGCATTGATGAAGCCCTTTGCCTTTGCCCAGAAGCGAGGAGCATTGCACAAAATGCTTACCATGACTTGTGCAGCGGCCCATTTGGGGGCGCAATGCTCGATTGAGCTGTAAAATTGTTAATTTAGCTACTGTATTGTGTTAGTCACGTGAGCTTAAATTGCTTCTTCTTCTTGTTTTACCACTTTGTTGCTTGTTTTTTGTTCTCTTTTTGTAATTTCCTCGTCATGCAATTAACTCAATGATTGTTTACGGATTTTTTCCTCTATGCGCCTTCATTTGAGTTTGTTTGTTAGTCAAACTGTAATTAACTTTTTGATATGTGTGCTTGATATGGTTTATTGGTTTTATTGTGCACATAAAATCAAAAATCTTTAAATGTGCACATTTTGAAGATAATGCCGTAAAAAAATATATAAACAAAAGAGAAAAAAGAACATAAAATCTTTGAAAGCAATAAATTCATTTAATATTAATAAGTTTTTAAGAGGATTTTAAACTGAAGCCAACTGAATTAATGGTAATAATAATAATAAATTCATAAAAAATGCAAATACCATGAATTATGAGAAAGTTATTTTGGCTTATGCGCAAAATATGTGAAAACTAGTTTTGAATGTCATAGTTACGGCAGCTCGACTAAAACCATTTAGTTACGGAATTGGCTGGCTGATATTGGGATGCTCAGCATGAAAATACGTTTTGGTTAATTGGAAGGCTATATTTTTACAATTGTATCTAGATTGTTATCGAAATTTCATTTAAATTGATAGCTATAGACAAAATGAGATAAACTTGATCTGCTTATGGTATGCGAGAGAACAGAAGTTCGTTAAGCACGACACAATAATAATGAGTATTGAGTGTCATATGCAAAGCAGCATTACTAAAAATCGAATAAATGGAATCAACTTCCATTTGCTAATAATAGGAGTTTTCTTACAAATACAGTGACAATAAGCCCATTAGTAACTCAAAGCACCTGCAACATAAACTTAAGTTTTCACCTTCAAATAGCGGTAATGGAAAAAATGTCGTTCGACTTGTGCCACTTCTCAGGTCTAAAGATATTAAACAGCTTTTGCTGCTGCCATTCACAAAATTCACACAATAAGTATTTTTACTGAAACGAGCTTATTAGCAGCGATTTATTAGCATTTTGAAATGGAAATCGAAATCTAAAGCGACAATCTTGATTAACTGGAACTGGAACTGAAACTGAAACTGTAATTGAAACCAGGCCTTGCTAAACGGCTAAAACAAAAGCCAAGCTGTGTCAGCCAGTTTTCAATTGCTGGTGCACAGCTGAATTTAGCTAAATTTACAAGATACAAGATAAAAGATTCGAAAATGTGTAAAATGCGTTCGAGCTGCATTTGCTTGCCATTTATTATTATTATTTTTTTCTTTCTTGTTTTTGTCCGTCCGACAAAAATGTGGTCGCTGAATGTGACGGCATTTTTCATGTGGCTCCTGAGAGCCACTCAAAAGCCCAGACTTGTTTGCTTACGAAACCGATGACAAGCCACCGGACAAACTACCGGACAGAAACCAAGTCACTGGCACAACAGACACATAAGCCGACAGACAGATAGACAGACGGACACACAACAACAACAAACGCAAACAACGCGCTTTTAAGCAGCGAACAAACACAACAAGAGCTACAAATTTTCTATGCAATTGATTAGGAAATGAGCTGCCGCATTTGTTGGAAGTAATGCGTTGGATGCATTCATGCATAGCTTATATAATACATATGTATATATATATATATAGATACTCGAGCTATACAACTTGTCTAAGTGCATACCGCACCCAGTTAATAAAGACGCAAATTCCACACAATTGATTCATAACGCAAAACAGAACCAAAAAACAAATAAAAATGAAAAAAAAAACCAAGAAAAACAGGTTCTGCGTACCTTCAACAAATATTTGCATAACAGTTTAATATTCTTACTCTTTGCAATATCAATTCGTAATGCTCGTCGTTCGCATCAAATCATGCAGAACGAACTGCACATTCCACAGTTTTACGCTTTTTTATTTTACTTTTTTATGGTTTACTTTTATTGCCACATTAAACACCTGCCCAGTGGATTTAAGTGACAGTTGTTTCACTCCCTGGTTGGTTTCTGCGGTGTATTTTCTTTAATTTGAAAGCGCCCTTTGTTTTTGGCCAGTGTAATATTGCTGCTATGACTCTCGGCTATGATTCATTTTAGCCAATCAGTTGAAGTTTCGTTTTCTCAATTTGTATTTACTCATTTTGCATCCTTTGTCTGGTGGCTCTTGTTTAATTGAAATTTCATCTACGCCTTTTGATTTTTCTACACTTATTTTGCTGCGTTCCCAATTCTGTTTGTTTATCGAAATTGAGAGCTGTGGAATTTCGATGCCCAGCTGCCAATTTGTTGCCAGCATTGTGTTGACTGTTTACCCAGTCAAAAGAATTTCAATTATTAAATTTCATTGGTAAATAACTTTAGAATTACAAACAAGAGATACAATTATTCAGAGAAGTGTCTGACTCACAAAAAGGCTAAACAATTCAAATATACCATAGAAGTTTGAAAATGTGGGGGGGTGTATTCTTCCTTCCTTCTTTATCCTCCAGTAAAAAGGGCAGTTGGGTTTTTTATTCACTATATATATTTATTTCACTTGAAATCTATTTTGCACTTGTTGCTTTGGGTTATGTTACATATGTACTATTTTACATATATATATACATTTATAACATTTCTGTTAAAGTTAACAGCGCTGAGTGCGCTGTGAGGAGTTTGCATTGCAAAGAGAGGCTGTGGATCGTGGGTTATGTTAAGCCAAAATGACAACAGCTGATTAAGCTTGGCTTAACATAATCCCACATAAACATTCTCCCCCCCTTGCAATGCGCAGCATTGTAAATTAAGAAAAAAGGAGATATGGCCTTAGGATCGGCAATTGCCGGTCAGCATCCAGCCAAACTCCGTGTTCTGGGCGAGAGGGAGGCCGCCCTGGCATGGAAGCATGCCCGGCAGGATGATGTGAGGATACACATCGGCTCCTAGGATAAGCGAGATAGTCGCTGGAGTGTGCCATCCCTCGTCGGCCAAGACAACGTTTGAAAATTTGTCATGGTGCTCCTTGCTGACGGCTCGGAGTGGGGTCCGGTGGTGGAGTTGAGGGTCGACCTCAAGCACAATTTCCCGATTTAGCTCCGTTGACCTCGATCGGAGCACAGCGGTGCAAACGCGTTCGGACCCAATGCTGGTGACGGAGAGCCCAAGGGCCGTTGCCAGTGAAGCATTTATGCGACTCATCGGGCAACACGCGTCGATGAGCGCTCGAGTCTCGAACGATTTGGTACCGGTGTGGAGCAGCACAATAGCGGTTGGTAAAATGTTCACGCCTGTGTGCTGCATCAACGAGGCCAACGAAGTCACAATTGGAGCCCTTGTAGATGTGGGCGGTGAGCGGCTGTCCGGAGGCGTAGTCGATCTGCTGGGCGAGGAGGAGCGACGGGCTGGCGAAGGGATGTCCTCTGCTTGGGGCCGACGCCTTGGCACGTGATCGGCATCACGCAGATGGAGCAGAGTGTGGTGTGGTCCGTCGCACACCTGACACGTCGCACCGCTGCGGCAGGTACCCTCTGAGTGCCTATGGGCCAGGCAGTTCGGGCAGTAATGGTTGATGAGCACTGCTCTCAACCGCTTCTCCGCGGAAAGGCGAAGAAAACGCTGGCACTTCCGCAGCGCGTGAACACCTCGGCAGACACGACATCTAAACGAATTTGATGTGGGGCGATTGGCCGTCGTCGCGCTTTTATGCGAAGGCATATTCTTCCTTAGTAAAAAAATGAAAAGTGGAAAAAAGAAACTGTAAAGGAAGAAAAGAAAAACAAACTTATGATTTCGTTTAACAAAAAAAAACAAAATTAAAGGATTTCTTTTAGTTAGGCGAAGTCTGGGGGTTTTTACTTCGCCTCTAGGAAGTAGAGACTGCAGCTGTTGCTGCTGCAACTGATGGTGCTGCGATTCCTGTGGACTGCGAACGGTACTATATTCGCCACTCCGAAGAATCTTCTTCGGCTGTCGCTTGCGCGGTCTTTGCTGTCTTAGTTGACGCGCTTGTGAATAGGGGAATTTCCTGAGCGGTAACTTCCTGGCTTGGCTTCGATGTGGAATGTGTCTGGTATTGTTCTGGGTCTTTAACTTGTTGTGAAGGAAAGAAACACGTCGATGATTCTAGCGGACTTAAAGACAGCCCTTGTAATGCTTCAGTTGGCAAGCTTGTCGCTGCTATCGTAGTTGGTGATGCAGATTGTTTGCCGACGATTGCATTTGGATATAAGGGAAGTCCTTGGGATAGTTCAGCGGCTGAGGTTTGGAATTTAGGAACCTCCTGAATTGTGGCTGTTGGTACCGAGACAGGCTCGAAGAGGGAAGCGCTTGGTAGAGTGGCTGACGCACAGATCTCCGTCGCTGTCATCGTTTGTGGCGCAAAAAGAGAAGGTAATGGAGCTGCCGGAAAGAGTGAGATTTCCTGTGCAGGAGTTGCAAGTAAAGCTTCTGCTTCTCCTAATGGATTAAAAATAGCAGGAGTTGCAGATGTGGGCGCAAAGGGCGCTTGATGACCAAAGGGTGTTGCTGTAGTTGAAGTTTCCTGCGGTGTGAGCGGACCTTTGTGAAGACGGATGCCTTTCTGTAGGCGATATGATGCTTGTGACAATCCACCAACTGTGGATGGAGGAACGGCTGCAGCTGGAGGTGGTCCAGTGGTGGAAGTGCTCTCAACCAATTTCGGAGAATGAGTGACTGTTGTGGGCGAAGGCGAGGCACCGCTGGACGATGAATTCTCATAGTAGTTGGAGACAGCTTTATTGATAGCTATAGACGAGACGGCCGCAACTGTAGCCTGATTTTGCAAACTGCTCAGCTGCTTGTCCAGTGTGGTGGGCAGCTGCAACTGTTGAAGATGTCGGTAAGGCGTGTTGACGGTCGTTGAGGCGTAATGCGCCGACTTTGGCTGCATTACTGGGTCCCCGATCGGGGCTGGCGGCAATAAACTGTCGTAGATCGTAAAGTGTTCACGGCCGCCACTTGACGCAGCCGTCTTGAAGCTTGAGACTTGCCGACTTGGTGGCTAGGTGCGGATGTTGAAATTCCTCCGCTGTGCTGCCTGTGGTACCGGCGGAACCGGGTACGATGCGATTGCATGCGTAAGACCAGGTGCTGGAGTTGGGATCCATGTGGGCTGCTTGAGATGTGTGCGTGCGGATAAATTTCGTTTCACATATAGAATCTGAGTCTCCTTTAGGACTCGAAGGAAGATCCTCCACCTCCCAGAATTTTGTGAGAAGATTCTCTAATGGAGGTTTCGGATTACGGGAAATTCTTGCTGTGAAGGATGAAATTGATGTCGCAGTGCCTTGTGTTATTGGACCTGTGAGAATCCAGCCAAAGACTGATTCTTGGCCCAACAGTGTCCCACAAATATTTGGAATGGAGCCGCCGAGCAGTATGGATGGGATGATATCTGCGCCTAATAGCACGTCAATCTGCGAGCTTCTCGAAAAAGTCGGGTCAGCCAACTGGATATTTGGCAGGTTCTTCAACGTGTTCTCAGGAATTGAGCACGATGGCAGGTTGCCTGCCAAATGTGGAAGGACAAAGGCCGAAATCTCAATTTTAATTCGAGGCCTTGTTGGAGAGCCTATGTTGAAGTGACATAACTTCTGAGGCTTGGCTGCGATAGCTTGATTTAAGCCATTGACTTGGGCCTGGACGGGTTGAAATGGAGGCTTGATCAGGTTGAACAACCTACTGGTGATGAAGGTTGCTTCCGAACCCGAATCAATCAATGCACGTGCCTTATATGTTTTACCTGCATGGCAGATATTTACAAGGGCAGTGCCAAGCAAGACACCTTGTGTGTTTGCGGAGAAATATGTTTGAACATTTCTCGGATATTGGGGAGATGATTGCGTTTCTGGAAGGTTACTTGGAATAGTAACTGTTGCGGAGGCTGCTGATGAAGGGGGGTCGCCACGATGAAGGAGTGAGTGGTGACGACCTTTGCACGTGAAACAGCTGTGTGCACTTGTGCAGTCTTTGAGAAGATGGCCTCTCGCAAAACAATTCAAACACAATTTCTGCTGCTTTATGTAAGCAGCTCTGTCCTTGACAGACATTTGTAGGAATTGCGGGCATAAGCGAATCGGATGATTCTCTTTGGAACATAGCCTGCACGATTGTGGTTTGATCGAAATCTTGTTTTCGAAGGAGTTGACCTTGGAGATACCCTCTTTGCGGGTAGGTCTTTGTGGTACTTGCGTGCTTGTGGATGGCTTCACGTCCTCGATCGCCTCTAAGGTGCGGTATCGCTCCAATAGAAATGAATTGAGCTGGTCCCAAGTCGGAATTTCTGACTTAAGGTGTAAGGATTGCTCCCACAACGATAGAGTCAGCTTTGGGAGCTTCGAGGAACACAGGAAGACCAGAAAACAATCCCAATTGTCCGTTTTGACCTTGGCTAATTCTAGCGCGGTCAAGCACCCTTGGATGGTGCTCTGGAGTTCCTTAATTGAACTTCCTGTCTCGTGGGATATTGATGGCAGATTGAACAGGACCTTGAGTTGACTGTTCACAAGCAATCGTCGATTCGAATCTTTCAGTCAGGTTCTGCCACGCTGACTGAAAGCCATCATTGGTAAGCGGGGATTTGGCAACTATGCTGTTCGCCTCACCGCTGGTCTTAGCATTCAAATGGAACAGCTTTTCGACCTGGGATAGACTAGGATTGTCTATATAGACCGCTGTGAACAGGTCCCGGAAAGTAGGCCATCGGAGGTAGTCTCCACTGAAAACTTCAGTGTCGACGGGAGGAAGTCTGCAGCCTCTCATTATCGGAGGTGCAGTCGGAGCTGGCTGCGGCCTACTTGCAGCCGCAGCTTGTGCGATTTGCTCACTGAGTTGAGCTGCACAGCGTTCGTAGACAGAATAGCAATGGAAATACTTATTCTGCCTGACCGCACTGTCTTCACTGCTTTCCCCTTGGATCGCAGCTTTGGAGCACAGCTCGTATTCCCTTTCGACCTTTTCCCATAGGGATCGTATCTGGTCTCGGCGAATCTCGAGTGTGTATACTGTGGCAGGAGTGCTGGATGGCATGTTGATCATAGCCTCATAATGGCTAAGTCTATCGGAAATCGAAATAAAATCGTTCAAAGCCATTTTGCTTGAATTACGGATTTTACTGATTTGAGCGCGTGTGCCGGTCGGACTCCTTGGAATAAGCTGTTTTGCCTTAACAGGCCTTATATTTCCAGTAGGAGCTGGGTCACTGACCTTTGAAGCCGACGACCTTGGAGATGGTCTCTTGGAGGCACACGATTGGGAACTGGGTGAACTTTTGATATCGCGTTGTGGAGGAACGGATAGTTGCTTCTTATTAGTGGAATTGTTCTCTGAGCTCATATATATGACTGTGAGTCACTGCTTCGCTCACCTTCGATGATAGGTGGGATTGAGCTAGGCGGACCGTTGGAAATGGAACAGTTCAATATGAGTATGGATACTCAGAGAATGAAGCAGAAATTTTCACAAACAAAATAAAAAAAATATTTTTTTTTTATATATACTTTCGGAACGAGGAATGGAACGGACCGGAAGTTTTTGGAATTAAAGTTCTTTTTCACTTTAGCGATAATGATCGTGACTGTGAATAGTCGGAAAAGTGATCTCGCATAAAAAATATTTTTATATCACTGCAGCCCTGGATGTGCTGGCATGTGATTACAAAAAACAGCTGACTGTGCAATTGACGCGGAGTGACAAATCAATTAATGCACTTAAAGTCAGCGAAAAAAGAACTTTGCAACATAAAACAATATGTTGGACGGACGCGTATGACAAATTTTGAACTATTATTGTTATTATTATTACTACTATTATTATTATAAAATAATAACAATAAATAATAAAACAACAACAATATTAAACAATTGTGTTACTTGTGGTTAGTTGCCGTCACTGCTAGTGGATGTGATTACATACATACATATGGTTTGGAGTTAATTAAATTGTGATTAGGTTTTGTGTTATGCCGTCTATTATTTTATTTATTTATTTGTGTTTGTTTGTGCGGCCAAACCTTATTGTTTTATTTGTTATTTTTTGTTTTATATGTGTATGTATGTATGTATGTATCGATGTGCAGTGTACGGACAAAGAATTACATATATGTTGATTTATAATTATATTAGTAAAAATATAACTTATTATGTATTTTCTTTTATATTAAGATTTGGAATTATACTTATGTATGCAGTATGTGTATGCAATACACTGTAAGTATATGCTGATACAGTAAATTGCACTTGTTGCCGAAAATTTGCAAACGCTTGCGTTTTTTTCTTTTAGGCTACCAGCTGTTCGTTTGGATTTGGAACATAAAACAATTCTACTGTTCAGTGGGGATTAGCATATAAGGATTTGCTTTAATCATAAATGTTTGCATGTACATATGTACAGAAAATGAAACAATTTGTGTCGTAATTTTTATTAATTCACGAAGAGCGTTTGGATGCTCTGATCACTTGACGTGTGTTTATGTGCTTGTATGTACATATGTACTCAAAGGCACAGGAACTATGAACAATTTGAACTTTGCTCATGTAGGTGCACCACAGAGAAATGGCGGCTGTGAGGAACAAATTTTCACTGCACACTTGCACCTTTTTTTGCACAATTGTCGGACTATAATACCTTATTGGTATTGGAAAAATCTGGAAACCAGTAACTGGCGATTTAGCGGACTGTATTATGGATATAAGTACTTTGGATGTACTTATCTGGATGTGTTTGGAAAAATCCACCGATGCGAGCTGGGGCGAGCTGAGGAAATTGCTTCTGAATTATCCGGCTCGAAGGACCATGAAAATGTGGGGGGGTGTATTCTTCCTTCCTTCTTTATCCTCCAGTAAAAAGGGCAGTTGGGTTTTTTATTCACTATATATATTTATTTCACTTGAAATCTATTTTGCACTTGTTGCTTTGGGTTATGTTACATATGTACTATTTTACATATATATATACATTTATAACATTTCTGTTAAAGTTAACAGCGCTGAGTGCGCTGTGAGGAGTTTGCATTGCAAAGAGAGGCTGTGGATCGTGGGTTATGTTAAGCCAAAATGACAACAGCTGATTAAGCTTGGCTTAACATAATCCCACATAAACAAAGTTTAATAATTGGAGTGAAAGCTTTAAGCTCGGCTTAAAGTTGCAAACTGTTATTGTCAAAGCTTTTTGTGAAAAGCTCACTAAAACGAGCTGCTTTGCTGCTTGCATTTAAAAAGTATTTAAATATTAAACATCTGTTATTTATGTTTATAAAACAATGCATTTTTGTAAGACTTATCCTTGAGGAACGATTGTTTTTTCCATCGCTTCAGTGGATAATGCCAATGTTCACACCTTTGAATTATTTTGAAAATCATTTAATGTGGTTTTGCGTGGTTTTTCGCTTGCCGCCTTCGTTAATTTATGTGACACACTTTTCCACTCAAATGTCATAGTTTCATTTGTTGATTTTCGATGCCTTTGCCAAGACATAAAAAATATAAAAACTAACATTTAACTACGCTTAAGGGTATTGAATGCATTTTATGTGTATTTGCTGTATATAATATGGAAATCAGAAATCAATTTACGGTTGTTAGGTTAAAATTTTCCCAATGTTGACAACCTTTCACTCTCTGCGCCGGTTAAGCGCACGTGAAAGTTTTTTAGTTGGGGGAACTCATTTAATTTTTAAATCCGAAACCAAACAATAACAAAAACAACAAAAAAAAAAGAAGCTAACAAGCAATTTCATATGCAAATCATACCAAGTCTGAATAAAACATTAGCCTGTCATCTGCCAGAACAGACCTTTAACGCAATTTAGCCCAAAGTGGCTGAGACGACGATGCTCTGCGCTCATTCGGCGAACTCAAATTGATGTTCCCTTATTTATTTGGCTCTTTTCGCATACTAATTACGACTCTTGTGAATTTCATTTTGCATACATTTGAGCTTATGCTGATTTCTTGCTGACTGACCCTCTTGCGGAGCAACATTTGAATACAATGATTGAATGCTAAAGTTCTTTATGATTCATCGGCTAAAATAAAAAAAATAAACAATGTGCTCGAGTTGAATATACAAACCTGAATAGTAAAGGCAGTAAGATATTTTGGTTTTTATTTTTCAAGAATTAATTACCTTTTGATGTGGCATACCGCGACCGAATTCTTTTGCTTTTGTTTTGTTTTCTGTGTACTCCCTGAGTGTGGAGTTTTTGTATAATGTTTATTATGATTACTTTAAACATTTACCATAATAATGTAATTAATTAATTTCGCTTCTGTTGTTTTGCAGGTAAGTTAAGCGTTCCCTTTACACAAATCACATGGCCCTGGGGCATATTCGTGAGTATGAAATATTAAATCTTCGACGCGACGCGATGCCTAATTGGCCTATCTGCAAGTGCTGGCCATCATTTGGACATGCGCCCCATCAAGGGCCATAATAAGCAAACGTCAATTTTGAGTGGTCGACTGACGAGCGACCGGCTCAACTACGGCTTCACATATGAGCAATCGAGTATATATCGAGTATATAGAAAAAACAAGAGCCCACACTCTGTTCGGTTGATGGTAATTTTTCATTTTCCACTCGAATGGATGGCAACTTTTATGTAACTTGGCACTTAATTGCATATGTAGTAGAATTATATACTTATGTAAGGAATCGCTGAAGCGTCGCTTAGTTGTCATTTTTTTCTGTCTCCCCATCCAATCACATATGGCCATCAACACGTTATTTTACTCTGACAGCGAAAGGTACAAGAGGATATTCATTGGATACAACTGGAATTACATTAGTGTCAGAGTATTTTGAAGTTAGCTATGCCTGACTGTAAAGTTCTCTCTTGTTAAACTTCAGTGCCTCAGCAAAATAGCAACTTTGTTACTGGGGAAAATATATTTGTGCTCAGTTATTTGTTTAGCCATGCTAATTGCGCTCAAAGCGATGTGTGGGCATTTAATGGAGCTAGCATTGATGTTGTCACATAGTTTACATCAATTACAGTGCAGCAAATAACACCATTAATTCGTATGCATATTTGAAGCATTCAGTTTTGTTGTTAGTATTGATCGAGTGCAACAAAGATAATCGCAGCTTAAACGTGGGTTAACCACTTAGTTGCAAATAGTTGTCTCTTGGCAATTAAATGTCTGATTAATGCAAAATCGTCAAAGACGATTAATGCAATTACTCATGCAAATATTGGCATTAAATTAAACGCCAATAATAACCCAGATAAAAACGTTAGCACGTAAAAATTCTTAGCACAATGATGGTGACTGATAGCCAAGTGAGTAATGTTGTTTGTAAACGGCAGATATGCAATATTTATACGAATATATTATCCTTACAGCTTACTATAGCCTTACTATAGCTCCTTTCGTGCTCGCATTAAATAATCATTTAAAATCTTTAGTAGCATACTTTTACGCCTATCTCAAATATATAAAAACTTACTTTTATTATCGACATACGAAGGATTTATGAATATATAATATATATATATTAAATAATTGAATATTCGTTACGATACAGAAACTCATTTCTAATCACAAAAACAACAACTACAGCATTCCGCAACTTTGCTGAAAAGATGATTTAATTTTGTTGCACTTTCCAAAAACCGACTCCAATAAAAAAAAAAATACAGGACAATCAGGCGCTCAGTGTTTTGAATAAAAATCTGATTTAGATTTTGATTCTCTCACGTTGCAGAGGACTTGGCATGTTTCTTTGCACTTCACATGTCTACTTGTCTTGTTGCCAGTTTGCTCCCTTTTCGTGTCCCTTTTGCTGCTGCTGCTTCTGCTGTTTGCCTTAGAAAATTACACACTCATTTCAAAATGTTTACCTTTGCATACGAGTGCGCGCTCGAAAAGTGTTCCGTATCCCGGAGCCTGCATTCCGTTTCCTGTTTACATAGAGCCGTCTTGCCTTCTCGAACAGGTCGCACCAAACGAGATGTTTGCTCAGGGCAATGGGAGCTTTGTATGTGTGTTGCTGTAACAAGTGAAAGGATCTGTGTGTCTGTGTGTGTGTGTTTGTGCGTGTGTGCGTGTGTAAGTGTGCTTGTGGATACTTGCGAGTTTCTCATTTTGCCAGCCATGCGTGGATGAAAGAAACTCAACTGGCTTCTAAGGGCAATGCCTGTGAAAGTTATTGACATAGCTTCAAAGTTGCAGGAAAGTGCTGCAAAGATGTCTTAGTGCAAACACTATAGAAGCAAAGTATTTATATATTGTAAAAAGAAAAGCTGGAGAGCCACATTAAATCTATAAGTCGATCAACTAAAATTAGCTTGTGTAAGATTCAATTTAAATCTAATTTGAAATCTGCATTAAATCAAAAAATTTATTTATTTATTTAGTGTGGACTAAAGAACAAAAATTCAGAAAAATACAAATTTAAAATTAAATAGGAGTAATTTAATTTCAAATTTAATTAATGATTTCATATATAGTCCTCTCTAGAGTTCCATATTTAATTCATTTTAAGACAATTTAAAAAAAAAACCAATTATAAAATGTTTTATTCTGATTATATAATTAAAAACCAAAGATAATTAAATAGAAAAATATAATACAAAATAGAAATTAAATTCTCTTTGAATTGAAATCATCTTCAATCTCTTTGAGCTAACTTGTCTGCTACTCTTCCCACTTCAACTATTTGATCATGCTTCGGGCAACACAATCTGTGGCAGCCTCTAATCCTAATGGCTTAACTACTGCCACATTGACCTTAAAGAATGATAAGTTGAAAAACGTTACCTACTCGCCTGCTTCAGGCAAATCCCATTGTCGCACTTTATGCCTCTCTGCGTGCTCAAGAAATGGAACTGGAAACGCAAGATACATACACACACACATACACACACGCAGGGGTGTTGTACATATAAGTACTTGAGATACTTTTCCCTTTGCCGCTGCACGCATGCGCAGCATAACTCAAACACATGAAACCGACAATCGACTTTGGGCTTTTCAATTTTCACTCGACTGCACTTGGAAATGTGACCCAACAGCGTCGCTGCCACAGTGCCTCAGAGTGTGTTGTGATTTTTCTTCTATCTCTTCTCTTCTTTCATGTGTGTTCTCCTCCCCGTTGCCCAATTTATGAAATCTAGAGTTTTGTAGTTCAAGCACGTACCACGCACGTATTCGAAACAGAGACGAAATAAATGGTCTGAAAAAAGAAAAACACTCGACACACAAATATGGGCATCCACATTCCATTTGAATGTCAGCAAATGACCAAAGAGTTATCGACCTACTCCAACTGCCACACACAATTTCATGCTCACTTCATTTGACTATTAGGGCCGACGCCGATTTATGCAAGGACATTTTGCAGGCATGACCTTAAACATTAACACGTCCCGCCGGCATAAAACTTGTTAATATGCCTGCCAAATGGGAACTGCAGCAGCCACTCAGACGCCTCATTTGGCGACAGCATGGCAACATGCAACATTGTGACACATGCCAAGGGACGTGCCGTGCCCATCGACGACACTATGCAAATGCAAATTATTGAAATTCTCTACCAAATAGCCTCGGCGCCATATGCGCTATTCCCCAAATAGCAGTTTAGCTCCATACCTGACGCATCCTTCGGTCGTGTTAATCGCCGCAGGCGACTGGTCGCATGTCAAACGTGAGCGACAGGACAACGAAAGCTTATCCTGCTTGCCACCATTGCCAAGGCTGCCACAATCTCAGGTGTGTCCTGGTGCCATCAAAATAAGAGTCCCACGTGCACATAAATTACCTCAAGCCCGATTTGCATGCAAGTGCAGCAGCATTAGGGTGATCTATATTGGAGTTTGAAATAGTTTCAAAACTATTCAATTGTTAGTCATTAAAATGCAATATAAACCAACAAATTGAATAAAATCATAATAATAACATTTGAACTTGATAAACTGCATTATTAGCAACGTAAGTTATGAATAAAAATGTTTTTATATTGATTATAAAATTAATATATTTGCCTTAATACTTTTGTATAAACAAAAAGGAGAAAATATAATCAAAAATATTTCGATTCTACTTGATTTTATGACCAGAATAGAATGGTGTTGCAAATTGTTCTCAAACCATGAACCAAATTTTTGTTATTTGTAGATATTTTTCATTCCAAGTCACTAATGAATATTCAGTTTTATAAAAGTTGAGAATAAATTATCAACTTATTTTAAATACATTTAAATTGTAAAAATCAGTTAACAAACTGAGCCACCCTGTGGTGATGTGCTGAATGCATATTCATAATCACAACTAAATACGACAGTTACATTTGTGCTACATAAAAAAACATGTTTCATGCAGCATGATAAACAATCAGCCACAATTATATTTAAAGGTTGTTTACTTTCGCACTAGCGAATAAATAAATATGAATGAGAACTGTTGGCACTGAGTCAACACTTGCAATTTGATATACACTGGAATCAATTGGGAGATATGTCTGTTGTTGATAAGTTTGTTTTTTTTTATTATTAATTAAACAGAGAAATGATTGAAGCTCCTATAAACAAAAATCTGAAACAAGTTCAAAGTTGATAGATAAGGCAAATACACACGCAAGACAAGAGTTTTTACAAAAATAATTGCAAATTATTTTTCCATTTTTCCATTTCCTTTGCAGTGTATACCAGAGTCGCTAACTTGTGAATGCGACTGTTGAAAGAAGACTTGTTATTTTCTAGAGTTTGATAGCAGCGACCCTTATGGGAGGGAGGGGAAAAAAACATTTGCACACAAATTGTTAACGCTTGATTGCATTTTTGTGTTGCATGCAACAAAGTCAATTGTTTAGCGATTTGGTCTGCATGGCAACAGTCACAGTCCCAGTGGTGTGTGTGTGTGTGTGGAACGTGTTGCACAGATTGTAATCCACTGTTGTGCCTGTCTAGACATGTTCATGCCTATGCCTGCTACCTGCAATAGTAGACCAGGGTTGCCCCTGGGCTAAAAGACCTTTTTCTGAATTGCTGTCACTGCTACTACCTGAGGCGTCTCCTTGATAATGCCTGGGAAATGCGTACAGCACCCAGAAACGAAATAGATTAAAAATTCATTAGAATGTTGATAAATTGCATTGCATCCAAATGCAGACCTAAAAGGTTAAAGCGCTGCAGGAGGTGTCGAGCAAATTAAACAGATCACTTAAGGCACTCCTATCTCGAATACGGTCTACGTTTGATTAGGCATTTCATTTTGGGAACTGACCTAGCACATTTTGGACATGGTTGGATAATATGGCTAAGTGTATATGGCAATATACACACAAACCCAATAATTATTCGTACACTCTTGTCAAGTCTTACAAGCCTTTTCATCTCATTAATAAAATGGAGTGATAATCAACTCTACCTGATATGGAATTTTGAAAGTACTTATAAACATATATTTATATTTTTATAACCCTCAATGTCAATGCCAGCATCTATAATTTCAGTTATTTTTAATTGGTTTCTGTTTGACAAGGAATTTTGTAGTTCGGCCAGTAAATTGAATATCCATTAATGCAATTCAATATCCAAAATTTTCAACATATTTGCCCTTTGTTCTATGGTGTGTGTGTGGCTGTGTGTTTGGATCTGGGCATTGTTATTATATTTGGCACGAAAACAAACGTTTTGGCAAACCCTCACTTCACACCCGAATAGAACAACTAAAACGACAGCGACAGCGACAACAACAACAACAACAACAATAACAACTGTTGTACATACAAGAATAATATGAATTTCTACTTTATAGAAATTCCAGACAGTCTCGGTATAGTTCGGCATTGTTAGCATAATAGTTGGTATTGGTATAGTAGGAAATGGCATCGACAACGACAGAGTCGTTTACATTTTAAATAAAAAAAAAAGACAAAAAAACAGCCGACAATGTTGATGGAGTAGCTCCATTTAGGAGTGGCAACTGCCTTCACGATTTGCTTTTCACATTTTGCATAAATATGCGCGTTTGGCAGTTGCAGTCGCAGCCGCTGTCAACGAGAGCTGCATTAATGACGGTGATGATGCAGTGTTGACTACACAGCCAAAGCTATGTAAATGAATATCTATGCATGAAATATGTATATGTAAATACATCCATACATACTTGGCAATTTTCACCATGACACTCTTCAGGCATTGTCTTCAATTCATGAAAGTTTTTGCATAGCAAGCATAATTTCATTTGGCGTTTAGAATTCAATTCATGGAATATTACGCAGCTAACTTCACTTCACTGCACAACAACTACAACGAAAACAAATATATACATACACACACTTACACACACGCACACACACAGTGCAAGTGCAATTGTTGTTCTTCTCATATTTTGTAATGGAGATCTTCGTCTGTTTGTCACTTAAAACGTTTAATAAGCACTCACTTGATTAAATTAATATGTCAAGTCGTTGCCATTGTGCGACTGCTGCTTGATCCGGGTTCGGAGCGTTTAATTGAATTGAAGTTGCCATTTGATGCTCCTCAAGCTGTGAACTTTTCAACTTTTGCTTCGTCAAGTGCAGGCAGGCAGTGTAGCGCAAGCAATGTAATCACTGATATTGTCCGTCTTTCTTAGATGCATCCGCATGAGGAGTTTAATGCCACAGTAATGCTGTTAATTGAGTAACAAAATGTACAATCGTTTATAGAAAAAAACCATAATTAATACTTAGATTTATAAGAAAGTTACATTTATATGTATTTATTTACATTCTCATTCATATTTATATGGATAAATGCAATATACGATTCATAAATTACACTGTCTAATTTAAAATCTGCATTTCAATCACGTTGCATTCAAGTATAAATCGCATCTTCAAAGCATAAATCCATTGATCTTTATTAAACTTTATGATGAAATTCTTTATTTCATCTCCTCCATTTCCAAAGAGGAAGCACAAAAACTATCGGCCTTTTTATTTCAACTGCACAAGGAACCCTACATACCATACCCATATACATATATTTATATACAGCTAATGCCATGTGAATTTGAAACTCGTAGTTAAATAGGTTCCACAGCGATAAGTTCCACGGCAGTGTCATGCAGACAATCTTTAAATCTCTTTCATGCACACTTTTATCAAATATTGCTATTTACTTTTGACGGTTTGTTTACATTTTTGTCTTCGCTGCCGCTTTCCGGCCTCAATGAGCCGACAGCGAGCCCACCAAATGCGCACATACACTCCCAATGCCTTCCACAATCGCACACACACACAGCTACAACAACTGCAACCACAGATAGGGCAACAACTAACAACTTCACACATACGTGTCGAGCTGCTACTGCACACCGCTTGCTCGTTCGTTCACTCGCTTTGTCTGCCTGGCTGCTTGGCTGCCTGCCTGCCTCTGAGTGTGTGTGTGTGTCTCTTTATCCGCTTGTTTGTTTTGTGCTGTGCCTTCATCATCAGCGTCGTTGTCGTCGTTTGCTTCGGTTCGCTCTCCGGTTTTTGTTGGATCTTGTGACTGGTGTGGACGGCGTGGAACTGCCATCCACAATTGTAAAATAGTTTCGAAGCGTGTTTCAAGCCGTCAACGTCAACGGTTGCGGCGAGCGGACTGCGACGGCGCAAGCGACCACAACGACGGCGAAGTATCTTTTGCGATACTCGCACGAATACAGCTAACTACAGCAACCTCTGTGCAAATGTAAAATGTTAATTAATTGGCCAGCTGCCCAAATAGCACTCCCAGCAATTTCAATGAAATACAACAAAACAATACAAATACTAATCGAAAGCTAACGTTCAACTGATTAGTCAGTGCAGCGTTGCAACGAATAATCGGTGTCCAGTGAAGCGTGCAGCTGAAAGGCGCGAGCATTTCACTTTCGGTGCATCCAACAGATACATTTGCGCTCCAAATCTGCAGCTGGTCGGTCATTGGCTTTTCGCGCTCTACTCTGGCGTTTTACCCTCAACATACCTTTGTGGACAATGCAATTGCTTTCAACAATTGTTTAAGTTGTGCCAAATGCGATCAGCTTGCGGAAACTTTGCTTAAAGTGACTTAAAGTGCGTGCGTTAAGCAATTAGCATGTTAATTCGTGCGTGTGTTCGTGTTTATGTTAGTGTGTTAATTAAAGCCACCTTGGCTGGCTGGTAACAGTCAAAACAACCCCCCTTAATGCCAAATACCAAAACCATTAAAATATGTTAAACAGCCCAAAAAACAAAAAAAAAACAAAAAAAATAAAAATCACAAACAAACAACAATAACAAACACGTTTTATATCCGTGCGCTACCGGATGACGCGTTTAAGATATTCGCCATAGAAATGAATACAAATAATATGCAAATCCACTTCGCCGGTCGCCTTATGCTGCTCAAAAATTCCTCAATAAACTTATTTTTTTTTGATTGGAACTAGCTGCAGCGCTAGTCTGAAGTTTATTTATAAATCATTAGCTCAGCAGCACCAAAGTGCAAGCATTTATACAGCACTGATTTTTGTTATTGCTTCCTTACCTCTACTATATGCAAATAACAATTGAAAGTGACATCAGCTCCAGCTCCAGCTCCAGCTTCAATTTCAATTCGAATTTGTTTTTTTCCTCTTTTTGTATTTACTTTTATCTCGCTGCCACAATTTGTTCATTATTTATGTATACAATATTTTTTCGTTGCTTTGGTTTCTCGTATCTTCAAGTGCCTAATTGCTTGTATTCATTGCTGGGCTTATATCGTTGGGCAAACAAGTGAAACTCCAAACAAATATGTCATACAGTTGAATTTAATGCAAAACTTAATTGCTTTGACTGGTTCAAAGTGCGTATGAGAAACATTTTCGTTATAAAAAAAAAACATCATCAGACGACGACAATGAAATTTCCGGATTATGTGCCAAACAACATGTTGGTAAGCAACAACAAGTGTTTTGACCAAATATTTTTAAGCCAACTGCCTGCTTGCTTTTCTGGGTTTTTCCTTATAATTGGAGTCGTTAGGCAGCGTTAAATGCTCCATAAATCAAGATGTTGCCACTTAAATTATGAATATAAATCCTAGCCATGCCCAGATCAACTATCGCAGCTCTGCTTACGAAGGTTGAGTTACACAAAAGTGTTTGAAACTGGTCGAAATTCCCTATTAAAATTACGATCTGAATGACGATCTGAAATACAGTTAAAAGTAGTTTTAATTTATGTAATAAGCTGGCGACTAACATGAAGTTGAGATAAAGATTGTGATCTCTGCTTAAGCATTAGCTCATTACATAATCTACTAAAGCAGATATAATTATTAACAGCATTTATTATGATTATTTCGAATGGTTTTTGCTTTGGTAGAAACCTATTTTTCTGTGCTTGAATTAATAACAAAGTACAAAGCTTAAGCTTTTGATGAGATTTAAAGCAGCTTATTGTATAAGGAGTCTTTTTCCCTCTGCTTAAATTAATAAGAAAGAACTGATTTAAAGAGAGTTAAGACAGTTAGCTCTCATCTTTAAATAATCAAATTCAGATCACTTTGATTTGATTTCCAACAGCAGTTCAGCAAACATTCTTGTAATATTTCGTATGTAATACGACTATTTATCTACATTCAAGCCTTCCTAATAAAGATTTTATTGTTACCCAATAGAGTTTGGTATTTTGTTTATCAATTTCAGTTTGTTTTGTGTTGACAAGTTCTCTTAAGAATATTTTCCCGTGACTTATCTTTTCCGGTCGCTGCACACTTTTTTATCTTTAACAATTTTATGCCTACGCGGATAAGTCATAAATTTTAGAAGTCTCATTAGAGCTGTGTTTTCACTCGACACGCATCTCATATATGAATAATAAATTACATTCAAAATACTCATGGGCCCCCTAAGGGAGATGGAACATAAACTGAACTACAAAGAGAGTATGATTTCCAACACCACTCCCCCGTTGCGATTTCCTCATGCATTCATTTTGGAGCACACCATTAAACTTCAGGCTAATTTCACTTGCAATTAAGTTAATTATAATTTTATCGCTTGCAACGGATCTTGGTGCGAGTACCTGCCACAAAATTCATACGGTAAATCTTTTAATTTTTCATATTTTGTTGTTGCTTATCAGACAAGCGAAGCATAAACTTTTAATGCAAAGACAGAGGAAAATGTTAGACACTAACTAAAAACAAAACAAATGTCTTATGCTAATTTTAGGATGTGTGACCCCGTTAGAGTTGGGCATAGGGTGATTGCAACCAATTTCTACACCTGCAACAACAAAATGTATCTATAAATAAATATAAATATTTATAACTTTTTATGGCGCCCACACACAAGCGCTTGACTAAGCCCAACTAATTCTTTTGTGTTTGTTGTTAATTTCGCTTATAGCCCAATGTTGCTTAGTTTTATTTATATTTTTTATTTAGGCACGCTTCTCTCACAGAGCCCACGTGAAATTATAAATTATATATACACATATAAATATTTATTTTTGTTGTAGTCTGTGTGTGCTTTTCTGTTGATTTCGAAATTGGATGCGTCGCGACTGCTCGGAAAGCTATTTATTTATCCATGTGTATTTGTGGCGCCCACCTCAAAGTCTTGCTGAATTGGGGATTGGCACTCTGACTTGGAAATTGAATGCAGCGATTGCTGCATGGGGCAACAACTACAACAGGGGATTTAGTTTTAATTGATTTATTATAGTATTATTGGATTGAGATGTAATTGAGCACAGGGTTCCAAACTCTCTGCTAGATTCGAGGGTTCAGCTTCGCATATCGAATCAAACTAAAAAAAAAAAATGAAATAAATAAAAAAGGGATGCCACCCGCTGTGAGTGTAAATGGAATAAACAATTTCGAGTTGTGAATCTAAAATCAATTAATTTCAAATGACCCGTGGCTGTAATATGATTTTTAAAAAAATACTTACAAGCCAACTGAGTGTTGAAATGAGTGTATTACATGAGTGTATCAGTGCATTTGTTAGCACACACAATCAATTTCAAGCCGAGGGAAAGTCAAGAACTATTTGCATTAGTATAATAATGATAATTGCTATTAATGATATGGTAATTAATTTAATCAATGTAGTCGGGTGAAATCATGTGAACAACTTTTTCAGCTTAGATTGTAAGAGAAAACGAGAAAAACAATATTCAACTAGACTGAACAAATCTTTAACGGAATCTTTATACTTTACGTATCAGAATCTGAAAGTAAATTTGTTTCCGTTTGACACCCTGTAAAATACTCCACCTTACCAAAGACTAGTTAAATCTTCATGGGCTCTGTTTTATGCCTACTCATGAATCATATTATCAAGCAGCATTTTTAACCATTTTTTTATTATCCATAAAACCTGGAGGGCATAAAATTGAGTAGTATATGTTGTAGTTCGAGCTGTAGTTGAGCAAGTGTATGTAAATTGAAAAACGGAAGTCACATTTGTGCACTTCCGCCTCGTAAACATATTTTGGTCGCATCGCTGGGCGGCCATCCTTAAACAATTCCAATTAAAATATATTGAAATAAATTGAAGAAAGAAACGAAGAGAGAGAGAGAGAGAAGAAGAGAGGAATAGAGTTGTTTCCCTCATTTCTCGTTTACATGCACGAAAACATTTTTTATATTATTATTACAATACCTTTACAATGGCCAATGTCTAATTTTTTTTGTTTCTGTTTGCTGTTTGCAGGGCGATCGCACCACATGGGAGTATCACACGGTTTCGGTGACTCGAGTGCCCGGCTACGGGTTTGGCATTGCCGTTTCCGGTGGACGTGATAATCCCCACTTTGCCAACGGAGATCCCTCGATAGCAGTCAGCGATGTGCTCAAAGGTGGACCAGCCGAGGATCGTTTGCAGTAAGTACACACACGTATCTTAAAACATACAACCCAAACTAGAGACCCCTCTACAATCACAAAATGACTTGGCAAATGTCGCGTACGAGCATTAACTTGAGGTTCATCAGCTGGCGATAATTATATGCATGGTTCTGATGTGTCAGCTGTTGTCGCGGTTGTCTGACGGAGCAGGAAATTAATTGTTGTGTTTGAAAACGTTCAACATGCTGTTTTCTTCGCTTTCAATGTGCCCCCATTTGTTGCACTCTCTTTCTCTTATGCTCTTGAGCTTAAGTCATTGTTTTGCATATGCAAATAAAAACAAACTTTGCATTTCCCATTCGTGAAGTGCTAACCTTCATTTGTAAATCGAAAGCAGCTCAAGCTTATGTTTTCCCTCTCAAGATTAAAGTACTTTTCAATGTATAAATTAGCTTTTCTTCTTCTTATATTTGTAATTCGAATTTTCGGTGTACTTCAAAATTGCGTACAAATATAAGTTCAAATTGTTGAATTTCGTATAAAATATCTTTCGATTTAAACATTTATAATGGGAACTTGGCTTAATATTAGAAAAGTTAGGAACGAATTTAAAACAATCTTGAGTAGCATTATTGACACATTTTTTTCATCCAAAGTGTCGACCATTTTTTTTTTTGTGTAGTTATTTATATAAAATAAGTAGATTAAGTTTTAAAACCTATCTGCTATGGTAAATCGATTTATTCTCTTCAAATAAGGTTTCCTCAACTTTTTTCCCATGACTGCTCGTCAAATGTTTACAATTTCTCGCTCTCTCTCTCTCTCTCTCTCTCTCTCTCTCTATTATGATATACTTAGCATGCTGTGGCAGCTTGAGTTCACAAGTCCAGCAATTGACAGAAATTCTGACATCGTTAATCTTGCGCTTAAAACTTTAAATAAAACCCTAAAAAAAACCTGAACAAAATGTAAACGCTTCAAAATTTCAGATCACGTATCGGTGCCTTGGAATAATTAAACCAACGCCTTCCGACTACATTTTGGCAGCTGGGGTTTGCCTATGGCTCTTGCGCTGTGTGCCTATGTGTGTTAGTGTATGTTAGTTTGTGTGTGTGTGTGCATAATAAAAATTCCAAAGCGTTTTTCAAAAGACGCTACGAGACGCAGGCAAGCAGGCAGGCAGACAGGGCAAACAGGGCAGAGTAGAGCGGCGCAGAGTCATCTCTATATTCGTGCTTATGTGATTAAAAACTTGTCATAATCTTTTTTTCTTCAGAAACTATTTACACAGCAGCGGCAGACGCCGACAATAATTTAAGTTTGTCTACCTGTACCAGCTGCAATTGCCTGCAATTTCAAAACAGAACAAAAAATGCCGAGAATAGAGCTGTGGAGAAATATTTGTGTGCGGCGGCGACAAGTGTAAATTAGCTGCACATAAAAGGCCGCAGCAGACTTTGCCGGCCGGCTGTAAAAAAAAACATGTGATGAAAGCTAGAGCCGAAGTTTCACTGTTATTGCAGCTGGAATGTTTGCCCAGCACATAGCACTGCTTACAAGCTCTGCTTCTTCTTACTGCCACATTGCTTGCCGCATTTTTGACCAGCTTAATTGCTAAGCCGCCGTAGTCTTTTCAACGGAAAGTAAAACGCGGCATAGATCTCAGTGTCTCAGTGTGTTCTCTTCATGCGCTCTTGGACATGTTAACTATGTCGACTCAGACATGCAATTTTCATCATTATCAATATCAGTTGTCTGCACACACACACACACTCAAACACACACACACACATAGTCATAATTCGTCATGTGCTATTTCATTTGTAGTTTATTTTTACTTTTCTGCGCGTCATCCTCCTCTTACGTTCCGTTCCAAGAACAGTTTGCAATTTTGTTGGCACTTGTATTGTTCGGGTATACAATGGAAGTATCAAACATCTATATATATATATCTATATTTATATGTGTGTTTGGTAGGCTTAGATATGCGCAGTGATTGTTCCACAGAAGCTGCTTAGACGCCCAACTCTCTATCTATCTATCTTGAACTCTCTCCACGGCTCATTCACCGGTCTATTCTATCTACTCTATCCATAAGCCAAAGCCGTGTCTACTCAATATTAGGCACACAGAATTGAGTCTGACTTCGATCCGATCGTAACCTGATTTCTCTAGATACCATTGACGATTAATCTATATATTCTACACTTGGCCACTTGGCCCCTGGCAATTCAATCTTTGCCGTGTCTTAGCATCTTGGCTCAGGCTACTGTTTAGATATCGTTAATTATGGCTGCTAGTCAAATGATTGGTTAAATGAGCAATTTCGATTGGCTGCTGCCTCGACAAGGTCGCCATCTAATGACCTGCATAAGTACGTATATATCAATATCGAAAGCCAGTCACGACTTGAACTAATCCGAGTCCAAAGGCTTTGCGTGGATTTAGCTCAAGCGCCTGCAGCAAATGCAAAACTTTGTTCAGAATTGTTCATTATTTTAAGTCAATATCTTAAATTATTAGTTGAATAAGCAATTGAGATATCCATTAAATTTGACTACTATATTTTTATGTAGAGTAATGGATATGTATTTATCTTTAAGTGCCCGATTTATATTATTCAAATTATGAATTTACAAGTTGAAAGCTACTATCAAAGTTCTGATGAATAAATACTCTAATTGAAATTAATTAAACTAAATATAATATAATATACAAATATATGTAGCTTAACCAAACTTTGGATTATTTGTATTATTTTGTATGTATTAAAATTTATTTACCTTGCTTGATTTTAATTGTTTTTCGTCTCTCTGTGTTTTGCAACTTGCAGTGTAAATGATCGCATCATCACAGTGAATGGCGTCTCGCTGGAGAACGTAGAGTATGCGACTGCTGTGCAGGTGTTGCGTGATAGTGGCAACACGGTCACACTGGTGGTGAAGCGACGCGTGCCACTGAATGTGGCAACAGCAGCAGCAGCGGCAGCAGCAGCCGCAACGAATCCCGCACAGCATCAGCACTCGCATTCGCACAGCATGAGCTCGATGGGATTAGGACTGAGCAATGGCAATGTTGGCGTGGCCAACAGCCAGGCGCCCAGCGCCGCCATGTCCAGCATGAGTCAGCCCAACTCATTGAACTCCTCGCTGGTGCAGACGACGACGGGTGTGGCGGGGGGTGTGGTTGGCGGTGGTGCACAGCCGATTAAGGTCACCCTGACCAAGGGCAGCAAGAAGGACGACTATGGCATTGTGCTGGGCTGTCGCCTGTTCGTCAAGGAGATCTCGACGAAGGCACGGGATCAGCTGACTGCCAATGGATATTCGCTGCAGGAGGGCGACATCATAACCCGCATCCACAACACCAACTGTGCGGACACGATGAGCCTCAAGGAGGCCAAGAAGATCATCGATGGCTGCAAGGAGCGTTTGAATCTTGTCGTGTTGCGCGATATTACCAATCAGGCAGCGTCAGCGCTCAGTCAACTGAATAATTCCGGACATCATCATCATCTGCAGCAGCAGCAGCAGGCGGCAAATGCGAATCTGTATGCGACGCATCAGGCGCAGGTCTCGAGTTGCAGCAACAATCTGGAAGATGCCTATCTGCCGGGTGGTGCGGCCTACTCCTCACAAAATCTCTACGTGCAGCCGCCGACGCGCACCTCGAACGGACCCAGCAGCGTCAGCGGGCTGAATGGCCTCAGCGAGGAGAAGAGTAATCTGACGCCACGCGGACGCTCTCGTGGTCCGCTCATGGATGGTGTCTCGCTGCAGCAGCTCGATCGGCCCGTTACGCCCACCACAAATGGGGGACGTGGGCGGATCGATGAGCCACCGAGGCCACCGCCACCCCGTGCCGCCCAGGAGGACTTTTACAGTTCGCGGCGGCAGCTGTACGAGGAGCGTCAGAGCGCCGAGCCCCGTTTCATCTCATTCCAAAAGGAGGGCAGCGTTGGTATCCGGCTGACCGGTGGCAACGAGGCCGGCATCTTTGTAACGGCGGTGCAGCCGGGTTCGCCGGCATCGCTGCAGGGCCTGATGCCCGGCGACAAGATACTCAAGGTCAACGACATGGATATGCATGGCGTGACAAGGGAAGAGGCGGTGCTGTTTCTGCTTAGTCTACAGGATCGCATCGATCTGATTGTGCAATACTGCAAGGAGGAGTACGACGAGGTGGTGACCAATCAGCGCGGCGACTCCTTCCACATCAAGACGCACTTCCACTGCGACAATCCCTCCAAGGGTGAGATGGCCTTCAAGGCCGGCGATGTTTTCCGTGTGATCGATACGCTGCACAATGGCGTTGTTGGCTCCTGGCAGGTGCTTAAGATCGGACGTGGCCACCAGGAAATGCAGCGCGGCGTTATCCCAAACAAATCACGTGCCGAGGAACTGGCCACAGCTCAGTTCAATGCCACCAAAAAGGAAATGAATGCCAATGAATCACGCGGCAACTTCTTCAGACGTCGACGGTAAGTACTTAAATTATCGAGGAAAAGTACGAGATATGTTTATACTACATAAAGCTCGATGATACTGATGAATAAATTAACCAGAATTTAAAGACTTTTCCAATTACGAGCTGGAACAGGAAATTATAAAATAATGATCAGTTATCAAGCAGTCTGAATGCTTCTGGTTTCCAAGTTTCTTAAAGATCTTAAGCATGAGGAACTGGCATTCAGTCTTAGTCTTAGCTCATTGTACAAAGAATATATTCTAATAGTTATTGACACCATCGGATATCTAGTAAAAACCACTTCTTATACCTTCTACAAGCCTAAAAGCTAACGTTTCTCTTCTCTTTCTCTGTTAACAGATCGACGCATCGACGCTCCAAGAGCCTCTCACGCGAAAACTGGGATGATGTCGTCTTCTCGGACAGTATATCCAAGTTTCCGGCGTACGAGCGCGTTGTGCTGCGTCATCCCGGCTTTGTACGTCCTTTGGTGCTGTTTGGACCCGTCTCTGATCTGGCGCGCGAGAAACTGGCCAAAGACTATCCGGACAAGTTTTGCACGCCACTGCAGGACGATGACAAGGCTAGCAATGGCAATGTGAGCAGCAGTGCCAGTGCCACAGCCACGGCTGGTGCAGCAGCTGGTGGCAAATGCCGCATTGTGCGACTCTCCCACATACGGGATATAATGGATAGGGGCAAGCATGCGCTGCTGGATATAACACCCAATGCGGTCGATCGGCTCAACTATGCACAATTCTATCCCATTGTCATATTCCTGAAGACGGACAGCAAGCACGTGATCAAGCAGCTGCGACACGGTCTGCCCAAGTCGGCGCACAAGAGCTCTAAGAAGCTGCTCGAGCAGTGCCAGAAACTGGACCGCGTCTGGTCGCACATCTTCAGCACACAGATTGTGCTCAACGACGAGGAGTCCTGGTATCGCAAATTGCGCGACTCCATCGATCTGCAGCAGAGCGGCGCCGTCTGGATGTCCGAATCCAAGGTGAGCTTCATTTGCAACACTTCTCTGCCACATTTTTCATATATCAATCAATATTCAAGACAGTCGTCTTCTGTTTCGTAGCTAGTCTGTAAGTCTGTGCAAGCATTCTAGTAGCATTCATAGTATCGATGTCAATGTCGATGTTCTCGTTGTCGTGAGTCTCTCTAATAATAATAATAATAATAATAATAATAATAATAATAATAATAGTAATAATAACTGAACTACTCACGTTATCGATGTGTGTTAACTTGTCGTCGACGCGTTCTGGTGATGGCCCTGTTCAAAACAAATTACGCATTGCTCAATCATTGTTCATCCGATTTACTGACTTGAGAAGCCTCTATATTATTAATTATCAACTGCAGATAAAGTTAATTGTTTTGTTTTTAGACAGGCAGAAAAAAAGAAAAGTGAAAGTGCCGACTTTAATTACTACAATTTTCAAGTAAAACTAAATAAATATTTTTCTGCAATTATTCAATCTAATAAAAAAAAAGCTAAGATTATGAACCAAACTTGGGTCTTACGGAATTATAAATGAAAAAATGGTTAAATTAGAAAAAAATATATAATTTATAAAATTAATTTGAGAATAACTAAGAACTGAAAATACAAATAGAAATTGGAAACTAAAATTTCAAATTTGAAATATAAAATAAAAAGGTGAAAATTTTTTGTTAGTGAATTAGCAAATAACAACAAGGTTCTGCTTTCCAAAGTTTATAATTTCCGAGTAAAACCCATACTTTTGAAAACGCCTCCACTTTAAACCTGAATCTGACTTGAACTTGAACACTTCTTTGACTAATGTTTAATTTAAAAGTAACTCTTTAATTATTGTTCTACAAAACTGGTTATGGTCAATATTCTAATTTTATTTTCTAACCTTTTTTTTTCCCTTCTTGAAACACAAACCCCAAACAAAATACACACACATACACATACACACATATGCCCAACCGAAACATATAACTGAATTACTAACTCATTTTAAATGGGGAGCAGCTTCCCGAATCCCCAACCGAAATGCTATTCCCACCCTATATAGCACAACCCTGCAAGTTGGCCTGCTGCCGTCCCACATCGGTCTCCGTGCCGCGCTACAATGCGACGCGTCTGCGACGTAATTCCTTTTCGCTAATGCCCCTTAACGATCATACGCTTACACCGCCGCCACGCCCACCGCCCATACGCTATGAGCCAAGCGGCTCCTATGAGCGGGAGCAACAGCAACAGCAACTGCAACAGCAGCAATTGCAAATGCAATCGCGTAATCGGCAATCTTTCAACATGGTGCCCATACTGAAGCCCGCCTCCTCCATGCCGGGCAGCAATAATCATCTGCTCGACGGCGGTTGTGGCATCGACAGCGTCGCTTGCGACGAGGATGCCACCTCGCAGTACCGTAGCTCACAGCCCAATCTGTTGAGCAACAACAGCAACAGCTATCTCTATTTGCACAGCAATGTGCCGCCATCTGCGAATGCGTTGCACTTGGAGCGCGGCTATCGCACTCCGGCTGCAACATCGGGTCGTCGAGCCGTCTCCATTGAGCGACGAACGACGCCGTATTACTACCACGAGCTGTTGCAGAAGAACGTCTTCGATTCGAGTCTGAATCTGCTGCAGGACAAGGAGAAGAACAGCAATGTTAAGCTGGTGGAGGCGGCTGGCGGCACCAAACAACTGCCACCTGCCGCTGTGGCTGGTGGCAAGCAGGGGACGACGACACCGATTGCCAAGCCACAGCAGCGGTTGCCGGGTGCAAAATTGTCCACTGCCTATGGCAGTTATGCCTCGACCAGCGATTTGCTGAGCAATGGCAGCAGCAGCAACAACAACAACGGCAGCAACAGCAGAGCCGGCACCTTGATCGATGATGGGTCGGGGGATGAGGGGGGCTTCAGGGGTACTGCGACAGCGGCAAATAGATCTTTAAACTTGGCCTTCAATAATCTATCCAATCAGATTGCAAATTTGAATAACTTGACCAATGGCAGCAGCAACAACTGCAACAACAACAATAATAACAACAATGCTGATTCCAACAACAATGTGGGCCGCAACAGCAGCGAGTGCATTGCATGAGAATCGTTGTTAATTTAGTTGCCAGTCCAAATCTAAAATATTGCATGTAGTCGTTGCCACTTTTCATAAATCAAAAATAATAATGCTGATTTGCTGTGTGTTTTTAATGTACATATTTATGTGTGTGTGTAGTTAACCAGCATGTAGAACTCGAATCAATACACTCGCTACTCGTTGAACTTGTACTCGTTACCATCCAGCCAAAAGCAACGAGTGCTGCTCCCGTAACCCAATCACAACAATATCTACACATTACATAGTTAATATTAATACATATCTCATATCTACTCGTATCCACATATCTAGTTGTAAGTCTGCTATTGCAAAAAGATCTGCTCACTTTCACAGCTAGAGTGAAGTATTTGTTTTTGCTATACAAAAAAAAAGAAAAATACTATTTGATATCAAGTTGCTAACTAAATGTTTATCGTTTTCATTTGTTTCTTTTATTTACATACAACAAAATATATACAAAAAAAAAACAAAAAATACAAAAAAAACTATACATCATCATGATCATTTCCCGCTTAATCATCCCGTTAAAACACGATGCATATTAATCAACAATTATCAAACAATTACCAAACCCAAAATCCTCAAAAAACACAACACGCCATAATTATCAAAAACAAATAACGAAATACTCAAACAAATTGTCCTCGTCCAAAACTAAAAATTATATATATAAACAAACCAAATCAACAATATTGTGTTCGTCCAAAAAAAAAAAAACAACAAAAAAACATTATTATGTATTCAATATGCTTGGCATTCGAACGATTCTCGAACCTATCAATCATATTATTTGTTATGTTTCACTTACGTTTCTTGTTGCTGTTTTGCAATTAAAAAAAAATAAAAAAAAAAACAAAAAAAAAAAAACGTTGGTTGCTCTCTCCCGATAACTGATAACCGATTACAATTGAAAATTTTGCTCCCGCGCTAAATTCGAATATCGCTAACAACAAACGCAAACCAAATAAATTCAATTAACTTGCCTCTGCTGCTGCTAACAAATAAATCAAAAACGCAATCAATTAAAAAAAAACAAATCCCAGCCCGTCGAATCCCTCTCCGATGATTTCCTATTCCCCATGACCACATCCCGTTTATCGTATGCATCAAGTCCCGAATCTGACTTGGAGCTAAGTCCCGGGCCATCCGCATCATTGTCGCTTGGCAATTTGCCGCAATTGGTTAAAGCGAGCTCAGATCCATCGATTGCCACTAACCAGGATAACTTGGATAGGGATAGAGACATAATTGGTGAAGGACTACCACCTCCATATACGGTAAGAGGTCACAATCAGATACTCTCAAATCACTACTCAAAGAGCATGCTGCCCCAAAACTAAACTAAACCAACACGCCTCGCTCCGGCCAAAAACAGATAATACTTCATTTGTGTACCATCCATGTTGATCATAATGTTGCTAATCTATTTCGCTACCCTTTCACATCACACCCGCTATGTGTTGCACCCAAACAGGTACCCTATGATCATGGCGTGCAGCCGCCACCGAATCGCCGCCAGACCCTCGACTCCAGCAAGTATAGCATCTACGGCACAAGTGTGCCACAGCAGCAGCAATCTGGTGATCCCTCAGCAATTGCGACACGCCCTCAATCCCTGTACGGCATCAATGCACCGGATTTGCCGCCACGCATCGATCGTCAATCGAAACCGGGTGATCTGCCACTCAACACCTCGGGCAACTCATCGCGTAATGGCAGCTCGGGCGGCACTCTGGGCCGCAGCGCCCAGGAGCGACTCTTTGGCAAGGCTGTGCTCCAGGACGATGTCCAGCCCGAGTATGTGACGCGCAATGCCCTGGTCGGCGCCGGTGGCGACACCTGCGAGCGTCAGCAGCAGCAGCAGTTGCAACAGCAGCAGGCCTCACTGGACCGTCAGGCACGCATGAATGCGGCCATGGGCAGCCCGGCGCAGCAAAAGACTAACGGTAATGCTAATGCCAATGGAGGTGCTGCCTCCACCTACGACAGCGTCTCCAGCTACGACTCGTACAACAACACACAGCTGGCCATGCAGAATCTAGGCCGACTGGGTCCTAATGCGCCCGATGATCTCAAATCAGTGCCAAATGCAAGGTGAGTTTTACATTTGAAAATTATATTTTATACATAATCAATAATATTTTGCCCACACAGAATAATGTAAAAAGTAAAAATTCCCAAAAGTTTGGTTTTCTGTAATTATATAATTCTTTTGCCATGCAATGATTTCCATTGTTTATAATTTTTGTAGTGGTCGTCCTTTGCCGCCTGTTGGTCAGCCCCATGACTATGGTCGCTCCGTGCCGCACGAGCATCGCGCCTTTGCGGCGGCCAACGATCTGAATCGCCAAAGCAGTCCCGGCCGGCCACTCTACAACGAGATGAATGCGTCCCGTAATATTGGTAAGCGTGCCAGCTGTTTTTATCTTGGCAGTATTAACTGTTTATGATTACTTTCCAGATCCACGCAATGGCACGCCCCAGCGGCCCTCGAATTTGGGCTTGGACAGCAGTCCACGCAAGCCATTAGTGGAAACCAAAACCGATTACGGCAAATATAGGTAATTTGAACACACACTGTAAACATATTTTTTTTTTTGATTCCTTTGCAACATGTGTGGAAACCATAAACAAACTTTTACTCTCTCTTTCTCTTATGTTTCGACCATTTCGCATGCATTTTTCAAACGTTTCGTAACTATACAATACAAAATCTATTGTAACTGTTCAATTGTCGCTTCCACCTTGTCGTTGTTGTCGTCCATGTAGACGCTACCATTTGCATAATCCCCATGCCCAACACTTGCATTTGAAATACCCATCGCATTGCACACAGCCGTCACCAGTGCTGCAGCTGAATGGCCTGCCTGGGCGACTGGGCACCCAGGATGCAGCTGCACCGGGCTTAGGCTACTGGTGTCGCAGACCCATTGCTGCGCCACGCCTCCATATGTCGCCCATGTTGCCAGCAACTGTCTCAGCCTACGATACGCTCGTCTAAAGTGTCCACAACGAAATCCTTAACGATCTTTATTATTCATATATACGATATTGCACCAATGTCAGCAAATGTAAACCCAAAATGAACCATAAATAGTTGTACTCATTATCATATCCCCCAGATTGTGCGTTTTATATATTGTCAACTGCCTGTGTTACCATTTTCTCAATATTCCTCAATATTTATTTATTTGGGAACCACATTTTTCATTGAAATGCATAACCCAGAATTCAAATGTCCTGCGAAGCAAAAACCATTCCTATTTGTTGTTTGACAAGTCATTCAATTATTTTCGCTTATTACATAATAAAATGCGTTTAATGTATAAAAAAAATTCCCATTTTTTTTTACTTTTTTTTCTACTGCCTTGCATCTTCATAACTAAGCGTGTATATAAACAAGAATAGACCAAAAAGTCCCCATGTCTATTGTGCAATAAACGATAACTGTATCAAAAGTGTAAACTTGTGTTGCGTTCTTGTCAGTTAAGTCATTGGAGATATTGTAGTGCATATATATTTATCAGATCTAATCATAAGTACATAGTTATTTATCACACACACACATATGTCCTATAATTATGTCCAATTTTTTTCTCTTTCTCGCTTATGTTTTGTGCCCATCAACAACAACAACAACAACACGATTCATTAAATTTGTTTTATACGCTATCACTTAAACACGATCTCGAACACGAATCGCAATACCTGTATGTGCCACCACAACCACCAACACCACCACATATCACGCCCCGCAAACCACAATTACCTCACAAACAAATCGCAGCCGCAACAACTCCGTATCGCAGGCGGACTACAGCAAATTGCCGAAGAATCTGCACGGTCAGCCGCCAAATGGTGGGCCAACGAATGGCAGTGCCACGCCCAGCAGCAATGGCAGCGGCCCCTTCAAGCCGGTGCCGCCGCCCAAGCCCAAAAACTATCGACCACCCGTGCAGAGCGGCGGCAGCAGCGGCAGTGGTGGCACCACACCCTGGGAGAATGGCGTAAGTGGATTAACTAAACGAATCACCTTGGACCTTTTCCACTCATTTACTTTTGCTATTGCAGGACTCGGGCTCGCCCCGTTCGCCCAATGGCTTCTACTATCCGCCAACGCCTTCGCATCATCATTATGGCCAACAGACGCCGGCGCCCGGCTCACCGCATCAGGGCCAGCCCAGCAATGGACACATGCAGCAGCCCACCTACGTCGCCAGCAATGGCAACTATGGCCAGGCTCCGTCCCAGCAACAACAGCAGCAACAGCAGCAACAGCAGCAGCAGCAGCAACAGCAGTATCCACAAGCTAATGGGTACAATGGCAACAGTCACCACTATAATGGTGGAAGTGGCACAGGACCCTACATAGCACCACATCGAGGCATGCCACCGCCAATAGGTAAGTGGGGTGTTTGTGTAATTGGAAAATTAACAAACCGTAAGGAAACTACAATTTTATATCAATTTTAATGAACTCAATCTACTAAAGAAGCACAGCTCAAAATGTTTAATTAATTTAAAAGGGTTGTTTAGAAATTCAAGAATAGAAAAAATAAATAGTAAAAATGTATAAATAAGCCGAATGTCTGTCTCTATAATATGAATATTATTATTTATTTTTATTTTTAATATTATTTGGGATTTCATATTTAAAATGCTGAGTAATTACATTTAAAGTTACACAATGATAAAATATTTCTGTGTTAATTAAGATCCATTACTCGTTTATCCTTTAGGTAATCTACCGCCACATACACCCGAGCGACATGCACTCGATCTGGCTGGCAGTCGGGAGCAGCGCGGCTCCGCCTTTGAGTTGTATCGGAAGCCGCAGATCGGCGCCGTTGTGGGGCACCATCACAACATGAGGTAAGTGCACATCCATTTCCGCCCCACATATACATACACTCGATGTTTCCATTCCACAACATTCCCCCACAAAAAAAAAGAAAAAAGAAACCGATCCACAAATAGATTGAGATTTTCAACAGTTTAGCCAGCTGTGAGTGAGTGTGTTTGTGTGTGTGTGTGTGTGTGTGTGTGATTGGTTGTGTGTCTGAAAGAAAACCACTTGAGACTTGAGCTTAAACACACATCTCTACACATCTCCGAACACAACTCCATACTCTGTACTCTGTACTCTCTCCAAGCTCCACACTTCTGTTAACGAAAAATGTTTTTATTTTTGTTATATGCCATTTTGTGTGATTTTCAATTGACAATTTTACAAGAACAAACAATCAGTCAATCAGTCAATCCGTTCAATCAGTCAGTCATTCAATCGAAGCTCACATACTGCCACGTATATATTCATATTCATGCGGTTGCTGGTCATTATAATGTTTAAATACAATTGGAAATTTTGTCGCAACCTTTTCACAAAACGCACAAAAAAAAAAATCGAAAGATACATTATTTTTTGTTTTAAATTAGAGACGCATAAATAATTATTGTATTTTGCAATAACCAAAATTATTAACCAAAATGCTTAACATATTTGCAAGCTGAAAACAAAACAAAAACAAAAAAAACATTTGAAACGCTTCGCGCTGATAAAAAAAAAATATATATAAAATAACGAAAATAAAACATTTTTCGGGTTAACTTTTTGCCATAAACACAGTTCTACTTTAGTATCTTTATTATTCTAGAATTTCTATATACACTTTACATAATCTTTGCCTCGAGCATTTTTCCGTTTCTGAACTATTTTCTTCAATTAGAGTTCAATACTTTTGTGTATTTGAATCGATGGTTTTGGGTAAAAAAAAGAAACAATACAATTATGATTATGCTTAAAACTAACACCCAACAAAAAAAACAACAACTAATGGACATCTAGTATTCTCATAAATGTTGCTTCAATTAAATACTTAAATATGGTAAATGGTATTTTTTTGTTGTTTAATTACATCCCTGCAATTTGGTTATTTTGCAAAATCAAATAAGTATTTATTTGACTTATTTATACAAAAAATTTTGATATGCGCTTGTGTGTTTTTGCGAAAGATTTGCAGAAATTCGCGAAACAGATAAAAAACAAAAAGGTCTTGCGGTTCAAGGTGGAAATTTCCTTTCATAATTTTGTTGTTCAATTAAAATATGTTTAAATATATTTTCAAAAAAATTAAAGATAAAAAGGGCGACAATTTTGTGTAAACTAAAACAATATTTGGGTTTGCAAAAATTATGTATGTATTTCAGAGAATCAAATGTTTAATTTGATAAACAACTATTCTAAACTCTATGAGAAAATATTTATATAGTATTGATTTAGAAGCGAAAATAAATAAACATAAAAATTGTATAATTTTGATTATTATGCAACAATTTTGCATCAATCTTATATTAGAGGAAAATAGAAGAAATTTAAATTTAATTTTGCTTCAAATAAATTGCAAAACGGAATTCATCTGAATCCCTTAATCCCAAAATAAAGTACAAATTTCATCTTGAGCCGCATTCGTTAGGGTTTTTCTTCAGTTCCAATTTGTAGTGTTTTCCCCCAAAGTGTTTTAGCACCACAACAAAAACTTTCTGCTAACCTCCAAACAATCCACTCAAGAAAAAAAACATATAAAATTCCAAAACTTTAGCGAAATGGAGCCATACGATGCGCGCTGTTACGATGAATATTATGCCATGCCGCCACCAGTAGCACCACCCGGTCATCATCAGCATCAGCAGCAACACCCACATCCCTATCAGCACCCCCCTCCCACTACACATCCCCATCAAATGCAACGTTCGCGTTCAGCGCCACGTTATCCGAATGAGCGTCCACCGCATGTGCAGGATCCCAACTACTACAGTCACTACGGTACAGGCAGTCGTGGCTATAGACGCCATGAGCAGCACGATCAGCAGCTGCAGCAACAGAAGCAGCAGCAGTTGCATCCGCAGGAGCTGTACTATGATGAGCATGGCATAGAGATGCCACCACTACCGCCACCGCTTCCACCACACAAGACGAAGAAGAAATCGGTGCTAAAGAGTCCACTGGCAGCCCTGAAGAATGCCCTAATGAAAACCACACGACCGCTGCGCCGCATGAACAGCATGGTGGAGCCAGAGCGGAAGGCGAAGGGCGTGCGCCGCCAGCAATCGATGCTTGAGCGTGGAGTCCAACGCCCTTACTACCCGGACGAGTACCCCACCTATCCGGCTGGCTATGACGAACTTCCGCCATTGCCGCCACCTAGTAGTGATGCCTACTATCGCACCCCTTATCCACAGCAACAGCAGCAGCAGCAGGAGATGACGATGATGAACAGCACGTATCAGAATTTGGAGAGTGACGATATCTATGGCAATATCGGTGGCACACAGCCACGGCCGCAGAACAACGGCTATGCCGGCTATGATCAATATGATCTCTATGCGAATCGGGCCTGCATCGATCTGGAACGTCGCCAGGCCGAGGCAGAGGCGGCAGCGAACAGCGAACGCAATGGTGGACGACGCATTGTGCGGCGTCACAGCACCACAACAGCTGATCGTGGTGCAGGTGCACCGGGCAGACGACAGATGTCGATGCAGCAGCATCCGTCGCAACAACAAGAGATTTATCAGACACGCCAGGGTGCCTATATGGAGCAGCAGCGACGTGCGCCCAACTCGGAGGTGATGACCCGCCGACGCTTCTATCCCGGCGCAGCCAATGAGCAGGGTGGCGAGGAGCCGCCGATGGAGCCGATGTATCAGTCACGTCGCGAAATGCAACGCGAGATGCAGAGGAATCATTTGTATCAGTCCAAGCGCGAGATGCAGGAGCGCATCATCCAGGGCAAGCGGGACATGGAACGGGAGCTCAGTGCGCAGAGCAGCAGTCAGTCCGATGATCGCTCCGAGGAGCGCTCCGAACGCTCCGATGGCGGCAACTATCCGACACGACGGGAGGCGACGCGCACTCAGCTCCGGGATCAGATCTATCAGACGCGACGCGAGGCACTCGACAGCATGGCGGAGCCGATATATGTATCCAAGCGGGACATGGGTCGTCCGGCGCCCATCTATGAGACGCGCGAGGAGAGCATTCTGCAGTCGCGCGAGAACGAGACGGACGAGAAGAAGGAGGAGGTGTGCAAAACCGAGCAGGTGCTGGTGGAGATCAATAATGTGCAGCCGGAGGATGCATTGGATAGCACGCTGAGTCGTTCGGATCTGCAGAAATCCTCAGATACGATCATCGAGAATACGACACTGATGCCCCCCAAGGCAGCCCAAGCACCGCTGGTGCAGGCTGAAATCGATGACGATGCCGAGCAGCAGGCGGATCAGGAGCAGGAGCAGGAGGCAGACAGCTCTGCAGAGCCAGAGGAGCAACCGACTACAATTGAGAATCGTCAGCAGCACAATGAGGCCATGTTGGTTAGCGAGACGCAAAACATTTCTGACGAGGTCTTCGAGGCCACCGATCAGATAAGCCCATTGCCACAGACACCCAACGCAGGACCAACTACTCCGGCCAGCTCCTCCTCGGCGACCGCCTCACCACGTGCGCTGCGTGCACCCTTTCACATTTCCAACATACTGAAGCGAACCGGTCCGCCGCCCACGGCACCCATCGGCGACAGTTGCACCTCCATTGAGACGCAGTACACCTCGCAGGCCAGTTTACCGGTGGGTCCGCCCAATGCCACTAGCACCCCATTTAGCAGCAACATGTCGCTGCCCATTGCGGGTCCAGTTGGTAGTCCGCCTGCAGCTGCTCCTTCGACTTCTGCTGCTGCTGCTTCTGCCGCTACTGGTCCATTTCCCAGCTTGCCACGTGAGCCGAGCACGACGCGTGGCTTCTTTGACTTCGGCGGTGGCACTCTGGCCGATAAGCTGTGGCACGTCTCGCTGCAGATACCGCCGGGCGCAATTCCATCGGGAGTGCGCCAGGAGATCTATTTTACGGTCAGCGATCCGCGCATGGGACAAGCAGTTGGTGGACCACCGCTCGACATGGAAAATGGTTGGTCTAACTAACTCTAGTCTACTCTCTAGTTCCGTATTTGCTCGTAAAGCTCGTATTGTGTTGTTTGTACCTTCACCCACCTTCAGCACCTCTTGCAAGCTGCAGCAGCCACAACAACAACTGCAACAACAACAAATATAATATATATATATATATTTAAAAAAACAACAAGCAAATATATTTACTAAAGCCAATTCACATGTTCCTAAACATATATATTTTTTTAATTTTGCTTGCAATGTATATATATTTATATTTTTTTTGGATTTTTATGGATTGTGTTTATATATGTGTATTCTGCTTCATTTATTTGAAATGTTAAAAATTAATATAGAAATGGATTTGGGTCGAAACCAGTATCTGTATTGTATTATTTATGTAAATCTAACTCTTTAGTTGGTGATTATTTTTGAATTAGTTTTGCATGTTTTTAATCTCGGTTGATTTGTAGTTACTCGTTGGTGTAAGAATTCATTTAATAACTCACATTTTCTCAATTGCACTTGCTTATAAACTTCACGCATATTTTCCCTACATCTCAAACAAATTCACAGCTGAAATATATATTTTGATGAGAAAGTCATTTGAAGATAAAACGAGCAAAGGGTTCCTTCACTAAGCATACAATAAACATAATACATACCAAACATAATACATACCAAACAATTTGTTGTATGCATAGTGGTCCAATATAATCAATAATAATTTGCTAATTTCCTTTCTTTTTTTGTCGAAGTAAGAAAGTAATTAAAATATGAAAGTGGGAAAGATTTCTAAAAACAATATCATATTTATTATAATCAGTTTCGATCACAAATCAGTTATTTTAATCTATGCAAGAAACAATTAAATTTTAAATAAAACAGTTATAAATAAATAATAATTATTTCTAAAGATAAAACAGAAAAATAAGGTATAGTTTAGTACCTCAGAATCTAGAAACAGTCACAAATTGAATACTGTAATTAATATTTAAGCTTATAATCAGAAGTCTTAAGAGATATTGGGCACTTACCTGTATTCACTTGGAAAGGCACCTATATTATTTCCACTCCTTAGGCAACAGTTTTTTATCTTTATTATTATTATAACTATCTACTACCAGTATTTATTTTACCACAACTGTCTATCACAACTATCTATTTGAATGCTGAATTGTTATGCTATTTACACTCTATATATTATCCACTTACTTCTTCACTGCCCGTAACACTTAAAATCTTATGATATTGCTATTCTATAGAAAAACAAATACACACACACCAACACTCACATATCTATTTGCAATCAGATCTTCTAAGTTGCACGAAACGAGTTCTAATCAGTGTCAAATGATTTCCATCACAGGTGAAACGATGTTATCGCCACTCGTCATGTGCGGGCCGCAGGGCCTTGAGTTTCTGGTGCCCGTTACACTCAATATACCGCACTGTGCAGGACGCACCGCATCGTTGGGTCTGGCACTAAAGGCCACCGACAGTGAGAAGAACATCCATACCGAATGGGACAACATTGATCTGCCCAGTAATGCGGCTGCTCACACAGTGTCCGTCAAAGTGGATCACTTCTAGGCCGAATAGCACTACGGTTAAATATTTATAGAGAGCTCATCATAACACAACATAAAAGCACACACATAGAAGGAACCGAATTATAAACATTTAATCGATTGTAAATAATTTCATTAAATTACGACAAAAGCGCAACAAATAAAAGCAACTTAGGCATTGCTTATAATAAAAATTAATTTAACTTAGTATTGTTTGTTAATTGTGCCTTTAAGTGATCGATTTGCTTCTGAACCAAGTGTCGTATAAAAAGAAATACTATAAGCGAACGAGTTAAAATTTGATTAAGCAAAAGCAACAAAAAATCTGTATAAAATTTTTAGCATATAGTTTGATAACAAACAAATTGTATATTTTAAAGAAATTTATTTACATTTATTACTGTGTATGTATTTTAAAAATTTACATTATTGTACTCCAATCGAAAATATTTAATTCTAAGTGATTTGCAATCTCTTTTTTTATTTGTGACCCATTTTGTTGCATTGCAAATTTTAATAGTGTGCAAATTGTTTGTATACAAAAGTTATACATATAAAATACATTTATATTAACTACATAAACCGTATAGCCAACAAAATGAGTATATATATATACATATACAAATATTCACATTTTTGTATTAGAAATGAAAGATATACACTTAGAAAGCTTGGGAATTAATAAAGGAGCATCAACAAATAAATTAACAACATAATTTTCTTCTGTTTTTATTTTGTAGTCAAAAAGTTTCGGACAACAAAATATAAAGCATACTTTTAGGGCGAGCGGAAATTCTACCGAGTTAGCTTGCTAAAATATGTTGAAGCATACTTTTAGGATCACACAGGCAACGTGAGAAAAGGCTGTAGCTCGGAGGAAGGATTAACTCTATATATATATATATATATATACATTTATATAGGATTATGGGGTCACCTAAGACCCCAACACAAGCACTCCTTCTGTTACAGTTACATATTAGTAAAACTCGATCATGGAAAATGTAGACAAATATGCGAAATATATATTTTAAATACATTCATAATGATAAATAGCAGCTGTAGGCATGTATGTATGTATTTTATGTGTATGTAGTGTATGTATATATACACATATGTATATATATATATAATAATGTATGTATATTTAGGTATAAGTGCACTGCTTGACAACGAAATGTAACAAGAGCTGGCAAAAGCACTTTTAATCTTATAGATTAACGTCGAGTGTAGGCTTCCAGAGATTGGAGAGTTAAGGATAGAATTACATAACTAAACGCCCAGTTAAATTGGTAACAATGATAACAGTCTTGGAGTCAGCTGGCTCCTACGCGGATGGCGCAGTCGTCGGTGTCGAGGGGGTGGTGCTGGTGGTTGTGCTTATGGATGTGGTAACAGTTGTTGCCATCAGCACGTCCTGTTCCGGTATAACGGAAACAGCCTCCTTAACATAACCGTATATATGTTTGCGTGTATCATTGACCACATCGCGGACCATGGCCTGAAAGAAGCTGCTGTGCAACGGCGCCTCAGCATAGCGTTCGTATTGATCCAGCGAGTCCTGCAACTTGAGCGTTAGGTCGTAATTCTTGCGTACCACATCAAGAATCTGCTCCTCTGTGGGCGTCGACAGGCCCTGTTCGGCCAGCCACTCCTTGATCTTGTTCTGGAAGTGCTTGACAATAGCAAGTATATTGACAAGAGCATTCAATAGTTTAATAACATCATCCTTAAACTCGCACTCCGGCATAGTTGTATACCGCAAAACTGCAAGGAATACGATACAAATCAATTGGTCAAGTTAAGTAATAAAAATTCAGATTAATTCACATACCCATGGCATGGATTTCGGTGAAAACTTTTTCCTCGCGATTCAGCTCGTAGTACAGCTCGTCGTAGCTATTTGTTGTGGCCAGGAATGTGTCCCCGTACGTGATGAACAGATTGAATATGTTGATCACCTGCAGCGACAAGTGAAAGATATTGCACTTCTTGACCAGCGTCTGCTCCTGGTTGACCAGGAAGCGCAATAGACCAATGAGTGCAGACCACAGCTCCTTCCACGGATAGTTGAGACGGACGCGGCAGCGCTTCTGATAGCACAGAATGCGATGGATGACCCCAATGCACAGCAGATAAAGCTCCATGGGAAATTTCTTCATTAAATGCGACACAATGAACTCCACGAGCAGATCTAGTAAAGTGGCAGCCAATGGCTGCGATTTGCCCACCCGATCCACGTTGAGTTTGCGATGGCGCATTTGGGCACGGTGCAGCATCACCTTGAACGTCAAATTGCTGTCGTGCATCATTGAGTTGGCATACTGATCCTCCGATATGCAGGTGAGTATCAGGAAGCACAGCTTCAAATTGGCAATGCTCGATTCATTCTTATTATCCTGCATGACAATCGAACTGCAGAAGAGAGGGAGGGAGAAAGAGATCAGAATCAATGAATGGCATAATTATAATGAGGAAAGCTAACCAATATTGAAAGACGGCCACGAGCAGATTTGTGGGATACTGGGTCATATCGATGATTGGCGCATTGGCCAGATCAGGCACCGGTTGTGTCAGACTCAAGGTGTTGCTGGGCGAGGGCGGTGCACTCGACTCCGCCTGGGTGTGCGCCAGCGTCGTTATGAAATTGCGATTCAGATGCACTGCCTCATAGAGGGCCAGCAGCAGGCCATTGTTGGCCTTAATCTGTTGGACACGCTCGCAGCCCTCATCCGAGACGAACATGTTGCCCACCATATTCGAGAGCGAGGAGAACCACGACGACGATTGCACATTGTTCAAACTCTGCATGTACTGGCGGCAAAAATCAATCAGCGACTGCGAGATCATTTGACCATAGCTGAAAGACACAACGATAAAATGTTATACTTATACCTTATCACACAAACAGTAGTTATTTATAGTCACCCATTCAATGCCAACTCGTCGGCGAGAATGGAGAGCTGAACCACGTAGGGATTGGTGGCCTCGTGCTTGCGATAGTTGACCAGAATGGTTAGCAGTATGACGATATCGTGTCCATGCTGTGCCCGAAACGTGGGATCGCTGAGCAGGCGCACAAAGGCATCGAATAGGCTGTGCATCATCAGGTACTCGAAGAGCATATTCTGCCCCACATCTGTGCCCGTCACCAGTACCAGCAACAGTTTGAGGCACATGAACCGGGCATTTTCGGTGACATCGCCTAGCAGAATGCAATTGCAGTGCTTCATCAGCAGCTTCAGCCAATCTTCCATTGCCTCGTGGCCAAATATCTCGTTCAGTAGGCTTAGGCTGGCATCCGTGTTGCACTTCTTGAAAATACCGTAAAATAGCGAGCATAATGTCTGCAAACTGTTGCACAAGCGCTTCGGATGATCCTCTAGGTACGGGTGAAGTATTCGATTTAGATAGCTGCATAGGCGACAACTGAATGCACTTACCCTTGGCTGTGTCCAGCATTTCGATGCATTTCTGGAATAGGGTATTCAAGTTCGGCTTCACCAACTGCAGCTGTTCGCTGTTCAGTTTGCTGATCTGATCCTCGAGTGATTCAAAATTGGGCTGCAGCAAGAAGAACTCGTTCCAGAATTCTGGGCTATCGGCGCTGGGATCCTCGCCGCGGCACAGCAGCTCATATATATAAACAACCTTAAACAGATTAAAGATACACCCACATTAAAGTTAAATAGAGCACTCAAGAAAATTAGTGCAAACCTTTTCCTTTGGTCGTTTCGTAGAACCACTGCCGCTTCGCTTCCGTGACGTCATGTTGTTGTTGTTGTCTGAGTTGTTTGAGTGGTAATTAGTCAGCTTTTTGGGAGTTGGGAGTCGTCAGCCCTTTGTTGCTATTCTTGCTGGCAATTTGACATCGACAATCGGCACTCGTATTGGATATACACGCTCAGGCCCCTCAACTGGATGGATTATTGAATGAATGAATGTTGAAACGTGTGAGCAGATTGTAGATTGATGCAGACTGATGCGAGACACACTTTCCAACACTGGTGGCTGGCCACACAGCTGTTGTGCAATTCGATTCCATTTTGCGAACTAGTTTTTTTGTTCAAGTTTTAGGGACACAGGCTAGTTTGCTTTTATAAAAACACTCGAACAAATTGATAATAATAATAATTGTACAGGCATCATTGAAATATTCACGTGTCCATTTCAATAGCACAGCGATAAACCGGTGCAATTCAATTAATTGGCGATCGAATACAATTGATTTGTTTCAACCATCAAGCAGCAACCAGCCGCAGAAAGAAGCAGCAGCAAAAACAACAACTTGCGACAAAAAAAAGTGAAGAGAAGACAATCTAAAAAACATGTCCAGTCTGCCACGTCGCATTATTAAGGAGACGCAGCGTCTGATGCAGGAGCCGGTGCCCGGCATCAATGCGATTCCCGATGAGAATAATGCGCGCTATTTTCACGTAGTCGTCGCCGGTCCAAACGATTCACCCTTCGAGGGCGGTGTCTTCAAGCTGGAGCTCTTCCTGCCCGAAGACTACCCGATGTCGGCGCCCAAGGTGCGCTTCATCACAAAGATTTATCATCCGAACATCGATCGTCTTGGTCGCATCTGTCTGGATGTGCTCAAGGACAAGTGGAGTCCGGCACTGCAGATTCGCACCATTTTGCTCTCGATTCAGGCGCTGCTCAGTGCACCAAATCCAGATGATCCGCTAGCCAACGATGTCGCCGAGCTGTGGAAGGTCAACGAAGCGGAGGCCATACGCAATGCTCGCGAGTGGACCCAGAAATACGCTGTCGAAGACTGAAGAGTCCTACTCAAAAAATTCTACTCACAGGGCGGTAGCTAATTTTTGGGGGAGGGAAGAGTGGGTGGCGTGGAGACGTCCTTCGCATCAAACCAACCCACCCACCAACAAGCAATGAATGCAGGCAACCAACAAAACCGATAACATACACACATAATTTAATTTTTTTTTGTATATTTAAATAAGTTGATGTCAATGCGATATTTGTGGAATGAGATACATAAATACATACATATAATGATAGTGCTACATATATAATAAACGAATTAATGCTAAACTCGATGTAAAATCAAGCATTTTATTTTTTCCAATAAATTATGTGCGTACTGAAAAATAAACACTCATTGTTATCTGTCTGAAGTGATTGTAATTGATTGGCATAAATATGGCTAAATATTTCGTGTCACGAGCACGCAAGTCTCTATCTATTTAGAGATAGGTAGCAATCAAAGAATATATTAAACCATAAAGTTAACATAAAATACTGAAATGAATCGCATTAATTGAAACATGCATATAAATATAAATACTTTCAATAAAAATGTTTATTTACTTTCCTTAATGGGACTGGGATTGCTTCTATGAACAGGTTCAATTGGAATAAGAGAGCTCACACTGGAACTAGTTCGATAAAAACTACGCAGTAAACCGTGTGTTTGATTTCGACCCTTCTCTCATTCTTCTCGGCAGTCTTTTGTATTTCACAACAAATCTTTTAATAATCAATTGTTTTGCAGCAAGTACACTTTTGAAACAAGTATGTCTCTAATCCGTAACTCGTCTCGACTCCTAACAGCGCAGTTGCGTCGAGTGCAGAGCGTGCCAGTGGCATTATACCATGAAAATGTAAGTTTCAAAGTGTAACTCATAAAAGTTCTTTCGTAATAGCATTTATATATTATACAAGAATGCATTTACATCGTTTATTGATCAACTAAAGATAACAAATACGTGCAGCAGATAATTGTCTCTATTTTTTGACAGGTCGTCGAGCATTACGAGAATCCCCGCAACGTGGGTTCGCTGGACAAGAAGGATGTCAGTGTAGGCACCGGATTGGTTGGTGCACCTGCCTGTGGCGATGTGATGAAACTACAGATCAAAGTGGACGAGAATGGCAAAATCATCGATGCCAAATTCAAGACGTTTGGCTGCGGCTCGGCAATCGCCAGCAGCTCGTTGGCCACGGAGTGGGTTAAGGGCAAATCCATTGATGAGGCGGGCAAGCTGAAGAACACGGATATTGCCAAGGAGCTGCGTTTGCCTCCCGTCAAATTGCATTGCTCTATGCTGGCCGAGGATGCCATCAAGGCTGCTTTGGCCGACTATAAAGTCAAGCAGCAAAAGAAGGAGGCGCAGTAAATCGCCGTATATACAAAAATATATAAATATATAAACTACAATGATAACCATTTACAAACGTACATTTAAATTATATATCGGCCATTAGGCTTTGTAAGTATGTGTGAGAATATGTGCACCTATGTAAATCGATAATAATCTTTTGTATTCCAGGGTGTGATTTCTGACCAGTGTGGAAAGTGGAATAATAATGAGGAACTGAACTTATCTAAGCGATTCGTGGGTGAATGATTCTTAAAGTATGCGTGTGTGTGTGTGTGTTTGCTTCTGCATGTGTGAGGGAAGCTATCTAACTCTTAGCTTCCAACTAACAATATGTGTCGAGCGGAAGCCATTTAAATTTTAAAGTTATGCAAAGCAAAAGCTTATAGTTTATACACCTGATGTTTGAATATTAAATAAACTGTTTATCGCTCGTGAATATAAAACCGCTTTATTTGTTAAATAATGTTACATGTTGCAAATGGTAAATTGTAAAGAATGTTTTCGTCCTGCTCAATCCTTAAGATCCTTAAGAGAGACGCACGCTGACGCCGCCGCCGCACTCGCCCTTTCACTTGACTTCAAATGCTGCAAGCAAATGTAAATAACTATTTGTAACATCCATTAAATAAAATGTCGGTCAAATTGCTTACGATCATCGGCATGCTGGCATGCTTGATGCACGAGAGTGCGCACACGCTAAACATTGTTGTCAGTTCGAGCTTCAACCGGCCTCCCACTTCGCGGTTCATCCCCGACGCTCTCACGACCATTTTTAAAATCGTTATGCCATCGAAACACCTGAGCACGACTCAGGGCTTCATCACCGAACACTTTGACCAATTTATCGTACGTTTCCGTAACAGAATCGCCGAGCTTAACGCAAAATTTAGTCGCGTACTGCTGTTCAATATTACGTCGTTCCATATTCGTGACCTGCCTTACAAACACGTTGTCGAAAACACAACACAGCTGGAGAACTGTCGAACGAACGGAAGTCGCGAGCACATGTATCGATAGAGGAGGGATGGGAGATTAACCGACCGAAGTTTCAGGTTCGCAGTGTTACCACAAGCGCGGCTAAAAAATCAGTCTCATTACTTATTGGTCAGACCTCGTACTACGCAAAAGCTTATAGTTTATACACCTGATGTTTGAATATTAAATAAACTGTTTATCGAACGTGAATATAAAACCGCTTTATTTGTTAAATAATGTTACATGTTGCAAATGGTAAAGAATGTTTTCGTCCTGCTCAATCCTTAAGATCCTTAAGAGAGACGCACGCTGACGCCGCCGCCGCACTCGCCCTTTGACTTGACTTCAAATGCTGCAAGCAAATGTAAATAACTATTTGTAACATCCATTAAATAAAATGTAAGTCAAATTGCTTACGATCATCGGCATGCTGGCAATTGTAGTTGGACATGACGCACTGGCTGCCAAAAGTTATCAGACGCTCCTTGCTGCTGTTCCTGGCCTTGGCGCAGACTGGCGAATAATCATCGCCGCAGGCCCGCGAACAGCTGTCTGCCTGTTTCTTCGTATCCTTGGCGGGGCTGCCAACGACGAATGCCAACAGGCAGAGAGCTACGAAAAAAACAGTTAGTTCTTTCAGTTTGATCAAACTCGCAATATATACACTTAAACTGTATTTTTCCTTATCTGGAGAGCTGTCATTAAGGTCAGTGCATGAGTGTTATATTTGTGTGTATTATAATCTATGTTTATTAAAAATGGTTTGGTAATCAAAAGTGTAAGTAAAAAGATAGGCAATATATGTATGTACGTGCATAAATAATACTCCACAGTCATAGTCAATATAATAGAAATTGTATTATATTTTATACTAGATCTGCTGGTTACATAATAAATTACCGAGAATGGTAAGCAGAGCGAAACGCATTTTAAATTTCCAATATTCCAAGCAAAAAAAAGTCGCAAACAAAATACACAAAATTTCACGTAAACCGGCTTTGAGACGAGCTAGAATTGAACTGAGCTCCAGTGAGATTTATCACCTTTATATACATGTCAAGCTCGCATTGAACAATAGCCACACACACACATACATAGATGTGATTTAGACTATATATTTATTTATTGTGCTGATGGGAATCACTCAGCCCACTGTTAAATTGGGGTGTATTAAAAAAGTCGACTTGAGCTTTAAGTGCATTCATCGTTCATTCAGCTGTTTTGGTAGAGGTGAACATGGCAATGTCGGGAAGAACGACAGCAGACAGCGGCCAGTTAATGGGCCCATCCAATCGGGAAATTGAAATGGGCGGCATTTGACAGACACGCGCCAAATTATTGTGGACATTTGCCCCTTTTGTCCGGAGATGTTGGTGGGTGGATCACGTACTTATGCACTCAGCGATCCAATTAGCGAATATGAAGGCGTTTCATCTAATTGAAATACTTTCGATGCACTCATTATTAATTAGAAGTTTTTTTTACTTTTATTGCCAGCTATATTCAAATTTAATATTTTTAATTGATTTTGACCCACTGTGCTTGAATTACGGTTTGCTATTCCTTTGCTTTACTCGAAAGTGAAATAATAAAATATTCAAATCTTCACATTTGCATGCGCATCGTGTGCAACTAACGGGAATATTCCCCTCAAATCCAGCTCACGTGACATTATTTACTGACTCCAAGTAAGTCTTTATTGCTCTAATTTAATGGTCTTGTTTATGAGAAGAGCAGTTCAAGATGAGTGATGTCATGCCACTTATTAAAACTTTGCACATATTGACAATTAAGAGTCATAATTTTATCCGCTAACTATATATTTTTATTATTATTATATTTTTGGAAAAAAAATCATCGCTTTTTTAACCTTGAGGCTGCCACGATAAACTGTGGATTGAGCAAACATTACATTATCATTTAAAATAAATCATTTAAAATTTTTTTTTCTATCGATTAGTCTTATTTTGGCAACTTGTGAGGCCTATAATATTTAATGCGAGGAGTTAAACCATAATTTTATATTCAAAGGATGGCAGTCCCCTTGCTATATAATGATTATTCTTAACAAATTAAGAGAATATTTAAAATGAAACGAATAAATCAAATGCCAAGTGAAACATCGATGTGAAGAGTAACTATAAAGTATCTTAAAAATGTGAATAGCTAGACTTATCGATTGATATCAACTTCGTGTATCGATAATGAAACTTGCGATATATCGGTATGCGATATTTTGTTGCGTCCCTAGTTTTCACAAAGACGATGCGTCATTTTTCGCTCAAAACGTTTGCAATTTCACAATAGGGAAGAAAGTTTTTTTCGTGGATAATAAAAATAAATATATACTTTGATAGAGCTAATTTTGAATGTTGAAAAGGTAAAGTACAAGAAAAGGGTCTATCCGAGAAATAGAGCACATTTTAGTAAACATTTTAACTGCTTGCAAAATTCTAAAAATGGAGGAATTTATGAAATTGGTCGCTCAATACCAATGCAAATCGTCGAGTGTTGATCTAAGCAGCTCCGACAGCGATAGCGACTACCATCTCACATTGCCTGGACTTGCCAAAGATGCAGAAAGCTGCACGAGCGGAAAACGCAAGGCGGCGGGAACAACAGCCCGACTTCCAACAAGGCGACCCGATCCCAACGTTTACAATCGCAATGCGTTGCTCGCCCGGGAGAATCGCCGCAAGAAGAAGGCGTACATGGAGTCTGTGGAAAGGGAGCTGCACGAGACGCGCAGCGCCAATAGATCCCTGCTGAAAGCATTAAAGAAGCAGTTTAAGCTAACGCAAAAGCTCGAGAAGGAGTGCACATATCTCAAGGACACACTTGGAAGGTCATATTACAAAGAGCGCAAAACCCCACAGATTTCATCGCCAGACAACAGAGATAACCAAGACAACAGAGCCACTTCACCCGAGGGCTCCCTAATCTCAACATATTCGAGCAGCAGCAGCTACGAGCCGAATCCAATGGATACGATGCTGATGAGTGCCGAGAAGAACAATGGTAGTGTACCTGAAGCGCAGTTTATAAATGAGACGCCAACAAGTTCATTGTATGATTTTATCGATGATTTATTAACAGATTATCAGACTTCGCCGGCGGCGTATAAGAATGATCTGGAGCAACTTTCCCTGCAGCCAGTGGAAATTATTGACGAGCACAGCTACTTCAATAAGTTTGCGCAATTCGATTGGAGTCCCAACTACGAATGGAGTCCCAGTCGCACTCCGCCCACGCAGCTGCTGCAAGATGAGGATTTCTTGATCGACGCCACAGGCGATGAATATCTTGCAAGTTTATAGAACAAACCATACATTAATATTAATGTTTTTTTTTAAGTATTACGTAAGATTAAGGCACACAATTCTTTATTCTGTGAATCGATACAATTCTTTCCATTATGACGAGTTTTATGAAATGAATTAGTTTATAGCCCGTGGAGAGTTTATGATAGAAAACCCGCCTTTGTCACCGATGTATAAATTTTGCTTCATAATTTCAGAATTTCAGGCCAATTTGGAGAGGCGCGTTGGGTTCTTTTTTGGATCCAGCCCGCACATGAGAATATTTCAAGGTGGGTTCGATCGAAGGTTGCAAAAGAAAAGTTCCAATTGAGTCTATGATCATCTTGTTGTCCCACTCTTTCAGCTGCGGCCACAATTAAAGACGATACTCGAAATCTAATGGATTTCCACTAAATACACACACACATATATAAATTGTCCTCATGGAAGGATCTCCTGATGAGCTGCAGACTTCAAGTGTATTTCAAACAAAACAAAGGTTTTGTTCTCGTTTGTTTGTGTTTTTTTTTTTGTATATTGAAAAGTTGCAAAAACATTACTAATTTATTTGGCTTCTGACATGTTGCAGATGATTTTTGATCACACAATTGATCGATGATTGCTGTTTGTTTACATTGTTCAAAGTGGTGGACAGTGAGGCTTGAAACGACGGTATGTATTTCTATCATAACTCCCAAAGAGGCATCTCCTATATGTATAAACATATATATGTTTTTATTGTTGATTTTGGAAAGAATAATCGATATAATTTCATAAACAAAAAAATTATGCATTTGTTATAAAACCCAAATAAAAATATAAGTACACAATATTTGTGAGTAAATAAATAATCGTTTTTTTTGTATCCACTAAGAGCTAACCTCTCACCCAACAGACAACTAAACTGGAGTATAAATTCATTGATGAACTAAAATTTAATATGTAAGATACATTCATAAGGGCTGCAGCAACAACTACCCATTACAAAGAGTTGCGAAATGATGTTGTGAATAAATCAATAGAGAAATATGTTCAAATGTACAAATTTTATTTGCGAATATAATTATGTGTAGGTATGTTTAACATGCAACATGCAACACGCGGCGACAACTTCGAATTTTCAATTCAGGCCTTTAGCAACTTGGCATGGTATTCGATGTGTTCCGCAACGAAAGTAGCGATGTAGAAGTAGCTGTGATCGTATCCCTCGCGCTGCTTGAATATGGTCTGAATGTGATCGTTGCCAGCAGCGGCCGCCAACAGTTTCTCTGGCAACAGTTGTTTGCCGGTCAGAAAGTTGTCGGCGGATCCCTGGTCGATGAACAGCTCCTGCGGTGTGCTGGCATATTTGGAGACTAGGCTGGTGGCATCCCACAGTTGCCAGTCGGCCATGTTGGCGCCCAAATAACCGGCAAAGGCCTTCTGACCCCAGGGGCATTCCGAGGGATTTGCAATTGGTGCAAATGCCGAGACAGACTGATAGAGCCCGGGATTCTTCAAAGCACAAATCAATGCACCATGTCCGCCCATGCTATGGCCAAAGATGCCCCGCTTGCCAGGCAATGCGGGAAAATTGGCATTGATCAGTTCGGGCAGCTCCTGGGAAACATAGCGGTACATCTTGTAGTGTTTTGACCACGGCTTTTCAGTAGCATCAACATAGAAGCCAGCGCCGCTGCCAAAGTCATAAGCATCATCCTGGCCGGGCAGCTCTACTCCACGTGGCGATGTATCGGGATTTACCACGATAAGTCCATGCTTGGCAGCGGTCTGCTGGAAGCCGCTCTTCTGCACAAAATTCTCGTGGGTGCACGTCAATCCGCTCAGAAAGTAGAGAACAGGGCATTCGGTTTTATCCTCAACAGCCGCCGATGGCAGAAAGATACCAAAGGTCATGTCGCAATCCAAGACTTTGGAGCTATGTTTGTAAACACGCTGCTCGCCCTCAAAGCATTTTGAGTTGGACACCAGTTCCAGCTGCATGTTCTGCAATTTTAATAATTATTAGAGCTGGTCTGACTGAAATAATTTACTTACTTTAAGCTAATTTTTTGGTTTTTGTTTTTAAAAAGAAGCAGAATGAAGTGAACCAAAAAGTAGTTCAACTTATACCGGTACCAGGGATGCATTAAAATGTACAATATTTATATTTCACATCAGTACTAAGATTTGACCTTCCATTATTATTATATTAAATTCTACATTTATTTAATTGAAGAATCTAATGATTATTATTGAATTAAGTTCGCCAAATGAGCAAAAGCTGTTTAACGAACTGAAATGCAGCCCTGAAGCTGTGCTGCAAAATGCTTCGCTTGGATTGATTTCTAACACTGAATTTTAGCATAGCACATTACAAGTAAATAAACCGCCAACAGCTGTATTGTTTATTATACTGATATTTAAAATTTAGACGCAATATAATGTCCGAAGAGGCTCCAAGCACTTCAACGTTTAGCTTCAAGAAGCGGAATATTAACCGGGGTGCCGGCATGCGGCGGAAAAAAGTGAGCACCAGCAGCAGCAACGAATCAGGTAAACATCAAAATCTGCGCAAAATTGTAAAAAGAGTAATATTCATTTAATTCGGCAGCGAAGAGCAGCGACGAGGAGTCTCAAAATAAAACCAGTGCCTTATCTCGTGCCGCAAACCGACGGAAGCGAACCAACCCCAACTTTCAGAGTACCAAAACGTCAGCCAAGCGAAAGCCAGATGCCGGCTCTAAACTCGCCGATTCAGCGGCCAGCGGAGCTGAGTCGGGAGGAGACAACGATGACGTAGGCGTGGCATATAAATCAAAACGCGAGGCGATTCCCAGCGGGCCGCAAGATCAGGGCGCGACTAGTGTTAATGAAGTGGACACAGAACTAGATCGCGATGCCCAGGCAATCCATGCGCGCTCTCTGAAAATCAATGAAGAGCTGGAGGGCAAGGCGGATGATAAACTGTATCGGGGCATTAACAACTATGCGCAGTACTACAAGAAGAAGGACACGGCGGCGGGCAACGCCAGCTCGGGCATGGTGCGTAGTGGACCAATTCGGGCACCGGCTCACTTGCGTGCCACAGTACGCTGGGATTATCAGCCGGATATTTGCAAGGATTACAAGGAGACGGGTTATTGTGGATTTGGTGACAGCTGCAAGTTCTTGCACGACCGCAGCGATTACAAGGCCGGCTGGCAGCTGGAAATGGATCATGAGGCGGAACGGCGCGGCGATCGTGACTCGGATGGGGATGAGCACAAATACGAGATTCATTCGGACGAAGAATCCTTGCCTTTCAAGTGTCACATATGCCGACAGAGCTTTGTTAATCCGGTGGTCACAAAGTAAGTGAACTGCTCATACAATCCTTGAGTGTTATGCTAATCAACTTAGTTAACTTTTCTCAGGTGCAAACATTACTTCTGCGAGAAATGTGCTCTGGCGCAGTACAAAAAGTCGCAACGCTGCATTATTTGCACGCAGCAAACCAATGGCATATTTAATCCAGCCAAGGAGCTGATAGCACGCCTGAAAACGGAACCAATGGAAGAATTGGATGATGACGAAGATGATGATGACAAGGAGCGTCCACATGCCAAAAATACTGAGCAAGAAGTGCAAGAAATTTCCTCTAACAGCGATACTGATTAGCTTTTAGGCTATTGGGCTATTAGTTTTTAAACCCTATTAAAATGTAGATTGAAAAGTTTTAACATATTTTATACATCTGTTTTTTTTTTTACCATTAAAAGTCAACATTATCTAAATGGTACTCTGCTTTTCTCAATTTCTGGCAGTGTACTGAGGATATTTCCCAAATATCGATTTCTTTTTCAGTTAGTTAGTATTTGTTGTTCGTACTGAGAAAAAGGTTGTTGGATACGTTTTATTTTGAATTTTATGAGAATGGTTCACATGTTAGAATAAAAACGTAGAATTTAAAAAATTATTGTTCACAACTGTTAATAAAAATAGCTAATTTCTTAAAAAAATTATTCATAATTATTATCGGTGTTTCTTTTCCAGAATTTTAAAGGTAGAGTAACCAAACCTGTAACATTGATTAAATATCTCATTCTAACTTTAAATATCGATCCTTAACAAATCGAAACATATATTTCTGTGCCAGGCCACCCATCCAGCTACCTAAAATCGATAAAGCCTCAAATTTAGACCTACTTTAAATACGATTTATTGTGTAATTACGTATCAAACAAATTAGTAAAGTATTCTGGTCAATGATCTTAATACATAATTATTTTTTTATATTTTACACAAGAATTATTTAATAAATTTGGAAATATAAACATTATACAAGTAAGATAAACCATATACAAAAATGTGTTAAGTAGATTGAACTTTATTGTTCTCCAGCGGAGGCTTAAGGGACTCAGTAGTAGTCGCATCAAGATTAAACATATAGTCCAACACACACGACAGCGTAAAGTCAAAGCGTGATATTTAATAATACTATAAATTTTACTCTCATCCGAAATCTTGCGACTGCTTAAAAGTAGTTCTGCAAAACAATTAGTTTAATCTCGCATTTTATTATTTTGTGCTATTTCTTCACCAATATTAAAAATTGTTCTTGCTCTGAAACTGAGCAAATAATATCTATAGATTCGAGATAAATAATTATTTTTTGCGAGACGACAGCTAAAAACATTTCACATTCGTTCGTCAGAAGTAAAGGTCAAAGCAAAAAACCCCATAAAATATCCGAGTAAACAACACTGCGGAAAAACACGTAGAGCACATACATATATGCATTTGTCAAGAACAATAAAGAGCAATTGTATGCTCTTAATTCAATTGGCAAGGGTTTCGTTTCCGCTTTCTTGCGCATCAGCGCACAAAAAATATACAAGTAAATATTGGAAGCCGACGCTGCTGCATTTCTGATTGCTTATCTGACCGGTTGCATGTTTTGGCCGAATGATTCCTTTGCCAACAACGAGAAGCCCTATAAACTGTTTTGGCTTTCGTTGTGTGGCACCTAAAACCCAAATACGGCCAATATTCATTGGTGCCAGGGTCTGAGACTAAGCCGCAAATTCATGCTGCTCCACGCATGAAACATACATAAGAGCTCATAAGTCTCAAACACAAAAAACCGACAAAGTCCAAAAAAGTTGGAAATTGCCAATGCACACAAATCAGTTTGGAGCCACTTCCATCGATGCAGGCATCAACCTCAAAGGACGTTCGTTCTGTTGAAAGTTCAATGAATTTGCTGCAAAGCCTGTGGCGTTTTTGTATCAGGCAAATAGATAATTGAAGCATTGAAGGGAAATTCAAATAAAAATCAACCAAAAGATTTGATGGGCATAATACCTGTAATGTAAGCAAAATAAAAACTGACCGCAATCAGCAGAAATATGGGTTATCAATAATCAGAATAAGATAGAGTATATTGAACCTTTTTTGTGTTTAAATAATTTAAATAGCAGAGGATAAAAATATTAAATAAATATACCGAATTTTAGAATTTTTTTTTAAGAATTAAAAATATATTTGGCGTATGGCGAAAATAAGTAAATAAATAGAAATCCGGAAAATTCGAAATTTTTTATATATTTTAAAAATGTCTTCCTTTGACTTAAGGCATAAAAACTGATGCTAAGAAACCTTCTCATTCGCAAATTTACTCATTGAAAAAGGGGCGACAAGATAATAATGATTGTCTCTAAATTTCAGTTCGATTATTCTTCTGAGAGTACAGGAAGTTCATTTGATACTTCATTGTATTGCGAACCAAATATTTTATTATAACTAAGGATAACTTAGGTATTCTGTACTTTTCTCAATGCACAATTCGTCTGCGTTATTAATAAAATTCAATATTTGTGTTCTTTAACTTGAGAAGACAGCAGGAGCCACAAAAGCCCAAAAGTCACGTACTCGCCGTTCTATTCTTAGCATCTTAGCATTGCCATCTGACACCTAGTCAAATCGCACTTGAATGACAAAATCGTGCATGACAAAGGCGTGCAAATTGAGCGGGCGAAACATTCTTGAACGTTGACTGCTCAATAAAATTTACGACAAATCAGTTTTAATTATTTTAATAAGCTCGAACGCAATGCATAGACGTGTTGTCGACCATTTTATAGTTTATGTGCGCTTGTATGTATAAGCATATATGTGTGTGTGTGTATGTATGTGTATGTGTGTGTGTGTGTGTTCGAATTCGATATCATTAAGCACCTCATACACGTAGTCAAATGGAACAACAAACGCTGCTTTGATTATCGGAGCGCATTCAGGAGCAGTGAAATTAACACGCTGCAAAACGCTCTCCAATTAGCAAATTTGAGCTGTTATGTTGTGTTCTGATCCACTTTTCACCTGGCCTCCTTTTAGCTGCTCTCACTAACAACTAAGCGTTAAATGCTTTTGAAGCCTATAACAAACATTAGTTAGCAAAGGTAGCTCTCAGGATGATGAGCTTATAATTGCTTTGACACTCGTGCTGAAAAACCAAATTCATATTATCCAATCTTATTGTCCTACTTGCACACTAATGATAAACAAGAATAAATATATATATAATTTATTTTCTTTTTTCGTTATTTAAAATCTGTGCCTTGGGGGATAATCAGTTCTATAATCATTTATTTGTGTTAATTATCGTTATTGTAAGGTAAGGCTTGAATTTTAGTATTAGTATTTGTATGAATCTTAGTTTGCTATTTTATATTATTATTATAATTCTTGTTAATATATATTTTATAATCAATTTTATTTTTAAATCAGGGCATTAACATTAGTATTTTTATTAATTTTAGTTTGGCATTTTATATTAACATTTTTTTTAATTTTTAAATTATCTATGTTTAATTTGGCTTTTATTGATGTACGTTTCAATATTATTGGAAATCTATAATATAAATATCAAATACTTAAAATGTGTCCCTCGTTTATTTATTTACATAAGTAACTGACAATAGAATTTTGTGTTTATACTACGCATACGCCGCGTTGCCCGTATATTTTGGAATGCTGTTTGTGTTCGTTCCTTTATTTATTGGCTTCTAATGTCACTGGCCATTATCCCATGGGCAACGTCCGGTAGCATTGGCATTAGGAGGGAAGCAGCTCAGCAACTCAGCAGCTCGGCAGCTCAACTTGTCGTTTATTCTGTCAATTATCATTAATTTCGAAATGGTGCTGTCTTCACCAAGGTTGTCGCACCTTTAGCACGCCCCCAACTTCAGGGCACGTACGCCACAGCTAAAATGTCTCCAGCCATATAAATTGTTATTGCTTGTGCGTATAATTTGCCTGTCTGTTTGGACAATGTCTTAAAGACCGGGACGCCAGCGGACAAGATGAGGCAACACATTTGTTGTTGTTGGTAGTTTGCGAGGCGTGGCTAGTTTTATCTACTGAATGACTTTAGTGATTTATTTTCATGAAGTTTTCTTTATGTGTGTTTGTCCACTTTCTAAAAGGGCATATCTGGGTTATTTGCACTCTATGTATTATTCAGTTTATTAAGTGATAAACGTTTAAATTGACTTGATTTTTTTGTAAACTTGAATTTTCATTATTATTTCGATCCCAATGTCTCTTTGCTTTGATAATTATGTGAAACAAAAATAAGCCATTAATTGAGGGCTATGTTCAATGTGATCTACAAATGTTTAATAAACTCCTCTCAGCTCTATTAGAAACTATAGTAAGATATATACAAACATATTTTTTTTTTAAGAGAATCTAACACTCTATTTCAAGAGTAAAAATCATCCATATTACCAGCAAACATAACTTCGGACTGAAACAAATAAAATCAGTGAAGCAAGGCAAAACTAGCACAAAGCCGAGCTAACAAAAGTTTGAGCAAAATCATAAAGTGCACGAAAAGTTTCTGCCAATGAACGAAAAAGAGAAAAGTGTATAGAACAGAGAGAAACATCAATATCAAAATTGCGTAAAAGTTGCAGTAAGTCTCCTTTCTCTGCAGTTAGCAGCCACTATTTTTCATTCCCAAGCCACTGTCCACTTTAATCTTTATTTGCATTGTGGCTAACCGGCGACGGGAATTTTTGCGGGCTGTTTTGAGAAAACTTGAAAAGTAACTTCCTTGTTGTTGTTGTTGTTGTTGGCTTTTGGTAACATTGTAAGTGCAGTGGTTTTTATTCTTCGGCTTTTGTTGGCCAAATGCCAAACAAATGTCCGCAGTGCAAGTGTCAGACAATTTTAGTAACCTTTTGGCGCAGTTCTTGCGAATCTTCTTATAAATTGCAACTCAGTGCCAGAAACAGCTGCCTTTGCTAGTGGTAAATCTGATCAAGCAAATGCATAGATACATATTAATATAAATTTATGGCTGCATTCCTAGGGACACACATTTTGTGCTTTGTTTCCACACAATACTTTTTAACTTAATATATTGGTTTATATTTTCGCTCGCATGCAATAAGCATGACAACATTTGTGGCGCATCCTTCTGCATGTGTATGTGTATGTGTGCATGTGTGAACACATGTATGTGTGCATGTGCACAATTGTTTGAAACTGTTAAGCATAAGATTAATGCTCTCTGATTGTGGTGAAATTATATTGCTTTTGTTTAACACGTAGCTTGCCATTTGGCTTAATTTGCAAATTAATTATGCAATTATGAGCGTAATGCGTGACAATAAATTACAAAACTAAAATAAGTTGCTCAATTTACGCAGGTCAAGAAGAGGGTTATTTATTCATTCCGGATAAATAATAACAATTTATTTACTAATACTAAGATGTAGTCATTTGTATTCATATGTATTTATTTATTTATTTAGCAAATAGCTAACTTATAGTCTTTTTTTTCAAATTTGTATTGTAAGCGATGCAATTGGAATTCAAAATAAGCAATTTGACTTAAAGTTGAATAGTCTCCATTGTACTATAATAGACACAATGAGGCCTAAGCAACAAAACATAACCAAATGTCACAGAACGTCCGCCCTTGGGTGGCCGATGCGATGGTCTCAGGGAACGTTTACTTACGGCGTATCTAGGGACATAACAACTTCCGGTCAAGCACACAAATGAGCTATTCAAAACACACCCACACACTCACAGGCGCACTGTACAAAATGCTGAGTGAATGCAATAAACAGACAACAAAAACAAAGTAGGCGTGTTTCAATTGTTTATTGTTGTTGGCGGCTGTGTGCTTAGCAAATGGGGTCCTTTGTTGGGACACTTTAGGGAAGGAAGTAAAGAAAAGGGCGGGACGAGTCTAAAAGTTTCAATAAGAAAATATGTGCAAATAAAATAAATGAAAAGTGTGGAAAATTTTATTTTAATAAGCTTAAAAGTGTACAAAACAAAAAGCAGAAGAAGCACACGCACACAAACAAAGCAGTATGTGTGTGTGTGTCTGTGTTTTGGTTTGTCAATTTGTGCTTAGGGTACGATAGTTCTCAGACAGTTCTCAGAGTTGAACCACAAATGCTACAACTGCCAGTTGGCGACGCGGCCTTCCCTTCTTGGTTGCGACTAATCTGAAAATATTTTCATTATAAAATTTACGACAGGTTTTGTGTGTGTGTGTGTTTGTATGTTTGTATGAAATGAAAACGGAAATGCGCTATTAACTGGCAAGTCAAGCTTATTAGCTGCAATAAAAAATAATAAGCTGCAAAGTTATGTTGCAATTGTGGCATATTTCTCGACTGCTCAACTGCGAGTCAAGCGAATCAAGAGCAAGGACACAATGCTACTTCAAGAATTTCTATCTGTGTGTGCTGGTCTCTGTGTGTGTGTGTATGGTATGTGTTCATGGTGTTCATGGTGTTCATGCCATTTTTACGATAGTCGAGGGTGCCAGTTGTGTGAGTGTGTGGTAAAATCTTCACTACAAACTCAAGATTCAGCAAAGCAATCTCTCTGCTATTTCCTCTGACTGCTATCGTTCGAAGAGTTTGTAAGTGTATGTATGTGTGTGCATGTGTGTGTGCTTGTGTGTTTCTGAGTGCAGGAAAAGTCGAGAAATACTAGTTAATTTTATTTTAAAAATTGTGCAACAATATGTTCGTATTCATCGAAATGAGCTGAGGGCTGACTTGGCTGAGACTTGTGAGAGGGCGACTTGTGCATGACACTGAGTGCTTGACTTAACTTGAGCCGCAGCAGCTTTAAACTGGCAATAGAAACTGGCTTATTATAGTTTATATCGCACTCAGCGCATATCATTATAAACAACGTTATTTATTGTAAAGGATTCAGTGCACCATCAAAATGAGTAGCAACTCAGTGCAGAGCTTAAGATAATATTATATATATTTTGTTCTTGTGACATCGTTCAATGTTTAAATTTCAATATGACCCTGTGTAAGTTACATTGTATATTATTTTAGAGCCACTAGCTTAACAAAAATGTAATGTGAATAAATTTAATTAAAGAAAATATAATTACTCAACTTGATTTTTAAGTTTTCAACTTTCCCAACAATATTCTTATATTTTAAATGCAAAATGCAAAATTTTATATCCCATCAAGTAATCGATTTAATATTTCTCATAAGAATCTGTGCTAACAAGTTGAGGATGTCCTGAAGTCATAAAGTTTTTCTTGCAGTCTGGCAATTAAAACATAAATTTTTACATTATATATAAATAACTGCAGCAATAATTTAAACGTAAGCTAATAATAATTAGCTTGCTAATTAAATAAATGTTTACCTTGTTTGTTGCTTATAATTATTATTTTATTTAATAAATATCAACATTTATTTACTTGCCTGGAATAATATAAACTTAAATTAATAAATTCGGATACGATTGGGAATAAAATAAATATCACCATATTAAGTTTGTTTGCAATTATCTTTATTATGTTGTATATAGCATTATTTATAAAATGTAATAAATATTTATTGATATGTCAGAAAACTCTCCTTCCCTGTCATATTTTCTGAGAATCTTTATAGGTTGCTTTTTACATAATCCGATTTGCGGTTCATTTCCGCAAGCAACACTTAAGGTAGGCTAATCAAATTTTGTGCAACGAATTATTGAAAGCTGTGGCAAAACACATTAAAAGTGGCAATCTAAGCACCTGCCCAACGTTTGGTGGTCAATGGACCAATGGATAACAAGCCAAGGGTGCTCGGGTGGTCAGTGTACATAAATAATTTCAATAATGTGCTGCTAATACCAATAACAACAAGAAGAGCAGCAATAACAATAATTGCCACCACATTGCCGATAAGCAGGGTCTATGCTGCGGTCAAAACATTTGCTTACCGCACTCGCTGTGTGGCAAGTGGCAAGTGGCAAGGGCGGATCTTTCAATCATGGCCAGAGATTTGCCATTAACTGAAAATGTCGTCTCGACCAGGCAGAGAGCAAAGTTCCTATTACGTTTACGAGCATTATGCGAGTTAATGGCTGAGTCGCGGGGGATAAACGTACAAATAACGGTTGTGTATTAAAAAAGTTTCGTTTTTGTTGAGCTTCTTGGGCATCCAACAGGTGGCGGACGAAAAATATATATATAAAAAAAGCAGTAGCCCCGCTGCGCACTTTGATGTAATTTTGAGATTTCGTTTGGTTTTTTACAGCTCAGCACGAGTCCTGGCAATGAATTAAGCAGGTCGGCAAAGTCCACCTTTAAGTAAGTAACTGAAGTTGAAAACTTTCACTTGGCACTAAAAGTGTTTTTCCCGCAGGCCTTTCTTGCGGAAAACTTGCTCGATATTTTTGCCTTGCCCAGTTTTTGTGTATTTTTTTGACATGCCAGTCAAGTTTCTCTGGAATTGTTTTTCATGTTGCTGTTGCGCTGTATTTTTGAGAAGCTATTTTTATGACAGATTCGTTATTGTTATATAATTCATGAAATTGTTAATCTTTGTAACTGTTGTTTGAAGTTTCATTTTTACTTCATAATCCACTACTCAAATTAATGTTATAGAAAAAAACTATAACGTGTTTTTGATGTTTTTCATTTTTACTTAAAACATAGTACCTTAGGTATAATGTAAAACATCGTAAACACCATGAAGCACTTATCATGGCTAACAACTTAAGACGGCGATGTATCATATTTTGAACCGTAATTTACTAAAAACGTCAAGCCAATTGCGATCATTTTAAGTTAATACGATAAATTACAAACATCTGAGAGAGTGAGCGTGGAATTGGGTAACCGAGATGACTTAGTGAAATGGTAAAGTGGCAAAGTGCACGTAGAATGCATTAAAGATAAAAACCGCATGTCCAACTTCCAATTGGAAAACATGACACATCCCAGAGGAGCAGAGGAGAAGAGAGTGTAAGTAGAGGGGGCTGATTCTGCTATAGGGCTATATATATACATATATATAAATGTATATATACAGGGAGGGCATATTTTCAAACTGTGGCTTTTATGCGGAATGTGCATTTTACGACTTTTTAAGTGTCAGAGCTAACAAAACTTTTGCCCCAAGTCGAAGCTGGAGTCAGTGGCAACTGGTAACACAGCTGCCGCATGGCTTCGGTGTTGTTTTTTTAGTTGTTTTTCTTTGTGCTGTTGTTGTTATTGCAGTTGCTGCTGGCGCACCTATACAAAGTCAAAGCTTTGGACGACGGCAACCATATTTGCTCTCAACAGAATAAACTTAGCTTTTGAAATATTTTGCGTCAGAAGCGCTAGAAAAACTTAATTTTATTTTTAAAGTGAACACCCGCACCTACAAAGAGCATTTCCGTTTCCGCATTGTGGTGCTCGGTGCGCCTTACAGCCTCGCTCTTCCCTTAAGCAGCAGCAGCACAAGCAACACTAAGTTATCGTTTTTATTGTTTGTCACATACATGACCTCGCAATTGTGTTCCGTTTTCTTGGCATCGCCTTTTTGTGGCCGTGCAGACACTGTGGTTCAGCTACGCTCAGCTCAGGTCGTCGGAAGCGGAAATGGCATAAGTTGTTGTCGCCTAGTAGTTCACACGTAAGTCCGTTCAACGAACAATAAAATGGCGTTGCTGCTGCATCTGCCACAGCGATAACTGCATGGCTTGTGTGGCGCACATTGAAAATACAGAAAAGAATGCCAACCAAAAGGCATTGCAAAAGATGTCTCTTCACTTGCTTGAAATTGTTTAACATGCCTAAAGAGTCTGTGGATTGGAAGCCCATTTGCTTTCCATGTAGCAAATAGCTTTAATTTTAGAAATTCTTCAAAGATAATTTGTATTTGATTAGTTCAGTTTTTAAATTAATCTATATCAATTTATATATATATATCTCTTATCAATTTCTTGCTTTCTCTCTCATGATCTCTTTCCCTGTCTCTCTTGCCCTGTGCACCTGTCGGTCTCTGGTCAGGCAAGTCCCTATTAGATTGTCCGTGTATTGGGTATCATTAAAAGCATTTTATTCAGCCAATTAAAATTTTAATTTACAACTAAAACCTTTTAAGCTGCAATACGTTGCATATTATAAATAACATTTAAAAGCAGTAGATATGCAAATAATTTAATGAATATATATATAAAAGTACCTATCATTATACCTATTATACATTAACTGTTTTAATGAGCATAATTTATTGTAATCAAGATATGCAAATTAAATATAAATCGAATTATGTCAACAAAGGAAGTTCAGTTGTTATACAAACATTTCAATTAATTTTTGTTATATAAGTCACAGTCACGATAATATTACTCAATTATACCATTGGCACTCGAAGCCATTAGTAAACTTTACTAACTGACACTAAATGCCTGTGCGCAACACGTCGTATGCGTTATGATTGCGAAATTAGCACGCTGTGCAGGAATGGGGGACTGACAGCGCAGCCAATGGCTTAAGCGTTTCTAACTTCGTGAATGGGGAACTGGACCTGAACAGAGCCATAAACCCAACGTGAATGGAAAATTGCAGCTGTAAAGTTTCGCTTGCCCCTCTCTCCTCTCAGAGAGCGTTGCACGTTCTACTTATTCAAAGTTATTGTGCTGCTGTCAGAAAGTTTTTTGCCATCACCTTCAGCAATGTCCAGTGTGGCACAGTAGCAAACCAGAATCCAATAATGGCTCACTGCTCGCTCTTGCGGCAGATTTACGCACATTCACACACACTCGCACACACACACACACACAAGCACTTAGGTTTGCACACTGGCTGCATTGCTTTCAAATACTAATCTACGCGCCATAATTGAAAAACTAACGGTTTTTGTAACGAGTTTTTCGTGCTTTCTGCAAGTGCTCGTATTTTGTGGCCAGTCTTCCGTTGTGTGTGCTTCTGTGTGTGGCATACTTTCTCTTTCACACACAGCCACTGGATATTTTGATCTGTTTTTATTTTCTTTTTACCACTCTTGGCTGAAGCAGAACTGGCCCATAAAGTGCAAAAAGCATTTTTTTCACAACAAGCACGCGTTCATATATCTGCTGACTTTTCTGCGAGTTGCAGAAATGGCATCAGCACACTCTACACCAATTTCGCTGGGGTATATCAATTAATAACATGGGCATTAAGATTTCTCCAATTGTCAACTAATAATCTTCAAATATCTTAGCGCACTAAATAAATATTTAAAAGTCTTTCTTTTAAATATATATTGAATATCTATATAAAGATCACATAATGACAAACTAAACCGAAGCCAAGAAATAAACAAAAAAAAAACGCCTCCATTTGCGCATATTTCAATGGAAGCAAAAACAAACAGAAAATCAGCATGAAATTGAAAAAATATGATGACACCTTCATTGCAAGTGGAACAATAACAATGGCAGTTTTGGAGCCATGGACTGGCCTGAACTGAACCGGACACCAAGAGGGGATGCAACTGGCAAAGGGGAGCCTGGGGTTTCAGGGAGGCTGTGGGCGTGGCTATCAAAGTGTTGGCTTTTGTGTGCACGCGGACTTTAACAATTCTGCTGGACACTTTTTGGCCAGATTTCTCGGTGCGGAAGCATAAAAACGATAAGTTCGAAATTCGTTTGAAAAAACCACGACTTCGCGTCCAACGATGGCAGATTTATATACCCGCACCAGAGATGAGAGGGGTACTATGAATACTATGAATTTAAATTTTATATAAATGTTTATTGTTTATCTCATTTTATAATTTAATTTATTTTATATTTCTAGAACTCTTAGCTGAGTGCGGGTAGCGTACGGTTGGACCAAGGCAAATAAAAAATGAATTTTTATTGCGGAAAAAATGGCTTAACGCAGAATGCTCGCTAGATAAAAGAAGCAGAAGCATACATACACACTTAAGCACACCCATACACGTGGTTGGGGAGTTTCTGATTTTTTGTCACGATCTAAGCCGCAGTTTTTGTTGATTGGTCGCATTGTGCACAGCATGTATATTGGCACACTTAGCTTTTCGATTGGGATTTGGGATTTGGGAATTTATTTTTCGTTTTTTTTGACGCACTGCTGATTCTCAACTATTTTTCTGCGAGTGTATGCGAGTTCTCATAGCTCAAATTACCTGCCCAAGTGGCAAGCATTAAATTAAATACCTTTTGTCTGTTGCCATTAAGTGGAACGACTGTGTGTTGACCGAAAAAGAGGAAAAAAACAACATTGGCAAAATTTGGGGTGGTTATTGTTGGAGGCAAAAAAAAAGGACAAACGCGGCGGCCTCTTTCCGGTCGAAACAAAATGGCGTCAAAAGAAATTCAATCAATTCGCACGTGACATGATTATTTTATGCTTTTATTTATTTATTGTGCATGCATTTTATTATTTTGTTTTTATTTTTTTCCCATCGCTCTTTAAAAGGTCTCACACCCCAATTTGCCGCTTGTGGAATGTTCGTCATCATACTGCGAGCTGTTCAAGTTCAAGTGGGTTTAAAATTGCCAAAGAATTGTTAAGTTCCTAATCATAGCCGACATTTGGAATGAGCTACATAAAATATGCTCCGATCATTACAATATTTGTAAGTGTGTTGTTGAACTAAGCGGAATGTTAAAAGTTAATTTTAATATTGAGCTCGACAAAGAAAGCTATAAAAATAAATAAGATAATACAATATGTAGACATTGATAAGAGCTATTCAAGTAAAGAATATTTATAAGCAATAGAACAAAAGAAAATCCATTTTCAGAAATTCAAATTTTCAAAATTTCAAATTTCATTATTGAAATGTATATTTTCAATTTATTAAAAAGGCTGACAAGTAAATGAACTAAGACTATTGCTTTCAGGATCGAAGGCTTATTAAGTATTTATTAAATATAATGTACCCTTTTTAAAATCTTTCCAAAAATACGAAAGGGTTCATAACTACAATGGAAAATTAACTCAATTAATATATTTTAGTATCCAATAAGACAAATGATTCTAACCCTAATAACTTTATTTACAATATACCTTAATAATGTCAGATCTAATTTTTCTGATTGCATATTTCAATACACCGGATTTGAATTCTTGCCGTTACGTAGAGCAGAGATCTGTTTTTAAATGCTAAATGCTTAAATGGTTGCTGTTTGACATACGCAACACCAAACAATATGCCCAACCATATTTTGGATGGGGAATTTGCCTTTTCGACGTTTGAAGGGGAAAGGACAGACAGAAAAAAGGGAGCGACAGCGTTGTTGTCAGGGCATTTGAAACTTGTTAGTTACACTTAACGAGCCAAAAACCCGTATTTAAGTCAAATCGAGACCATGTCCTGGCCATGGCCATGGGGTAGATGCCAATTCATGGCCATGGACCGTGGACCGTCGTTTGTGGATGTTGGTGTCAAAGTAAATACAATCAATTTGATTGCATTGCCCTTTTGGGCCTGACCCTGTTGCCGCCGATAGATTGATAATTTAATTCAATCACTGTTATCATTAAAATTGGCTATTAGGGCCTTTCCTTATGTGTGGTTGCCAGCAGAATGTCAATTTGAGCAGGCACGTCGCCAATGCCTCAAAGTTAACCAACCAAGCATATGCATCTATTCAGAAGTTGAGTTTTGTTTACATCACAAGAATAAATTTATTTTGCTCTGATTGATAACTGACCAATTCGTATGCATAATCCATTGGGATACAACTAAATTAACACCATGCGTTTCTTTATTTTAAGTGGGCTTTTTTGTGCCACATAAATTATATTTTGGCACGTTCGAGCCGAATATGAAATTTTATTGTCATGTTTCAGTCAAATCCTCGACAAATTTTGTTTACTGGAGTTGCAATTAGAATTCAGTTACAAGATTTACGATACACGATATTAAATATGTGACTAGGTGACTGATTATATGATTATACTCATTATATATTTTGAAATCTGCTACTTTTCGGAATTAAATTAGTAAATTTGAATTTCAATAATAAAACAACTACTGACAAATAAAAAAAAGAAAAAAGAAAAGAAAATTTTAGCTATGCATGATAAAAGCTAAGTAGCTAATAAATGGTATAATTAATTTAATAACTAAGTCGATAAAAAGTCCAAAAATAAAATCATCTTTTGATATATGCAGTTCTTTGGGAATAGGACTTTGCTTTCAAGTAATTCAAGATTATATTACAATCTAAACTGCAGATATACCAACTCTTTTGTGCAGCTAATCAAGAGGAAACATGGTTTTTTATCGAATTAAAGAGTCCCGAAGAGTGATTTTTTATTAAAGTATGTGCGTGTTATTTTTGAAAATTTTTCTTTTACGACAATACATAAATAGACACAGTATATAACCGGAACTCTGGCCTTGTCTAGTTAAATTTATTTAAGGCACCATTTGACAATTGGCTTTTTTGTGTTTGTTCTGGTTGCCTTGCTAATGAAAAGCATTATGTATTCCAAACTGCTCATTGTGGGAATAATTTTAAAATCCCAGTGCCAAGATAAGCGAAAAAAAAATGTTACACAAATCTTGTCCAACAAAAAGGGTAGCTAAAGGATTCAATTTGCATGAAATACATAAACAGTAAATTCAGCCTTTTTACTGGCCAACACTCCAGTCACGAATAAAATGCTTAGGGGGACTAAGCGTCGCACGTTCGTATCCGTGTTGCGTGGCTGTGGCGATTGTGGCTTCGATTGTTATCGTCTGCTCCTTGTTTTTGTGGCCGAATTGACAGGCGTGTGGCTAGAAGGGAAGCAGCGTCTTCTATGACGGCATTTACAGATATGTCGTCACAGCGAATGTCGCTCCTTCACTCCCCAATCTCGCTGGCACGCATTGTCCCTCTGGTGGTTGGCATTTTGTTACCGCCAGATATGTTGTATTGGTGGGGGATTTCTGTTCGCGTCCGCCAATGCCTTTTTTCTACGCCTTTGTCAAATAGCCTTATCATTTCAATGACAGCAGCTTCGATTACGAGACTGACTGCCTGTCTGACTTCTGGACAGGCTAAAGACGCATCCAAGTCAATTCTGGCTGAACTTATGATTCTAAATGGCTAGTTATTGGAATCGTTTAAATGGGATTCAAACCAGCATATAGCCACAAATCCCCGACTTATGCAGCCAGCGATTGTGTGGGTGCCATCAGAGCATTTATTTAATGCTGATCTTAAGAGACAAGCAACTGTATGGGCCATGCTGTCAAACCGAAACCAATTTAGATTCCGATTCCGATTCTAGTACGCAAAGTGTAAAAATTTCGGTAATGATTTCGATATTTTTTGTACGGTAATATGAAAAATTTGCCATTACTATTTGAGCAAAAGAGTTATTAATATCCAACAAATACATGTATCATTAAGGGATCAGCCAGAAGGAAGTATCTATTACTATTGATTTTAATGAAACGCGGAATTCTAATCATTTTTCTTGCAACAATTTGAAACTGTGCAAGGAGCTCGAAAGCATTGTGCACCAATAATAGCATCACATTGTTGTGACAACATCCGCAACCATATTCTAGACAGAATCGGCAGCATCGCACCAGTTGTCACATATTTAGACGGCAAAGTGTCGCCTGTGGAGCCAAGCGCGACTTTGCAACTGAGTCTACTTGGCGGCAACACTTGGTTCGATAATCCACACTCGGAATCAGAAGTCGGTTTTGTCAGCCTGCCAGCTGGCAGATTTGCTATGATGGGATGCATGCAAATTTTAATTTTAAACATAAAAATAAATTGTTTTTGCTTGGCAACACTTGCCAGCATATGCAGCATGTCTGGCGTATATATATATATTTGCTTCACATGCAGGCATTGTAGTTTTTTTATTTATATTTTTTTGTTTTCGTTTTTTTTTAGTTTCAGCTTTGTTCTGTCGCTTATGGTTTTGCGGTAAGAATTTCGCCAGCTTTCATGCAATGCAGCATATTGATTTTTGTTGTAGCTTTATTATTTTTCTTTGTTGCAGATTATGCTCACAGAATTTGATTGAATGTTATCGGTTGTAAAACCATACCAAAATACAAATATGTCTGTGCATTGCTAGCAAGCATTCGGGGCTTGGCAATTTGTCGAAATATTTAGAAATTATGTGAACTGTGTAGCAAAACAATTTGTTACAAGGGGCTATGAATTGAGTCCTTTGTGAACATCCTTGTTGTGAACATTTTATTTTGTACGCATTTCTTTAGTTTAAAAATCATACTTTGTATGCAGATTTGTACCTTCTAAAATGCAAACTTCTGATATAGATCAGAAATGTCCAAAATGGATCATTTTATTATATAGCTTGTAGTTTGCAATGAAATGGACGTCTAAGCCTTTTTCAATCAGGATTCCAATGAACAATTTCATATCCCGAACTCTGAAAAAAAATATCTATGTCAGTAAATTGTCTTCATTCGACAGAATCGCTCTAGAGACTTATCGATGCTAATATATAGACTTTTCTCTTGAAGGTAATGTTCTAAGCCCCGCTCAAATCTGAAATTGCGTATATGTATGCCACGATGCATCGTAAACCGTACGTGAGGCACGTTGATTGCCTCTTTAGACATATCGCTCATACGCCATGTTGTATTTATTTATTCGTAGCCTTTCCAATGGCTACGCAAGTGCAAGTGCAACTCGTTAGCGTTGCTCGTAAAAATCAAATGGCCCAACCGACTTCTCCTCTATAATGCCCATTACCCACGCTCCCTGCACTTTCCTCGCTATTCTCCTGCCCAAATGATGGTTTGCGCCTGCCTTGGCTGACGTTGTTAAAAGTTGTCCTTGAGCGGCAGTTTTACGAGCTCAAGTTGTAGCATTAGCTGCCATTTGCTGCTTGTTAGCAGTTAGCAGTTGTTAGAGTTTCAGTTGACAATGTTGGCAGCTGCAACAGGCAAACAACGACGCTTGTTACACACACAAACACACACATACACACATTCAATCAGAGAGCAAGTTTTGCATGCGGCTGCAAGGAACGAGCGAACCGAGGCTTTGATTTCGTTCAGTCCCCTTTCATCATTTCAATTTCGATTCCCATTTCGATTTCAAGTTCAACTTGTTAAAGTATTTTAAGCTTAGAGTTTCACAAAGTTTTATTACTTTTTTTAAGCCAATTTGTTTTTGCTTGTTTGGGAATTGGCCCGCAGCACTTTTCAATTTTCTGTGCGTTGCAATTTCGTATTTTTGTGTTTTGGTTCTGTTTTTATCTTAAGCGTCTTGTTATAGTTTGCTCAGAAAGTTGTATTCTTTGAGCTTATTGGGGAATTTGATATTGCCAGCGTCCGCAGAAGCCCTGAACAATATGAACATATATAAATGTATATACATATATATATGAATAAATCAAAATGGTTTTGTTATTCCAAAGACTTGCCCCAAGTGGCTAACAAATAAAGAACGACAAAAGCTTTTATTCTTTTTATTATTTTATTATTTGTATTTGTTATTATTTTAAGTAAACCAATTTCTTTTTTTGGACATAGCGTGCTATGTGCAAGTTCTAACCATAACTATTTTTTATTTATTTTTATCAGTTTTATCAATGACTTCAACATTTTTAACCCCACATAAAGACATCCAGAAACAGATTCTCTAAACAAACTTTTTTTTCCATATGCAAACTTTAAATAACCTTGCTTTTATGTGGAAAACTCTGAGCCACAAAAGTGTTAAACAAAATCATTTACACAACATCACTTACATATTTTCTGGCACATTTAACAAAGCCCAAAACTTTTGCAAAGGCTTTGGTTCTGTAAGTACACTTAATGTTCACATTTTAAATAATTCCATACGGAAAATGCATTAGGTAGGAGAAAATGTTGCGTGGAGTTAATTAGATACGTAAATTAGAAAGTTGCTCATGAGAAGTATTCTTTAATGTGAGTCGTTGGCATTTTTAGTGGTAACAAAACACGTAATGACTCTGCCTGAGTTGCTGAGTGTCTTAAAGTCAAATTAACTTAGTTGCACTTTTTGCATTTGAGAGGCTGGCAGGCCACGGAAAATGGATGTGCTTAGGTGCAGTGTCGTGCAATTGTTGGCCGACAGCCAACTGACTGCTTTAGACAGGCCAACACTTTGGCCCATTGTTTTGTTGACATACAAAAACACAAAAACCCTCAACTAAACTAACAACAAATACAAATTCTGGAACAAATAGTTTTTGACGCGCCTGAACCGCAATGCAGTTGGTGTCACTTTGAACCAAAATCAGCAGGCGGTTGCCAATAGGACGATGGCAGGACGACAGCTTGGGTCATATTCTGCAAAAACTTTAATGCAATTATTTGCATGCGGGCGAGCCACTTATAAGCATAGAAAGTGCTGCCAACCCTACTAACCCTGCTCCAAACTGTGAATTCCTCAAGAATGAACTTTCCACTTTTTTGGCATACTTTTCTTGCACTATGTGACCTCAAGTCCAAATTAAGTTCAACCAATAGACTTCTACCATTTATACATGAGAATTAATTATTGGAGTCTTGGAAAATTACACTATTTTCTGTAGACATCTTTATATAAATATTAACTTAGTTGTCAAATGTGCCGTGCCTAGGAGTACAGATCAACGACTTGCTGCCTCTTATAAAAATACATATTTTGTGTGAATCAGGTTAGGTGAAAAGTATAATTAAATTGTTAAATATGTTCGTTAAACAATAAAAAAAAAAAATAATAAAAGTAAACTAAGAAATAAATATTATAAGTAAAATATAAATTAATATAATACATTTATTTCCTGCCGCCAATATATTTTGAATCTTGTCGGGATTCGCCTTCAGAGGGAGATGTGGAGATTGAATATGTCTTCAAATCAATATTATGTAGAAATTTAAATAACCGAAATGTATAACAAAACATGTTGTTATTAAAATCTCAGGCAAAAATTCATATTTTGTCCCTGAAAATCAGAAACATCTACATTTTTCATATTTAAATTCACACCTGCTCGGAATATACATATAAAAGCCCACAAGCTGTTAACATAATCTGCCAATTAAGCTTTGCTTTTGATATTCTAAATAAACTTTTCATTTTTAGTAAATAACTCGATTAAAAAAATTCAGTTTCGTAACATAAATTTTAAATCTCTTGAACTAACCAAACTTATCAGGCTCAATTTAGTTTACTAAAATGTGGTATGAAATGATTTTTGTATGAAGAACTTAATTCATTCAGGAACCTTAAACTTCATTTGGTTTAGATGAGGAAAGCCAATTTTTATTGAATGCATATTGCATGGCGATGCTGTTTATTAAAATCCAAAGCAGCTGCATTTTTGATAGCTCATAAAAATGCCAACGAAATTAGTTATAAATCAGTGGAGCGCTGCCAGGACCTATAGATCATCTATATATATGTATATATATATATATGATATGCAGGTTCTGACTCAGCTGGCAAAACTTTGTAAGCCAAGATGAAGCCATAAATTATACGAACTAATAATTATATGCCATCAAATTGTTGTAAGCTAAAGTCAAGCAAAAGCCAAGGCAAGCCAAGCAAAGCCAGGCAGCCAGCGAGTTTAACGGCCAACATAAATTATAGACATTTAAAAAGGGGCAAGTAGCGTGGGGCAGGCAACGCTGCGTAGAATATGCGATTTTTATCACAGTTTATGCACTGCACACAAAGTTAACATAATAAGGTCAACACGCACCGAATGCGGGGCGGAGGCCGAGCGGAAGGGCACCAGGGCCTGCCTGGAGGACGTACTGGATGTGGTGTGTGTTTGTGGTTTGGTGTGTGGTGGAGTGGTGGGTCGTTGGGTGGTTCGTTGTGGTCGTCGCTTTAATTAAACGGCAAACAGCACCAACATCTCGCGTTCGCTTCGGAGAGCAAAGTTCGAGGTCAGGCAGCAACACGGCAATTTCGCTGCCTCTTTTTTACAGTCCAGCAATTTGCAACAAAATTAGCCGAAAACGATTCCCGACCCTGCCCATGCTCATTGAGAATTATATCCAGCCAACGACCAACGTGCCAGGTATAAACAAAAGATTGGGTTAAGCCTCTGTCTCGGCCTTTGTATAAAAATATATACTTGTGTGTGTGAATGCGTGTGTGTGAGTGTGTGTGTTTTTGTCCGTGGCATGAAATGGCAAATGTCAAAGTGGCTAAACTATGGCAGATACTTTTAAGTCACCTTTGCCACTTTTACACCCAGGAACTGTGAATAAAAACAATTAATGTTACAAGTAAAATAAAAGTAATTTTTTGAATAAAAATAAATATATTGAAAATAATTAAAAATATAAATAATTTAATTTGAATTATGAAACTTCAATTTTTAAATATGTAAGTTGAAATCCAATCGAACAATAAATTATAACAATAATAAGATACTTAAATAAGTGGATTTAAATTCGAGATATGAAGATTAACCATATCTTCTAGATATGAAATCTCTTGCCACTAAATCATGTTCGATTTGCAATGCAGTTTGGTTTGGCTTGAAGAATGCTAATATTTTGCCAGAGTTTCTTTACATAGTGAATATTGAACATAGAAACGGTGACTGTAAGCCTGTTACCATATTCAGTTACAGTGTGAAACGTCAGTTGTCAGTCGCAAATGTGTTAATATTGCTCAACTCTGGTCTATGTAGCATCTAAGTGACTTGTCATCTGCTTGTGGTTGCTATGACAAATGGGTTGGCGCTTCCACCTTCTGCTTGGGCGGTGGCTCCTGCTGGTCGTTAAGTGTGGGGACACCACGCACTTGGCAATAACAACGGGAACAACAACAAAAATAACAACAACAGCGACAGAAAAAAGCGTTTAAATTTTGTAATTTAAATGCAAATTGACAGGCAAATGACAAACATTGCAATTAACGAGGGACTGGCGGGCGTATACACAAAACTGACAAAGGACAGCTCAGCACAGAGCAGAGCAGAGCAGAATGCTAAAGCATTAACGCAAAGGACTAGCACCAATGATTGCTATGCAGGACATTATCTAAGCCCAGCCACATGGAAATCGAGCAAAATTGCATGATACCAAAATATTCCACGAATCATGCAAATCTCAATTAATAACAATTATTCTAGTTTGCTTGACTAGATTTTAATTTGAAAATTTACTGCATTTTATGCTTGACATAAAGTGGAGGAAGATTGAGCGAGAGAAAGAAATTATTATTTTTTATCCATTTTTAATCAGTTGCTTCATCTTTTTAGTTTTCTCTCTATTTAATTGGTTCTATGCTACATCATCAGCTATGTTATTTACTTAAGAAATTTTAAACATGTTTTTAAAATAATTTGAGTTAGTTTCACATAGTCTAGAATAAGCTAGATTATTTTAAAAATGTTGACTTATTATTTAGAAAATACAAAAGATAATTTGATACGTGTAAGAACTTTGCAGTTGAAATAAAAGCTGAGAAAGGTTGACTTAAGCCATTTTTATTATGATCCTAATAGCAAACATTCGAAAGGGGTGGAAAATATTCTAATTTTTGTTGCTGTTCTCTAAAGAATGTTATCGGAATTCTTTCTTACAGACTTACAGACTTCCAAAATAAAACTATTAAATTAATAGTTGCCTTAACGGTTTAATCTATATGCTTTAGTTAATATTTCTAAGTCCTCACTAATATTTCTAAAATAGCAAATAATGCAGATGGACGATTTTGACTGGTTCTAGAGTACTTTACCTCCTGTTAGCGGTCTTACAGACTAGTACAATTGCAAGTTTTGTTCACAAATGTGTCAACTGCTGGTGGGTGAGAGTGGTTTTGGTAAGCCACACGCAAGTGAACGTCTGTGCCGCAACAGCTCAAGTTTGTGTGTGGCATGTGCCACAATCAGACATAAGAACAAGGCACCAACTGCGAGGTAAAGACACTCATTAAAGACTTCAAGTGCCCACGCAAGCAATCCAAAATTGCAGTGCTAGTGGCTGGACTATAACGACCGTCGAACATCGAACAAGCAGCTTGGTGAGCTGTCATTGAATGCCTCGAATGTCCTTGGAGTTCTTTGTTGGGTGCCATTTTGCACGTTGAACTCTGAAGGCGTCGTGAAAGGCCCAATTATCTTAATTAATGAGTGCGAAAGTGAAATTCGTGGAAGACAAATGTTCCGGGGACGATGCTTGCGGCTTGCTGATGTTGTTCTTCTTGCTGTTGTTGTAGTTATTGTGAGTCCCGGTGGCAGTCACTCAGTTCGCGTGCACCGCAAGGACGTTTGTGGCTGCCATTTTAATTGTCTCGCTTTGTATATATATATATATATACGTCTATATACGTAGATGTGTTTTTGTGGATGGGTGATTTTCATTAATTTTACTTCGCTTTTGCTGTTGCCATTGTCAGTGGCTGCGGACGATTTCTGTGCCAGAAATGTGCTGCTCGCTGTTTTCCCTTGTGTTGTGTTGTTGTGCGGCTTCTTGGCTTGCCACAAAGCGAGGCAGGAAAAGACGCTCGCAATGCTATCTGCAGAAGGCGAACAGAGAACAACTTGAAATTCCAACTAAAACGAGCGAACGAGCGAGCAACAATAATAATAAGGCGCCACACAAAAACAGACAGTGCAACACTTTGGCGCAGCTCAAAAAAAAATGAGGCACAATTGTTCAAAATGAAAACAGCCTGTGGGCGACTGTGGAAGCTGTGTGTAACTAAATCTAGGCGTAGACATAAACATATAGTTACAATACACACATATTTGTGGGCCCCAAGTGCAGCGGCTCTTTCTGCTCAACTTAAATGATAAATGTGTGGATCACATGTGGGAGGCAAGCATAAGAGTTGTGATTTTTTCCCATACATTGAGTAAGCCACATGCCGTTATCAGTCGGCAGCTGCAAAGCCACAGCTGATAAATAAGTTCCCTTGCATACATTTGGGCATCTCTTTATGTTCCACATGTTGTTCCATTGCCAAACCGTTGCGATGTGCTGCGCACACGCATTCCAGTGAGAGCGAGCTTTGCTCGCTGTGGATTGTCTTTGTGGATGGCATGCCGCATTGTTGCGCCCCACAGAAAATAGCAAAACGTTTTTGGCATTCGCTTCTTTCGCGTGTTTCGCTTGCTGCCATCTCTGCTTTTCTTGCCCGTTAAAAATTACCCATTTTGTATCTGTATCTAAAAATTATGAAAATACTTTGAACAAATTTTGACATCAATTCGAAAAAGCGATTTTAAAAATTTCATTTTTTTTTTTTTTAGTTAATTTTTAAAGATTTTCATGATTAATTATGGAAGTCGTACTTTATTTATATTTCAATATTCAAACCCGTTGCTTAAGCTTTGTAATAAAATATAAATCGATATGTATTTCAGCAGATTTAAGAACTCCGTCCCAATAGCTGATTGACAGCTTATGTTACACTTTAAATCTAAAAAATAAAACGCGTTGTTAAAGATTTGTAATAAAATATAAATCGATTCGTATTTCACCAGATTTAAAAATGTCACCCAACTAGCGGGTGAACAGCTGTCAGATAACATTATAATTCAAGCCCCAGTTGGCATGTTCTGATGTAAGAATACGTCTCCCCCATAAAGTTTATATATACTTGAGCTGAGTTAATAGAGTCAGGTCCGTCTGTAAAAATTCGGCGAACCTTATGAAAACCAATTTTTCTTGTTTTATAATTATATCTGTTGGCTGACTTCACTTACTTGAATCGGACACTATCGCAATTAAATCAATCGCATTTGTATTTTTCCATTGCTTGCATTAAATCACTATTTATTTAAACAGAGCGCTACAAATCATAATAAGAAAATTAATCTTAGCACATCGCTTGTGTATGTTTTTGTTGAGTTTGTTGTTATAGAAGTTCCCATGCATTCAGTATTACGATTTGAGTTAAGTTCAATTTCGATTTTGAGTTCGGGTCGTCAGTATCAGTATCAGTTCCTATGCCGCCGACGTTTGCTGTGGTTCCTGTGCGGTTGTCGTGGACGCCACCGTGGATGTTTCGGGATCCTTTTCGCTGATGGCAAGCCAGGGACAACGCTTCTGGAGCTCCATGCGGTATCTGGGATGACTGATGGCGTACACAAAGGGATCAACGCAGGCGACCATTTTGCAGGTGCACGCAGGTATCATTGTGGCTCCAGGCGTGAGCAGACTCTTGTCCCCGAAGGCACCAATTAGCGACATGACGCCATACGGTGTCCAGGACACAAAGAAGAGGAAACATATGGTAATGGCCGCCTTGGCAATGCGTATCTCTGCCGTCTCCTTGTTTTTGTCGACATTCGAGCGCAACGATTCCACATTCATCTTCTTGGCCTGAGCCCTCAGAGCCTTCTCATGACTGAACACATGGCCCACAATCTGGCTGTAGTAGTAGACGATCATTGAGGTAGGACAGAAGAAACTGAAAAAGAAGATCGTGCCGACAAACATACGCGTATCGAAGTTATCCGTCAGATAGTCGAATGTGCACGAGGTCAAATAGCCCTCGGGCACAAAACGACCCCACGTCTCCGTGTAGCAGGCAACAACAAATGGGGTCGCATACATATAGATGAAGATTATCATTGCGATCGCCTTCCCGTGCGTCATCTTGCCCTCCATGGGCCGAGTGATCACATTGTAGCGATCGTAGGCAATGAAAGCATTTGTCGCACTCGCTCCGATTCCCGTGTAGGCGCCAATGATGCCGTAGATCTGGCAACCGAGATGGCCAAGTGCATAGCCCTGGTTGAAGCTGTTGTAGATGAAAACTGGAGTCTTGGACATCATCAGGAAATCACAGATCGCCAAATTAATGACCAGTATATTCGAGGGTGTTCTCAATGATTTTGCAGCCGAGAAGACCCAAATAACCAAACCGTTGCCCAAAACCGAGAGCACAGCGAAAAATATGTAGAGTGTGCCCAAGAGATAATTCATCGACTCTGGCGGCTCCGGATATGTCAGCCAGTGTTCGGGTATATGACGCAGCTCGTGCGGCGGCACATTCCAACCCAGTAGCCTCCCCTCCGCAGCGAGGCGTGCCTCCGGTAGCAGCACGGTCGTGACATTCCGTATAATGCCACTGCTGATATTGTACTCCATACTGGCCCCGTCGCTATCCAAGACAAAATCAGTGTCTGCTCGCACGGGTCTTTATATATGCTTGCCAGCAATTGGATTAGTTGCATATCTGCATCAGCATTTGTGGATTACTTTGTGGATTCCACTAATCTTGCACCCCAAGCCAACGTAATTCGCTGAGCAAACTGTTTTGCATTGATTTTAGTTGCCTTAAGCGGGCGGAGGTCATCGATTGAACCAATTCAATCTATCTACGGCAATCTTTTGTTAGTCTTTGCTTTTAGGCTTGTCTCGTAATTGATAGCCATATGTCGTTTGACCCAAGCTCGTACATAACAGATTGCTATTTCATTAGGAATTTAATCCATTATTTTATCACTTCGAGATTGAATGTGAGGAAACAAAGTGTGTAACATAATTATAAAAAAAAAAAAATTTAAGGCATGACTGAAGCCAAACTTGCAAGTTTAAGAGACAACGAAAGGTGGGCAGCAGCTGAGAGCTTTATTTATATATTGTTTAAATTTGGATAACTTGAGTAAATTTGTAAGTTTCTTCGACAAATATAAAAGTGATGCAAATCAAGGAAAACAAATAGAAGCAACATTTTACGAAAAAATTATATATGCAATATACTTATTTTTCTCTAATAATCACAGTTACTTTTACTCAAACATTTTTTAAACAATACTGCAGACTAATACTATTTGGATTACATTTGTTCAGACTAAGTTGGTTTTCATTTCTTTCTTTTCGCTTAAGCTTATATTTGTCAGTGTTAGTGAGTGGAATCTAAAATCACACATTCGATAGTAAAATATAAAAGCAATTACACTTTATTGATCAAATACATTTTTCTTACCCCCACTAAAATTGCCAATTCGCTTAGGACGATAGACCATGTTTGGTGGTATTCCATTTAATTTAAAATTCAGCTGAATTAAATTGTGAAAATGAGATAAATCCAAAATATAAAATTAAATGCGTTCATAAAAAGAGCATTTATAGCATGCCATTAATTTATTTGAAACTATAAAAGTTAAACTTAATTTCGCATCATAAATTTGTTTGCCGTTTAAGTTTTAAATTATACTGCCAAATCTTAGATAAAGAGAATATATTCAACGGATTTACAATAGACGCACACACTCACACATACAGGCATGTATATATACGCTTATTATGTTGGGGATTGTGCTGTCTGCCACGCCCACTTATTAAAACGTAAAACAAAAAGTGTAGCATACTTTTCTGCGCTCCCAAGGCGTCCACAAGCTCAAGCAAACATATGCGGAGACAATCGCGCGCGCGTGTGTTTGCTTGTGTGTGCGAGTGTTTGTGGGTAATTATGTGACGCTCGTGTGTACAGCTACAATTTAGGTCATAAATCATATGGAAAGCGTCCACAAAGGCATGCAAATATTCCCTTATTGCCCCTGCCAAAGTTCGCACTGAAATTTATAATTCAAATAGCGTTTGTGTGCGTGTGTTTGTGGGTGTGCCGGTGTGTTTGTGTGCGTGTGTTTATATTTGTATACATATGCCTAGCAATATGCTGAATACATATATGTAAAGATTGATTTCCCTTTGTTTGCCTTTTTGCGCTGGGATATATTCACCTCCATCGGAAGCTTTCCCCAACTCTCCCTCAAATCGCTCACCCCCGCTGAGTTTGTCCATAAACAACAAGCAGACATGGAAGCCATGGGTGGTAGTATTAAATAAGCGAGCATACTGCTAGCATACGCCTGCTGAAATAATAACTTAGAGTATGTTAAACGAGTATTCAGTTCCACTATTCGATTTCAACGTTGCGTTTTTTTTTTTTATTTGCCGCCAAGGTGAATGACTCCAATGGGAACCTACTTTCCCCATGTAATTAAGTACAGCTGTTGGCGGCTGGTGGATTCCCCCGTGGCGTTCACATGTTGCAAGTTGATTAAAGATTGCATGTGCCTTGACGTTATTTTCCCTATCCCCACCCTTCCAATCTATCGAAGTTGTATCCAATTCTAGCTTAAGCATAAAGTGGTTGAAATGTGGAAATGTTCTTATGTGTAATATTTAATTTATTTGTTAAAATCAGAAGCTCGCTTTAAGTATTAAAATATTATCCCAGTTGAAAATAGAAATTTAGTTAAATATGTTTACCTGTTTCGGAAAATGAGCTGAAGTTGGTGTGCCTCCTACAATTTTAAGATAGATCGAACAAATTGCTTGCTGTTCAGTTGTTGAAGTGGATTGAATTGTATTGTATAGGTTTTATTCATAGAATTAAATTGGTGGCAAGTTCTTTTATTATGAAATGTGTAACAATTAAATATATATTTTTAAATGTAATATACATATATTATACAATCAAAGGACCTGTTATACACCAAAGGTAGAAGAAAGTTTTGCATATTTCTTAAAAACATAAACATAATATCGTACATGTTCAAATTAATGAGCCACTCCTACAAAAACACCTGCTAAACCAACGCCTTTACTTTGTCAGAGAGAGTTACGCTGTCGGCTAACTGCAATTGCAACATTTTCACGTATTCATTAAATAATGTTTATTATTTTTACTGCTTTACCAAGTTAAGCACACGTTTATGGTTGATTTGAATGTGCAACAATTAATCGCTCAACCAGATTGATGTGAATTTGTTATTGCTATATTTGTTGCTGGTTATTTCAATTGTCAGGCAGATGCTTTTTATTATTGTTGTTAGATGTGTTTGTGTTTTTGCATTCATTATTGTTGCTATTGTTGCGCGTGTTGTAGCAGAAAAAACAAATACTTTCATTGCTGCAAAACTTTACTTGAATGCATTTTATGCGCTGAGGCAACAGCAGCGACAACAGCAACAAGAGGCAAAAGCAACATGCCCTAAAACAACTACAACAACGAGCAGCCCCAAGGTATAATTTCAATTTCAACACTTTGCAAACACGCCACAGTTGCGTCATTAACTGCAAAGATTTGCATTCGAAACGCGTCTGCAACTTCTGTCAGAATTGTTAGTGTGTATGTGCGTGTGTGTTAGTGTGTGTACGTGTACGTGTGTGTGTGTGTGTATAAGCTTGGCACTTAGAGCACTCGCTGAACGAAATGGCCGGCAGCAGCACAGACGGAGATGAGTTCAACGCAACGTCAGGTGCAGCAGCTTCATGCAACTATAGCAACAACAGTTACAACAAGAGCAACAACCAACTAGCAACCACACTCAGATAAAAAGCTCAGCTGATATTAGAAAATCTGCATACATTTTGAGCCAAAGCCAGCTTAGCCAAGTTTTGAGAAGGTCAATTTATACAACGTCAGTTTGTGTCTCACTAAAAACAAAGTCCTTCATTGCTGAACTCAAAAGTAATTTTTTTAAATTATCATACAAGATATAACCAAGTTTCACGTCTCTATTTCAGGGATATCGAAAATGTATAATACGACATTGCACAAGAACAATGTACTCTTCTACCTTTGATATCAATAAAAATAGAACAAACTGAATAAATTTGTGGATCACAGGGAGTTTTTTTCTAAATTCAGAAACAAATTTTTTTCAGGTGTAGCAATTGAAAACTTGGAACACTGCAAGTAGACTAGTTACCCTTCTGTTGCTTGTGATTCATGAAACTTTATTGTTTGCTGTCTGTGCTGTGCTATGCTCGTAGCTGCTGAAAACGCTCCGAGCTAAGCATAAAATCATTTTACAGGATCCGCCCGCACCCCACATGCCGCACTAACACTCAACAAACAGCGGTGACTGATACTGACAACAACAACAATATCAGCACAATTGCAACAAGTATCTAAGTAGTTACATTCAACTGGACTGCAGACGTATGTGTGTGTGTGTGTTGGTGGGTGTGGTATGAGTGTGTTTCGCTTGCTGCTTTCGTCACTTGTGAAGAATTCTCATCCCTACCCTTGCCGTCTCATATGTCTTTCACCATTGTTCGGAATTGCTCTTAGTCTAAATAAGTAATTCAAACGCAATTCTACAACAGTTTTATTTCGAAGCTCTCATTTCCGCAAATATATGTATATATATATATTATATAATATATTTGTCAAAGATTACTTTAAATTTAAGTTTCAGGTGCTGATAATATTCCACTTGGATTTTTTGTGTAGATATGGGCAAATTGACTTAAAAGAGATTTCTCTTTACAATCGGAAGATCCAAATTCACACATAAATTGTAATGATATTTTTATGTTAAATTAATAAAAACCCATTTTTTTTCATATTAATAATACTTTTACCACGCTCTCTTCTGCGCTCAAGACTTGGAGTAAGTTTTAATGATAAATATTCTCAGGCTCTAGATTCAACCGATAAGAACGGAGTAAACAAATTCTTTTATTGTAGTTTTAAGCTTTGAATACCTGAATCCAATTAAAAAATACTTATGTACAAGAAAGAAGATTAAATATTTGGAAACAAATATGTCAATATACGTTTACAAATTTGAAGTTTCAACAACGAAATTAATATTACTTTTCCTTTTGCGTTCATAATCCATTTATAAATCGGGTATTGTGATAACCATTCACATAGCATCCATGACAATCCTCTTACAAATAAAATCTCACATCCATTACAATCTTTTTGCTTCGCAGTACGTATGTTGTATGCACTACATATATGTATGTGTATATGTATATACATACATATCTACTATATATGTGTGTAGATAAAGAAGTACATTTATTCAGCAGATGCAACAGCATGAAATAAAAAAATGTGCGCTTTTTTTTTGCAGTAATCATGGCATTTTATTGAATTCCAAGCCACTTGCAACACAGTACACTACGTGGGTGTGTGCGTGCGTGTGTGTAAGGTGTGCAGGTGTTTCGACTTCTAAGCTGCACTGGCTGTTCCGCTGTTATTCTTTCCGCCCTTGAGTTGAGCTGACTTCGTGTTGTTTGCTTAGCGTTGCGAAAAATAAAAGAAATAAATAAGAAAAACAGTAGAAAAATAGCCAGAAAAACGAAATGCAGAAAGCGTCGCACACTTTTGGGGCCAAAGTCAGCCGCAAAGTGGATTCCTTTATCAACAGATGCCATCTTCCGTTTGGGGGCAATCTCGATGCGGATATATTAAACTTATTTTTACAGCAGACTTAGCGTCGATGCTCACACACACACACACACTGACAGACTGACTGACTCACTCCGTTGCATAGTCGATTGCCTTTCAGCCGCTCATTACTGCATATACTTGTGTTAGTTTCTTCAGCTGCCCTTTGCTCCGTCGGACTTCCTTAGCTTTGGCATCACTTCCGGCCCGTGTCGCAGATTTAGTGTGCGCGATAAACTTGCCACCCCAGGGCACTTTTCAACACTGCCGCGCAGACAGACAGACAGAGAGAGAGAGAGAGAGATAGTGTGAGAAAGCGAGAGGAAGAGAGAGAGAGGGAGATCGTAAGAGACTGATAGAAGGACAGTGCGCGGGCACCATTGGATGTAAGCTTAATATTTTTCTACTTGAGGCGTTTGCCACTTCCGCACACGCTTTATAAGAAAATACACACCACACATGCACACACACACACACAAACACAGACACACCCACAAACATGCATACAAACCCACACATTCACATTTAACTTTTTCGTTTTATTGCTCAGCATTTTATTGCACAAATTTTAATATTTGTTTTAGCGCTTGGTTTATTTTTCACTCTACCCTCGGGCAATGCTACACTAACACACACATACACACACACACACACATATACACATGCATGCATATACATTGATATATATACATATATATTTTTCTTGTTGTTTGTGCACGTTTAGTTAGCTTTTTTCAACAGCAGCTACATTTTAATGTTTAACAAACTTGAATGGCGCTCTTGCCGGCACCCAAACAAACACAAATAGTAAAAAACAAACACTCACTCTAAAAAAAGAAACACACACAAACACACACTATCCCTTTGTTTTCTTTGCTGTATGCTGTGGAAAAACTTTTTGGAAATTATTTTAAATTGTTAAAGACGTTTTCACGTTTACCCGCATCTTAAGTGCAGATGTGCAAAGCCCTTGTTTTTATCACGTTTGCAATGAAAATGGTATTATTCTTGAATTTATATTTCGTTGCGACTTGTTCCCCCCTCTGCCTGCTTGTCCAATTGAATAACACGGCTTGGTTTAAGAACGGACCTACAATGTAAATCTGTGCATGTATTTAGTTCTCTGAATGCGGACTATGTTTTATATGTTAATGTTCAGCTTTTTATTTGTATTTGTTACTCGTATTGTTCGTCAGTTGAAACTTTATCTGACTATCTTAAAGAGCAAAGTTCATATTAAGTATTTAAGAGGATCTAAACTTAAAATTTTAAGTGAATGCATATCTTCCGCACGAACATAAGCAGAAGTAATTATTACATATTATAATTTATTTATTTCTTATTACTTACTTACGTCGCTAATTCAACAAAAAAAGTTTTAACAAACAAAAATTTAAAATATATATTAAATTAAAAAAAAAAAGAAGAAAAATAAATGATATAATAAAATATATATAAAATGTATTAATGTATATTTTTTACTATAGTGAATTAATCATAGTATTTTATATATTTATTTTATTGCAAAATTAAATAAACTGGATTTCTATGAAGCTCACTTGAAAGCTCATGATACCCAACATCTGAACATTTCAACTTATCAGCCTTTTCAAATTATTATGGCAAATTATGGCATAGTCATCTAAAAGTTAACGAACATTTACTCAACTTTCTGAAATTGCAGACTCATAATCAACGACGTTTTTATACCCTACGGCGATGAAAATAATTGTCTTGGGTGTATTAAGTTTTGAAAATTTGATAAAGCACAAAGACTATCAAGACATATTAATACACTCTGATACCGAAGGTAGATTATTAGTAAGCTCCTCCAACATTTGTTCGACTATGCAAAAAACATATTATAATAAATAACTTGCCTTTATTCTTTTAGTCTTCATAACAATCGCTTAATTAACAGAGAACATAAAAAAGGGTAATGTTTGTTCACGCAGATGCAGAATATCCCGTAGTCTAGCACTTTCTAGTGGATTCTTCATTCCGGTTAATATGCAATAATGTACCGGCATACATGTGAGTTTTTGCGCACTAAGCGTGTATGGAATTTATGAATAAATCATTGGCTCAGCCACTGGGGCAAATACCTTTATCGTATAATGATAGAATGCTCTTTCAGAAGCGGAAATTCGATACGTTGGCAGCGGGTTGTTGTTGAATTTTAATTAATTGAGTGCTCATAAAAGTGTTAAATATAAAAAACACAGATCTGACAAAAGCAAAGCGAATGCAGATGCACAATTAATAACAAATATTGCCTTAAAAGAGACTGCTCGACTAGAGATACCATACACACTACCCTCAACAAAGCCCATCATATTAGCTTCTTTTCAATCTTGCAGTTTAAAATGCACATTTCAAATTATATATATGTTTTTTTTTTTATATTCAGATGTCCATATTCCATGATGACGAGCATATACTATACCCTCTTTCACTTATTTTAAAGTACAGGATAGAATGGTGGGGTTAAAGAGACTATCGAGAATTCTGACAGTTGTTAAATGAATTAATAATTAATTATTAATTTTTTTCTTTTGTTACATCTGTGTTTCTGCATCACTCGTCTGCCCAGTTCAGATATGTTTAATATATGCGAATACCTTTCGTTGCCTAATTAACTGCAGACTTTTCAAAATAATTGAAAAACTGTTCATTACATACACACATAAAGGTGTTAAAGAAAATACAAAAAGACTCGAGCAGACATTTCTCAAGCTTCCTATTTTCAACCAACAAAATAGCTGCTAGAGATTTTTTTTTGCATCTCAGCACTATTATCGTCTTGAAGTCACTTGTGTGGTAGGATGTTAGTTTCGAGGACGATGTGGGTTGCATTCACAACTCATCTATGTGATTAGCATGAGCATTAGAAATTCAAACGCAAACACAAACAAGGAATCTCCAATGATTCCAAATAAACTAACCATAAAACCACAATATTCAAATGCGGTTTCTCTTATTACAATTTAAATGCCAGTCGCTGCTGTTGAATTGCTTTGCAGGAATTCGGCAGCATCTGAAGGAAGCTGTTTATGCAATGTTAATTAATTAACCTCAAATGCATTTGGCTACAAACGTGCTTTGCATTCTGTCACATCGCTTTGTACCTTGAGCTCCATTCACAGGTCACCAAATCAATGGCCGTCAGTATTTCATTGTGTACAGCAAACGCATCCATCTCAGCCAGTTGTCAACTGTAATTTAATTGCAAGGCCACAATGCCATGGGACAAATGTTTCAAAATTGTATGTCTGATCTCGTAAATCTATCAGCATACGACTAGTCCATCTGCAGCAACAATTTTGCAATTTATATTTTGATTTCAGAGAGAAATACGGAAATATTTGAAGCGGTTTACATAAGTTAAGGTGCAATGTTTTTATATCAGTACGAGAGTAAGAAGTGTGCGAAGTGGCAATCAATACTACTAATTGTCTCGACTTGAACTGATGTACAGACGCAGGAGTAGTATAAAGTCCACTGTAGTGGCATGGTTCCCCTCCCTTGCTGACAATCGCCATAACCTAACCCAGACTATTCCCTTCTTACTATATCGACATAGCCATGTCCGTGTGTCAGTCCATTCGCTGATCTCTGAGGCTGTAAGAGCTAGAGACGTCAAATTAAAAGTTTAAGTTATGGTATACCACGCAAGATCAAGATCGGATAAAAAACGCACAAGTTATAGTCGGAAACAATTTCTCAAATGGATCTCATTACGAACAGCAGGCGAAAGCATTTTCTGTGTGCATAAAATGTCGGAGCTCTGCGGTGCCACAAAATATATGATACACACATAAAGATAAGCCGGGGATTTTGGTTTGGACTTAAAAGTACATGAAACCATAGTTTTTCAGTCAGTACCTGTGCTGGTCAGAAGAAATGAGAGAAATTCCACAACTGGTTAGATTTCTGGGTACATGGCCTTTCAAAGGGAAAAATTATAATAAGAACTAGAATAATATAATTAACATCTGGGTTCAGGTACCACTTAGCGCGCTCACTCGAATCCAGCACTCTTACTTGTTATTTTAAATACCAAGATTGTATAGTTAATGAAGAAACATAAATAAAAGAATTAAAATATTATTTTCTCAAACGAAATAAATGAAATAAATAAGTGTTGCAACTTGCTTTCCTTGGTATTAACACACAGCTATTCCAACTGTTGTGCTTGCCGCTTAGATCGTTTGAAGTTATTGTTGGTATTGACGTTTGAACAAAGGTACTATCTAAAATTAAATTTATGTCTGTGCATATGATATATAGCCAGCTATAATTTATGTACGTTCGTTCCCATTCATTCGACTACTTAAACGAACAAGAGTTGAGAACAATAGAAGAGCTTATGATTGCTATTGTTGTTGCAGTTGTTGCGGTCATGCATTCAAATGTAATACAGATATGCCTTAACTTGTAACGGGCTATAAACTAAACTGAAACCGATTTGGGTTGGTTTAAGCCCGTGCTATTGCGCAAGTATTTGTGTTTGTCGACAAGTTTGTAAACAGTGCATCCTGCTGGCGGCAGCGGAGGCGGATACGGATGCGGATACGGGTGGGAGTGAAAGTGTGTGTATGTGTGTTTGTGATTGTGCGACTTGCCTTTGTGCTAATACAATTTAATGTCTCTGCTACAAATGAACCTTGATTATGTGTTTATTAGACACCAATTTATGCCTATGCAATAACTGGCTAGCAATGTTGCCGAAATTGCCATTGTTACCTGCACACACAGACACACACACACACATGCACACACAAGAGCATTAGAGTTTGTGTCAAAGTACATTTGAGTTTAGAGCTATGTATGCGATCTCATCACGTATATTTCATTTTTGTTTGCCTCCCGCTTTGCATTGTGCCGCTAATGAATGCAATTTGGCCTGGTTAGCATTCTAAGCCAAGTGAGCATTCAGTGAACTTGCAATCAACCCTTCAGTCCGTTAATTGATGATAGCCTTGGCATTGTTCCATTATTCTAACTTTTTAGTGCTGGCTGGCATTAATAATAAGTGTATTAATGCATTAGGCTATAACAATTGTGCAACAACAATTGTGCAACATTTATTTGTAGCATGGTCGTATAAGCAATGAACGGTCTCAATTTATTGTGATAAGTCTTATACTTGAATAAATCTCGATTCTGAAAATTATTCCAAGTCACGTTAATTAATCTATCTCATTGTGATAAGTTTTATACTTGAATAAATCTCACTTCTCGAAATTATTCAAGTAATCGTAATCTTAACTAAACACAAATTCAAATTAAAAGAGAAGTTTAAAAATTGAAATTAAATTAAAAGATTTCAAAATTTAAAAGCAACAAAAGAATTATAAATAAAAAATCACCGAAATATGATTATAGATTCTGCATGCGATTGTTTTTATTTATCAAACCATATGCATTAAATTTTTAAATTTTATTTGCTAATTATTCGATATTATTATAGTACTTTTTATATATCTGCCGATCGATCAGTGTACAAATGTATATAAATGAACAAAAAAGGGATATTTGTTAACTTTTTATAATATGTTAAAATATGTTTAGTCAGTTTCCTCTTAGTATATCTTTTATTAGATACATTTATTTAATGACAAGGAATAAAAAATTAATTTGTGAACATATTCCGAAAAAAGATACTTTTCTTTAATGTGCAAGCTTAATCGTCAGCAGTTCTCCTAATATTGCATGTTTTGCACATTAATAAGAACATTACATTAATTATAATTATAATTATAATACACAACTGCTGAGTTTTCAAGTCCACCTTGGATATTACTTAGCCACCTCTTTTTAGTGTGAAATTATTGGTCAGCTTAATGATCATATGGGTCATATACTAGTGTAATTAAGTGACACTCATTAAGCCAACCCAGACATATTATATGCCAACTGAATAGTTGTAAACTAAAGCAAACACAATTACACTGAGGCTCCCTCAAATTTATTTACAGTCCATAAGCTAAGCACCCATTTGAACAGGCCAACACACAAGCAAACACATACAAATATGTGTGTGTGTGCGTGTGTGTGTGTTAGCTGTTTTCTTATGCGTTTACTCACAGTTTGCATACCTTACGTGCATTAATTATTTATGAACAGAGAAGGCATATAATAAAATTACAGGCAACTGCCGCAAGCTTGAATGGTTTTGAAATTCAAGAAACTGAAACGGCAAAATTACATTAAATTTGCAGAAATGTCGGCCGGACAACTGGCCAAGTAATTAAAGGCTATAATAAAGCTAAACTTACACAAATGAGCCGAAATACAAGCATGCGACGGTAAGATGCCACAATGCGACAGACAGACAGACAGACAGACAGGCAGATAGACACACTTTTGGGGCTAACCACGTGTCAGTTGTCAACGCTGCAATTTGACACAAACACCCAAAAGAAAGAACCGCAAAGCGAACCAGCTGCGTTTACATATCCCTTTTACATATGTATGTGGATTTGTACTTACATATGTATAAATATTTAACCATATTGGCGTATGTATTTGGGCTTATCTAACTTGTCCTTAGCACATTGGCTTTGTAGCATTTTATGTCTTGTGGTATGCATTATAAAATTAGTGACATGGCAGTCACAAAATGGTCTAATTGTCCTACTACCCTTTTGGGTCCAGCTCTCTCTCTCTCTCTCTCTCTTTCTCTCGCTCTCTGTCTCTGTTGCTTGCTTGGTCCTTCGTTTTATCTCTATCGGGCAGTATGGCTGTCCTTATCTGTCATCAGTTCTGTTTATGACAGTTGTCAAATTTTAACTGTCAGCCATTAACAATTTACAATTATGCCTTGTGTTGCGAAAACTGTAGCTGTTCTATGTGTGTGTGTGTGCGTGTGTGTGTGCAAGTGGGTGTGAGTGTATATTAAGCAAATATTTGTTTAAATCAATAGCGTTGAGGCCGCAAATATCTGCTGCTAAACTTTAGTATGCCTCAGGCACCGACAATCGAAAATGCTTTCTTCGTTATTAAAATTTAATGTGTGCAGTGTGGAATATAATATATGATATATATATATATATATATATATATATACATGTATACATATGTATGTGTAAATATACTTTTCGTAAATAAATAAAAAATTAATATCCAACGAACAATGAATATTCCACGATTTCCATCAGCAGCATTTTTTTTTTTATAGTATTATATTATTATACTCTTAAGTGCAGTTTCTGTTTAATATTAAAAATTATAAATTCTGCAAATTTATCCTAGGAATGTGCAGTGTCTGTTTATATATTTAAGTTTTAAATTCTGAAAATTAACATAAGATTAACAATAGTTGGAAGGATATTAAACGAACTCTTTAATTACATAATTTTGTGTGCGTAATATTGAGCAAATGCCTTAATGTATTATTTGTTTAGTTTGTTGTGTTAATAATGTTAAATATATTCAATATTCAAGTAAATAAAGTTATGTGATTTGACTGTCGAGTGATTGTATCTCATAAGTGCAGTACTATTAGGAAATGAAGCAACAGCATCACGAAATGCCAATATGCACCAACAAAGTAATCCACCATCCAGCCACAACCATAATTCTGCTTTTGATTGTTCTCATGGGGGTTTTCACTCATCCAATTTGCACTTGCACTAAAGTAATTACTAAGTACTTTCTAATTATGGCCACAATATTGGTAGCTGTGTGAATGGAAATCATTATTGTTGAAATTGATAGCAAACTTATTTGCTGAACTCAAAAATGATTGCTCTAAATTTGAATGCATGAAATATGCAAAATAATTGCGGCCAGCAATTTTCCACATTTAAGATTTCCATACGAAATCATTTAATAACTTCTGCTGCAGAGTTAGAAATTCCATAAATAATCCATTTAATTGAAAAGCAAATAGCTCGAAAGTAAAATTTAGTCTGTCGAATTTTGTACAAATCTTAAAGTCTTTAGGATGGGCAAAATACAAAAGCTTTTGTGCTGATTAGTTCAAAATGTCATTTTAAGTCATAATTATTATTCTGTGTAGAAAGTACAATATATTTAACTGACTTGTCAAATATTATATTTTGAATACTTATCATACTTTATTTTGGTTATGCAAATGAAACTTTAATAAAGATGAATAAATAATATGCCAACTACGAATTCACATAAATGTTGATTACACAATTTTTTCCGCAAACTTAATTTTTTTTTAGTTTGTTACTTTTTGTTTTATGTTTTTATAAACAAAAATTGTTGTTCAAATTATACAATGAGACCACAGACTGGCAAAATGTCTTTATACTTTTCAAATTTGTGACATTAATGCCAGGTTTTCGTCAACTTAAGCTAAATTGTAGTTTTTGCTAAAATGTATCTCAGTTTTGTGCACTTTCAAAATGTCAAGCTTATTTTAGAAATTAGGAAAATATCAACTTCAACTATAACAAACACACAAGCAGACACCGATGCTGAAAATGGTCCCGCAGCAAAGCTTGTGTGTATTTATGTTACCAGCCAGCAATTGTGGCAACTGTGCAGTTGCACTTGCAGCTGCAGTTGCAGATTCAGCCAGGCAAACTGTGAAATGCATTTGCACATTTCGTTGTTGTCATTTTCACAGGCAGTGTGGGCAAATTAAAGGAAACGCACCAACAAAACAGGCAACAGCACCAGCTAGATGAGTACGGTCAAATGTCCAAGTGTTAACCTTGTGTGTGTGTGTGTATGGGTGTGTGATTGTATACATTTGCAACTATTCCTACTGTTTGTTTAGCGCCAGCATAAACAGTTGTAACAGTTGGCTCTACAAGTCCACTGAGCTAGCCTTTTGGCCATTCCTGTCCCCATTCCTGTCCACGTCGCCGTCCCCGTCCCAGTTTCTGCACCAGAAACAGTAACGGTAATTACATAACAAAAGTGCATACAAACACAAGCGGACAAGCAGGCCACAAATACAGCCAGACAGCCAAATGAGTTATACAAATAATCATGCTCTGATTATTTTGCTGGCCACGTACACTGCAACGTTGGATGCTGTCTTGATTATAATCAACGAGAGAGCATCAGCTTCAATGTTAGTCTCAAAACTAAATTTGAGCTTCTTCATTTGATGTGAAAATTAATGACTTGGTCTTGCTGAAGAAACCATATTATAAGTAAAAATAAGTAAACAACAAAGAGCAAACAAATTGACTGCCATATTCGCCGTTGCAATGAAAATTAGTATTTAGATGTAGATATAATTTTGAGCAAAAGCTGTGTCTATAGTTTTTGCTGATTCAATTCAAGCTAATGATGAAAAAATTATGTACAATAAAGACTAGCATACCAATTAGTGTTATCTACTCTTAACTTTAAGTCTTTTGCAGCGAACAAGACATTAACTTGTCGAACAGCTGAATATGCACGATTTGGAACTGAGTTAACATTATTAATTTAACTAAACAACTGACTGGGCGGACATTCTAAACCTCCCGATGGGATTCCATTATATAACAGCATATAAAATAAAATAATAATATAAACATTTTACCTGTAATAAGTGAAAGATATATTTAAATCCTTATTTATATAAAATGCAGAATCAGACAGTCGCTTGTACATATAGCATATACATAAGGTACTCGGTGAAACCTTTTGAGATAACACTTATTGAAGAAGAAGTCTCACAAACTGTTAACATCCTTCAACGCAGGTCCTTTTTCATAATTGCTTTTGCTGAAGACTATTGGAGTCTCTAATATAGAAACTCATAGCAGAAAGTTCTTGTTTAAAAATCGTTGATGCTTTCCAACCAATTACAAGTATTGTTATGAACGTAACAACCGAACTACTTTATCGTTTGTAAGATTTATATACAGGCTCTTTGATAGATTTATACAATATAATTAGTAAGAAAGACTTACAAGAGCACAACCAGCTTTTAGCGAATTTACCTTTACATAAATATTTATGGTATAATTTGTTAATGTTCATTAATTATGTTTAAATAATGAAATATTAAATTCTATGAAGGCCACCCACCCTCTCGTACTCTCCCTTTGTATACACACAATTTATAATTCAAGTAATCACATTAAATGACGCATACGCCTTGTGGTCGCAGTTCGAAGCCGCAATTCTATGGCAATGAATATGTATTGCATTTGTTACAGCCACAAACACACACACTAATCCAATTGCACACATGCTTACTTATTATTACGGTTAGTTGATTGCCAAGCAGTCTTAGTCGTGGCGAGAAGTGTGTGATTTATAACTAATTGATGAACACAATCTCATTCAATGCTAGGCACATGTTTGTTGAGCGCTGATGAGCAACTGAGGAGGACGTGGCACACAACAAACATTTTTGCATACAGACCACACACTCACACACTCACACACTCACACACATACACACAGTTCCGCATAAGGGCACTGCGAGCTGCGACCTGTGAGCTGAGTCGAGTCGCCGGCGGCGTTGCTGTCAAGTTGATTCATTCAAGCGTTTCCCTTGAATAATTTTCGCCATAACCGAATTTATTATGCTTCGTTGAAATGGGAGGAGGGTGGGGTGGTGAATGGCTTGTGGCATAACTTTACTTTGTCTGGCCGACTGCGCGCAATGCAGCAGGCTTTTGGGGGGGGGGGGGGGGGGTTTGGGCAAAGGGATGCCGGGATTGCGATCACGCATTTCCGTTTCCTTTCGTAATTAATTTAAGTTCACTTTTTATATATATATTGCTTTGTTGTTTAGCCATTGCAGTTAATTGATGAACGCATTTAATTGAATCTAATGGATTTGGTATTGAACTGTGTGAGTGTAAAAGCCATTAGGCACACACACACATACACACACACACACAAAGTCACCCAGTTAGTAAATCCCACCAGAACGTACATTTAACCCTTGCCTCTAAAACGCAATCCTTTCGAATATTTATTAGCCCACCAAACCAACAATAGCAACAACCGCGTGGGACCAACTGGCATCGAATTTTAATTGAATTTCAATTGATTGCAAAAATGTTCCATTTGATACCACAACCAAATTTCATTTTAATTAATTAAAATTGATAACAATAACGGCCCTGCTTGAATTGTAGATGATTTATTGGCTTTGTTCGTTTAAGAACAGCATCAATATAAACTCAGTGAAAGTCACAAAAAGTTTTCTAACTACTTTTTTTAAATGGAGCAACACTTGCCAAATTGTGCAAGAGAGAAACTTTCATTTATTTCCCAATGAGCATTTTTTTTTTTTATTTTAGCATAGTGCTTTGAGACATAAGCAGCAAATCACAATTTTTGCACACGGTTGCTAATTCTATCCCAAGAGAGCCTTTATCCACAGCCTCGACAAGACGCTTCAAAGTCTTATATTCATGTATGGAAATGAATCAGAATTCAAAATTTTAATGGGCTTGAATACGCTTCTTTAAAGGTAAAAAATTGTCTAGACATGTAAACTTTACATATTGTATAATATATATTGTATATATGTTTCCTAAATTAGGAAAAGAATAATCTGGGTTTTGGAAAGATGCAAACTTTCGTTTAAGAAATATGCTTTCTGAATTATAAGGTGAGTTATCGTTGGGTACAAAAAGTATGGCGAGTTGCTAAAATTCTGGTCGATTTGATTTGTAAGAGCAGTCACTGCAGTGCACAACAGCGCCACATGCAATCCACAACACAATCTGACTGGAATGCGTGTGCGCGATTTGCGTGCGCGATATGGAACAAAATAAACTAAATAAGAATGTGAGCAGGGGAATTTGTGTAGCAGCTGTTGCTGAAGATAAATCTAAATATAATCTAAACTTCGCATCTGCAAATTGATAACAGCATGAGCCTCATAAAAATCTAAGCTCTTGTTTAGCTTGGATATGAGTTCCACACATCCATCATTTTCCTTAAGCAATAAGAGCCGTAAATTAATCACTGCACGTAAAAATCCATGTGATATTTTTGTTTACCTTTACTTGAGTAATAAAGAAAATTAACTAGAAAAAAATGAATATACTAAGCTTTACTTAAATTAAAGATTGAAATACAATTGAATATAGACTTAGTTATTTCACAGACTCTAGTAATACTCAATACTTCGTTATCGCAACGCTTAAACAATCATTGAACTAAAACAGTGGGACACCGATAATAAAAATCTGGCTAACAAGCACAATAAAAAATATGTCGAGCAAATGCAATCAAAGTGAAATAGCACAAATTTTTACAGATTTTTGCACGTTAACAATATTTGTGCCACTTTGCTATACTATATATGCATAGGATTCAAACGCTGGCCAAATAAAAGCACGGAAAAAGTTTATGGAAACCGAAAAAAATAGTGGAAAATTATCTGCATGGAGTTGAACAGCAGGCTCTGTTTGAAAATATGTATAAAAGTGTGTGATTTGGTGTGTGTGTGTGTGTGGGAGGACATGCAGAACGGCTTTGTGGCCAACTCTGCGGTGCTATGCAAATTGGCGGTACCTGCAAATGCAACGCTGAATTTGATAATCAATTACCGTGCTGGGAACGGAGTCCACAGCCAGATGGAGCAGGAGATGCTGAAGCTGGAGCTGAACTCGTGTCTGGGCCACATATGGGCCACATTTATTGCAAGCAACTGCATAAAAACCAATGGCAATGGCCACATGGTAAACACTTGAAAACCCACACACACAAATACACATGAATATACCGATGGGGGGCAATCTCATTGACACTGTACTGGCAAATGCAAATAGAAAGCGGTAAAAGAATACACTTGACTTTTCCACAATACCAGGTGTGTGTGGGTGTGTGTGTGTGTCTTTGGGCAGGTGAGAGGTTTCGTGTGTACAGGTAGCAATGCACATAAATATCAAATGCTCTTACATTTGTTGACATTTTTCATAACAGATTGCAAATTGGTTGTCTGCTTTGTACAGCTGTTGTTTGCCATTTCCATATATGTATCTGTATCTGTACCTTTATCTGCATCTTTATCTGCATCTGTATCTATGTCTGTGTGTATGTGAGTGTTTGAATCCAATTAATAAATTGCATGCCACATATACTAAGTTGCATAGCGCACAAATCATATTTATGTCAGTAGCTGGAAAATGGAATATAGATTTACAGATGGCGTTCAGTAATTTTTGGGTTGATTTATTCAGCAAGATAATATGCAGAAATTCATGCATGTAATTTGCTTATAAATTAGTAATCTTCTTTCTTTCAGCTTATTTGGCTGCTTCACTTTCAACTTCAATACACCCATGTAAATAGCTCTCTTGTACATTTAATTCAAATTCACTAATAACGGTAATTTAAATAGTACAAAACTAAATTTATTTTATTCAATTGGAGCAAACATTGTAGCAATAAATTATCTCATGAATTCAATTCAATCGTCATTTAAATCGAAGTCTATGAGGGCAATTTAAATTAATTATTGAAAAGTTGGAAGTTGAAGTGGTTACTTCAATCATTGAACTCCAATCATGATTTAAATCGTTGCTTATGAATAACAAGAATTATCAATAAATTTCGATAAAAAATGTCAAAATATTGAAATAAATATTTTTAGCATTGTCTACTGTTTACTTGGGCTTATATATTTATAAATACATTAAATATACCAAATAAGCACTTAAATAAAAATTGTCTAGCATAAATCATTCCTTACCGCATTCGACTGTTTCACACAAAGAATTTACAATTTGCTTGCAGCCGAATAGTGGTTTGATGTAAGTTTCAAACATTTAATTAATTTCACTGACTTTAAGCGAACTATTCAATTCCTATTGAGGGTGAATCTTTTCACAATCTCATTCAATACCACAACCATCAGTTGCATCCCAAGGACATCAGCAGGACTTATCCGCATAGAGCACATCATTAAAGTACACTAATACCCATTTACTAACGCCCCAACCATAAACACTCAGCTCCCATCCAGCTTATTGGCATTTCCTGGGCCAATAAAATAAAATGAAAACGCAGCGAAACACTTAAAATTCAGCGCATTTTTATGCATACCCTTGTAAGCATATAATTATTTTGTCACAAAAAGGATAAATAGAAAATGGGATGATGTGCAAAAAAAAATTATTCAATTTTAATAGAGATTTATGCGTTTAATATGTTGTGAATTTTATTTTTATAAACAAGCCGAGGAGGGTGTTTACTCTTCGACTATGTTTATGCAAAGGCATTATATATTGTTTTTTATAACAATAAGTTCTCCGATGATGACCAACCACATCATTATCATCGTTGGGCTTGCCAATGAGCCGCAGCCGAAAAGACAATGTTGGTTGGATAGAACCTGCACAGCAGAGTTAATCAAATTAAGTTTCGGTTGGCATTGTGATGAAACTGTGCAGGACACCCAGCAAGGACGAAGACGAATGGACAAACAGACGCGTAAATTAATCATTTTTCTTTTTATTGTTTTCGCTTTTTTTTTGTTGCATTAGTTGAGGTCTAGTCATGGTTTGCCTTCTCGCTTTCTTGCGACTCTTCAGCTGCTTAAGCTTTATTACTTTTGTGTTTCTTTTTATTTGAAAATAGCTTTTTATCTTGCTTTAAGTATTTCATAGTTACTCATACTTAATAATGGCAGAAAAAAGTGTTCAGAGCCAATTTAAAATGATTAGCCAAAGAAACATCAAACTTCAACAAAGTAACTGAAAATGTTTAAACCTGAGTTAAATTAAACAACATATGTATGTACACAAACAGTGGGTCACAGTTCAAGTGGATAATTTTTAAGACTGCTCGAAATAAGCAGTAAACAAAAAATAGTGTATTTTTTTTTACATAATCCTACCTAGTAGGTGGGGAAACCTCAGTACCATCGGTTTTTGGAATTTTTGAAAAATAATAAATAATTAACTTATGGCAGGCAATTACTTTTTTTCTTTGACACTGATCCACTTGAACTGTGAGCCACTGTATATGTACAGAAAAAAATAACCCAGAAGTTTAAAAAACCACCCTGTTTTCAGGCGTGAATTTTTCTGTTTTGTTTGTCACTGGTGCATTGTGCATTAAGGAACTTATGTATGTAAGTGTATCCACGAAAATAGTTGGCTCTTAATTAAGGCTTTTAAGACCAGACACAAACATATGCATATGGATGCATTTCTTTATCAAGATTCTGTTTAAGTACCGGTTTTTCGACTTTGTAAATTATCTCGGTGGTTAGCTTCCATTTCCTTCCTGTTGTCAACATTTCGAAGTTGTCTTTTTTTCGGTGTTGTTTGTATTTGGATTGCACTGAGATTAAAGTTTTTTTGTTTTCCTTTTTTTTTTAACCGTTTCTTATGTTATTTATGCTCTTGCGGCTTATTTTCATACTTGGCCATCTTTTGGCTCTAGAAAACTTATTATGAAACTTATTAACAAAGTCAACACTCTTTTGGCCTGTGCACTCTGGACGCAAAAAAGTTTATTATGCCGCTCAGCGTTTTCCATTAAGAGTCTACACCGTCAACCCCTTTGTCAGTCAACCCCGTTTGCCACTTTCCAAGCTCGTTATTTTTGTTGTTGTCGTTGCTGCCGCCATTGTTGTCGGGGCGTTGGTCACAATGTAATGGTCTTTGCCACTTTCGGCACTTTGACGGAAATGTTGTGCATTATGGGAAACTTGCTCAGATTTCCGTCGCTTCCGGTGTGACATTTATTCATTATGATTTGCTCATTTCTCAAAAGTTTTTTTTCGTCTTTTTTCTCTTCTGTGTTAATTTTTTATTTTCTTTGTTTTAACGACATTGGCTTTGAATCACGTCTTCTTTGCGGGAGTTGCGTTAATTGGAAGAGTTTTGGGAGCCTTTATTTGCAAATAATTAAAAACTCCCTCCGCAGGTTTGTTCGCTTGATAAACGCGAGTTGTTAATTTATTTATTGACCCTTCTCACGCATTTCGCATAATATCATTGCTGTAAATAGAAAGTTTTGCGGCTTTGAATTACTCCCCACCATTTCCTTTCTTTCTTTCTCTCTCCCTATATGTGTGAGTCTCGTATTGGGCACCCTTCCATAATCATTTGAGTGACCCGCATCGGACGTCCTTGTGCCCCAGATTGTATTGACTCAGCAATTTTGGTTTGCTGATTTGGGTGCCATAGAGTCTTGTGCTACGCTTGGTTAATTAAGCGGGACGTTTGCACTCAATACATTTATGCAATACACAATAAAAAAGGTCGAGGCACGAGCCAACCACATTGCCCAACTCAGGAACTCCCCGGTTATATGAACTGAAGTAAAAATAGTACAATTTATTACTTCACACAAAAATTTACTTTTAAAGAAATATAATCTTTTTAAGGCTTAGAAAATTTCCATATCTTTGACTTCAAGGGGAACTTAATCTATTTTTCAGCGCGAGTCTACTTTGTCGAATTATTTTATTATTTTTTTAGTCATGATAAGCTTGTAGTAAGCTTGTATAAAAAAAATTGATATTAAACTTTCATATATGTATTTTTTTATCTTGTTGATTTGATTACTTAAGATGATGAACTGATTTCAATTCAAACCGGAAGCCAAACCGTGCTGGGCGTTTCTTATCCCAATACATTCATCTAGGACAATAAATTGATTCCTGCCAATTTTGCACTTTGTCCTCCAATTAATTATTTTTTCTAGCAAGCACTTGCTTATAATCGACATTTGCAGAAGTATTTCTTTAATCTAATTAATTAATATTGATCATTTAGTATAAGCCTAATGAGCTGGACCAATTGTATTAAATTTCCCAAGAATAGTATTACATATGAGTGTGTTGGCCAAACTGGCAGCTGTCGATAAAGCGACCCCCATGTAAATGCACCCCTTTCCCTCCTTAGCTCACTCAACGAACTTATTTGGTTTACTCCCACAATTTGCCTCAATATGCTGGGGCAAGCAATGGAAAAATAGAAGAAAAACATCAAAAAAATACACAAATATCTAATAAATATTTATGGCAAAAAATAATAGCCAAAGTCATAAAATTGTTTGGTCTGCCGACGCGTCGTAACGCACACACATTCAAACACACCTACACACGCACACACATTGCGATTCGTGTACATAATTGCAGGCAGACCATGTGAGTGTGAGTGTGTGTGAGTGTAGTCCCAAAGTTTCCTTTACACTTTCAGTGAAGCCCACTCATTTTTAATAGAAAGCCACAATTGGTGGCCTGTGTTTGTGTGTCAGAAGGGTCGAGGTTGGGTTGGAATGTGTTTTGCGTCTGTTTGGGTGTTGTTCAGTAAACTTTGTTTACAGGCTGTATAACCATTCACATTTGTATGTTGAGCAGGTGAAATCCATACTTGATCAGAATAAAAAAAGATTTTACCGACCATGCAATTATGCCGGTCGGAATACGTTAGCACAATAAGGTAGAAATGTCTGTAAGCGATTACATATGCAAATAGGTGCCAGATATTTGAACATACAATTGTATGCGTGATGCTCCAAGCCCTCCACATGTCGATTAAAGATGGTCTTCGTTTTGCATTTATTGACTAAATTAATATCCACTGGGATAACTTGTCAGACGCTGGCTTAATTGTAACTTCAATATCTGCATCTGAGGAAGATTTGGACTTTACGTTATCATGTTTTCCATTTCCATGCTTTAAATTCACACTAACAGAATTTCAATAATTATACGTTTCGAATTTCAACATTTTTATTTATTAATAAACAAAAGTGAATTGAATTTGAAATACAAGTCAACAAAAAAGAATTCACTTGCCTTGATTTAAGCACTTAAGCACTTTTGAAAAATATATATAGACATACATTTAAAAGATAATTTCATTTCTGATTGAACTCTAACTTCAACAAGTATTTGAAATTCATTTAATTGAGGCATTTAAGCAAATATAATTGTTGTGCTCAGCATATTCATATGCACATTTAGAGCAGACTTTGTTTGCGCTTAATTTAACTTTTACATTTACAATTAAAAGCGAGGGGAAATAAAAGAAACATAAAAAGAAGCAGGAGCAGCGAGAGTAAAAAAATAAAATAAATATTCGCAGCTTGTAGGAAACAAAATCACTTAAAATTCAGTACATGGCGCGCAAGTCCCGTGTCGGGAGGGGTGCCTAACACTTAAGAGTAGACACATTGTACAAGTGCGAGTGTCTTGTGTTTTGGCCATAAATTAGCACAACGCTGCACATACTCAGTGGCAAAAGGGCTTTTGGAGGAAACCTCGGCCTTTTATTTATTGTGGAGCCGGGTCTCCAGATTGCCACATGAGTGTGGAAATGTCTTTGTTTGTGTGTGTTTGTAAGTGTGCGTGTGTGTGTAATAAACGATGCCAAGCAGCCAACAACTTGTAAATGTATCTCTATGGTTGCCACATCCACATCCCCGTCCATATCCATATCCATATCCACATCCACATCCACATCTAATTTTACTTCTACTTCCGATTCATTTGCCAGCCTTGCTCTGCTTTGCTTTGCTGTTGCGCTTTTACGGCCGTAGCGTTTCTTACAGCATCACTTTATGCTCCAATTATAAGTAGACACCGCTCCAGCGTATCCTGTTCAAACACATACAGTATGAGAGTATAGAGAACTTGCAACTCGCCACGCGCAACTGACTCGCCGAGTGGAGTAGAACTCTCAGTTCCTCATTCCATTTTTTGTTTGCGGTTTTCTGTTACTCTGTTGATTTTTGTTTGTGTATTTCCGCTAAATTAATGGCGTCCAATGCTGACACTTCCGCTACACATACACACGCACACACGCATACACACTCACACACATACATATATCTTCTATGTGACTGAAAGTGGCTGCGTTTAATAAAGTTGTGGTTAGCTGCTGTGGCAGTCGCCTGTTTGCCGACACCCGACCCTGCACCACCCGCTGGCATCACCGCTGGTGACTAGTTTCGACCCCCTGCTCCCTACTTCTACTCACTTACCCCTATTGTTGTTGTTGTTGTTAATCAGCATCTTGCCATTATCCTTTTACACGCGCCTCTGATTATGAACATCATTAGTTACTGCTCTACTGATTCTGTGTGCCAGTATCCAAGATTTATGAGTCTGCAACAGTGCCGTGTTGTCTTACGACTCCCAACCACCCCTCCAACACGGCCAGCTTGAGCATGCCACTGCCTTATGATTCTATTACAAGCTGTAGTTACAGTTAATTTGACGTGCATAATTGTGGGTGTGGCGACTACTTAGTGTGCGTGTTTGTCTATGCGTGTATGTGTGTGTGTGTGTGTGCGTGTGTCCTTTAACCAACTTCCTAAGTAAGCTACAAACTTACATTACTTGCCATTAAATATATGTCCGAGGACACACGTTGTGCTAAGCACCTTCAACAGGTTGAACAGACAACGAAATATATTAGCTACTCCTGCACTCCTGACAAACACATTTTACGATCTCCAATTAGTCAAATATGAAACAGAATACAAAATCGCTTCGATGAAAAGTCGTATTAATTACTCTAAACATCAGTTGCAGTGGGCTTAATTAAATGCAAAAATGTGTTTTGATAAATAAAATGTTGATTTCCATATTTGAATTGTTTGCAATTAGTTTCAAACCTTACAAACCTGACGATTAATAATATTTTGGCTTTGATTGTAGATTATTACTTTATTGAAACTATTATATTTAATAGTTGCAGAAAAATAAATACGCAGCAGGCATGCTGATATTAATGAAATAGAACCGAAAGCCCAGGCATCTAGTGGTGCCTAGAGCATAGTAGTCCTGGTGATGTTAATTAGTTTAATATATAAAAAATCTGAAATTCAATAATACGTATGGATATGTTATAATTTTTATCTTGAGCTTAGTCTTGTCTAGTTTGTCATTTGGTAAATGTTGTTTAATTTAAATGGCTTTGGCTTATCATTTGAAAAAAACAACATGAGTGACTTTAAAACTGTCACTTTCAACCAAATAACAATTTTGGTTTAGAGTTCTCGAAACGAAGGTTTCGAAAATTAAATTTCAGTCACAAAAACATATGCTGATCTTGAAGAGAGAGAGAGAAAAAAAAACAAACTGGCGGCAATTTGTGGAGCAATAACTTGATATCGTTTTATGTCCTTGAAGCCTATTCTCGACGATTGCAAGTTGTTATTGTGCCCAAACGCATACACACACACGCATAAGTGCCGCGAGTTGAATTGACCCCATTGGCTCCTTGGCAATTGGACTCAGTCAATTGACGACAACTGTGCCTGGCTACGCAACGTGTCGCTTAATTGATAACGACGTCAACAAAATTGAAGCCATGGACGCAATTCGAACCAACAATTCAACAACAACAACAACATTCGAATGTACTACAACAACAACAACAACAAAAATACCAGCAGCAACAATAGCAGCGAAAGCGAACAAGCAAATAAACCAAAAAAAAAAGGAAAAAATTGTTTTCAAGTGGAGCGGCCACTTGACATCAAAAACATGCACATGTCCAAAACAATATGGCGACCAACATGCTCACATATGCTTGTATATGTTTCCCCTTGTGTGTGTGTGTCTGTTTGTGTGTTTGTTTGTGTGTGTTCGAACCGAGTTCGATAAATGGTTGGTTGAAACCGGAAGTAGCAAACATGAATGTGCACATTGGCCCCTCGCAAAGAGGCTGTTGGTTATGTCTCCCATGAGAATGTGCGGATGTATTTTTAAGAGCCGCAATTTTCCAAGCAATTATTTCCATTTGTATGGCCAATGCAACGATTTAGCGCATTGCTCTTGCCGCACTTGTTTTGACCACTTGAGCGGATCGGTGCAATGCGCTCTGCATTGGCGAACTTGTCAATAGTTAATGGTTAACATATAAATGTGTAAACACGTTTTTTTTTTTAATTGGTTTCAATTGGATGTAGTTTTTATTCAAAGAAGAGGGAGCAACAACTTTATTTGTATGCCGAAGGCTTAACACCGTTTTGTCAATTAAGAGATAAAAGTTCAGAATGCACATTTATTTATTTATTTTTCATTTAATGTGTAAAAAGGTTTGGCGGATAACAATTAATAAATAAATTACAAGACTTTGATAATTGACTGCACTTCATATTTATAATCAATAAATGCATTGATATAAAATCTAATTTCAGTTGAAAATTGCAATTAGAATTTTTGTTGCTCTTGTAACTGCTGCCAAATATCTTGAATATTTGGTATCTTGTTTAATACGCTAGACAGACTATCGAAAATAATTATGCACAAATTTATTAAAAAGGCTGCATGCGAATCCATATTAAGAGTAGCTCAATTTGATATATATATATATATATAGTGAATAAATTATGTTTAGCTGTTGCACTTGAATTTGTATGTTGATTTGTGGTCCCACAAGTTTACTGTATCATTTGAATGAGTGTAGGGTGTTAGCAAGTCGAGAGCTCTTTACTAGAATGTCCTCACTGCTGTTATTTACTATTTTGTATTTTTACGCGTTCTAGTGTGAAATTTGTATGAAATCCCAAATTATATTTCATGTGAATCTTCCATATATGCAACGCAAACAGGAAAATCCACAGCGCCTTATTTGTGTACCATATATGTATTTGTACGATATTTTGCCCTGCAAATTCATGATTTTAATTGGTTTGGTCAAGCGGAAAGCATTCTTAATGCTATTGTTGGTAGACGGACTCTTTGGGCTTTTGTAATATGCTTTAAATTTCTTTTTTTATATTCTGTGGAATTTATAATATTGTATTTTAATATTTTTCATCATCATTTTGATTGATTTATTCAAGTGAACAAATAATACTACTCTCTGACTTTTTGGCCGCATCAAACTTAAAGCAAATCCAACGAAGTATGGAAAAAGTGTATTTGAATATATTTTTTCTGTATTCATTTTGTTTTTTTTTAATAAGAGGACATAATAAAATAGTCAATAAAACTTTTGTTTAACTGCATCAATACGCCCCTGCGAATTACCTGTTTTTCAACTCAGTTATTTTCGTTCGCCAAATTTTTATTTTTTCGCGTTTTACTTTTATTAGTCTGCTAATTGAAAAGTTATCGAAAGACAAAGTATAAAAATAATGAATGCCTTTCACATTTTTTATGGATATTATATCATGTGTGAATATTTAAATTTCAGCTCACAAAAACCTGAATCGAATATGTGATGCAAGCCAGTATCCAACATTGTTCGTTTTTCTTGCCTAGGCCTATATGGCTATTAACGCTTTCGTTTTTGTTCAATATACTCGTACTAAAAATATGTTAATCCATTTTTCAAAAGGATGTAAATAATATTGAGATTAAAAAAAGGGAAATATTTGAGTTAATCCAGCCGTGGGTCAGGAATTTTAATTATTTATTGAAGCCCAATATCAATATACGCAGAATGACTACACAAATTAAAATAAAATACAAAGTTACATTTAAACTTAAATCCAAGAAAAAATTAATAACTACTACGGCATAGTGGGGCGTAATCTACTGCGAAGCAATATAATACATGTTATGCTTGAAAATTGCGGTGGATATAGGCTATTGTGAAATTGGTTGAATAATTTTTTGCACCGTTTAAGGAGCATTACTAGCTTTATACTATATCTTTCAAATTTTGGCGACTGTTGACTGGTTTTATCGATTTACCCCGCAGGTATATCGTTTAAAATTTATACCCAGATTAAAAATTGTGGAAGATATGCGCATTTAAGGTTTCTGGGGAGTGACACCTTCTGTATAAACATTTAAATTGAAATTTATTAATTTTAGAAAATCATTTATCAATAATCAGAAGTGATACAAAAGTATTAATCTTTAAAGTAATACTAACAGGTATCGCTTTCTAGCGGAATTTTTAAATGAGTCTTAAAATATTTTCGTCATAAAGCCGCGAGAGCATCAATCATAGAAACACTTCAATTGTGAAATTCCAATGATAACCCAATTAAAGCTGCTTAAGCATTCTCATTCACAGATGCCAATATAAAAGTTATTAAGTATACGCCGCATGTGTTAATGCCTTTTCATGAATCTTATTCTGCACTTTGGGGTTTTATTACAAAAGTGCGAGCCGCTCCCAATGACTATGAAAAGTGTTATTCGAAATTCACATGTGTGTAGTATGTGTATGAGTGAATGTTGATGTGGGTTAGGGCGAGAAAACAAAGCTGTAAAACAACAATGACGGAGACAAAGGAGCCATAAAAGCATGATGACAGAGCCATAAACTGTTAACAAAAATACAAAATGTGAAAATACGCATACACATATCAAAACTCCCTCACATGAGTGTCAAATCAAACAGCAAACAAAGCAGAAGCAGGAGCGTTGCCTGCACATTAGCAATCTCGCTGTGATGGCTGCATTTTGTCATGATAAACACTTAAAAGCCACAGAAATCCTCAGGAGTGGATATGAGATTGGTGTTCGTTAAGCATTTCTAGCAACAAAAATCAATTCAATATTGACTCTTTAAGAATATCTGACAGTGGTAGGATCAACTCTAAACAAGCTATATTTAAAAAGCAAATATATTCCATTGACGTATTGATTAGCAATTTTGACATAAGGTGCCGTTTGACATATTTTTAAAATTTTTCCATCCCTTAAATTCGTATTTTAATAATAATTAACAAAAAAATAATAAATAAAATATAATTTCATATTGTTCCTTGTAGACTTAAGAGATGTCAACTTTCTATATTAGCTCTTGGCTCAACAAATGTTTTATTTGGATTATAAATTCAATTTGTTTAGAGTGAAGTGTTGGAGCACATATTTTTTTTTGGATAAACAAATAAAATGCATTTATTCTTGATGAAGTTTTCCAATATGCCAAATTGAAAATAATTATGACATGTCTGTATCTGTGCTGGCTTTGATTTCTTATTCAATGGCTTTATATATATGTTTTATTTCAATGCATTGGAGATATTATAATAATTTGTTTTAAGAGCTGAAGTAAAAGTTCAGTTGTGTTTGCCAAAAGAATTAACTCATTAACATACAAATATAATCACACAGACTTATAAATGTATTGCATATACATATACATACATATGTATATATTTAAGCGAAATTCCGAAAGCAACAAAAATGGGCTTTGATTTTTTTTTTCCATTTTCCGTCATTCGGGGCATTAAAGTTTTTATATGCGTATTTATTAACTTAACAGTTTGTGTGTATGGGTTGGCGTATGTTTGTCTCAGTGATTTCAAAAGCGCGTCGACTTGTTTGCGCCCACGTTTCAGTAAAAGTTTTAATCCCCTTTTCACAGAGAGCATCAAAAGCATTTGGCCCTGACTGCAAGGCTGCTACAAGAATAAAATCGTAAATTTAATTTATCCTCTTCAGCTAAAAAATACAAAAACAAAAAATGAGAACTGCAGACATATACACTTAGCAGCCCATGTGTCCTTTTGTATCCTCACAGTCGAGCATAGAAGCGATAAGGGGAAGGATCAATTGTCATTTCATTGAGCAATGAGCCGGTGAACAAGTGGCAGAACATTCCATACATGAACGGAATAGTTCAATGGAATCTAGCACCACTTAATGCTTTCAACTTAGTATTTTCTCTGTTTCGTCTCAGTTAGTTTGATCTATGGCTTAGAATTAGTTTTCGCATCACAAATGACACATAGTTCAAAAAGTATCGAAATGGGAATTCATCAAACAAAAAGCACAATTATAATTAACGTTCCTTAAATATTATTGACGCATATCCACTTTCCATTAAAGTGCACAAGATGCTCTAATAAATATATTCTTCAATTAAATACTTATTTATTTTCACTGTATTTACTTAATTTTCTTTTCTCTAGTATACATATGCTCTCTGATAAGCTTTTTTTTTAAACTAATGCTTATGTTTTGTGAACTTGTTTGATCAAATCGATTAAAATGGAAATGTAAATTATTATATATATTATTTATATGAATGTAATTTTCCAATTTTGAAGCTTGGAATTTTAAAAGTTAGTTATTGAATTTGGGTTAAATTAAACTTGCTTGCGCAGTCTTTATAAATCATGGTTTACGTTCCATTTTCGCATAACTGCTTAACGCCCTTCGGCGCCATTATTGAAGTTAATTAATCAAACAAGTAGATTGCATGTTATTCCAGTGAGTTCATTCAAGGAGTTGTGGCTTCTTTTTTACTTGACAGAGTCTTTAATCCCATGACACGACCGATGTGTCATTTTAATATAATTGATGATATCATTTTGCATGTATGAAAATGTATGAATGTATAAAAACAGCTTTAAAAACCAAACAGAAGTAGCTGGTTTCTTTTCTTTTTTTTCAAGGAATATGTCAAATTGACATTTTGTTAAATATGAGTTTTATTTAAATGAAAATAGTTATGTTGGTTGCTTTGAAAATAAGGGGAAATATAGTTAATTGAAACAATTTTGGAACATATTTTCACAAACCTAATAAAGATTCTGATGAATTAAGCTTAACGTTAAATCATAAAATGCATTCAGAACAAATTGTGATTAGCACTGACAAATGAAGAAATAACGATTCCGTGCTGCAACATACTAATATGTGGCAAGAGTGTCAACGCAGCTTAACGATGTGCGTAAGTGCAACGCTATCCATGTCACTGGCGATATCATGATGAGGCGCCAGTTGAGGCGCCGGCGAACGCTATTTGCCAATCGACGAACTGATTGATGGCGTGGCTGCGACTCATATATCAAATGCGCATTTAAATGGCCTGACAGACGGGGGAAGGGTGAGAAATAAAATGGAGACAGCCAGACAGACTGTTCGACAGTCCAAAGGGCAGACTGTTTGACCACACGCAAAGCAATTTAAAAAACCATTTGTCGGCATAATGCGAGGGGGACAACGGACAGCGGAGATTCCGCACCAGATAGAAGTGGCACATTTTCCAAATAAGACTTAGGCTACGACACGCCACATAAAAAGATGGCGGTGTGAAATAAAACCGTTTCCGTCTAGCCCGCCCTGCAATCGGAACTATCTCTGTTCACATGCGTGTAACTATTCATTTATGTTGGTCAGCTGCTGCTCAACTGAGTGTTAAAAATTCAATTTACACAATTTTGAACGCAATTAAATTGGAGCTGCGTCCCCACATCTCATTCATTCGCATTCCTTCATCATCGCGGAGCACGCAACTTGCTCCTAGTTTTTATATGTTTCACATTTTGTGGGCTTGATGCGTGGGCTGGTCGCAACTTTTATGTTCATTTATTATGCATTAAGTACTCTATTAAATTTTTGTTGCCACTCTTCGGCTAAGCCATTTTACCATGAGTAACATGAAATTTCTTGTACATATACACATGCATGTACATAAATATACATATAGGTAGACATACATATGTATATGTGCTTTTGGATGACCCTCAGAGTTACTGCTGGTGGTGGTTGTTTATTGTGTGGTTTCTTTTCAAAGTTATAGGGTGCTTGACATGTGGGTTTTATCGCCAAAGCGGCGTATGCACGATATTCATTTGATTTTGATAACACCATAAATATAGAGATAAGATAACGTAAGTTTGTTGCACAATGTGTTGCATGTGAGTTTCATATAATGATACATTTCTTATCAATTCTTGGAATAGGTCAGTTCGCAATTTGCCACATATTTGTGAGTTTATTTTTTCGATCTATATACAGTTTTATTGAAAATTGGGATTGAACTTAATAAAATAAGATAAGGGATATAACAAAAATAAAATGGCTAAACATTTATTTATAAGTATATATATAAATACTTATATTTTGAACTATGAAAGTTAATGTTATTTGAAGGTAGAGTAGATGAAATTGTACAATTTGGAAACATTTGTGCTATTCACAATGCTTTTGATGACCTCAGATGACATTAAGTGGCACGACAATGTAACGGAAATCGGCCTAAAATGTACTCGGCGTTCTTACACATATACACGAGTCGCTCAAACACCCACTGATGCGGACAAAGCGTGCGTGATTTATGGCCTACCATGCACTGGGTGCCTGTTCTCGCAGCGGCAAACACTTTCTGAAGTCGGCCAGCAAACCAGAGTTATGGCCTGCCTCTCAGCGACTTATGCAACTAATGCAACTCAGCGTCGTCGCGGCCCAAGTGGAAAAGTTATTTACGGCAAACTTCTACAGCGGAAAGTGGGGCGAACGAAACATGGCCTACCTTGCGCACTTTTTAAATCATTTTTCGCTATATTTCTATTCAAGATTTTATTTTTTCCGCTATCCCCACATCTTGGCTCAGGCTGGCAGCCATTTTGCATTGTGCAATGCGAGTGAATGGAATTAGGATAGCCGGGGGGAGGTGGGATTGGTAACGTTATTTGCAAATTATGTTACTTTAGTCAACTCGAATAAATCTTGGGCGAAATCGCGGGCCACTGCTGCTGCTCTTGCCCACACACACAAATCACAGGCAAATTAGTTAGCAACTCTGGCAAAAACTTGTTGAGCTGTAAGTTCGAGTACTACTATGTGTATGGCCAAAACTTGACGCTAATGAGTAAATGTGGCAAAAGTTTAAATTAATTTTTGAAATGTGCTGCTGCTAACTGTTGGCTGCAAGCGTCCCACCAATAGCGACAGGGCCAACAATTTCAATATCCTTTATGTACAAGGCTCTTTAATTATATTTTCGACACTGCCTGACTCTTTGACCTAACCGCCCGCTGGCCTCGAAGCTTTGGGCATTTATGTTGCCACAAAGTCGTGTGCTTTTCAACTTTGCACCTCAACTCAGTTACAGGTCCAAGTTGACCGATGATTGCTATTTAATATCAAAAACAGGAACAAAACCGGGTCAGCAAAATGCATATTTTTATAACCTGTTTTCATAAAAAGAAAAATAAAGTAGATGTTATATACAAAAACTGACAAAGATGATTACACACTTTATCTGCCATCCAGTTTCCTCCTCGTTGTATTTTACTTTTATAGCTTTGTCAGTGCAATTCATTTGAGAGCAAATCAGATAAGTTGGTAATAACGTTTAATGACATGTATTTATGGAAAATTCGTTAAAAGTTTAAAATGACAGTAAGGACCTTTTTGTAATCATTATCTGCATTCTGAATAGAATACTTATTATATTTTAAATTACTTCAGCAAATTAATAAACGCACATTTCGTATATACACTCGTTGAAAATATGGATTTCAATTTTATAATTTGAAGCAGGTATTTAGTTAAATAATTTAATTTTAATAAATAAGTACACTAAATATTTTGGTACAGCAAATGGCTAAATAATGCACAAGCGTCCAACAAATCAGACTAAATTTCCTAATCAATGAGTTCGCCATTTGCACTCGAGAGGAGCAACCTATGGGATTTAAAGGACAAGCTGTATTAAATTAAATTAAAGCTCATTAAGTGCATTTAATGCATTGGGTGATAAACTCAGTCCTGAAGTAATATCAATTTGTATGGCACAATATATATATAGTGTATGAATATAGATGGATGTGTAACCAATACGCCGTTAACCTGATTGCGCCCTTAGCAATATCGATTGACTTGAAGCTGCTGCTTGGACACTTGACCAAAATGCCTCGCAGCAAATTGTGGACAAACTTATTTGGGCATAATTGTATATTAATTAGAACGCTTCGATTACCTTTACAATATATAGAACAATTGAGTTTACTAGCCAAACTGCAGAAGATCTACACTGATGTATGTGCTATGTGTGTATGTGTGTGCATGTGTGTGTGTGTGTGTGGCTTTTCACAAATGCCTTGGGTGCTTCAGCTAACATAGCAATATATGTATATATATATATATATATATATATATAGGTATACGTGTGCTTCTCGCCATTTTGTTTATGTTGCGCATTTCCGGCTCAACTAGATGTCCTCCCGTTGAATATGCGTGTGTGCGAGCGTGTACACTGAAAAAATCCAAAACTTCTTGAAAATAAATGCAAAACACTGGAATTTTTTGAGCCAGGAAATTACTAAGACGTATTTTAGAAAGTAGAATAGTCTACCTATCGTTGGTATTTCTGAATTGCAGATTGATTTTTGTTCAGTGTGTGTTTGTTTTTGGGAGCAGTTGATGCTCGGCTGCTTCGCCTTAGCTGTCAATCACAACTGGTTGACAAATTGCTTTTGGACTCGACTGACGTGTTGACAGCAGCGCGCAGTTCTAGTTGGAGTCCCTCTGAACCCTCCCATCCTTCAAGCCACAGCAGGATACGGTCTGGCAGAGTTATTTTTTTTTTTTAAATATAACTCCTAAGAAATGCATTTAAATGAAGTGCTTTGATGACCTGACATTAACACTGTTGCAAGCCGTTGCTGCTGCTAATGTGCCGCAAGCATCGTCCTGTCATTTTATTGAAAGAGTTTGAGCAACTACTGTCGAGACACATTTTCAGTTTTCCAGTTGAGAAACCTAGGCCAAGCTTACAGCTTACACCTGGGCTGCAAAAAATATGCGTTAAGTTTAATGTCGCACGAAGCCAAGTGAAAGTTGCATCTGGCGTTTTGCTTTAAATGTGTATAAGAAAAATACATTGGAAAGAAGGGAAAACAAAAGGAGCGAGCGACAAGAAACATCGTTAGAAAAGTACTTTTACTTACTGTCATTCAAAGTTCCCCTAGGATACCTCCGAGTTTTAGTTCGACGTTTGCATTTGTGGCGACCACAGAAATTCTCCGTCAGCTTTCAATGTGTGTAGTTGGTGAGTTTGCCTTTGGATACAGATATGCGGATGGGATTCATTTAGGTTACGACAACCAATAAAGTAATAATATTCCCATATGACATTTGAATGACGGCGCATTCAATATTTTTGAAAGTTTTTGACATCGGTTAAGGCAAGACATATATGTAGGAATAGGAATAGAAACAGAGAGAGAGAGGAAGGCAGAAAGAAACTGGAAGTTACGGGTCAACGCATTAATGTTGTAAAATCACAGAGTATATAGTAAAGTGAATATGTTATTCTTTTAGAAGCCAATCAATAATAGTAATAAATAATCAATATAAAGAAAAATCGTCGATTCCGAGTTGTTTTATATATTATTGCACCAACATATATATTGAAATACATGTGTATATGCAGAACGAAAACTATCTACTTTAAGAAAAGGACCAATCGAGGCTTTCCTGGACATTGCTTAACTTACTATTATTCAGTCTACTCTGAATTTGCAGATATGGGTAGAAACTTATACACCATGAGGGCGAAGTCGACTGCATGGAACCCGGTTCCACAATTTGGCAGACCTGATTTTCCAGAACGGAGCATATATAATATATTTATTCACGTAAATATCAATTTTGTCACAAGGATGATTACGAAGGTGATTAACAAGGACCACAAGGACCACAAGGAACTTGAGGACCACATGGTCCAACAGGTCCGCAGTGTGTATTCCATGGTGTCGGCGCGCAAGGATAACAGGGACCGCACTCGGGCGATTCGTAGGGACAGGGAGGTGAGCAAGGAGCACCCGGTCCACGTGGACCACATGGCCCATTCGACAAGGGTCCGCAACCCGATCCGCACGGACCACAAGGTGCGGGTATAAATGGACCCGATGGCATTGTCAGCCCGCATGGTCCACAATTTGGTACAGCACAAGTTCCACCACAGGGCCCACATGGTCCACCTGGTCCACATGGGCCTGGTCCACAGGGTCCACACCTGCCACGTGGTCCACAGGGTCCACAGGGTCCGCACGGTCCACCAGGTCCACAGGGCCCGCATGGTCCGCAACGTGTCTCGCACACTGGATACTGATTTGTGGAAAAGCAGGGAAGCGGGCAACAGGCGCCACCCGGAGCACATGGTCCGATTGGACAAGGTGGACAAGCGGCACTTGGCTTATAGTTGATTGGTCCGTTTGGGTAACAACAGTATTCCCTTGGTGGAGGTATGTCTATAGTTTGCGGCTTGGGTTGACATAGTATCGACTGGCAGACTTCTCGCGGCTCGCAAATACGCTTTGGATAGCAGACGACATACGGATCTGGTATCATCGATGGGTAATATATCACTCGGGGCTCGCGAACCATTTGTGAGACCCAAATAAGTTTTGGCACCTTAATGACCCGGGTTGCATCCACAACTTTAGGAACCGTTATTTGCCTGCAACGATTCACGACCATTGGCTCCGGCACAATCTTTTCCGTGAAGACCACCCGCTTCTTGCATATTAGGCGTGGGGGCTGTTGTACTGTTATGCACTTGGGAAATGGTGGTGGGATGCGAGGTGCACACTGCGGCAATGCCTCCAGCTGAGCCGAATTGTAACATTTTGGCGAGCACTCAAAAGGTCCACAGCAAGGATCACAGGGGCTGCACGGTCCGGAAGGCGTACACATTATTCGAATAAAATAAAAAAAATTTGTTTATTTTGGTGAAAATAAAATTTTTTTAAAAATGTTTTTTCCGATACAATTTGGATGCCGATCGAATTGAAAATGCATTTCTCTCACACTCTAAAAGTTGTTACGTTTCAATTTTGAATCAAATATTCGCCAGCTACTAGATTGTTTGCTCCCAGAACCCTGTTCCAGCGCTGAATTGTGATTAAGTGTCTTGTGTAAGGGCTTTACAAAAATGGGCGGAAGTGGGCGATAGGTGAGTATCGTATATCACATGACGTCATTATTTAATTTTCCTAAGGAGCAGCCGAGACGAGGTTGCAGTCGGAGCCCAACACCTCATCGAGGTCAGAGCACAGGGCGGCTCATCAGACTGCCGCCCGCCTTGATCTGGCAGCGAGTGTGACATAATGTGATAAATGACGATTTTATAATCGTTTTTAGGTATGTGTATATGTGTATCTATGTCTAAGACTGCAGAGCAGTCGGCGTCTCTGGTCACTGGCCAACTTTTGTGCTGGCCAAGCCTGGCCGACGTGTTTCTGTCAGGGCTGGTGCTGGTGGGCTGGTGACAAGACATGGGCTGCGCCACTTTGCATGTACCAGCATTTTTGGGCTTAACACTGTCCAGGATTCCGGACTGCCCGGCCCAATCCTTTTTGCACACTTTCAAAAGTTTTATCTTGCTTGTATGTATGTATATGCACATGATAAATTATCGTTTGTATAGTTTTTGATGCAATATGATGTTCTTGTCGCCTTCGTCTGTTGTTTGCGATGTCCCATGCAGCATCCCCTGATTCAGTCCTGACTCCTTCTCCGTCTCCGTCTCAGTCTACGTCTCTGTCACTGTCCAAGTCTCGTCCCAAAATGTTTGATTAATTGAATTTCACTTTGAGACAAATAGAAATTTTCATTTCGTTGGCATGCAGACAACGGTTTGCTGTGACATTTTCTGGATAGGTATATTTTGTCAAAAATTGAATTATTACAAAGGGAATGTGAGTTTAATTTAATTTAGACAATTTAGGAAATTATTTTATTATTTGGGATAACATAAATACGTAGTAACCAACACTAGCAATATAAAATAATAATTGTTTATCACAAATATGTCTATCTAAAGAATTCCATTAAAATATAAACATACTACATAGAATTTTAAGCTACATGCTAAAATTTGGAATTTCGTGGAATATCTTATTTAATCAAACATCACTAATACGCTATATATGAAAGAAATATATTGTATCTATATTTGTGAAGCGAGGGCAGTTATCAATAAAATGAAATAAATTTAATTTACCTGGGGTATACCAGAATTAATATTCGCGTCTTGAAGCCTTCAGCTCTCATAGTCTCTTAGATAGATCACAAAGACAAACAGATAGGCAGACGGGAATGGGTATATCGACTCGGATGTTGATCCTGATCATGAATAACCAAAGCAATTCATAGAGTAAAGACTAAGCTAAATAATCCATGTACTGAGCAATGCAAAGACTGTGCTTGGAGTATCAATTTTGTTAACAATTTTCACATAAAACCCATCATAATAGAAAATTGAAATCAAGTCTGGAAGCAAGCTGCGCATAATGTCAATCAATGTCCATAACTATATCACCATCAGCATTACCATCAGCTTCAACATCAACATCAACGTTCACATCAGCTTCAAAATGAAACATTTTCATTCTCGTCGTTGCGTCTTCAGCGTAAATGCCATTAAAGTGCATTTTAAAATAGAGTAATAAATATTTACATAGCTGTGTGAAATGGCAGCCAGCCAGCCAGCGTTGGGGCAACTTTTGGGGGCGTGCACGGTTGATTGCCAGCCCCATATCGTAATTGCAGATAAACTTTGTGCCATTCACCTTAGCGCAGATGTCTAGTTGCCCCTGTCTACTTCTGCACCCAAGCAAGCAAAACTGCAAAGTGCTTTTGAAACATTTTCAGGCGGTTTCATACCCACAGCCCACCTTCCATATTACTGTTAGTGTGTGGGTGTGTGGCATGCAGCAGTTTCTGCTTTTTGCGCCTTCAACAACCTTATGACTGGAGCTGTAACGAAGCTATAACGAAGAAATATGCAGAATATCGAGAATCAAGCCACTCCCTCACCCACGACCCCGCAACCTCGTTTGCCTTCATTACACTTCTGGCAAGCATCAGCAAAATGCATTAAACTTGCTAAATATCGCAAACTTAATGACAACATTATCTGTGGCCGAATCCAAACTGCTTCGTTCTTTGCCTGATTGGAGCTATATGTGTTTTACTATGCTCGGACCAAATTGTAACTATAAATTTACAACAAATTGAATAGATTTTGATTTAATGTACGGAAGAACGAATCGCTGTCTAATAAATTACACATGTGGCAAGCATGGAACTTGGTTTACTTGGAGTTGTCCTCAGGTTAAAAAACCGCCCTCAGATGATGCCAATGCTAGAGAAAATTTGTGGAAGTTATAGATACAAATATCCGTGATCTCAAGACACTCCTTAAGAAAGGAGTAGAACCAAATAACTCTGGAAATCAATATAAAATAGTTGTAGATCTAATAGGGAAAAATCACCTATAGATCAGATGGGAGCCAGAAATAATGCTCGAAATGTATTTAATTCTATTCAAATTATTGTTTTATAAGTGACACTAAAATGGTGTATATTTCTATGTATCTTCGGTTATTTATGAAATAAAATAAATATTTGTTGTATGCTTTGTCAAGAAAGCTGTGAAAAACAGACACAAGATTTATAAGCCGAGAAACGCGTCAAAGCGTGATAAGCAAAATAAATCACAAGCAATTGCACAACTTTTACACCACATTAGAATATTGAATAATTTATACAAGTAAATCAGATTGACGGAGAACAAAAAACACGTCAGCTATTCTCAAACTGATAACAATTTCTCTGCAAAAGCGGTCTTTTAATTTATTCAGTTTGTTATGGCGAACATTTTGTGATCTGTTAACAAATGGAAATTCATATTCAATTCTGCCTATTCACAATCTATTTCCAAAACCAAGGTCAAAGAAATTTTTTCTTCTGCATCGTTCCTATGAGCAAAAAGATCTCAATAATATTTCTTTGATTTTTAATAGGTAGCGTTCTAGCTAGAAACAAAGGATAGTTTAGTCCATGTTTCTATTCCCTTATAAACCGGAATTAAATGGCTGATATATAAATTATTGTTCGGAACTTTAATATATGTATATATTTTTGTCCGTTTTAAACAACTTTTATTTATATATTTTGTTTTACACAAGTATTTAGAAAAATACCAGTTCAATATATTTTATATTATTATTTAAATTAAATAAAACTATATACATATATACAGTATATATGTCAAGTTGAGGGAATAAGCTTTGTTGCATATTTTCAGTTACATTTTCCCAGTTCCCAGCTTATGTCCTGAAAGGGCGTTGGCACTATGTTATTTTGGATTCCTAATAACTGTAATTAGCTGGCAGTCACAAAGTTATGACTGTCAGTTAACTAACATTGCGGTATGTAATCTAACGTAACACACCGATGCCTTGGCCCATTGCTCAGTTTAACGACTGTGGCTGTCGGAATAAACTTTTGCCACGTGATTCAGCAACATCCACGCAGCAGCCACATCAATAACTAATTTTTCATAATTAATGTGTCGGTTTGTGTGATGTCCTCTTGCCATATTTACACTATATAAAGCAAGCATCCATGTTCCTGTGTATGGGAGTGTTCATGTTCGTGATATAAACAATTGGGGATTGGATGAGGATGCCGTAATGTATTTCATTGTTTTTCGTTGCTGCGCCGCCACATTCCACGTTGCGGGTGAACTCTTGCAGATAAATTAACCGTTTCATGCTTGCCCATATTCCGGTTGGCCGGAAACATCAAATATTCGCAGCTAAATCATAATCATAGCAGCGATTATTTAAACAACACTCTTTCCAGTTGATGTACCAGCACCTCAAGGGATACTAAGCCAGAAACCGAAAGACACAAGAGAATCATACAACAATATCTTTTATTAAATTAAATTAAATTAAATTATAGTTTAAGCCCATTTAATAAGGGTAAACTAAATAAAATGGAAGCACCTCCGATTCCATAAGGAATATATGTACATATATATTTTGTTAACAGTTTACAGTCGAATCGATATACCAACATCCATTTATATGAACACATTGATATCAGTCGCTTTTAAATTAGAGATTTCCATAACTGCTATCGAGTTGCGAATATCGATACATATCCATCATTACTTATCATTCCAATTTATATATTATGTACTTTGACATATTATTGACCAACTGTAATTTTCTTCAAAATCAAAAACTTAGCATATAAACATCAAATAATATATTCAACAGCTGGGCTTAGGGTATCTCGTAGTTGAGCTCACTCGATGACAGCAAATATTCAAATATTTCATAAATTTAACAAAAATTTAATTTTAAATATGAATTACCACATCATATTTTTAAACTCAAATATAACAAAAATTTTATATACCAATTTTTTTATTTAATTCCTGTATGCAACAATTTCTTAAATTTACAAGTGCAAAAACATTTTAAATTCAGATTCTTGCACGTTCTTATGTCGTCTCTGTCAAATATAATATATATGTATATATAATAGGCCGTAGCTTCTATTGGCCAATTTAAGAAGCTGATTTAATTTTTTGCTGCCTACTTTATCCGATGGTCAAAAACTAAGCCTCGTAGCTGTTGGGCTTAGCTTTTGAACTGCATAAGGTGTACCTGCTCACCTCACTATCCCTTTTCGGCCAAAAATATATTATATTTAAATAGAAGCTTATTAAATATAGCTTTGATCCCATTTGCTTGTGCTCAATTTACGAAAGCATTTTGCATTAATTAAGCCAATTTAGCTGTCACATAAACATCTAAGCTGCTGACGGACCCAAATACAAATGCAAATACAACAACGAATAAGAATACAAAACTGTGAGGGACATCCCCCCATCAAGATGACAAGCAGCTTGAGGCTGGTTCTTGTTTTTCGTCCTGGTCGTCCTGCTGACTATTTGTTGACTCAGCAACGTTGATTTATGAAAATGTCGCATGTTTCATTAAACCGATTTTGGCCTCTCACTTAAATAACAAAATATTCGTGGTAAAAAGAACTTTAATTGAAATTTTTGCCATGTTGTCAATGCTCATTATATCTGCACTTTTTCTCCCACTCTCCGACTTTCTCTTTCTCTTTCCAATTGTCCCTTTCCTACGAATTTTCCTTTTGAGGTGACAATTTAAGCACGCTCAATGCCATCAGATAATGACGTTGATTGTGCGGTCCCCCATGCTTTATGCATGCTGTACACTCTGCTCTCCACCGATTTGTTGCCATCCATCAATCGCAGGCACGCTCCTCGTCTGCAAGACAAAAGCAACAATAAAAAGAAGAAAAAAAAACAATGCCACATCATGTTGAGATGTTGCCGTTGTTGTCCTTGTTCTCCACTTGCACTCTACCTCCAGTCCAACTCGTTGTTCTTTTCATCCTGCTCATGTTCCTAGCTGCTCTCTCTCTCTCTCTCAGTGGTGGTTTGCCCCACGATGCTCCAGTTGCACTTTGCTCTGACATTTTGAGTTAATGGCATATTTGCATTATAACTCTTGTGCTTGTGCGTTGAGTGAACGATACGTGGTTGGGAATGCTGGGAGCCGGTTGCGTTGTGGTGCGCTTCGCTGCTCCATCCTTTCAACTGACCGCATTGCACATCACCAGCCACGCCCACAATGTGTGTATGTCATTTGCGTGTCCTTTGCTTGTTGCACAATGACGTTGGGTTGCCATGAATGTATGAGACTGAGTCAGAGTTACAGTCGGAGTCGGAGTCAAAGTCAGAATTAAAGTCTGTGTCCGTGGCCTACTCTTGGATCTGGTGCTCAAAGCTGGCTGTGAAGCCGTCCCAGTGTCTTGCTGATGCAGCTGTTAACAAGGCAAATAACAATTTTTGCTTGCATTGAAATTAAGCACAGCTTAACACACAACAACTTTTTGATATGTGAACTCTGACAATTAGAGACCATATTTATATGATCCAATTTTCCATATTGCAGGCCAGATTCTCCTTGCGTTATGGCCTTTGATTGTCGTCCACCATCAACAAATGCCAACATTTTAACACTTAATTAATTATGCTCTCAGCATTTCGAGAGCATCTTAAAATTTAATCTTGATCAAACTTGGAACATTTAAAATAATGTTTGATTAAGCTATTTAATTTTTTTTATAATGTTATTCCTTATGTTATGAATATAAATTAAATAATTTAAATTAAATTCACAGAATTTTTAAGATGAGATACAAATGTCAAAAAGCGTTGCCCACACTCAACCCATTTTCGATAAATTCTCAATACTCGATTTACAAAAAGATTTGTTTGCTATCGAGAGAGTATTGAGAGCTGGAATGTGTGTTCCAGAATCCATATTGCCAAATTTCGATTCAGAATTTTGCGAGGAATTTATCTCATTTATTTTCGCACTGAACTAACTAAGTTCACCATTACACGCTTTTAATATTTTTAATGGGTCAGTGCGTAAATAACAGATTATTTTATTAAGTTGAATAAATACTAAATGTGTAAGCGGATCGTTAATTTGATACTATTTACAACATAAGTGAAATGTAAAATAAATACACTACACTTGAGAATTTATATCACAAGGTGTGTCAAGCTTTATAGCTCATTCCTTGATCCATTGTTCCTTAATTGGTCCTTAAGGACAAATCTGCATCAAGAGTTTGCGCATAGACGGACTGACATATATGGTTTTATTAACTGGGCTAGTGATGCTATTGAATATATACAAGTACTTAATGAGCAAAGGCGCTTTCTTTGATGTGTTACAGACTTCACATCGAAATTGAGATACCATTTTGGGTAATTTGTTAGAGTTAAGTCGGATTCGTTTTTCCGAGTGTATATGGAAAATAAAGGGATTGGAAGCTGTGACATCGTCTCATTTGCGATGATGGTAAATCAGGGCTGGCAATTGGTGACGCATGTCCTGGGCTTGTTGACATGGCAATGACCAGGCAGCCAAATGGGCCTTAACCATCCCCATCCACCCAACAGAACATTCCACGCTACAGTCGCTGTCGAGTTGAGTCTGATGGGCAGAAGGCAGTTGAGGGACATGGGCACTCGTTGATTTTCGTATTTCACAAGCCGGCGTCCAAAGCGTTATGCATGGCCCTTTGATGGCCCAGGCTTTTAGTTGGGATCAAAAAATTACGTTCATTAATTTAGTCAGAGTAGAGGTCGTTGGAGCGTAGAGAGCGTGGTGGGAGGTGGGAAGTACGCTCAACGTTTGACGGGATACTTGAATTAATTTATCTTATCACCCGCTGCATTTGGGATGCCTCATGCATTGTTGACGTTCGAGTTCCACTTATCAACATCAACAGCGCAGTGGCAGGAACAAAAACAAAAACGAAAAACAAAAACATCCGCAACTGCCATACAAAGGGCATGTCTGGCTATCAACATGATCTCATCAGCATCCGCATCGTCATCATAATGACCTTTAGGACGCTATAATCAGCTTCATTATAGCGCATTCATTTTGATGCCATGCGCTTTTCGTGCGACCCGTTTTTCTACACAATTTGCTGCTGAAGCGAATTGAATTCAGGGGTGTGTCTTTAAGTTTAAGTTGGTCCTCACTGAATTTTGCTTGCCTCGCATGCCTTACATTGTGGCAAGTCAATTATTTTCTTGTTTAGCAAATTGCTACACACTCAGCCTTAGTGTAGCTTTTTGTTGTTACTGTTGTTGATGTTGTTGTTCCCATTGCTACTTTGCCTTGTCAAACTTTCCGATTTTCTACATACTTAGGACCTTCACATAGTCCACATCATCATCAGCCTGGTTTGAGTGGTGGATGGATTCCGTCAAAGTTTCGTTGCTTGTTTCGTTGCTCTCCCTATCAATTTTGGGGTTAACAGGCACGTTTGTTGGTAAAAACTTAAATTGCTTTTGAGGTTATTTGTCCGCCAGACGACAAGCAACACTTTCACAGGTTGCAGTCATATGCAGTCATACGGTTTCCAATGCGACAGCTGATAACTTTCCAAATAGCATTTGTTAATAAAAGTTGATTTGCTTAATCATTGCTTACTGCCTCACTTTATTTGTGGAACTATCCAATGATTTTCGATCGTATTCCTCTAAACATGTCTCTCCTATTTAATAGCTAAATTTAGCTTATATGCTACAATTGATTACTGAATCTAGAGCCACTAAAACGACAACAAGATTCGTATCTTTAATATTGCAAGCTGCACCTTCAACCTGTATACCCAGATATAATGGCTACTCAGTTTTCCGTTCCATTTCACACAGCTTGTATACTTAAGTCAGAATTTACTTAATTGCTTAAAATTTCCATAGCTACATTTTATTCAAAGCTTTTAGCTATTTTAGCGAATCTAACAAACCTTTGACTTAATCAAAACGAGCGTGTTACATGCTCCCCATATTCACGAGAACGGTCAAAAACAACATCTGCAACCTACCCGCAGCACACACACGACTACACACGCATAGATGCACAGTAACAGCATGCGAGAGTAGCTCGACCCAAATATCATTTAACACGCGTGTAAACAAAATCGCTTAAATACATGCGCCTGAACAGAACCGAGAACGCCCTCAAACAAACAGACAACTTGGCCAACGGGGCAGCGGTGAAAAGCTGTGGGTCAAATTGAAAGTGAACTGTGAATGTGGGGTGGTGGGGAGATTGAGGAAGTGGCCTACAGAGACTGAGTGTCGGTCCAATATATGCAACCAGAAGCACCCACATTTTGCTATTGTGGAGTCAGGGCTGGAAGAACACTCTGTGACCTGAGCAGAGCTTGTTTGCTTATTATTAGTAGTAACTGAAGTCTGAGCTGGCCCATCATAATAATCAGCATCTAATGGCATGCAATGCGCCAAAACGATATGAATTATTAAAGTTAAGGCGAATTTTCTTTCCTTTCCTATAGCAGACCTGAAGTTCGAGCCTTAGCTCACATCTCAATAAAAGTTGATGGTATTTATTAGAGCATTGTCTAGACCTTAAGTATATGCGTATTTATCTCGATTCAATACATTGCAAATTCGCGTTTTTATCAGCCCAAAATCGAGTTTATGTTTTATGAAGGTTGTCAAAAAATTGCAATGACAAGTGAAAAGCTTTTGGCAAGCGACTGTCTCTGAGAGTAACTGAATTTTGAGGACAACATTTCATTTGGCAGGCCAGGCAATCGATACATGGTCTGCATAGCAAATCGACTGCGGCAAGCGATTGAATTTCAAATTTGAATGAGAATTCGATCTGCAAACAACAATGAATTGGGAGCAATGCTCGATTGTCTAAAGCCAGTCAGTCAGTCAGTTCAATTGGGGCATCGCTTATTTTCTGTAAAATGAAATCCATGCAATATTCGCAGACGCACTTAAAAACCCAAAACTCTCTGGCCAACGGGCAGAGCAACTACTCCTTGAAAAAAAGCTGCCTGAAACATTTTTGCTTTGTCGATGCCCTTAACCTCATTTGTCGACCATTTTTAAGCCCTTGCTTGGGGCAGTATAATATCAAGGAATTGTAATTACACTACATATTAATATTTAAAATATATAAATGCTTGTTTAAGCAAATTTCTAATTCTGTCTTCTTCAAACTCTACTGTTCTTATTTATGCATTATATATGAATTTTATGTAATGTTTAAATAAATAGAATAACTGAAACGTAAGCGGCTGAATTATGCTCTGATAGGGAGTTTAATCTTCGGCGTGCTGAGTCCAACGATTCCGACTTGTTTTTATTTTCCGTATTTGCGTAAATCTCTGTGATTGCTGTTGAATTCTGGATTGGGTCAGTGCTTTGTGTTGAGTTGCTTGTTGTTTTTGCCGTTAACAATTAAATGCAGTTTATGCCAAATTTTCTGTAAATTATATTTGAAAGTATAATCAAAATGCAAACAGTCGGGGGGAAAAAAAATTAAAATTATTTCTCGAGTACTTGCTCAGCAGTGCTCGGTTGCTCTGTTTTCGTTTTCGTATTCCTTTCCATCCACACAACAAGAGAAGCAACAACAATTCGCATGACCATCTCTGTGCCGCAATGGACATTTCTTCCTCTTTCTCTGCCTGTCTGCCTACCAGCCTGTCTGTCTATCTTTTTGTCTGACCCGTTGCGATGCTAATGCTTGTGGCCCATTGCAGGAATCAGAGTCATAGTTGTAGCCATCACAGAAGTAGAGCCAGCATTTTGTTGGTCCTGTGCCTGCTACAGCGCTTGCCACTTGAATACTCTGCAATTTGAACATGGCCTGCATAATGAATGGATCGTCTGCGGCACTCAGCGCTCCATGTTGCTTGCATTTCAGTTGCATTTTCTTTAGTATTTAGGAGTTTTAATTTCCAATTACGACGCACTATAAAAGCACAATTTGTGGCCATTTCGTATGCTGGCAATTTTAAAATGATAATGGACACTTAATGCGTTGCAGAGCTGTGACTAAAGCATATTGAATTATAAAGTTAATATTTAACATTTCGAACTGAATGTGCCAACAAAATATACTATTATTAATTTCAATTAAGCATTACAGTCAGATCTAATATATTTAAAATCATCTGTACTTATACATATATCTTCAAGTAATTCCCCTAAATAGCATTAGCTAAACCTCAGTGAGTAGCAATTGTTCACAATGCTATTGCACAACTTCCGACTTCATAACGGAAATGTCCGATAAAAGCTACTTGCGGTAAGTACTGCCCATTTGCCGAGAAATATTGCCCACAATTTTGGAAAAGCGTACATGATAAATCAAAGTTGCTGTAAGCAGTTTAAGAAGAACACAAAAAAAAATACAAAGAAATATCAGCTAAAATATTTTTTAATTAAATATCTATACATGTGTATTCAAAATGAAAAAAGCACAATTATTTTCTCGGTTAACATTTGTTATATATGTGTAAAATAAATATCAATACATAAAATATATTCACATATGTCCTATTACACTGTACTTGAGCTTTACATCTTCCCCTCTAAAGCATATAAAAAGTTTATATCTTATATTTGAATAAAAAAAACAATTTCACAAAAAAAAAAAAAAAAAAATGCCATCTACACGAAAAAATATCGATTAACCATTAACAGCTTAAACACCAACAAAACAAAATTACTTGCAGTGCACTGTGCATAAACTAAGGTTTCACTACGTGCAGCTGCGTGCTGCGAAAGGATAAACAAAACCCGACTCTCGGCAGATATTTAGAGGGAGTTGCAGAAGCAAACATTGACTGCACAAACCGACTGCTGTGTGTTGCCCCGGGGATATTTACGGGTTGGTTGTCTGTGTGTTGCACGTGCAACGTGCTTGCTGCAACTCTTCTTGGCCTGCCACCGTGCCGACTCACTGCAATTCGATATTTACTTTTAATCTGTACTGATTGCGGCGCACCCATTGCAACAGATGCCTTGACAAACATATTGCCAGAGGCACTTTGCCCGTCATCCAGACAATTGACATTAGGCAATTAATTGAATGTCTTAGGTGCGTGCGGAAAGTGATTGAATTGTGTGTTTAGAAGGGTTATGTAAATAAAAATTGGTAATTTAATAATAAATATCAGCTAATACTTTTCAAATTAACATTTCTAATTTGAAACCTACTTTGAATTTAAGTTTCATTGCCTCTTCACGATTATCAAATAAAAATTAAAATAATAAATAAATGTTTAAATTACTCTGGTAGCTTACAGAGTAATTATTGATTCTGGTAATGAATAAATGCAAATATTTATTTATAAATTAATAATAATAATATAAAACAATAAACTATTTGCCCGTTCACGACATTGAAGTTTCAAATAAATAAATACATCTGCAATTTTGAATAGTCATTCAAAGAGCAAAGAGAATTTATTAATCAAGATGTGATTTTAACATATAAATAATTTTAATTTTCTCAGATTGTTTTTCCTAATTATAATGTCACATTTTAATTTGTTAATACTTAATTCAAAAAGTTATTTTAAAAAGGGAATAAAACTTAAATAGAGACGACTCAAACAATCGGAGAATTTAATTTTAAATTGCTTTTATCGTTTGTACAAAAATGTTGAATATTTCTATTTACCCTTTTAAAAATATATTTTGAGATTTGAATTGCATATGTTAAAAAGTAGATTCACACTGCTTCAAGTCAACACATTGCTTCCATTGTTCCGCCGTTCGTACATTAACATCACTCACACGGCCCGTGTGCCATAACAAAGCAGTTGGCAAATCGCATTTGCAGTCGAGTTACGCACATTTATGTCATACAATTTCCGCATTTCCTCAATTGAGTTGGCCGTACTCGTTATGCAAATTGCTTGCATCAGAACCGCTCGTTGCTGATGTTGGTGGGTGCCTACTCATACATACATTATATGGGCAAGCAAGTAGGCTAACTTTAAAATTGCCTTAAAGGGCGTGGCAAATACAGATGCCACATGCCACAAGCCGCATGGAACACATGCAAATGGGACATTTGGCCAATGTAAATTCGAGTAAATTATGAGGATTGCGAACCCATCTGCATGTCAAACAGTGGACTATTTTTTGGTCCCCTCTGGGTGCCCATAGGTCCGACCGGTTATCAGTCACAGCGTTGCTCAGCACTAAATTACAGGCAAAAGAGCTGCTGTCATTTTTTGTTTTGTGCTTTATACTCTTTTCCGTTAGTTTCTATTTTGCTTTTCTTATCAACATAATAATCGTTTCTACATTGCCAACTGAAGGCCAAGTTCATTGTGCTTTATCATTTTATATGCGAATGCGAATGTGTGTGTCTGTGTGTATGTGTGTGTGTGTGTCAAGGGCATCCGCCGACTGACTGGCTGTTTTTCGGTCACATCCGTAGACGTGTGTGCCCAACGACTGACCCAACTAATTTTATGCCCATTTGCAGTGTGCTGCAAAGTTCTTTTTTTTTATTTGCCATGGCAAAAGGCAAACTCTAAAGAAATGTGTTAACTTTATCTAAATTGTTAAAACATTTACCAAATGACCTCACGTACAGAATTTCATCTTTCGGACGTTGTGCACCATTCTTGTGACCGGGTCCAGCCTAAAAAAAGAAGAAAAAACTGAACCTGAACCTCAACTCTCGAACCTGGAGCAAGATGAACGTGTGTGTGATGTCTATCGCTCGATCGGCTGGCGTTAAGTCTTGTGTCAAGTGTGTGTGTATGTGTATGTGTGTGTGTGTGTGTGTGTGTGTGCTTATGTCGTCTTCCTGAGACGTGACACCCTCTGGACGCGCGAGCATTTGTATATGCTGCAGTTCATTTAGTTGTCGGTGGTTTTCCCTCGGCGTTCAGTGTTGTCTACGCTTTATTGGTTTGCCAACATGTTCTTTATGTCATTTTGATGCATGTTGCAGGGCAACCCTTCGCAGTTTGAGCTCTTTTCATTTTTTTTTTTACTCTGACGTTTATTATGCTTGTTTTGTCGAGCAACACGTCCCTTGTGTATTAAGTACACGCGCCCTTTGACTTTGCCTGTCAGTCAAATTGCCATCGCCTTAACAAATTTAAATGCCCTAACGTAAAGGTTGAAGCTGACAACAGTAAACCAAGAAATTCTGTTGTATAGATTAAGCCGTGCTGAATGTTATACCAAGTTCGCATATGAATACAGCCTTGGCCATATAAACAGCACATATGGAAATGTGTGGCATTGACTTGAACCGAGTACTTAGACTTTACATTCTAACACTCTGCGCTTTGAGATCTTTGATACTATTGTTATGATCCTAATTTTTATTCATGTTTAATAATATGATAACACATTTTCAATGAGAATGTTAATTTAACTTGAAAAATACATTCTCAGTTATAATTTTTAGCATATTCTGAAATTTAAATTGAATCTTAAGCAAATACTTGGCACAAGCTTGTTTTACATACATATACATATGTATGTATGCATGTATATACATATATAATACATTTGTATATTATCTGCTTTTGAGATAAGTTGTACATGTATTTACTTTCTGATTGGTTAGAGATTTGCTAGTATTGAGTAAAGCTTTCCAAATTCCATTCGAATTAAATGATTATGTAAATTTAAGAAGAAGTTCAAATCCACAGAAAAGCTTTTATCAAATGTGTAATTTCTGATTGCTAAGCAATAACAGAAATGTAAGCCACAAGAGTAAACGTAACATTTCTGTTCTATTTAGTTATCAAAACTTTACTCCAAAATGTAAATTCCATTCTTATTTTCATATTCATATGCAAAGGAACTTGCGAAATTTATTTATTTACAAATCAAAGGTAAATAAAAAGTTTTTCATTTTTTTTTCACTTCGAGATAAATTGGGTGAGAAAAAATGAGACAAAGTAGGGAATAGAAGAAGTTAAGGTCCATACTAACATTATTTTTATGTTAGTTTTCTTTTTATTAATCGATTGAACACACCTATGTTAATATTTATTTTAAAAAATTATAATTATATGTGCTTGTATTATTTGTATTTTAGCTTGGGGTACTTGAAGCATACTTTTAATTTTTCTGGAGCTGAGTGAAGGGTATGTGTAAGTTAAGTGTTTTGTGGTGTCTTCCATGCCAGAATATTCATTTAATCATTAAAGAACACGCAAACTCTCATTTTGCAACACAAAAATATGCAAAGTGGGGTGTGTCTAAAATCTAAATCTGATTTGTATGTTGGCTGTGCATGTTTATGTTTTGACCTTTGAAAACAATGCTCTGAAAGTTTAATGAATGCACAGCATGTCCACAGACAGAGGTTGTCTACAAAAAATAAAAAAAAAAACTAACCCAAATAAAAGAGTTAAAATTGTTAAAATTGTATTCGTGTTTTCTTTCATGTTAATGTTAACGCCACTAAATAATTTGCTCTTTTTATGCTAGTATGGACCTCAATTGGAGTCCGTGTGTGTTTGTGTGTGCGTGTTTCTTTAATGTTGGTTTTGCAGCACAGCATTTACAAATGTTTCGGTCTGCTACTGAAAGTATGTTATAAAAATATTTTATGACATGTAAAAGCATCAATAAAAAAGGTTTTGCCACCCCAAATGGCCCAAACCTCTATGCTGCTGCTGTTGTTGTTCTTTTTGTTGTCTCTGCTGATGTTGTTTTTGATGTTGCCTGGCTATGTTTATTGCTGTTGCTGTTGCTGTTGCTGCGGTCGCGCTTTATCCTTTGCGAGGCTCATTATTCATTTCATTTTTGGGTTATTTTTCATGTTTTTTTTTTCTTCTTGTTTTTCTGGCGTTTTGGTTAGCCGTTTACGGGGAATTACATTTAAGTATGTGTTAGAATTGACGCCGTAACAGGTTGTAAATAAAATTGTTTTACATTTGACTTTATTTGAAAGTACGCACATTTTATTTGATGTGCCTTGACTGATAATGTTTCCAAATCAGCATTGGTCAATTAAATTGGTTTTTTAGAATACAACTTCGATAGGGTTTCGCATTCATCTTTGTTCTATTTAAGAATAATAAAACTGACAATTAAATTCTCTCACAAAGAAAAAAGAAACCTTTAAAAAGCCTTGGTATTCTCAAAAGATTTGCCATTCATAAATTAGATATCTTCAATTGTGTTTAGTGAATATTTGTTTGGAAATTTGAGACAATATGAAACAATATAAATTAAATAACCAAATTAATTATATAGTTAATTGGCATATTCAAAAATGATATGGTTAAAAATTGTTAATTTGGCTGAGATTGAGTGAAAATCGATTTGCATTTGGATTCTTGTTTCTTATAATGCACTAATGACTATTCATTTAGTTTTTTGTTTTTAAAACAGGCTGCTTTACAACTTTCTGACGTTGATATCCGATGAAATGAACGAAAACTTCAATTCATCAATTATGCACATTAAAGCGAAGTTGCCAACAAACAGCCGGCAGCAAAAACCGGATTATTTACACTTGCCGCATCAAAGTTGAAAGTAAACCAGCAAAAATTTCTGTCGCACATGCAATTAATCCGATTTTTCATTGGACTGCAGAGCAAATGCAAAACGAAGCTCGTTAAAAGTTTGAAAATAAATTTCATATACTCGAACACACAGTTAATATGATGAAATGGGGAAATGGGTGGGCTGCAGCACGGGTTTCCCAAAAATAAAGAAAAGCGACAACAAACGCGCTTTGATAAGCGGCTTTCAAGGCGAGCCTCACCCCCCTTATGGGACGGAGTCCCTTGACAGAAATGGCAACACTTGCGACCATTTTTCGGGGCAACTTTTACGGCCAAGAAGATTTTTCTTTTATTTTTATACGCCCGGAGAGGGTATTCAAATTTGTTCGTCAGGTTTGTAACGCTTTGAGAAAGACATCTCCAAGCTATAAGTTATATATTTTTAATTGATCAATAGCCAAGTCCGTCTGTCTGTTTCTTTTCTGAAATATTTCTTAAATAAAAAATACCAAAATGGGTCTAATACATCACATAGCTCCCATTATCCCAAGGGTGTTACATTTTCGGCTTGCCTTTTTGCTTGTTTTCCTTTACATTTGCTAATTGTCAGTGTAAAGCCGCAAGCGACACAAAACTTTTTCGTTTTTACTCTTACCGATTTTTTATTTGTTTTCTGGCAACTCTAAAGTAGAAATTAATTTCACTGTAAATGCACATAATCAAGTGTGCGCGGGTCGAGTTGGGCTCTAGCAGAATGCAAAATGATAAAGTGATGCGCAACTGCAGCACGAGACGGTGCAGAGAATGGGGAGTGCAGGAGAAGCAGGCAAGACACTCCATCAACGCCATGGAAAAAACTTTCACAGTGAACGGACAAAAAGATGAAGTACTTGAGCACAGACTTGTCGAGGATGCGCCTCCGAGTCCTAATGAAAAGGCAATCCTGTCTGCGTGCTTTAGACATTTGGCGTACGATGTTGCCATCGCCGTCATTTGAAGCTAAAAGCGAATTGAGAAATGGCTAATTGAAAGACAAAAAGAGTAATGTATGCAGACTGCACAAAATTAATGGAATTCCAGGCATATTTGGGAGATGTCCTAAAAAATGGCAAAGCGAAGTAAAAGTAATGTTATGTAATGCTATTGTTGGATATCTATATAGAAAAATTCAAATGCCATAATTAAAAATCTTAATTTTTTTTAAGTCGTAAAATTTAAAAATATAAACTGAATACAAAATTGTGTAAATTTAAGCATAATTTGAATTTAATTGATATTTTCTATAATCAGTCTAACTAAGAGTACAGTTTGTTCTACTCGTCTTTGTAAACTGCACCCAAATTGCCTTACATGGTTATTTGTTTAATAGAGTCCAGTGTTTTCATTACTTTACTACACTTTTTCATAGCATAATTTTGCTTTTTATAGCTCTTTGGCTTTTCTATTTACCTTTATCTCATTTGACCGTTTTTAACTCAACTTAATCATCCCAATAAACTTTGCTTGAAACATGTCCTCAACAACAACTGAAACAAGCTCTTAATCAAGGCACAACAAAAATTGGCTTTTCCTGCCGCAAGGAAGTTCACTGGCAGCAGCAGAACTTGACACGAACCCCTCATAATCTATGTTAATTTTCGCCCGTTCTTATGCGCACTGAATTGTCGGACAGTTTTCATTTCTTTCACCATTAAAAAAGAAGAACTGGAGTTAAAATTAATGAGGTTGAGAAAACAACAAGCAACTTCACATGCAGCAAGCGCAAACAGTCCTAAAATGCAAAAGTACAAGTAAAAAAAAAGTAAAAGCTGAAATAAAAAAAGATTTTTAAAAAACAGAAGCAAATCTTAATCGTGATCTTATTACCGGCGTTAATTACAAAATACAGCAGGAGCAGCAGCAGCAGCTTCGCAAATAAAAAGAGAAAGAAAATATAAGAGACATTCCAACAGTCCACACGCTGTTTGTTATTTTACTGTTGTCTTATGGGCCAACCAGGAAAATTAAGTTGTCCGCCTCTGCCAGAATGAACTAGAGAGAAACAAAGAGAGAGAGAGAGAGAGAGAGAGCATGGAATGAGAAAGAGAGAAAGGGAGAGAGAGAAAAGAAAAGCTAGATGGCAAAATTAAGGAAATAGACGGCGCAGAGATAAGCAACTGCAATGTGCCGCATTTTGCGGAATTGTGATAGAGTTGTTGTTGTTAATGTAACTGTTGTGGCTGCTGCACAAGTTTTATGACCCGCTGAGCAACATTGTTGCAACAGGCCATTTTTCATTGGAACAAAGCAATGGACCGCATTTTACATGATTTCGAGTGAGATTAAAGATAATGGCAACACAACAACAGCAATGTAAGTGCCTTAATCAAAAACTGAGCAGCTTATGCACTGAGAAATATGTTGTCAAGCTAAATAGTTGAATAAAATGGAACTAATCCTTGGATTTGGGGATGTCTTTTCAAATTTTAGTTAACGACTTATTTACTACGTAGGCCTTACTTCATTTTAAAGTTGTTGAGTAATATATATATGTATTTTACTTTAAATTTTAATTTTCTATTATAAGAAACAGCTTACTCACATTCCTATGAACATTGATAAGTTTTTACATAACAAAATGAAGTTAATAATTGTTAATTATTTTACTCCAAGTTTAATAGCATCAGAAACTATTTTTTTTCTTACTTTAGCAGTGTAATTTTAAATTTTTATTACTAGTTTTTAGAGCATACAAAATGATAGACAAAATAATTTATGAGTCGAAATATGAGAGCTTGCTTTGGGATTGGCTCATTAATTAGAAGCTGTTATGCAACATGATTTAGACTGAAGACTGACAGGCAACTCGAATGAAATACGGTCGAAATAAGTGAGAGAGAAAGAGGGAGAGTGAACGAGTAGAGAATAGAGACTGCGACTGATATCTGGTAACTGGCAACAACTAAAAACAAAAATAGTGGGGAAAATGAGAAGAGCCCAAGGTAAAAAATTGACTGTGGCATTGGTGGAAAACCGAATAAACCGCTGACCGGGGATTACACACATAAGCGGCTTGCATTTACGTTTCCAACCATCAGAAAATCAAAAACAAAAGCAGCAAACAGCAAACAGCAAACGGCAAACGACAAGCAACAAGAACAATAGCAAAAAATATATCCAAACTGAAGCTGAGATTAGCCTTGTTGGCATTAAAGTAGCATCGTTCTCAAATATTTATATGCTCTGCTAACTGGCAGAATACATACATTTCAAAGGTCATATAATTCACAGACTTGTTTCAGATAGGGTATTTTGCTATGGGAGTTAATGTCCTGCAGTGCACATAATTATAAATCAGAGGCTGCTGCTGCTACAGCCTCAGTCTTTGGTCAGTTGCGCTTGGCCACACTCAAATAACTTAACGCCAAGTTGATACGCTCATCGCAGGATTTAATGTCAAACGGTCTTTGAAAAGCCATCATCAAGTGTAAGGACTAGGGCAGATGTATATCGCCCGAACACTGAACGACAAGTACAAATGTTCGCTCATCAATAGCAGCATACAGTGCAAAGTGAAATACATATACGTATACGTATAGCTATATAGTAAACAGGATAAATGGCTGTAGCATGTGCAGATATCTGGGATAAAGAAGAGTAAGAGGTGTGTGGAATACAGTTGGTTCAAAGTTGCGATGCGATGATGTGTATCACAAGCGCATCTAATGTTTGTGGCCATGTTGAGTCGAGCTCATGCACTTTCAACGGACCTGCAACAACAACAATGAAAAATTCTCGGAGATAAATCGATGGCCGCTCTGTTGCCACATTTCCGGCACTGGTCGCAAACAAACCCTAGTTCGTATTAGAGAATTGAATTAGCATTTGCTTTATGCATGAGACACGTTAAAAAAGACACCGAAACTAACAACCCAAACCCATCAGCACATTTCGTTAAAAATGTTGAAAACTTTCCCATTTGTATTTATCTTAACAAACTTTGAGCTAAACTCGAGCACACATGCATAAAAAATGCACTCACACACACCTCTCTCACACAGCGCGCTGTGTGCTTGCCTGCTGCTCGTGATTGCACTACAAGACGTATGCGTAATTTGTCTTTTATTTACCATTGCAAATAAAATACTCTCGTTGCTTTCAAAACCGTAAACTATTGCAAGCATTGCAACTTTGCCGCATCAACCGCATCGAGAGTTGGCTAGGTGAGTATTTTTCTGTATTTTCCCATATATTTCTTTCTTTGTACATTAGCAGTCGTATGATATGAATGCCAAATGTCAAAAAGTTCAGTAATTATAAGCATCCCTTTTAACAGTCGGCTTGACTGATTGGTTTTTTATTTGAATTGTGTATAATTTCTAGATTTTTGTTTAATTTGGCATTTGTACTTTCTTAAGCGTTTTTCTATTAATATTATACCATGTCATAAATTTTTGGACACATCTCCATAATCCTCTTCACTCAAAGAAGTCTCTCAGTTTAACATTTACTTTGATAAAGCTTAGCAATTGTTTATACTTTTTTTTATTAAATCAAAAGCTGTTCAAAGACATTGATTTCTTTCTTGCAACTATCATTTTTTTCCCAGCCAATTTGCATCGTTGTTGACGACAGTTGAGGCCGAGAGCATTGTGTGCAACACAAAAGACATCTGAGCAGAAATGTTGATAAAGTGGTTTTAAAGGAAGAGTGCTTCAGTCGAGGATACTCGACAATAATATATCCTGTAATTGGCAGTTAATTTCCCAAATAAAAAGTCAACAAAATACAAATAATACGTAATTTCACTTGATAAACAAGTATCGAATTAAAATTCATTTTCAGTGTAAGTATCTAGCTCATATCCTTTTCGTGATTGCTTTAACAGAGGGACAGACATATAGGCAGATGACAATGGTTGTCCCTAGCAGGGAAATATATTGTATTGTCTGATTCATATATTTACACAACTTCAAGTATGTATAGGGTATAAAACAGACCAGAAGAAAAATACAATATTTATGCGCATATTAATGGTAAAAAAAGTGCCTTCAAATCCCAATTGCTAGCAATGAAATAGAACGGTAGACAATAAAATAGATATAAAAAATAAAATGTAAAGCTTGAAAAAGTGGAAAAACCTAATAAGGAAAACGTTCGCTGTGTGGAAACAGCAGCCTTTGCCAACGTCCTGCTGTTACATTGTTAAATTGATGAATGCCTTGTGAAAGATTGCACAAAATAACAAAATCAGAATCAAAGACAGAAACATCCAACACCAACAATAACAAAAAAAAGAAACTTAAATTACTGGCATACTTTTTACAAAAAAAGATGGAAGCACAAACAATGTAAGCCTGCTGTGAACAGGACGCTTCGCTTATCCTGGCAATAAAAGCACCTCACCCCACCACACTCCACCCAATCGGGTTCGCTTCTGTCGTGTGTGCTTAGAGGCCTTTTAGAGAGCGTGTGTGGGAGCAACTGGCAAATGTGATGCATGTAAGCAATGAAATAAACAAATCAACATTTTATGAAATATTGACAGGTGATATCAATCATTGTTGTTATCGTTGCCAATTTGTAGCCACATCACTCCCTTTTCCCTATCTGGCCGGCATCCCATTGGCCAGCAGCTATTGACAATTACTTTTTGGTGCGAATTGATGGCAAATGCTTTTTGACAATGTTGTCGTATTGAGCTGTTGTTTGACTAGTCGTAAAGTTGTTAATGACCTTAGCATAAATAAACATCAAACTATACCCGAAATTTGTAGCTATTTTATCGGTGTGTGACTAATTGGCTTACTTTCCAATTTTGCCAGACAAAGTATTGACAATTAAATGAATTTTTTTTTTTACTTTTTAAAAAGTGTGTATTTGAAAGAGATTTAGTCAGCAAAATTGTTCAAGAAATTTAAATAAAGAAAGAAGTTTTCGTACGCAAGCCATCGCCTCTGCCAATTAAGACTATATAAGCTGCTCTTAACTTCCCAACAAAAGGGAATGTTGAACAAAGGCACTTGTCAAAAACCTTTTAAGTTATCAAAGTTTATGCGGCACAATAGAGAGAAATAAATACAAATTCGGCTTACGCAATGTCCAAAAAGCAAAAGCAAACAATTTTTGGATAACATTGAATTAAATATAAAATTTTTTGATAACTTTTTATTAAACTGCATGAAACTAGTATTATGTGTTAAAGCAAACGTGCTGCTCCAAATTATGCAATAACTGCTGAATATGTTGTGTATCTACGAGAATGTTATATATTTGCTTATATGGCTAAGCACATAAAGGTCAATCAAACATAAATACATTCAATTACTTTCCACAAAATAATTGCCAACTGCTATATTAGGTGGCAAATTCTATGCATCGCTATTTAATTTGAAATTAAAATGTACAGGACATGTATCTTAATAAAACAATAACCATTTCGAGCGGTAAATATTTGAAAACACATTTTGTTTAGTATATATTTATGTTTTTGTTCCAGGGACAGGCATTTGCCAGAGATTGGACAGAAATATGGTAATTATATTTGTGGTTAAATAATTTCTGGTTAATTAAGTTTGCATGCAGCTGGCAGAATTTTATTTTTATTTTTTTTGGCCACAACATTGCAATATTTTGGCAAGTGTTTCATTTGTATTGCAAATATATTAATAAATTGCCCAACGATATTATATAATGTGTTCATTTGCAATTTCAAATAAATGGACCGTGTTTTAAGCTAAGCATGTAATCTAATTCAGACAATGTAGTTTTTTGAAACCAGCATTTGTATAAATATTTTATTCTTAGCCAATATTTGGTTTTAATTGGTTTTTGCATTGCGTTGCTCTGATTCGGTTAATTGTAAACTATGTGTAATAATTGAATAAATTGTAATTAGTTGCAATTACAAATCAAATTAAATTTGTGCAGCCAAATGCAATATATGGCATTATATAAAGTGGACATTGCATTGGCTCCAAACGACATTTTTCACAAATATTCTTTAAGCTTCTATCGGTTTGTTAGTATTTGCATTCATGCTGCACATTTGCATAGATCGCAAACAACAGTGCACACCATTTCACAAGCCCAGATACACACGCACACAAACGCATACACAAATAGCCACACACATACACGCAAATCAATTGCTTCCGCCTTTGCTTTGCTTCCGTTTCGCAGACATTGCGCAACCAGCGGACTGCAATGAGACTCTCTCACTCTCGTAGTCTCCTTTCTCTCTCTTTCCCCATCTCTCTCTCTCTCTCTCTCCCTCTCCCTCTCTATCTGCCCCGAATTTTAGCTATCTCTTCGGTCGTCTTTCACCCGCACTACGCATTCGCAACTCTGTCGCATTGTTTAATTTTATTTGTTTTGGACGATGGCGCGTACACGCAACGTGCTGCAATATTGAAAAATTCCTTTGTTGTAATTTGCGTTACTCGTTGACGTTGGCATCGCTTTCGCTCCAATTGTATGCGAATTTCTCTTGCTCCCTCTGTTTCTCTATCTATCTCTTTCTCTATCTCTTTCCTTCATGTTTGATTCTTGCTCCATTTTCTGCTATGTATGTATGTGTTTTATTTCCTGTGTACGGTTGTTTTCATTCTCGAATTTTTTGTGTCAATTGCAATAAAGCCATTTGGTGACCGGCATACATTTGTATATGTATTTGTCAAAGTTTGCCTGTGAGTGTACGTATTTATGTGTAAATATGTGTGTGCATGTGTATGTCTCGAATCGAACTTTGTTTTTCCCCGCTTCATGTTTGCTTCAATGCTGGAAAGTTGTCTGCGGCTTTGTCTCTTCCCAAATCCATGGCATTGTATTTGAACAACCAATTTCGTAAATAATGTTAAAGTTTCAAAATAAAAACGGAATAAGAAATAAAATTATAGTTAGTGAACATTTATTTGCATGTGGCCTATTTTAAAAAATTGTTTTGTTTTTAAAGCTATGCTAATTTCAGCTTTGAGTCGTTCTGACATTTCTTAGTCATGGTTTCTTGTTTGTTCCCGTTTACCGAAAACTTGTCAACTGTAAAATTATAACGCCCATAGAAATTAGGCATTACGAACCCCAAAGCGCATTAAACCAATTACTTTCAACTACTAAGCACCCACAAGTCTATACTTAGTAGGAAATAATTAAAATTTATGCAGATATTTGTTTGAACTTAAATAAATTCCAAATAATTTTACAAAGTTCTCGAATGCGAAGATGACAAGCACAATGAAACTGGACGAGGACGAGGACGGGTACAAGGTGGAGGCCAAGCAATGAGGATGCCAGGTCGGCCTATTTACAATCATTAATCATGGGGACCTGTAATTTATCTTGCGACTGGCTTCTTACTTCTTCCAAGGTGGTTGGGTGTTGGGTATGCACACCTGCAGTGCCTTGAAAAACTTTCGACCCCAAGGATCGCAGCCTCGAAATACTTTCTAAATACTTTTTTAATAGCTTGAGCACTTTACCTGTTTTTACTAAACAACAACAACAACAAAACTGCGACTCCCTAAAACATATGGCAAACAATTTTTTTTTTGCGCTCGCAAAACTTTGTCACCGCCATTGTAAAGTTTTGCGGGCAGCTTGCCCCCAACTTCGAGCCACAGCACCGCCAGTCGTCGCACAATACATAATGACAGCGGCTCAGAGTCGCCAACTTGCACCTGCAGCCGCTGAGAGGCGTCCCATGTTACGGGAACACCCATCGGCGGAGCTGGCAATTTTATGTAAATCTGCCAAATTGAGTGCCTCGCGTTTGTCATCCTCCTATGTATTGCACGTAGTTGGGAGTCATATGCTTTACTCCTGACTCCTCACTCCTTTTCAGATGATTGTCTGCTGCCAGCCCCTGCTGCTTGTTGTTTGGCTTTTGACGAATTCTCTCTGTGTCCTCAATTTCTTTTTTATTATTAATTTCTAAGTTGCGGCTTGTCGCACAAAAATTTAAATGAAATATTTGGAGGGCCAGGTAAGTCCTTATGCACAGCAGCCAAGGAATGACAGCCCAAATTACTTAGCATTATGTGAACATTTTCGCTGGAATTTCTTGCAGGACTTTTATACGAATTCGATCAACCTTAAGGCAATAATTATATGGTGTGCTTAGGCTTGACAGTCTCATGGTGTAATATTTGCGTAAAAGGTCAGTTTTTAACTGATTCATCATACACTTATTTTTGGCCGAGAACGCATTAAAAATAGGGAAAACGGTATGTTGAAGTTGTGGAAAAATACGAAAGATAGAATATATATTCTTGATCTGATTTAACATACCATTCGAGTCAATCTAGCCATGGGCGTTTGTATAATCAAGCCAACCTCTGAAACACCGTCAGACTTGAAATTTTCAATATAAATTCTCTAAAAAAAACTAATATTAATATTTTGATATTTGAAAATCAAATATTTCTTTAGCTATTATAAGTCCCTCTTTGATTAGTTTATTTTTAAAAACTGCTAGCAGTGTGGTAAACTTATTTGTATGAAGATTACACATGTGAAATGAATTAAAGTGGGTCACAGTAAAAAAATCTCACAAGTAAGCTCATTTATATAATTTCTAAGCCATGCCATAAGCCAACTTAATCTAAATTTTTTCGCTTAGATTTCTAAGAAGCTTCCAAGCTAAAATCCCACAACTAAATTCCATTTACAAATTGTTAGCAGAATTCTAAATACCTAACGCCTTGGGCCTAATGACCAAGACAGGCAGAGCGGAAATGCAACAAATAAATACGAAAGGCTACCTAATGCGCCGCACAACAAAAGCAACAATGAAACTGAAATAAACTTGTCACAGGGCATTCCGTTGCGACCGCTCTGGCCACGACTCAGAATGGACAACGAACAGCGGACAGCGGAGAGGGCCGTGGGGCAGTCTCACGCTCATTTACTTTGTCGCTTGCCAAATGCAGCTTCAGTTCCCAGCTAAGTGTAAAACAAAATAACCAACGAGGCCGACTGGGTGGTTGGAAGAGTGGAGGGAGGAGAGGGGGGGGGGATGAACCAGCGTTGCGCGTCATTAGGGCAACATGCACGGCTGAGCTGCAGGCGGCAGCAGTTCCCTGGGACGGGGACAACATGAAGTTGGTGGGTAAAGTGCAAAATTTATTTCACAATTCTCTGTTAAAGAATTTCTATTTCCGCTGTGGGCCGCAGACAGAGCCCCCTCAAAAAAAAAAAAAAAATGCACAAAAAGCAAGCATTACGAAATAAAACTCGTATAAGCACACAGACTTCCATTCAAATACATAGTAGAAACAGAATGCGGGCAACGAAATAAATAATATATACATTTATATAGTATAAATATACGTAAAGTATTTGTGTGTGGTGTATGGTGTCGCTGGCATTTTAATAGTTTTGTTAGCCTTTTTGCAGCCTTTTCCGCCGCCAGGCGACAGGAAGTAACTTTTATGTGCGCCCCTAAAAGAGACTTTCGGGTGAGAAGCTTGGAAATTGCCAACGACTGAAAGGCGTTGCTGTTCCCTGAGCCTGAATGGATTTTGTGGCTCTTTTTATTTGGCACCCTGCAGTCTGAGTACATACGAATTTTGGTAGCCCCCAGCTTAGACTCCCCATCTCCCAGTGTGAACGGCTCTTTAATATAGGCACAGCCAGTCCCTTATCCTATTTTTTTTTGGCGATTGCCACTTCACTGGCTCGGACTGAGCGCCGTCTGGCCGATAATGGAACGTAATGTAAATTGCCACTGAGCCCCTTGCCAAGAAAAACACCAAAACCAAAGTCATGCCGATTCCTGGTTTCTGCTCACACTCTGTACCCGGTTCGTGCCAGTGTTTATTTTGCTATATTTTTTTTTTTAGATGGGCGTGAGGTAATTGTTACGGGCACGAGGAGTTTGTTCGAAAATTGAAATGTCTGGCCAGTTCGTTTAGGTCTCGGCGCACTATTAACGTTTTTGTGGCCCTCCAATCAGCTTAGCTTACGACTATGCGAAACAGATGGTGAGCTATATGCATATATAAAATACATCTTTTCGCCTATAATTTAACTTGTCCTACCTCTGTGGCTATTGGATTTCAAACTATTAAGTCTAGGAAACTGAATCTATGGATCTGAGCGCATAACTAAGCTCCTATTATTTTTCATTTATTAATGGAAAACAATAAATTTTTAAATTGTTTTGCATGGATTTCGAATAAAATTTGGATTATGAATTATCATAAATACATCAATTTTTAATTATGTTAAAGTATAAAAATATTAACAAGGAACATTGTAATAAAATTGAAATTCATCAAGATATACAATATACCATCCACAAAAGTACTTTGAAATCCCTCAAGCGCTCAACACCATCCCAAAATATTTAAAATTTAAATAGAAAAGTAAATAAATCCAAGATATTTGAAAAACGTAATGAAAGTATGTAAAAGAACAACTTGTATGTGTATGCGTGTGCTTCATTTCTCATTCTGGCGTCTTTTTGGGTAAGTCTCCAGGCAGCAATTGAAATGACAGATAAAACTTTCTTCGTGAATTGCTTTAAGTTGACATTTTGAATGCCAGCAGCATAAAATATCAGCGAAAGAAGCCCCATCCCAACCAAGAGCAGTGTGTAACTTTTGCGAATTTTCGGTTGGCTTGCAGAGACAAGAAAAATCAACGCTGGCGGCTCTCAAGCACACATAAGTATAATTTGTTTATCGGGGGCCACAGAACAGAATGAAAGGCTGTCGGTGGGTCGAGTTGATGAGCTTGCCTAAGAGTTGAATTAGTTTCAACATGTTGCAGACGATACTTGAGAAAGCCCATTTGAAATGCACACGAATTTGAACCACTTAAATGTTGTCAAGTGCACAGCGTGGTTTTTGACTTAGCCGGAGCGACAGTTTTCTAAGCGGCTTTTAATTAACAGCCTTCAAGTGCAAGGATTTCAAGGATTTCCCCAAGAAGCCCCACACATGACCAAACGCAGACAGAGCCACACACAAAGATCCGGCAAAAGAAAAAAAGGAGAGAGAGAGAGAGAGTGAGAGAGACAAACGAGCCTCGGGTTGAGTGATGCCATATTGAAATTCATTAAGATGGCATCGCCGTCGCCATAGCCGTCCACGTCGTCGTCTCCGTCGTCTTTGTCGCCAGCATCGCATTAATATGGCAAGTAAAATATTTATGGCATAATTCTAGGAGCCGCTATATCACAGCGCATTGTGCCACTCGTTTGTTGTGGTGCTCGAGTGAGCGTTAAAGAAATTAATTAATATTCTGCTCCACGCTTACGCACACATACACACACTTAAACACGCATGTATGGATGGGCTTAATAATGGCACATGTGTGACGCGTTATTTGTTGCGGCTTATACAAAGCCGTTGCCAAGTTACCGTTTCCCTTCTTCCACCCTCATCCACAAGACGGACACGTAAATTACTTTTATACCCTGTACTAAAAAAAATAACTTGTATAATTTCCCCAATATTTACAGAACTTACAAAATTCAAAAAATAATATACTTGGAGTAGTATTTTAATTCACACCAACATAATAAAATTGTATATGTAATTGAAGAGAACTGACTTATTTTTCATAAGGTATTCAACAGTTCATCAGTTTGTCTGATGACATGTTAACTTTGTTTGCTTGCGGGTTACTTGTCATTTTTCGTTACAACGCCTCGAGTCTTATGTATTGTTTTTGACACTATTGTATATAAATCTGCATGTATACACTCTGCATATATGTATATAAGATATACGAAAGCCTTGCATAAAAGTGTAACCGTGTCCTTGGATGGGAACCACAACTTAATATCCTGGCTCTGACACATCTTGTATCCACTTGCGAGTGCTGTGCACATCAAGTGTGCAAAAGCAGAGTATTAAAGTGGTGTGCAAGTGTGCGAAAATATTTGTTTAATAAGTGTGGACATATTGTAGATCAGCATAGAAAGCCGATTAAGTCGAGTCCCCTCTGTTTGCATGTTACTCAGTTGAATATAAAACAGACAATACAAAATTATTATAATTGCACTTAATTGAAATGCCAATTTGAAATAAGAAGCAAAATAACCAAACAATTTCAAAGACAATTAAAAAATTGCTGCAGGATATCTTCAAGACAAGGACAAGCATTTTTGGCAATAATCTTGTTTAAATTATCTCATTTGGCCTAATGCAAATTTGAAAATTGAAAAGCACATCTATTAAAAGATGTTACTTAGCTAACAAGTAAATGCTTATAAGTAATTTCTATATAGCGTACATTGTAAAGTACTACAAATAAAAATATTAATTTAGTTTTTTCCCAAGTTTCTCAAGATTTAACTGAAACTCAACCACAACCTCCCTCTTGAGTACTTATGAAAAACAGATGCTGACTCAGTTGGGGATGGCAGGGACGCAAGTTCAGGCCACACACCTGGCTCATGCCATAAGAATGCTCTGCTGGCATAGGGGCTAAATGTAATTGCAGGTGCTTGGGGCAGGCATAGAGGCCAACCCTTTTGAATGGTAGAAAGCGCGTTCTAGGCTCGCCCGTCAGTTTAGCTTAATTACAGCCTCTGTTAACTGACGTCAGAATCTCGACTCGACGTCGTCACATCAGGCGTAAATGAACGGAAATGAATTCATAAAATGCGAGGCGCAAATGCGTTGCGAACTCAACGTGACGCAACGTTGCGCGTTCAAAAGTGTAAATAATATGTGTGCTTAGTTTGCCAAGTACAGAGTAGAGTGAAGTGAGGAATATCTGTGTGAGTGTGTGCATGTATGTGTTTGTGTGTGTGGCTGCAATTGTAGCAGTGCACTTTGGAGTTGGTGAGTTGGCTGCCTAAAAACTCATCAGCGCCAACCAACGCTTTGTATGAAGGCAATAACAAAATGCCACACCAAACACAGCACACAAAATTCTGACTGAGGACGTGGGTGTGTTCGCATTTGAAATATAACCAAATTGAATAAATAAACTCCCTTTGGCTGCGGATGCTGCATTCAGAAGCGTTGACATTAAATTGCAGCAGTGCTCTGCAAATAAGTTAGCTAACGTGGATTTTTATACAGTTCCGGTTTCATGTCATTGCTGAGGGGGCTTTTTGACTATTAAAAAATCCCTGAAGTCTGTTTTAAGATTATTGTGGGATTTTATTTACATTAGGAAAGTTAAGACTGTTTGCGAAATATTTATAATATGAAGCAGCATTTCAAATCATATTCTAAAATAATATATTTGAATATTCCTCGTATAAGTCTAAATATTTTCAGACTTTAATTTTAATTAAGAATTACAAAAGATAGCATACGATTTAAGAATTAATTTGTAACGAATTTAATGAAAATAAAATATTAACTCACAATATGACTTAAAACATAAATAAAAATTATCTGACAGAGTCAGCGATTGATTTATATTACACTTAAAAATGCTTCTACAGATCTATATTACATTTGAAATGCTCTTTATATTTTCTGCTATTTATTACTTGCTCTTAAAGCAACTATGTCATTTTATGTAATTTCGGTTAATACAGAAAAACTTCAACTTCAGTAAAAATGATCACATTAGGACCGTGTACAAAAACAAAAACTTGCAGTTTTCTTATCTCTCACTTTCTTTCGACGTTGCCCGGATACGTGCAGCTGTCAGCGTGTATTAGGCACATATCCTTGAATTTACGTAGGCCATTGCCTTGCCATTGTTTGGCTTTCAGGCATTGCAAGGAACTTTGGCCCAAAAGTTACCTTTTGACACACATGAGATGGCGTTGACGCGTGTAAAAGTTTATGTTGTTGTTGCATAAAATTAGGCGCGGCAACCCGAAGAAGCTGCCTCAGCTGCTTTAATCAGCGGCGTGAGCTCGTTTAACGCAAATTAAATTGTGTTGTGTAAGAAAACTCAACTCAACTCAACTCAACTCATGATTAACGCATTTTGCTTTTAATTTCCCCCAAAATACACAAGCACACACACTCACACAGAGTCTTCTGCAATTCTTGATAAGATTTTAACGCGCCTTGTGTGTTATTCGCAACAAGCAGAAAACTTTTGGGGCGCTTGTGGCAGTTCCCCAACTTGCCAAGTTTAATGTGCCTAGAAAGGAGTCGAAGGTAAGCGAAGAGACCTGCTGACAAAAACGGTCCAGGATGGGAAGCCCAGAGCAGCAAAACGCCTTTGGAGCACTTTGAAAACCTGTAGCCGAACAAAAACGAAGTCACACGCCTCTTTTTGTCATATTCAATACCCTTACTCACCAGAAATTGTGCTATCTTTGTGTAAAAGTGACATTCCATCGGAAAAAGACTGAGAAGACTGCTATGCGCACTTAAATAATTATGATTATTACTTTTATTGGCGGGCTTCATGTTAAATCTATTGTTCCACCTTCTGAGCATATCTCAATATCATTTAACCCTAAGTGAGTGAAGAGATATGTAATAATTTCCTAATGTTGAATACCTTAATATTAGCAATAACAATAAATATTTTTAAGTTACAAAATGGCATTTCTTTAACATTTTTTGTATGCATCGTTTTATATTGCTATTGAATAGTTAACTCTTACAAACCCATCCAAATAAAAATTTTCGAAATTAGAAGATCTATATTATTAATATGGTTTTTAATTTCTCTTTTAAGTCAACCGCTTATATAAAAATTCGGAGTTATAGAGTAAATTAAGTTCGTCAAGCGAATTCGACAGAGATTTGGTTTCTTTAGCTGGTACTTATCTCTTTATTTTTATTTTTGAACTTTTTTTGTCTTCAACGTTGTGTGGAAAAATTTTAAGCTGCCTAAAAATTTTTTGCAGAAAAGTTGCGTGCTAAAAAGGAAAAGTCTCAGTTCTTCCCCGGCCTGACACATGAGCAGATCAACAGATTAAATACAAGTTTTGTTGTTGTACCCAATCCCCAACCACAACTTAGGGGAGCCCCTGTCGCATAAGGAATTGTATATTGTTTGTCATTTGGCGCAAAATACGCGCTGATTGCGGTTAATGATGACATTTTAGATAACCCCAAACATTTTAACTTCCGGCAATTGGGTCGCACCTATGCACAGGGCTTGTGAGGTAAATTGGGAGTACTGTCACACCTTCTGACAGTTTGAGATACTTTCTTTTTTGTAGGTGGCAATTTATATTACTGTCAGGAGATACAATTAAGATGCCGAAAATGGCATTAAGTCATTGTGAGCATAAATGTCATCGTTAATGATACCTTAAATTGGATTTTGGCAAATTGATAAGCATCGATGAGCCCATTTACCTGAGATTAACCTAGGCTAATGGATTATTGTGCACCTTTTGTTTATTGGAATGTAGTCGTTACTTAAGTACAATTGTATACAATTGATATTTATTTGAAAATATACTTAGCGTACTATCTTAGTTTGTTTTGATTTGCTATCTAACAAATGTGCTAATATCGTATATTTGTGAGTTCCTTTGATAATTGAAGCACTTCCTAATTTGTATTATCCCCAACTAATTGCTTTATCTTGTCAGCAGTGCCTAAAATCATAAATGCCTAATTATGTTTGCTGTTTTGGATTCTAATACGGCTCAACAAACACTTGACAAGTGCTCTCACTACTGCTATCATTTTATACAAATAATCTGCTCTTAAATCATCAACAGCAATTAGCAGCAACAACAACCACGAAAATAATAGTAGCCAAAATATGCAAAGGCCGACACATGATAAGTGCACTTTATGCTATCTATACATCTATGTGTGTGTGTGTGTGTGCGCTTAGCGAAGTAGTCCGGCTTGACGTGATCGAGTGCGACTGAAGTATGCCAATGACCAGTGCCAATGAGACTGACATTGGCAGCTGTTGCGAAACGTTGAGTTTTGATGCGAGATATGTCTGCGGATGACATTAATTTGAAATACCTGCATATGTGTCCAAATATACATATGTGAGTCAATAGCTTACCGAGCAACATGAACATCATTATTATCTTTGACAAGAACTCAGTCAATCTGATAAAAATGTTAAAAATAAAAATCATATAATTAAGGCAGATATCCTTGCCGCCGACCACAAGCAGCAGGCACAATCAATCTTAGGTCTACCCTTAATCGAGTTTGGTTACCGCAAGTTTTCCCCCACGCTCACGTCACGTATGGCAGATTTATCACAAAAGTGTTGAGCCGGCAATAATGTGAGGAGCTCTCAACTTATTTTAATAACAGGCAATCATATCAGTATATAAATATATATATACTAAATGTTTAGCCTGCAAGCAGCTGTTGCCTTTTGTGAAATAAGCAAATGTCACGTATACGCCGCACATATAACCATTAGGAACATAAGACGTCGCAACAGCAGGCAAGCTGGCATGAATCGAGCCAGGCAATGTTCGGTAATTGAAACTATTTGTTTTTTGGCATTTTCATTAACGCCAATTTCCGTAAAATTTAACGCACTTCCTGACAAATGTTGCCATCGTTTGAAATTGGCATCGTCAGCACTTCAATATTGATCGAAAGAAAAGGCACTGGGGAACAGAGAGCTGGAGGGCTGGAGGAGCAACAGCCGTTGGGAAAATGAGCGTCGACTTCAAAAGTGCTAATTACTTGAAAATCAATTGTCGCAATTTATTTTGGGTCTGGTGTGTGTGTGTGAGTGCCTTCACAAAATTAAGTATGTTAATTTAAATTTAACGTTTCAATGAATTTCATGCTGGGCTTACAATCCAACTTGCTGCATATTTTTGTTGTTCCCTTTCTCTTCGTTATACAGCGCCTCGTCGAAAATGATTTCTGCAAATGGACTTAATGAAGGCCAGCAGGCGCCGCATCCATTCTGTCTTCCTATAATCAACGTCAACGAATCTAAGACCATCAAATACGCAAATGGCATTAAATTAGTAAGCAGCAAGAAAAAAGTAAAGGATTTGTGAGTAGCTGATTGAGATTGAGCATATCCTTGTGATGCTCAACAAATGTAGCTGCAATTTGTAAATGTCTTAATGCGGGCATCTCTGCAATTATTAATTAAAGAAATATAATATTTTGCCCCGAAACCAGAACTGACACAATCAACAACCAATATCTGTCTTTACACAAAAAATAAATATATAATTATGTAGAATAATTATTAAGGACAGTTACCAGAGCTACACTTTCGATTTGAGTGTGTGGGAGATATATCAAATTCATAATAATTTAATTTAATAATTTACTCTGAGTTGCTTTATCCAATTTTGGTTTAATGTAATAGTAATACTTTTTCAATGCAACTCATATGGAAATATTTTCCACAAGTTTTCCAAAGTATTTGTAAGAAGGGGTAAGACCGAATTCGTAGATGATATCTTAATTTATGTGTTGCTGAAGGATGTTCAGAAACAGAAAAAAATATAAATATTCAACGAAAATGCTCTTTCTTAAAGTTCTTTTGAAAAGTTCTTCACAGCTCTTAAAAAATAAAAATTTCTGGAATGTATTTGCATTTATGAAATGTATTGCTGGATAATAAATTTTTCATTGTCATATTTGAGTGACTTAATTTGAATTCTAATTTATTTATATGTTTATCCCAGCGTTACAAGTATGAAATTTATAAATAAATGATATACTTATATGCGAAAATATATATATAATTTAATAGCACATGCCCTTACTCTTCAAATTAATTAATGCAAGTTTTTCATTTTATGAATTTATTAATATGTTTTACGTTTGTTCGCAGAGTGTTTTTTTTTAGAAATGTGCTGAAGTTCACTCAACAGAACACTCTTGTTCACGGTTACTGCACTTATTCAAAGTTTGGACACTCGAAAGTTTATTTTTTAGAACTTTGTGTTGTGTTTATTGATCATTTGTTTGTTTTTTATCTTTGACTATAATTTCAGGAATCAAGTGGATTTATTTGCTCTTAGGCTGATCTGAAAGAATAGCCAAGTAAGCAACTATTAAACTTATTTGTTAAAATTTTAGTTGGATAAGTGTAAGTAACTTTTGCTAAATGGGCGCATTAAGTATTATCAAAATCTTTTCAAGAAACTTTTGTGATTTCTTTTATTTTGTTGGAAATATATTTAGCTACACTTTTTGTTACATTACGTATCTTTGTTGAACAAATTGCTTTACTTTTGTGATAAGTATGCACTTGCAGCTTGCAATTGAATCTTTTCGAAGAGGTGAGAGAAATATGCGTTGAATGTTAAATGACTTCAAGCAAAATGGTGGAAGAGCGAGGAAGAGAAAAAGGATGGAAAACAGAACCCGATGGACAATCCAAAAAGAATTGAACAAGAAATAAGAAAATAAAATAAGTTTAAATGTAATTTAATGACCAACAAAGGAATACTTTCACCCCAGCTAAAATAAAATGGGAGAAAAAGAAACAAAACGAACTTCATTCCACATACACCTTCACCTCGCACAAAATTGCATTTCTACTTTTGAAAACCGAAACGAGCAAAACGTACAAAGTTTTCTTTGGCAATTTGTTTGTTTGCTTCTTGCTTCGTTCATTTCGTAAACAGCATGGAAAATTGCACAGAACTTGGTAGGAAAACAAAAGTTAAAGGTGCCCCATGTATTTGATGCATCCGACTGCATCCCATTAGCCAAACTCCCATTGGGATTCAGAGCAAAGAGCCAGCAACGTATTGGCTGCAGGCTGACTGATTGACTGACTGACGTACCGAATCAGAGAATGGCTGCATGACTCTGTGGTCAATACACAAATATTTAAGTGCCTTGGCTTACTTTCAGAAGCCAGTCAAACACTGAAGCATTGGCTTCATTGATTTCATTTTTTGACTCCAGGTCAAATGTAACAATTGCTTTTATTTGCAACACAAGTTCTTATTGATACTGCGTTTGCTTTGTGTAAAATTAAATGTATTTCAGATATAAATCAGACAGTGAATGTACACAATGTTCTTTATAGAAAATTTTTTTTTATGTGAATAATACAACCTTGCTAAACGTTTTATGTTTATAATGCAGATTGTAAGAATACACAGATCGCAAATCGATAAAACAAAAGAGATATTTTTATAAATTTTTTTACACCTTGTATAAATTTGGACTCTCAATTCTTACAACATACATATATATATATATGTATATGTCGTGAACTTGGCAAATACACTTTTTCTGAATCTGAAGACTATTGCTTTTATTGAAAAGGGAAATTATTTTATGAAAAGCATACCGAAGTTTGATTTGCTGCTTTTAGTTATATGCCAATCGTCTTTATTGTTTATCGCTTTCATTTCAATGAGCACAGTCTTTTGTTTCCACATTTATTCATCCATCTTATCCATCTAAATGCCCTACAGATGGAAATTATCTGTTAGATAGAAGAAGACTGCCTGCAATTCCATTTTACAAAACACTTAGTCCTCCCATCGTCACGCTATTCGAATGCATTATTCTTTTATTGAAGGTTGAAAAAAGCTTTCATTACAATTTTTGCACATTTACAATGAATTACAATCGCACCGGAACCGCAGGCACTCGCATTAAGCCGTCGCAGGTGTGACTGTGAATGGGAAGATGGTGTGTGAGTGGGGTACAGGTGTGGAGTGGCACTTAAGCCTTTGCAGAGAGCCTGCTTATTACAACGTTTTCTCAATGGGAGAGGGAGGGCCACAGAGCACAGACGTTTATTTAATTTACGTCTCCCGGCATTCTCGGCACTCAACGTTCCCTACTTTGGACTGTAATCATTTCCAGCACATAAGAAATTTCACCTTAAACACGCAATTATTAAAAATAAAATATTCCACTTAACGCTATCAACATGATAAGAAATAAAATTGTACATCTGCCAACGGACAACGAGTGGCAGACAGGTGAGGCCCTAAGAGGCAACGGCAGATGGCTTGAAAATGAAAATCCCTCAATATGCAATTTACCATAAATTAATAATTTACTGGCAAATTATTTTCATAAGCCATTTGCATTTATATGGCCAAAAATACACACACATGAGTCTGCACTTCTGAAGGAGGCAGCCAGTAAGTTGCAAGTGAAAAACCACAAAAGAAAAATACCACCCACATCCCAACCAGTAGATATCCCTTCATTCCAAGCCTTGCTCAAAGTGAATATTATACAAAAGAAAATTAGCTGCAGGCCACATTAGCCGTGCTTTAACTCCCCACTTAATTAGTGCAATTCTCCCGTAACTATTTAATAATAATAATTACAAAAGAAACTATCTTATGTTAGATATTAAATAAAAAAAAACATTTAATTAATTGTATTCCGTTATATTCAACTGATTGCTTAAAATGGATTTTTTTTGAATCCATTTATACAAATGTGCTTAAACGAGTCAACTTTAAAAATCAATTCTAGTTCTTTCAGTTCGTTCTATACTTCCCGTTGCTTAAGTGCAGGGTATGAGGAGACAACCACAAAGCAGCATCCACATTCCCCAACCCGTCAAACACTCTTTGGAGCTATCACATCACACCGTTAGCAAGGCCTTCGCTTACACTTGGCCCTCGCTTAACATTTGCCTGGCTTTGGGGGTTCCAAAATTTTGCAACCGTGAAGTTTACTCGTAAAATATAAAATTGATTTTCACGCGAGTCATTAACTTCTTTAAGTACCTGAATGTGCGTATGAGTGTAAGTACCTCTTAAAGTTACTTTCCTTAGAGTCTGCATTATTCATTTGCTCAGAGCCAAGTCGCAAAAGCAGCACATGTCGCCAATGTCTTCCGGACATCTTAGCAATCAGCATAATTTGAAGCAAATTTCACTACGGACCACTTTGATATTGTGTAATTCTATGTAAAATTTAAATACGATGCGAAGGGAAATTAAAACAATTTGATATGCATCCTCTTTCTAAACACTAACAAGCTTTCTGGAGTTAACAAAAACATGTATTCAGAAAAACTTAATGCTTAAGCTCTATTTAAAATCCTTACAATAATATTTTTAAAGTGCAGTAGAACTTTGTTAAAATCTGAATATATATATCGCAATTTGGCAAAAACTCGTAAATCAACTTTAGTTCAAACTTTTATTGATTTCTCCATGGACTAGGGCACAACCCACAGAAACAAGTGCAAATGATTAAAAAAAAATATATAATTTCAATTCCCAAAGAGTTATTAAAAAAGCACAAATCCAAATGCAAAATTCTGTGATCAAATTATACAAACCAAATTAGATACAATCAACAAAAAATACTACATGCACTTTAAGCTAGTCCAGAGAGACTTGATAAATGCAAAGGATGACAAATAGAATAAACTCACTATGCAATTTGATATAAAACAAATACACAACTCGATTGCAACACACACTGCATTACATACCTAAAACTGTGTATAATTAATGTAGCTATTTAATTCCATCTCCAGTTTTCGGTTAAATATGATGCTTGTTGAATTTTTAGCACTTAAAAATAGAAAATTTAAGACGAATATTACAAAATAAATTAATGAAGAGTTTTTATTATCAAATAATTTGTATTTTAAACGTCTATATCAAGCAATAAGTAAGTATGTACAAATATTGGCTTGCCTTTGTTTTAAATCGATTTATTGAAATGAAAAGCGTATTTTCAGTACAAATATAAATTTTGCCCACACATTTAATTTACTTACATGTAGTAGTTTGAAATTTGTCATAACATTGTTTTATTTCAATCAAATTCAGTAGGAAATTTATTAACATCTGTTATTTCAAGTGTCTTAAACAAAGGCAGCGCATGTCATTATTCACAAGCCCGAACTCACATCACTTGCGGGCGACAAACTCAAGTAAACAATATTATTGCATATCATTACTCAACGACATTATACCCATTTTCAATGCGTTCAGGGTATAAAATGTATAATAACATGAGGCTGATATTATTTAGAGCCTTGTGTTTAAGAGGTCAAATAGGGTCGCTTTATGAGACTTATACTACGCGATTTAAGCGACCATAAGCGACTGCCTTGCCCTAGATGCAAGTAGTTGAAACAGAAACCAACAGATTAAGATTAAGCAAATGCAATTATTTACTACAAAATTAAGATTTCATTTCATACAAACAGATCCTAAGGTGCTTACGTCTAATAATAAACTGCATCAGACAACTTTTGGTTAGCTTACAAAGTTCCACTTCAAAATTAACAGATCTCAAATAAATGGAATTTTGTCAAACAATTACACCAGCTGACATTCTTTTGAAATATAAGGATACCCAACAACAATATTTTCTGAAACATTTCAAGTGCCAAAATAAAATATAACTTTTGCTTAGGGATTTTATTTCAAGGGGAGTATCCTACACATCCACTCTCCCAGGAAGCAGGGGTTCTTCAGGCTTGTTGAGCTCAAATAAATTCTGGTTATTGCTGACTTTAATCGCATGGCCTGTTGCCTAAATGCATTTGCGCATATGGTACGGGACTAGGAGACCACATCTGGCTGATGTAAGTCGAATTGAATTCTTGGAAATCATTCTCGTATTTCGCACATCAATAAATCACTAAGCCGAATGTCTTTTTCATGGCTGCTGATGATTGTTGCTGATGTTACTTCCGGTCTATGAGGCATGTATTTTCAATTGCATTGCGTCAGTGTCAAGCTGTTTCTCCTACACTTTCTTACCTTCTCACTTAACATGGTGTGCTTTCATGAGTTATGGATGGGCATTCGATGAGTAAATTCATTTTTGTTTGTTTGCAAAACGGATGTCTATCTTAAACATCTGCAGGATGTAAGTAAGTATAAAACAATAAATATTTTTCACCGGTTCAGCTCGCTAATAAAGGTAACTATTTTATATGATCTATTAAGAATTTAATTTTCGTTTCCTAATATAAAATGGCATATTTACTGGTCAAACTCTTTGAGAATCTGCGTTTGCTGGCAAAATTTGCAACATTATTTCCTTAATTAAAAAAAACTAAACTTTATAAAAAAAAGTCGAATTAAAACTAACAAATATGCAAAGCTTTCTCTGCTTTTATCTTGCTTGCCATGTAGAACAAATTTTGTGCAGAGGCAAGAAAGACAAGAGAGAGAAAGCGAAAAAGAAAGAGAGAGAGAGAGAAAAAGAGTGAGATAGTGAAAGAGACGAGCAGACAACGGTGTGCATTGAAGCGCCATGGAAAATGAATCAGTGGCGTTTAGTTACATCTACGAAATGTATTTAAAGGCTAAGGAAGCGTGCAGAAGTGATAGCTGCGGGTGGAAAGTTGGTGGGGCAGGGGGGAGGGGGAGTGGGCTGGGCAGGAAGCGGGTAAACAAACGGAGACTCACTCAGCTAGACTGTCATTAAAGCCCAGCCGGAGGCAATGCTAAATTGCGTATACGCCACGTGCACGTAAAACACATGAAGGCGCATAGTTAAAAAGGAAATTGTATAGCTCTCTCTGCCTTCCTACCCGCTCTCTTTTACTGCCGCCACTTTTGAGTATAAATTGCCAAAAGGATACAATTTAAGACGTCTTCAAGCCCAAGGCAACGCAGCTAGGCAATGCGAATACCAACAATAAAAAAAACAACTACAAAAGGAAAACGCAACTGAAAATGCTTTCAAGCAGCCACCGGCAACGCCCCTGGAACACAGACACAGACACACACACCGATCCATGCAACAGTATCCAAGGCGTAAGGAGTGACAAATGCATCTAAAATCTTAAGCCTTTTATAACTCTCGTTGCGCGATTGACTACGCATGAGACTGCTTGCAACGCATTCGAGCATTTGCAGTGGATGAACTGGAATTTAGGAATAAAAAGGGCATTTAAAAAACATTTTTTGAATATAGAAAAATCAATATGTGAACGAAATTGGGATGAATAAAAGTCAAGATGAATTATAATAATTTAAATGTCTTTTTAATCTTTTTGATCGATCCACGATTTTATTCTGTTGTCTAGCATTTAAATTTGGCTATAAGCATTTATTATTAGCTTAAGTTGCATGTACACTCCTCAAAATAGCAATAATAAAATAAGAGTTAGCAAATCTGCTTTTTGGATATTCTAAATCATTTATAATATAAATAGGTGCCAAATTTAATAAAAGTCATTTTGCGACTGGCTGTCAAAACAACACCTTGCAAAATCTACTGTCGCAAAAAAAGTTTTTTGTTTCTCCTGCCGTAGCGCAATTCCTGGTAATGAAATACTCAAAGCGGGAGAATTTTCCGACACGTTTTATTACACTTTGCAATTTACAAGAGCAGTCGAAAACAAACACCCACAAGCAGCTGCCAGTAGCTGAAATTGGCGAAAAGCGGAAAAGTCAATGAAGAAATTTGGCGTAGCTTGTTGAACTTTTTTTTTAATGTATTTCCCTTGCTCTCCCAATGTATATATATATTTCGTTTTTATTTATTATTATATCCGGTTTAGACGGCGTATGATGAACACGTTTATTGGTTGCGTGACATTTCTTGATACCGCAATGTCCTACTTTGTGATACGTTTCCACAAAGGTATGTGCCTATTGGACTATGTTGTGACTTGTTGTTCTTATTGGATTTCGATATTTAAAGCACACACAACTCATAAACACACTCTCGCACATACTCAAAATCCGAGCTTGTTATTTTTTCCATTTCAAAGTGACATTTGAGCCGCACAAAGCAATTGCCAGCACAAACAATGAAGTCGCTTAGGTAACCGGCTGGCTTTGATTTCAGTTGGTTCAGAGATCACAGATTCCTTGGCAATTTATCCATACCAATGCAAAAGCATTTGTCTCAAAGTAGACACGACCTATTACAAAAACATTCCTGTTTAATGCACGTTTTTTCATATGCCTCTCAGGCACTACAAATTGGACATAAAAGAAGCAAATCTGATTCGCATTGAATGTTTTTTTTTGTGAGTATTGTGTTGTTATTGGTAATAAACAATCTTGGTCAAAAATAGCACATAAAACACAATGTTGTGTGGCTAATTGTCATTAATGGGGTAGAATTTAATTTAATCAGGTGAAATAAATAGTTTTGGCCAACAAAAAATTCTTTTGTGAAACATTTTAATAATTAATATGCTGACATCATTGGTTTAAGTGATGTTAAGATCCGAAATTAATTACAAAATCCTTTTTTCCCCCATTAAAATATGTACTTTATGTCATTGATTTAAATGAATACAGCCATTATTTATAAGCCGTACAATTTTAATACCTCCATTTTAATATTCATTGAAAATGGGTAAAAAAAGAGTACAATGAATTTTTGCCAAAGTATGTTGGACCTTATAGCATGAATAACCGGGTCGATTTAGCCATGTCCGTCTAACCGTCTGTCCTCCTGTATGACCAAGCAGCTCTCAGAGACTATCAGAGCTGTAGACTTCGAATTTTGAGTTAATGTTCTGGTATGCTATAGGCAGATGAAATTTATATCGTTTTGTCTATATATTATTGATGTTTGTGTCGTTAGTTTCCATAGCCTCTGAGATCAGGTCGTTCATCCATTTAGATAGATGGAAATGGAAAAGGAACAGTAAAATTATAATTACAATAAAAATAAGCTTAATAATAACAGCTTTGATTAGGCTATCTCATAGACGAGTTTTCTCGATTAGTAAATATTTTGATGTATTTTTTTATTAATTATTTATAAACTGAGTTGTTTAAATCAGAACAAAAAATATTTATAGAATTAAAACATATTTCAATATCTTTACAAGCATTTGTTGTATAGTTTTGCATAAGCAAGCAATGTCATTCTTTTATTCGTGGAAATATAATGTAATTTCAGCTATGTGCAAATCAAGAATTGTATTTTAATATTCACAGACAGGCATTAAATCCAAAATAAATAGAGAAAAAATACATTGTTTGAATTAATAAATGAGATATTTCAATTGTGAGGGTTACCTTGATCCATATTAAACGAGTGTTCGATGTTCGGCTCGAGTCCATAACACGTCTCTATATTTCCACTCAAATGAAAACAGGCTTAAAGGTCACGCAGACATTGAAGGTTCAACGATAAGCCAAGAGTCCCGAGGGAGAACGACACAGGTACAGACATCACCTTAACGACACAGCGATAACTTCAATATTTCATTTTTGTGATAACGGCTACCTCACCTCACGCGTAATGCTGCCATTTCCGTTTCCGGTTGTCGATGCTTTTCAAACATACACAGAAGACGCTGTTAGTCTTAGTTTCGCCTCTAGTTGGCTCTGACACTTGACAATTGCAACACGTGCTCAAGATTTTGGTTTCTCTAGACGCTCCCATTGCATGACACGTTTTGGGCGTAGCTCTGACACTTTTTTGCTCCAACGTCTACAGCGCACACACACACACACACACCCCTAACAAGGTTACCCATACACATACACACACACACAAATACAGGCAGGTTGGGCGCCTAAGTTGCGACCGTAAAATATTCAAATTAAAAGGACTTATGTAGGCACTCAATGTTACCGCCATTATGCTACATTGTTGTCTGCTGTCAGGGCATGAGCTGAGGGGCAGGCAAGTGGGAGGTGGCAAGGATTGGATGGAGTGGGAGAGCGAGAGTTCGACCTCGGTTTGTGGCAGAGTGGGCTGCTTCCGGTGCTTTCAGCGCTCAAGCTGCCATTTTTTTACACTTTAGTTGACAGCGGCAGCCATTTGTGGCAACAGCCATGCCTCCTTTTTCCACCCGGCTGCTACTGCCAGTTGTCCTTGTAGCTGATGCGATGTGCTTGCCCCATACTGTTGTAGTTGATGCTTGCTATTTTTGTTACAGTATATGTCGCATTTTCCAGGTAATTTACATTCTCATCACAGAACACAACAAACGACAGAGTAGGAGAGCTCGACAGAGATAGAGAAAGACAGAGAGGGGCAGAGGGTACCGGAGACAGTTACCTGTGCAACAACAAAAATCACGCAGATAGCAATGGCGATGTCAGCTTTTACGCCTCCGTTTGCTCCCCCCTTTTCTTTCCATTTAAGACAATTTTAAAATAATAAAAAATAATCGGTCCTTATATCGTGGGTCCGTTCTTTCGCTCTTTGTTTTAGTTGCCGCAGTTTACAATTTTAGCATTTTGGCTCTTTTATCATTTCCCTCCTAGTTGCTTTCCATTTTTGTTTTAGACACCGATGGAATTTACTGCGTTTAATAAAATGGTTCGCATTATTTATTTCGCTTTTATAAAATGCAGATTAAGTGTCCGTGAAACAAATACTTTATATCGTAAATGGTATATCCATTAAATTTTCAGTAAATGTGTTTTAATATACCTTATGTCGATTATGATTTGAATCAATTAAATGTTAGTATACAGTGAACACACAATTCAACTGTTAATACTTAACAATACTCTGAATTTCTGATTTTTAAGAATTACTTACTTTTTTAATTTATGGAGAAACATTCATTGTGTATATCAAGCTATAACTGAAAATTAATAACAATATCAAATTTGGCTTGCAAGTAATATAAAATAGTTTCCAAGCGCAAAAGAATTTAGCTCTATTTCATTCTCATTGTATTACATATGTTCTCAGTTTAATTTCTGATTGAAATTTTTGTAGAGCACCTGATGCATTTTTAACTAAGTAAGTTATCGTTTAAGTTTCAGGATGCTGAAATTCAGTTTAAGTAAAGTCATAGTTAAGCAATTTGCTTGCTATGGAGAAATGAAAGTTGGTTGGATATGGAACTCGTCAGAATGGTCAAAATGGTCAAAGAAGTGGAAAATCGCCAGATCACATTTAACTCATTATAAATACAATTTCACAGCGTGTTGTTGCGGCTGCTACCGAGAAAGTGAAAGTGAAAGTAAAAATGCGAAGTAAAGGCAGCAGTTTTAATTTGGTGAGTGTACGCTTTTGGCATTCCCTGCCATTTTTCGCACTTCGCATATTTTGTGGATTTTGCGGATGGCAACGCTGATGAAGCGCACTCAAAAATTTATTGTCTGCAGCCCGAAGTTCGACATGAATTTTATTTATTTACATGTAAATCGGATTTGTGTGACCCCAAAGACGTTCGAGCGTGAAATATACAAGCAACAAGCGCAGTCGTAGTCGCAGTCACAGTCACAGTTACTGTTTCGGCTTGACCGGGGGCTGGTCAGACTGGTCCTGCATCCTGCCGATGGCAACGTGGATAGCCGGAAGGTGAAACATGAAAAACTTGACGCCCGAATGAACACGAAAAGCAGCCGTGGGCGTTTGTATTACTTTCATTTTTTCTTTAAGGGTCTTCTTCTATTTGTTGTTCAGCTTGAATGTCAAGGCGTGGTAAATTCTTTTTTCCTCTTTAGCTATCCTGTTTGCCTGTTTATATTATTGTGTCTTAGTCATTTTATTGTTCGGAGTGCAACCTTTTTGTTGGCATTCCTTTATCATTTGAAACGTAGTCGGACATGGACATGCTTGCATGATTACCAGGTCTGCTGGTCGCTACTCTGGGCCACTTTTCTCTGTGTTTTATTAGCTATTATGTCTAAAATATGGCTTACGTCTCGTTTATTGTTATTTATAATGATTCATTTTGCACGTTTTTATGGCTCGTTGCAAATGTATTATCTTTAATTCTGTTAGATCTCACAACGTCTGCCCATATTTTATTTGCGTATTTGCTTGATACGTTATGCATGAGCGCCCAAAAGTGTGCAATGCCTCTCAATTACCGGCTAAACTCATCTGCTTGGCTTTGCATTATATGCTAAGCTTAAAAAACAAGAGCACATTAATTATTTACATAATTAGATGATGAAAATCTTTGCCACAATGAACCAAAACTGAAGAATTAAGTAGTATATTTGTATGGTAAAAAGTACAAATGCTGTGAATTAATCAATTGCAGTTGGCTTTTAACCCAAGAATATGAATCAATTGAATCTTATATCAAGTGCAGAATATGTTTTTCTACAGCGATAATTCATGAATGCTATAGTTCTTATTTTGGCTCAAATTCTGATACCTTGACAATGAAATGCGAATAAGCTAAAGTCTTGCAAATGCATTCATGTTAACTGTCTATCCTTGGCAGCAAAGTGCTGCCATGACGCATTAGCCACTCTTTGCAAAGAGTTTCCTTCCTTTTCCTTTCGCTTTCAGTTTCTCCACAGTGCATAGCAATAGTTTTGTTATTTTTCTTATTCTACAATATATCATGGCTTGCTTGTGTTTTGAATAATTTAGAGATGCGATTCTTTTTTTTTGCATTTTAAAAACGATTTTGCCAATGTAAAACGTTAAATGCAAAAACGCAGGCACCAGCAACAGTCCCAGCATGTGGAGCACTGGAGTCACTTGCATGTTTCAGCTGCTGTTACCCAGGAGCGAGGCAGCAGCTGCAGGAGAGAGGGTGTGAGCTAGTGAAATAGTTGCATAATGATGACTACGATAAATTTTACAAATCCTCGAAACAGTTTATACTAGTTGCCATGCAATGCCTTTCGTTGTCCTTGTTGCCTTTAGTTTTATTTCATTTGGGAACGTACTAAGAGCCTGGGACTTGAGAACGACGTGGTTGTGGCAACCTTTAAAATATTTTTGCAATTTATTTGGAAAACACACTGTCACACACACACAGAGACTACTCGCAAATGCTTATACACTTAACTGCTCTCACATATGCAAAATAAAGTGATTACAAAGACGGCACACACACATTAGCCATCACCTAGGCTGAGATGGAGACGAAAACTGAAGGCAGGCTCCGCTGGCAGTGAAGGGACAGGAGCTGAGAGGGGACAGAGAGCTCATGCATGTTTATGTTATAATGCACTTGCATGGAGACAAGTAAATTTCATTTACTTGAACATACTCACACACGTGCTCATATGTGTGCATGTGTGTATGTGTATGTCGATTTGTTTGCTTGTTGGCGTGTCTGTAAATTTTGCAACCAAATATTTACGCATAATAGTGTTCATTATTCTGTCCCTCTTGCTGTAGTTGTTGTTGACAGCAAAATTAAACGAATTTTAAGAGTATAAAAACATCAGAAGAGAAATAGTAAAATTGAATAATATTATAAATACTTTCAGACTTTATCAAAAGCAACAGATATTGGATTAACAACATCTTCGATTGGAAGTAAAAAAAAAATCAAATTAAATTCCTTTTTTGATACTTGTTTATGTGTGGCCAAGGCTGAAACTCTATATATAAGATTAAATAATAAAATTAATTTCAGCAGCTTATTTTCTTATTATATTATTTATTCGAATCGATATAACTATGGACAATCCAATTAAATTGATAAGCAATATTACGAAGTAGTGTCAGAGAAGTTAATGGAAATTCGCAGACAGCAGACACAACAGACGGGAGAAATAATAAACACGCTGTGCAAAATTAGCCACATATAAAATATGCGCATAACGTAACATGCGAATATGTATGTATTTACACATGCGAATATGTATGTGTATATCTGTGTCTGGGTGGTATAGTTGTATTTTATCTATCGAACAAATGGGCACCATATGGCAGCTCTCGTGAAATTTGTAGCAGAGTATAAAATGAAGGCGTGGGCAAGCAGTGAAATGAGTGGAAATTTAAAAAATAAACCAAACGCAATGTTTACTAATAGCCAAAAAAAGATACATAAAAATTTTTACACTCGACAGTTTCATGGAATGAATGGAAAAAACAGTGTGGCCCAAATCTACAATGCAAATGATGTGACTTATTAGTAAACAGCCAGGGGTGAAATAATACATTATATGTAAAGAAGATGCAGATAAAGATATGCAACACAAAAATAGAGCATGCAGCAGCGCAAAGCACAAATATATACATATTTATATATATGAGCCACAAATTTATGGTATTATATGAGTTTAGATCGCAAATTGTTTGCGTGTTGCCTCCAGCTTGCATATATTGCACTTATCTTTTATAGTTTTTAATATTTATTCAACATTTGCAGCAAACTAAGCAAACTAAAAAACACGCTCAAGATATGCGCGCAAAATAATTTGAATTGAAAATCGTCTGTCCTGCAGTTGTTGGCGCCGGCCGGAGATAAATATTTGCTGCCAAGCAGCCGGGAAAATTGTGAAGTAGCAGCAACAAAGAAAAGACTACACAGCATAAGTCATCAAATACTGGAACCAGCACGAAATGCTATGAGGTTTATTTGAATAGCAACTTGAGCATCTTGATAACAAATATCGGACTGAGGGAGGTGCTGGGCCTTTCGAAATTGCATGAAAGGAGAAGATATAATCAATTGGCTCTAATAGAAAAGATTAGCAATTATCTCTCAAACAACAGTGGCTGCTACCAAGCGATGAACAAAAACGGATTAAATTCGGAGAACGAATAGTTGACCTCGGTTCAAGTGTGGTTTTTTTTAATTATCGACAAACATTGTGTAAACTGAAGGAAAAGCGAAAAAAATAGCTTAGTTCTTTGTTTCCGTTTCGTGTTTTCACATCAAATTTGTTTGTCAAATTTATGAGCAACAGTTGTTTGTGTCTGAAATAAATAAACTATTTACTTATTTAAGTTCTCTTTGCAAGCAGAGTCTAACACATTTGTTGGATTGAAAAAGAAAATTAGTTTGTATTCAAATAGAAAATTTTGAAAATTTTAACATTTTTTTTTAAGTTTTAAGATAAGATTCTTTGAGTTTATTTCACCCTTTGTATTTTAAGGGAATCAATATTTCGGCTTAATGAAAAATCACATTGGCAAATAAATGTATATGTATGTGTCTATATCCTCCAATATGTTCCAAAAAATCTGATGATTCTTACACAAATGTTTTTGCTGGCTTTCTGGCTCTTACCAAACAAATATAAACATAGACCGCCACTTGTCAGAGTGGCCTGTATTTTTTTGTAGGTCGATGTGTGAACGCCTACGCCAACGCCTTCACTTTGACATACAAAAAAGCACATACACATGTATATACATACATATATATATATATATATACATGTATGTGTGTATACACATATGAGCTGGCACTGAGTCGCTCAATTAATTTTGACTGCTGCCTTGGCAGCTGTTTCTTCGCAAGTTGTATGAAAACTTGTTACGTAGGTATAGTCATTCATTTTTTTCAATCCTCTTTGTTTTTCATTTAAATTTTTGGGGCTGAATCAAAAGAATTATGCCAAATTTATCTCAGTTCAGTGAAAATTCCATTTGCCCATAAATTTTCTTTATTTTTCAATTTGCGGAATATGATAAATAATAAATACAATTTTTAACTTTGTTGCTCGTCCGTGAACTTTCATTGAGATCATAAATATTCAACGATGCTTTTTCTGTGTCAACTCTCAAAAACAAACAAACCATAACTTTTATGTACCCCTTTGTCCATTCGGTGTTAAAACCTTGTATCTAAAAGCAAACCACGTCTAGACTTTATGTTCTCGTAAGTCTTTACTTAGCATACAGATTTTATTGTTAGTTCTTAAAAATCATCACTAAAACTCGGAACATCAGTGACTTATACTCTTTTCTCATTCATCAAAAAAGTGATTTCATTCATGTTCCATAAAAGAAAAAACTATTTATTTTGCGGCATCTAAATCACTGACCTAAAACCATATCAGCAAACAAATAGATGATAGACACACCCAAAATAAACGTCAGAGGTGTGAAAATTTATGGGCCTCAGGTGTGAAAAGAAACGATTTTGCCTCCAGATGCTTTGTGTATATTTATTTGTGGAAGTATCTCAAAATCTGTTCAATGGCAGCACTTCAACTTGAACTTGATCAAAATGTTGTGCTAGATAATTAAATTAGTTTCAAATAAACAGATGGACTGACAAAGTTGTGAGCAAATTGTGCCTTGGGGTACTTGGACCTTGTGAGGGGCGAGGGTTGAAATATTTTAGCTTTTAGCGAAATTGTTTGCCGAAAACTTGGTATTTCTGAACGTCAAAAAACTTTTAATTGAAATTACAATTTAATTTTATATGACCTTCCCGTGGTGAGGCAATTTGGTTGAAATGAAGCGTTAATAGAAAAATGATTTGTCATAAGCCATGAGCAAATTAATGCATTTTTTTGTCAAATGACATTGCACAAAATTTTAAAAAGAAAAATAAATTTTCAAATCCAAATCCGAATTCAAGCTCAACGTCATTTTTAAAATTAGCCTCAAGATTTTGAGATTTGAAGTGTGCAATTTGTTATGCGCAGAATACTTTGCACCTGAACTTGTCAACTAAAAGCGCCCCCGTAAAAATATATATGTATATGTGTGTGTATATACAAATTAACATATATATATATATATACTTGGACTTCACATTATTGATGGCAAATTGCTTTCAATTAATGCGGCGAGGAAAAGAAAGGAAAGTAAATAGTTTACGCTTTCTGGCACTAGCGCTGGGCACACTTCTGTTTAGAATTTCATATTTCTTAAGAGATTTGGATTTTTGTTTTTTTCCTGACGTCATAAAGAGCTTCCGCTGCTCATATCTAAATTTGTTTGCTTGCAACCTACATTGGCTTTATTTCTGGCGATTTTGGCATTCAATAATACTGGCGAGTCTGTGTTGAATTCTGAATGCCGCGTTGGCGTTGGCGTCGATGCTGACGCTGACGCCGATGCTGATTCGGACAGAGGCATTAGCCTAACCTAAAACATTTTCAGCGGTTTCACAAAATATCTGTGGGCTCTTAGGATAAATGGAAAACTGTTTCAACAATTTGTGTCAGTCGAAAATTAAATTTTGTACGCCAAAGACGCGCACAGCTCAGCAGATCTACTTGCATTTTTCATTCAAAACCAACAATGGCTGTAAGTGTTGTTGAAAATAAATTTTCGTTCAAAATAAAAGTAAAAGAAATGATCAGCAATGAATATGCAGTATAAATAAAAATTGTGAAATTTAAGTTTTGGTGCTAAATGTGAAATAATATTGGAAATTTAATTACTCTTTGAAAATCTGTTTACTTTTGGAAATTTGATATTCAATATCCTTTAATAAATATGGAAAAATTGTTTATGAAAAGAAAAGCTTAAGCTTAACAAAAAAGTGATTTACTTAAAAAATAAATTAACTTAAGTTTGTTGTCAGATGTGGACATATACGCCAACTAAGTAAATGAACAGTCGGCTTAGAAAACGGAAAACACGATTTATGCCAAACATGATTAAAATAAATTTGATAAATTTATGTTTCCACACAAATACTTTTATCTTACAAATATGTAAATTAAGGTCGGTCTGCATATAATATTCATGGCCTTCACCATGCATCCAGAACTTTTTAATAAGATATTCATATATTATATATTCAAATTTGTAAAAGTGGTTGAAGTTGTGCATTAGGGGATCATTATTATTTACAAAGTTTAATGCAACTCTTTGCTGCTGTCGAAATTTAAGGATGTATTTATTAGCATCGAGTATCCTTCACGGGAAACATTCATTTAGCTGCTTATGAATATTTTCCTTTGCACGGAGATTTTGTAAGAAATTCAAAACGAAGAGAAATAATAAATATATACTTTATATGTATATATTTATGCGGTAAAATTGTAGAAAATCTTATTTTGTAATATTACTGTAAACGCCCTGACGAACATTCTTCAATTTATTGTTGAAACACATTAAATTACAAAACATTTAATTAAAAAGCACGAAATGTTTGCTGATTTCACTAGGAATTCTTTATTGATTAAATATTTAAATAGTTCATTACGAACAAATACAGGCGCGACCAACTGCATTGGATAAATTCATATGGATATAAGTAATGAAATACTCTATACAAATATATCCATAATACGCTCTGTGGCCTCGCGCACATTTGTGGCACATTTAAAGCACTTTCCACGCCCACCTCGGGCAGCTGGTGTGCCATAATTCATTCTCGTGTATGATGTTTGCGCCTTTTAACTTTTTCGTTTTTGTAAATTAAAATAAAAAATCACTTTGTTGACATTCTGGCCCTGGGCTGTGGCCCCAAATCCCCCCAAGGCCCGTTACACTCACCATTCGCATATCATAAATTATATGCTGTCAGTCGCTGGATCGATGAGAACGAGTCCACAGCCCCAACATATCACTCACCGTTGCTACAGATACGCATATTATATCTTTTTCGCCGTTGCTTTCTCTTTTTTGTTTTATTTCATTTTGACTGATGCATAAATTATTATGCAGTTTTCGCGCAACGAATTGAATTTATATTGTATTAATTCGATGATTTTAATGTTTATTTTGTTGTGACCGCTTGCAGAACCAGAACAACAAAGTTATGAAATTTATGTACATTCGCATTTAAATATGCAATATACAGAGTAGATATGTATTGAAAAACTTTTATATAAATATATCTTCGCTTATAATTTTTTAAGCTAATCTTTTTTAATAAAATAGTCTTTGTCCCGTATGAGGCTTATCAATATTTGCAATCTTAAGAAAGTGACATCAACATTTTTGGAATTGAAATCCCATTAAATTTGATTAGTTACAAATTTAATTTTTCTTTTTTAATTTGTATGTATAGAGTATGACATCATTATTTAAAATATTGTGTATTTAATAAACATTTTTTTTGGCTAGCAACTTTTGTTTACAGTTGTTGCAAACAATCTGTTGCACAGCGTGGACGATCCCGAAAATTTATTGACCGGCGTCTGCCATTTTCTTGGCAACAATACAAAAACCATAAAAGCGTAAAAGGCAAAATTTCAAATTGTAAATCATTTTAATCTAAATATTCTAAAACATAAGAATTGGATGCAGTAGACTCCTGTTCTTTTCTCAGCCAAATAATCTCTTTAAAAAAATTGACTGTAAAAGTATGTAACTTGTAATATTTGATCTAATTTATTCTGATTGCGTTTCCAGAATTATACACCCTCTGTATAGTTGACCAAATCTAAGATATAATAGATATAAAACGGAAACATTATTGCCATTTACCCAGCTGGCCCCATGCTGAATGGGGTTCTTAGTCGCGTGGGCGCCGCATGCACATTTTTATTTCATTTTCTGGTTAATGTTGGGCGGCGACCGCCAATTGGCAGTGGTCCAAATGACAAATTGAAATAATAACAACAATACAACAATAACCACAACAACAATAACAAAAACAACAACAAGAGAACAACGTCAACACTTTTTGGCGCTCAACAAAAAAGCGAAAAAATGAACGTTTATCTTTATGTTCAAATGAAAATTTTTATTTATGCGCGCGGCCGGAAAAAGGCAAACAGCTGAAAAAACTGAAGGCAGACAACTGAAAACTGTAGAAAAAAACGAGTCGCCCGCCAGAACAAATTGAGGGTTATTTGAAGGTCATGTCTGTCCGTGTAGCCAAAATTATTACGGTGGCAGGAGGCCAGTGCACAGGGCGTGTCAAGTGCACAAATGGTATGGCGGAAATAATATTTGAAAACAAGTGAAACTGCATGGGAATATGATCAGATTAAGCGTAAAAGCAAATACAAACCATATAATTAAAAAACCAATTTTATCAATAAAGCTCAACATAAATTCGAATTTTATGAGTGGGTTTTTCTTTTCTGAGTGCAGAATTAAATGCTTCTGCAAATATGATTTTTAATTTGGTAATAAATCAAATATTATATAAAAAAAATAAATATTATAATAATATAAATTAATATAAGAAATAGTTTTAGCAGGCTCTAAGCATTTTCTTAGTAGAACTATTAAGAAAAGATTTCTATATCTTGGGATTTATTTTGAAAATATTTACTGTCATTGCGGCTAAGGACTTATACAAGTCTAGTTAACAGTAAATTTTCCGCCTTTCTGCGGCTCGTATAACTTTCGTTGACATGCATTCGTATTGGATTGCCAACTGATATATAGCTGTATCTGATAATGTAATTTTAATAACATAAAAAGTTCAACAGTAACAGAAAATCAGCGAACAAATGTGAAACGTGATAAGCCAATTACATATTTGAGATCACATCCACAGATGCTGCGGCAGGTATAACATCCTTGTAAATTTAATTGAAAATTTTAAAAAAGGAGAGCAAACTGCACTCATAGTGATAAAAGCATTGGCATTCGATTGGTAAAATTAAATTCGAAGCCACTTGCGAATGTAAATTTATGTGCAATTCATTAAAAAGCCTTCGCTTCATTGGCTGCCATTTAAGCGTGTCGCCGCTCAAGTTGAAATGTCGACCAAACAAGCCATAAATAAATAAATAAATACAAATAATAATAAATAAATATATAATGGCAAGTGGCTACCACCGAACTCTGTATGCTGTGGTGTGTAAATATTCGCAGACATGCAAGAACATGAAAATATAACTATGCTTATCACAATAAAAGAAAACTCAGTGAAACTATGAAATATAGATTATTCTAGTTAATATAAATATGTGAATATAAAATTGGTAAGTGTAACATATGCACACATATGTATGTATGTATGTATATATGCAGATTCTTGTTTTCATTAATTTATAATTGGCATTTTTAAAACAAAAGTTCGACATTTCGCGGACGCTTTGGTTTTTGGCAACGCGGTTTTTCAAATTTATTTTATTTGCCCACATGGCCACAAATCAAAATATGCAAGTAATACGAAAACCACAACGCAAAATACATAGCACAATAAATTAGGCCAAATATGCAATATATTAATTAATCCATCCTCCATGTAATTTGCATTCAAATGTATGCGTATTGTTCAAGGATACAATTGTTTTGTTTTTGGGTTTTACGCCGAGATATAAACATAAATATCAGAAGAGACTCACTGGTTATAATTAGAATAGCAGTTATGTTAATTAGATTTGTTATCGTACATAAATAAACAATCAATTAACAAATCAAATGTACAACATTTTTGGAGTTATACATAGGGAAGTTTAATTATTTTGAATATTGTATGTATTATGATAACTTTCAGGTATTTCTAAATCTACTTGCATAGGCAATATTTTATTCTTTTGTAAATAATTAAATGATAATTGAGCTGCTGATTAGCTTTAATTGCAATTAGCTTAAATTTAATGTCATGGAAAAATAAAGTAGAAACATATTAGTAGGCAGAACACTTAGTTTGCTTTTATACGACAACAGATATTTGTAAACTCGTAAGGAGTATGGCACAGTTGTCTTGTAATTAAGCAAATGACCATTAGTCCCAGTAGACCAAAAATGTGCTGATTAACTACGCCCTAAATACACACAAATTGACGCAAGCCAAGGAGCAGCATTTTCAGGCGGTCTGAAAGTAAATTTCAATTAAACAGTTAGTGGCTTTCACTGTCAACATAAACTGTCACATAAATTGTTGCGGCTCTCTGGAGTCGACTCCGGTTTCGTTGACCGCGGCTTCACTTCAACATTTTACGTGGCGCGCTATTAAAATCGAAATTAATTAATTGGAAAATAAGTGTACTTTTATTCGTTTTTATTTCTGTATTTCTGTTTCGGTGTCTGTTTCTGTTTGTGTTATTGTGTCCGTTTTGTATTTCACTTGTTGTTGGACTGCCACTTGAAGTGGGTGCCGGGCTCAAGCGCAATTTACCCCGGGGACTTGGGCCCTAGTCGGCAATTGGTCGAGTGATGCCTAGTCCCTCTTTACTTTTAGCTTTGTGCACAGCACATTTACCATGGGGAAAAAAACAACACACACACAAATTAAGCTCCCATTCTGTTGACTTTCGGCTGAATGCGGACAATCTGCGAGAATTGCTTGTTTACTTTTGGATAATAGACAATAGAAGGCTGATTGAATACTGGGGAGCGAGCAGTATGGACAAATCGAAATGTTTACCAAATATTGTCTACAATTACAAGAGGTTCATTTATTTGGCACGCTTAGCTGATGATATTGTGTTTCTCAATTGCAGCCACGCAACAAGGAACAGGAACAGGAGGTGCTCAACTGGATATTCGCGGTGATCGGCGAGAAGGTGCCCAGCGGCCAGTACGAGGATATTCTCAAGGATGGCATTTGGCTATGCAAACTGGCCAATAAGCTGGCCCCCGGATCCGTTAAGAAGATTCAGGAGCGCGGCACCAACTTCCAGCTGATGGAGAACATCCAGCGCTTCCAGGCGGCGGTTAAGAAGTACGGCGTGCCAGAGGAGGAGATATTCCAAACAGCTGATCTCTTCGAGCGTCGCAATATTCCACAGGTCACATTGTCGCTGTACGCCTTGGGCCGCATTGTAAGTACCTGATTGTGGTATGCTCCTCGATTCTAGTATGTTGTTAACTTTCTAAATGCCTTTGACAGACACAAAAGCATCCCGAGTTCACTGGCCCCACTCTCGGCCCCAAGATGTCCGACAAGAACGAGCGCACTTTCACCGAGGAGCAGCTGCGTGCCCACGAGGGTGAGCTGAATCTGCAGATGGGCTTCAACAAGGGCGCCTCTCAATCGGGCCATGGTGGCTTCAGCAACACGCGCCACATGTAAAACGGCAATTAACACCCTCAGGTATACACGCACACACACACACCAAGCAGCTACACCAAAAACAAATTAGTTAAAGCAATGTTGAACTGTATAATTCTATTAATATTTTTGTTTGCGGCTTTTATGATTTAAGCACTGCGAAGAAGCGCAGCGCAGGCCACTCTAAGTGTAATTTACATATTATGAAATAAATAAATTAATTAATTTTAATACAAACATTCAGTAGCTTGCTGCCACGCAACATGTTTTCTTCTTTTCCCCTGCCCCTCCCTCACATTGGATTAGCATTATTTTGTTGTTAATTAGGAAAAAACACGCGACAGCCACAGACTCAGCTGCTACAGAGATTAAGTGGTTTTGTGCTCAAACCACAACTCCTGCCACTCCCACTCCCCCTCTCTCACTCACCCACAACGAACCACTCCATCCATCCAAATAGAGTTATACCCCAACATACACCTTTATTTGTTTGTCTTTGTCTCGACTGCTCGTTGCCCAGCTGAGATTACACAAATTACAATTTCAACGCCTGCACTGACAGCGATAAGCATAAGAAATATCAAGGTCATTTCTCTCCGTATGTCTAGAGATATCTGTTTGTCTGTGTGGGCACACAGATACACAAAGCATACCTTGCGAGAAAAACTGACTGTCTACACAGCGAGAAAGTTGCTGCTTGAATTGAAAAATAGACATCAGATTCGACAAAATGGAAATTTTCAAACTGCATACAAAGCAAATATATTTAAGAAAGTAAAAATAAAAAAATCTTGGAACATTAAATACATAAAATAAACAATTTAATGATTTTTCGATGATGATGTTATCGTACGATGTGGTGGCGTGTACAAATGACGTATGTTTATATAATAATGCATTTCATTATTAATTATAATCTATGCACAATTGTTAATTAATATTTATTATTGTTTCTATTTAATACAGTTATTCCATATGCTTATTTAGGTTTACTGCTGATTTATATTTATAGCATAATTTATAGCTTACGAAGCTGTGCATGTTTTTCATGGGATCAGAGTACGACATTAAAAAGTTATATAATTGTAATTTAAAACATATTGACTATAATCTCTTCTTTTATATCAGTGTAAAAGAAAACGACCCAATAGTTATATACGCACCTTTTGAAAGGGCTGTAAACCGCAATCTACGAATTAAATGAAGGCGACAAAACAAATATTCGAAGCCAGAGCAAATTTTTTGCTAGACAGATAAATGGAAATGGGAAACGACGCCTTATGTCGTCTTAGGTCCTCACCGGTCCAATTCGGTGCGTCCAAATGTGTTTGGGTTTGTTTCAATGAGCAAACAAATCGATGGAGAGGGATGTGTGTGTGTATGTGTGTGAGCGTGTAAAGATTGTGTTTAATTTCGACTTGTCAAGAGGAGAAGGGAGCGGGCGCTGCGATTATATTAAATGAAATGGTCACTTTGACAGCCAGTGACAGGTGCTTTGTATGGGTGCGTATGTGGTTGTGCTGTGTTTGCATGTGTGCGTGTGTGTATGTATGTATGTGTGTGTGTTACTGTGCGTGTGTTGCCTGTCAGCTGATGGTTTTCTTTTGCTGCTTTTGCTATGTACACTTAATTTTATTTATGTTGACAATTGTTGTAACAAATACGCACGCTATATGTACATATATATACATATACATATATATTTATATAGATATATATACACATGTACAAAATTCACACAAAGAATGTGGTAGAGGCACACATACGCGAACACAGTCACATGGTGATAGAGAAATGCTGATTGTATTACAAATAGTTTTCCGCGCTTTTCCCCCCCACAAAAGTATGCGCTAATAACATAATTTATTAGCATCCAAAGTTGACAATGACAATTGTTGACTTTTTCCATTGGTAGGTGCCATTGCATAGCCAGTGGGCGTGGCATTGGCGAGCAGTTTAGCTTTTATTTCATTGCATTTGTTTTATTTATATTTATTGTGGTCACAATGATTATTTATTGTTATTAGTATTTATAGCTATGGCGTTCACGGCTTCAACTTCTATGTTTTTATAATTTCTTTTTTTTTGCACTGTGATTATTTATAGTAATTTGTTTAATTCCACAATAAGTGGATTGTATTCAAAAATATATCATGGTCATTTGCGTTTTATATGTTGAGGTGTTTCTGGTTTTTCGATTGTAGTCTCGTCGGCTGTTTTTTATTTATTTGACAAAAATGTTGGTGCCCATTGTTTATTTCAATTTATCAAATGGAGATAAATAAAAACACATGAACTTTTATAATCCATTGAATTTTAACTCGAAAAAAAAATATATATGACAAGTCCAATGAAACCAATTTTTTCCCCTTTGTATTCACTTTTGATTTTTTCTGGGATAAATACAAGTATGTCGAAACAAAAATATAGATATATGTATGTTCATAGGGTATGTGAGGTCTAATTTAATTCCATCCCTTGCTAGCAAGTAGCTTAAATATTCGCTTTAAGGGAGCACAGAACTGTATTAAACCTACTTCTATCCTCTTTTATATGGTAGGTGTAGCCATGAGCTTGGTATCTTAGCTAAATAAAATACAATTAATTTGAGTTTTTACAGGGCATCCATATATCATATAGCACATGATAATAAATAGTTGTGTTTGCTTTAAGTGTTGAAATTTCGCTTAGTATTAATTTCAAGCAATTTCGTGCCCTCTCTTTCACTTGGTTTATTTAATATTTGCGTTAGAGATTATCTGTATACAGTTAAGCTAATTTGAATTCCCTTCAGGTTTCCCTTTACCATTGCTTTCTTACTGCGGTGCTTGCACAAATGCTCCAGTTTTATTTGCTTGCCATAATTTCTAGCAAATTCCACAGCAACAGAAGCAAGATAAAAAAATAGAAAACGCCACAAATAGGTAAATCGAGCAAGCTGTGCAGAAGAAGAGTGCGGCTGGGCGTTTGCTGGGAAGCAGGCTAAAGTTGATGGTGGCAACAACAATAACAATGGCAAATACAGCTGTTTTCTTTATTATTATTTGGCTTAAACATGCAAGGGCATTTATTTTGTTCCCAACCACATTGCTGTTGTTTTCGGTGATGCGGTTTGTTGCCAAACGCAGAACTTGCACAACATATTTCTAACTAATTGCTGAAACTTTGTAACAATTTACAGCTGCAATGCAGTGGCTAAAGTTAAGCTACGGAAAATGCCGATACACCTTCTCACTTTCCGCACACTCTCCTCCTCGTCGTCTCGCAAGTAAGTGAAACGCTTTATTTCGACCATAAGGTCGGCAGACGATGTTACTCGGGCTTAAGCATCCAAGGCATCCATAGTTCGTATGGGTGACCTGCTTTTGTGATCTCGACAAAAAACGACACGAAACTGAATTTCGACCACAACACCTCAAACATATTTCATGCTCAACTGCACTCCCCAGCAGTATAAGCAAGGGCAACGTAGCAAATGACACTAAAACAAGCGCATCTCTCCACATTTTCTTCATCCCTGTATCTCTTTGACTCCCTCTCTCTCTCTCTCTTTGTCTGTGTCTGTATCTCCATCCCTGTCTCTCTCAATAACCATCCATATAATAATTGCCAGCAAACGGCTTGACTGCATTCATAAGCAAAGCTGAAGCTCAAAGCCAGAACCGCAACCAAAAACCGAAGCCATCGTCGAAGTTGTATTTGTTCGCGTTGTTGTTTTCATTTTTGCTGATGTCAGGACAACAACGACTTGGCCAAATTCCAGTTGAGAGCCATAGCAACAAAACCAAAAACTGTTCCACTGAAGCAATCCGTGTAACAAGTGACAATGCTGCTCTTGAACACCTGACTGACTACAACATGCCAACTAAGAGGCAAGTGGATGTCTGACGTATTATTTAAATAATAAAAATAAAAGTTGGCAACACTTTATAAATTGATTGTTTGAATGCTATAAATTTCCACACAGCTGCGGTTTGAGTAGCCACAACAGTTTAAATTCTATATGAAATACATATTTCAAGTTAAAATAGTTTTATTTTAAACTGAATACTGGTAAAAAAAAATTATGGTGCAGTCACTACCACTAGATGAGCAATTTAAATTTATTCCCTTAAAATCCTAGTGCGACTTTTGTTAGATAGTTATGGTTGAATAAGTAATCACCGTGTATATATCGGAATAAAAGCAAGTAAATGCACAAAAGACCAGTTTTCTGTTATAAATCATATTTCAAGTGTGCAAAATGTTCAAAAATACTCTAAATGAAAAATACTCTCACTTGTGAAAAAATTGTTCAATATCATATATGAAAATATATGTTTAAACTTTTCACTATAACGTAAGTTGTTCAGAATTTAAATTCAGTTGGTATTTGGATTGTTTGCTAATGTTGTAATTGTGCTATTGCCTCACTCCCAAGTGATGTGCACACTCACAACACACAACCACACACACATGCTCGTGTACATGCAGATGCAAACTGAAAGAGATTACATCTCATGCATGGAGCTACTCTCCCCAGCCATGACATTCATTAAAATGCGCGCAATTCTCTGGCTAGCAAACGTTAAGCAAATGAAAATGATTTGTGCTTGCATAAGCTGTGTGAGTTTGCACTACAAATTGAGTTGTTGCACGCACACACAGACACACACACACACCTGTTCGTGAGCATGGTTGTAATCTCTTGTGGCATTCTTCTCGAAACTGCCACTGCGCGCTGGGTTTTCTAATCGTCTTGCCCCGCATTGGCGCTTTCCAGTTGAGGGGCTTGCACATTTGCCGTTTGTCTAATGCTAATAAATCAAAAAATACTTTTTCCTGCGCATATTAATAATCCGGAGACAGCTTATGATTTGATTTATGCGTTTGATTTTTTCAATAACCGAAAATTCAGAATTTTGACTTTAAGGTAAGAGCTTATGTGGTATTTTTTTTTGTTTTTAGCTACGTTTCTCAATTTACTAGATTTATTGTTTTTAGTCGTCTACTTCAAATCATTAATATGGATTATAAGAAAGAATTAAGCACAAATTTTAATTACAGCAAACAGATATCTTTGCAATGCAGAAGTGTAAAGGCACTTGCTCGAATAAAATAATTAATTTGCTTCCATAAAATCTCCATTTAAGTTTTCTTTACTCTTTTTTTTCATTTGTCCTTCACACAATATAAAGAAGAGTACAGAGCAAGAAGCGATAATAGTAGAGTATCGATATCTCAAGAGTACTGAAAGTCAATCAGTTGCAGCCATCGATATAAGACAGACGCATGATGTGCGATTATGCATAAGTTCACACTCAATTATCATTGGGCACAAACATTAATATATTTATACCAAAATACCTACATAACGTAATAAATAATAATTTGAAATTCAAATGTATAAGTACCATAAGCATATATTTGAGCAGACACACAACTGTGCGCCGATCTGTGCCCCAAATGTTAAACAGTTTAACAAACTGGTGCAGTGCGGCGTATACGCAATATGCATTCTGCAACGCTGACAAGCTGATACAAAATATTATTGATTTTATAGGCATTTAAAATGTTACTAGCAAATGCCTTTTTGCAAGTGCCTGCGTGCCAAATACCAGTTTAACGTAGTTCGGCAAAAACATATTTTGTCAAAGGCAGGCAACTTCACACGCAATAGGTTACAATATGCCACAGGGTAATGATAGTAATTTTTCAGATGAATTCCGCTTCATCGAGCGGCTGAAGAAGTTTAAAACTGCGGCATGGATTGCACACCAGTATATTTAGGCAATAAATAATGCGATCATTTATAATTCTTATCAGGTGGTTTAATCTCTGTCAATATATGCAAAAATGTGTATTACAGAGATATCCAATCCTTGTTTATAGATGACTTTGTTTGTGGAATGAATATAGAGCATCATATAGTCGAGTACTATTGACACGCGAATGCTTAAATGTTTTTACTTTTCTTGTTGTTATTATCTCACTCACATGCGGTTTATGAAACAATTTTAATTAATTCCATTTGCTGCACTGTTTGGCATTGTTATTGTTATTACCCGCAATTACAATTTACTGTGCACTCTCGAGGTTTCAGTGGAGTTCAGCGGCCGTTAATTGCATTCAGTGGTTCGGTTATTTCTGCAACTGTTGGATGCATGCCACAAGAATCAACGAAGTTGTTGCATGCCTTCTCCAACAATAAAGACTCTTAAAGGCTGCGCATTCTATTAAAGCGTTCGCGTAGAATGACTTAAAATATATGTACTTGAATATAAATGGACTCGATTTAATCTAATCACTGCGTGTAATCGAGTAGTCGACGCCACAATCCGATAGAATTATCAGTTCAGTTTTCTGAATGCAGTCGGGGCATGCGCTCAAATGAGGTTATCATTTAAATGCAACTTGAAGCTGCGCTGACATTTATTGCAGTCAATAAATTTACAATTAGCGCATTGTGCTTGCTGCTGAAGTGGGCGTGGATTACGCCTCTATGCTCACATATATTTTAATTGTAATTGCGATGGTGGAGAAGGATTCCCATTGAATATCAATGTGCAAACGTATTTCGAAACTTGTCAACAGCTTACCAAAGAGAAAAGGTGTGTGTGTGTGTGTGTGTGCAGGTGTGTGTGTATGTGTGTGCATTTCAAATCTATGTGCATAGCGCCATGGCCAATGAATAGTTAAGTATCATTTGCATTTAGCGCTGATGGAATTTGCATGCCAAGAGTTGATAGAAGGCAAGGGCTGCCTGAGGGCAGGGCGGCAAGTGCAAATGGATTCTTTCTGTAATGCCTCGTGTAATTGCACCATCCAATGCAAATTTATTTAGTGCATTTGTATTATTTATTCAGCAGGCACAAATTCAATGGGCGGCATAATTTAATTGTACTATTTTCAGCACAATTGCATAAATAATTAAAGGAACAACTAAACAAAAAATAATTCCAACTGTGAATGATTTAGGCAAATTTCCTAATTTGTCCACATTTGTTTTTGTATTCATCATTTAGGTATAACCAAATAACGTTTTAATGACTATTACATAAAAACTATTTTTATTACAATCACGAAACTTAATAATGGGTCTCCAGTTGTTATTTAATATTAGTTGCACAAATATGTTTTAATATAATTTAATGAATATGATTTGGAAAATAACATCTGAACATATGGCAACATGTAATTTATAAATGCATGCTGGACTTCAAATACTTGCTGTGGCTGTTAATAGAGATCGTTCAAAAACGTATGTGGGATTTCGTATAGGAAATAAGTGAAACAAGAAGCGATCAACGCCATTGACACGAGTCAGCAGCGATATCAATAAAGTCTCGATATTTGATCGGCATCGATTGAATTGGAGCCAGTGGTGGAAGAAAGACGCATGAAGCGCAATTAAGCATAAGGACAACTCCATTATCAATAAGCAAAAGCATACCAATGTATTTAGATTTAGAGCAAATCACTATAAAAATGTTAGCTTATGTGATTGCTTCAAAGCATGAATATCAACATTAACACATTATATATATACATATATATGTATATATATAATATATATATGTCTAATCTAATCTACTTTATGTATGTATATCGAATCAATCAATAAATTCGTAGATTGAGTGAGCTAATCTGAAGAGCTGATCACAATTTAAAAAACTAAGTCGATTCAGTTTGGCCACCCGTGCAGACAAATATCAATTTGACTCAGGACTCGCCGCGCATTTAAGCTAATAGTGCATAATTTAGCAATTTGTTCCCATTTGGCGATTATTTATGGGCTCATGCGCATGGCTGCACAATAATCACCCTTAAACGCAAATAAAAAAGTATGCAAAGTTTATAAAGAATAAACTGTAAGAAACACACCCAGCTGAGGATGGCAGAGAGCAAAACTATTCGCGAATGCGAAACGCATAAAGAAAGTGGATAATGATTACGTTAAAGACAACTTAGCATGGCTAAGTTGCCCAGGTTCCCAAACAACGATTATGTGTGTAGTTTAGGCAATGTGCTAGTGTATGTGTGTTAAGTATGAGTGTGCAATGCAGAGCTGGGGTCAACACTTTTCCACATTTGTAGGCGCAAACGAGCAAAATCAGAGAATATTATTCGCAAAGTGCAAATGAACTGAGTCCGCGCAGATCCACAAGAATTGCAGATGCCGATTTTTTAGGAATATTCCGACAACAGTTGCCGAAACTTTCTACATAATGCGGTCTTTAGTCGCATACTTTCCCCAGCTTAAATCACAGCTGCAATGGCGCTTTGCGTTGACTATGATAATTGCAACAGCATCTTCCCTCTCACCATGGTGCATTTTGTGCACAGGCGTTTATGGCTTCGTGCACATTAATCCTGTTCTCTGAGCTGTTAAATAGCTGTTGATGACTGGCTGTAATCTCGACCAAGTGAGAAAAGCACCAGAAGGTGTCGAATCGATTGGCTGTGATAAATACCAATCATACATTGTGGTCTTATTGAATTAAAAAAGGGATTCATAAATTGTCAGGGCATAACACTTAAAATGACTTGTACACTTTGTGCACATGATTACACATTTCATTATTGAAATACTGATTAGTGTTTACTCGACTAGGATATTGATACAGACTCTATTCAGTGTAGTTCTTATTATACTTTCTCATTAAATCTGTATATAAACCTGAAAAAATACAGAAATTAAAACTTGATTTAGTAGAATACCAAAACAATTTGAGCTTCTTCGTCATCAATACAATCACACGAAAAACAAATGTAGGACAAATATTTATATCGAATAATTTTTTATACTATTGTTTCGGATTTCTCATTTTTTAATTCGAAAGTTAAACTAATGTAGGACCATTTTAAGGCTAAAGATGTATATATAATATTAGGACCAACAACAATTTGTAAATACAAATTTCACGTAAAGTCAGAAGACAATTGTTTCAAAAGTTACAATTTGAATGTTTCTTTCTGTAAATAATGCAAGAATCAACCGTTCTTTAACGAGGCATAAAGACACCAGTTGAGCCAACAAATTAGTAAGATTAGACAACGTGGATAGCGTACTTCTACGCAGAGCAGCGACAATGCTTAAAAGCCACTTAAAGTTACAATACTAACATTCAACAGCATCTTATCTTATGGAGGCACACATAAAGTCATTCAGGAGTTAAACGGTGTGGGGGGTGTGGAGGGGGGCTTAAATGAATTGTCTGTGCATTGGGGCAGCACAACAAAGTTGCACGGACGGTTTTTCATGCAGACGTCTAGCAAGCAATGACAGCTGTCAAAATCGCTGATTGCAAGACGTTTGGCATGCCAAAATTTTGCTACCTCTGCGTGTGTGCGTCTGTCAGTTTTTGGCATCTAGCTAACTGTATGTGTAAGTGGCCATTTATATGTTCTAGGGTTGCTACTAAACTACGAGAGCCAAAAAAATTTGAAACTACAATTTAAAAGCTAAGTTCATGTAACTGAATTTGTCAAATGCTGACTTTATTTTGTACAATCAATAAGTTGACCAAGCTTTAATAAAAGAAAAAAAAACAGTTCTTGAATTAAAAAAAAATAAATTATTAGGCATGAGTTCAAAAATAAAACAAAAATATATATATGTGTAAATTTTACATAAATATATAATGATTTACATTGATATTTATATTTCACATCGGAAATCATTTCATTTTAACATTTGACTACAAGGCACTGCTTACACGACCCTGTTTCTCGTATACTTATTAATAGAAAATTACCATTAAAAATAAACTATTTTGGCTTAGAATTCTAATCACAAATACATATGTATAAAGTAGCCCTCGCCCAAGTGTAAACTTCTCCCTTTTGTGTGGCTTGTCTCTTGTTTCATATTCACATTCATTCAATTTGCATCTGACGTTGAAACGAGACTCGTTCAACATATTTGAAAGCGCAACTCGTGGGAATGACGTTGATTTTTTATTGTTATGTGGGTTCAAGTTGAGACATTGTTAGGTAAAGACACATAAAATACAATTCACAATATTCTAAGAGATTCCAAAATAACTTTCAACGCAACCGGCTTCTTTTTTGACTACTTCTGAACAAATCATCCACAAGCAAGGAAGTCAATCTGAGCTGCATGCAAAACCCGTTTGCAATTACTTGGCAATATGCGAAAAATGTCGAAATTTAATTTCCTCAGGGCTGCATAAGAATAGTCACACACACACAAACACTACTTACTCATACTCAAAACTTTGAAAGTTTCTCACGTATGTGGTTCATGTCTCGCTTGACTGCATGCCCAGCTTGTGTGGCAATGTCATGACGCAGTCATGAAATGGCAGCAACCTTACGTCTTCCTCCTTGTCACCATTTTCATGAAATGGAATCCAGTCAAGACTGAAAAGAGACCAGTTGAATTTTAATTCTACATTTATTTATCCATTTTCCAAGAACTTCATTTATTTTTACAAGATAAATTTATTGTGTGAAAAATTATTAAAAATATTTCATTTATCTGGGCAGAAAGCTTGACGGAAATCTTAACGCAGTCGAGAGAGTTTCAAAAGCCATAGTTGCACTCTGCACCTGCAGTAAGTCCATTGGATTCCGATTGAAACAGAACTCGATGTTGTATTAGAATACTCAAAAAAGTATGTGCCTACCACGTAGGAAAAGTTAAATGGACTCCTGTACCGAATAGTTATAGATGGAAAGATTGGTTCCCAAACCATAACTTATGGCTACCTGATCATTGGAGTATCCCACTAGCAGAAGTATCTGCGATCAAGGAAGCAAAGCAGCTAACACCTCATGAAGGTACGTATGGAAGACAGTCTGGAGAAGGAGGAGGTTTGGGCTCTTACCCCTTTTCTGCCGACAACCTCCCTGACCTAACCCAATCTAAGTTAGAAATTTGATTTGATAGGAGCTTCAGAGATATCTCTAGGTGCTGTTCTTGTCCCTAACAACATTAAGATACAGCTACATCACAATTGGTCTGAGACCATATGGGAAAATATTTAAATTATATTATTTTGATCATTTTGTATTGCATTCTGCACTTTGAGTTGCTATTACCCTAATCGGCGTTAAATATTTCGTACAGATATATTTAAATATGCAAAAATAAATAATTAGAAATCATTAATATATGATGGCAAAATTGTATACCACGTTATTAAATTCTATTAAAATAAAAAATTGTATAGTTCATTGTACATCGTACATTGGCATGATTTTGTGGAGTGTAAATTAGCGTGAGGACAGAGAAGTATTTGCATTTACGGCAGAGCCGTCTGCACGCCATTTTCCTATGCAAATCAACAAATATTTAAATAATCCTTAGAACGCATTGTGCCATGGCGCACATGCAAAATGCAAATTGAATAGATGCCGTTGCTGCCTTTAAAAATGGCATCGCATGGTCTGCGGGTAGCCTTTAAGGCTGTGGCATGCGGCAGTTGGGCGCTGAAGAGCTTGAGCACAGAATAAGCTGCAAATAGACAGAATTTATATACATTTTAATGCGAGAACCACGCAGAGGCGAGAAAAATTGGCATCAAATATTTCATGCAAGTATTTTAATTTTTCCCACGTGTCACTTTCGATACCACACGCAATGCATGGCTGTTGGAAGAAGGGTGGAATGAAAACGTTGCTCCTAGGAAACGGCACATTTATCTTAATTTAGAAGCGGTTGCAATCAACCCAAGGCAGGACAGCCAACCAGCCAAACTGGTTGACGCTGCTTAAAGGCCAGGCTCCTAATGGCATTTCGTATACTTCACAGACTCCTGCGGCGGTATAAATGAATCGGAATCCTTCACGTGTCCTTGGCACGCCTCCAACGCAGCGCAACTCCTGCTGGTATAATGGCTTTTTCGGCAGTCAGGAAGTCAGACTTCCAGACTATCAGACTGCCAGTTTGCCAGCCTGTTTGGCAGTCAGTTAGTCGAAGCCGCCAGGCAACTGAAGTGTGTTTCCCTCGAATTTGTCTCATGTGTGTATTTTGCACACACATATATATATATATATATATGTACATAGGTGTGTATAAATATATATATAAATTTATATGCATACACAAATTCGGAACCTCACCTGCATTTATATTGGCGCCAGTCAAACTGGAGGCTAACACGCAGTCATCGCTGAAGTTCGTTGCCTTGTCGGCCGCAGGCTGACGATGCTTGTGAGAAACCCTCAAATGAGCTGCAATATGTGGAAATTGTACGGGTAAACGTACGGCATCCATGATTGGCATTGCAGTGCAACTGAAAGGTGAAAAGGTGTGGGAAAAAATGAACAACGCACAGGTTAGCTGGTTTCTGACATAGCTAGACAAGCGAAGAGAAGCAGCTGCCTGGTCCCAAGGCAGCTCGACTATGCCGAAGGTGTGGAGCACTTTTATTGATTGCATTGATTTTAACGCTTGATTTTTTGTTGCTGTCTCTGAAATATTGCGCCACGTTGCACGACCCACATTCTTTGAACTCTATGTATCTGTGTGTGCGTATCGAGACCTGATTATGCGGTTCGGCGAACGCTTAACAGCGTTTTGATGCCGAGCTGCGGCAAAGCGAGAAAAACAAAGTTGGAAAGTTGTTATATGGCTGATTAGCGCAAAATTTCGACTGTGAAGAGCAGAACTGCGATACTCTAGAGAGAACACACTATTGTTCTTATATATTTACACTAATTCTACTACAGCTCTGTTCTTATCAATACTGTTTGTTTGGTTATGCTACTTATATCACTAATACCTCTGCTAGTTCTTATTCTCTTAAGTGTACTAAAGCTTTTAGTTATTATACTACTTCCTATTAAACAACTACTAACTAATGTAATTAATCATTCTAATCTACGACTACTAACATAATATATCTACTAAAATTACTCCAACTATTTAGTGAATATTTCTAATACAAAGTATTTTATAATATAATTGATTAAGGTTGATTTATTATTGCATCGGACTTTAAAACTACATTCAAACTTTGAAATTTTACTACTTAACTTACCTAAAAATAACCATTAGCATTATTTCATTTGACACAAAGTTATTTTCAGACCCAGAAAAAATACCATTGATACAATAATTGTCAGACGTCACAAAAATTCAAATTTAAAATCAATTTGCTCACAAATAATTTTAGCTTATTTTTATATTTGATTCCCTATTAAAATTCTAGAAGCAACACTCCATAATTGGAATGAATTAGAAAAAAGTTTGTTAATACCTCGCCTGCGTTCGACATAAAAAATTTAATTAACTTTAACAAGTCAACAATTATGGGAAAAAAATATAATTCTATGAATTAAGTGAAAGGCACAAAGTTGCTGGTGCTGTTTATTTTTAACTTAACATAGAAAAGGTGTTGCCACCAATTGACGAGCGGAAAATTAATTGACCGTTATTCGGGCAAAATGCTAAAAGGAAAATAAAAACAAAAAAACGACATTAAACATGGGCTGAAGATGAAAGTGCGCGACACGATAGGCTGGCTTGCATATCCTGTATTTTAGAAATACAACAAATTAAAGTTGAAAAATACAGTCGAAACTTGTAACACGTTTGGAATTAGCGTTTAGGAATAGGAACATATTATCAAAAAATTTCTTTTGTATTTTGTGAAGATTAAAGGGCATCGCTTACTCGTGCAATTCTTTCCAAATTAAAGTTATTTATAGCTTTGAACGTTTTTTATGTCAATTTAGCTCGCCTTTTTTTCGCAAGCTTTATTGTCATTAACTTTATCGATAAATATTTTTTAAATGTTAGCAATAATTAACATGCAGACGCAGTAGTTAAGAGAGGGGATGTGTTTTTGTGTTTAACAAGATATTAAATTAGTAAAAAGTTTTGTCCTGCTGTTTGAGAGATTACCAAAACTACAGCAGGTCTACTGATTACAATGAGCCCTCAGATAAGGGAAATAGCGTAATTTTGGCAGTTTCCCCGGTGAAATATTTTAACAATTGCTTAACATTCTTCTGACGTTGTCAGCGTGCTGCTGACTCCAGTGAGCCAGCCAGCTACACGCAACGCATTGAAATTTGCAGAACTACCCCAATCTACATAGTATATTCCTGCTGGTAAAGTTGGCTGTAAAGCAAACAAGACACGCACCAAAACTACAGAGGCGGGGGAGAGCGAGGGATAGTCGTAGAAGCTGTAAATACTCTGGCGTTTGTTATGTAATCCCCTGGCAGTTAACAAATGTTCGCACATCCATATTACGACCGCTGGAACTCGTACTCCACAATCAGCCCCGGGCTAACTATACCCAATTTCGAACAAACAACTCGACTCCGACTACGACACAGACTCCGATTCCGACTCTACTCGACTCAAATGCAAACATACGCAATGCAGTTGGGCAAACTGCGAATGTGTTAAGCACATAGAGTTTCCGGGGCATTGCCGTCACCTGGGTAACGCAACCTCTATCCTGTATCCTCTATCCGTATCTGGGAGAAAGATAGCTCAGCCACATCACAGGCAACCCGCGTGCAAATTGCTTAGTGGAAAGCAAACAAATTAATCAAAATCAACTCGAAGCTGTGCAACTGGCTGCGCATCGAGCAAGGTTCCATGCTCTCCTCGCCGCAACATTCCAACCAACTGCAGTTGCTCTTGCACCTCCTTCTGTCTTTTGTTTCGACCTTTTGGGTTAACAATCAGGTTGACTTTGTGGACGGGTTAAATCCAACCCGAATTGAACTGAGAGAAAAGCGCAAATCTCTATGAAGCTGATGCTGCCATTGGCTGCGGTGGGCGAAAGCAACCCAAAAAGGTTACGTTACCCTGGAAGGGGATTGACTACGATATGCTGATTGACCACAAACCGTTCTAATTTACGTTTTGTAACACATTGAAGAAGACGTTTTCTACTACAAGGAAATATATATTTTTGATCAGCATCACTATATGCATGTATATATCCATGTCGGTATGTCTGGCTGTTTGTATCCGAGTAACTCGCTCAGTCTTAAATCCATATTCATTAAACGTCATTTAACTAGCGTTGAATTTAATTAAACAATCGTTTATATCCTGACAATAGACTATCAACTATAGAGAGCTGCAACTATTGATCGTTTTTTTGCCCTAATTTGATAAATGCACTTCAAACTACCATATCCGAAATGTTTCCGTGAACCTTAGCCAACGGCGAATCAATTTTCGCTCCCAGCATTGCATTCACCTCACAGTTACGTACTGTTTTTCGGTGGCTTACATTACGAGCACACGTCAGAATCGCTCACTGAGGACTCCCTCAGGCTAGGGGCTTGCTATGCCATTTCAGTACCTTCCATAAACCCTGACAATTATGCGGGACCGTGTGTACGGGATCCGCAACAATTAAGCACTGTGAACTAAACACTCAAAAAGGGCGTATTGACTTGAGCCGAGGTCGGGTTTCTAGTTTAGCAATCACAAAGCCAGGTCGTCCCCTTACCTGACTGTTGAGCTACTGAGCTTTTTCAGTAGCTATCGAAATTTTCAAATATCCAAAAGTTTAAGTTTAATTATAAATTTTATTTGTATTATATTATATTGTATTAACAATTGTTTTAAGCTCCGATTGAGCTTTGCACCTTTTATTATTCGAACCGATCCGCCGACTTGCGGTGTCGAACACAGTGCAGCGAAATACGAAATAGAACTTTAATTCTCGAGTGACGAAATTGTACTTGCATTCTCGATTGACGAAATTGTACTTGCATTCTCGATTGACGAAATTGTACTAACTAGCTGCCGAATTGCAGCTGCTGCTTGCGCTTATCTAAGGCAAAGGGCAAGCAAAGCGAAAACAAACAAAACGAAATGCCGATGAGCATAACTTAGCAAAACAACAGTTATGATCTTTACGTTAAATTTCTCTTTATGCTGCGCAGAGCATAACTTATCAAAGAGAACAATATTAACAGAGAAGCTGCTTCAATTGTTGTTTGGCGCGGACACCTGCGTAACCAAACATTCTCCCCCCGTTGAAAGACACGGGCTTTCAACAGCATCCTCTTTCGGAAGCGCACACAACTTGCGCACAGCTCTCTTTATTGTTCCAGTTGACGTCTTGAGAACAGCTACTCGGGAAACGCCGTCAGCACCAGCAACAAGCTCGACCACACGAGCCAGTGGCCATTTAAGGGGTGGCAAGTTTTCATCCTTTACAAGGACAACATCGTTGATGTGAACACCCGGGTAGGATTTTCTCCATTTGGACCGTTGCTGAAGAAGCGTTAAATATTCATCACGCCAACGACTCCAGAAAATTTGCTGATAATAAGCTATACGCTGCCATCGATCTAGGCGGCTAACGTTTAGCTTGGTGACATCCGGCTCCGGATAAAGTGTGAGTGGCGCAGTGCCAAGGAAGTGCGCAGGAGTTAACACATCCAGATCTGCAGGGTGCTCTGAAAGTGGAAAAAGAGGTCGAGAGTTTATTATTGCCCCAATGTGGCAAACCAGTGTGCGCAGATCATCCAGGGGCAAAACCGAGGGTCCGACCGACCGATAGAAATGGTATTTTGCTGTCTTCACCGCCGCCTCCCAAAGTCCACCAAAGTGTGGTGAGCGAGGTGGGATGAATTCCCATTCGATGTCGTCAGAGACACAAAACTGTCGGACAGAGTCGATGTGCTTCTCGCTGAGGAAGAGTCGCTTGAGTTCAGCTAAGTCATTCTTGGCTCCGACGAAATTTGTCGCATTGTCCGACCATATGCGAACAGGTTTACATCTGGTAAGAATAAACCTCTTAAGTGCATTGAGAAAGGCTGCTGTTGACAAATCAGGAACCAGTTCGAGATGCACCGCCTTTGTTGCGAAGCAAATGAAGACCGAGATGTAGCATTTTACTGGTCCTTTGTTACGAATCTCGCTCTTGTAATAAAACGGTCCACAATAGTCCACTCCAGTGACAGCGAAAGGATGCGAGCCACTAACACGATCGCGGGGAAGATCAGCCATGATTGTCTCAGCCAGGACCGGTTTTGCTCGAAAACACATAATGCATTTTGTCGTTACGCTGGAGGCAGTCTTACGCCCACCAATAGGCCAATAGTGGAGCCGAATATGAGCAAGCAGAGAACGAGGTCCGGCATGCAGCTGACGCCTGTGAAAATGCATGATGATGGCGCGTGTGACAGGATGATGTCCCGGAAGTATGATGGGATGCTGAGCATCGAAATCCAGGCTCGAGTGTTTTAGACGGCCACCAACACGAAGAAGTCCAAACTCATCGATGAATGGGGTAAGCGAGGCAATAGAGCTGGATGATTTGATAGTCCGTCCGTCTTGAAGAGCCCTATACTCATCACTCAGATTCGCCATCTGGATGCTACGCAAGAGTAGTTTAAAGTTTCCCTTTCGAAGCAGGCTGACTGTTTGCTCCATAATATAAATTACTTCCTCGGCAGAGTCACCTCCAGTGATGAGATCATCTACATAAAAATCGCTCAAAATCACTTTAGATCCAGCAGGAAATGAACTTCTTTCATCAATAGCTAATTGCTGCATGGAACGAACCGCCAGAAAAGAAGCTGGCTTTGTGCCATAGGTGACAGTATCCAGCTTGAAAACTTGAATTTCCTGATGAGGTGAATCACGCCATAAGATACATTGCAGATAGGAATCGGGTTCAGCCATCCTAACGCACCTGTACATTTTGCTAATGTCACCAGTCAAGGCTATTGGGAATGTCCTAAACTGCAACAGTGTAGCGAACAGCTTGCGTTGAATTGTTGGGCCTGCCATGAGGATTTCATTCAGGGAATAGCCGGACGAAGACACGGCCGAACCATCAAAAACAACTCTAAGCTTAGTTGTTGAGCTATCTTCCTTAAAAACACAATGATGAGGAAGATAATACTTGCAGCGACTTAGCATGTCCGACTCCACAAGAGACATGTGATTCAAATCCAGATACTCCTTGATAAATGATGAATATTGCGACTTCAAACCAGGATGACGTTCTAATTTGCGTTCCAGGTTGCAAAAACGACGATATGCCTGCTGATACGAATCTCCAATTAGATCCACAGCATGCTTGACTGGAAGGCGAACCGAATATTCGCCAGTGTCCAAACGAGCAAAAGTTTGTTTAAAATGCGCTTCACAGTCAAGTTCCTCCTTGGTAGATTCATTGACTAAACGGGAACACGATTCTACCTCCTTGTGATCTGGGCTAGGATTTGGCATCATAACCGAGCTAGTGACCATCAATGAGGCAGGGCTGGCTGAAGAAGTTCCTCCTGTCACTATCCAGCCCAGTTGAGTTTTTTGAAGAATAGGCAAACCAGGAGCGATTTTGATTTGACCGACACACAACAATTCAAAAAACAGGCCAGCTCCAATTAACAAATCAATTTTGTGCGCCTTGAAGAACTCTGGATCAGCCAAGCGAATATTTGAGGGTATATTCCAGAGCTCAGTGTCGACATCGTAGCTAGGCTGATTTCCAGTTATGGATGGAGCTACGAGAACTGAGATGTCGGCAGAGTAGGCAGATGCTCGCGATTGAAAACTTATATCGGCTGAATAGCCTTCTGAGGCAACAGTAGACTCCCCCAATCCTGAGATCAAAGTAGGTGAGCGATGCTTGCGCAGCTGGAGGTGTTGAGCTAAACGAGATGTGATGATGTGCACCTGCGATCCAGAATCCAGTAGCGCTCGGCAAGGGACTAAAACTCCAGTACGACTTCTAATGTTGATTACAGCCGTTGCCAAGAGCACCACGTCTTGACTAAGATTTTGGGCTACAAGTGTTGCCGAAGGGTTTGCAGCAGGCGGATGCGAAGCAAAGATAACTTGAGAGCCGTGAATCTGCTTCTCAAAATGCAGAAGCGTATGATGATTGGCCTTGCAGCGGTTGCAGGTAGTGGAGCTGCACTCCTTTAGCCGATGACCTTTACACAGGCAATTAATGCAAAGGTTGAGCTTCTTTACCTCTCGAAAACGCAGTTGCGGAGACAGATTTCCAAAACGGGAACAGTTATAAATTAAGTGGCCAAAGGTCTCACAGAACACACATTTATTTGTGTTGGAGTTAGTAGCGACAAAGGCCTTTCTGCTAGTGTTAACGATTTGACTACTTTTTTCCACCTTAGAGCTAGGCGTATACGTTGCCATAGCTTGTTCCAAATTTTCCAACCTTTGACATCGTGGATCCAGAAATGCCAAGAACTGCTCACAAGTAGGAATAGTATCCATCGCTGCTGTCTCCTCCCAACTGATCTGCGTTGCCTTGTCCAATTTCTGCAGCAAACTGTACACGATAATGAATCCCGCAATCTGCTCAACGTTGCCCAGGCTTTGTAGAGCGCGCATGTTGGAAACAACCGTATCCGAAAGGGTTCGAAGTTTTACCGCTGACGTCGACTCGATGCAATCTAATCCCAATATCTCCGTGATATGTGCTTGGAAAACGAGACGCTTGTTGTTAAACCGTTTTTTAAGGAGCTCCAATGCAACTGGATAGTTAGCGCTGCTGATTTCCAACGAAGAAACACTATCCGAGGCTGATCCTTTCAGACACGATCGCAAGTGCTGAAACTTCTCCACATCCGAAAGTCCTGAGTCCGCATCAATGACTGAAGAGAACATCGCTATGAACTCTGCATACTTTGTGTATCCTCCACTAAACTCGGGCAGCTTGATCTCAGGCACCCGGCTTCGGCTTTGAGACAATGTGTGATTGTCACCGCAGGTATCTTGCCTCATAGTCGAGCACAACGGCGACGACAACTTTCGTTTGTTAATTTCGCGTCGCAAGCTAGTTTCCACTAATATTGATAAGTCATCGAAACATGCCCGTAATTCACTGCCGATTTCATCATAATCCAACTCCTCCAACGCATCATGCATATTGTAAAATGCCTGCTGAGCACTTTCCAACGCCTTGAGCCGAACAGCCAACTCTTCTTCGCTGAGTTGCACAATTTGCTCCGGATCGATTGCTTTGGCCATCCGTTTTACCTGCTCATCAATAGCCCTTGCCTTGGCTTTGTAAAACGGGGCAGTACGAGACTGAACGGCAGCAGAATTATGCATTTTAATATTCCTTTAGGAATCACGGAATTTTTCACTACAGCTTTAAACACACCAGTTCAACCGACGAAATGTCAAACACCTTGTTCGTAAGCGCAAGCAAAACGAAAGGGGACAAGCAATAACAATGCAGAAACGACTGCTGCAATTGTTTAAGCAAACGCGATAAGCGAATTGACTGCGCAGGCGCCAATGTCAATTTGAGGTCAAACACTTTGTTCATAAGCGCAAGCAAAACGAAAGGGACAAGCAATAACAATGCAGAAACGGCTGCTGCAATTGTTAAAGCAAACGCGATAAGCGAATTGACTGCGCAGGCGCCAATGTCAATTTGAGGTCAAACACTTGAACCGAAAGTGAGCACAAAACGAACCGAGAATATCGACAACAATGCAAGAGCGCGGGCGCGAGTTTTATTAACTCTTTACTTTAAATAATTTGTATTTATTTAAACAAACAGAGCTAATTGTATCACGTCGGGGTCACCAATTTCGATAGCTACTGAAAAAGCTCAGTAGCTCAACACTGACTTTACCTTATGCGTAGCAGTGTAGTTGGTGAACATACACATGCGTCATTGCAGACCAGTGCTGCCAGATTCTAAGGCCAACAAATTGTTGAACTTCCAAATTCAAACTCCACATCTGATTGGACGCACGCTGTGAATAGTCATATATTCAGAGATATATCCAAAAGGTATTGTCCTTTGTGCTATTGGCTATTAGCTAAAAACGTTCTTTTTAAAGCTATAAAAATGCCAAATTGGCATCGCTTGTGTGGGTTGTGTAGCAACGTACAACTGCCGCTGCGGCCGATAATGCCTTTTGGCAACTTTTCGCATTTGCCGACATGTCACAAGCCACTATTTCGATTGTTGTGCGATTGGCCCGCAGTGGTGCAGGTGGTGCAGGAACGTAACCCACGTTAATTGCCTTGAACGGTAATATTTTTGTGTTTTGTGTACCTCCCGGCGCCAAAGCGACCAACGGCAAAGCGACCTGCGGTTGACTGCGATATTACTATAGATTGAATTTGGGACGCAATTTTTGAGCTGTTTGTCGATGTTTGTTGCTTACAAAAGATAAATAAAGTCATTTTCAATTGAGTGTTGTTATTTAAATATGTTTTCACAAATTACACAATACGCAAAACAAATCTGCAACTACTTAGTCAAAAAATCAAAACTTATGTATTGCATGTAGAAAATAGGAAACAGGTCTTTGAATGAATGAGATTTACAAAGTCAACTATGTAATATCAAAAACTATAGATGTGTATGCAGATATAGATAGACATATGAGCATAGAGGTATAAATAGAGTCTTTTGTAATATATACCGTACCGCTGGTAGAAATCTTGTTCTTAGAAAATGAATATCATTATCACTGCATTACGTATGCTACTTGCTACAGTTGCGTTCTTTACCTCTCAACACCTAAGATCTAAGGAGCTGAACTGCCTAGTAGAGTTGAGTTGAAGAGCATTAAATATGCACTGGTGAGATGGAGGAGCGCATCTTCAATGCGTTGCGTGTGTGCATAATGTGCGAAAGGCCAACACATGCCCTCTAATTAGTCAATTTAATAGTTTGCGATGTTCTTTATGAGTGCCGCGCGCATGACGAAGATGTCACAATGGGGCAAGGTAGGGAGTAATAAGCTGAGAGGCGGGGTTCATAGCTTGCTCAAGTGGCACGTAGGAAAACACTCAGACGAAGCTTTCGGGTTTTGAGATACCAACTTGGAATTCTAATTAAGCGGCAAACATATAAAGCGCACTGCTGATTATATATTATTTATGTGTATTTCACTCCTCACTCCTGTGGAGATGCCAACCGCTTTTAATTAGAAAAAAGCGTCAAGCCAAAAAAAAAAAACGAATATACAAGCAACCCGAAATCTTTTCTAATTAAAACGAACACAATACGGAACATGTTCAAAATGAAAAGACTCTTAATTTGTGCCGAATGAAAAGTTCAAGAAAAGAACAAAAACTTAAAACAAAGCCGAATGAACCGAACCGAAAACAACACTGAACATAAAACAAAACGAACCGAAATAAAAGCAACAAATCATGGCATCAAAAATTTTTAGGCCGATAAATATTCTCGTAACGTGGCATCCGCCTGGAGTGCCCTCCAAGCCCCTTCCCCCTTCAGCAGGATACAAGGACAACGACAATGCAAAACGGAGGTAGCCAGACACGCCCACACGCAGACATACACAAAAGTGGTCAAAACTTTTAAATTTAATTTTGAACTTTATTTTGTAACAGGCAAATAAAATAAAATTGTATATTAAACTAGACAGCAATCAAAACCAGGCGCTCATACATCTAAAACCACTCCATCATAATGCGAATGGTGAAATGGTGTGTGTGCGTGTGTTAAGCGTTGAGGAAACAGCAAGAACAATAGCTTAGCAATATCAATTAAAATGGCAGCTTGACTTGAAAACTGCTTATAAGCAGGCAATGTTTTTGTGCATGTTTCTACTCATGTTGTTGGCACAAACAACCGCACAAAAACGGAACTTCGTGGCTGCTGGATGACAAGAGTTTTAGAGAAAGTTTAGCCGCTCAACTCACACACGCACACATGCATATCGAAGTTAGTTTAAATTTGTTGTGCTGCTGCTGCAGACAGTTTTGATAGTTGCTTAGTAAACGGTTAGAATGCAACAGCTCGTTGCCCTCCTTTGTTTCACAATAGATAACCGTCCATACATAATGCAGGCCATTATCCAACGCAGTCCCAGTACTAAATACTACATAACATTAGTAGTCAAACTAGTCGACTGTAAGACTTGGCGTATACGTTACGTTACGATAATTACTCTCATGCAACAATTGCCAGCATTGCCAATTTAATTTCCACAATGACACAATGAAATTTACAAAACATAATACTAATTATAGTATAATAAATTGAATGCCTCCGCTTACAGTTTTTCGTGCCAGCAATTATTATGCATATTGTTGCATGTGCATTTAAATGCCTACAAATATATTTATTTCCAATCATTTATACAATTATTAATTCATTTCAATCATTTCATAGCCGACAAAACCATTTCATACGCTTTTAAACTTACCTTCATTTACTTCAAACCAATATTTTCGCCTTGCCGCACATTGAATATTTCTAATAAATTTAACAATTTTGCATTAATACATATTTCAATTTATTTATTAAATTCACATTTTTTGTGCGGTCTTATCAACTTCAATGTTAAATAAATAGTAAATAAATTACTACATATTAATAAGGGGTGTGGGAAAATTTTGATAAAGACACAGCATAAACCAAATTTGAGAATACCAAAAATTTACCAAACTAATTCATTAATATGATAATGAATGGAAAGTTTACATCAGGAATTATTACAAAGATTACATTCAAGTAATATATGTACATATTTTTTGGTCTTATTCATAAACAATTAATTAATGATAAGAAAGTCAACATTCAGGAAGCATAATGAGATACTAATAAAAACCTTATCTAATCTTTATTTTTTATTTTGCAACCTATCACATTGGGTTAAAATGGAACCTCGAAATTCCATGCGTCGAGTTCAACGAGTTCAAGGTAATTTTTTGATTTTGAATGCACAAATGTGCTTTGGGGCAATCTGTGCATTCAGTAGCACTTAAGAGCTGTTTGCTCTACATATAGCCATTTGAGCACTCTTGATTTGCTGGTGTGCCTGGTGTGCGCGCTGTGATTCATTCTATACAAATTGTGTGCTGTAGCAGCAGCAGCTGTAACGCCACGCGGCAACAGTTAAATGAATCAAATCCATTTCGAGCTATTCATCATATGACAGCGGGTTCGCTGGCGAATCCTGCACCAAACGTAAACCAAGCACAGCAATAGCAACGGCAATAGCAACAACAACAGCAAAATGGCTAAAAGTGGTGGCTGAATGTGGTGGATTTAGAATTGGAATAGGTTGGTGGCTTTTGGGTGTGGACTGAAGCGCTCGGACGTGGTGCACAGCAGGGTAAACTGGTTTTATAATTGAATTGATCCCATTATGTAGATGGAAACAGTTTCACGTCCCGTTTCGTTTCGTTTCGTCGTGACTGGTTTCGTACAGCACAAAATGGCGGACAATGTCGGGCCGTGCAACATCCGGCGGTGAAGCAAGCCAAGTGGCAAGCAGTTGCCAGTCCGTCTGACTGCCAGCAGCATAAACAGTAAATGGAAGGCGGCTCCTCTAAGCTCCTCTAAGAGCAAATGGCGCTCTGCTGCTACTTTTTATACTCTCTTGCCAAAGGTTGAGGAGTATATTGGTTTATTGGTTTCGGGTAATGTCCTTTTCGCAACTTGGAACACATAGTCATACGTGTCTGCGTTAGACATGGTGTTGAGCTTGATGTTCTCCGACCGCTTGATATGCCTCAAAGTGGAACACGATAAAAATAGTAGATACACCGCGAAATTCAAGTAAGCGAACAGACTTTTTCCCCACAAAATGTATCAAAATGTTACTTTAACTTTTTTTAAATTAAATATGTATCTTTACTTTGCATGAAAAATCGAAATCTTAACATAAGCAGACAATTGTGTAACTTTGCATTAGAAGAATGTTTTTTCAACCTGCAAAATTCCATAAAAGAAACAATGTTAAGAACATTATTTAAAGAAACTTTAGTCTCAGCATATAAATATTGTATATGTATTTAATTTAAAATGTTTATGTATGCTAAAAGGTTGAGACTTGTGAATTATTGGGATAGTCACAAAAGAGTAAAATACAATTAGGCCAAAAATTAAAGAAAGTATAAATATAGTTACCATAGCATTTGCCGTAATGCTTAACTCTAATATGTGCGGAAAATGAATTGTTAACTATATTAAAAATGTTTACGAAAAATGGGAAGATTATAATAGGCCAAGATCACACCAACTAAGAGTATTACACAGTCGGTAATTTCCTACTCAAGAATTCTTACCTAATGTTGTTGTTGGTGTTGTTTTTCGTTTCCGTTGCCTTTTGCCTTGCTACAGTTTGAACTAAATAAATTGAATTTAGCGCTTATGTCCTGTGCTGACATTCGCTTTTAATTTCATTCGGGCTCAAGCCAAGCAACCCGAAAGTAAACAGGACGAACACGACCCGCGGCCATCTGGATGGATTCAGATCCACTTGCGTTGCATTTAATTCGCTACAGTTGCAGCTGGCATTGTTGTTGTTGCTGTTGTCGTTGTTGTTGTTGTTGTTGCTGTTGCTGTTATTGCTGTTACGCGGTTAGTTTGATTGCCTGGTAGCGAATGCATTTATACCATCAGCTGGGATCAAATCGACTTTGTGTTTCCTTGCCCACTTTCCAAATCCAAATCGTCTTAATTGCCGCCGTTAGCTAGTAATTCAGTTAGCGCACTTAGATTATGGCTTCGTATTTAAATTAACAGCTTATTGAAAAACCAAACATGGTATGTAAGAAGCTGAAGTACCATTGATTGCCAATTAAAATCAGCACCAAATGTGGGCCATCCGAAGAACGAGAGAACTGAGTAACTAAAGAAATATATTTGTCTATGTTCACCGACATTTCGGACCCTTAAAGATAAATAGTAAATTAACTGTATTTGACTTTATTCGTCATCAGTTTTCAATGCAGACATAAATATATTATTAAACAGGTAAACCTTTTAAATTGTATTAATTTGAATCAGATTGCAGTTGTTTTGGAAATCATGTAGATAATTAAAATAATATCTGAATATTTAATATGCAAAGTAAAATATAGAAGTTATTTGTATATGTATTTGAAAAAGTCGATAAAAAATACATTAAATTAATATTTAATTAATTCCTCCTTTCGAAATTGAATTTGAAGCCAACATAATACAATGTTTTTATAAACTTTCCAATACATCTGAACATGAGACAAGAAATTCTTTCTTTACAATCCGATTGCGTCCTAAAGCAGTGTTAGTTTGTATAAGAAGCCCACTTATTTTTATTGGGCATGCTGGAGGGAAGAACTTCGTATGATATGCATTTATGTATTTTAAAAATATTCATTCAGAAATTGCTCTTATACAAAATCCCTCTGAGGCGCATTCAAGTAAAATAAGTCCTGCATGCAATAAGATTCAAGTAGCTATAAAACTGTTAGAGATTAACATAAAGTAAAAACTTGCAGCTGCCTCGTCCTTCGCCTTGAATGGCTGTTGCAGTTGCAAGTGTGTGTCCGTATCACGTATTGAAGCAACAGCACATATAAAATTTAAAGGCTAGTCGATAAATTTAACATGCATAGTACTAACTCTCCCGCCCTCTTTTAAACCCGGACAAAACTGTATGCTGCATATATATGTATATTTATTTATGTATATATATATATATACATATATGTATATATATGTATATACATTTATGTGTGCACACCTTTTGTGCATTTCAACAATGTGGCACTAGGGAGAAATACATAAATCATCGTAACGGAGGTAGGAGGCATAAATGTTTAAGCTTGTTGTGTTTGGTTCTGTTTTGGTTTTATTCACTTCTGTTTAGTTCAGTTTGGTCCTATTTTACTTTGTTTGCTTCTACTTGTTTGTATGGCCGGGAATACAATATAAAAGATATTCAGTTTCCTATATGCAATCGATGTATTCGCAACTCAACACAATGTTTCTTAAACTTTTAATAATTGAAATCTGTGCAACATTTTATTGAAATCCAAAAACGTTCACACAATCAATTTGGCTACAACATTTATGAGGCTTTCACAACTCCATTGAGCATGTTGCGACATTGTCTGGTCACGCCTTCGATACGTCCCGGCCTCACCCAGTGTGCCACGCACTCCACCACACTTTGCATGAGCAGTTAACAAAGGACATCATTTAGAAGCTGCATCTGCCAATGGGGATTTTGATGTATTAGAATGTTTGTGAGCTCATTGGTATGCAGCTGAACATCAGAGCACCAGTCCGAAGAAATTGCCTGCAGCATCAACTTTACTGCAAACAACAGGGCTGTTTCAACATCACACAATATTCAAAAAACAACTTTGTTTTTTCTAATTTTGAATGTCAATAATTTTCCTTCCGGATTGACGAAAATTTCTTTAAAAATATGTATAAAATATCGACTTTCTGGATAATCCCAGTTTAGAATAAGAGGGAACTAAACCTGATTAAAGAACATTAAACATTTTTTACCGGTCAGATGTAATTGTGTGGCGGCCAGGAGAAAAATGCTTTGGCAACCTAAGAATCCGACTTTTGCCATGCCTGGTCTTAAGCTTCATTTGACTTGGGTCAAACAAACACAGGGAGAGTAGCACACACACAAACAGACATACACATACACACACACACCCATAGATAACTTGGGCTTGCAGGTCGGCACGCGTTTTGAGCATAAATTATCTATGGCATATGCCACGAGGTATCCGGCTATCTGCAGCTACATAAAAAATGCCACCAATTCCCCTTCCTTCACTCGCTCCCCACCTCCCCCATAGCTAGTGGAGCAATAGCTGCGTCGATCCATCGTCGCATGTCAGCAGCTGCTGTGTTTAATTTACGCCCCAAGTTAAACCCAGGTAAATCCCATAAAGCGCCCCACAATGCAACCAACGTCCTCATTGTACGCTGCATCAGGATAAATGGCACACACACACACAAAATTACACACAAACACATACACACATAAACACACACTTCTATACGGGTGCTACGTTGTATGCATCAAATATCAACGCCGTTATTTGCGCTCTGCCATAGATTCATGTTATTTTTGTTGTTGCGGTGATGATGTTGATATTCGTGTTGAATTATTGTAGCTTAAATGTCCATGTGTGCATCGAGGCATTGAGTAAGCGGGTAACATACTAGTAACCGGGTTAAAAAATACATACATACACATATATATGTATTTTTCAATGGGCTCTGTTGTTTGTGGAAGGCAGAACAATAACTTCTCTTTCATAGATTTAGTTGTGTTTTTGCACTGGGATCAGAGGGGCTCAAAATACATGTTATTTATTGTGGGTCGTCATATATAAGTTGCCGCTTGCTCTAAATAATCATTTAGACTATATGTTCTGCATATTTATTTTCTGCCAACACAATATACGGCTATCACACTGGTGGCTTAAATTCTGCTTTTGTACAGTGCATCAACAGAGAAGGTATAAAAGTATACTGCATTTATGCAGCATAAAACAAATACAAAGAATTTTTATACACAGTTTATCTCTCTAAAGGCATCTGAGGTTATATAAGTTTGAAAAACCTATTAAAACAAATAAGTCTGGGAGTTTTATGCACTGACATGCTAGACTCAGTGATATGCCCCCTTTTAAATTTTGACATAACAGCAAAGCTGAACATTGTTCGAAGCTAACAAATTTATCGAAAACTATGACTATAAAATCTAAGGATACCAACGTGTTTTCAAATAACAAAATTAAGTTTTAGCCCCACAACAATATTTTGATTAAGAAATATTTAAAAAAAAATGGAATTAATTAAAAATAAATAAAAAAAAAGCTTATTAATATGTGTTTAACCGTTCTATTCATTTTTAAAATAGCAAATTTATTTTTATTGAACCAATTGTAATATGTGAATGTATTTCAAAGTTTGAGACCTATTTGTGGACTAATCTTGAAACGCATGGCTTTATATGTTAACTTATGGTGACTAATGATTAAGGCAGATTTGATTGCGTCTATATTGAAGTAGCACTTAAATAATATTGATACTTAAATAACATTTCTTATCCCATGACTAGGAAATTTGTGATTGCTTTTTATTTATTTTGTATACTTGTTTTCTTTTACTTTTCCCATATCTATGTTGAGCAAATTCAATTTTTGGAATCTTATTAAATTATGTAAACAAACGACGACTTGTGAGCTCTTGAAAGTCCGAGAATTGTTATTAAACTACGAATGCAGGGAGAAGCATCCAATTGGGCCAAGTTGATATAACAAATAAATACAGCACAAATGTAAGCAATGCAGATAGAAAAATGAAAACTGACTAAGCGTCAGAGAGGCAAATGTCGAGTGCTGTAAATTGCATAGCCTGGCCGACTGACTGAGTGACTGACAAAGGACAAAGGACATTGGACAAAGTACAGGACTGAGATTGACTGACTTGACTCGACTTTGTAAAGCAAGAAGAAATGTCAAGTTAGCTGAACAGAATTTTGCGAATTGAAGAAGATTCTTCCAGCTGCCGTTGCACCCCAAAACAGGGCAATATTATTAGGGATACCAAAAAGACAGACAAACACTCCGTTGGAGATGGAGATGAAGATGGGAGCGGATGTCTTGTCACAGTTAGTGCAGTTCTAGTTAAGGCAGCCCAGACTTGCCCGCACAACAAAAGATGCAACGCAAAGTGAGAACGAAATTTTTCTAACTTGTGCTTGCGGCGTAAAGCGACTGAAGAACGACGCAGCATTTATCTTGTCTCCCTTAGTTGGTATTTATATAAATATTTAAATAGCTTAAAGTGCAAGTAAGTGGCGTAAGTATAAGTGTATTTGTATGTCTGCCACTGACTTGACCATTTGCTCTGCATTGTCGCTGTCACACTCGCATTTCGATACGAGGGCTGACCATTAAGTTCATTAATTTTATGCAGAACCTTGCCCACATTCTCCATTCAATCACCATCGATTTTCTCAGCCCCAGTTCCAGTCCCAGTCGTACTCGCAGTCCCAGTGCCCATCGACAGTCAGTCAGCTTTCATTTCAGCTTCCCGTAATGGCAATCAAATTAAAGCGTTCAATGCACTTCAGTCCACATTCCAGTTCCCAGTGCTGTGCATGGTTCATTGGACTTAGCCCTCTTTTCGCTATCCCCACACCACCTACTTGCCATTTAACCCAAAAATATATATTTGACTGTCTCCGTCTCTGTCTCTGTTTCTGCGTCGAAATGAGATCGATGTGGCTGAATGAGACACATTTCAGTTTCAGTTGCACTTTATATATGTTGGTTAAATTAAGTGCTGAAGGCCGTCGAGATTGGAAATCGTCCGTTTGTCAATTTCATCTGACTGTTGAAGATACTCAAAGAGCATGGTTTTGCAATAAAGAACCTACTCGTACTGATTGGCAGGTGAAGACTATAGTTAACAACCGCAAATCAGTTGAATGGTAGATAAGCAAACGGAATAGAGTTGCATTATAGTCACGACTGAAAGTTTGAAATGTGCCAGAAAATTCGTTTTGCAACTCGTTAAAAAGTTTCAAACAGTTCAATGGCATTCTGAAACTTTTATCTCACCTGATTAAATGCTAACTAAATACCATTTCTAAAACGATTTGACAGAAAATTTTATACTAGAGCCAAAGCAATGGTTAGTTATGGGAAAAATATAGAAATTAAATGAGCTTTGAAGTTCTGCACATTTTTGGTCTAAATTTAAAGTAAAAAATATTATTACAATATAAATATCAAATACCGCTACCTGAGTATAAGATAAATATCGAAATTAATAAATGTAAAATATAAAATATAATACGATTTTTTATAAATATGAAATAAATATACATACATTTACACTCGTACTACTGTTAATTACTTTAAGATGAGCATCATTAATTCAAATATTGCACATACATAAGTGAAGCATTCACATGAGTTAAAATTTAAAGTAGTTAACATTATCTGCTTTGCAGGCGCTCCTCTCTAGCCGAAAAACAGTTTTTAATGTGGAAGGTTTTGTGTGCCTGGGCAGCTAGTGTCTGCAAGTGAATGAGAATGTTTATGAGCTTAGCTCTGGGTCTATTCGAGTCGGTGTGTGTGTATGTGTGAATATTCACACGCAACGCCGGTCTAACATTTTGGCTACCATAAATTTGCAGGCATAAAACACGCCCAGCATATTAGGCGGCGAAAACTAACGAGCAACGCAGGCAAAGCCAAAGGCAAAGGCACTGTCAAAGGACGACTCGAATGCGAAACGATGAAACTGAATGAATGAAAATGATTCGACAAACAAATTTCTAAAGCAGTCTAAACAATAAAGCTAAACAATAATTTCCGCTGCGCGTTGAAACTTCCGTTTCCTGTCAGGCGCTTGCGCTGGCTACAAAAACAGCAACAGCACAGGCAACCCCAACACCAACAACAACAACAATAACTACAGTAGTGACTGTCAAAAGGCCAGCAGGCTGCTTAAGACAAAACCAGGGACATGTGTGCGTGTGTGTGTGCTTGTGTGCGTTGTGGGCGTGTGCTTTTCTCATTGTTTGTGCATAATTTTTTCTTGACACCCAAAACAAAACCTTACCATTCCGGATGTGTGTGTTTGAGTGTGTGTGGTTGGGTGTGTGTGGAGCATAAGGAAAGGGAGGTGCGTCAAAGTAGGATGAGAGCACGAGGAAGAGCAACTGCAGAAGATTGCATTTGGGTCTTTTGGTGTTTGATAATTTATCGCACTTATCTGGCGGGTCTGGTCATAATTTATGCATAAGCTTTTGTTAGGCTGCAGATGTACCGTTGTGGGCGTGGCATGGGCATCCGCAGGACGCATACAATACAGTTAGCAAGCGACCGGAAACGGAAATAAGTTCAAGTTGTGCGTCGTGAATTGTCGCGACAGCTGCGGTGCTAATCTGGGCAAACGAAACAAGGCTAGACCGGATTCACAGATATGTGAAGATATAGAGTGCTGCACTGTTCTACTCAGGCCCAGCCGGAAGTTGCGAACATAGCCAGCTATGTTTCCGCTTAGTAAAGCTCTTGCAGGGCACTCGACTGAAATAAACTTGTTAAATTAATTCTCGGAAGATTTGTGGGTACCCATCAAAGCGGCTTGCATCGCGGTTTTAATTATGTTTGGCGAACCATGAGTAACTGTTGGATGCTGATAGTTTATTTCCGACAACAAAATAATGATACATATAAGGACTAGAGTCGGCACACAATTATAATGCATTATTCTTAATTTTAAAATGACGTTACCAGCTTAAATCGACCAATCCTTTCAATGCGAAAGCGGTGAATTTGCTCTGTAAATTTCCGAACATAATTCAACAGCTCTAAGCTAATTTAATTAATTGAATTATATTAAAAGCTTTTTGACCAGATCGGATTTTAATCCTTGCTTATCATTTTTATTGGAATAAAAAATTGATTTTCATAGTAAAGGATGCTTAAAGTAAATGTCCCCATGTCAAATTGGGGCTTACCTTCACAGCATTATATAAGTGCCTGGATATTTTATATTTTTAATCTTCCCATGGCAACGATTTAGTGAAAATATTACAAATATGTTCATTAAAGGTCATCATATGTTTATTTAAAATTAATTCACATATATTTTATTGTAATACTTGTCAATATGAGAGTAAAAGGGGTGATAAAACTAGACAAATAATTGCATATGCGAAAACGCAATCTTTTTTCAGTATTAGTGTTGATTGCCAAGCATATCCATTGCTTTTTTACTTCAGTCGCAGGTGTTAACTTACAATTTATGCACGTAAGTTTAAGTTAATTAGCAATTCCTTATAATTGAGAGTCTTAAAAGTTAATTACAGCCAATCAATTAAAGACGTTAATTTAATGAATCCTTAAGACCCACAAAAATAGCTCATTAACAATAAAAATTATGTGACACTGCAGAAATGCCGCAAGGTAATTAAGCTTTGGTCGTACCCGCAAAGTAAGGAAGTGGAAACAAAAAAGATGAGAGAAAGAAGCGAGGAGAGGAAGATGGTTCACCAAATTGAGCACATGCTTATGCATATATGCGGGTAAATTCACAACATTTTTAATGCAGTTAAAGGACTCACACACACACACACGCTTCCGACCGACAGGCGGAAGCTGGTAAGTTATGCAAAGATTACGAGCCCAAACATACAACACATAGCAAAAAACAGGAACGATAATATTTACAACAAAAAATGCCAGTTAAAATAAATTGCAGTGCATTTTTTACATAAAAATTAAGAGTAAAAGCAACAGCAAGAGTGCTGTGCAGAAAGCGAGTCTGGTAAATGGTGAGGCAATTGTTGACGGCCAAGCGACGCCTCAAAGACAAAAGAAATTGCAGGGATCAGGGATTACGCACTGAATAATTCATGAGTATCGCCATCGCCAGTCGAGACTGCGACAAAAATGAAAGCGAAGGCGTTCGTTCTAGTCATGGTGTTATATTTAATAAGCTATGGGGCATGGGACTGAGGTGCGGGCAGTAAGCCAAAATCAGACACAAGGGCAAGGCTATCAAAAATTCAAAAGTCTCTGTCCAGCGTGTATGTTTGTGTGTATCAGCCTATCTGTGTATCAGTGTATCTGTGTGTGGGCCAACTCGTCGTATACGCAACGCAGCGCAGAGCAAATTTTGACAAATCTCGTTGCCTACTTTCAGGCGTCCTCGTTTCAAATGCCGCTTTAGCTTAATCATTTAATAAAACTTTTATGCTGACGACGCAACGGAAAACAGCAATGGCTACAGCTACGGCTAGGGATAGGGCTCCGGCTAAGGCTACGGCTACAGCTACGGATACATATATATCGATGTCGTTTCTCAGTCTCCGCCTCTCATTCGCAATTACTTTTGTTGCCATTCGCTGCGAGCTTTTTTTTCTACTGCTGCGCTCTCTGATGGCAGCCGTAGGACATTTATTAGCCCGCTGCTGTCCTGCGCTGTCGAGTCGTCTTCTATGCTTAAAATTATGTCAATTTTGGCTTGAGCATTCGGCGCATTGTTGTATATTGTTTGGGGACAGGACTATTTTAGCATAGGCGGGGCGATGGGTCGCCTCTTAACTTTATTGTCTGTTAATCGCGGTTAGCCCGATGAGCAACGTGGTAGAGTAACCAGAGCTTAATTAGAGATTGACGTCCACTTATTTAGGGCACACACTTTTTGTCTGCCTTTAATACTAATTAATTATCACAGCTGATCGATTGTGTAAGTAGATGTAAAACTTGCAATTTATTTTTAATGTTTTATTAAATACTTTTATTATATGTTATGTTTGAATTTTATTTACATATAAATATATGGCTTTGAAAATTTATAACTAATTTTAATATTTCAATGAAAAATTGCATCACTTTTAAAAATTATAAAATATTTCATATCTAAATTGTCTTAGAGAAACCATTAAAACGTTAGAGCCTCTTGGATAGGCTTTATACAAATATATTTATAACTATAATATAAATATTAATAAGCTTTACGACTATGAACCATACTTGTTTATAACTAACAGGGAATTATTAACAAGTAAATAAGGGTATGGAAGCTATCGCATATTTAATCATTGAAAATAAAAGCAAAATACGAATTATGAATAACATAATACATTTTCGCAAACAAAATTTCACTAATAACCATTACAACTGAAATTTGTTAGTAATTCAAAATTCTTTAAGATTCGTACATATCTCAAATACTAGGATTCTCAGCTGATGGTTGGTCACATATGCAAATGTAGCTGCCCAACGAGATGCATGTGGGGAAGGAATTCTACAAAAAAAAACTTGTCGTCCCTGACCACATACGCAAATCACTCAACGACTGCCACAAATTTGGTATTCTTATGTATGCCATAAACACAAAAACTTCAATTCAGCTGCTGAATGGCAGAGTCTACGTTTCTGCCAGGAATGTGATGAAAGGAGGAAGTGCAGTAAAGAAAGTTGTCAATGCAAACAAAAGAAAGGAATTGACAGAAAACACTTTTGGCAGCGAATAGAAGGCAATGCGCATACGCACCGTGGTACGCAAGCACAAACAGATTCAAAATCATTGAATGAAATTTGCATACAAATGCCATACAGATGCCGCTATGTAGGGCTCAGTATGAATGTAAGATTGTGTGAGTGTGTGCTTTGAGTATTTCTGTTGCAATTTCCGGCTACTATAACCGGAAGTGAAGCTGCTCACAAATTCATGCAACCGTAAAAGAAGCAAAGTGCGCCAATAAGCCAAAGGCAGAGGGAGGGGGTCTAGCAAATGCTTCAGCGGAAATGGCAGCCGACATTTGTGAGCCAGAATTCGCAGCCGTTTTTCGGTCACAACTCTTTTGCATATTTTGTGCAGAGCACCCTTGCCCCCATTTTATTTTGCTACCCCTCACTTTCCCCTCGTTTGTCGCCAGTCGTCTTCGACTTGATGCCATTTGCATACGCAATATTTCGCAATTGCTGTCACTATGGATATTAACTACATGTGCATGTCCATTTGAATACATTGATTTATATAACTGTATCTTATAGCATACATATATGCGTAGCTGTGTGTGCGTGTCTGTATGTGTGTGTGCCATCGTCGCATAATCGCCCTGCTGGGAATCGTCCATTGCTGCCATCTCGTAAATCATTATTAATATTTGTCCCTTTATTGATTTATTGCGCATTTCTGATAGTTGGGAAATTGTTGTCAATACATTTTTATTTTATCACACAAAAATGGCATTTGATCTGGATATTCAATTATTGTTTCTAAAATACAGAAAAAAATACTGCAAGCATTTGTTAAATATTAATATGTCGTTTAATTGACTTCATTAAACGTATTCAACTATACAATGTTAGCTTTCTTAAATTGAGCGACTTTTGTGTATTGAAAACTTGTAAAAAAAATAAATTATGAATGTAATTTGGCTTCCGTTGTCAGCATTTAAATGCATCGCTTGAATTCGAAATGTTATATTCGCTTGACAAATTAAGTTTTGGGGCCAATACAACCAATGCCACAACAAAAACTGATTGCAATTGCAACTCGACCACACGAAGTGCGGCCGTGGTTGAATGTATTCTTAAATTCTGTCAGCAGCGGCTTTGCAAATAATTTAATTTGGACACTGCACGTATGTAATTGTGTGCAAATATCAACCGTTTTCAATTTTTCTTTGTATAGTTTGGACGATCTTTCGACAAGCGCATTAAGATGCTCGTCCTGCTGTGGATGCCAGCTTCTGGCTGTTGCCTGATGACTGCCTATCAAGTGCAGCTGTTCACTTGTCATTTATAATAAAATGAATTTCGCCTTCATGCATTAAAAAACAATTAAAATCGCGACACGCGAACTTAATTACACTTTTAAATGGCATCAAAAAATGGGTCTGATACGCCCATCTATCTGGCCCATTTGTCCCGGTCTGTGCGTGCTGTGGTAAGTTCTTCAAGTTGAATATTTTATGATTCTACAATGACGCAACAAGCATTTTGTATAATCAACAATTAAAGTGCGGCTCGTGATTTGAGTCGTGTCTGTGCATTAAGTACAAAAAGCCGCGCCGAAAATGCCATCGAACATTTTCCAATTTGTAGCAAATGGCAAAGTTTCATTTTGCGGCCCAACATCTCTCTGGCAAAAAATCGCTGTAGGCCAGCAACAATTTGCGGCTGTAAACTTCAATTGCGCGTTAAATTTTCCATGTCGACATTTTGTGGCCGCCCTCGTTGCCTGCCTTTCTGCTTGCCCCTCTCTCTTCCCCAAGCCTACTGCATGCCTGCCTGTTTTTCGGTTGTTTCTTATTAATGGGATTAATTAAAAATTTAATTTGTAACAAACCCGTTTGTCTGTTAAAATCGCGCTCTAATTTTCCTTGCACTGATTTCAGTCTTGTTTTTGGGCACTGACGGAGCGAATAAGCTTTTGCGACATAAATCAACCGTTTGAGTGGATCAGCTCAATGTCTGAGATTTATGTATGTCCCAAAATACATTCATCATAATCATTTTTCTATATTTATAACCTTCACTGCTCAAAAACGACAGCAAGTAACATTAAAATGTGGCATTGAATAATATACTGAGCATTTTATATAATATAGAACTATTTAAATATTTGGAATGATAATAAATATATACAAAATATTTCACAGAGTAATAAGCTACCATATTTATTGTGGTCATTTGCATTTCAAATATGATATAGGATTTCAATCAATAAAATAGTTCTATAAATTTCTTCAAAAATGTTGACACAATTTACATAAATAAATAGATAGAAAACTTGGTAAACTTAAACAAATTAAATACAGTTTAGCTAAGCTTATGAATATTTAATGGTGATACAATTATTGAGTGTAAATTGATTTATAAAGTTTTTTGTATGTTATGGACATTCTAATTCTGAATTGATGCTACTTTAAATGCAATTTAGCTTAAATAAATTTCAACTTGGCTTACACACATTCCCCAAATATTTGTATAATTTTCCGGCAACACGCGTTATTAATCCTCGGTTTTCTGTATGCCCATAAATTAAATGAAGGCACATATATGCGCACACATACAAATAACTTAATTTATATACATATATATACAGATGTATCTGGCGACTTTGTTGCCTATTCGAATGTGACCTTCACGGTATTTGTGGGCTTAACTAAGGCTCATGGCTTTTGGTTTTTCTCAGCGCTCGAAAGCCCCAAATTAAATAGAAAATAATTTGATTTATGTGTGCGTATTAGTCACAATCCTATCTCTTTAACTAAATCTCCGAATTCTCCAAAGCGTATATTACCATATACACCCACGAACAGATACATATATGTATGTGCACTAAATCGCACAACAAACATTCGATCGGCCACATACATATAAGCTGCATGTGCGAGCAGTAATTTTAATCACTATAGCAGCTATAGTTATTGTTTGCTTTGATGATTCTCCGTCATCATTATACAAGTCACTGAACACACAGCTTGCTAACTAGCTTTACTTATACATTTATTTATGTCTCATTTATCATGAAATTACAGTAATAAGTCGTCCCACCCTTAATGTGTGTATAAAGATTTGTAAACCCTTCCAGAGAATAGTTCAGTTTTGTCATGAAGTATGTATCGCATTGCAGAAGATGCTTGCGATGCAACGTGGACATAAACATGTCCATCTCCAATAGGTATCTTAAAATCGTAAACATTTCATACAGCTAAGATATGAACAATAGTTCGGTTTTTCTTATTACATGTCAGCAGTTGGACTCTGGTCTTCAAGGGTATTTTTATCTTCAAAGTGCCAGAGATAGCATTTTTTTTCTTTTGTTTTTCCAATACACTTTTCTATTCCATTTTTTACACGTTTTGCTTTCGGTTCCTTTCACATTTAGCTTTCAATTATTTGATGTCCTTGGAAGTCCGCACATTTATTTCTTTTTTTTCGTTGGTTTTCTTGATTTTTTTATTTTTAATTTCTCTTTGAGCGATTTTTAATGCCAAAGCTGAAATTGTGGTCAAAATCACACGCACGTTTATTGAGCAACATGTTCGAACAATTGATTTGTTGCCATTCTTTGAAGCTGATTCTCTTAATCCATGTCCAGTCATATTTCTATTGGAGTGGACTGCTACAGTTTTTTGTGGAAGATGATAGTATTACAATATCAGCACATCCTTAAATTGAAAAAGATGAAATTTCGAAAGAATTCTTGAAAATCTCCAAAAAAAAAATGATTCCCATCCACGAACCATTACCTGCCCCAATGTTCAATGCTGTCTCACAGTCACGATGTGGATATGGCAATAATAAAAGCAGAGAAGTGTGTAACAAGAGGGTCGATAAAGAAAAACGGCAAAAAAGACCAAACCAAATCAAAACTGACTTCGTCTTTAAGCAGCATCAGAAAACATCGTCTAAACAGCTGTTAGACAATAAAAGAGTGCACAGCGTAAGAGCGAAAGCTCGTTGTGCAGAATACGTTCCACTTCCAGTATGCTCCAGTTCTCTCTCAATCTTTAGCTGTCTCTCTCTCTGAGTTTCCGTAAACGAAGCCTAACCCACATAGCGCCAGCAGCAGCAGCCAGCGCCGAAGTTGCCCAAGAGCCTGGCCATAACCGAAAGTCAACTTCAGTCGTTGGAATTCATTCGTGCGTCGTGGACACAAGCGATTCGCTGAAGCGCCTCCGTGCACGTGGCTAGCATAACTAAGTGTGTGTGTGTGTGCGGTTGTATATATGTGTTTAAGTGTGTGTTAGTGTCGCTTACGGTTACCAAGCGAAAAACAACACCAACAAACGAGAAAGAGGGCCAGCCGCACAACCCAAAGCGGGCAATCGAAATAAGGTGTTGAGGCAAAAATGCCATCATGCAAATCGAAGAAAAGTGTGGCAAAGTCCCAAACTCGTCCGCCTGTGCATTGTGTTTGAGCCAAAATGGCTAAGTTTCGACCTTTGTCGTTATAGAGCCACATCGACGAAGCCCGTTCGCAGCATCTTTGGTCTCTTGCAAGCCGACTCGCTTAAGCTTTGTCTGCGTATCTCTGGCGCCTAAAAGTATGCAGAAACTTATTCACCCATTCACACACACACATACATACACTCCACTTAACGGTCGTTGACGTTTGCGTTTAATTAAAGCGATTGCATGCCTTTCTCATATGTGTGTGTGTGCTTGTGTGTGTGTGGAATGCCATGCATGGTATTACGCGGATATCGCTTTAAGAGCTGCACTTACATTAACTCAACACGCCAATCGCGCTTTTAAATCGGAATATGATTCGGTCAACGCCACGTCTATTGTCAATCAGAAAATTAAACAACCGGCAAGAAATGGTTCAATTCACATAGGAATAATGGAAAAGCTAATCAAAAATGTTGCTGTTCAAATGAACCATGTTACTTTGATTGACATACAGCTGTATACTGCGAACAATAAATCGAGTTGCTTATTTTGCATTTGTTTTAAACTTATGAACGCATTTAAATATTTTCGTGATATTTATATAACAACATCAAATATTATAATTTTATATATTTTCATTTTACATTTATTGTAGTTGCTTGCAGTCATAATTTAAACACATATATTTTGATATACTTATGTATGTATGTACTTTGTTCTTGCAAGAAACTAAATAAATATTTTAATAAAAATAGGAAAAAAAAACGTCATTTTAAATAAATTCCTAACACGAAAATTTAAGGGACAGAAGTGAAAAACTTCGGCTTAGAACAAATCTACCACCCCATTTAAATTCGAATATTATATTTAATGTGTTGTGCTTTCAAGTAGGCTTGTACATTAATTGACGTAACGCCCGCTGAAAACGAATTTGAAACGTAGTCAAAATAATTGCTCGATACACAGAAAAAAAGAAACGGATATTTATTATATATATGTATGTATATATATAAATAAGTACAAAAGGAAACAATGTTAATGAAAAACGAAAAATCCAACTCCCATAAGGTCTCGACAATGTGCCGAAATAAATTCCGGCATAATGCAACGTAATCAAAAATAAATCAGAAAATTATAAAATCAAATGCTCGTGTATAATCATCTGCCGAAATATCTATGTAAACGGTTGTCTCATGACACTTGCTCGAGTGTTAATATGTTTGTGTGTGTTTGTGAGTGTGTATGAGAACACCAAAACAGCAAAAAGAAAAATATAAAAATATAAAAAAAGCCATAAGAAAACAAAACAAGCATAAGGGATACGAGCGCTTAAGAGAAAAGGATTTTTACTGCTGCTGCCACAGACAGGCAAGGCCACGGACGAACACTGATAAAATCAACAACAGCATACAGAGCAGTCACAGGGCTGAGGATTATTATCAAGAAGAACAACAACTGGTAGCAGTCGTAAAAGCAAATCACTGGCGTCAGCAATGCCCATCAGTAGCAGAAGTGAGAGTATTACACACGCGTCCATATAGAAAGTTCTCACAAGGTAAATCAAGCAGAAACAACAACATAACAAAGGAAAATGAGCTTAAGTTGTCAATTGAAAAGCAAAGAACTGTCCAAAACATATCATCACAGATTGTTCTAGGCAATACACATTGTTTTTTTTTTGTGTTCGACCCTTTCTTTTGGTGTGTGCATTTCAGGCGTCAAGTGATTTTATAATGTGATTTAAACATCAATTTCAGCGAGGTCACTTTAAAGGTTAAATTAAGGAAACATTTATGTTGATTGTCTGTTTTCATACCATTTGTTCTTCTGAAAACATTTAATTAAATCTTGCTTCGGTAAATGTGTATAATGAAATGAGCATTGAAAATGTACATTAAAGGAAGAGTGTGGAAAGTCTTCAGCTTTTACTAATTGATTTATCATCTATTTGAAATGTACTCTAAATATGCATACATCATAATAATCATATACCTCAGGTAACTTGCTTATAACCGGTTATTTAAAATAACTTTTCACCTTATCGACTTGTTGCTCAGTTTTACTTTTGAATATTGTTGCAACATCTGTTACATTTGCAATTAATTAGTACCAAATTAACGAAAATATATTTCTTCGAATGCTATATACAAATTATATATATCATATTCAATAGCCAATTCCTCTGTCGTGATTCTATTCCTATTGACTCGTTGTTAAACATTGTTCAGTCAAAAGATTAATGGTCTTCAACAAAAATTACTACATCAACAAATTAATACATTTGTAAGAAATGATTTATCAATATCCGTTGTATACAATAAGGAAGAGAATCAACACGAAGTAATCGCAATCTGCCATTTTTAAGTATTTATACAATTTTTTCATTAATATTTGTTTTTTTTTTCAATAATATTTGTTGTAGATAACCGACAGGTCATTTAGATGAATGGTTAAACATCTGTTCAGAATTCACTTAATAAAGTAAAACAGTCGCTTGAAGTAAATATAAAATTAGATATGTTTCAAACAATATATATATTTGGCATTAAACAAATCTGAAACAAATACATTGCATCCATATAGATAACAACATATAAATTCATACCTTATTTATGATGCTCTCAGACCTTTCAGCTTTGATTTTAACTCATAAATGCCAGCATTACTTAAAGCCATATAATTTTGAGTAGTCAACTAGACGCAATAATCAGTACTTGACCATATCAATCAAGTGAATCCTTATACATTATACACCGTCAAAGAATGAAAATCAATTCAATGAAGATAAATGAGTTGAGTTGTGTGCTCAGGCTCCATAGTCGCGACGTCGCGACGCGTCTGTTAGCCGTGAGCCGACTTTTACTTGTCATTGCCACAAATAATAAGCGATTACAATGCCGTAAACCTAGGCAGCAATAACAACGACAACGACGGCTACAACTACAACAGCAGACTGAGCAGAAAGCAATGTGAGTAGAGCAAATAATCTTTGGCAAACACCACAGTCACGTGCCCCACTGTCGTGTAGACGCAGGTGTCGCCCCAAAGGAGCAGCGTTTGCTGAGACTATCGAAAGCGCACATAATAATAGGGATGGTGATAGGGAAGGAGGCATAATTTACCAGGATGCCAGGGCACGTTGCCGGCTTGTCATAAAAAGTTAACGCTTATTACTCATACGTCGTGTTGGCAGTGGGCCGTGGGCCGTTGGCTGATGAGCTGCGCTTGTGTCGAAATCGAATTAATCATTCTGCCAATGATTTAGAGGATTTCTCTCACCGTTTTAGCCTTATCGATTTAGCTGCTTCTTACTTCTGGCACATTCCAGTACATTTAGTAGTCGCAGGTGTTTTCATTCTCTTGAATTCACTCAAGGCATTTGGAATTAAGGCTCACCATTTCACATAAATTAACCCAAATTGTTTCTTTTTTTTTGCCCAACTTCGTTATTGGATGCGAATGCGTTTATGTAGACAGTCAGACGATTGTATTGCTCCTATTAAATATTTGAAGACAGCGCATTTCTAATTACAAGTCGCTGCCGTTGCTTGCAATAAATTCCATTTTATTGTATTGACATTCGCTGTGCTTTTGCCAAACTTTTTTTTCTTGTATTACTTATGCTATATTCAAGAACAACAAGAAAAACAATTTTTGTTTGTAATAAAACAATCTGCATAACTTTTGTGCACTAGTATTTCAAACAAAATTGGATATTTATATTATTGACTGTGCTGGGCTTGACAAGCGGACTGAGAAAAGTATTGAGCCCAGTTTATGTTTGATAACGCATAATAAAAATAATAATGTAATAGATATTGCAGATGTTACGTTCGGTATCATTAAAAAACAAAAAATACATTATTAACTAAACAAAAAATTCATAACACAAATAGATTTTAGAGACATTAAAGTTTGCAGTTATGAATTTAATCAAGCTTCGAACAATATTTGTTTTCCTCGTTGTAGTAATATGTTCGAATTTGTCTGCAATGGGATTTAATAATCGGTGATGTTTATCCTTAATTACCTCGCATTTAATTCGAATTCGAATGGTTTTACTATTAGTTTCGGTTACAAGTTGTAATTTGGTCGATAGTGGAGTTAATAAAACCTCTATTAAAGTAGCCGCTTGTATTCATAACGACAATGTTATCTGAGTATAACTCAATTTGTTTAATTTCAGTTTTATGAGAGCGGTATCAAATGCCAAAGTAGATGGATCATAATTGGTGGCAAACAAATGAATGGTTCTTGAGTGACAAAAATAAAAATGAAATTATGACCTTGTGGTTTTTTTTGATACCGATGGAATAAATTTAATTTTGGTTCTACGTTCGCTGGCAAGCGAGAAAATCGATAAAATTTACTATCGCAATTCGATGAAAACCATCCAAGCAAAAATGTTAAAGCTGTAATCTAAAATTACAAAAGCCATTATCCTCCCGCACTTTAAGATGACGAGAAATTGAGCTATAAATTTTGAAAGGCACATAAGCGACTATAATTCTGGTATCAGAAAATACAGCACTCGCTTATGCCCTATAGCAGCGTTAATAAAGAATATGATAGTTATCAAAATGACCTAAGTTATTTAGTACAAGTCAATAATAATCAATATTTTGCAATAGAATTAACAATCATTAAGTTGTTATTTTTATAATATGACCTATAATGTTTAAGGTTTCGGAAAAATAAGTAAATACTCATTCATCTCAATATTTGAAACTGCCCAACAATAATCCTTACCAACACTCTTTTGAACACTTGTTGGGCCTCCCACCCGAAAATCTGCTAGTTGAAGGGTCTGATTAGTTTGCACACAATGTGCGGCAGTCAGCGCAATGTCGGGCTTCAGACGGACCGCAGCACATATTTGCCTGTAGCTATGAGGACCCAATCCTTTCTGATCCTTCATATAAATAGCAACTGTCCACGGCGAATTTCTGACTTTATGACAGCACTGTGTTTCGGGTAAGGCTCTATTATATTTGTGACAAGATGACCATAATCATGTATACAGTATTTATACATATCTGCGTTTTCCGAGCAAGGTCCATCCTCCTGGCATGTAACAGCTAATTTTGTCTCCGTCGCATGTTTTTCCTTTTATATCCGATATTACAGTTGAAAATGACTTCTGTACCGGATTGCATTATTTAATATAGTCTTTTTTATACTCTATCAATGTTTATTGATTTTGTTCAATGTCCGTCATGGTAACTTTCCGTCTGTATAAACGCAACTTTGTTCGACACCCTTAAAGCTAGAGCCTTGAAACCTGGAACATATTGTAAAACTATGAAACTTGAAGTACTATGAGGCTAGAAAATCAATGAATTTGATCATCGCAAATCGATAAAGCCACATATCTCCCACAACTCTAAAGATAGAGTCACTAAACGGGCATGGTAAATACGATAAATACGCATATCTTCCATAACTTGTAGAGTAGACTCACAAAATGTTGAAATCTGTTTGTGTAAATCGATAAAACCATATAGGAAGATTACTAGGAACCTTCGGCATTAGAAATTCACAGAAGCCCAAGTCTACGGCAAACTTTTAAGACAGATTATTAGGAACCGCCTTCAAAGATCGGTATTTCTTGGCTACATACACCCTCTTCTGTGGAACCTGTTATGAGATAGTGTGACTTATTGATATCAGAGTTTTTTGTAATGAGTAAAGTTCTGTTTTGTTTTATGTTTGTGACGGTCGAAGCACTTAACGATACAGCGCTGATATTTGTGATAGTCATTTTTCCACTTCTTGACAAAGTATAGCCGTCAATGCATGCAAATTTGACTGTTACATTATTGCAGATGCGGTAAAAACGTTATATTGCAATTGTACCTATAGTAATCGTGTACAAGCATGGTCTTTTTATTATAGTTCTCTATTAGTCCCGTTCGTGTTTGGATGAAGGTTCTGTACACATACATATGTTCTGCCTTATACCAAGAAGCTTATTCTCCTTAATGAACCACGAGAAACATTTATTTTGTTTGGCATAAATTAATCGAAATCCGTTTTCAAATTGAAAATTTGTGTATTCTGTAAATTGCAGGTTCCTCTCTGTTGGCTCGTAACGAAACTTCCGAACATTTCCTTGCCATTGTTTTTTTATATTTACAACTATTTTCGAACTCATCAGAAGCATCGATGCAATGGATTTTTCCGTCGCATTCCTGATTCTCGGTTTGGCATTTTCCATTGGTGCATCGATAGTAAGGACATGTTTTCGCCTGCACAGATTCGTCCCGCCCATTGCTGCAATCGTGAATCCCCTCGCACATTTTGTCCTGCGGAATGTAATTGCCTCTCATGCACTCATTTATAAAAAAAAAAAAAAAACAGGAAACGATATCCAATTTCATAAGCCAAATCAAACATTTATACGTTCGAATTGCGTTCGCTCAACTTCTACTTAAACGAGGTATTTGAGAAATTTGGACTATACTATGTAATCTTCGCAGCGCCTAATACAGCGGTTCCTTGTTAACTGAAATAATATGCATTTTCAAATATGTAATTATTGAATTAAAACAAACATTTGCGCAAAATGAGAGAATTGTCGATTTGCGTTAACAATAATTTATAAATGGGAAAAAATCATTTAACATTTAAGTTGACTCCATTTCCATTGCTTGGCTTTCAAAATTTTGGGTGATTATGAAATAATTTATAGTTCAATGCAAATTAAAGTTTTAAGAATACGCCCAAAAGGTTACACACCACTTTTAATTTTTATAAAATAATAATGAAGTTATGTATAGTACAAATAAATTGAATTGAAATCGCATACGCTTATGATATTTGTGTTCAGAAAAGAGAAAAAATAGTAAAAAGTAATAGTCTATAACTCATGCTTGTGTTCTTTTGAACATTCAAATAAGGAAGCAGGGCATTATTGTTATTTATATAGCATGTGTGCAATAAATAATTTACAATTTATGTACTCTGATTGCTTTCATTTGAATATTTTTCTTATATTAATGTAAAAAGCTTATAAATTGATAAAAAGCGGAAGAGAATTTATTAAAAACAAGTAAGAATGAACGATATTCCCTGAACTCAGTGGTTGAATATAATATAATTTTATTGCTAAATGTTCCTTAAAAAGTTTTACAAACACAAAACTAAGGCAGCAATAACCTATAATCCAAATTTTTAAGTAAATAGCTCTTAAAGTCTCTGAAGCCCACGTGCTCAAGCAGATGGACGGACATGGCTATACCGATTCGGCTCCTGTTGGTAATCAAGAATAAATATATAATTATGGGATCGAGTGCAAAATAATTCAGCATTTTGAATATATTTTGTATGTATTCAGTTAGTTTTCTAATTTATATTTACTTTATTTCGTGATATTCAGCATAGAATTTGGTTGATTTTATTATTGAGTAAATTCTATTGTTACATACCCGTTGCAGCTGCTTTTCATCCTCTTTACAGTCGACATTATTGTTGCAAATATATATCATAATTACGCCCCTGTAGGCGCAGTAGAAATAATTTTCGTTTGTCATGGTATTCTTACACGACACGAATGTCTCATCGTTGCCATTTGGATATTCGCTTGAGCCAATACAGGCTGAGCTCCATGGCACGATACTGCGATCTTCTCTGCACTAAAAAATCACAATAACAGATACTGTGGACAATAATTATTTCTCGATCAGAGCACAGTTTTCGAATCGCGCTGAGCCTGAGTTTTACTCAGGAACGGGGTATAACCTTCTAAATAAAAAGAAATAAATTGGAATTTCAGTGGAAACCGATAAGCAGCTACTCAACGTTAAAAGTCTCTTGCGAATCTCTGAATATTTTCTTTTTCTTAGACTTAGAGCTTAAAAGTTTCTGAATAGCTCAGCTGAAAGACTTTTGACACAATAACAAAATTAAGTAGATAAGTTGCATAGCTTTATTTGTTCAGTCTAAGTAGCATTACACTTTTAATATAATTTTTTTAAATATTAATATATCAATTGCTACAGTTTATATATATTGCTCTTGAAATTTCAGCTGTAAGATTAAAAATATTTTTAATAGAGAGAGTACTGATCTTTCTGCTCTGCAAATTTTATTTATCTATGGGATACTTTTAAGCAAGTGTTGCTTTATTTATATAAAGTTTTTATACAACTAATTAACGCTTCTTGATAACTTCGCTGTTGGTGTCTCACTTGTTTGAGTGCTTGTGCATTGGCTATATTATATATATACATATATTTGCCATTTCCAGCACCACACCCTATTCTTAAACTAGAGTTGTCTTGTTTAAGCTAGCCTCATACATAACTCTATCTACTCTAACTATTATCTATATATATCACACTAAATAATCATGACAAAAATCACTGACTTTTCAGTACCGAGGAGTGCAACAGAAAGATGAATCCTATGCACCTGGAAGCTGACTATCAAGGCCAAGCCAATACGACGATCGATAATAGATAGTGTTTTCGGAGGAGCTGTGGTTCCACGCAACAGCGTTCAGCACACAATCCCGTAAATAGTGAAAGACCGATTAAGACAAGTTGGGGAAGAACGTATTGAATATGTGGCAATGCGAACAGCTATGGCTGATGCGGCATTTGCTGCTCTCGGCAGCACTTATTGGCTGTCTTGGATATGCCTCTGCCTCCACGCACGACGTCTACAATGGGGCCCGGCCGGGTCATCGCATTGTGCAAACGCGATATGGTCGCTTGCACGGTATGATTCTGCCCCTGGATAACTTCCGTTTCCTACGCTCGGTGGAAGTGTTCCTTGGTGTGCCCTATGCTACGCCTCCAATCAAACAAAATCGGTGCGTGCCAGTAATATTTACATGATCCAAATTATTTCGTCACTCATTTCATCTCTCTCCTTTGCCCCTGCCATAGTTTCAGCCCAACGCGTGCTCCAGCGCCCTGGGAGGGCATACGCATCTCGGATAAGTACAGTCCGGTGTGTCCGCAGCGATTGCCGAATATTCAAAATGAAACAGCCGCACTGGAGAAGATGCCAAAGGGGCGGTTAGAGTATTTGAAAAGACTGCTGCCATTTCTAGAGAATCAATCCGAAGATTGCTTATACCTTAACATATTTTCACCTGTTAATGGTAAGTCATAAATCATTTACTATTTTTTACTAAGTACAATATATAGGAACTCTTTTTAATCTTAACTATTTTCTATGTCCTTATCCATAAAAAAAACAACTCAAAACTATTAGTTTTTCATTTCTTCCTTTAAAAGATTATTGATTGACTTAAATAGTTTTTAATGCTCTTGTGTGCTTCGTGATTTATTATCTGAATTCAAAGGAACTTTTAGACATCTTATCGTATATACGAACAGCCCCAAAATATATAAAAATAAAAACAAGCAAGTCGAGCGAACTTTACTGCGTTATATCCTGAGCCAGCTACTAAATATAATCTAGTTTTATTGTCAAATTTCCATTTAAAAGTTTTGCTATAGATTAGTAATATTTAAAGTATATTTTGCTTCATTGTACTGGATCCATGGTTAGTACGGGTATAATGTTTTTGTGCAAATGTATGTGATAGGCAGAAGTATGTAACCCACAAGCACAGTTTTAAAGGCAGAGGCTTCTTGTAAATAAATAATTTACATATGCTTATGATTGATCTACTGGACAAAATTGCACAAGGGTCAGATAAGAAACACCGAAGTTATTGTGAAAAATGTATTCTCATATTAAAATTTCACTACCATCAGCGCCAGCTGAGGAAGTCTCCTGTAAACTTTGTCAACTTTTGCGTGTACATACATACATATATTGAAAAATTTATCGAAAACCGGCGATTTCAGGTCGGGGTTGTGAATAAATAAAGCGTTGCCTTTGCCTTTCTTTACTCTTCTGTGGCTTTGCCTGCCATAAGAAAAGAGAGAAAACTGCTGGCATGCTTATATTTGAGTTTGTAAAGCTTATTTAAGAGAAATGTTGCAACAAAAATGTTATATATTTAAGAGCAGGGTGCATGGTATATCGTTGACAAGTTTACTCGACAACAACATTCCTTAATTTTTGATTATATATTTAAATTGATAAATAACCGAAAAGAACAACAAGATACGTAGATATTTCACATGTGTATTCAATTACAAGAAGGCAGACTTAAAGTGAGGTCATGCCTTCTCGCTTAAGTTCCATGGAATGATTTCAGTATAATGATTTATTAAGTAGTACTCATATATTCACAATTAGAATGGTGAATGCGAATACTCGTAAGCTCACTCGCTCACCCATAGACACAGGTCTCACGCAGCGGATGCCATTTATTACTGTAGTATGTATATGCTTTCTTGATTCGCACAGCTGGCGCTAATGAGAAGAAACTGCCTGTCATCGTGTTCATACACGGCGAGTCCTTCGAGTGGAGCAGCGGCAATCCCTACGATGGCAGCGTTCTTGCCAGCTATGGGGAAGTGGTCGTAGTGACTCTTAATTACCGACTCGGCATACTGGGTAAGAAAACTGCAAGTGTGCTATGGCCTCATTACATAATTAAGCGAATCTTTCCCATTCTGCACCCTTAAATTCATTGGAAAGGCTTCCTTAATGCGAATCCCAGTCCGCATGCCCACGCACGTGTCGCTAATTATGGGCTGATGGATCAGATGGCGGCACTGCATTGGATACAGCAGAATATACAAAAATTTGGCGGAGATCCAAATGTGGTCACCCTGGCGGGCCATGGCACCGGTGCTGCCTGTATCAATTATCTGATGACATCGCCGACAATGGTGCGTGGACTCTTTCATCGAGCAATACTCATGTCTGGTTCGGCGTATTCGTCCTGGGCACTGGTCGAGGATCCGGTGCTGTTTGCCATCAAGCTGGCCAAAGAGGTGAACTGCACCATTCCGGAAGACTTGAACAGGCATCATGAGCAGATTGTAGACTGCCTAAGAGATGTGCCATTGGAGGATTTATATAACGCCGATATTCAGGCACCCAACTTCCTAACATCATTTGGACCATCGGTGAGCTGACTCCACAATATCAATCACACTTTATTTAATCTAATTTATATTTTCCATTATTTTTACTAAAATCAAATAAGCGTCAAAAACACAGATATTCAAAAATGCAAGAAAGAAAAACTATAAATTGAAAAGTAGTTCTTCAATTAATACTACACAATTATTTCCTTTTGCTAAATGCATTTTTTCCAACCAAAAGTTCTTATTAGGTAAAAGTATTCTTATAAAGCATAAGTAACACAATTATGGCAAATAATTATTTCAAGCATAAACTCAGAAACTTTTACAAATCGTTTATGAATTGAAAAATATGTTACAATCGAAAACTTTTGAAGTAACCTCCGTTATGGCTGTGGCATTGAACTGTGCTGCACAATGAACACTAATAAGTAGCAACAAAATGGAATAAATCCAAATTGGAATGTTCACAAAAGAATTGAGCTGAAATCATTATCGCTTATCCCTATTCCGGATAAGAATTCTCATTTTGTCGTCTTCTTTCATTACCAGAATTCCGACTGCTCCATTGGGGGTTCGAGTAATTTTTGTTGTCTCTTATTTAGTACTAGTCTCTGGTTCTTTGTGTTATTTTGTGTTTTAACTTGACATTTTTTCACGCCGATTTTCGCTTGTCCATCTTATATTTATTTTTTCTTGGTCCATTTCTTGGCTTACGCTCTGGCGAACTTTATCACTTACTTCAGTTGCTTTGTGCCTCGGGTTTAAATGTGTACTTCTATTACCAACAAAAATTGAATGCTTCACATTTTGAATACTGCTTTTCTTTTCTTCATCTTTCTCATTTTGCTGCTGGCTCTCAATTTCAATTTAGGTTGATGGCGTTGTCATACGACCCGGACATTCCAATCTCGATATCGATGATTTAATGACGCGCAACTCGAAACGCTCATCTTCCGATGCCGGTGCCCAGGCAGCCGGCGGCAATGGCGGTGGTTCCGGCGGATTTGGCACCGCGTTCAGCGGTGGCGCTGGCTATTTTGGAGGCGCCGCTGCCACTACAAACATTGGTGGACACTATGATGTACTCTTTGGCGTTGTTACGGGCGAATCGATTTGGCGCTTCAGCGCCCACGACATACAAAATGGCTTCGAGGGCGAGAGACGCGATAAAATTATACGAACCTATGTGCGCAACGCATACAATTACCACCTCAATGAAATATTTTATACAGTAAGTACCCCGTATTTCCCACACCCCTAACAGTGTTCGCCAAAATATACCAGACATGTCGCCGCAACTGGGAATGATTTTGAGGTTGCGGTTTGCAGTCACATAAATCTTCTAATCAGATTGCAGCTTGCCTGCTGCTGCGTTTGTGGTTGCCACTTCTTCACTGTTGACTCACATGGGGTGAGGCATTACTTGACAGCGACTTTTTGGCATCAGTTAATACGGCGCCTAATCTGAAGTCTACTATTTCACTTTGTTGTCTATTCCGGTTGGGTCCGCTTAAAACTTCTCTTTTTTTTTCTCCCTTTTGTTGGACAGAAACTTCGCAGACTCTAGACTTGTCTCTATTACGCATCTGTCTGAAAGTGATTCCAATTCCACATTGAACCTTGCGTGGTTTCCAAGAAAATATTGTTTACAATACAGATCGTTTTTCACTGAAATATAAGCAAACAATTTTGTGATTAATTTTTATTAATATAGAATCTATAGTTGATTGATGTTATGCCAAGCTAAATTTCTACTGTACCCCAAGAATCGTAACTTTCATTCTGTAATCGATGTTTTTAAAAAAATTAAATTAGCTGCATAAAATAATTTATATAGTATATATTCATATATTACATTATTTTGAATCTCTTTGCCCATACAGATAATCAGACAGAGCTTACTTAAATTACTGAATTTTGTCTATAAATTATAAGTTATGCTTTTGGATTAGTTATTGCTATTATAAACGTGGAATTACTCAGATAAATGATAATGAAATGGTTCCTAAAATTATTCAATGTATTTTAAGGTGTATGAAAATACTTCAGGCAATAATTAATGCTGCCTTTGATGTAAGGATTATATAAATATTATTGCAAGTTGTTTACCAAATATACATCAAATTATTTCATACGAAAGTATGAAAGTGACATGATAAACAACAAAAAAATAAAACATGAAAAGCAGCTGCATCGAAATGAAAATGTGAATAAAAAATGCGAAAAAAGTCTATTAAAATGTTCGCACGTTCACCGCTGTGCAATTGTAGCTGTAATTATAAGTGCTCCTACGTAACACGTTGCGTTTGAGTTACATTCGCAACTATATACAAATAAGCACAAGCGAAGGCTGAATTTTATTTTGTGCTCCTGCTGTGCAGAGCTGTCCAACATTTTATTCTATTCTGCTGTTGCTTGCTGTTGTTGCTGTGTTGCTTTTTTTTTTTTTGGTTTTTGTGTTTGTATATGTGATTGTCTGTGTGTTATTCACATTTTTCGCTTGTATTTATTTTATGCCCGTTGCCTTTATTTTTATTTTGTAACAAGCGAGCGAAATGGAAGGCAGTTAACACGCCATTGCAGCCAAAACATTAACACGCTTTATTTGGCAAATGTGCGAGGCTGTACGCGTATATGTATATATGTATGCTTGTGTATGTGGGTGTGACTGCGTATGCATTGGCAAGGACACGGAGACTTGTGCTATGTACTCTAATGTATGTGCCACACACACATACACACACACCTACTTAAAAACGCACAGGCTACACTTAACCCAAATCACAGCAGCAACAGCAGCAGCAGCAGCAGCGAACGACAGCAGTCAACAGTCAGAGTCGTCGTCATCCCCATCCTTAGGCACATCGTCATCGCCGGTCGCCGTTGTCACCATTTGCCATATTAAAACTAAGTATCTGTATGTGTGTGTATTTTAAGTGCACACAAATACACACACACATGCATACATCAAGGAACCGTAAATTGCCAACGCGTATATCACGATTATAGCGCATATATACATACGTATTTATTTTACTTCATTATACTCGAACGATGCCACCGGCAAAAGTCAAGCTCGCTGCAATTCCGCGATGAGATTTATATTGCATTCAGTAATGGCATATATTGTAACCACACATGCAGGCATGTATGTATCAAGCTTAAGAAATTAATCTCGAGCAATGATACATAGTACTTTGTGTGGGAAAACGTGAAACCGGAATGAATACCTCTCATAATTATACAGATCTCATTGTTAACTAACAAAAGCATTAATTACGTCTGCAGATAGTTTCACTCCGTTCTGGCAATAATTTCAAATATACATATTCATTTCAATTTAAGAGAATCGGAATGATAGGAATTCAGTTAAAATTTTTGAGAACTTCGTAAATTAAACAAACAAAAAAAAAGTCAAATTAAACAATTAATCAATCAATGAAAAACTCGGTTAAAAACAAAACAAAAATATCAAATATGAATTTTTTTCTCCATTCTATACATATATACATATATAGAAATCATTGCATAGCAAGTCTACAAGTTATCCATTGAATTATTATCATCTTTTATTTACTTTTATTATATTTTGGTGCACAGAAGAGGGAAATCGTGCAATGTGTGCCATAGATTTATTTGCATATCTGTATTTAGATCGTTGGGATAACTTACATTGTACCCTTTTGGGTTTTAAATTATGCATGACATCGATTTTACAGATGCATTTTGCGGTGCATTTTAAAACCCACACACATGATAACAGAAATAATAATAACCACAGCAAACAACGCCAGCAGAATCCGCCTGTAATCCTGCAAGGATTTAACTTGGCATACATGCATACACACACACATGTAGCTCATGTGCATGTGTTAAGCCAGCACTGAGTGTAACTATCACTCCGTGTGTGTATGTGTGTGTCTGTTGATTATTTGGGCGGTTTGGTAGCTATAACTGCAACTGTAAGCTTTGCACACAAAACGATCTAAAACAACAATTAACACGACATAGAACGACCTGATATAATTGTTATGAATGCACTCTGCAAATGCGTTTCATAGTTCCTAAAGTTAAATTATCTAAGAAAACATATTCTTTAAAAATATGTATATGTTCAATTTATAATAAGAGAACACTATTCAGGAGTTCCTTATCTCTGAGTCGTATATTTCTCTAACTAATCACAAACTTCCTGTTGTCTGTGCACAGATTGTCAACGAGTACACGGACTGGGATCGCACGTCGCAGCATCCGATTAACACACGCGATATGGCTGTTGCGGCGTTATCGGATGCTCAGTTTGTGGCGCCCATCGTGCGCACGGGTGATATACTGGCAGCAAATTCGCCACCGCCCGTCAGCTCATCGACACCCAGCGGGGGTAGTTCGTCTGGGAATGCGGCCGCATCGACATCGTCGGGTGCTTCAACGCAGCCGGCGGGCCGTTGCTATTTCTATGTGTTCGACTACCAGACCAAGGATGGCGACTATCCGCAACGCATGGGCACGGTGCATGGTGAGGATTTGCCGTACATATTCGGTGCACCGCTTGTCGATGGCTTCAGTCACTTTCCGCAGAACTATACCAAGTCGGAGACGGCATTGTCTGAGGCCGTGATGATATACTGGACGAACTTTGCGCGCACTGGGTAAGTTAAATAGTTAGTAATAGTTAATCAACTCCCCGCCCTCAAGTCCCTCACCAATTCGCACTCCAGCTGCGCTAAGCCACTTACCGTAATTTGTCATCGACGCGTCGAACCATTTGCCATTCTTAGCAGTTTTCTCATGTGCAACATTTAGTGCTGATTATCAGCACACTGAAAGTGGTTGCTTGAACTGTTACGGTGCTTTCAGCAATAGTTCGACAACACCTGCTACTTGCTTTGAAATAGAACCATTCTCTGCTTGCACTCGAAACACCTTGCAATATATAGATACATTGTGTAGATAAAATGGTGGAAAGATTAGCATGGCATCGAAAGCTCCTCAAGTATGTTTCTCTTATTCGCAGAGCCCTTTATTTAAGAAAATAAATTTTCTTCGAATAATGTGAATTTTTTTAATCTTTTTAACCAGCTTCTATTTAAGTAAAACAAAAAAAAAGTTAAAATCTCTGTCTAAATTCATAAGAAAAAAGCAAAATTGAATTTCGTGCAGTGTATAATTCAACAACAATAAAAAATTGCCCTAGATCCGCACACACAAACTCCTTTGCAACACACACTCAACTAAAGTGTCCTGCATTTCTCTTCTCTATTTCTTTTTCTTCTTCTTCCTGTCATCTGCACAGCAATCCGAACGAACATCATCGCCAGGACTCGGTGCTGCCTGTTTCAAAGGAGCGCAATCGTTTTCGCAGCATCACCTGGGAAAACTATGATCCATTGCATCAAAAGTATTTGGAAATAGGTGAGACCGCAAAAGTTTTCCCCATTCACTTTATATTTTTTTAATGCATTTCATCCAGTTGTTGTTTTGCTGAGACATGACATGACATAGATTTGTGAGCACTTGTGCTTAAAAAAGGATTCAAGCAGAGGCACAAAAAAAAAATATAATTTAAGGCTCAGGTGTGAACAACAACAAGGCTTAGCAGTTAAACAATAGCAGGTATAAAATACACCTTATGTGATTAGCTGGACAATTTTAGTTCTCTTTTTATATAGCAGTGTATTTATGTACCCCTATGCGTACCAGTCCCTTAGGCTTGAGGCAATCTTGATAAAAGTTGAAAGCCAGCCGGCTTGGCTTACCCTCATGAGATTTGAAGATGTCTAAGCCTGCCTTTATTTCCCATTTTAATGGTATAAAAATGACGCATAAGTCGCATAATGTATTTGTACCGTAAAAAATTATTTAAGGCAATTTCAACGCACAGTGTGTAAAAGAATTCTGAAATAGCCAGATAAAAGCAAAACAAATTTGAGGGTGCTTTAAAATGTGAGATTCACAAAGAGGAATCAAATTTAATTTAAATTTTAAAGAAGGCTCCAAAAAGGCGAACCACAAAAAAAAACCAAGCATGTACATGCAAACAAGCTGCGGGGTCTGCAGTGAAAAGGATGTGGAAGTTGTGTAAGGTGTGAAAAATCAGCCTTTCAGCGGAAGAAGAGAGTACGGCTAAATCAGGCAATACTCGAGTGGCAGTTGAAGGTTACCAACAGGAGGCAACATGTAAAAGGGGAAGAGACTAACACATCCAAGTGGCAATAAGATGCCGAACAGAATTTCGTGACTTGTGATCACCCTGTATATGGTCTTAATGGTTAACCTTGTGTAATTATTTAAATGCTTAAAAACATTATTGATTATTTATTAAATTTTTTCCATTATTATGATTACGAATTTAAAATATTATTAATAATATTAATATTAATTTTACACGGTGCACACTTGCTTTGTGCCGCTCGACAACTTAGGGTGTCAGACAAGCACGACCGCATAAACCTTTATGTGTGCTCAAAAATGACTCCGTTGCGACATGTCGAATGTGTGCAAATGTTATTAGGTTCAAATTTTTCACATCTTTTCTGCCTAGTACCGGCAAATATTAGAAAACGGTACAGGAAGCGTAATTAAATGTGAATGCTCTTATAACGAATGCTCTCTATCTAATTGCATACAAATAATTTACATTTATCAAACATAAAAAAAAAGCATAATAAATATTAACATTTTTAAGTCTTTCACTTTGTAATTTGAATTTATTTAAAAAGTAAATTATCTTTAATATCAATCTTGGTATTAATATATTTATTTTTATCAATATTACTTTTGGCATATAACATGAGAGTATAAAACCTAAATAGTGGCTAAAGTGTTATGTCTCGAAGGTAAAAAAATCAAAATGGCTTTTTTTAGGGAGCATAAAAAAATTGACTTACATGACAGTCAGTTACAAGGAAAGACACGCGAATAACAGTTTTTTCGCAACGGCTTGGGCAAATGGATATTGTGGCGCCTTGTGCGTGGGGATGTAACAATTTTGTTATATGGTACATATACATTTTTTGATAATGGGGAAAGAAAAGTGAGCTGGGTGGGAGACGCATCCACACGCACTTTACGCGTGTGTTAACATTGAAGTACGATACATATCGGGGAGTAAAACTGTTATGCAGCGTGCTTTTTGTTTGATTTTAATTGAAGGGACAAGCCGTAAGCGACATCTGACGCACTCGCCCGTATTCCATGTGCGCCACACGCACAAAGGGGCGTTCTTGAAAGATTTCTGCTTCACACGACTCAATGTTCTGCCATTGACATACAATACGCACAAAGGTTGTAGTTGCAAAGGATAAGCAAACGCCCACACATGATTTTGATTTTTGATTTGACATGCTAAAAAAAACCATGAAAATAAGAACTGGAAGCGAAATCGAATCGAATCGAAACGAATTGAACCGTATCGAATCGAGTGAAATGGAATTATGTGAATACGCACAGCACAGCAGTCCGTACAATGGCCCAGTCACAAAGGCGCATTTCTCGCAAATTGAATAAGAATACATTTCGAACATGGCTGCTCATAAGGATAACTTATATAAGCCATTGTTGCCTGAATTCTAAGGTTCTGTTGCGTAAATTATGCAGCACCCAAATGCTTGCAATATTTGCTCACGAATTCACACTTACACGTGTTGTCGTCACTTCAAATGCAACGGAGCCAGTCAATTTCTTAGATTTGTGTGCTCGACAAGGATACCTCAACTAAAATTACCTGCCTCTGAGCTGTTCAATGTGACGGGAATATCATATCGATTATTTTCATCATCATTCTTTTGATAAGCTCAAAGCCACAAAAATACCTTATTGATTATTTGCCTTATAAGAAAAATTAACTCTGTACTAAAAGTAATTTTTAAAGATGAGTATTTTATGACCCAACCTTAAATTAATCCCATGAAAATTGCAAATTAAAATTGTTTGGGGAAAAAGGTTTAAGGAAGAAAATATTAGAATTATTAATAGTCGGTGGTCCGTGTTTATTAAGTTTTAAAAAGTAATGTGTAATTTAATCAATTAAATCAAATAAATTGTATTCCATTTAGAGTATCTAGCTTTCGTTTAGTTTTGGTCGAGACTCATATTCTAAATTAAAATGGTTTGCTAACAGTCTGCATATAGTAAGTAGGCAACACCAAACAAATATTTTATACCATATGCTTTGATTGCTCAATAAACCAACTGACACGGAACCCATTTCTTAGCCCCATTGACTCATCTGAGACTAAGGCGAGAGGGCAGGCACAAGCCCAAGTAAAGCCCACCCTGTGGCCCAGCAAAGGGCATCAAAAATTAAGCAGCTCAGTCAGCTAAATAAACAAGGCAGCAAGCTAGACAAGCAGGTGGCAGGTGCGGAATGTTGCGGAAGCGGGTGTCCTCAATTGCCAAGTTTCTCACCTTTCTGCAAATGCCTCGAAAAGCAACAATCGAAATAAGAGCAACAGTGAAATAGTTGGCATCGGGTGTATTTGAATTTGCATGCATGAATACCGCCTGTCACATGTAGTACTTTACAAAGATGTTTATATTAACGCTTTTGTTTTTGCTTGTTCTTGTCTTTTTTCTCAACAAAAAAAAAAAACAAAAAAAAAAACAATATCAACAATTTACAAAGGCATGAAGCCGCGCATTAAGAATCACTTTCGGGCTCACCAACTCTCGATTTGGTTGCGTCTGATACCCGAGCTTCATCGCGCTGGAATGGAGGATGTGATAGCCCGGCACAATCTATTTCGCAATCACGACGATATGGAATTGTACGAGGGACCCGTCAAGCCAGATCCATTTGGCCTTGCAGCCGGCACGACTACATCCTCGTCGTCATCGTCGTCGCGACTCCTGCTTGTCGATGAACAATTGATGATGAAGAAGGGACGCGGCCTGAATGCCTCAGCCTATTTAAATGGCATATTGGGTGGTAAGTAGCACGACCTCCCATTACAATACAAATAAGCATGCCATCTGCCGTATCACTTCAGCTGCTTGTTAAGTAAGTAAAAGGGCAACAGTCAGCTAGGCTATCTCTCCACCAGCTGGCAAACAAGCAGACAGACAGGCGGACAGAGTATCTGAGATACTCAGCCAGACGCTTTTATGCCCAAAAAATAACACATACATACATATACATCTGAAAGCAGCGCAAATTCTAACTCAAAGTCAAGCAATTTGCTTATGCACTTCAGCTATCGTCTATTTAAGCAGTTGAAACTTTCCATTACCTTTCCATTGCTTTAATTGCACAATGATTCGGTATCATCATAGGCATCAGTTCTCTCTCTGTCAGCTTGCCTGAACAAATAAAATACCAATCTATAAGTTTGTTCAAAGTTGACACGTTTGAGAGTTTGGTTTTCAGCTAATGGTATATTTCATTGAAATGCCAAACGGCTACTTCTTCTTGCTTATATACAATGAAACCTCTGGCTTAAACTCATGGTGTTCTTTTGACTTTGGTTGGTAAATAATCTATCCATAGCATGTGTATCCCTTGCTCCTATACAGATTATGAATAAGTTAAATTAAGATTCGAAGAATATTTATTAATAATCTGGTTTTATTTTGAGTATTATTATTATGTATTAGATATTCTATCCCCAACATTTATATTTAAATACATTAATATTTAAATGAATATTAGCGTGCCCAATTCTCAACCCCTGAGTTAAGTTCTTCATTTCTGTTGTTGTCATTCAATAAGCAAGTTTGACAAAGGTAAGAAGCAAACTCTCGCATTGACAGCCGCAAAATGAGTTTTCATTGCCTTTTGGGGCTGTCAGGCAGCACAGACCTGCACAGTTCATTTAATACAAAACCAACACGTATTAGTCGGAAGACCCATTGAAATCAATTTTAGTTACCCCATCATAAGGGTTGACACCTGACATGACAAATTTGAGCATATTATAGGGAGAGTATAATCAAATTTCTTGAACAAACTTATTATAATTGAAATTTAGCTTTTTCGTTATACCCTAATGCAATTTGTTTTATTGTTTTTTGTTATGAATTAATTTGAATGGTTGACAAATTGACAATGTAATCTAAATTGATATATGACGTTTATATTGATTTGGGTAAAATAATTGAATTTCTTCAATTTAATCAACATTACTATAAATAATGCTTAAAAGTAAATGCAAAAATGAAATGACAGCAAACCACTAACTGTCTCTAAAATGAATATTTATATTTCAAAAGCAGCCACAATCAATAGTTGCAACTCAAAATGGATTGAATTCACCTGCTCAAAGAGTCTGATATTAAAAGTTCGTGCAACTAAGCAGTTCAGCCTGAATGGCACTGAAAAGTGCAATTAATCATTGACATTTAACAAGAAATACCTTGCAGATCGATGTTGAACTGTTCGCAACTTTATTTAATTTATGATTTTTAAAATAGATCTATAGTTTTGGATAAAAACTATATGCCTATTCAGCCAAACGGCTAAAAATAGTATATATTTGTCAGTTCATGTCTAAATACAATAAATTTTGTAGCATACACTCGCTCCACATAGAAGCATTTAAATTGTAATACTCATTCACATATTGATACACATTGTATATTCAGATTTTCAAACCAAAAACCAGTTTTCACATTTCTGGTTTGTTAAGCTTGATTTATGAGTGCTTCGCTTATCGACAATTACTTTGCTTAAGCATTCAATTGCATTTTTTGGGATAAGAATTATGTATGCACGTACTACTTTGTGGCTTGTTGTAAATCAAAAGCCTCACATTTAGGCAGTTGCCACAGAATGTGAGCACATGTACCAGCTTAATAAATTCGGCAAGAAGGGAAACAAATCAAATGTTACGCATACGCCATGTGAGGCTCGACTTGGGTCGAGAAAGGGTTCGGCGCAATTCAAAAATAAATGCGAATTCAAAGGGAAAAATTGTTGCCAAGATTTTTCTGCTATTTCTCGTTTTTTTTTTTTTTTGATATTTATTGTGTGAGAGTGAGTTCAAAATCAACACTTTACGCTTTTAGACGAACGGACGGAGGAGGAGGAATTGTTTACTTGGCAGAGCTTGGGCCTAGTCTGGCAGTGTTTACTTCAACTTGTGGTCTCTCAAGTTAAATTGCAAATTGCAAAGTTGGCATTTTGTATGTGAGTGTGTGGATGTGTTTGTGCGTGTGTGGGCCTGAACCATGACGTTTCCATTTGTGTGACCAACTGACCCAACTGTCAACCCCCAGCTGTGCCTCTCTGCTTCTTATTGAAATAGCGTTCGGACGAACGGACGGAAGAACGGTCAGCTTTTGGCTTTTGAATTTATATTGTGTCGAGTGCTGACTTTTGAAAATGCACTCAACTGTAATCTGTATTAAGTATGTGAATACTTGGACGGCTTGTGTGGATACTGTATCCAAGTATCCTTTTTCGTACTTAATACTCATAGGGTCTATTGTGCGACTCCCATTTAACAACCACAAAAAATATTCCGAATAAATTTCTCGTTTACATTGCTTTGAGGGATTCGAATTTTTTTGTTCTGTTTTTTTTCATCACACTCTTGGCTGATCTTAAGACGCGTTTTACTTTTACCACAAAACGCAAACTATGCATAATTTTTATACACTTTCAGCGCCCCAGCTGCAAAACTCATTAGACCAGTTTATATAAAACTCGCTGTGAAAGTTTTTCAACACTTACCCTAAATTAAGGGCAAACTTTGATGATGGTCTATGCGTTTTTCATATACTGCGGGGACACTCGCAGCTGCCAACTGCAACTCGAGCAGCTGTGTTGCAAAGAGAGACGCGGCAAAAAATGGCGACAACATCGGTTGCAACTCAAACAAGAAGGGGTGTGGCAGCGGCTAGTGGCCCTCATCTCCTCCTCATCCCAAGCTCCGTCTCAGGCCCCTGTCCGCTTATCTCAAAGTCAAATTTAAAGCGAAGTTGTCTTGCACTTAGAAGCAGAGCACAGTCTCAGTTAGTTGGCCAATGCAATATGCATTAGCTACCAGCAGTATATGGGCGCACTGGCATCTGGGCGTGGCAATGGAGAAGGGTTTGCTCTGGGGCTCGCTTGGCATCAAAGTTGTGTAAATTAAAAGTTATTGGAATGTTGGCGAAGCTGCTGCTGCAGACGAAATTACTTGTGTGTACCTTGAGATTGTATGCTTGCCATCGCATATACGTAGTTTAAATGGAATGTGCACTCTGGTAAGGCCAGCATTTAAAACATGCGGGAGTAACCTTGAAAGGAACTAAATACTAAAAAATTAAATTGTATGTAAAATTAAACTTACAAGTAATATTTTATATAATTAAACTTGAGTAAATAAAAAATGGATAATAATAATAATAATTATTATATAAATAATAATTTAATTGTCTAAAATGTTTAAAAAACATTTAAAACTTAATTAATGTGCTTGATAAAGTAAATTCTTGCCTTATGTGTTTTGGGGCTAGCTGTATAAAAATAGAAATTAAGAGTTTGTGCTTGAAATTTCCGTTTCAAAAGAAACACATTAGTTGAACTAGCTTTTCACATTTCAACTTTGGCTACAGCTTGCGATGCAATTATCTGAAGACACTAAATCACTAAAGGAGCGCACATTGAGCCACAAAAGCAGCATATCCTGGACAGAACAAACAGCAGAGATGCATCTGAAGTGACTTGTGGTACGTAACTGACGAACTGAAGGAGGGGGTTTGGGTTGGGTGTAATAGGTTGAAGTGTATTGGGTTGGTTGAAACACCAGCCAGAGTAAACAAAATGTTCGTTTCAATTAGTGCAAGAGGAAGCAAAGCTGCAAGACTAAATCCGCCCCAGCAAAACAAACTCACCCAAAAAACCCATTGAAATAGAGGGTTGCAAAAGCAAAACAAAAAAATACTTTACAAACGAAGCAGTAGAAGATGATAAAATGCCTGAAATGCGACAAACAGCTGTCAGCTTGACAGCCGAGGACACAGCGCAGGCCAGGCAAATTACGGCAATACACCCAAAAGAAAGAGGCAAATAAAAAACAGAGATAGAGAGAGAACGAGGGAGAGAGAGAGAGCAACAGCGACAGTGTCTCAGTGTCATATGGACCGGGCGTACTTTGACATGCTTTTCATTTGCGCTGACTTCGCCAACTGTACACCTTGGGCTCTCTCAGTCGTTCACGTTCTCGTTGTTGTTGTCACCTGAGCGTCGTGACTTTGGCCCAGAGACAAATGCAAACCGACCAAAACTATATACAAAAAATGCAAAATAAAATGGTTGAAATAAAAAACCAACGCACAGCAGTATGCAACTAAAAGCAAAAAATCCACAAAGTGAAGTCTCTGTAAACAAAGCGACCACATAAATCGAAAAATCTGCAGTTCACAGAAAGCAACGGAAAACCCCAAAACCCGCTCAACAGTTGAAAATGTGTTGAAGTGTCTAGGTGTAGTTTTTCTTTTCCATTTTTAGTTTTCTTTTTTCATTCGCTTCCTTTTCACTTTGAAGTGTTGTTTTTGTTGCGCTCGAATAAGTTTTTTTTTCGGTAGTGGGCTAAAGGCGTGACTAGCACATAGAGTACCAGAAATCTCTATTGTTTATTGCATTCATCATGGTGCTCCGATTTGAATGAGAATTATAATGAGAAATGCGATAGCATAAGTCCTACACAAATGAAAGGCTTTCAACGTAGTCAATAGCTAAAGAATTATTGCGACAAATACATATTTATCGATTCACATATTTCATACTATGGAGTATGCTATGGCAGTATAATATGAATTATTTTGGTGTATATATTACACGAAATAATTATTCAGATATTCAGATATATATTTTATTCATTTATATATGTTTTCCCTATTAGTTTCTCTTTAAAAGTCTCCATTAAATAATGCTTAAAAGTATTTTCCCGATTGCCCTGAAGCAATTTGAGTGTCCTAATTTTAATAAAATACGAAATCATACAAAAATTATTTAAAGTTTGTAATTTTGAGCCTCATTTGTCAATTTAGTTGTGATAGAAATAGAGCTTTGCACATTCCTACAATATTAATATTATCCAGCTAATATATATTGAAATATATTCGATATGTTAAAATAACACTCTGCATAGGAATCACATTCCTTAATCCAACTCATACCTATTTATTACGAGCTAACATTGGGCGCATTTTTTTTATTTATTTTTCCCCCTGTAGGTAAAAGGATAAGAAAGCCAACGCATATGGTGGACGCATAACCCTCTCCCTCCTTTCTCTCTCTAACCCTCTGTCTCGCTTTCACTTTCTCGCTATGCTATTTAGTGTGACCTGAAAAAAACCTGTGGAAAAAGAAAATATAGCACAAGGTAAAAGGCATCTTTGCAGCTATTTCGAGAGCGAAATCCGCCAATCCGCCACAGCATGAATGCATATACATATATGTATGTGGGTCGAGACAGGGCACAGCGACAGGTTAAAATACGCTTAAAGATGAAAATGCCTCCAGTTGTTGTCAAAGAATTTGCATAAGAGCCAAGATTCGGGGGGGTTAACTTTAAGCAGCTACAGGTGATGAAATGTCAAACTATAAGCCGCAGAAATTCGGCTCAAATTGAAATACTGCCTTGGAATTACCCTGCTACGCTGGGTAATTACTTTTTAAATGCTCAGCTATTGAATAAGCCAACCCCACCCGCAACAATTCCCCCTTCTAGGGAGGCAGCAACTGCTCTCGCTGATATCTAATTTATGCAAGGTCATTTAATTGAGGCTACGCAGCATTTCAAACATTTTGCATGCCAAGCATTCAACTTGGGTTAGTAGTAGGTAGGGCAGGCTGGGGAGCCCAGCAAAGGGAAACTTGAAAGCTAAGTTGATTTTATGGTTGGTTTTTTGTCATTTCACTAATTAAAGACACATTAAGCATTAGGCAATGGATGCCACTGGACCAGGCCAAGGCAATCTCTTTTTTTAGCCAGAGCTTTTGGTTATCTGAATCAAGCTGCTCGAGCCATGTGTCCTCGTACATAATTATCTAGGGTCCTTGAACAACAGCATGCGGTCGTTGGCTGTTTGTAAAAGTACGATTTTAACTCAACCGCTCGGTCCTTGCCATAAAACGAATGCGAAAATTAAAATAAAAATTAAAAGGAATTAAAATAGAAAATTTACCATGGAAATGCCAAAAAGCGTATTTCTTCGTGAAGTTAAATGCAAAATGGAGCGTTTTGATAAAAAGCTTAGTTGGAGGCGGGGGCATTTAGACATGCTTCCCTAATTTACGTCCATTCACACGGCCTGTGTCTTATATACATATATATATATATATATATAATATATAATTTATATCTGGCTCAGCTTTCTGCCAGAGGTCTCTACTTATCTGGCTACGCCATTGTCAAGTGACAGGTTGAGTGTTTCCGAACTACTACAACTACCATTGGGGTTAGAAATACTTATGAAAGAAAAAAAAAGCACTACATATATTTAGATTGACTCAGTGTGTAATAATAATAAGGCACAAGAGTACTTGTTTGAGTGTTGCCGTCATTCATAAGTACTTGAACTGACTTCACACGTACCACAGGTCTGATCTGAATATATCTGTTTGACCCTTGAATGTCACAAAATTAGCAAATCAATAATATTGCATAATTCGCCCACATCTTAAACGATACACAGAACAAATGGTATTAGATACACCAAGGTTTATTTTATTATACAACCCAAAACCGTATTAAATCATCAATAATCTTACTGTGGCTTCTATTTTTGTTTAGGGGATAACTTCTTATACACATAAGTGAAATGGATAATGTCCCCGAACACCGAAAAAGTAAATCATAATTGATCTGGTTAGACAACCTGATATAAATAATTTTTAGAGTTTCGGAATATAAATGAAAATAAATGTATGTCGCGCTTCTTTGATCTTTCTTAAATGGCTCAAAATCCATTTATTTCATTATTATAATTTGTTTCTTTTGCATGCTTAAAAAAAGTTATTTGCATCTTTACTTATTTATCGTCACAGCAAAAAAGTTATTTTTAGTGAAATTAGCATAGCTTGTTTCTTATTCTATAATTATGTTTCGCAGCTTATACAAATAGTGCGCGAATACCAAAAATTTACTTTGTAACTTTAAAAACTTCCACTACTTAATTAATATCAAAAGCGAAGTTAAACATATCAGTGAGTTATTAAAGCTGAATAAAGTTGCATAAATAACAAAGCAAAAATAAATAAAATCAAAAGACTTAATTATTTTGAATACTTTAAAATAACATATGCAAAGTAAAATTGGATAACTTTTTTGCTGATGCTATTTCCGACACCTCGACAATAAAAACTTGTCAAATTGAATACCAATCTTAAATGCAAATTGAAAAGCACTCAGACGCCACTTAGCAGCTGCGAAGAGTCACACGAGATATTGAAAAAAAAAACTGAACAGTAATATGGCAATGCTCGGGTGCTTATTATGGCACTTTTGGTTTATTGTCTAAATATTTATGCAAAATACGTGCAGAAGTCTTTAATCTAGTGCGAAACTTTGTCGAATTGTTTGATATGCAGAAAATTGAAAAGCAAAAACTTTTCCCAAAGACGACATCGGCACTCACACAGTTAAACACTTGCACACGCACACATACACGTGCTCTTATTTAAAACAATGCCAAGAGTAGGCAGCACTTGAGGCACATCAACGAAACAGTCGAAGACACACCGACAACAAACACAACAAAGCAACAATGACGTTGTTGTCAACAACAATAACAACACAATACACAAACACTTGAGCACATTGACAAATACATTTTCAAGGAAGTGAACTTCAAAAGCATTGAAGCACATCTGTTTTCGCAGACGTTTGCATTTCAATTTGTATTTACCTGTGTATGCCATAAGACAAATACAATGGAACCAGTGAAAAAAGATCCAAAACTCATTCAGCATCCAGAGCAAATATGTATTTGCTCAACGGTAAGCTAAGCTAGGATTACCCGATAACAGAGACAGCTATTATAGCCTGTGGACAGAGTATTTTAACTTTTTTAAATACCAATATTTGCTGGCAAATAACATACATATGTCATAAAATAATCAAACTAGATTTATTTTAGTAAACTCAACCTACCGATATATAAGGTTTAATACAAGGTAAAGTGAATGGATAAGATTTGGGATGTTTTTGTTTTCAGCATGTTGACCATGAAGCCTTTCAAATCTAAATACATAAATAATCTAAATACATTCCTTACAAACAAAGTATTTTTTGAAATGTTTAAAAAAAATATACATACATATAAAATAATTTTAAGATTGTGGATTTAAGGCAAGCTATATTTACTTTAGGAAACTTAATTTCTTTATTTAAATATAACTTAAAGAATATAAACCAGGTTAAGGATTTTCAGGGAAATTGTCTAAAATTTAGATTGAATTTCTATAATGTGTAGTTCAAATAAGGCTGGGGAGTGTTGCCCTAAATCCAAGTGGATGAATTGATGTTTGATGCAGCCACGATAAAATTCTTAATTTTGCTCAATGGCTTTCTGCTTTTCACTTGCAGCTAACAATTTTTCAATATTGGAGAAAAGTGTTGCATAAGTACTTAGTTGAATGAGGTAGGTTTCTAATATTTGGAAATAAATATGCATTTTTATTATTATTTGTACGATATAAACTTCAAAAAGGTTGTTAACATGAAAATGAAGGCTACTTTAAGTTTATTACCATAAGAATAACATCATAATTGTGTTTGGCTTATATCAACTTAGAATAACAGAAAGCCTCCATGCATTGCAAACAGACATACAACGCGTCGTATACGTAATAAGACTATATTACTAATGCGATACGAGCAGACCGACAGATACATTATTGCCTGGTTGTCTATCTCTTATCGCACGGAGAAGCACAAGCCACATATTAATATGCAACAAAACCATGCATCGTTTCTCTTTGCCTCTGACACCGTCTCACTATCTCTTGTTTTATTATGTTATAGTTACCACCGTGGAGCCAAACATGTTTACCACATGTATACCAATTGGCGGCAACTATACGGCAAATGGAGGCGGCGTATTCGCGCCAACAACACTGGCGAATGCCTCAACGGATACGCTGGCATCCGGATTCGAGGCAGCCGGATATGCTGCCTATTCGACGGCGTTGAGTGTGACAATTGCCATCGGTTGCAGTCTGCTCATTTTGAATGTACTGATATTCGCTGGCGTCTACTATCAGCGGGACAAGACGCGGCTGGAGGTGAAGACTCTGCAGAAGCAGTATCAACAGCGCAGCATGCATCAACAAGTGCCATATCCGCCGGAGCCCATCAAGCATGCCCATTATCATATGGGTCATTCGCAGAGCGCCAATGTGATTGTAGATGTCGAGAGTCATGGCCAGGATCAGAACAGCCAGGCGGCAATGTTGCTTCAAGCAGCTGCAGCTGCCGCCGCAGCGGCCAATGAGGCATCGAAACCGCCACCGCCACATATATGCGCCAACACAGGCATGCAACAACAGCAGCAGCAGCATCAGCAGCAGCATCAGCAGCAACAACAACAACAGCAAGCTGGCGGCAGTGGACATTCACTTAATAATGCTGCAGTAGATGCCACAAAAGCCGTGGATGGCTTGCCCAATGTTACCTACAGCACCAGCAGCAAACACCAACAACAGCAGCAGCTGCAGCAACAGCAACAACAACAACATATGCAAATCAAGAGCATGGGCGGCGGTGGCACTCAAACATTCGGGCGTGGTGGTGGCAACGGGAGCAGTGGGGGCGTCCCAAGCACTTCCTCCGTTGTTGTGTCTGGCAGCAGCGTCACTTACAATCCCGGCCTAATGACATTGCCAAAGGCAAGCCAATTGCATCATGCGGCAACACTAAATTATGCGCGCAACACGGCCGCCTTGAATCTGGCCGGCGGTGGCACCGCTCTCGTCGATAGTCGTGGCAATGTGCTGCTCACCAGCTCAGCAGCGCCTGGTGGCAATGTCGATTGCACTATGACACTGCCACGCAATCTCAATCGCCACAATCCAACGACAGGTGAGTGTGACCCAAATTCATTCTTTAAGAGATGGCTTCACTCAGAAAAAGAAATGCAAATTTTTAATTTGATTTTTAAAATTTGAAGTTATGTCATTCTTTCTCCAAGTCACATTTGTGAAGTAGTATATTAAACTCTTGCACAACAGCCGAGAGAATAATATCATGAAAACCTGTTAAACAAGCGAAAGAATAATAATTATAATAATAGATAGTATTTCTGAACAGTTAAAAAATATATATTTTACATTATTAGAATTGTAGATTTACGGCAAGCATTTCCAACTTTAAAAATATATTTCCTTTATTTAACCATTTACTTATAAAACACAGAAAAGCTATCTGATTTTCAGGGCTGTTTTTATGAATTGAAGTTCGTATTTTTTTCTGTATGTACATGGTATATAAGCAAGGAGAGTGCTGCCGCAAATCCAATTGAATGAATTGGTTTTGATGCAGCCATGTTTTCAGTTTTCTGCTCTTCATGTTGCTGCTACGTGCTGCACTCACTCAATAAATGCAAACGGCAACAGACAGAAACAAGCCGGTCGTATATGAAAACAATATTGCAGAGAAGGTAGCCACCTGGCTGAAATATGATAAGATTTCATTTCATTATGAATCGCATTTCATTTTCATGCAGCTTCATCTGCTGCTGCGGCTGAGCTTGCGCTTTATATTCGATTAAAAGAGCCTCTCCATAAATCCGCATGCTTAAGCTGAGTGAAATCACAATATTTCTAAAGGCGTATGTGTGTGTGTATGTGTGCGTGTGTGTGCGAGTGTAGTTGAAAAAACACACATGTGTGATATAGAGAACACACTTCTAATCTACAAAAAATGATTCAATTAGGTTCTTTTATTAAAACACAAATCGTATCAAAAAATTTTAACACTACCAAAATTGGATCAATGTTTCCAAAAAATAGCATGAAGTGAACTTAAGCAATATCGCAGCAGATAAATGCTTGAAAATTTGGCTAACAACAACATTTTCCGTTCATACACAAATATATGTGAATAAAATATTTTAGATAAGCAAACAAACATTTCTGGTATTTATTTATTTAGACAATTTCTGGCGCGCTTATGAATTCATTTTATTTTTATATTACATTTTTAGCTGCATTTATTTCCACAAAGCATAACAAAAATTTTCAAAATTGTTGTAATATCTTCAAATGTAATGTATTTTCTCATGTCTTACATAAATTTAAGAATACCTCATAGGCTTGAGCAAATACATTTAATAGAACCAGTTACATAAAAAAATGGGAGGCTTTGGATCAGTATCAATCTAATACCAAGAAATGACTTGCATAATAAGTATACACATATAGAGAAAGCCATACATATATAAATAAGCGATTGGAAACACAGCTGGTAGTCTGACTGCTTGTTAGGCTGCCAAACGAGAAAGAAATATTTAAAAAATGAATGACTGGCAATATTGTGAAGGAGCGCCAGCTTCACATAAATTTCCTGCAAAATCACCCCAAGCAAACAAAAATATTGCTTAATCAAATCGAATGACCTTCGTGCTGTGTCTGACAAGACCAAAACGGAACCCCTGGCTATACACTCAAATATGTCCGCGTGAAAATTGAAATTGTACTAATCAGCCACAGAGCCCGCTCGGCGCAAACCCAATGGTCCGATGCTGAGGCCCGACTTATCCATTGGCAGCAAAAAAATATCCGGGGCGGTAAAATACAAAAAGCAAAACTATAGCCAAGAAAGAAAATAAAATAAAAAAGAAACCAGGCCGAGAAAACATTTACGCTTCGCTGGATTTCGACGCACTTGTGACTTTTGACCACAGTTTGGTGTCTGACAGCCCGTGCCAACCCCCAACCACAACCCCAAGCCCTACCTCAACCCCAACCCTGATATCAACCCCCGGTTCAGAAATCGGCTTCAGCTCCGCATCCGTTTCTTCAGCTCATCCGAATCCCTTGCTGCTTGCGCCTGCTTAGCTGATGCGGACGACGGAAATTGTTGTACAAATTTTGCTTTACTGATTGTCAAGGTTTTAACGGAATTTATACCCTGTACTTGGGTAATGATGGGTACATTGTGAATAGTTGCCATATATATTTGATTTTTTTAAATCAATTAGAAATATTTTAGACTTTTATTAACAACAAATTTGTATAAGAACCAAAGCAAAAGGACAAATAACTTGATTTATACTTTATGTTAAGGGAAATTTTACAAATCAACTATTGGGCTGAAATACTGAGAAGCCCATTTCCTGGTTAACCCTTAGTCTGCACAACGTGCTTGTTGTATTTGCTTTTGTTCGATGAGCTGTTAAATGGCGAATGTGCAGTTGCGGCAACTTATTGACAGTTTTTCGCAGCCAGCACGCTATGAGGTCATAATGGTACTTCAAAAAATATGCCCGCAACAATAAATTTCCAGTTGAGCTGCCGTGACAACTGACAAATTTGATTGTTCCGATAAATACGTCAGACTGCATTCCACTATCGAGTCACGAAATGATTTAACGATAAGATTTTCAATTTCAATTGAGAGCCAATTTAACGATAAGGATTTCTATGCCATAAACCAAGTACGAGATACGTATGTAGATAGTTTTTTAGCCTAGGATATCAAGTCTTTTGTTGGCCATAAAACGTTTACAGTTGAAGTTATTACCTATCCGCATAAGAACAATAAAAATGGCATAAAATTGTTGTTGGTTTAATGCGCGTCCCTTGCATAATAATAAAATGACAACGTTAACTAAAGCTCCGACCCTTGGGCATGGGGATGGGTAACAGCTAGGTCAACTGGAGCCAGGTCCTGTGCAGCGAATTATGTTATTTTTATTATGGCACCCGCAGCAGGACATGAGTACCAGAGGGTCGGTGTGGACATCTGTCGTTGACATTTTTGGTAATAAATAAAATTTCATTTCAATCGATATCAACTAACAACAAATACATTGTTGCACAGGTAAAGGCCGAGCAGGCTGTTAGCAATTTGTTTCATCGACTGTTTATGAAACGGTCTCCCGGTAAACGAAACAACGGTTTTTACAACGACTGAATTTACAAATCTACATATATATGTATATAAACAAATATATATATATATATACATACATATATGTATATATGTGTAGGTGTGTGTGTTGCTCTGGAATCAAATTACTGCTAACAGGGTCGCGCATCTGTGCACTGTTGCAGAAAATGTGATTAGATACGGACAGAGATTGAAATATATTTGAAACAAAAAAATAAAATAAACAACAGGCTCAGACGAGTTTCGCGACGTGGCTTTTATTTACACAATTTGAAAGTGAATATATAAGAACTCAAATTTACTGCTATTTGTGACGCAATGTTAGAAACCCTATTAAGCTGCTGTCATATCATATTTTATTTAAATTGGTTCCTACGGCTTAGTTGAAATAAGCTTACCATATCATATCAAAATAAATTTAATTTTTAAACATGAGAAGTGAAAAGTTATATTTATATGTATATTCGCGTGCATCAGTTGCAGTAATCCTAGCCGAAGCCAATTATTAACTATTGACATGACACAATTTGATCGGTAACAGTAAAAATATTTTAAGTAATTATAACTTTGTGTTGTAAAATAAAAATGAACACAAATAGAGTACTGTAGAGCACAATTGAAGTGCCTCTTCAAATTAGTTGACAGTCGTCAATTATGTGAAAGCATACCGAAGATTAATCAGAAAACAAGGCATTATATAAGTTTGTAGTCGTATTTTGGTTATTTCAAAACTATTGAAATGCAGCTATTCATCTCCTCTTCATAAGCAGCTCTGTATTCTTATCGATCCATCTATCTTGAATAGAGAAATGATTTTTTAGTTGTCATTAGTGTCTGTATTTGTGTATGCATCCGTTTTAAATTTCTGAAAAAACGTAATGCTTGATTTCGTTGATTTCCTTACTTCTTGATTGCATTTGCAGCTTAAACCTGCTGACGCAATCAAGTGTCCTTATCTAAATGACATGCCCATCCGAGTGAAAATTGCAGAAAACTCTGTGTTACAGTTGTGTTTTGTAGCTTGGAGAACATTTTAGCTACTTGAGCAGGTTTATGCACTTCGTTCGTCAGCTCTAATTGCTATTCGATAACGGCTGCAAGAGCGAAACAAAAATTGACAAATGTCAAACAAGTCAAAAACAACATTTTCCACTGCAATGAAACATAATCAGCGTGTTGTTTTTGCTGTTGTGTCATAGCTGATTTAATGTTACGCATTTCTGCCAACGTTCGTTACGGCCCAACGGAAGCGGAAATTTTTTCATGGTTAAGTGTGGGTGGGCACCACTCAATGCTGCTGTTGGGTGGATAATGCTCGCCACTCGGCATTTCATCGCCATCTTCAGCTGTGGCAGCCAGGTGGTGGCGTTGTCGGATGTGGCAATTGCTTCTTCGCCTTGCGGTAGCATTTTTAGCGCTCTCTGCATTATTTATAATTATTGCGAAATTTCATATAATTATGCGTGGACGCATACTTCAAGTTGCCCGACTTTTCGCCAGCACCACTGCGTGGCTGCTTGGCAGCTTGGAATTCCATTCAGTTATTTATTTAAGCAGCACATTTTTCTTTCGCGCACAGACCATAAATATTAAAGTCAACTACATTTTTGTGTCTGTGCGAAAATCCTTGCGTAATTAATGCTTGTTCCCAGATTTGTTGCCGTCTTTTTTTTCTCGGTATTTTCGTTGTTGCTGTCTTTGTTGCTTTGCGCACTCAAGTGGCACATTAATATTTGTTGTCGTTGTTGCTGTCTGAAGCCCTCGGATTATATAAAACGCTTACGTTGTTTAACGGCAGTTTAATGCCTCATTAGGTTTAGTGGGTTGACTTGAAGTACCATGATTTCCAGAACCATGCCGCTTCTTTTAGGCTTTAAGCAATTATAATGATTATATTTAGAATTTGAGAAGCATTTAGTTAATTAGGCATAATTTTCCCTCATCTCTGGCGAATGTTGTGTGTCTTTATTTCTTCTTATAATCTATTGCTTACAATCGGATTGCTTACTACATTATCGCGGCAATTGTGCAAACAAATATTATGAAAATTTACATACATTTTTTTCTTCTTCAAATTATCATCAAGTTGTGAAATTCCCTAAATAAAATGATGAATAAATAATTTTTTTATTTATATATTAATTTAAACACAAATGCTTTCATATAGATATATTTATTTATTTATGGAACACTTAAACATTTCGCTATAATCTTCGATTTATCAACAGAGACGTAACACAACTTGATTTATTTTTGTCATATTTTCGGACTCATATTTTTGTCATATTTTCTCTTGCCATTTATTTTTAAAATGGCTGCCAGCAATTGATTTTCCTCACATACTCAGTTACAAAATTTCTGATGCGCAGTTTGTTAAAAACTTGATTCTAAGAAACTGTAACAGGAAGTGGCTGCTTCTGCAAATTTTTTGTTATATTTTACAGGCGATTAAATTTGAAGTGCAATGAGTGTAGCAAGTACTTTATATTAAAATAAGTGTTTCTCAAATATTTTATGCCTCAAATATTCAATTTATTCGATTAGATATTTTGAATGTTTTTTTTTTTTGAAGCCAATTGGTATTTAGCCAAAAATTTTGATTAAAGACTTACAACTAAGTCGCACAGTTGGAAGCAGTAAAAACAGCAGCTGCTTTTTGTGGCTTAAATCAATCGATAAGATTCTAGAGTCAGCTTTTTGGGGCCTCAGTCATTTTGGCCAATGCCCGAAAGCTAGAGTTAAGCAGTCAAAGTATTGCTATTTCATATTTTCGTTTTTTTTTTCTCGCTATTTTTCAATTTATTTGCGGCAAACGTGGCAAACAAAAAGCAAACTTTGCATACAGTTCGCAGTAAATTCGCAGTAAATTTGAAAGCTGCCGTCAAACGAGATCCCGCAAAAAGTAAGCCGACAGCAAAAATCAACCAAATTGAGTAAAACAATGAAGCGTAAACGATTTTTGCTGACATGTGTGGGTGTGTAGGGTGGTGCGGGGTGGTGCTGGGTGGCATGGGTTGAACGAATATAATAAAAATAAGGCAGCAAACAAAAGCCAAACGCGACCCGACTGCCAAGCCCAACACGAGTAAGTACAAGCAAGTACACAAGAGAGATAGAGAGACGGTGTGGGAGCGAAATGGATGAAGGCCCCTATATGATTGTCATCCACATTGTCAACCACCAGGAACAAGACCGTCACCAGGACCATGAGGACATAAACAGCTTCATACAAATGTTATTATTGAAATTTCAACAGTGGCACACACACGCACTCACCAAGCATTTATCACACATACACCGTGCATGTGTGTGTGTCTATGTGTGTGTTGCAGAAGAGACAAAAAATATGATGAAAAATCTATTTGCAAGCCAGCCAATAGACGGTTCCCGTCTGTCTCCCTCAACATAAAGCCGACTTCATCGCCTATGTCCCTGGACATATTTATGCCATCACCCTTAACATATGTTTGTCTTCTGTCTCGGGCCAGAAAAAAAATCAGAAATAACAGCAAACTTAGGCACGCCGCAAGTTTCATACCCTTACAGACCGAAGTCTAATTTCGCATATCATATCAAAAACACAAAATATCTGAATTTTGGCAGCTATGGCAGCTATATGATATTGTTCATAAAAAAAAAGAATTTACCGACTCTATACGAGGACTACTTTTTTTACTAATTAAAAGTAAGCTCAAGTAGAATAAAAATATTATGAAAAGTTAATTTTATATTGAATATTGAGAAAATATGTATTAATAAAAACATAAATAAATATTAAGCACAAGGAATATAGTTATACTTGACAATAACTGATTAGAAAAAGAATTAAGGGCTCGGTTTTCATTACAAAATTTGAATGCTCTCTGGTAGGGTATCTGAAATGTGGTCCCATACATTTAAGCCATAAACCAGACATGGCCAACACATTATTCGATCTCTCATAGCTGAAGCCGTCGCATTGTGGCTTCTGATGCCGTAGTTTTGTGTTTTCCTTTCGCTTTCTGGTAGTTTTATTATTTGGTCTCCGCTTTGATGGTTTCGGCCAAAATGACAGACAGAACTGCGGGCATACAAATGTCACTTTGCGTATATGTAGTGTTCATGTTTGGCGAGGGTTGATATTCTTGTACCGGCTTGCAGAGTGAAACCCACATCTTCAGTCCTCCTTTCGCCGTTTGTCCGTTTGTCCTTTTGTTGCTGTGCATTGCGCAGCTAGTTAGATAAAACAATATTATTTTATTGCCTCGGCCCGAGAAATGTGCACAGTGTGGTGCGGCATGTTTAGTGGTCAGTTGTGTGGTGCGGATGCCTGCTACATTGTGGTCCAGTAAGACAGACAATTTGTCGCAATAAAGGGTCGACTTTAAGGATGAGCCTAGTTTGGTCAAACATTTAGCGTTGTGCTTTGAAACCTTAGTGCATGGTATTCGCCTTTTACTGTAATTTATCAAGAATACACAAATTTCACGACTTCTCTTAAATTATTTTCTTAAGTGTATTTGTAGCTGATACGCAATCAAAAAAAAATTCATTACTTGACTAATGAGCCAATTAAACGAGGTAGACAAATATTGTGCTTTTAAATGCGGTGAATATGATGAAATACATATTAAGTAAAATTGCAGTGTGTAATAAGAAATGGTATTTGAATTAAATTTGTGCAAACATAAAGTAAAAGTCGAACAAACTTATCCGTAATAATGTTACAAAAAAAAACACTGGCAAAGCGACTGGGCGTTGTCACGAAATATGAAACTCATTAGGGCAACTTTTATTATGTGTTTCCGCAGGACAGCAATGAAAACTAGCCTCTCCAAGAAGATGCTGTTCTAATTAAATTTGACATCGTCACTTTCTCTGCCGCAAACAATGCAATCCAATATGAATTGAAGAAGTAATATAATCAAATATACTTTTAAATACTAAATTCGAGTATGACGTCATATTTCCCATGAACTTTTTCTCAATACAACATAGCTTTCAAAATTTCAGTTAAGCTTAACAATAGTTAATTAAAATCTTATTGAGCTTTGCCGATTCAAGTATTCCATAGAACTGAAGCTGCAAGACAACAACTTGAACATTTGTTACCCAACGTCTAATCTAGCCAATATATTTCTCGATTCACTCTTAGCTCGGACAGACAGTCAAGCAACATACATAAATCTACATGGTGGCACTCATAAATATTTCATTGATGCGCTTCGTTGCTCAATTTATTGTTGTTGTTGTTGTTGTTGTTGTTGTTCATGTTGCTTATAAGTGAAATATGTCCAGTTGGGCGTGCAGACTTTCATTTCCTTGGCATTTCCTGTGCAGAGAAATGCTCGTATATTATTTTTCCTTTTATTTTTAATATGCTCATTCAATTTGCTTTCGTCCCTGTATCTGCTGATGGTGTTGCTCCGCTCAACTGCTGCTTGCTCGTCGTGTCCTTTATTGATGACATGACAAACAAGGTACGATTTCCGTGCACTCAAAAAGTTCGAGAATCATTTTTCTTTCGCTGAATTCACTTCAAGTTTCCCTGGCTATTGTGTTTGTATGCACATTAACTTCATTTTGCAATCACGTGCACCATAAATCCAATTTAATTGTGCCGCTCATACACACACACACTTCCTCAGAAAGCAGATCCATGCGCTTAGCTTGGCACAGTTCACACTGCGTATACTTAATATTTGTTCGCTCGTGCGCTCAATACCCGGCTCAAAGCTAAATAGACGTACATAAATTTTCCTCGATATCCGTTTGATTTCTTCGCATTGCATTTTGAAAAATAGACTTTTTATACTGTTGCTTCAACGGCCAACCTATCCTCATCCACCTTACCCATCCATTGCCCTTGCCAGCCTGATTTAGTACGCACAATTTTCTGCCAACTTGCAGAAAACTTTCTGAGCGTATGTTGTACTACCTATTCGGCCAGGCCCAGTCACTTGTTGTGATTTATGTGTGATTGAAAAGCTTTAAATTGTATGCTAATCCGGCATCGCACAGAACCATTTGTAAAGTTGCCGCTCCAATTGAATTTAAATGGTTCGTCCATTTGGCAGTTTGACTGAACGATTGATAATTTGAATGTCATTAGGCGGTTATGGCTCATGCTGAGAGTGCGGTCGAAATTTCACAACATAATTTATCAACAATCATGTCAATCAGTGATATTATTCATTTAACAACAGCTGTCACTAAAATATTTAAGAATTGCGTCAATCTTGGATTGTCCATTATTTTCCAGTAAAAAGTAGAAAAGTTGCTCAACGACTCACTTTAAAATAAAGACGTTAAAAAAGAAAATTTTTCTAATATTATTTGATTATTCTAATACTTTATCCTTAATTGGGGCAAATTTGGAAAATATCTGTTTTACAAAATGATGATTCCTTGATTTTTAAATCCGCTTTTATGGGAGTACCAATGTACGCCTTTCTAGGATATTAATGAGTTTATAGAATTCATTCGTTACAAGTGTTGACTCCCTGTCTATGCAACATTAAAACGCTTCAAATAACGTGGATATTATTGTCTTTTCAAATCATTAAGCTCAGCTGTTGCGGGAGGTCATAAACTGCACGCCTTGACTAAATGGAACACACACATGGAATATGCAGTAGCCATATCCTTCCCTCACCCCCTCCACCAAGATCCCCTCTATGCAAACCAATCACAACGCATCGCTAAGCTATGTAATTTTGGAACTGAAAGAGTAAATGGCACTAAATCAACGACAACATTAAATCAGCAAATTTAAGCAATAAACTCGCTTGCATTTGTGCACAGCTCATTAATGCAGAACACAAACACACACAACCACACATACAGACACACACACACACACACGCGCGTCCCTTTGAGGATACACAATGCACACTTCACTGCACTTATGCCGGGTCACTTAGCCGCGAACAGGAATTAGAAGGCCACAATGCCAAATCATCCAATGGTTGCTGGTTATTGGCTGCTAGTCTCTGACCCACGACCCAGTGCTATAACCAAGTGGATCCTGCGTCCCATGTGCAATCAACGACTACACTAAGAGAAACTAAATATCCGTGAATTTCGCCAAGACAAATTATAAATTCTGACGTTGGTCTTTCTTAAAATCATAGTTTTGATTCCAGATTTATCATTAATTCCAGATTTATCTACAAATTAGAAAAACTGTTTATTATTATTATTCATAGTTACAAACACATAGTTAATAACGTTTAAAATAGTATACTATATTTGTTTAATATAATTATTTAATTAAAACCAGGCAGTTGATTGCCAGCATAGCAATCGAGGGAGTAATTTCATTTCAATTTGATAAGAAGTTTCCATTTATCATTCCATTTAAAAATAAAATTATAGAAAGATTTCTAAAAGATAACATTTTTCGGAATTGTAGGGCCATAATTTTCACTTTAAATAAATTTAATTCGTAAGTGTAGAAATTCTTTCTTAAAATAAATATATTTATTTATATCTTTGTAAAATGTTTGAATATTTCTCTGAGTGCAGTTTTTGGGGTGAAAGGGCAAAGCTTAATATGAGTGCTCATTTTTTGTCGAATTATGCATGCTGCATTTCCGACCTTGTCATTTCATACTAATCAACATCCGTTCAAAAATTGTTGAGTACATAATTTTTGGTGTCGCTGGCACTCGTGTAATATTTGCCGTTTCTAGTAGCATTTGTTACAGCATTTGCATTGTGATTGCATGCGGGTCGCTTGTGCATTTTGTACAATATTGCGTGTAAGTGATGTGCATATAAATTAGACTTGCTTGGCCGAGCAACAACAAAAACAGCAACAACAGCAACAACAGCAACACAAAAAATTACAAAATGCATGGAAATTGAAAATTTATTGCAAGCCACAGAGAAAAACACATACGCGTATATACAGATGCGTATCTGGTCGTATTCAGTTCGCATTACGCATACGCACCGTTGTTAATTTCATATTCTGAATTGAGGGCAACTCTCGCCGGACACCAAAAGGGAAATTGCAGATGTACGAGCAGTCGCACTACCTTTGACCAGCTACTTTATTATGCATTTTGGCATCACGTACACGTGCTTTGCTGTGTATGTGTGGGTGTGTAATATGGCTAAAGGCAGCTACTTAAAGTAAGCCAAAGCTTTCTTTGATCTAGCAGGTGGATTGGGTCCCTTTTAGCCTAGCATCAATTGACTCTTAGTTTGACTACTCTCTAAGGTGCCTCGTCCATTGTGGCTTTATTCCTCCATTCAGAAATTATGAATGTAAGCAACCCGCTTAGATTATATGGCATAATAAAAAGCAAAACATAGGCCAAGGGACTTTTTGGGCATAATTGTGGTATTTGCCATTGCTTTAACTAACGGCCACCTTATAGTCGTAACATTCATTATCTTTATGAAGCAATATAAATATTCAGTTAAGAAAAAAACTGAATTTGTCCTTAAAAGTAGAAAATACATATTATTAATTTCCCCGAGGAACCATTTATGACATTACAATAAAAAATATACAAAATCTACTATCATTCTTATCATCAATGGGAGGAATGCTATATTGTAGTGTAAAAGTACGTAATATACAGAAGATAGCATCTCCGACCCCATAATTATACTTTTATTCTTGATTAGCCTCAACAGCAGAGTCGATGTAGCCTTGTCTGTCCGTCTGTCTGTATTATTAGGTTTTTCTAGGTCTCCCCAATCGTAAACCATTTTACATTAATTCTCACGATTTAATATGTTCTATATTTATTTTATCATTTTAAATTTTTAATTTCATTATTCCTATTTATTTTATATTATGTAATTTGTAAATTAATTAAACTATTTTCCACAAGTTGTGGACTGCTTTTAGTCAAAATTCAATGAACAAGCAAATAAACATAATAAAAATTCGATCTTAGAGACTATAAGAGCTAGAGACTTTTGATTAAAAATTTGCTTATACCATACGCAGATCAAGTTTACTTTATTTTACCGATACCCGAATTCGTCTTGCAAATATCTATACAAATCGGTTTACAATACACACAATTGTATGGAAATAGCTTTCAAATCGAAATGAATAAACGTTAACATATAATTGATCAACTGTTAAAATCTCATTAAGATCGAATGAAAAATCACAGCTTTTGTTAAGCGAAACGTTGTTTTTAAATTGAACAAGCCAACAACTAACTATTTATTATTATCATCAATATAAAGCCGTACGCATGACTCCCATAATGACTCGGTAACTCAGACAACTCTATTTATGTGCATTTGTAATTAGGAATGCTGCTGAAAGCCAAATCGACAAGTCATACAGACAATAATACGATGCAACACTTTGAACTATTTTATTATGTTGCCACAGCAACTAATTATTGCAGTTTAATTAAACAACTGCAATATTAACGAGTGTCTTTCGTTTATGATTATTACACGACAGGACGTGTCATATTGCTTGACATTTTCGCAAGCTCACCAATAAAAGCTGCATTCTATTTGCAGTGCAGGCAAACAAATTTACTAACACACACATAAGCACACACACACACACACACACAGAACAATCTGTTATTTATGAGAGCAGTATGGAGAGGAGGGCTTAGGGGGTGGAGATTGTCATATTATTTGACATGCGGTCGCAGGACAAGAGAAAACATCAAAATATTAGCAACGTCAATAGCTGCACACATTTGCACTTTTTGAACGATGAGTTGAACGACATAAGGCAGAAAAATATATATCCATATATATATATATATATGTATATATAGAGAGAGAAAGAAGGTGAGGGGGTGGGAGTTGGAGGCCATGGCAACTGGTTGGCAATTGAATGGCATACAAAAAGCGCAGCAGAGCCAATGATGATGTCGATGACAATGTCGATGACAACAATGACGGTGACGATGACTATGACGACGATGTGTGTGTTGTTAATGTTTAACGTAGTTGTTTGCAAATTGACTTTTGTTGTGGGTGGCTGTTGCTGTTGTTGCTGATGCCGCTCGTCAATAAACATTTGCTTGATAATATGCCGACATATGCATAACGACATAAGTAGCTTTAGCTTACATTCTCCCTATTTTGCAGAACTACAACAATATCAACAACATCAGCAACAACAGCAACAACAACAGCAAGTTGGCAAACATCAGGCAAATGGTTCTGTCTTAACTGGCATGCAGTCGCATCATATACGTGGGCCACGCCCACCGCTGCGCACAGCCTCATCATCGACAACGACAACCACCAGCAGCAGCAGCATCATAAACTCAGCCATGGCTGCCAATGGACCAGCAGGCAATATGCTACTCGATCAGACGCCATCGGGCGGCAGCAGCAGCAGCGGCGTCAGCAGTGCACCCAGCTCCTCTAAGGGTCATATGGTACATGGCCACACACACGGCCACATGTCGCACGCCCACGGCGAGAGTTTGGGCATGAGCTCATCAGCCACTGCAGCCCAACAGCAGCAGCAGCAACAAGTGCCACAGGCGGCTATAGACGAGATGCGTGTCTGATAGGTATCGGTCTTTGAGTTGGACTTATAGTCATCAACGGGGTAAGTTCAACTTCGCACAGAGTTCGTCTAATATCCAGAGAAAAGTTCTAGTTATAGAATGAAAGTCGCCATGAAAACCAGAGAACATTTCTGTTGCTGTAAAATATTTTCAACATTTTTCTAACTATATTTATATTTATTTTTGTATTATTTATTTTTATTTAGGATTAGTTTTACTTTGAAAACTCAATTTAAAAACAATAAAGCATTATGAACGCAGAATTTTTTAAAAAGTAAGGAATTCGGTTAATATTAAAAATACCAAGTCGAATTTCTAAGAATTTTGTTTCATTCTACTTTGAATATAGTTACGTAAAAATGTCAACTGGGTAGACTTAGCTAAAAGGCTATGTGACTTTTAGCATTCAGTTTGACTAAAATTATAGTTGATATTTGCAACTCTACAGTTAACAAACCAATTATATAAATTAATAAATGAAATGAAGAAGAAGATTTATTCCTAATTTTTGCATGTCCGATTCCAAAATGTATATTTATTTAATATCGGATAAAAAACACCTAAGCTAAAGCCGAGCTCACTTGACTATAGTATTCATACTTGATACACCAAATACTTTTTTCTCACTTTAATTAGTGCATATTAAATCAAATGACTATGCAAAGAATTTACCCATTTCGAAATAATCAATGTGAACTTATATAAAATGATGCTTGTACAAGACCCATTCAAGTTTATTTAAATTTCTCTTGTTCATTTTGTGTGTTTGCAACTATGCGTTGACAGCCCTAGCTAAAGCATGCCAACATATGCCTGCAAGTATGACAGAAACTAAAAGTTAAAGCCATTATTATGGGGGGTTGAGTAGGTCGACGAAAAGGTAAAATAAAATTTGGCCACAGAGCTGATCAAAAATAACAAACGGCATGCAAAAAATGTTTGCTCTTTATTTGATGAAAATAAATATTAAAAAAAAAAAAATAATAAGGATTGACGGCAAGTCTTGCGGCACCAGGTTTTTTGCTCAAATGTCAGAGCAGCTGACATGGAAAAATGTGAAAGGCATACGAGAACAATACGTCTAGACCCATACTTATAATAAAGTCATAAGAATACAAAATATGTTTGGCAGCCAGCACGCATGAATTCTAAAGAAAAATATTTGGCATTTCCGCAAAAGTATGCTTTTGGCCGTTTATACATTTGACAGGTGAATACTTCACCAAAGCCACCGAATTGTTTGCAAAGTTGACCCCACATTTGAAACTCTGGAGCAGTACAGCTTCTGAAGACAGAAATGCAATACAAATTAAATTTACTCCTCAGACAAAAGTAATTAAATTAAAAAACACTGGCGAGGAATAAAAATCTAAATTTGTTTACTTTTAACGAAACTTTCTTACTTAAAAATTTTAAGAAAGAATGCGTATGTAGAACAGGCTCAATAATATGAAAACCTAATTTCTTTTAATTAAAATGTAAAAAAAAACTGCTTACTTTTTTGAAGGGACACATAAACTTAATAAAAAACAGAGTACCGGAACATTCCGTAAACTTTGCTATTACATCCCGGCTGCTGTGCTTCTGAACTCGATTCATCAAGTCAAGTCTCTATTGCTCTGACTTGTACAACGCGAATATATAAAAAAAATTAAGCACAAGCAAAAAAAAATATTGCGAATTTTTTTTACGTGTAACTGGAAAGTATTTCTAAAAACCAAAAAAAAAACTGTAGTTTTGAAAGCGGTTTTCATTTTAGTTAGATTTTCTGACCACTTGCAGCAACTTTAGTTTTTCCGAGGCCGGGAAACGGGGTTTTTTTACGGTTTCCGTATGCGCAATCCTGTGTGTTTGTGTGTGCCCATTAATTCAGGTGGTATACAATTAAATTTGCATTTCTTTCGTTCATTTTTTTTTTGCCGTTTCGTTTTCGTTTACACCTGGCTAACGTGGACAACTCGAAAGTAGCCAGCGACCTGCCATAAGGTGCCCAAGCTGCGCCACCACGCACAGCATCACCTTCATGACTTTTAGCTGATTAACATTTGCGCTTTTCTCTCTGTGCTCTGGTGCTTAGGAAATGCAATTTTCCTACGAGCAGCAGCAAGTGGCAACCTTTATGTAAATTTACACCCCCAATATATAAGGGGTGGGTGGATGGCACATACTTATTTACATACTTAGATATATATATATACAACATATATATATATATATAGTACAAGCAGCGTCAGCTAGCGAAGTGTATATGTGCTAAAAGCGCAATAAACATTAATTTTCTTCTTTTTTCCCCATTTTCTTTCTGCTTTTCCTGTTGCTCGTTGTGCATATTTTGGCACTTGTTTAAATTATGATAAAAAAAAAAAAACTCCCATAAAGCTCACAGTTAAGAAGATCAAAGAAAAAACCAGCTAGTTGGGATTTCATTTTAATCCAATGCAAAGTTTGTAAATTGGATTAATCTGTTAAGTGAACGAAATCAAGAAAATGTGTGTGGGTTTTCTAATATTATAAGAGCTTTAAATCGTAAACAGATTTTTAGGTACTTAATCAAATTCATCTGGAGTGGATTACTCGACTACATAATAACAAGGCATAAGATGTATCTGTTTCCATACGTTTTGTCATTCTCACCAAATAATAATTGAACAAATTCTGGTTTTCATTAATAATATATTATGTAAAGCTAGAATTTTCAAGTTTCAATACATTCTGATTTCAAGCTTACAAAATATTAAAACTGTGGAAGTTTGCTTCTTTATCTGTGACTAAGCAACCGCGCTTAATAATTACATAATTTACCTTTGTGCTTATATAGTTAATTGATTGTTCAGTTAACTGTATGCAATTCTGTTTGCATTTCACGTTGTAATTAATTTAGCTTAATCACATTGTGTAAATAGATTTACATATGTATTAAGCCCTTTAAGCTGCTTAAAATATCTCGAATCATGTAAATCGAATGCAATTTTAATGTCTGCTTTTGGGTTGATTGTGGCATGAAATTAATAAACAGAATGTCAACTCTCGACTAAGTTGATTGCATTCCTAAAGTATAAACATCATCAAAGTTAACTTGCAATTTTGAATTGCATCGGAAGGGCTCATATTTTTGTTACATTAATCGTTATTACAAACTTCACACACCTATACACACAGACATACACACCCGCAACCACAACCCCAAGCATTCCATCGCTGACTTGTAATTCGAGCTAAATGCAAAACTTGATAAGCTGCAGCCAGCAGCTACATGGTGAAAACTTTATGTAATTTAGTTAAAATTTTAAATGTACATACATATGAGTGTATGTCGAGGTGTGTGCGTGTGTGTGTGTGTGTTGAGGGGAAATTCCCCAACACACTTATGTGATAAACGTGTTGTGCAATTAGTGCCCAAGTTTCTAGAGCATTAGCCAACACGCGTGGTATTAAAGGGATAAACGCAACTGTTTGAGCATAAATCCAGGACTTGTTACTCATATGCACATAAGTAATTGCACTTGGTAATTCCGGAGCTTGAGTTTACCCAATTTATTAGGTAATCAGCTTCATATTTATGTGTTGACGTGAGATTCATGCTTAGCTTCAGTAGTTGGCCTTAAGGTTGGTTTCTTAGTCAAGCTATAAACAAATAAATATATATACACAGCAGATTGGGCATTTGCCACCAGTAATATGTACCAAATATCTTTCAAGAATTCGTTATATCTATATTTTGATCTTCTGAATACCTCGCAGACCTGAAAATGATTGGTTTTCTTTGACAAGTCTTGATTTGGAGCTGATATATAATATCATGATATATACCCATAAATTAGGTTCTAGGGAATGTTAATGCTATTTAACAGCAACTTAAAAAACTAAATACAAAAGAGCATTAATATGTATTATGTTCATCATTTCATTTGATAGGAAATATAATAATACGAAAAATAAAATAACATTAATCTATATGCAACATTAATAATATAATAACATTTTTACTTGTACTATAATTTATACTAAATACAAAATAAAAAGAGCTTAGTTCCGGCCACTAACTTAAGACTACCTAATTAATATTCAAAAGTAAATTTAGCCTGGCTTGATTAATTCTTGAGAAGCAGCTTAAAGTCAAAGCGAATGTTTGTTGCACTTTTCTTGCTTTACTTGCAAAGTGCCTGCACAAACATGCGTGTAATACGTTAATGATGGCCTGCACACACTTACACACCCACACACACCCACAGACACACGCACACATTGAATGTGTTGAGTTGAGCAAAATGCACACATTGTAGCAACGATTTGCATTAGGGGCATTGCTCAGCTTATGCAGCTTTTAGTTTTCGCAGCTATCTTCAGTCAAGTCTAAGCGCAACAACCACCGCCTACATAGTTATATAGTTCTGTGCAACACCTCCCCCTCCTCCCCCTGCATCACACATCACCTATTTAGCTCCCCTGCTGGCAATCTGTTCCAAATTGCGCGCTCAACTGTATGCCCCACGGCCACCATGGGGTAGTATGGTCCCAAGAAGAGGGTGCGGAGGAGCAACCCCTCGTTTGGGTGGGGGAGGAGGGGAAACCGGAGATGCCAGCAGCCTGACAGTGGACTGGGCGGACGAAAACAAAAGGCAGCCGCGCATTTTGCAGCTGCACTTTAGTTTTGCACTTTTCGCTTTCTTTGCATAAATTCGCGCGACCCGGGCACAAACCGAGTTTGCTGTGCAGCAAAAATGAGTACGCACAAAAAAAAAAGAGAATCAGAAAAAACTGTATAGTAGTGGCAAGAGGCATTGTGGGGGTGGGGCAATGAGCTAGATAGACGCAAATGCTGTACAAGATTTTCCGTTGAATTTTAAGCCAAACACAAAGGCATAATGGGAAACGCCAACAGAGCGCATTGAAGTATGCGATGCAAAACGGCAACTGCAACACCAAAAAGACTAGCTGGCAAATACAGATACACATTGGGATACACTGGAAAGCATAATCATACTGCATTGTGAAATTTCGTCATATAATATCAAAGTGAACTTCAGAAAGAGTATTTTTGAAATACACATTTCCTATTAATAAAGTTTTGTACTTCTAGAAAGCAGTAACTTTTTCTGTTCTGCTTTTTCGAAATATTATTATTTTCATTTTTTTTTTTGCAGAGAGTTGTTGATTTTAGAGTGATTTTATAGCATTTTTTTCCACTGTACACACGTACAATCACACTCACAGATAGAGATACAACAATACAAAGAATTTTCAGGGCCAGTCAACCGAATGGCAGAAATGTGAGCAGAATGATGTGAGCCTTCTGACTGCCTCTGTGACTGTGGTTGAACGTAGCCTCGTGGGCTGTTATTTGGGGGCGTGGCAATGGCTGCTCTCAAGGCAACTTCGTTCGTAAACATGGATCGTAAACTTTGATGGGAAGACAAGCACAACAACAGCAACAACATCAGCAACAGCAGCAACAGCAACGCCAACTATAACAACAATAACGCTGATGCACACAGTTGAATCTGCAGCTAAAAACAGACAAGAGGTCATCAGTGATAATTTAGTAGCTCTTTGAGATACTTGGCCGACCCTAAGGCTGAGTGGCTTCACAGCGCATCATAACTTGCAACATTTCTGAATTCGAATTGAAACTTTATGATGCGCCAGAGATTCGCCCAGCACTTGACCCAAATGACTTTCGAATAGCGAAATGAATATTCCGCTTATGCTGACACACCAAAATTTCACTAATTATGATATACTATCCAATTATAAATCCATAATTAGCACCAATTTTTTCCATTCGCTCCTTTTTTTATTGTTCTTTTTGCTTACAAGTTTTTTCTATTTATTTATATTTTTGCCAAAAGTACAGAAAAATATTTAATAACTTTATTTATTTATTTTAAGCTGACTTTATATATATATTTATTTGTTACGAATTTGTATATGAATTTGATATTATAGTTAATTTAATTAAATCAAATTTACACATTGAAATAACTTGAAATAAGCAACAATTAAATATACTCGCTCCAATCGTATCTCGAAATGCGGACTGAAATGGTTTTCATTTCGAAAGCACTAGAATTAGTCCCAAACCAATATTAATGATAAGTATTATAAATTCATTTATTATTAATGAGATTTATTTAAAATACAATTACATTTTTGCATACATTTTTAATAAATAATTATAATTAAAATAATGTTAAGCTTAACATTATTAGTAAACATGTTTTATAAGCCTATAAGCTGTCGTCAATTTTTTTTAAGTAACAATTTAAATGAATATTAATAAAACCAAGGAGGATGAAATATCAACAAAGCATATATTGAAAAAATATATAATTAATATATCAATAATCAGAGGAATTTAATTTGACATGGCATGAAAAATGGCACAAATGTGATATTTTGCATATGTTTAACGTGAAAATACCTCGGAGCACATATTTATTAATGGGATGCAAATATTTATGCATTGATTGTAGTTTGCACTTATTGAAAAATATAATTAATTAGCTGGAACTTTGATGTTAATGCAAATGGTCATCGAAATGCTTACGCTGCAATCGAAATTAATAAATAGTTTTGGTTTGTTTTTGTTTATACTTTTTGATTTGTTTGACTGTGCGCTAATTAACTTTTGAAGAGGCTAAAAGCCAATTGCTGAGAGCTGTTAAAGAGTTTGCAAGCGCAACTAGACTAAATAAATCCTGTTCCTAGTTTGGTGGAATAAAATTCATTTTTGATGTCGTTTTTTTTTCTTCTTTTTTGTGCCACTTACAGGTCCATAGAAACGTTGCGAGCGGAAACGCCCGAGGAATTCTATGCGCTGAAAGAGGCACAGCAACAACAACAACAACAGCAACAGCAACAACAGCTGAACGATGACCCGGATGACAGCCAGCTCAATGCAGTACACGATTCATCAACAGCAACAGCAACAGCAACAACAACAAAAACAAAAACAACAGCAAAGGGTAAAGGAGCGGATAACAAGCTGCAATTGAAGAAACTCAAATTTCGCAGCGAGTTGCACGCTTTTTCGCTGGAGGGTGGCGACGTGGCACGTGGCTATTGCTCATGCGATGAGCAGTGGACAACCATTTCGTCGTTGTCGCCCACATCGGTGACCATGTCGCCCACACTGACGACAACCGGAAGTGCCAACACCAAGCCCGATGTCGCCGGCAGCAGCAACGGAATTGTCAAAATGGCCGCATTAAAAACGCGCAGCTCAGCCGCCGGCATGCGCCTGAAGCAGCAGCATCATGTGCGCTTCTCAGACGAGAAGAACTTCTCGGATTAGGCCGAGAGTGAAAGAGAGAGAAGCACACTGCGAATGAGAAGAGAAAGAGAAAGAGAAAGAGAGAGTACTCGTAAACTACTAGACTGCACCTAATCTCTGTTTAGTCTTCTTAGTCCATAAGCGACATTTTGCGTAGCGTTAAGCAAACTGGTTGAGAATTATTATAATAAAAGACCGTCAAATGAAAGTAAACAAATTAAATATGCAAATCGTATAAACTGAAAATATTTAAGCGTTGTTAGGCGAAATCATAAGCTAAGAATGAAGAATGTGTAGTTAAAAGTTTGCGGCACTTAAGCTCTGTGTAAATACATATACTTAGTCAAATAGAACAAAATGTTAGTCAATGTCAGTGTCTAGTTACTAATTAGATCTGTTGTGAACTATATATACTTATATATATATATATATAATTAAAATGTGTCTGTAAGTTACATGGGTATTTAAATATCGATAGTTTTATCGTTTAAGTGTAGCACACAATTTTTTCTACCATTTAGCAAGAGTAACTAGTTAATAAAAAATAAAAAACGAAAACGAAAAAAAAAATAAAATTTCAAAACAAATCTTTCTGATTAAATGTGTCAATAATTTGGCAAAACAAAATTTTGAAGAGCACATGCAAGAGTTTAATAATTAAATGGGCATTCAGCATTGTAAATAAATTAGTAAAAATTTAAGGCCGAAATTCTCTAGAATTAATAAAAGACACAAAACGTAAATGGAAACCCAACTATGTAAACCAATATAAACTAAAACAATGTGGTATTATTTACTTAAAGTAAAAAAAAAACAAATATTTAAAATGCATACAAAAAAAAGTATAAATCAGTGGCTCAACATCAATTCCATTAGCAACAATAAGATAATTATAATAATTCAATCCAAAATGAATGGTTACAAAATGCTAAAAAAAAAAAAAAAATATTGATCAATTTGAATTGTTATGAACAAAAATGTGTTCAATTTGGACTTTTTTACATCTTGTGTTTAATGGATTCGCTAAAAGTGACATTTAATTACATGGTGCGTAATGAATTGTGTTATTCACTTACACATTAAAACAAAAAACAATAATTTGTAGCTGATCCAAAAATAATCCATTTACACAAATCAAAACTGAATGAACAAAAACTATCGTTAAACTAATTTATTGTATTTGTTTATTATAAAATTCAAACTCATTATCAAGTGTATAAATAAACTTAAAAATTCCATTGTTAAACATCAATTTTGTGTCGAGCTTAATTTAACTATATACTAATAAAAAAAAAAAGCCCCCCAATTTATTTGTATATAATAGTTATTATCATTATTCTCTGAAAACGGTCAAAATTTAAGCAACAAGAAATTATATAAAATGTATTTATGGCAAAAATTTATAATCGTCTAGTTACAAATACGAAAATATTAAAATTAAGTCATAATAACGAAAAATAAACCAAACGGAAAAAAATGCAGAAAATAAACAAATACAATTAAAATAAACCGCGTTATTAAATGGCAATTTTTAATGGTTCTTTTTTTATGCTGATGTTTATGGTCAAATGTTGTAGTATGCGTAAGTATGTATGGCAAATATTTTTTATTATTAACTGAATTTATTTAAATAAATATGACTTTATTAAATCCCGTTATCGGATTCGCTTAACAAATAGATATCAAAACATCAATGCAAACCATAAAATGTACAAAATAACAACTCCAGTTGAAATCTTAGGAATATTTTAAGCAGGTCATCAAATTGACACGAATTTAGGCTCCGATTCAGGTTTGAAGTTAACCCAATTTTCTTCCTTTGATCTCAATCAGGAGTTCTCAATTTTTGTACATAGCCGAGCTACCCTAAAATCCCTTGGCTGTGTCTCAAATAGCTCAAAGACAACAGTCGCAGATCTCTTCACGATAGGACAGGGCAACTTGACACCAAATGGATCAAATGGATCTCCACTCAAAAAGACGTTGAGAAAAGGTGTTCTGCGCTTGAATACCTTATCTATCACTGGCAGATGAAGACAAACAAACCTGGCATTACCTATGTACATCCAAGCCAGGGAATGGAACAAAGGGTCTCGAATTTAGTGAACTACTTTGAAAGAAACACTTTGCCAAAAATAATAAATATACCTAAAAACTAAAAAGTTTTTCTGGTTTTTCGAAAGATTACTAAATATACTTAAAATGATAAGATATGATAGTAAAAAATAATAAATAAAATAGTAATATAACTGTTTTTACAATGTAGAAATGTAAACACTTACTTTACAAAAAATTCTTTCTGAAATTCAGATACAAAATTATAAAATTTGCTCTCTCAGTAGCTAAGTAATGTATTCCCTCGTATGTGAAATCCAAAAATACAAATTTTTAATTACATCCCCATTTTATAAATATCGTTCGATTATTTTTCTGAGTGTATTTAAGTAAAAGAGAAGTGGATGCAGTCCCTGAGGTATCACAACGAGCCAAAACATAACTCAACCCCAACCTAACTGAACCCAAATCAAGTTTTAAATACTTCATCAGCAGTTTTTAAATATAAAAAAAAAGAAAACCAGAGATAAATAACAAGTCTATAAATCGTCAGAAAAAGTGCCTAATCCATTCCAATCAAAGCCTCAATTTCATTTATTTGATTCGATATTTTGCTCAGCGATGTCTTCATTCACACACATGATAGTCGATTGGGGGAAAAGCGATGCCAACAGTTAATAAGCGGCTGTAAAACCATAATTCCCACCCACTCAAAGGGCTCTGGTATGGGTTTACTTTAAATGCTTTCGCTTATACCATTTTTTATTATTTTATTTTTTGTTTTTTTTTTTATGTGTTCTTTTACAATTTTAATGGTCGCTTTTTATGGTCACATGGCAGCATCCCAGTGCCCAGCATGCAGCGGTTATTAAATAAAGTTTTATGTGCCCAATAAAACACTATGAGAACTCTGTGGCAACCACAGAGATGGTAGCATCGACGTAGTACACAAAGCAAAAAACCAAGCATAAATCTTGATTCGAAAACTATCTTAAATGACAAATTGTTAACTCAAATTAAGATCAATAATATTGTGGATGTTGATTGAGGATGAAAATGTTAAAATAGCTCATTAAAAACTCTTTTCTTTTAAAAATAAAATATTTTTGATTTTATAAATATATATTTTTTTTTTTGTCTGTGTTTTAATGGATGTTTTTCAAGCCTTTGTCCTTTGCTCAAGGTTGCCTTTGCCGCGGCGAAAGGGCAATGAAATAATTATTAAGCCCGGCTGCAAACATGCCTCGAACCCATGTGTATGGACTACTGCCTCCTCGCGACTCCTGCCTCCGTTCAGCTGTGGCATGCAAATGCATTTGCATATATTAACTAGCTAGTAGCCACTGCAACCCGACAGCAACCCGCTGCTTCCTTTGGGGCACAATCGAGCTGGTGGTGCTGCTCTTGCAGCTTGTTGATGTTTGTCCAAAACTATTCCAATTAAATTGCCAACAAATAAAAAAATATAAAACATTAAAAAAAAAAATTCCCCGCTGGGCATTTTGTTGCTGTTTGTTGTGTTTGTTGTCTCTTTACCCCTGGCCAACAATGCATCCTTTTAGCATGCTTTGTTGATTAGTTTTGTGTTGCATGCAACGCGACCAAAGAGACGCCGCACATTTTTATTGTATGGTTCTTTTTAATACCCTAAAACCATTTAAAATTGTTTTGAAAAAAAACTTTTGACCAAAGTTTTTGAGTAAATCATTTGGCTCTCATTTATATTAAGAATATTGAAAAACTATTTCAAAGCTAAAAATAAGAGAACATTGAAAAAACATTAAAAACCATTGACAAAGATGAAAATTATTATATTGTAATTTTAACACACTTTTACAACAACTTTTTTCAAATTAAACTTTATATCTTTAATTGAAATGTGCTATTTAAATTTTGTCCAATAAATAAACTAAATATTTGCCAATAGAAAATATAATAAATATATATAAATATAATAGCTTTTTTATGGCTCGTCATTTTTTAATAATATTTAAACTATTTTTCTTATCGCTAGCCATAACATATATATATTTTGATGGGTATTTGCTACAAGATTAAGTTTATTACTTATAAATAAGAATTGGAATTTAAAATTGGTTACAATAATTTGAAATTTGAAATATTTTAATTTAATTAATTATTAATTATTTAATTTTAGTTTGATTATGAAACAAACAGTTTTTAATTGATGGGGAAATCAAGAAATACCCTATCTAAACTCAGTCTTAATTCTGCTAGATGTTTGTTCTCAACTTCTATTTTACATATTTTTATACTGCTAATTGCCAATTAAATTAAGATCTTAAGCGCAATATAAGCCGGGGTATTTACTAGTCAAAACACTTTTGGCTCTTACTCATTTTATGTTGTTGATTTTTCCGAAAAGTTCAACCTTGCCAAAGCAAAAGTTTTAAGCGCAAATTTCATTACGTATTTACGATAGCAGCTTCTGTCAGAGAATGCGGTTAAAACACACACACACACACACATGACACTACACATACATATATATATTTATATATGTATATGCCTGCAGGCACAATTAATTTCAAAGTAAACACATTTGAAATTTTTGCGGCCATTTAAATTGTTGCAACTAATCTAAAGTGAAGATTTTACTTGTTATATAAATTTCTGTTGTTGTTTTATCATTAAAATTATATAACTTATTTTTAAGGTATTGATTTGTGCATATCAGATTTCATTTTGTTTGAATTTCATTTATATTAAAATTATGTTTGATTTGAAAATTATAAATATTTATTTTCACCTTATTTAGCAGTAATTTATAATTAGTGTTTTAAACATTTTCTATTCAATTAAATTTCAACAGACTAATTAGTTAATTAACTTTTACATTTTTATTTAATTTACACGCAGTAAAAACAAAAATTACATCAAAAATATATATATTTATCGAAAACCATTTTTTTCATTTATTTTATTTAACTAATTTTTTGTATTCTTACTTCTGATTTGCGATTAAATTTTTATCTACTGACTGCAATACATAATGAACAAATATTAAATAAGAGTTTTAAGTAAATGACGAATTTGGCGAACTCAAACCATAAGTTGATAAACGTCAAATAAACGTTCAGCTTATTTTTAACATCTTTTTAAATAAAATTATAAAATTGTCAAACGAAAAAAGCAAAAAGTTGTCCTGGCCATAAAATTGCTCCAAGCTAATTCCACATTTAGATTACCCTCAACTAAATGTGTTAACCAATTTATGAATATTGCGCACATCTGATAACATGGGATAACATTAGCTCACCTTATGACCAGATTCCCTCGAATCCCAATGCAACAAGGCCCAATCCCCGACAGGATTCGGTTTGTTGGAGTATTCTTTGGATGGGTCGTTAGTTTTTTAATATGCGCTATTTATGGAAAACTAAATGCGAAAAATGTGTTCCGCAAACCCCATCTCGAAAGGATGGGGGGGGGGGGGGGGGACAGAAGGTGAACTCTTGGTGGCTTTTTAATTCTAAATGTTTTATTGTTGAAAATTTTGTAAATTACTTTTTATGAGAAATATGCAAAAACATTGTCGTTTGCCATTGTAAACGACTCACATAAAAACTTGATGACAGGTGTAGCAAATTATGATTATTATTTTAAATAGCAAGTCACACACACACACACAGACAGACACACACACACACCTAGGCACTTTCTCATGCCAACCCCTCAAATCACTTTTGCCAGCTTTTTATGTTTTTTCGTCCCTCTTTTTTCATATTTTTGCCAACATTGCGTTGCAAAACTTTGTTTGGTAGTGTAAAAGTTGCACTAACCGGTGGGGGGGGGGGGGGGGAAGGTAATGCTAAATACTTTCTAATAGTTTAGAACTAAAGTATGTTAGCTTCAAAATCATTACATTTTAGCTACTAATCAGTTTTCGTTGGCTTCTAATCTATATCCAATTTATGTATAAATTAATTTTTGCATTTTTATGACTTTTTCATTAAGACAACCAAAATCGGAAAACAAATAATAAAAAAAAATTAGATTAATATTTTAAGGTACAGAAAAGTAGATTAGAATAATATTGCTGAAAATATGTTAAGGCTGAAGATAAGACTTAGTAATAGTACTAATATAATAAAACTGAAATAATCTAAAAATATAAATATTAGCACAATATTTGAAATAAGAAATATCTAAAAGTGTCGCATTTTTAAAAATAATAATAAAAAAAATAAATTTAAAAATAATTTTTAAGGAAAAAATTTAAGAATCATTTTACAAAATTATTATTAAGTCTCAGGAATACAAATAGTCGCATAATTATCTTGAGCTAACCCTCTCTCTCTCTCTCTCTCTCTCTCTCGCTCTCTGCCTCTGCCTTTCTCGCTCGGTCCATGAATCTTATCGCCTTCTCAGATTTGGGCAGAGTGGTTCTTGTTAATGAGCCTCACCTGTGTCAAACCTTCCCTGCATCCGCCACATGTTTGCCTGGATTCTTCAATTTAAAATTATCTTCAACTTTTTGCAATAGAAGAAGAAGAAAAATGTGGGTTTTTCCATGGCGAACCTGTGTCTCATGTGTAAGGACATCTGGATTGTGTGATCACATTTGCCCAACGTGGCGTTAATTAATTGAACCTTGCCTACTTTTTGCAGGAATTTCTTGCTTTTGCCAGCTTTTGTTCAATTTACGCTTTGCGACTCATTAAACTTGGGGTCTAATGGATTCTATGTTTTCAATGGGCCAGCACTTGCTATGCCCTTCGAAAGGATATACTCAGTTTTGTGGTTCAGTTTGTAACTATAGCTGAAGGAGATCATCCTCATTGCTTGCCACGATACTTAAACTATTATTATTAAATTATGATTAATTTTATATTAATTACGAATTTCATTTTGCTCATCATTAATATCTGTCTACTATATATACTATATCTTATAGCTGGCTTGGTATTTCTGTGATCGTTTCTTATATATTATATATCAGCATTTAGATTCCCATCTGTAAGGGTATTTAATATTCGGTCTGCCCAAGAATGAATGTGCCTCCTGGTTCACGTTGACTTTGCCCTCATAAAAGTCAAAAGTTCGAGCAGACGACAGCAACAACAGCAACAGCAGCAACAGCAGCAACAACAGCAACAACAGCAATAAGGAGAGAAGCAACAGAGCACAGAAGGTGTAAATTGTTTATTCTCTCACGGTTTACATGACGTATGCGTAATTTATGTAGGTGAAAATAAATGTGAGGCAGTTGCAGAATCAGCTAAAGCGGAAGCAAAAGCAAAAGCAGCAGCGGCAACAGCAGCGGCAGCAGCAGCAGCTGCCTCGGTCACATAAGCGGTTTAATATTTCGAAACTTTCTACGCAAATTTGATGAATGCCTTCTGCATTCCTCTTACGAGTTTCCCACACATTATGTGAGCCATGTGCGAGTTGATTGTGGATTGGTTTGGAAGGAGTGCTCCCGCGCAGATCAAAAGCACAGAAATATATATATTATACAGACTAGCCTAGCAGAACTCGGAAAACTCTCTCAAAAGTACACAGAGTGAACGCGACTGGCAGATACCCTACAGTCAGCTGTTGCACACATAATATATTTGGTATCCGATATTAAATATATCTTATTATATATCAATTAGAAGGCTTTATCTATTTTATTGCTATCGGAAATCGATTTGTATCGATATAGCTAATGCGATGGAAAGTACCGATAAAATGAAATAAACTTCATCTGCTTCTGATATAGAAGAACTTAAATTCCAAATTTAAACTCTCCAACTTTTATAGTCTCTGAGATCGGCTAGTTATATCGATTTTCCCATATTCAAAGCGTTCAAGGCAATAAAATGCATTCTACAACAAAATTAAGAATCGTTTTTCAAGCATTTCTAATTTTTAAATAAAAAATTATATTTCATTGTTTACATATTATATATGAACTTGTTAAATACAGCTTTACTCGAAAAATCAGGTTTAAATATACAAATTACAGTCTGAGAGCCATTGGAGTAAAGCATCAGTTTTAGAGTCACTTGTTAATACAAATTGCATTTACATGTTTAAAAATTTCGGTTCAAATAAAAATAAACAAAAATTTTTTGCTTAATGTAATTATTTTATTGTGGATCATTTCGAGTCGAAATAATGAACTTTATAAACAAATGCATATGTTTAACCAATTCTGTTTTTTAATAAAGCGTTCGTTTTCTTCTCTTGTTCGCGAAAAGTTCGATAAATTTGAGCTTTTTCAAAATGGTCACACATAACACAAATAAATTTTTTTGGGTGACCATGCTTCTTCATCCTTAGTACTTTTATATTAATATTGCTTAATTAAATTGAATTCAGACCAATAAAATAATGAAAAAAAGCAATGAGTTTTTAATGTATTTGATTTGACTTCCACTTTACAGCATGAACTACAAAGCTATCGCAAAATTTAAATTATCCGCGAATTGTGTTCTGTTTGTCTGAGTTGCCAGATTGATGAAAAAACTTGGTAACAAAAACTTATATTTAATTATTTAACAATATAGTTAATTAATATCATCAGACAATGAATTTAATGCAGTTTTGAAGTATTTCATGTTAAATTAACTTTTTAATAGATATTTCAAAGATGACAGTAAATACTAACCAGGGCCTCGCAGCAAAATACGCTGCTGGTATTTTTAGAGGCGTTTTTGGTATTTTCATTTCAAGTGTTGAGTTGACGTGACGGCTGCTCAGAGTTGCCACTACGATTTAGTTTGCTAGAGACATTCGTGGTGTGAACATAGGTTCATATGTGGGAGTTAGCAACATTTGAATACTGTGCTAACACTTGGCAACTCAAAATAATACATATGCATTTGCACACACAGAAACATATGCAGATGCAGTGCATATAAACGACCAAGATCAGCGTACGTAGTGGCTAGAATCTAGCGACAAGGCAAAGCGAGAAAGAATACGAAAAAAACAAGTGAAAAATGCAGCAACAAAAAAAATAGTTATATGCGGCTGTGCCTGTATTTCTATTTGTGTTTAATAAGCGGGCAAATAAGAAAAAATCCCACTTAGAATAATCGAAGGAAGTGGGTAATTTCTAAATATTGAATTAATAAGTTATTTAAAAACAAACAACAACAATAAGAAAATCGAATCCGAGGCTCTAAAAAACGAATGAAATGCGCGTGTAACAGAACGAGAGAGCGAGAGCGAAAAAGAGAGAGAGAGCTGAGCAAAGCAATTCAAGCAAACGACAAACACACACACATACTAACACACATATCTGCATAGAAACATACATGCACACACACGTGCCGCTGCCAACGTCGACGCGCCGTCTGTTGTGTGGCCAGAGTTAACAGTCTCCCACAGCAAAGGGAGCGGGGGCGGTGGTACTAAGAATTATATGTGTATATGCGTGTGTGTTCGTGCAAGCGATCAACATTTAATTTTGATACAAATTGCATGCTAAATGTTTGCCTCGTTTTGGGAGCATTTCGCTGCTGTTTCTGCTGCTGCTGAGTTGGCAACACTGCTCGAGAGAGCACAAGTAAACACACACTCACGCACACAAGCGCTTTCGCACATGCAGTTGCTCTTGCTCGCTCTCTCTCTTACTCGCTCGCTCGCTCATTTCAATTTTCCTCAATGAATGAAAATTTTTCACGGTAGTGTTCGTCGCTGTAGCTGCGACAGCCGCAGTTGTCTTGTTTTGCCGTTTACGCGAGCAGAGCGGCGCAGTCAAACAAATAAAATGAAAGTGTAACAAAAAAATAAAAAATTATTATATACATGTGTTGTATCTAAAAATTACATTTATATATATATATATATATATATACTAAATTTATACAACATGTGCAGCACTTGTGTTTTATAATTTCTGTGTTAAAAAAAAAAAATTCTATGCCATTTTGCATAACAAAAACCACAATGCAAACAGCCCCTGGGCAAAAATAATAACACAAGTGACAAAAACAAAAAACCAAAAAAAAATACACGCACACATACAGACTAACAACAAAAGTATACGCAGCCATCAGCAGAAGCAGCAGCAGCATCAAGCGGACGCCTACGTCAATAAGTAAAACGGTAAGCGCAAATTCTCTCGCTCACAAAACTCTCGCGTGTGCTCTCGCTAGCTCTCTCTCTCTTTCTCTCTTGTTGTTTGCCGCCCCTGTGCCCATGTTCTTGTTGTGTATTTGCCAATTGGAAAATTTCTTGATTCTTTGTTTTTCAACATGCGAAAATACACACACACAAACACACACATGCATAGGAACTTACACTTGCTATTACTGTGGCAGTGGCAGCGAAGTTCGCTTCATTCATTTCTACAGCGAGACACACACACACGCACACGTACACACGTACAACACGCGTAAATAGTGATACTCTCGTGCTCTCTCGCGCTCGCCTGTTCAGTCATGCTGGCTAAAATAGAGTGACCATAGTGCATCTGCTTTGTGTTGTAGCTGGTCAGGCCAGAGAGAATCAAAGAGCAAAAGCAAAAATAAAACTAAGCCTTGTTGCTATTCTAAAATGTTGTCTATTGTTGTTGTTGTTGACTGCTCACAACCATATTGACATACAAATTATACCGACAATACTAATTTTTTGTTCTTTTGTTGTAGTCTCCCATTATTATTTGTGTTTTTTTTTTTAACAATTTTCGCATAAAACAAAAGCGACAGAAGCTTTTCGGCTCGACAATAAAAAAAAATCAACGTTCAAAATAAGCTAAACAATGTACAGATTATCTAGCTACCCAATCAACAAACACATTTTGAATTTTAGATTAACTTTGGCATCAGCTACCGAAAAAAAACCTACAATACAAATTTCGAATTACAAATTAGCATACTCTATATATATATATACATATATATATAAGTTAATGTTGTCATTGAGTTGGCAATAAATTATAATAAATATCAAATGAGCACAACAATAACAAATGCAATTGGAGGTCACTTACAAAATTGTATATCCTGTTCACCATTGTTTGCAAGCCCACACACCACTGTGCAGCTCACGCACTGCACACAGCAACACACATGCATGTGTATGTCATGTGTGGATGCAAGTGTGTGTATAATTAGCACTCGCTCTTTGCACTGCAGCTCTGCCAGCGCATAGCGCTCTCTCTCGCTCTATCTCTCTTTCTCGCTGTTTGTAATTTACATTTGATTGTGCGTGAGCGATAATTACCAGCAAATTACGAAAACGCACTTGGCAACAACAAAAACGGTGACACTGAGTCGTTTGCAATTTACCGTATGAGCAGCAGCAGAGGCAGAAGCAGCAGCTTAACGCGCGCTCAATTGAAATTTATTATTTGAGTTTTTGGTCTCACTTGCAAACTATCCAATTGGATTTCGTTGTTATTGTTGTTGCTATAATTATATTTAATTGGCTCTCTTTGGTTAGCCTGTATTGTGTTTGTTTGTTTATTTGTCAGTTTGGCAATGCAAAAATTTCTGAATATGGAAAACAACAAAATGAAAAACAATAGCAAAACAATTATTTGCCACATGCTGCATTGAAATTTGTTTGAAATTGGAGAACATTCAAAGTGCTCAAGTTTCTAGGAATTTTTGATGAAGCCCACTAAAAAACAAATAATAGAACAACTTTTGGTTTCATACACAGACATGTCGTCATTGCATAAGAAGAAGAATGTAGAATATACTCTGTTTTCAATATCAGCTTAAAAGCACGCCTGGAAAAAGCTTTATTAACTAAGAGTCGGAGCTGGTACAAATAAAGATATAGTAAAAAATACACACATATATAGAAAATATAGTGGGCACTCTAAAATAAACTCTTGCAGGAACTTATCAAAATTTAATTTTTTTTTTTTCCATAAACAAACAAATTTGAGAAGAGAGTTTTGGAAAGATTACAGATATTTATTAATAATGATTTCTTTAAACATACATATATAACCCGCTTGCTTTTGTTAATTAAAAAACTATCGAGACGAAATAAATGGATAAGTCATACTACCAAATAAGCATACGTTGTTTGTTTAAGAAGTGTGTAGTGTATTTAAACTTATTTTTATACTTTTCATTAGCTTTATTATACGGCGCACGTTTTATTTGCAATTTTCTTATTCTTCTTTTTGTCGCAGTTGCGGCCTTTTATGGGAGGACAAGTGTGTTGCTTTTGGTCCGCTGCAAGTTGCTCAACTATACACAGCAAGAAAAAATTATGTACTTGTGCCCGTGTTGCTTTTATATATGTTAATTATCATATTTTTCTAAATATATAACACAGCGAATACAGCTTAATTTATGTTCATGTAAATGATTTCAAAGCAGACCAATTTATTTCTTTCGAATTCTACACAAACCTGAAGCGTTAACTTTAATCGGCTTACAGCCTTGAAAAGTTATCTTCTTGGTGGATCAGACATCGTTATTCATTATGTGTTTTTATTTCAAAATGTGTCTCACATAATCTGCTGCTGCATCAGATTATTGTTTACATTGCCAACACAACGAGATCATTAAAGTTTAAAAGCCGCAACGATTACAAACACTCACACACACACTCTTACACACACACACACAAAGAGCTTTATCTATGTTTAACTACAATATCAATCCATCACAAAAGAAAAAAAAACTCGAAATTGCCTAAATCCGAGGCAAAAAAACAAGATCAAGCAGACAGAAAAACATAAAATAAAGAAGCAGAAGAAGAAATAAATAAACACAAAATGAAAAGAAAAGCATTTGTAATGGTCTTATGTATATGAGCCTTGTGGTTGCTGTTGCTGCTATGCTGCTATGCTGCTAACCTGCTGCTGCGGCTGCTTCTGCTTCTGCTGCTGCTGTGCAACTCCATGTTGATGTCCAACAAATGCCCATGGCATCATATAGCTAGCAGCTACTACAACAACAATAACAACAACAAAGAATATCAATGTGAAGCGTAGACGACAGAAGAACCGACGGCAACAGCAGCAGCTAAGACCAGACAGTAGTAAATCAACTAAATGATGCATTCTTAATGATGATGCATAGCAAGATAGCTGAAGATGCGGGGCATACTAAATTAGAAATCAAGTTTATGATCTTGTCCAGATGCCACATGATATTGTTTGGCAATCGATCATTTTAGATTTACATTAAATTTGGATATCTTAGATTTGGTTGGTATTAAGCCTGTCAATTTTTTAATCTTGACTAAATGCAGCTTATTGATTTTTAAAAATCTTCAAGTGAAAGCAATTCAATTTAAATTTTAAATATTAAAAAATATCTATAAGGTTATCTGGCAATACAGAAATATCGATATTTGGTTAGCAATCGATTATTTTAGCTCTATTTAGTTTAAGGCAAATACAGTTCACAAATTTTAAACGAAATCAAAATAAATAAATTAATACATTTAGGAAAAAGTAGGTAAATAAATAAAGCCACCAAAAGTGGAATAATAGGAATAATAAATAATTAAATCAACATTTTAAAATAGTTTTAAAAATTTTAAATAAATTTTGATTCTACTATACTTTGGACCTGTTACAAGTTAAACAATGGCCCAAAAATGTGCTTAAGCATGAATACGATAGGGGATCTGCGTCATAGGTGCTCTTACATTTATGTGAAGTTCCTTGAGTTGAATATAGTTTTTTTTTTTTATGTGTGTGTGCCAAAGGCAGCAAAAAGATTTCACTTGGCACTTGGGGGCCGAAAGAGTCTGCGGATCGTCGTCAGAAATCAGCACAAGATCCAAGATCCGAGCACTCTTGAGCATTAGCTGATGCCTGCTGCAGTATGTAGCCGATAGTAACAACAGAAAACAACAACAATGAAACACAACAGCAAAAGCAGCAGTCGACAAAACACAACAAAAAAAAAACAGTCGATAAGCAGCAACGCGTCGCGTATACGCAGGGTTGTGTGTGCATTAGTATGTGCGTGTGTGCGTGTGTGGGTTTGTGTGCCATTGTGTGTTTGCTGTTTTTACTACACAACTCTATAGTATAGTAGTGTGGTATGTATGCATGAGTGTGTTTGTGTGTGTGTGTGTGTGCACCAGTGTGGTGTTTAACACCAGTAGCTGTCTGACAGCTTGGCTGCCGACAACGTCGCGCCGTTTTTGTTTTTTTGCTTATTTATTTTATGCTGGCTTTTTGTTCGATTTTGTATTATTTATTTTTTTTTTGTGTTTTTTGAAGTTCAAGAATATGAAAAGCAAAACGCGTAAAATGAACTAAACGAGAGAAGAAGCAAAAAAGGTAGCCCGACGATTATATGATGTAGCCAACGCATGCCCTCTGTGTACTTATGCACACACAGTCACACTCACTCACACACTCGCATGTGTTTGTATGTGCTTGTGACGCTGATGGCGATTACATACATGCAAACAAACACATGCATACATATACACATATTTGGTAAGCGCTGCCGCCGCCTCTCGCACTTCTTCTTTTTCTTGGTGCTTTTTTTTTCTTTGTGCTGCGTTGTCTCATCTTCTTCTTGTTGGCTTTTGGTCATTTTGTTTGGATTTGTGTTGGTTTGCTGCTGCTGCTGCAGACACATGCACAGATACTCACACATGCATATCCACACACTTGCGCTTGTGTATTGTATATGTTTGAACCGGTTCCACATTGCGTTAGTTGCCGTTTTTTTTTTCGTAGCTCCTGTCATTCTTGTTGTTGTTTTTATAGTACGTGTAAATTGTCGATACGTGTGTTGTTTTTGTTGTTGTTCTACAAATACTACAGCAACGAGTTGTATTACAACTTCTTATAGCAAATCTCAACAGCGTCGAGAGTCTGTAAGAAATCTGTTTTTTCGTGTTTTTTTGTGCTTGGCATTTTACATATTTAAACAAAATGCTGGAATATCCCATTGGTGTTCTCTGCGGTTTCTAGAACTTGAATTTATATTATAGTATGCATATAAAAAACTGATTTTTGTATTGTATTATATTGATGAATCAAAATTGGTGGCAATCTCTGCTGGTTTTATTTTTAATTCAGTTGACCGCAAACTTAATTCGATTTGTTCCTTTCAATGTAAAAACGATTCCTATATTTAGTTACTTAGTCAATCAATTGCTTGTGATTCCTTGAATTAAAAGGCAATCTATTATCATGCAGTATAATGCTATAATAGCTTTTCTCAAGCTCACAATTTATGGCTGCTCCTTAGTCTCGTCTCGTCTCGTCTTGTCTCCATTATGCTGACTCTGACCCTAATCCGCACCTGTGTTTTTCGTTTCGACAGCAACTCCACTCAGCAACATAAACCGAAACATGCGTTTTGTGGTCTCCAGCAATCTCAGTCAGCAGCGCTGCTGGCTGCGTCAGCGTTTTCGGGATCATTAATTACGTCTGGCTCTTTCATTCTGCTCTATGGCTCTCTCTCTCTCTCCCTCTGTCTCACCCGACACACACACAGTCACACATACGCATATGTGCACATAGGCAGTCAGAACCGGAATGTTCAAGAAAGGAAACAAGAAGTTGGCACTCACCAACTGAGAGGACAGGCCTCAGGCCAGTTACGCCCGCCGCTCTCCCTCCATTGTCTTTCCTCCTCGTTAAGTCTGTTGGAATCGGCATCGTCGGCGTCGGCCTTTTCTAATGCGATCGGCTAGGCTGTTCGTATTAGAATTTTGTGTGTGCTTGTTTGTTTGCACAAAGGCTGCTCTTTGTCTGTCTGCTGCTCTGCTGCGATGCTCTGCTGCGCTGCCTGCCGCGTATACGAACTGGAACTGGAACTCGAGAGCTTAGGCCCCGATCTCCATTTTCGAGCTCGTGCCCATCAACGACATTTTATACCCTATATACGCTCATGTGTCGAAATATCACACGTAATAAAGAAGGAAATTAAAAAGAATTTAGATAGTTTCATAAATAAATCCCAGTATTTAAATACATTAAAATGGTCATCTCTCAAATGGAATTACAAACTTTTTAAAAACTTTCTTGGATCCAGGGTATCTGCTGTTGGGGTAATCTCCTGACCAAAGCATTCCTACTTGTTTTTATCTACATATATTTTGAGCCACCGCTGCTGTTGCTGCTGGTGCTGCTGCCACACATACACATATTTGAAGCATGCGTTATGCCTATTTTTATGCCTCTTTTATTGGCTGCTGACCTGCCACCTCCGCCTCCGCCTCCTGATGCCACCCTTTGGGTACGCTGCGATGAGTAAGCGCGCGCCCTCATTAGCATTGGAGCATTATTCACAACTCTCAAAAGAGCCCCTACACTTTAGTTTATTTTATTTATTTACTTTATTTTGTGAACTTGTATGCGTGTGTATCTGTGTGTGTGGCGATAAGCCGACGCATCGGAGACTTGCTTCAGTTGAACGAGGGAAATATACGAACGACGATTTTATATTAGTGGGTCTCTTTATCGAATTTGAGATTCGAGTTTGTGGCGCATTTGCTAGAATATCCCAACGAAATAAAAGCAAAACTTGTTCCAAATGCCGGCTCAACAAAAAACAAAAAACACAAACAAAAAAACTTTCAATGTTTGCCAGCCATATCATAAATTATGGAATTTGGTACTCTTCCAAAACCGGTCGGCGACTAATATGCTGTAACAAAAAATAAAAATCCACAAACATACAGGAAATCAGTCTGCTGGTTGGTAGCTCGATGCTGATATAACCAAAAATGTTAACTTTTAAATTGTAAATTTATTATCTATTGAATTTTTTATTGTTTGTTTGTGGTTAATTGCATATTGTTTAAAATGGGTATTAAAATATATTGCCGAGCATCGCTTTCATCTTTCAAGTCTCCGGTTCAATTCCAGTCTTAAGCTTACCTTAAAATGTCATAAGTAGCTATACAAAGCAAAATTTACAATCCAAATAAATGTGAACTGACACAGATGTTTTTGATTTTTTCCGTGCATGTTTCGGATTTTACTTTCATATTCGCTAAGTACTTGCATTTGTTTATCTATCTAGCCTATGCCCATCTTGCTGCCCAAATATATACATGTGCACATATACACATACAAACAAATGTATACGGAAATGTATTATGAAAAGGGGTCCAACGTATTGGGTAAATATTTGTGTGGTAAAAGAAATAACAGAATTGGTCGGGGTTCAGTTTAGATGGAATGTGAAATTCCGAAGCACTATTTAGAATAAACAAAAACGATAAGGCAATAATTTTGAATAAGATCCGCATTCTACATCTATATTCTACAATGAGTCGCCTATGAAATTTCTGATAGGAATGAAATGAACAAACAAATTTGGAGTGTTTCAAATTGTATTATTTTTCCAAATGATTGCTTGTAAATTAACACCCAATATGGAAATTTCAATTGATAAGAGCTTAATGCCAGTTTGATTTATTTTCTTTTCAAATGTGATCGTTAATTAGTTGAAACATAAATCTAATAAGTTCCTAACACTTTCCAGTTTAAAAAACAATTCAAAACTTGATTATATTTTTTTTATTGTTTTTTAAGTCCGGTTTCATTTGTTTGTTTTTTTTTCTTAATCCATGCCAAAGACAAAAAGTAAAATACAATACTAATGCAAATACTGGCTACTTGTAAAAGTATTTAATACTATCTAATTCAGCGTGTCCGTAACTGCATCTAATTATAGTATTTAAATACACTAAACGAAAAAACAGTCATCAAATTTAAAATAAGCCATAAAAAATAATTCCACAGATTAGCAGATTGTTTTGTTAGATTACACACGGCAAAAAAATAAAGAGAAAAACTACACTTTTAATGCTTTAGAAAAGGCTGGCAAAAAACTGCTGAGGTAACAGGCACAGGCACACACACAAATACATACATAGATACAAGCATACATACATACATAACACACACACACACATTAAGTGAATACAAAATCGAAAGAAGAGGTAAAAGAAGCAAGCGCCAAAAAGAAAAGAAAAAAAAAACATCGCGAGAAGAAGAAGCAATAATATAGAACAACAATCGAAAGAAAACACGCTGATAAGTCATATGTAATTTAAATTTGTATTTAATAATGATAAGCCACCGGTAGACAAATGTTCGAAAGAGCCAGAGGTGTGTACGGGTTTATATATTAATGTATATATAAACATGTCTGTATATTTATGTGTGTGTGTGTGTGTGCTTATGTACATCGAATTTTTATTGATTTCGATGCTCGTCGGGCACATACTGAAAATCAAGTTAATACTGTCACACAGTTTGTTTGTCAGTCACTCAGTCAGTCGGTCGTTTCGCGTTGCGTCGCGCTATCAGTCTGCCTGTCTTTAATACTTTCATATTGTTGCGTGCTTTTTTTGTGTTTTGCTTTTGGGTCTTGGCCGCACAGATGCAACTGCTGCAAATGAATAGCTTAGATACGAATTTATCTGGTGCTTTTTATTTTGTATTGTTCCTGCGTCGAATGATTATTGCGGTAAGTGGACGCATGTCTACTAAATATATATAATCTGTATGTATTTGTAGCAGCACATAGCAACTGCATATTTAACTGCGTTTCAAGAGTGCGTATGTGTGTGTGTTTGTCTATGTGCTTAGGTTTGTGCACACACACATACACATGCGATATATTCATTCTTAATGAAATACAAATCATTCACTCATTTACACACATACAAATGCATTCAATGGTTTATGTGTATTATTATACAATTTTATCTGGTTTGTAGCGGAATGAATGAAAGCCAGGCGGGCTTGGGTCATAAAATTTATTATTTTCAGTAGTTTTTCAACTCGCAACAGACAACAGCAAATTACATACGAATTTGTTGATGTATTTATACATACGTGTATATTATAGCTATATTTATCTATTATAACTTATAAATATTTACCATTTAATATACAAATGGTAATGGTAAAAGCTCAAACAATTCGCTTTGGTGTTGTTGTTGTTGTAAAGTGTTTCATTCAAATGAAGCCCATTTAATCGCAGTATGAAAACAGTTAATGCAGTTATTTGTGGTACTCAAACATCTGTGTATATATTTGTATGTACTTAATTTATTCAGCACATTATAACTTTAACTTTAATGAAAAGCATACCTATCTAAATTCATGTTTCTTATGTGAAATATTCGAATTTTTACTACTTAAGTCATTCGAAATCAAAAATAAGCAATAATTAATTAATAAAAAATAAATAATAATAATTAAATATGTACAGACTTTTTCCAACCTTACATGAGTTAAATACCAATTAAATTTGATCAAAGACAACAAGAAACCATTAAACATGATTTAAAAGGTTATTTTCATGATCACTTTTTACAGACGATTCGATCTAGTCTAATTAATAGATATCTTAGAGGCTATTCAAACTTTAAATATAGTATACCATACAAAAACCAATTTTATCGGTAACCTCTATGGCTCTCCCAATATCGATAAGAATCGATTACCGGTAGCCGTTAAGAACCTCATTATTAAACTTGTCATTATGTTAATCATTTGGAAAAATTTCAATGACATCGATTTGGAAACACGGCAGATAGAATAGTTAAGGACATTGGCTACTTGTTATCTCCTATCGAGCTATTTATTAGCTTTTCAATTCACTGAAACTAAACACCAGCACACACACACACATAATTGAAATTCTAGACCACATATCTCGATGCGATCATTAACCATGCAAAGACCTTAAATCAAATGAAGCGATACAGCGGTAATAACCTCACTGATTGTGATGGCTACTCTAGTCATACTCGTTAACTTGACTGATCATCAGTTCTTCGCATACAAATCGACATATATATACATACACATATGTACCTATATAGCATACATAACTAACAGAGCACTTTGGCGATTTCCTTGACTATTTGGGCGTCTCGGCCGAGTTGTGCGTGCTTTAAAGCGCCGCAGTGCCAAAAAATTGTATTCGGGTTTCTACACGTTTTAAACACAGGTATGCATATTCATATATATATATATATATGTATATATATAAATATATATATATATGCCGACGCTTGGCGATATCTATAGTTATTACTCACGGCACGTCACAACAAATATAAATAAATAAAATATAAAATAAACAGACAAAAAGAGACACGAGAACCGAAAACGAAACGAAAACTAAATACAAATACAAAAGGGAGCCCAAACGATAACTCGAAATTAAGATATGCTTAAAAGGCAAAAGCAAAGGCAAAGGCAAAGAAACTCGCACATGGTTATGATGGTTATGGAGCTCAGTTGCTCGATAATGGGGCGGGGGTGGGGCTGGGGCTGGGGGTGGCTAATTCGGTAGAGAGTCGAGCGGTTGACTCAAAAACTTGTTGACAACAACTCTGCTCGATTATCGTTGGTGTGATTGTGTGTGCAAGTGTGCGATTATTGTGTATATGTTGTGTGTGTGAATGTGTGCGTGTGTATGTGTGTGTATGCCTGTGCTTGCTGGTTGCTATTCAGAATCGGCTGTTACTTTATCTATAAAGTTGCGGTTAATACAGATGTGTGCGTGTGCGTGTGTGTGAGTAGACGTTGCGTTTGGGTGGATCACAAAGTCATGAATCAATAGGTTTGCGACTGATATTTGTATACCTATTATAGAGTTCTTGGAAGCAGCATTTTTTTCTCTCTGAATAATCGTTCAATAAAAAGCTATTTATGAATTTAACTGTTAGATAACGAAGAATATAAATAGCAAAAATTATTCAAACGCATATAACTGTAGATAAGGTTAAGTGTATAAAAATTAACATTTATTGAGTATAAACATTAAAAAACCAAACAATAAATAATTATGAATATTGACTTCTTATGATTTTATACTATTTGTTCTAGTTTACTTGACTAGAGCATTTGTCTGATTGGATCAATAAATGTTGGACAATTTTACATTTTCTCTTTTTATTTATTTTGATTATTTCATTAAACATTCTTAATTTAACTACTTATAACTTTTCATTTTATTTATTTTAAATTTAATTTCCAACTTTAATTTAACATTTTCTTAAATGTTGTTTATAAATTGTGTAAAGAATATATAATGCTTGATTTTGACTACTGCAAGATTCTCATAAGTGACACCCAAAATAGCATTTAATGCAATAGGGCATATTCTACTTAATTACTAAAAATACGAATTCTAGCTAGTTTGTACATTTAAGCATCAATAATCGCAATTGACGAAACTGCCCTCGCTCGCTTATAATTTGTAGTCAGCAATACTCTTTGCTGATATGGCATTTAAAGCATTATTATTGAGTTTGTTGTTGCCTTGCCATATCATAGTATTATAAATACATATATGGCATGGGGGCCTGATTAGTCTCAACTCGTCGTTGCGTTTGTCTGATTGGACGCTCAGTCAACCAGTCAGTCAGTCAGTCAGTCAGTCAGTCAGTCAGTCAGTCAGTCAGCCAGTAAGTCAGTCAATCAGTCAATCAGACAGTTGTTCGCTCATTTGTACGCAGCAGTGTCATTCATTTGCCATTTCGAGTGCCATGCACAGCCATAGCTATATAAATAAAATATACATACATATGTATGTACATATCTAAAGCCATTACAGTGCCGGCTATGGGATATGCATATGTATAAGTATATATTTTGTATATGTATTTCTTCTCGGTAATAAGCTTTAAACTGTCGCTGTAGTCACTGTAGTTGAGCAGCGAGCTATTCATTAATAAGTTGTTTAGATGTCAATTGTCATACACTGAGTGCATAAAGTATACACACATGCACACGTTGTCAATATAAACATGTGCTTATACTATATATACACATATTGTAAACACTTCAAAAGCCATTAACACAGCCACATTTCTTGCGCAGTGACTAAACTATTATAAATTATATATTCACTTATGCAAATTACACATAATTATTGAAACTGCGTCTGTGTGTGTGTGTGTGTGTATTATTGGTACATACTGTTCGCTCCGTGACATGTACAAGTTTTTAGTATCTCAATGTGAGTCAACCAATGCATTTAATGGCAATTTGAATTGACAACTTTTTTAAGTGTATCTTGATCCATATGCATTTTTTTTATTTCCGTTTCAAACTGGCAATCTGCATAAATCAGGTGTGGCTGTAGATCTTAATTTATATTTCTCAGTTGTCTTTAATATTCATATTATTATTAATATTAGGGGGCTTCAACCACTGCAACCTATTAGATCCAATACGGCAATTTGAACTCTAACACATCAAATTTTATTACTATGTTCTCAATGTTAGAAAGGTTTTCATTATAAATAAGATTTTGCCTTTCTACTTTTTAGAAATATTCTTATTTATTAAATAATTTGAAAAATAGTTCTTTACAAAATTATTTCTAAAAACTAAAAAAAATTATAGTTATCAAGGGGATTTTTTCAAAATGTAGTCTAATTAACAGTTACACAAATATTACTGTATTGCTGTCGGTTAAGTTTTCGATTAAATCATAAAAAAAATATGTACATATATATGGACATATATAAATATGTATGAATTAAACTGTAAAATCACATGCCACTCGTGATAACACTTCTCGAGGTCTAAGAAAATTATTATTACTTTGGTTTCTTCCAAAGTAAAACAAACACACATAAAAAGAAAACAATTACAAATATAAATAAATTTAAAAAATATATATATTTATAGCTACAAAATCCCTCATGATGCTAAATTTTGATCAGTTTATGTATATATTAATACTAACTCGATCTAATGTCAATATTAAGTTAATGAACAGCATTTGGCAATTGATATAATGAATTTAATCGGAAGTTTGCCTCATTGATATGCAACAGCTGTTTCGTGCTGAAGTTCAAACAGTAACCATACAAACATCATTATATTCGAGTCCGTTTAACCGTTTAAAAATAAATATTCATATACACATATAAGCACACATTTTTTATTGATTAAATTGTGATGCTATATATAACTAAATTACTTGTAAACTTATTAAGTTGAATGACATTCTGAGAAGACGTTTGTTCAGATAACTACTGCATAGGGATAACAATATATTATTGAAATAACTACTTAAAGATCAGACAGGGCAGAGCATTTAATTTTTGTTGTTTTTCTATTATTTATATTTATTAAAATATCAAACGATCAACGCAATTTTGTTTACTATTTCTCTGCCTGGCTGCTGATTTGAACTAATCTTTCAATATTAATCACCACTGGGCAGGGCAGGGCAGGTGTTCGAATATGTGCTGGGGTTTGGCTCCCAAGTCCCAACTCGCTGCGGGAACAATGCATGGTTGGCTACAGAGGCATGGGGAGGGAGAGGAGGAGCGGTAACAATTAAATTATCGTGCAATCAACTTGAAACGACTTCATCAATCAAGCAGCCAATAAATCATATAATAAATTACTTTATATCAAGACAAAGTGGTGTCAACCCTAACCCAAGCAAAGCACCAATCATGGTAGACACGTTTTCTGTTTTTGGGGCTCTACTTACAATAGTATCAATGGAATACCTCAATATACACACACACACACACACACGCTCAGCTCGCAGAACTCGCACGTTCTCATTCTGAATGCAGTAAGTAGTTAAGTACTCGTCTTACTGAAAGTGAGCGACTGAATTTGAGTTGTTCTATTTCTATATCTTATTTTCGATAGGAGGGAACCTATCGCAAGCGGCTTATCTTGTGGATTGTTGTTGTGGGTGTAAGAGGGCAAGTGGACAATTTCCAATGAACTTCAAGCATTTGTTAATTTTAAGTTGGTAGCTTATGTGTACTTACTCGATTGAAGTATCTTTTAATGGATATGCAAAGACTTCATTTGAGATCATTCCTAATTTTTTACTCATTTAATTAACATTTCACATAATTCTAGATCTGAAAAATGTCTTTTGATTTCTTTACTTTCCTATTTTTATTTTTAATTTGGTTGCCTTTCGAATATTTTATAGAGTTAGTCATTTGATTTAATATATCTGATTGCGGATCGGTTAAGAAACGCAGATTTGGTTAAATCAAGTAAAAACTACAGTCAGAAAGTTTCTTAAGTTGATTTTAATTTCGAGTTTGCTTAGAAGTATTAATGGCTGCTTGCAGAGTATCTCCTAGTCGTTCTCACACTCGACTAGAACGTTCTAACTCGTTTGTTTTCTTTATTGGCTGACCAAATGTTGGATTCTTATTTCATTTGCAGCACTTAGAGTCTGAGGCGATTGTCTGCGCATTCCAATTCGCCTTATGGCCGTCGACATTCGTAGGGTTTGAACATCTAATTAGGGTATGGACTCAAGTTCGTTAGTACAACATGAATCCGTTAGTTTGTCGGCAGGTGTGTTTCGGCTTGGGGTTGGGTGAATTGGGGTGGGGACTGATGGGGTGGGGTAGACCTAAACAATTTACTGCTTTGGGCTACCTGTTAAATCGTTAAGTAAACAAAGCGCATGAGGCACACTTAAGAGAACACCACCAAATTACATACACACACGGATAGGCAGGCCCCTTCCCTCCTCCGTACCCGCTGTGCCACTTGAAAAGCAAATAAACTCAACTGCCTGCCTACCTGCCTCCGATTCTGATTCCCACTCCCACTCCTACTGTTGCCACTCGAAATGCAACCGTGTGTTGTGTGTTGTGTTGTTTTTCTTCTTTTCTTGCCGTTCTCAAAAACGGTAGCAAGTATTTTCATCCTTCGTAGTTTTGGCCATTTACTTTCGGTTTTGTGTAATGGACACAAAATGCATTTAAACTGGGCAGTAAATGCTCCAAAGTATCTGTTTGAAGAACGCGTGTGCCGCTTATGTATTTCATAGATACTTTTTCTTGTTTTACCCAAGAGAAAACTCTTGTGTTTGTTGCTCGTCTTCTTCTTCTTATTCTTCTTGGGTATTGTTGTTATTTGCTGCTTCATTATTTATTTGAGCATTATTTAAGCTTAATGGCTAAGAGATATAGATGCAGATATAAACAACAAATACATGCATGCATGTGTGTGTGTGTGTGTGTGTGTATATATACAATACAGTAGCCAGCACATCGGAAGCTTTTGACATTTGTGTGTATATGTATAACGCTGGCTGGCCATGTGTGCGTTTTCTGTTTGTTGTGTATCTGTAGTAAACAAATGCGCGTAAAAAATACACACGGCCAACAAAAATTTCCTGCCTGCCTGGCAAGAAAGAAGCAACTGAACCAAAAACAACACCAACTACAAGAACCAAATTCAACAGCAAAAAAAAATGGGAAAAAAAAGGAAAAAAATATTAATGAAACAATAACAAGAAGGCGACGGCATCGTGTGTATGTGTTTTGGACCCAAGCGACCCGTTGCCTGTTGTCATACCCTGCACTCAGATTTAATACCGGCTGTCTTAGGTATGTTGAACAACTTGCTGACTACATTCAGAAAAAAAAAAAGATCCTACGATGATCGGTTGATGATGAAGTTTTATTGATGGGTTTCTTTCATTTGTAAAGAAGTTCTGTGACCGTCCAATTGATGCGGCTATGCAAATGTACAGTTTTTCCTTGATCTGAGAACTTATTCATCAGTTGTCTATCCTCAGCCCTCGGCTCACTTAATATTATTTTATAGCTCAGTTAAGCTTATTTTATTTTTTTAAATACTTTTGTAAATCATCTAAATCAGCTTAACCAAAATAAAAATCTATAGAAAAGTTCAATTTTAATATCATTAAGAATAAAGTAATTCTTTCAAAAATGGGGGCTCACACACATAATGTTTACATTTTGGCAAAATTCTGTTCTTAATACAAAAATAAATAAATAAATATTACAGGGTAACCACTAGTCGACTTGTCAATGTTTACGTGGCAGGTTTGTTTTTGTGGCACGTTGGCCTGTCTGCTTATCTAGATACATGCGCGTCGCGACGCATCGCCATCGCCTCATTTTGCCCGGGAGTAGATGCTCCACGACTCTGGACTGGCACTGGGATCTGTTGTTGCCATCAGCATCAGCATCAACATCATTATCATCATCATTATCATCATCATCATCGTCGTCATTTCATATCATGATCATCATCGTCGCGTAAAAATTCTTTTAGAGACGTGCGCGTAAAAACGTAAAAACAAAACCTGAAAAGCAACGAGTTGTTGGCTGTGTAAAAGGGAATGAGAGTGAGGCAACAACAACCAGTACACACTCTCGCACACACACACACGCACACACAGACGCACACTCACACGCACACTTGTAAACACTTTTTTACTTATAGTGCTTATATAAAAATCGTTGTTATTGCAAACAATTTGTGCTGAGACTGTCGGGAACACCTTCTGGATTTGGTTTTCTCTCAGTTTAGATTCATTCTTTCATTGATTTGATAAAGTTAAAAGTAAGAAAATGGGGCTTACAATATGGTAACTTTGTTTTACTGAGAATGTTAAAACGGAGATTGCACCGTTAACAGAACTTAACTGATTGAAGTTCAGAATCATAGCCGGAATTTAACACTTTTTTAAGATTCAGTAATAGGAAATAACATTTTTGTGCCGACAAGATTGCATCGGCACCAAAACACTATACCAAGACTGCCTGTTATCAAAATTATAGAGTATTCCGCTGTCAGATTACAAGATTCTCACTTGTTCACCGTTCCGTACAAATTAGGGTACCTATTTGGATAAAATTCATACACTTTGCGTTCCCGAACCGAATGCGGAACAGGAACCTAAACTCTTTTCGTTTGGAAGCACAAAGCAAGTTTTGAATTAAGATATGAACTTTTAGCGATTTTAGCACTTTCTTACTAAACTTATTCAAGTTATAATTACTAAAGTCAATTTCTTTTTGTTGAATTGAACACATTTTGTTTTTATAAATTAGAGTATAGAAAATATACAAAATTTCTATTACTCCAAAGAGCTTTAAATATTAAGCAACGTTGATAAATAAAATGATAAATAAATATGAATAATAAATAAGAAATAAATATTCTCAACGTCGAACTACGAGAGGCGTACGTGCAAAAAAATTATATAAATTAAGATGGTATGCGTATATATACATATTATATATATATATATACTTTATATATAAACACGGTTCGTTCATTTTTAATTCATGAAACTTATTTAAAGCTACCAGACGGCCAAGACAAAAATAAAATTGCAGATGAAACAAAGTTAACAAATGGAAAAGAATATATAACATATACATTATACACATTCATGATATATATGTATATATAAATACAAAAAAAAAACATATACATATTTACACGCATTGCGTTTTCTCAGTTTAAATACATGTACGTATGTGAATATACATAAATTTGCTTTGCGCTAGACAACACACACTCTCAATGACTATATGTATCAATTAATTACGCCAGCCATCCGGCCCGGCAGCCCGTATGTATATCTATAAATTGGCGAAATTAAACAACAACAAATGCATTTTATCTGCAATAATCTGCACTACAAAACCAAAGGTATATTTATGTTTATATAAATATATATAGTTACGGAAGCAAAATAAACACCAAAACTATTTATATTCATATTTTTAGAAATATATAATATGAAAATGTACTAAAATGATATAATATACAAATAATAATTATAATAATAAATAGCACTAAAATTACAATCTATCTTTGTCAGAGGATTCTTCCAAGCAAATAAAAGAAAAAAAATAAAAAATAATCAAGACGTAACGAAAAGCGTCACTAGATTCATTTTCTCTTTTCAAAAGAATATTTTCAACAAATGTCATTTATTATCACCTCTAAAGAACACATCACACAATCGGTTTATATTTAATTTAAGCAAAAAAGGTATGAAATATGAAAAAATATCAAATGAAATCGTTATAAACAAAGGTTATCGTAATCATTAAGATTTTGGCATTTGTCTCTAATCTTTTCGGCATTAATATTTAATAGGCAGATTTAACTATGGCGAACAAAGCTTCTATTCACGTTGTTTAAATTTAACGATTTCATTATAAGTCTACATTGTCGTTAATGTGTGATTTAAATAAAACAGCTGATCTGAAACAGCTTAATTTAATTTGTTTTTTTATTTCGAAATGAATAATAGACAATTAATAAAGATATTGGCAATATAGCAGCCAAATAAAAAAGAAACTAATTTAAAAATTAAAAACGATGCGAAAGCTGCCTTTTCCAATTCAGCGTGGCTTTTTTCTGACCCAAAAATGACTCCTAAAAGTTCTTTGCTATTTTTTGGTCGGCATCAGCGCAATTATCAATATTATCAGTTTATTTATGACAGTTTTGAGCCAATTGCTTGATTATATCTGACTAGCTGCTAGCCTTTTTATAAAGCCTGAAATGATATTCATAACACGGATTTTGTGTGGTTGATTATTTCATAATAAAATAAAAATTAAAAATCTATCCAAGTGAAATTCTGCTTGTTCAAGACTTATTGCCTCAGGCAACAAAGACAGATGTTATTTCTCAAGTTTAGACTCTTGATAATGTTGATCTTTTTTTTACCTTTGCGGCATGTACATATATAAGCGCATATCGTATATTTTTACGCCAAATTTTCGTCGAAATAAATTAAAAAAAAAAAATACAACAACAACAAAAATTCTCGATAAGAATGCATAAGAGAGAAGCGAAACCGAAAAAAATACTTGATACGAGCCATGTTTGTGCGATTTTTCATTCATGCGCTAATCGTTGTACGCACACACTTACGCATTTCGATATCTTTGTGCAAGTATGTGTGTGTGCTGCCGATATAAGTAAACATACTTATGTGCTTGCATACACACACACACACACATACATACATATTTACACACTTTGCCTTATTTTGAGGTCTGTTTCTTTTTCGGTTTCGGGCACTCGCTCGTTCCACACGCGTCAACACTCACGGGTTGCTGCTGGCCCCACGCCGAACTAGCCGCCCACCCACCTGGCGAGCACATATGTATGCACGTATGTACGTCTGTGTATGCCTATGTGTAAATTTTTTAATACATTTTAATGCTACGTAAATAAAGCGAACCAATTGCAGTGGAGGCGACCGCGTGCTTTCGCAAATTAAGGCAGAACGCTGCAAAGAAAATAAATAAATTAATACATAAATATTTTCATTCTTTTTTTCCGTGGAATTTTGTGTTTTTTTGATTTATGTTTTTTTTTTTGTTGTGAGAACAAATATTTTTACATACCGGAAAATTGGCTTTGGGCGATTTATTCATTTTATGCTCTACAAATTCTTTTGCTTTGGTTAAGCTAAAATGTTTACAAGCAAAGTTTTGAAACGATAAATAACTTATAAATCAAGTTTTAATACAAGGGCTTTCAATATACTCTTTTGCAGTAGAATTTTCTCATTATTGCAACTTTTCATAATAATCTTAAATAATTCTAAGCCAATTATTTAACTAATAAATGCACTTATGTAAATTTTGTATATTTATATTGGCATTTCAATTTAGTATTTCTAATATAATATCGAATTTTTTGATCGTTTGTAAGCGAAACTAGAATTTTCTCTACATGCGCCATTGGCCTATTTAGTTAATCAATGAACTTATGCAAAGTTCGTAATTTATATTGCAATAAAATTTGAATGTATTGTTTTGCATATGTTTTCGATTTTGATTTGAGTTTCCCATAACAACATTTTTCGCACACTTCATGAAATACTATTTCTTACATGAGTAGAAGTGGAGAGGAGGCGAGTGATAATTTCGTTGCCAATGTTGGCGCCACTCAATTAGGCAACAGCAGCAACAACAACAAGTGAGGAGATCGTGAACTACAACGAATGTGAGAAGGCGTCGTTTAGTCGCCATCAGTCAAAGTTCATGTTTGGATTAACATGCTTATCTGTCACTGTGAATATGAATATGAATGTGTGTGTGTGTGTGCATAAATTATACACAGATATCTACACAGAATTCCAAGTCACATTCATTGTTGTTGCTGTTGTTGTTGTTGTTGGGCTTATAACCAATCGAATGTCTTTTGGCCAAATTGAGTTGTGTCAAGTTTCACACAGCTGCCGCTGCAAAAATTTACAAATAAACAAAACATAAAAAAGCCACAAAAAATACGCGCTTAACAATCAACACAGTCTGTAATTATAAGCTGAAAAAGTTATTTGCTAAATTTCTTGGAATTTCAAGCAAAAAAATACAAAAAATGCCTTAAAAGGTATTTTGCGATTTGTTTTGATGGCCTGCTTAAGAAATGATTGGCGCCGCCAGACTGTCACCCAAAAAAAAACAATTTGGACTTTGCGGGCTGCTTTCCAAGATAAATAATATAAATATTAAAGATTTGGCTGTATCACTTTATACTAACTTTTATTTGGGATTAATTCATCAAACATATCGATTTATTTACCATTAAAAAATGTATAGTAAATATTTATTATTTTTCTTATTCTTTCAGGTACGTTTTCAAGTGGATTAAATACGTATGGGAATTGTTTTGCTTGCGTCTCACACAAGAATATTAATGGTTTGTTTGAAAGTTGAAGAATGTAATTGATATCAATATTTAAACAATATGTTTGTAACACTTTTGACCCTTGAACCAGCTGGGAATTGTAGTACAATAAAAATAATAATGATAAGTCGTCAATCGTTTACTCTATGTATTTTTATTCAGAAGAATAATCGACCAATTTGTACAAGTTACGAATAAGTGTATAATTTTTGTCTGTGTTAATCGATTTTTAAAAAGCGCCGTGCATATTTCCGGCTGATTGTTGCGAGTGTTGTTTGCCGATGATTTAACTTTTTCGATTAGAGCAAAATTGTGGGAAACAAAACCGCTTACTGATCAACTATTTACCTAGACATATATTATATTCAAAGCCTAAGTTTAATTATAGACCCTATATAATCTAAATATAATATGTATTAAGAGTTATCGGCCAAGCCTGAAGTACGCTTAATCTAGAGGCAACATTTTATTTCAATATTTTGCAAAATTTCATAAAAACAGATGAAATCGCAATAGGCATGTGGATTTTATGATATGGATTATTTACTTATGTAATAGTAGATGGCTTACGCAATATACATTTCAACAAGCGTTGCAAACGACTGACTCTCGATATCCAGGTGAAATCGGTGCTCTACTGATATCGATATTCCCGTTAGCATCAATGAGAATCGAGACAATGGCAACGACAGCGTTTCCAGAGAGCTTTGATCAGTTCTACCACATGCATATTTCTAGGGTATATAACTTTGCGAAGCTCGCTTTACTTGTTTATTTCGGGTGCAGTATATGCAAATTGCATTTTTTTTTTTTTTGCTTTGGAAGACATTAAGTGGGCACGTTCCTTATGTGGCTCAAGTGCAACCTTGATTTTCCATGCACATTTTGTTGACTCTTTTATTTTTTTTTTTTAGCTTTTTGGACATAATTTGTGTGTGTGTGCTTGGTTTTTTTTTGCATTTTTTTCACATGCATCAACAATATTTTACGCTTTTTATTTTTATTTCGCATGCACATTTTTTACCCAGCTAATCAGTTACAATAGCATTGCCAGCGGCGTGCTTGGGTTTCGTGATTGCACTTTTAATTTACTACGTTTGTAGTACGATGTGGGGCCACAAGCTCTTGTGGAATTTTATACATATATATACATATATATATTCATATATATATTTGTAGATATATATATATATATATTTATACTATAGGAACCGGCCGGCCCACGCATGCACATGCACATGCACATGCACATGAACATGAACCGGTATCGGATACCCAACCCCGAAGCAGAGCTTGGACCCAAACCCAAACCGAGCCACAGACCAAGCCGAGCCAAGCAAAGCCAGAGCAGCGAGCCCAGACCAAAGTTGAGGCGAGCCAAGCAACGGCAAGCCATCCTACACACACACACACACACACTCACACAGAATGTTGTTACTTTGACACGAGCACACTCCTCCCTCTCCGTGGGTATCTATGCTAGTAACACAATGCCATGAGAGAGCATAAGAAATTAAATTCAATGAAATTAATTAATGCGTTTGCTGGCTTGTTGGCTTTTAAGCGTAGGCAGCACCAATGATGTGCCTGAGATCCATCTGCATCAGTAGCTGTTATGATACTCTTGCCGAGGGTAATATAATTATGTTGTGAGCTACAAGACAGATCCGACATACATATATTCTTGATCAGCAGCACTAGCTCAGTCTTAAAGCTGGATAATCGAGCCGCCATCAAATACGTTTCACGTAAGCAATATTCCTAAAAATAAGTTATTTTATAAACTATTTTGTTGTCTACCAATTTGGAACCAAAATATCAAATATGCGTCTTCATCGGACTACTTTATCATCTAGTTGACAGGTTGCGTAAATTTATAATGAAATTTATTTCTGGGCTGACTACGCTCGCAAGAGTATTCAATCTTCGATGCATGTACATGTGTGGGTGTGTGTGTGTGTGTGTGTGGGTGTGGGTGTGTATGAGTGGGTGTTTATTTGGGTTTTCGTTTTTTATTGTTTTAGCGTAGCAGATTTGTTGAAGAGTTGCAACACAATCGAAAAGCTTTTTAAAAGCTGCCACACATCCGAGAATTTCCTTAGCTAATTCCACGAAATTGATTGTGGCAATTTAAATAGTTGCTAGTTAAATTAAACAAGCAGCTTATTCAAGAGTTTACATTTTTTTTTGATTATCTTTTAAAACATCGATTTTTGTTTATCTTGAATGCCGAACATAGATTTCTTGGTATTTTGAAAATATATACTTACTTCCTAGTATTTGTGGGTAATTTCCTGTGAAGATATTATTTTTGTATTATCTGTTGCTCAATGTACCAACAAAAGTAAATCAATAAAAATTGTGCAATCAGTTTTTATTTTCCTTTACGAACGCAGTAAAAAAACCAAAGCATTTTCAGATTTTATAGTTGATCGTTAAGTAGATAAACAACAAATGGCATTTGACATCTTGTCACCCATTTTTCATTTGTTCGTGTAAAAGAAATTTTCCATAAAAAACTAATTTCTGACACACAAGCAACTTCTACTGTGGCAAACTCAACTTGTTGACTTAATCAAAAAGATAGTAAAAAAGTTATCGAGTAAGTTATCTGTACATTTATTGGAGTTTCTCAGTAAGGCTGTTTCCAAATCTTTATCGTAACTGCAGCCCACTCGAATTTAAACGATTGATCAATTTCCACAGATTGTGAAATCGAAACGACAATTTAAATGTCTGCGTCTGTCCCGAACCAACAGCTAATAGCTGACCAACAGATCATCGACTGGCTGACAGACGGTAACTGACTCACCCTCTAGGGTGAAACGAGTTTTCTCCTCCACTTCAGATAAGTTGTGACAAAGGTCTCTTTTTGTGGTGTAATCAAAACTTGGCGTGACTCAAAACAAACACATACTTAAGCAATGGATAATTATTAATAATGTTGTTGGAAGGTGTCTAAATCAGCATATAAAAACTGCATATATGTTAGCAATCGGTCATAATTTGGTCAACCTTTGACATTTTTGGGCCCATCGCTCACTGAATCCTGTTTACCTTTGACATTAGCCTGTTTACACGCACAAAACAACATCCCTGGAGCCAAAAAAAAAAAATGAGCAAAGCCTTTTTTGGTAGCCTTCTTGTTTACTTAGGCATTATTCTGGGTTTATAAATAATTATACACTTAAAGCAAAGTCTATACGTAAAAATAAAGAAAAAAGGTAATCTTAAAGCTTCGAAGATAAAAGATAACAAATACTGGTGTCCTAGCTTTACACAGCTTGCAATATTTGTTAATAATTCGATTCGATTGTCACATTTATTATTTAATTTTTATGAAAGAAAAAAAAATATCACTGACAATTCCTTTTTATGCCATATTCGATTATTTTTTATCTTTTTTTTTTGCTTTCCGCACTTTTGACTTATTTATTAATATCTGGCTCACCTCCTTTTTTCACTCATCATCACAAAAAAATCAACAGCAGCAAACCCTTTTTTTATTTTAGTGCCTCATGCTTCGAACTGAAATTTGAGATAAGCCACCATCAATTAGTGACTGCATAAACAGCAACACGCACAGCAGGCACTCTAATGTAAGAGGGGTTTCAGAGCGTGAGCGAGAGACAGTGAGAGAGGGGGAAGTGTGACCCGTTGCTCACTTCTCATTCTATTGTGGTCAAATAAATAGACTGACAAGCCCCAGGGAGACGCTGGGCCTACGCAAATGTATGCGTTGTATCTAGGCGAGTTGGATTAACAGCACACACATACACACACACACACGCACACTTACATGCGGCTGCGTTTATTTGTTGTTATGTTTTCCTTGTCACATTTCGCACAGCTTTACGTTCGTGTATCTTGCATAGATCAGGTCAAAGCAAAAAAAGAGGACAGAAAACAAGAACAGACAAAAAGCAAAACAAGTCGAACAAAGTACGCCATACGCATTTGCTAAGTGGTGTCAAATATTTACATGATATTATATTTCGATTTTCTATTTACCTTTACAAACTTTGACTATTGAGCGTCGGCCTATATGAGAATGTCGCTTCTCAGCTGGCAATGCTTTGCATAAGGTATTCTCTCTCACACTCTCACTCGTTTCGCTCACATAACTTAATGAGAGAGGAGTCCAGAGAGACCATTGAAAAATTGTTGTACCGTCTTCAAGTATATAAAAAATTATTTATTTGATTTTGGCGTAGTCAAAAACCATTTCCGTAAACATTGCATTATTATTTAATGATTAGAGTTAATGGTATTTTATATTGGTATCCAATGAATATAAAATCTAATTCTTAATTGTTTAATTGTAGTCCACACAAAAATTATTCACCTGTATTAAAAAAACTAGTTTATTTTCTATTTATATTTCACAAATAACTTAATAATATATTTTCTTTATTGTCTCGGAGGCGTCTTTTCCGCCCACATATGCGCAAATTATCTTGCCACTAAGTGACCTACTTTGTGGCAGCTACCACTTGAGCCTGCCGCATTGATAATGCTCTACCGCTGACCATTCCACTTAATTATATATTATCTATGCACACATCATTTAGAACAGAGCTCATTAAATATCTAGAACCATCGCGTGCGGTATTTTTAGCCAATTGCGATGACGCTTCAAATGCTACCTACGGCAATTGAGTGCTGAGTTAACTTGGTTAACACACACACGCTGCTGTAGATGATAAATGGAGGACTTTCCTCTGTAATCAAGCTTAAATGTTCGGCCAACTTATAAATAAGTATATAACACTATTAAGTATAGAGAGGTTCTTATGATTTTGTCCGAAAATATTTAACGCGTTGGCTCGATTTAAAATTTAGTTAAGAGCAGGCGAATGATTAAAAATTAAAAATGTGGTATAATAAAATTGTGCAAAAGTACAAAAGACAGAAGAAAGCACAAAGTATTTATTCTTGCATAGCATTAAAAGTCGAGTCGATAAAGTCGATAGTTATTTTCCCGATCCAATTGTAAAGATACAGGCTTCCAGTTAATATATAAAATTGATTTGATTTGACACGACTACTTATGCATATTTATAATTTTACAGCTTTCAGTTGATTGAACTGATTTAAATGTTTGCTTTTCCATGTCCTAATTCTCTTTCCCCTTTGCCGTACTTTTATCATATATTCTTTTACATATATGGAATGATGGTGTGGTGTGTAAATCAATTGGGGTCCGTTATGTTAGTACAGAGGGCAAAGTGGTTCACAGTTCATTCGCCCGAAAGCGAGGGGAGAATTGTCTGTCTGCCTTTGACACTTGTGCTCAAAATTTAGTTTGCGCTACGCTCAATGCTCAACGTGTTGAGCGACGGGAACCCTAATCATTGCGAATGGTACTCTTATCCAAGTTACCCCCCTCCCTGCTCTTCTTGGCTGCTGTGTAAGCGTTTTATGCGGTTACTTAAGAAAGAATTCTAAAGATACCATCTTCTTCTTCCTCGATTCCCTTTGTGGCTTGTTGTTCTTGCCGATTGAAATGCTTTACTTTTTCTCTTGTGTTCAAAGCTACCCCAACAACAATTTTGTTATGTACATATAAAGTTTGACATTTTATACACATACATAGGCCTCATAAAATGAGCTTCTTGTGAGCGTGTAACAGATAGAAAGAGACATAGAGAGAAAGCTTTATATATATCTGTGTGTGTGTGTGTGTGTGCGTGCGCGTGTGTGGGTTGTTTGATGTTGCGGTGTGCGTTCTTGGAGGGTTTCACGCTTTTTAGTTGGTCCGCTTTCGGCGGGACGTTTGATTTTTATTTAAGGTTATTGCGCATTTATATTTTGTCAAAGGCAAGCCTGACTGCATATAAATGCCTGTTTAATTGGTACATAACTCTTTCGATGTCGTTTATGTTCGATTTGGTAACATTTGATACGGCTTTAATATTGCTTACACTTACTAGTAGGCACATTGTAAATATATAATATAATATTAATATTTGATGTTAACTTTACCTTAAATACAGTAAATTTTACTTTAAAAATACATTTAATTAATTGTGGACCATTATTAAATGAAGTTTGTCGTCTTTCTCAGTGTAACAGCTATATATAAAATAATTGCAGCCCATCTTTAAACAAATCACCAGCGGAATAAATTAAAATTTGATGAGTCCAGCTTTAATATTGTGAGATATGTGATCTAATGTAATGCAGTTATCGAAGTTATCGATTTCCAAGCTCCCTTTTACATTTGGGTAACAGAGTATGAAAATACCGATGCAAAAATTTTTCCCTTTACCGTTTCCATTGATTTCATTAGGCTAGCCAACAAACAATTCCTAAAGCACTAACTTTTATCATTTTACTAGCTTGCTGGCCAACAGCCACACACTCATATACACACACACTCACCCACACACACACACATACGAGCACACGCAGAGCAACACGCACATTTCTATGCCGCAGATAATTTGAAAGTTTTCGTGGCAACTTTCAGTTGGGGTGGGGAAGGGCGCCTCATTAGCATTGTTAGTCAAAGTTGATAACAAAGTTTAACCGTGACTTAATGCTAATGCGGGGGCGTGGCAACAACGATTGTGTGCCGGATTTTATTGATTTGTTTTTTTATTGAGCGTAAATTGAAACATATGCAACATATTCATAAACTGTGATCGGTGGGCGACTTACACAATGTTGTCGAATACAGCATGTCTCTCTCAATTTAATAAGTCCATCCAATTATAAATTATTTGTATTCCTTAGCGCTGCGGCAATGGAAAATCCTTAAGCCAGGCAGCTGTCAATTTTCCCTCCCGTTGACAGGTCCCCGAGGGACCATTGGTTATGGCCCAGCCATCCGGCTTCGAATTTGTTTGTCTAATTTGCCGACGACAAAAAAGAAAAGAAAATCAATTTTATGCAAATGCCTTTGGACATCTGGGATGTGCCCAAAAACTAGCATTGTGCAAGCATTTAAGGCGCCAACCAGATGGTCAAAAAATCGAATCAAGCATATGGATATATTTAAAAGCTGATGCTGGTGATTAAGCATTTCCTATAAACGTTAAAAGGTGCCTCATTATTCACATTTTTCCCAGCATTTTAAATTGAAAAAAAAATTTTTTATTTACCCAGAACCGATTAAAAGCTGCAAAACGGATATAAAAAAGCTGTGAAAAGGGAGGTCGCAGGCAGACTCCATAGAGACTATTTATTCTTGATCAGCATCAAAAGCCAAATTTACCTATGTCTTTCAATTATTCCATATGAATAAGTCATTCTAAGAGACTATCAGTGCTGGGTATTTTAAATTTGGAATATAAATTCTCGAATACCATACGCAGAACCTGCTTATTTAAACTATAGCTATATAATCAGATTCGCAGATCGGATAGAAAACACAGATTTTGTTAAGGAAAACGTAATTTCATATTGAGTAAATTAATATTATTCTAACTTTTTTTTTATATTATATTTAAAACGACTAATTCGAGAAACCTAAAAAATAAAACAAATATATGTCAATATTAGAAATATACATTTGGTATACAATACAAATATAATTGAATATATATAATAATTATCGATAGATCCACGAAATTATCCACTTCGCACTTTGCATTTGAATTGCGCTTTTAGTTTTCACAATAAACAAACATGTTCGTTTAGTCATCCATATGGCATCATTCATCCATCCATTCATCAGTTTGTATATTTAAATCCATTCCTCCATCTATCCATTCATCCACAAATCCATTTGTCCATCTGCTTATCGATTCATCCAGCCACCCAGATATGGCGTCGTCCATTTTGAAAATAGCAAATTCTTGAAAAATTGACAAACAATCGATAGAAAAGAGTAAAAAAAATAAATTTTAAAGAATGGAAACACAAAATAAATAGATGCCCGCATGCCTGGTGCACAATCATTTAAACCGCATGCGTTTTGAACAATGAAATCAAAACACAGCAGCGCAAGAAATTTGCATTTAGAGCTCAATCAAATGCAATTTCCACGTCGTCAGAAAAAAACCACAAGCTCGAAAGAAAAAAAACAAGAGGGAACGTTGCAGTCGGGTGTAACCGACTGCGAAATACTTTAATACCATAAGTAGGACCAGCCGATAACAGGTAGCAAAGAACAGGATGGATGTAGCCAAGATATACCGATCTTTGAAGGAGAATTTTAGTAATCCAACCTCCAAGATTGCCTTTATAATTGCGATAGATATAGGCTTTTATCGTTTTTAGGGGCAGGATTGGGTGTGGTCCAACAATTTCAAAGGGTGTTACTTGCTAGCTTTGAAATTGTGTGAGATATGTGGTTTTATCGATGTACACTTTCCGAAATATTGGCTTTGGCGCTCGACTAGCAGTTACCCTGAAACTAAGTCGTTTGCAATCCAAAATGGGTTAAGTTATGGACATTACCGATTAAAAAGATATATCTTGAAAATGTTCGTTTTTATTGCTATCGTTAATCGATTGTTATCGATATTGGTAAAACGATAGAAGTTACCGATAAAATGCAACAACCTTGCGTTTGTAATACAAAAACTTATTTTTCATATTTGAAGTCTGTAGTCTCTGAGATCGGCTTATTCGTACAGAGAGGCACGGCTCGAGCGATGCTGATTAAGAATATATATACTTTATAGGCTTGAAGATGCTTCCGTTGGTCTGTTACATTCTGTTCCTCAACTTTTTCATACCCTTTTTACCAATTTGTATTAAGCTTAGTGTATATACAAAAAATATACTAAACGCATTTATTATCAAACTTAGTGCACTCAATGTGAATGTGTGTGTGTTTTTTTTTGTATTTCATAAATATTTAATGGTTTCGCATTGCATAAGTATAGTGTGCAAATGTGCAACGCTGCATTGCAAGCAGAGTTGCCGTCGTCAATAGTTTTCTTTTTATTCGTTTCTCTGATAACTCCACTATAGTTAAGTACCTTATCTTTGATTTGTGGTTTCGTATAATTTAGATTTGAAATTCAACTGAAGGGCAAACATTGAAAAATGAACAAAATATCAATAAACATTTGTTGATTTTTATTTAAGAATAAATGTCATCGATTTGCAATCAAAACTTGAACTTTATATATAAATCAGCTAAAGATTTGAACACGTTTCGCCTCTCAGAAAGATTATGACTCGAACGCTTGGCTATACATTCATTACTTATTGCTTGCCGTCTCTCGGGGAAATGGGAAATTATTCCGAGTTGTGTCCCATTTCAAATCAATTTCATCACAAGAAAGGTATCAAACTACCAGCTCGCAATTTGGACATTCGCTGCATTTCTTTGCATTGTTGTTTTTGCTGTTGTCACTTACAAATAACATTTATTTTTGCCTCTCTCACACTCATGCGATGCTTGAATATAAGTTCGCCTCGGCTCCAGTTGTGCTTTGTGGGCTCAGCTATTGACAACGACGACAACGTGCCGTTGACGCCCGCAGCATCGTGCGGTAAGCAGCAGCAGCAGCAGAGGCTTCCAGAACAGTAGCCAAAGCAGAGCAAATGCTCAAACTTCATCTCGGTCGTTTTTTTTTCGTTTATTTTTTCTTTTGGTTTTGTTTATTTTTATACTTTTGCGCTTAACTCTTTCACATTTTCTCTTTCAAGCAACCCATCGCAGTCGTCGTTGTCGTCGTTGGGCATATTGCATTGAAATTTGCAACACATTCCACTTTGTTGGGCGCTTTGGCTTTGGCTACCGTTTGACGTTTCAGTTGGGGCAAATGAAATAATTTAATGCAAATTTTATGCGCCATATTTTTGCATAGCAACGTTCCTTTCTTGCTGTGTGCCTTCACTATATATACATATATACATATGAACCTTCTATTCAATATGATATTCTTGTTATCCCTCTTTTCGCTTCGTCACCAATTTTGGCAACATTTTAATACATTTTGCAACGCTTTCGAATTATTGGATGGATGAATCGGCTTCCGTTTGTGTAATTGAAGTGCCCGATTTTCAATACACAATTGCGCTAAACTTTGTGTCTCTGCTTTTGTTGTTGATCGCGAGTATTTTTGTACTGAATGCATTTGGAATCAAAGTTTTTCTCCACTTTCAACCCAATAACAATTGAGAATTGTACACACATTTTTTATTTCAAATAAGACACACTCAAATACTTGTGTTCTCTCTCATAAATGAACTCTCAACAACTGTAGAAAGTTCTCTGATCCATTGCCAAGTTGCAGCCATTCAAGTGAGATAATTCGATTGCTGTTTGAATTTCTATGTACCAAATGGCATTGCAATTCGTAACTGGTAACTGAAAAGAAAGAGACCGACAACGAGGGAGAGTGTAAAATAATTTGCAGTTGGCTTTTTAATGAGTTTTTCGCATCTTCATCTCTCTCGATAGGACAAACAATTTTAATTAGTGTGTGTGCGCCTCAATTATACATCATCAGCGCAAATTAATCGAATAATGCATTAATGCCAATTATAGAACAACGAATGGCAGCAGCAAAAGCAAGAGAGAACAACAACAACCATGGCAAATCTTCAAGAAGAAGAAGAAGAAAGAAGCAGGCGCCATGGAAACGCTACAGTTATTGTTGTTCTTTGCTTTTGTCGTTATTGCAAGTTGACGCTGCTAATGCTAAAAGCTCGTAATTGAAACAACTAAAATACTTAGATAATTATATTCCAGACGTAAAAAAATAGATGATTCTTAGTGCATTTTAATTTGAGACTTGATCGGGTCGAATGTAAGGAATATAAATATATGTATATACATATATACATACTTGTGTGTAGATACATACGTATTTGGTGTACATCAAACCTGCTCTCGAAAGGAGGGTTTCTTTAAGACTCCTCTCTGCCACAGAAGTTTTATTTTGTCATGCCTTTTGCATTATGATTTTTTTGTTTCTTTTTGTTTTTTGTGAGCTTCGTCATTTCATCTTTGGGCTTTGCAATCAGAAAAATGCGCTCAGCAGCAGCAGCAGCACACACCTAATACAATCATCAGCAGCAACAGCAGAGCCTCGGCTCCCCCTCCTTCTTCGCCCCGCCCGTTGTCACTAAATAACCCTCGCGTGGATACACAATTCGTACTTCGCATCATACAACCAACCATATTCCTCCTTGTCGTCGATTTTTGCTCAACATTTTTTCGCGTTGCCATGCTGACAAAGGCAGTAGGTAGGCAACAAACCTACACAATCACGGAGACGACATAGTAACTCGCATACACACACATACTTGCTTATATGTATACATGTATAGAGTCCAACTCACTCACACTCAGTCAGTCTCTTAGTGCACTCGTCTTTACAACTCAACAGCATCGCAGCACGACAGACGGCGGCTGCACTGCGACCCCCAATCTGCTTCCCTGCGCGTGCTTCCCTCCGCCCACAGTCAGCAGTCTTTTCATTCTTCTATATTGCGCAGTTTTTTTCTTTTTTTTTTCCTTTTTGCTTCTTTTTTTCAGTTGGTAACAACAACTACAACATAAGCTCAGACACATAGCGCATAGGAATAATTTACGCCATGCGAAGGCAAAAAGCTAAAAATGAGTAAAGGCTGCAGCAGCAGCAACAACAACAGCCAAACTGCATGCATACTCATCGCTCATAGGCAACGAGTTGACATACACTGGTGGTTAATTAAATCTATATGCTTGGTTTTAAGAAAATCCTATGTGAACACAAACACATATGTTTTCAATTAATCATTCAAAACATCAAGAAAAAAGTTTTATATTATAATAGTTTGTCTTTTGTGTGGAGGTATGGCATTGTTTTTGCATGTGCTCCAATTTTTATGACCTCTACTGTGTGTAACACACTGCTGTGCAGTTACACGCGCCAATGTAACTTCTCTCTCTCACTCTCTCTCTCTTTCTCTCCGCCTCTGTCGCGAATTGCATTCATGCGTGCGCGAGTATGTGTGTGTGTGAGTATGTGTGAGTGTGAGTATGTGTGAGGCTCTCGTATGGGACGAACAACGGACGCATGACTTGTTTGCATTTACTCTACGCAAATGAGCGGCGTCGTTTTTTCTGTTTTCAAGGGTGGGGACCGCTGTGCTGCGCTGCGATGCTGTGTGGGTCGGCAGCACCCGCAGAAGATTCTCCTTCCACTTCCCCTTTCCCACTATCCAACTCACTCTCACTTGATGTTGATGCTGCTGAGCTGCAGTTTTTCCATTTGGCTATGCCTTGAATGACTAAGAGTTTTGCTGTTGCTGTTGCTGCTGCTGCTATTATGGAGAATGGGAGGACTTCTGACGAGTTGGCAACAACATCGAAATATATACAAAAAGAAAGAAAAAATAAAATCACAGCGTATAAATTCGCATGCTTACTGAGCTGAGCGCACGCTCTCTCTCTCTATCTATCTCTCTCTCACTCTCTTTCGCTCTCGCTGCCGCCTTTTGCTATTGTCTGCCTGCCCCCACTCTCGCGTGCTCTCGGCTAGTGCTGCTGCTGCTGTCAACGAGTGGGGTTACTGACTTTGCAGCAGCCAAGCGCACAGACAGACTGTGCTACCGTTGCTTTGTATTTATGTATGTGTGTATGCATGCCAATGTAAGTGCGTGCGGGCAGCGCCGTTAGCAGCAGCAGCAGCAGTGATTGCAGTGCAAGGAACGACAGACGGCAGAACGAGAGCGTCTGCATTAAGTTTGGGGCTTCCATTTTTGGGCTTTGCTTCGTAATTTCGCCAGCCTGCATCTGTCTGCTGTGTGCTGAGTGCATTTTACACTTTTTCTACTTTGCTTCGCTTTCGTTTCGGATTTGGCGCCAAAACACAATGCAAAACTAACTACCGTTAAGGTTCAAAGAACTCTCTAGTCTAATTACGACGCATGCGGTTCATATCATAACAAATATTTACATGTGTATGTGTGTGCGCTTATGCATGTATGCATTCACAAATACTATTAAATGTTTAATAGTATGTGTATGCATTTTACTCTCTAGTTTTAGCTCAGAATTTATCATGACTGCATTGAGATCAATCGAACATTTGTAACGGTCATGAGTGAATTTAAGCATCATAAAACTGAATATGCCAATAAAGAACAACAACAACAACAGTGATGGGAAGCATGCCAACTGCAGTTGCGAACCACATAATAATGGCCAAGAGCAATAACAGGCGGCAATACCATCTGTAAGCATCTTTACTGTAGTTGAGAGTGCGCGACATTTAAGTACCCTGTTCTTGAGCACTATTTTAATAGCCAGTGTTTAATTTATGTTTTATTTTTAGTAATTTACAAGTTGTGTGTATGTAAAAAGTATATTTTGTTTATTTTTTTAATACCTAATTTATGCTAAATAAGGCATATCGACCAAGCTTTGCTAATTATTTTTAATTTATTTTTAAAGATAAAAAATCATAAATATTTCGAACCAATAATTCTTAAAATTATAATGGTCAAAGTTATTGTTATGAAATGTATGCAAATTCTTTGCTTTGGCTGCAAACAATTCAATACACAATAATTTTTCTTTTGCGAAGAGATTCCAATAGCTGTGAACACTTTTGTGGATGACACTGTGTATTACAGTAGCCGCAGAAGCTGTGTGCACGCTGAGCAGCATAATGCACAGACTGAGTGACAGTCGAGCTGGTGCGGTGGAGGGAAATGGAATTGGAAGGGGTGGAGTGTGTCCGTGGGGGTCACACCAAATAGCCAACCGGGCGTACCGTAGATTTACTTAAGCACGCATCGGTAGCTCAGTGCAAAGAAGAGCCAGCGTATTAACCCCCACCACTACCCCCTTAAATACATATTGCGTTTATTGTACGTAGCTGAGGACACACATGCATAGAGAATGTGAAGATGTTGCTGCTGCTGTTTGCATTAAAGCTGTGCAAATACCAAATACACATGCACATTTGACAAACGAATCAGAAGAGAGGATTCGTCACGGCTTGTCCTGTTATAACAATAACCATAATAATAAAAACAAAAAGAGAGCGAGAGAGATTGAGAAATTCTCCCACACAGACACAAAAACACACTCACAAATTCATATACATATTGCAAGGCGATTGAGCCTAGCAACCGAAGCATTTACAGTAATAAAAAGAAAAGTTGTGAAAAGGCAACGAGGAAAAATAAAACGTTAAAAAGGAAAAAAAATAAAATAAAAATAAAGCAATCATTGCACTTGTTCCGCACACAGCCGCAGCAGCAGCAACAACAACAAAAAAACAGTGTGAGCAAAGCTTTATTCCTGTTGCTATGTTCTATATTTTTTCTTTTACTTTTTAAAAGTTCTTTGCCATATTGTTTTTGTTGCTGTTGTCACTGTTACCGTGTGGCCCACAATGGGCGTGGCAGTCATTTCCAGCAATTACGCCCACACACAAAAGCGGCGACACAGATGTCGAATGGGAGGGGAAGAGAGAGATAGAGAAAGAGGGAAAGCGTATTAGATGATGTTTTGTGTGAAATGAATGATAAGCCGAATTGCAATGGTTTTAAGAAATATGGCAACGCTGCAGCTTACACACAACACACGCGTACATTCACACACACACACACACGCACGCGCGCAATGAGATATACTCGAGCAGCCTGTGAGTATGCTACAGTTTTTGTGCAACCGCATTGATAGCCTTATGCCAACTCTGATTGAATTTTAAGGGGGGTGCGGTCAGGTTGTGTACTAATCCATATATGGGGAAAGGATTCGAGCTACCTGTTTTTAAAGGAAGGGTTTTTTTTTTGCAATATTCGTAGGCTTTGGGAAAGTTGTAGAATTTGCAATAGAGATGTCAACCTTAAACCATCTGATATTTAAAATAAAAAAAAAACAAAATTTATTAAAACAAATAAAAAATATATATTAAATGAAAAATTCAACAAGAAAGCTAAACTATCAAGAAAATGTGTTCAATTTATAGATCTTTATTCTCTACTCATATTTTGTAGCTCGAATATATTTCTGCAACTTTCTTGCTTGTTAAATTTAATGAATGACAAACTACCAATTAATTATTTAGTTGTCACCGTAAAAATAATAATTTTCTTAAGATGATCATCGTGTGATTAGCGACTTGTTGCCTCGAAGTATTACGCAGCACGTTTACCTGGAACCCGATTGAAAGGGGACTGTCAGCCAATTAACACGAAATCAGAATCGTCGAATTGCGTCCCTTTTGATAACCTTGCGCCCTAATGGACTCCTACGCAGGCTTGGAGCTGGTTGTGCAGTCGCATAATATAAATAGGAGACGGTTGCCAAAGACCAACTCAATGGGAAATAGGGAGTAGGTGGTGGGTTGGGTTATGATGGGGGGATGGAATGGGCTGTTAAGGGTCTGACGCGCAAGTTTGTCAAAGTCAATGAGGCGGCAACTGCTATGCACAGTGGAATTTTTGATTGAAAAACTATATAAAATAAGAGAACATGTTGCTATCAGGTACTGTTAGCTATTGAACAGGTAAAGATTGCTCTAGTCGAGAGAGCTCTACTACTCATGCTCTGATATTATCTGAGATCGGCGAAGCTGTTAAGCGTGATCAGTAGTATGTTCATGAGTTTGCCGGCTGTGCAACATTTTCAAATTCTCAAAATTTGAATTATACATTTAGCTGACTTTTAACTTAACCTTAAATGTATTGTGCTTGCTACAAATAATATGACACTGCCCCACTGTGCTGAGCTTTTTGTCTTCGACGTCTGCGTGTTGCCTGTTGCCAACTGGGCCTGTTGGCTGTTTGCCGCTTGCTCTTGCGCTTGCTTTTTGGGGATGCCAGATGATTTGGACTTTGTATGCAACTGTACTGCGCTTGTAGTGCACATGTATGTGTGTTACTAATGTATAGGTGTGTGTGTGTGTGTGTGTGTGTGTACATATGACGTATGAGTGTGTTTGAATGAGTTGATGGGCGGCTTTGGCATACAATTTTTTCAAGTATCATTTATACGAGAATTTTATTTGTACGCTTTTGCTAAAAACGCCTCCTGCGCCAGGAGCCCAAACCAACCAAACGCTTGGACGGCTGTGTAAATTAAAATGTTTCCGTTGTCGACGCCGCACACAGACACAGACAAGTAATATGCAAATGTATGTATGTATTTATACTTTATATATATATATGTATATATGTAAATGTATAGTTTGGTCCGAGATTGAATTTTATTGCACCGACGGGCGATGGAGGAACAGGCAGTCAGGCAGACAGGCGCCGGCAGAGTGGCCAAAGTTGTAGCGCAAGGATGTCAGAATTGTCGGGATGCGAATTGTGCTAATTATGTTAAATGACATTTTGGCTATTGCGCGACGATTTTAAATGGCTTTCTCTTGTCAAATTAATTAATGCAAATGTTTCTGTCGTGTTTTCCATTTTGCAGGCGACGATGCCAATAATGATGATGTTGCTGATGTTGCGGGCGACATCGTTGCACAACAACAATAACAACACCGTAAACAACAAATGCAATAAAATGACCAACACTAGCCAACATTAACAACTGCAGCAGCAAGAATAACAGTAACAGCAACAACACAGCAACGACAACAATAAGCCACACACATGTTGCTGCTACAATTGGAACGATCACAACGAGGAGAGCAACAGCAACTAAGATGCTCAGCGCTGCCAATGCAACAACAACAGCAGCAACAGCAACACACACTGGAGCAACAGTTGCAGCAATTGCCGCTGGCGAAACTTATGTCATAACAAATAAACATCTCCATCAACAGCAGCAGCAGCAACAGCAGCAGCAACAGCAACATTTTGTTGTTGCCGCCAACACAATGGTTATACCTGCAACAGCAGTCGCCGGTATACCAACAGCAACAACCACAGCAGCAGCAGCAGCGGCAGCAGTTGAGACAACACAGCCACAACAGCAAAATCAACAGCAGCCGCAGCAGCAGCAGCAGCAACAACATCAGCAGCAACATGTGTTGTTTCAGCCCCAATTACAGTTACAAACAGCAGCAACACCTCAGCAGCCATCGCAGCCGCCGCGCCAGCATCCCAAGAAGCGTAAATTTGATCCAGCTGAGCTGGACAAAGTCGAGCAACAGCAACAGCAGCAACAAATGCCACAGCAGCAGCAGCAGCAACAACAACAGCAACAGCAGCAGCACACGTTGTACAAGCAACAGAAACCCGCCGAAACGAATGGCAACAACAGCGATACGATTGCCAATCGCAATACTGCTGCCGTGCAGCAAAATGCGTTGGCTTTGCGCACAATGATTGTCAGTCCGGCAACAGCAATCAATTGTGCAGTTGCTGGTGCTGGTGCAGGCGCCGGCAACAGCAACAGCAGCAGCAACAACAACAACAACAATAATGAGAACATCAGGCAGCAACATCAACAGCAACGTATTATAATCGCATCGCCGCTGCAACATGCGACCAGTACTTACAAGCAACATGTTGCTGTGGGCAGCAGCAGCAGCAACAATAGCAACAACAACAACAACAGTCATGCAGCAATCAATCATTTGCGCACACAAACGCCCCTCTACTATCAGCAACAGCAGCAACCACGTTTTAGCTTTAACTCAAACAATCAGCAACATGTACAGGAACAACAGCAGCAGCAGCAACACACGCAGCAGCAACATACGCAGCCGCAGCAGCAACACGCTGCTGAGCCTGTTGCTCTACTCGATCTCAGCGAATGGACTAATACGCGTGTCCTGGCCAAAGTTGGCAAGTGCTATGCCCCCGGCAAGATACAGCAAGTGCAGGAGGCAGGAGCAAGCACGACATCGACCACGCCTACGGCCAATACGCCCCACTCAATACTCGTGAAATTCGATGCCGCCGAATTTGGTCAGCAATTGTATCAGGATGTGCTGCAACAGGGACGCTACAATGTGATACTCGATGCCAGTCCACCCATGGCGGATGTGAGTATCCACTATAAAATATCATAAATAATTCAGGAATTATATCTATTGGTTCTGCTCGAACAGATCACGCTGGAGGCGCGCGTTTGTGTTCGCCAAAATCTCGAAGGACGCACCGTTGACTGTGTCTATGTGGAGGGCATACTCTTGGACATTAATCAGGGAACCAAGCAATACACAGTGCAATTAGCTAATGATGAGCTGGTAAGTTCCACATTATAATTACTAGCGAGGGTTCAAACAAGTTGTTTTTGGCAATATAAATATTGAAATATTTGGAAAATAATTTTAGTTCGGTGTTTATATTTCACAAAGCTAAACTAAATTTGCTGAAATTGTTTTGTTATATTTATTGCAGCCCAATACTAAAGTTGTGCGTCGTGCAGATTTGCGTCTGCTGCTGCCGCCATGGTGGGACGAGCTGAACGAGCTGGTGCCGACAGCAGCGACAGCAACGCCAGCTGGCAGCAATGGCAAACGCAAGTCGGAGCAGGCATCCGGTGGAGCGGCAAGTGGTGGCAGTGGGGTATACCACCCCAAAGCGTTTGTGGCCACACGCTACGATGGCAAGCTGCCGACGAGCACGCCACAGCAGCTGCCAAAACAAGAGTATTATCGAGCGGCTGCCACGTCGCCGTTCCAGGGCGGTGTGGTGCCACCGCCACCGCCGGCTTTGGCTCATATAGAGCACCAGCAACCGCACCACCAGCATGCCACCAACGGTCTGCCGGATATTGTGATCTCGCCGGGCAGCAATGGGCAGCAGCAGCAGCAGCAACAACAGCAGCAGCAGCAGCAGCAGCACCATCATCAACATAAAATGCATGTGCCATCGCCAGCGCAGCAGCAGCAACAGCAACAACAGCAGCAGCGGAGCTACGACGACTACGACTCCGATGATGAACTGAAGCGCGTCGGCATCGATTACTCACCGGCCGCTGGCGATGTGGATGCCGAGAAGATGAGCGCCTGCAGCAAGCGGAGCAGCATGCAGAGTCGCGGCAGCACATCCAGCTTACTCGATCAGAGGCTGACACCACGATCTCATCCAGCAACTCCAAGGTATGCACATAAAAAACAACATCTTTGAATTTCATCAATTTATTACAGAATGCAGCATATTTTGTTTTATATTAATAAGTTATTAAAAAGTAATATTCAACGGTAAACAAATGTTTACTTAGCTGATGCTTAATTAATCTTTGGTTTTCATGCCAAAATCTTAAGAATTATTATTCGGCATTAGAAAAAATATACCCTATATATTGGTAATGATTCTTAACAAGGATGCAAGTTGATCTAATGAGCGAGACATAATTTAAATTAAGAGGGAAAAAAATATAATTTTAGAAAGAAAAAATCTAAAAGTATTTCAATTGTTTAAATTCTCAGCGATGCATTAGTGAAGGAATTATATGCATTTTAATGTCTACTATTGCAACCTTACTTAAATTGAAAGTTCTCTTCAGATATGTCGAATTTGTGAGCTTCTGCCTCTCTTTGATTTTTTATTATTAACGGGGAATTACAAAAGCTTTCAGCACTGTCGGCGACGGCTGCGCTCGTTCTTCTTTGTTTTTTTTTAGCTCAAGTATTTTGAGCCTGACTTAAACTCAATCCATTAATTATAATTATGCATGCGAGTGTGTGTGTGTGTGTTTGTAATATGTGTATGTGTGTGCGTATTAAGGAAAAGTATTTTTCGTTGACAGATCTCAGGCAACGACGCCGCATCGCTTCAAGAAGGGCGACATTGTGGAATCGGAATCCGGAGTGCGCAAGAAGTACAATGGCAAGCAATGGCGACGTCTCTGCATGCTGTGCATGAAAGAATCTCAGCGGCGCGGCTTTTGTTCCAGACATTTGAATCAGAAGGGCAACAATGCGCAGCCCTCATCAACGGGGCCGGGACGTTTTCTCAGGTGCCTATAAAAGCGAAAAAAAAAGAAAAACAACAGCAACAACAAAAAAATTATCTCTGCTCTCTATCTAACGCTCTCTTTATTTTTATCTCTTCTCCGTGACACTCTCTCGCTGTCTCTATCGCTCTCTTAGTGATAGCCGCTCGAGCAGCAAGACACAGAACGATGAGGACACCTCACGCGATTCGGAAACATCGCCCAACTATCGGGTCACCGGTCGCTATGATCAGGAAGAGACCGATGTGGCAGCCATGTTAGGTACGTGCAACTCACACCTCTTGACTTTTTATGACACCGCTGTTGCCGCCGCCGCTGCTGCCGCTGCTGCTGCTGCTTTTGTTGCTGTCGATGATCCTCATTCGGATCGTAAAAGCAACAAAATTTTGTTTGAAATTTATTCATAGTTTGGCTCGCATTCATTTTCAAGGCTGGCATTCCCAGCAAACCCAAACCCAAAAACCCAAAACCCTCGCACTGAATTGGGCTGCGTTTCTCAATGCCCAAATGAGCGCCAGCTTTAGCCTGTTAATCTATCTTTGTTCACGCAATTACCCACACAGTTACAGGAACCGTCAATAGCGCAGCCTCTCGACTGGCCTTAGGCTCTTTCTCTGACCTGACCAGGCCAGGCCTGGCCTGTTTTTAACGGCGCTTCAAGAAATATGCGTGCAGTTTACGGCATACGTGACTGTTAAGTGCGCTACTCTAGATGTCTTCCTTACATCTTACATATCTAGCAAATATTAAACTCTTGATTACAACTTTATACGGCTCAGAAAATAATTTAAATTTACAGCATAAAAAACTTAATACATTTCGAATCCCAGACAAATATTAAAATCTTAAAAAATAAAAAAATGAATCTAATGACAAATTTTGAATACATTTCGTTGATCTTCCGAAATAATTGACCTGATCATTGCCAGAAACTATTATTGATTTTCTATACAATACGATCCAAATATATCAGAGAATTTATAATAACATGCAAAACCTTAAAAATGCCATAAGTAGTGGATTCGAGCGATCGATGCAACTCAGACTTTCACATTGTTTCTGAATGCATTTCGAATTCTTTTTAAAAATGCCTATCATAAAGTTTTATTGTGGCAGCGCCGCTGCTGACCGTCGTCTCTCTCTTTCATACTCACACACACTGGCACGCACACACTCTCTCTGGACAAAGGTTGTCGGTTTTGTTAAGGTGTTCTCGGGGCCATTGCCGATGAGGGGTGCTATTGTTTGACGTGTGCGTGCAGCAGCAACAGTAATAACAACAACGTTAGATAGCCACTTGAAAGTGTGACCGCAGCGTGATTTACACGCAAACGCAGACGCAGCGACGTCGACGTCAGCATCGACGCATACGCATTCCAATGCACCTGCATGCAGCGATCGGTGCAGCCGTTGCGTCGACGCCGTCGTCGTTGCCGTCGACGCCGCCACTTGAAACGAACAATGCAGCGCAGCCGAAACAAAAGCGCGCTGCGTGCGAAGCACAACAGATTCTTCTTTTCTTGTTATTTGCCCTGCCTTTGATTCGTTTTTACCTAAACAGAAATGCACTTGAGAGAGCGCGCACACTCACACACACATGCAGACAGGCAGACAGACCGACGCAGACACACAGACAGCTCAGAGCACCCACACAGCCACACAGTTGCAAACACAACAGGTAAACAACATGGACGGCGTGAGCGAACTAGGCAGCGAAAGAGCGCAAAAGAGAGCCAGCCAGCCAAAAGAGCGAGGCCAAATCAGACGATTGTGAGAGCGGCGCTCACTTTATGCTGTCGCTGGCCGCTCAGTTGAAGTGCTGGCCGTTCTTTTGACGTCGTCGTCGCATTTTATGTTGAAAACTGTCAAAGGCAGGGCAAGAAGACAGAAACCAGAACGCGGAGCAAAAGCAAAAAATAAATAAAAAAAAACATATATATAAAAAAAGTGAATACCAATGCGAATGCAGCAGACAAAACGAATGTGACAACGACGACAAAAAGTTTTCTCAAGCAAAATTAAATACGAAAATATGTGCCGAAAGTGATGCCAATCAAAGTGCTTCTTCTTAACTAAGAAGAAGGCAGCTTCAAAGTGCTTCTTCTTAACTGAGAAGAAGGCATCTCGCATTAGCTAGCGGCGCAGAAGGAGCAGCAGCAGACGCAGCAGCAGCAACAACAGCTGCCGTAACAGCGAAATGAATGCGTTCCAGGACTTTGAGCTGGGCGCTAAATTATATTTACAGTGCTTATGTAATGTTAATCACATTTTAAATCAAAACAGTGAACATAAATGTGCATTCTGTCTGTTTATGCTATGTAATTTACCCCTTATTTATCACACTCTCTTATTCTCTCAATCTCTAATTCTAAATGCAGTGTCATTGAGCAGCTCGCGGTCTGCAACGCCTTCGTATACATCACCCGTGAATAATGCCGGCGCCTCGCCGCTAAATGCCATCACCCACTCTCCGGTCAATGTGTCCAATCATAGGCAAAACTTTTTTACGCCCATTGCGAATCAGTCGCAGCAGCAACAACAACATGTACCTGCTGCTGTTGCAGCTGCAGTGCCGCTGGACAGCAAGTGGAAGACGACACCCAGTCCAGTGTTGTACAACACGAACAGCAGCAGCAACAACAACAATAATGGCTGGGAGAGCAGTCAAGCTGTGCAGCAGCAGCAGCAGCAGCAGCAACAACAACAACAGCAGCAGCATCAGCCACCGCCACCGCCACAAACGGCTGCAGTTTCGCTGGTGATGCATGCACCGCCGCCACAACAGCAACAACAACCACCTGCCGCTCATCTCAATGCGCTGCCAGCGCCACCAGCGCCGCCCAGCAGCAGCCTGGGACACGCGACCAGCGTCATACGCATCTCAAGCAGCCAACAACAGCAACAGCAGCAACAACAACAGCTGCAACAGTCAGCGGCGGCAACTCAACAACAACAACAACAACAACATGTTGTGGCATCCACGGCCAGCCATCAGACTTTTCATCCGGTTATTGTAAATGCTGCTGCCCAACAACAGTCGCAGATTCATGCGCAGAATTCATTGCCTGTTTCCGTTGGCCAACAGCAACATCAGCAACAACAGCAACAACAACAGCAACATCAGCAGCCACTGCCGCCCACGTCGGTTTCGTTTCATCCGCATCCGCCAACCACGCCCACTTCCGCAACAGTGACGTTGCCAACGGCACAGGACAAGGCATTGCCAAAAAACGGTAAGTTCACAACAGGACAACAGGACTCTAGGACTCGATTAGGGGTGGGAAATGCATGTGAAGCGGAAATATTAATTCAGATACTCGGATGTGAAAGCTATGAAACAGAAATGCGAATTTGTTTAGTAATTGATTCGTGTTAGAAACTCAATAAGCAAAACTAACCTAGAAGCTTATAGATCGATGCAATTCAATCCAAGCTAAGCAGCAACTATTTAGATTATCAAATTCGAAAGAATTCACTTTTGATTCGTAAATATTTACATTGTAAAAAGCAGCATACATTTTATTGTTTATATTTAATAACATAACAATAAAGTATTATTGACAGTCAATTCGAGAATCAGGTTTTTGTTTGTCGAAATAAGATAACACAAAAAACACATTTCTAGTTCAATATCTCCAATATAACTTGGCTTCTATTGAAACTTGTCGTCAGACCTAACAGTAAGCGATAGCTTCCAAGTTGAGGCTCCTTTGGTTGGATAAATTAATATTTGGCCATTCTAATCGTTTGTTCGCTCTACGCTTAACTTTTCAGGCTACAATGCGGCTAGCTATACGTGGCAAAAGCTACTGCCGCAAATGCCAACCATGACCAAAGCACCAATAGCGACCGCGGTGACAACGGTGACAACCACAAGCAGCAATTATAGCGTGGCAATGCTGCACCAGCAGCAGCAGCAACAATCGGCTCCCTTGCCGCCGACAACCACAGCTGCAACACAGCATCAGCAGCAGCAGCAGCCGTCGTCGATCAATCACAAGAACAATCATTTGATTGTGCCTGCTCCGCTTGCATCGCCAGGCAAGCCACTCAACTGTTCCATGAACGATGCAAAAGTTGCAGCAGCAGCAGCCGCGGCGGCAGCAGCAACTGCAGCATCCGCAGCTGGCTCGATCAGCGGAGCAGATGAGGCAGATGAGCACGATGATCAGCTGGACGATGATGTGTTTGAGCCGATGACGCCCTGTGCGCCAGCCATGTCCAATGGTGGTCCAAAGAAGGCGGCAACGGCCGCAATGCGGTTGGCCACATTCAGCCACAGCAACAGCAGCAGCACCAGCAATATACGCAAACTGGACGAGTGCCATGATGCTAGCGATGGTGCTGCTGGTGCACCAGCCACCTCGGCAGCCAAGCGACGCAGTCAGTCACTAAGTGCACTGCATCAGCAGCAACAGAAACAACAGCAGGAGCAGCAACAACGACAGCATCAGCAACAGACAGCAGCAGCGGCTGGTAAGAAGATTCGTCGGCCGATGAACGCTTTCATGATCTTCTCGAAGAAGCATCGTAAGGTGGTGCACAAGAAGCATCCCAATCAGGATAATCGCACGGTTAGCAAGATTTTGGGCGAATGGTGGTATGCACTGAAGCCGGAGCAGAAGGCACAGTATCATGAGCTGGCAAAATCGATGAAGGATGCGCATTTTCAGCTGTATCCAGAGTGGAAATGGTGCTCCAAGGATCGCCGCAAATCCTCCACATCGGGCAAGGGCGGCCCGATGGCTGCCTCGACGAATGCCACCAGCGATGGCAAGCAGCGTCTTGCGTCCGTCGATGGTTCCGATTCGCTGGAGGATGACATGTGCCCCAGCACGCCCGGTGGCAGCGGCAGCAGCGGTGCCCAAGCGGTCGAGCTGCAAGGCGACATCATACCACTGACCATTGACACCTACAACATGGCGTGCGATGATACGCCCACAACCATCGCTGGCCAGGCACCGGTGCTGGTGGGTCAGGGCAATTGCAAGGGCAAGCTGCTGAAGAACGAGCTGCACTCGGATGAGGATGAGCAAATGCTCGTCGTCGAGGATGAGCCGACGCCGACGCCCAAAAAACTCGATCTACAATGCCGCGAACGCGTCAACGACCTGGACATGGATGAAACACCCTACGACTATCGCAAGCAACAGCAGCAGCATCCTTCAACGGATTCGGAACAGGTAATTAAGAATATTGTATTTCCCGAAAGATGTACCCACTATTGATGCTTGATTCCCCCACAGCGTACACAGGAGGAGCATGTGAGTCTGTGCAACGGTCAGGCGATGTCAGCGCCAGCGTCGAGTGGTGTGGGAGAGCGTGAGATTACGCTGAAGCCAAAGGCGATCAAGGCGCATCCGGGGCTGGAGAGCGCGATGCTGCCGTATCCACAGATGCCCATGTACACGCACTACACTAGTCCCAAGAATCCAATCGGTGTAACACCATTCCAACCCACAGGCGAGCAAAGCACAAATTCAAAAACCATCTTATCCATGCAACAGTTGCTCATAGTTGTTATGTTGTTTTTCTTTGCACGCACAGGCGGCGCCTTCAAATCGATGCCCATCAGTCCCAAGGGCAGCAGCTCCTCCTCCGGTTGCAAATCGGATGAGCAACAGCAGCAGCTGCAGCCACACATCAAGCAGGAGGACATTAAACAAGAGCCGCCATCGCCATATAAACTGAATGGCGGCGGCGGGGCTGCTGGGGGAGTGGTGTCCACGGGAGGCGTAATAAGCGCACCGCCGCCCAGCAGCGCGGTTGGGGGCATCTTCAATTTCAATGTGCCAATTGCGACGGCTCTCAGCCAGAAGCAATTTCACTATCCCCCCATGCACCACACACTCTGCAGTCCGCCAACAGATGTTAGAGGTGAGTTTTGAGCCGAAGCAACCAGCTCGACATATATAGAAATGCAAATATATTTCTTTTATTTATAATTTACTTTATTTTGTTGTTTATTGAAGCCTTTTGTTGTTGTTTTGTTTTTTCATTTTTTTTTTTTAATTTTTGTCTGAAAATTGGCATTGCTATTTGTACTATGATCTACTGAGTTTGATTTGCATAATTTTACTTAATATTTGTTGTGTATATGTGTGTAAACAAAAGACAAAATTAAACCAAAGCGCCCCTTTCGCCTCGCCCCCAACCCTCCAGCCCATTTGCATCTAACGTAACTCTGACGCTCATCTGAGAAGTATTCTTTTGTTTTTAACGAAAGCTTTATGCATATAACATCTTTCTCTCTATTTCTCCAAAACGCGCTCGCATAATCCAAACATTCTCTCCATTCCCATAAACACACACACACACACATGACCCACACTCATACATATACATGCAATCGCTCGCTTTTACCTCGGCCATCCATCCATCAATCCATCAATGCATACGTCTCTCTGTCACATACCACTTTCACCGCAAAGCCAAAGAACAACTCGAATCACATCAGAAACAAGACAAAGTCAATCCCAGCACTGATCATCTAGCAGCGGAAGATGTAAACGATGACGTCGATAATTGCAATGAGGACGACGGAGATGGTGATGTCATTGATGAAGACGTCTACGAAGATGAAGATGATGAGCATGACGATGATGATGACGACGATGATGATGATGATGACGATGAGCAGTTTATGGCTGAGCTGGCCAGTGTGACCACAGATTTTGATGACATTGCGCAGCATACGATTGCCAAGCCAGCGACACCAATGCCCACAAATAGTATTGTTCCCACCACGGCTACAGTCTCTACAGTCTCTCTCTCCGCGAACATTGCTCCGCTAAAGCGCAAACAGTTTACCATAGTGCGCTCACTCACCCCACTGCAGCCGTCGAGCTCACCACACCATCAGCTGAAGCACTTGCATCAGCGTCGCGTCGAAACGCCGCCAACTGTCATCACGCGCGTACCAACGCCGACGCCAACAGCGACGGCAACGATCATAGCGACGACAGCGTCGCTGCCGCGTAATCATTTTACCATTATACGCACACAACAAAGAACACCACAACAACAACAACAACATAACACACCGCCGCCATTGTTTTTCAAAAGCTCAAAAGCTCCTCAGACATCAACAACATTAACATCATCAAATTCAACAGCAACAAACCCAAACACACCACCAACAACAACGACAACATCATCAGCAATCAGTCACTGTAACGAGCAACTTATTCAATTTTCCAATAATTTCAATAATGCTGCTGCTGCTGTAATAACAACTGCAACAACAACAACAACAAATCATACAAACACCAACCCAACAACAACAACAACAACGTCTATAATACGCAAATTGTTGACACTGCAAGATGCCAGCAAAGCCACGGGACGTGCGGCCATTTTGTATGACGCTTTAGTGTTGGATACGCTGCATGGCAACGACGACGAAGACGACAGCGACAACAACAGCAACGACAACAACAACGCCGATGAACCGCAGCAACAACAACAATTGAGCGAAGTAACAACAACTGCAACAGTAACTGGACAACAACAACAGCAGCAGCCAGCAACCATGTTGCTCATCACCGATGTGAACAGTTACAATCAGCAACATGTTGCCTCATCAACATCGGGTGCAACATTGCGCCCGTTGTCCTTCATCAGCATCAATGCTTGCAACAAGATCACTCTGCCAAGCAATACACGCATCCTGACCACAACGGCCACAGCGACCACGCCCACACTGACCGTACTAACCAAGGCGCCGTTGCCGTCAGCAACAAATCATAGTACTAATAAGCCCAATGAACTAACCATAACAGCCACTGTTGACAGCGGCAACAATAACAGCAACAACAACAATAACAACAACAACAACAACAATGGCAGCAACAATAAAAACAAAAGCATTTTAAACGATGCGACCACAATATTTATGATCAACTCAAATTCATCCGCAGCCCATCAGGCCTGTGTGCCCAACTCACCAGCTTCCGTTACTTTGGGGCATGCGGCCAGCATTGCCACGCCCCCGGCCTCGGCGCCTGCCCAAATTTTGGGCACAACGGGTCCAGCGCCACAACAGAAAATGTACTTTGCCATGGGACATCCGGTGAGTCCAACAAACAGTCACAATTGCTTCATAATCTATATTTATTCAATATTTCTTTTAATGGAGAATCAATAAACAAATTTGGAAAATTGGTTCTGATTTAGTCGCAATCCAGATCTTAAATGTTGATTTTAAACAGATGTTAAATTTACAGAACACAGTTGTGCTAAAAGGAATATGACCAAATAGATTTTGAGCACGCAAATCATATTTTTTATTTTTAAATATAAATTTCTTAGTATATTTAATAATATAACTTGAATTGTATACTTATGTGATTGGCATATTTGGTTATTGCAGTATCCACTGCTGGCACCGCCGCATCAGCAGAATGCGCCCAGTCTGGAGCACCTGCAGCTGGAGGCATTTGGGCCCACCTATCTCTTCAAGAAGCACAGCAATGGTTTGGTGGGAGTGCAGGGAGCGCCGCCGCCGCAACTGCCGCCAGTTGGTGCACAGACGCAGATGCGTCTGCACACCTATGCGCCCAGCAGTCTCGGCCAGGAGCAGCAACCGGCTAGTTCGCCCTCGTACAAGTCGATGCCCTCGACACCCAAATCGGCCACATATCATCTGAGTGGAGCGCCTGATTCGTCTGGCAAGCGCAGCTGCGAAGCTGCTGAAGATGCCGACGAGGATGTCGATGTGGACACGGATGGTCAGCAGTTTGTGTTGGCGCCAACGCCAGCGCAGCTGGGACGTGCACCGCTGCAGCGGCGCAAGAATTTATGTGAGTAACTCAAATGCCTTTGTAATTTTAACAAATTTTATACCTTTTTTGAATTGGGATTGCAGCTCAAAGTAAATCGGACAACTTGGTCAACAGCAGCACTGGTGGTGGTGGTGGCTATGGGTCGAGCAATGGTCAGCATATTGGACGCAAGCAGCACTCGCCCACACTGATGGAGGTGGCTGCGTCGTCTCCCGTGATTGGCCATGTGAACAGCAGCAGCCTCAGCTCGGCGCTGCCTACGCCCACCTCATCGACAACGACGCCCAACAGCGAGGAGCTGCAGCCGCTGACGCCAACGACCTTAAGCAGCAACAACAGCAGCAGCAACAACAACAGCAACTTGTGCGGTCAGGCGGCCAAATCGCCGATCAGATGTGTGCCTGCCTCGGCGCCCGCCGTGGTCAACCACAAGAAGAAGAGCGATGAAATGAACAAGTAAAAGCCCCATTTAACCACTGCGTCACCATGACAACTAATCCTTTGCTCCCTTTGCTCTATTGCAGCGTGCTCAAGCAAGTGGACTTTGAGAAGAAGTACAAGGCGCTGCCTCAGTTCAAGCCAGAGGATTGTCAGTCACCTAGCGCCATTGCTGTGCCGTCGCCGCCGCGTGTCTATGGCACCAATTATCGCAAAAAGAATTCAGTGGCGCCACCAGTGCAAAAGCTGAGTAAGTTCACACTTGCAACAAAACATTGCAATTTCAATTCTAATATTTGGTTAATGATTACTGATTTTAGTGTGCGAGGATGATTCGATTGATGAGCCCGCTTCGGCGCCGCCAACAACCACCCAGCGTTTCTTTGGCGCCGATTTTAACAATGATCTGAGAGGTAAACTAATTAGCCCCATTAGTTGTTGTCACAGCGCATCTGGAACTAATCTTCAATTTGCTGCAGAACTTGAGACGGCGGATCAAACGGGTCGCTCGCCGCGCACACCAAAAACGCCATTGCAGAGCGCACGCTCCGATGCCAGCGAGAAGGGACACCGCAAGGTTCTCGAAACGCGTCGCAATTTAGTCATGCAACTTTTCACCGAACACGGCGTCTTCCCATCCTCACAGGCTACCATTGCGTTCCAGGTGCGCATTGCATGCAGATTCACTCAAAAAACCAAATTTATACTCAAATTGAATTTAATAAATGATTCTCTGCACAGACCAAATACAGCGATGTCTTTCCACGTAAACAAGATCTGCAGCTGAAGATACGCGAGGTGCGACAGAAGGCCATGGGTCATCCGCCCTTCACACCCCACTCGGCCGGACCCAACACGCCTTGCGACTCCAACTCCTCGTCGGCAACACTGACTGCTCAAACTGCAGCAACGTCAGGTAATTGGATTGATGAAGTATTGAGATTCAGCTGAGTCCATCACTAGAATTGTGCTCTATACTTGGAATGATGAGTTCTCAATAGACTCTTCAAATCCAACCCTGATTTAGATCACATCGAATAATTATTCAATTCACAATTGAAATCAATAATTTCCCCTTTTTATTACCAAAAATTCATTTGAATAATATGATTTTTAAATTGATCTTTCTCTTTGCATTTTATATTGAAGAGTAATTTTTGACTTGTTATGCATAAGTTTTTGTCTTAAAAATATTTCTTTAAATCTTAGTTTCAAGGCCTTTGAAATATATATATTGGTTAGTTATAATATCATATATTTCCCGCAATTAATTTTTGATCAAATCAAATTTTATTATTAATGTAATTTCTTATTTGAAACAATGAAAAATGGTTAATATATTTAATTGCTTAACAATTTTCTTTTATTTATATGGGGATTGCTTTTTTCAACCCAATTTCGATTTACATACAAATAATTTAAATTTTATTAAAATGCTCTAAAAAAAACTAAATATATATCATTTTATAAAACACTTCTTCAAATTCCCTTTCCCCCTATAAAATCGTTTTGTTTATGTTATGTTTTCCAAACTTTTAATTTGATTTCTTTTTCTATTTCAAAAACATTGTAAAGATGTTTTTCCGTATTACTATACAACAGGTATGCACCAGCAACATCAACAACAACTCGCTGAGCAACAGCAACAGCAATGCCTGCAACAGGTGAACCATCACAACAAAACAAATGAACATGATAACAAGTACAAGTAAGGCAAAGGACACCGGGACTTAGAAGAGGACGACAGGAGGGGATCAGGAGGTGAACGAATTGGTTTAGCTGCGATTGACAAATTACTTAAAACTACTAAACGAGTTAAGGATAACAAAATAATTGCAGCGGCGCACACACAAACAATCCACACACACACACACACATAGATACCGTACCGTGTATGAGATGCATGTGAACAACAAGAAAAATAGATTATATAAAAAACAAGAAGAAAATGATAGAAAAAATGCAACAAAAAAACAAACAAAAAAAAAATTACAAAAATTCTAATTACAATAGTCGTATATGTTACAAGCATAACAGAGACAGAGAGATAGTAGAGAAAGAGAGAGAGAGAGAGAGAGAGAGAGAGGTAGGAATGAATTTATTAAGCAGCTTAATAAATCCAGAAACGAAGGAGTTACCAGTTGGAAGATAGAACTTTTTGAAGCATATATGAAGAACATACATTATGAACACATTGTATAACGGCTTAGTTATTAATTTACAGGAAAACAAACAGCAAACAACAAACAGCAACAACAAACTACAACAACAATAAGCAAGCAAATCACAATGAATACTATTAAAAAACAAATAAAAAAGAATTAATAATAGCGCTTAAGCTTTAAACTTAACTTAAATTGCACATTAATTTTGAAGTGTATTTAGCACAAGCAAAACAAAAATTGTATAAAAAGAAAATTCAAATTGATAACGATAACGATAACGCAACTTGTAAGCTGTATGAAGAAATTGTAGTTGTATTTGTACTATACATATATACATATATAAATTTAGTCATCACGGTTTTCGCATTGAAACAGAACCAGAACCAGAACCGCACGTAAAAATGCTTTTAAATTGTCGGCTTTTTTGTTCTCTTTTTTGGAACATTATTCGAAGAAAGAAAAGATTTTTAAAATTGTATGTACATTATTCTACTATTATTTTGGCCCTTTTTTTATACTGTTGTCTATTTAATTTGAATAAACAAATTTAATTTATATAATTACTTAGTTTAGTTTAGACCGTTGTTTTCTTCCTCTTTTAACTTGTATACAGCAATATTAAATAAAATTATTGAAGAATAACAACAACAACAAACAACTACATAAATAAACAACAAAATTGAAAAGAATTGCAATCGAAACAGAATGAAAAAAAATTGATAAACATAAAACTGTCTTCCACTGTTGCTGCAATATATACATAAAATTATAAATGTTTTGTTTTTATTATTATTATTATTATACATATTTACAAGTATATATTTTACAATTAGTCTCTGTGTAGTTTTCGCTTATTTAATTTTATTTTATAAATAGAGTGTGCGACTGCGTTTAGTTTTAAACAATCATTTGGCTTTCAACAATAATAATATTACTAGTTTGTAAAAGTAGCTATTAAACAATTGTCAACACATTGATCAATAATTCAATGTCCCAATTTGCGAAAGATGAAAAATGCCAGAAACTTTGTATTATTATGTGTGGTAAACTTAAAGTGATGTGTTTTTTATTTTTTTTTTTGGCAAGATAATATTTGCTCAGTTCTCTTTCTGTTTATTTCAGTTGGCCATAGCTACAGTGCAATCTAAAAATATCCGCTCTAACATGATAATTATACGAAATAAATTAAAGCTACGAAATTATAGTTATTTTATGTGTTACAAACTGCAATAATATTAAACTTTGTTTAAATGAATGTCAGTTTTCCATAAGTTGTTTCAATGACAGCTAACTTCCATACACACTCACACACACTTTTTATTTGTGTAATAGTTAGTTATTAAAACAAATTGATTACAACTTTTTAAAGCCGCACTTACTTATAATTTACAATATAGTTTCTTTTAGATTATATGTTTTTTTTTATGAATATAGTTGCAAACAAAGTTTTATATGATAAAAAGAAAGTTCATTTTAGCGTGTTAATGTTTATAAAAAGAATAAAACAAAGTTTATAAGCAAATCAAATCGTGTGAAATTATTGTAGCGATGCATACATATATTGGTAAAATCGAACATCTAACAACCAACATTTAAGCCTTTTGTTGCAATTTTCAAATAAAGCATGTCTCATTGCGTCTTCTGTTTAAACTTTTATAATGACTCCCCACTAAGCATACTGTTAGACAGGAACTCAGATAGCGAATTTGTGCCAATGACTTAACAAAAAATCAACTTTAAACTTAATACGTAAAATACAAGCTAGTGTAATAGACCCAAACCCGACAAAAATCGAGAAAAAAACTAAGCAAATAATGAAAAAACACCAACCAACTATGGGATAATCCAGTCAATATCCTTCCAGAAATCTGTCGGCATTGAAATTAGTCAATTAAGATAAGTGCAAGCCGCAAATATTTTGGCAAATCGGGAAAACTTTCGACACACTAGTTTATAACCAATCTTGACAAACTTGTACAATACACAATACAAAATGTATACAAGGAGGCGACAAAAACTTTTGGCAAAAAAACCATTTCGACCTAACCAAATTTTTTACAATGCAAAACAAGAAAAGAAAAAAAACACAAAGACACCCTCAAACCAAAAATGGCGTTTCGGATACAAAATTCTAAAATTCAGGTATATATAAAACAAATAGTGTTGTATAATGTTACAATTTTTGAAAACAAGATGAAATATTTAGCTATTTATAAAAATAAGAGAAAATTCTTTGAAAACAAAAAAAACATGTGAGTAAACTTTACAAAAGATTGTGTGAAATTTACAACGTGCTTTTACATATTATTGTAGAGACAACATTTGAAAGTGTATAGGCCTTATGTATGTGTGTACTATATTTTTTCAAAAACAAAAACTGTATTTTAAAATGCTTTTTAACTCGTAACCAACACATACATACATACATAATGGAATACAAAATACAATTCAGTTGTGAACAATTCGCACAGTTTCAAAGAACAAAAATAATTATTAAAATGAATATAATGAGATGAATCGAGGTGTTTTATAGTTTTTAATCTGGAAATGTACGTACTTAAGTAGTTTTTGGGGTTACAAAAGTTTTAAATAACAAAAAACAAAACAAATAAAAATTCATAAATCTACATAGAGCTAAATAAAAAAAGAGAAAAACGAAAAGAAACAATTTGATGAAATTTCTAGTGGCAATCCTTTAAATAAAATACAATATAATAATAGTGAATAAAACCAAAAACGTTACACAATGTTGTTTGCGATTTGTTTGGTTAATTGTTAAACAAATATACTTAACTACAAATATAGATGCAAATGCATTACAATGTGCTTATGTTAAGTAAATGCACATTTCTAAAGTGAAAAAAAAAACAAAACAAAAAACAAACATTTGAGTTCAATGCAAGTAGTGAAATTACCAAAATGAATTAATCGATTACAATTATTTAATTTGCCAACGACCTGAACGCTTTGTAAAAATTAACAGACAAACTTATTTGTGAACCTAATTACTAAGCAGTTATTGTGAACGTACATTTAAGCGAACAAACAAATTACAAATATTGCATACATACAGATACATATACATTTACATATACATATACATATATATACATCTATATATATATATATACATACACATTTACATGCATATATACATATACATTAGCGTACATACAAAGATTTCAAATTGAATATTTAATACAGAGATATTGTGTGCCGACCGTTGCATATTTTTCAGAAAGAGGCTTTCGAATCGCATTCACACAATTTTCATGTACAACTCAATTTGCAATTTGCAGGATATTTGCATTTTATGGAACCGGCTCCAGTCATTAGATGCACGGGGTAGCCACCAAAATGAAGGCTCGCACAAGCCACTCAAGCACACATACACACACACACACAAACGACTAGATCACATGCAACAAGATTTATACGTACATGCATATATACATACAAGACACAAGCGCATATACATACATAAATTATAAAAGATTTATTGAATAAAATAAAACATGCATTCATAATATACAAAAATTGATCTACAACAACAAATTTACCCCATTTTAACCCATTCTGAGATTAGTAATTTATTTGTCAGTCCTCTATTTCAGGAGCCGCCTCCTCCACCAGCACAGGCAACTCCTTCTGCACAGAGGCCTGCTCAACTATGGCCCTAGCTGAGCTCACAATGCTGATGTCAGCACAGTTTATAAAGGTCTCCTGGGCACCGCAGCCCAAAGCACCGCTGCCATCCTCACAGACGCCCCAATTATTACCAGCCGTGTAGGTCCAACGGAGTACGCAATGCTTGCAACTGACTCCTTTGGGGAATTGCACAATCATATCGTAGCTGCCCGTCTGGGAGCTAATGTAGGACTTAAGGCTACCATCTGCAAACGCCAGAGGATACTTGTCAAAGCATTCCTCCGACTCACTGCCAAACTCATCCAGATTGCACAGTTTGAAACTGAAGTAGCCCATATGATTGGCTGTTAAGAGTATATTAACTTTAGCCGAGGTGACACCAACAAAACTTTCGACTATAACACCGCTGCCATATTTGCCCCCGAGCTCATTGGGTCGTGGCACACTCTCGCTGTAATCATCTCCGCATATGCCACACTTGCCACCGTTCTCAGTTTGTTTCTGCAACGTTGGAGTACTCCATAGAAATAATTATTTTCATTAAAAAAAGTTTTCGCAAAAACATACCCCAAAGCCACCGCAGTATAGAGCATTATCATCGTAGTTTTTGGGAGCTGATGAATCATAACGCCAACGTGAGGATCGACCCACTGGACTCAGCAACATGCCATGGCCATTGATCTGTCCTATGAGGCTACAAAGTATCAGTACCACTCCAAAGGTGGCAATTTTAAACATTTTTAATTAATTGATTATTATGCTTAGCACTTTCTTTTTTACTGGGCTCTCCGTTGAGGGAACATTGGCTTATATAGCTCAGCATGGTTGGTCTTATCGGTTGACATATATTAGGAAGTTTTACCTTTTTTTTTCGGAGTGATATCAAACAACAAATTGATCATATAAAAATTAAGTACGGCTACACACACTTGCAGAAATTCGTTGATTCTTATCAATCTAATCATAAATCTTTGTTTAACTTTTGCCGAAATTTTAACGGGTTTTCAGGGGAAATGGCACTATGTTTTGTTTACCAAAAAAAAAACAACGAACGATAAATATTGACTCATTAAAATAAAACAAAAACAAGAGAGAACGTTGGAGTCAGGCGTAACCGACTGCGAAATATTTTGATACCATAAGTTATTCCAGCATATAACAAGTAGCAAAGAACTGGATGGCTGTTCTGTCCAAGCTTGCCTCTCAAATTGCGCTAGATATAAGCTTAGTTAGCATGGTACCTGTAGATCTTAAATTATGGTAGATATGGGATTTTGGAAATCTTAGCTTTATGGTCCTCTCGCTTTACACTTACAGGATTATCGGCTTAGGTTAATAGTAACATACTTTCAAAACTTGATGACTCCAGCTTGTAAATTGTGGAAGATAAATTGTATTAACCGATGAAAAATCATTTAATTTCTGTAAAAAAGGTTTTCATAAAAAACTTAAGCAACCGTTATGTTTTTGAGTCTCACGGTATATTCTCAGACGTAGATAATTTTGCTGATAAAAATTGTTTATAAGCCAGGTGAAATTATTTCACAGCCTTGCAAAGCATTGCAAGAGCAAATGTTTTTTGGTTCAAGGCATTATTTAATTGAACCTATAACTGTTTATTAGTGCTTAAGTTCGTTAATTACCAGCAATTTTAGAAATAACCCAATAAAAGTCGTATGATGTTAAAAATCAGTTTTTACTAAGCACACGTGTTAAAGCTATGATAAACCTTAATGAAATTGTTAGTGACTAACCGAAGAAGGTCAAACTCTTTTGGGTGTATGGGGTAATTGACCAGCCCCAATTTCAAAAATGTTGAATCATTCGGAGTAGTAGCATTCTAATCAGTATTTTCTTGAAACTCAAACTACACTTATCATTTTTAATAGCAAATGACGTTGGTTTGATTGTACGAAGTGGAGATCGTAATCGATAGCATGCTTATTACTTTCATTTTACAATTTTTCTCTCCGCAATTAGCAGCGACAAACAAGAGAGAACATTGCAGTCGGGCGTAACCGACTGCGAAATACTCTTGTAACATAAGTAATACCATCCGATAACATGTGCCACAGAACACGGTGGCGGCATCCAAGATGAAGAGAAGGTTCCTAGTTATCTTCCTTTCAAGTTTGGTAAATGTAGCTCTTAATTTTATTGGTGAGTGGGCGAGGCCAAAAAAAAATTTGGAGAACAATCTGAGTAATCTACCTTCCAAGTTTGCTAATTATAGCTCTTAAATTGCTGCAGATATAGGTTTTTAGCGTTCTTGATTGCGGAAGTCCAAAGTTTTGCTTCCGGATCTTTGAAGGACATTGCCAACAAACTGTCAGACAAATTTGGTGACTTTTGCCTTTAAATTATGGGCGATTTTACACTTTTGTTTGTATACGTTCCGATTTTGTATCCATAAGGGAGCCGAAAAAAGTTGCCTTCATAAAGACAGTCGGACACGGTTAAAGAAATATTATTTTGGGGTTATCGGTTACTTGATAACAATTCTGAAATTCGTTAAAAGGATTAAGAGCTTAACAGGCTCTAATTGGAATTAATTCTTCAGTTTAAAGCTTCAAAGTTTTAAAAGTAAATTATCAATTTTGTAGGTAATGATAAGATATCAAGAACTGTAATTAGTTGTGGTGGTTTGTGTCTAGGATAATGTATTTCAAGCAGTATCTTGCAAGCAGTGCATTGAAAACAGTTCAATGCACAGAAGAGTTTGGAGCTAATCTTGAAAAACTTTTTTGGATTTTTAATATCATAACTTGGTCATTTAAATGCATTCGTTTTATTAAATTTTTGGCTTTAGTTCAGTACAAAATGAGGAATTAAAAAAACATTCAATCCTCAACATTGGGCACAACTGGATTGTTAGCGCCTACAGCAAGCTCCTTCAGCCAATTGCGGCCATTATAGATGCTGACATCAGCGCAGTTCTTGAAGGTCTCCTGGGGACCACAGCCCAGGGCACCGTTGCCATTGTTGTCACATAAGCCCCAGTTGTTGCCTAAGCGAACATTTCAGTTTTATGTCAGCTTAAAATATTAAGGGATAATTTCACTTACCGCCAATATAGGTCCAGCGCAGAACGCAATGCTGGCAGGTGACTCCCTGGGGCAGCAACACGGTCACATCGAATTCCCCGCCCTGGGAGCCAATATATAGCCTGTCGCTGCCATCGGGGAAGCGTAAGCGATTCTGGTTGAAGCACTCTTCGGACTCGCTGCCAAACGCGTCCAGGTTGCACAGATTGAACTCAAAGTGACCCAAATGATTGGTGGTAAGCTTGATGCCCACACTAATTGCATTTGCTGCCGCATAACTCTTGGTGATAACACCACTGCCGCCAATCTGGCCACCAATCTCGTTGGGACGAGGCCGGCCTGCCGAAAAGTTGTCGCCGCACAAACCGCACTGGCCACCATTATTGACCTGGGTCTACAAAGAAGAAAGGTAAAATTGTGAATTTGAATTTTGAATATTAAAGTGCATCTCTCACCCTGTAAAGTATCTCTGTATGAGAACTAAGTCGGAAAGATTACAAATGTTATATATACTAAATTCGAAAAATTATATGCTTGGATACCAAACGCAAAATTTTCTTGGTATATAATTGAAATATAAGCATTTCTGCATTCTGTCCACTTTATTCGAGAAAATTGAAACAGCTCTAACTGTTAAATAGTAATTCCAAAGACACTAATTCTTCTGATTCTCTTTCCGAGTATATGTCGACAGCAGACTTCATCTAAGCATGCACTTACATTCATGCCACCGCAGAAGAGTTCGTTGTCGTCGTAGTTCTGAGGAGCAGAGCCATCGAAGCGCCACCGAGAGGATCGACTTGGGGGATTTAGCATCATGCCGTGCGCATCAATCTGATGGAGGCCAATGGCCAGAAGAAAGGCCACACTGAGTAGGTACTTCATGTTTCAACAGTTTCACTTTCACTATGTCGGCCCGTGAGCGGGCACAGTTTTTATATATATCACAGAGCCACGCATTATCGGGGGTCCGATTATCGGACCGATGAAGAGTTTTACGACAGCTCTTCAGATGCCAGAGAATGTTATTGTTATCAATTTGAGGGCAACACAAAAATAAACAATGAAATTAATCTGAGTGTTTTTTGGAGTACATTCCACTACAAGGACTCTCATAGATTCAAGAGCCGCAGTATCATAAAAATGTCAGCCAAATTCAAATTGCATTTATAAATAGTAATTCGAAGTTATTTCGTGGGGGGTCAATAAATCTATTATTGACTTATCGCGAGTGTGTAATCTTTCTTCAACATCTGCCACTCATATGCTTATCAACATTATGAATTATCTTGATTTCCAGTGGAATCTGATCCCTTGTGTGAATTAATTATAATAAATACTGTACTCTGTACATCATAATTAAAATACACTTTACGTACTGCCCAGTACAGAAGAAAAAGTTGCTCAACATAAAATACTATTTGCTGCGAGATAATAGTCAGGAATATTTTCTTTATTGATTATTTAAAATGTTGAAATATATAAGGCTACCGCTATGTATAAAATTCAGCATTGGGTTATCACAAAGGAATTGAACTTGTAATGTGGTAGCTATTGCCACAATATAGTCCAGTCGCTTCGTCATTACTCTGATTTAGTCAAGTATAAGACACTTAGTGAAGAAAGCAAATTAGACATAAGAAAAACTATCTTAAAAAATAAGTCTTGACTAATATTAAATATGCGGAGTTTCAGCAAATCTTAAAAGGTTCATTAATATATTTTATTCGTCAAAAAGCCAATTAAAATTTAAAAAACAAAAATCAATATGAATATGATTGTGTGCTAGTTTGTGGGCGAGCAAAATAAAAAGCATACTTTCAGGAGGGAAATTAAAAAGACTACTTAAACACTATTCAAGGGAATCTAAGATCTTACAGCAAACTTTTAGGGGTACTGGAGAAGAAAAAAAGACTCAAAGAACATGACACTACAGTAGCGGAAGAGCAAGATCCATCGAACTGCATTCGAGGATTATAAGGTTGTCTAAGAACCAATACAAAATTTGGCCGCAGGGCGTAAGGAAGTAATTCTAAATCAGAAAATCGTTGTATTATCGGTAACTACAAGGACGATTTGGATTTGTCCTTCCAAAAAAAATTCTTGTTATATAAAAAAACGATATTCTTGTGTACGCCATGGTCTTGTATAATGATCAAAATGAAAGCTTAAGGAAATATTGCAGTTTATTTATTTGCATATAGATAGGTATACAATATTGTACGTATGGATATTTAAACAAACACCAATGTTTACTTTGACAAACCGAATTATACTTTCAATAGTTATTATGTAAGTATTATCAGTAAATAATGTAAGTATAAATAGTTGCATACAGAAATAACTTACAATTATAAGTAAACTAGAATTAATAAAAGATTCACTGAAGACAGAGTTTTTACAAGACAATTTGCTTGCGATGTTCGTTTGGCATCCAACGCAAAGATGTGCATATATTTATGGATAAATGTATTTCGTATCGTTTATGTCGTTTTTAGGTTAAATCAATAATAAGTATTCGAGAAATACAACTCTTCGATAATGCATCATATGTATATAACATTTTTGTTGTTTATCATTAAGCTCCACATATGAAAGTGGATAATGAAGCATTGTGTATAGCTAAATTACAACTCAAAGGACTAAACGCCTATGACAATTTTGCATAATAAATATTATTAGGGTTCTTAATCGATGCACCTCAGGCGTCGGCCTGCTGCTGATAGCTGCATACAATTTTTGCCGCATCGTTCATCATTTTGGCCGTTGAGCGCACGAGGAACATCAGATGACACTCATCGTAAACTGTCAGCTCGACGCGGGTGCGCACCAGGCCATGCAGAACTGTAGCCCGCTCCAGATCCAGCCAGCGCTGCAACGCCAGCTCACGTTCCTTTGTCGAGCCCGAAAGAGCCACATCCGATGGGCCCCAGAGTACAAACTCCAGCACCGACTTAGCCTTGGACAGGGACTCGGCTCGCTCCTGTTGTAATATATCGGCCAGAATGGGAGTGACTTTCGTCGCGGGCAGCATTTCGGTCAACGCACCGTGGGCGCATTTGCAGAGGGTACCCATCGGCTCCTCATCGTCGTTGTTATTGCTGCGAGATAAGTGAGATCCGTGTTAGTGCATAATACTCGATAGTTATTTATTTTATTTTTATTTGCATACCCCTGTAGGACACAGAGTCGCGCCTGCGCATCCTTGTTTTCCATGTCCTTGGAAAGAACCACATTCGATAGACTCAGCGGCGTCTCTTCAATTGCCTTGGCCTGAAGATTCTTCATACCATTGACCAGCTGCAGCATAATGAATGCCACTTCGCGCGTCATCACATCATCAAAGGCGGGCATGGCACTGGAACAAGTCGGAGTACTCTCCTCTGCATCGTTCACCGCCGCATTGCTAGGCGACGTCGACTCCTCGTTCAATGTGCTCAGATTCTGCACAGAGACGACATTGCGGAGCGCATTGTTACCAGCTGCATCCTTTAGACTGTTAAGATTTGGTATGGAGCCGCGGAAGTTGAAGTTGCTCTTGTCTAGCACCTGGGATTTGCCCTTGAGTATGGCTCCAATCGATTGCAGCGTTTCCAGCTGAAGTCTTGGCAACACTGATATTGTCGCTTGCAGCAGAGTCACCTCCGTTGTGGGCATCAAAGGGAGTTGGTAACTGGGCACCAGATCGCAAAATTCGGTTATGGGGTTCAGCACATCGGAAACGCCGCCAGTTAATTGACTAAGTTCGCCGCCAACGCCCGCCAGCTGATTGCAGTCAGCTGATAGGGCCAAGGTCACGGAAGATGTGGTCCACAAGGCCGCATGGAAGGCCTTCTTGCCCACCACAAATGCCTGGGCGCCATCTAAGATGGTAAAATCCTCGTAGCGCAAGTTGATGGCATTGGCCAGCGGTCGCAGTGCAGCGGGCACAACTGGCGTCTGTTGTAGCTGCGAGAAGAAAGAAAAGATTGAAATTAGAGACTAGTGTGATTAAAATCTATATAATACGGATTACCTGATCGAGCACCTGGGCAAGTGCTTCGTGATTGGCAACAACAACGGCCGTGTAGTTGTCCTCGATGGTCTTGTGCACGACACTGCGTCCTTTGCGCATGCGCAAACGATTCGTGGCCTTGCTGCGGAACTTGTTTCCCTAAAAGCATTAAAATAATAATAACATGATTATAGAGTTGACTGGCCGGTAGTTTGAGCAACAAACTTACCATTGGCATGCCCCAGACGCTGTCATTGATGTCCGTGGCCACATCTCCTCCAGCCTCGCTTCCGTAGTAGCTATACGGTGCATAGATATCGAACTCGCCCACCTCGCTGCCCGCATACGAGGCCGAGATGACGCGTGGAATGTTGGCTAAAGATAAATAATTAAGTTAATAACTGAGTTGTATAATGATAAGCGTTGAATCTCATGCGGACCATCATTTTGATCTTACAATACTAGTGCTCCCATAGAAGTAACTATAATTGATTTCTGGATTTGACCTACCTAAGCTATTGTTCAGGCCGTAGTTGCGCACTGGACCGTATTCGCTGCGCGAATAGCTGGCTATTGAGGCGGTATCCGAGTAGATGTTGTTGCGCCTGTTCGACTGACTATTGAGTCGTTGCCCGGCGACAGAGGCCAGGTCCATGTTGCTACTGCGTGCTGGTGGCGCCGGTGGCGTTGCTGTTGTCGTCCCCGTTGCCGTTGCTGTCGTCGTTGTTGAGCTGTTGCTGTTTGGGCCATTGCCCATTTTGACAAATTCGTACATGTTCTCATAGTCGCGCTTGTCCTTCAGATAGCTGTCGATGGTGCTGTTAATCTTGCGCACCGAATCCTTCAGGCTGCTGCGCTGAGCGCTGTCGGTGCCGTCGTGGTTGCGCTGCTCGAAGATCTCCAGCTTACTGGATATGGACATCTTTGTCTCAGCTTTCTTCGGTTGATGCCGCTCAAAGGTGCTGGTGCGGCTATTGACAGCTGCCCCTGTGGCTGCTCCTCCCATTGCATTTGTTAAACCCGAGGGCGGCTTGGACTCGAATGGATTGGTGATGGTCCCCTTGGATTGATCGGCCGTTACATTCTCACCGTTTGACGAGCAAATGGAGATAGTATCGGTAAGTATGCCCCGTTTACGGACCAGCTCCAGCTGCGCCTCCCGCTCCCTCATGCTTGCCGTTCGCTCCGGCTTGCGTGGCGCTATCGAGGACCGAATTTCACCTTTGAAATGAGAAAGAGGATTTATTAGGGAGACTGCTTGTCAACTTTTGTTTATATTAAATCTTCTTCAAATCGTTTAGTTTCTAAATTTATGTTAGACTTCAATTAAAATACTCTTTGAATATGTTAATGGTTTAAATTTAAACCAAATGCAATTTTGATTTCAGGTTTTGTTGAGCTATAATATTAATATTAACAGAAGAAATTAAATTGAATTTAACATTGTTTTTAGTGCATCATCCGTTAATTTCCTATGCTCATTCATAGATATGATCATTTGCAGGCCAAGTTTCATGGCCAAAACAATGCCAAATGCCATTTTGGTTTTGTCTTAAGCTTCAGCTGTATAACCTGCGACACTAATTGTGATTTTGACCCAAATTCATGCACAAATTACTATTCGCGTAATGGTGCCTAGTGGCCAAGAAGTCTAGCAAATAGCTTTTCCACAGTAAAAAAAACAAAAAACACTGAGCTGATGAGCTCGGCAGCCCCTTCACCAGCTGCCAAAAGCTGCCACCAACAGCAGCAGCAGCAACAGCAGCAGGTGTAACAAGTTCTTGCCACATTGGCCTGACCACAAAATGTCAGCTAAGAAATGGGTCTCTGATTCTAACTCTCTCGCTGGCAGCAATTCTCGTTTCGCCAGTTTTCAGTGGCATTTGGAGCTGGGACTAAACATTCACATGTGGTTACCTCATTGGCTTTGGGCTTTGGTTTGTTTTCATTTCGATTTTATGTTTCTGTTGTTGTTTTTGCGTTTGTGCCGCCTGTTCATCTGTAAAACTACATATTTTATCTACAGCTTTGGCCCGCTCACTTAACCTACTTTAATCTGGCTACCTGGCGACCAGCCAGCCTGGCTTATGGCTACTTTAAGAAGCGACGATGGCTTCATTGGATTTCTGTGTGCCCGTTATATTGATTGAAATGCATAACCAGTTTTGCTTTGGTTCTACTTTGAGTACTTTCTGAAGCTATGACCATTTTTTGCGTGTGGCTGCTACTTGGCCGCTGGTGGCAAAGTAGGTGAAGAGACCTTTTAGACCCACATTCTGAAGGTCGCATGAGTTGGCGCCGAGGCATGTCTTTGGGCGATACCAGTAAACGTGATCTGTTTGCGCTTTCTTTTGGAAGTGGATCACAATCACAATCACGAACACGATCAGATTAAAATACACCCACAAATGCAGAGGCGTTTGGAATTTTTAAAATGGTTGATCACTCTTCTCACACTGTTTCACAAAATAAGCAATAAATTCAGACATTTATGCGTATTTGCGTAATTTATGGCTCTGTGATCTTGTTGAATAAACTCAATTTCGGCAAAATACTAAAAAAAAACATTCTTCTTAAGGAGAGCTTTACAAAAATTGAAAAAAATATATTGTCTGAGATGATCACAAAATTATGTTGTTCAGTGTAATTTATGGAATTGGGACGTTCTATTTACCCACTTAGTTTACATATTGCTAAGACTCACCCAAATTGGCATAAACATTATCCGCTTTAGATTTCATGGACCCGCCGGCATTGGGATTTCCGGAAATCTTTGCGGAATCCACACTGCTAATGCTGAGCGTTGCAGTTAGCTCTGTGTTCTGTTTGCGTCGCAGCTCAGCGCTTTTGGGTGGTGGTGGGCGTGCCGGTTTATTGGCCTCATGGGCGCGTTGTCCTTCGCTGGCGCGTAGCGGCGGAGCTGGCGGTTTTGCGGTGATCACAGCCACAGTTTGTGCCGAGACAGCATCGCTGGTCTTTGTGATATCCTTGACAACTTCAACGGCCGTGGGGTTGATGTCAATGGGATGTATGATGACGAGACGAGGCTTGCCAATGACACTGCCATCATCGCCCGTGCAGATCTCTGTGTAGACGCTGTTGTCCTTCTTGGAGATGGCGTCGTTGGACTTGTTGCCCCCATTACTGCCCATGCGCAGAAACTTTTTGATCGAGAACTTTGATTTTTGTTTCTGTGGTGGCGAGGCAGTGGGCGACTTCGTAGCTTTGTTTGGCTGTTCCACTAAACCAGCGGCTGCCAGGCATTCCTCCGACATGGACAGTTGGCGTTGGTTGCGCGGCGTCGGCTCCGGAGTTAAGGGCTGCTTGAGATTCAGCACGGAGCTGGCAGATTGCAGCTGGAGCTGCTTGGCCGCATTGGTACGCTGCATCACAAATGTGTTGAGACTGCGAAATTTGGGATTGATGACTGCTCGCTCTCGCTTATCCTTTTCGCGAATGACTGGCGCAGCAGCCGCCACGGGTGGCTTTCTGGTGTACAGATTGCTGCTGCTGCTGCCAGCTACTGTTGCAGTTGCTATTGTTGCTGCTGCTGCTGTTGTTCCTGCTGTCGTTGCTTTTGTCGTTGCTGCTGTCGTTGCTGCTGTGTTAATAGTTTCTGCTGCTTTCGATATTGTGTCATTGGCGTCTATTGCTTTAGATGCTGACGCCTCCGCCTTGGCTGCCTGCTCGAACTCAACTACCAAACTGTAATCGCGCTCCGGCGTAGGCGGCGCGCTCAGTTTTGGCTCCGGCGGCGGATTAGGCGCTTTGCCTTTCTTTAGCTTGGCATCATCTTTGGCTGACTCAGCCGCTGCTGCTGCCGCCGCCGACGCTGCTGCTGCTGCGGCTGAGGCTGACGTTGCTAATAGCAAATTCTCACTCGATTTGGAAATGGCCGTTTGTAGCTGAGTGATAAACTGTTGCTCGGCACAGCTGGGCTGACGCTTGCTCATAAAGGTTTTTAGTGGCGAATTGGTGTTGCTGGTAATGTTGCTGTTGTTGCCGACAAAAGGCTTAGCTGGCAGCTCGGGCTTTTTCAGACCATGCAAGAAGGATGGACGTGCATCAATTTTCATTGGTGGTGGCGGCGATTTTGGCAGCGCTGGCACCTTCTGCGCCTCCTGCGATTCTTGCTGCTGCTGATGCTGCTGTTTCTTTTGCTCCAGCTTGTTGTCTGGATCGGCGCTGCCGTCTGGCTCGCCATGCAGCTCACGGCTCTTCACTGCTGCCGTCTGGTTGCCAGACTGATCGCTAATTTGGATGTCCTCGTAGTCGGAGTTATTGGTGCTGGCACTGAGTTTCTTCTCCACCAGCGAGCGCTGTTCGGTGTTGTTCTTTGCCGCACCACTGGGTTGATTTTTGTAGTCGCTGCCAATGCTGATGCCAATGCCTGAGTCGGATTCACTGCGAATCATGTTGTAGGTGTTCTCCTCGTCAGAGCTGCCGTCGAAGCTGCTGCCCGTCGAATCAAGTGCGTCGTCCGAGCTGCATTTGGTTACAATCAAACCATCCGATGTTATCTTGCTGGTCATGAAGTTGCCCTCATGTAGATTGTAGCTTGCGGCTCGTGTTTTCGAGCTGAGCAACATGTCCGTTATATACTGTGAGCTGGAGTAATGAGTGCTGCTTCCCTCTGATTGGGCGCTGGCCACGCCAACCTGCTCACTATACTTGCCATCGGGTAGATTCTCGTAACTCAGCTGCGTCTCAACTACATCGTAGTAGGCAGAGACCCCATTCTCCGTGTCCGAGCAATTGCTGTCAGTGTCGGAGTATTTGTGGCAGACGTTCACCTTGGGCTTGCTTTGATCCTTGCTTATGGGTGCGTTACGTGCGATCGGTTTCTTAAGGTCGAGAAATGGCTTCGGCTCGTCACTCAACGAGCCCAGTTCGAATTTGATTTTGTTGCTGCTGCTGCTTGCAACTGTTGCCGATGTTGTGACTGATGTTGCTGCTGTTGCTGTGTTGATTTCACTTTGTTTTTGCTTTTGTTTCTGCTGAAGCGTCTCGGAGATTTCATCTAGCAGAGATTTCTCCATCGCTCGCTCAATGGGCGGACTATCCTTACCGTCGCGCGACGATGTTGGTGGCGTGCTCTTTACCAGAGTGGGCGTAAGTGTTGTGGTTACCTTCTTGGTGGATGCGCTTGTTATGCTGCTCTTGATGGTCGTGGCTGTCTTGGCTATAACTGTGCTGGTGCTAACTGATGTGGTTGTTGTCGTCTTGGACAACTCGGTTGTCTTGCTGGGCGTCGCCTTGGACGCTGTCTTTTTCAAGGGCTGTCCAAAGGGCATCACATTGATCGTTAGCGTTTGCTTTTTGCCCTCCTTGTCTACTTGTGGTGCGCCCAGCTTCAGCGCAGCAAACGATTTCTTAATATTATCCTGTGCATCGCCCAGCAAATTGCCATTGTTCATGTTGAAATCGGTGTTGGCGCGCGTTATGCGTTTCAGTTCAACGGCATCCTCATCATCAGTTTCCGTGATGGCCATGTCATCGTGCTCGTTGCCCAGATTCATAAAGTCATGATCATCATCATCGTCATCGTCCTCCGACCACTCGCCGCCAAAGCCAATGATCTCGTGCAGCTGCTTGGGAAAGCAAACTTTACCTGACTTTGAGCTGTTGCTGTTGATGCTGCTGTTGGCCTTGCTAAAGCTGCTGCTGCTGCTAGAAGTGGTAGTTGTGGTCAGCCGCACGCCAAATGCCTTCTTGATGATGCTTTTTGCGGGCGTTTTGTGCTTGTTGGGGTAATCAGTCTTTGTGTGGCTATTATCTGACTTGAGGGCACTCGGCTTGGTGCTGTGTTGTGCGGCGGCAGCAGCTGCTGCGGCAGCGGCTGCTTTGTGCTCATCCTTCGACTTAAAACAGTTCGAGCACAAATCCTTCTTCCACGCATTCTGCGTAAAGTGCGCACAAATCGACGATGACATTGTTGCGTAATTACGTTGTTGCTGTGATTCGCTGTTGCTGTTATCGTTTTTTTTTTTTCGTTGTCTGCTACCTTATTTCACCATGTTCTGTCAATGAAAAAGAAAATGAGTTTACAATGAGTAATGCTGAATGTTGTTGTTGTTGTTATTATTGTTGTGCTATTAGCGCATAAAAAAACTTTCATTGCAATGAAGATTGCGCAAGCCCTACCAACAATTGCTGATGTTGTTGTTGTTGTTACTGATGCACTAAACAAGCCAACAATCAACTTTCACTGCTATTTGCCATACATATGAATGCAGTAGCTTCTGCGGCATGACTCGAAAGTTATTGAATGTAAATATAAGAGAAGCAACAATTTGCAGTAGTCAAACTTAACAATTTGCATTAGTCGTCTTCCCGTACCCCGTCCCACTCCATAAGCAGGCAAAACCAATTGGCCAAGTGGCCATGCGGTCATTCAATGTCTTCACCAAGCAGTCAGACATTCATTTACCATCGCGGCTATCAATCAATCTTCATCTTGATAATGAAATTATTGAAATTTTGCTGCTGTTGTTGCTGCCGGTCGACATCGTTGTGGGCTGTTGTTGATGTTGCTGTTGCTTGAACATGAGCTGCAAGAGGGGTACTTGGGAGGGGTAATCACAGTGTATTTTGCTTTTTGTTTTTGTCCACAGTCTTTGTCACATGGCCATCGACAAAAGTTGTGTTTGCCTGGGTCTCTTCTCTGTTGGATAATACATGCCTGTTGCTGCTGTTGTTGTTACTAGTTATTTCTGCTGTTTGTTAGTTGGCTTGTTTATGTTTGCGCATGCTAGTGTAAATTACTTTCTAAAAATTTTTTGTGTGACTGACTGCATGTGCAATAAATGGACTGATTAACTTCAAGTTTTCAAAAAGCGTAAAAAATATACTAAAATTAAAAGCTTTATATACATATCTCAATTCAATAATGCAGGAAGGCAAGCCGGTTTACTTAACAGAAATTATTATATCTGTACATAAATATTAATCGATTTCCTTAAGAATATTTTAGAGAATTTATATAACATTTTCAAAGGAAAAGCAAAACTGGTAGCAGTGTCGTAACTTCAGTTCGCACACTCATTCGAGGCGTTTCTTCTGTAACAGTTCAGAACAAAGAGACTCAAAAACAATGCACCGTTTATGTCTTTAAATCATTAGGGCTCTTTAACGCCAGCTGTGCCAGCAAGTAAGTTTTGTAAGTTAGTTTGGCCAACAATATATTGTGGCGGCATCTAATTGGGAAAGTGTTGTTGCTGACAACGGCGACAACGACGGCAACACCCACAAAATACATAGACGCTAACACACACACACAGACACACAAATACAACACAAAGCAACATAAAAGATGACAACAGGCACAGTTTCATCTTCTTGGGGCTCATTTATCAACACCAACGCGAACGAAAGTTGACCCATTGTTAAATGTTGCTGGCGTGCAGCAGCAACTGCTTGTGCTGCTATTGCTAATGGTACGCTTGATTTTTGCATCGCCTGTCAGAGCAGTTTTTGGGTCAGCGTTTTGGGCTAAACGTTGATATGCATAAATCTTGACTTTGTGCAATCCATTCGCAAATACAATTGGCATCCGAGCTGTAAGCTGGACACAGAAGCGGGGCTTGTTGCAGGGGCAACATCATACCCAATTGCATAACTTTGTGTGGCTGGCAAATGTTACTGCTGTGTTTTAGTTTCTGCTTTTGCATATCGCGTTTGTTTGCCAGTGTTACACATAAATTTCTTGTTGCTGCTGGTTGCCTGTTAATTGTTTGCAGTTTTCTTTCACTCATTTGCATTTGGTTGCGGCATCGATTGTCGATTTATTTATGGTAAGACAGACAACGTGACTGCATTTGTGCGCCAATTCTCAGACAGCTGCTAATCAAGTGGAGGTTAGCATTTAGAGCTACTGTTCTCACGATTTATGTACAGTTTGTGCATAATTCATAAAAGGGATAAACAAGTGGCACAAGTTCCTCCAAATTAGACCAAAAGTGAAATACATTAGGGAAAATGCGACGAGTTACAAATTGTAAAGCTATTTGACCATAAAAATGGGCAACAACTCGACTACAAAAGGGGAGCGCTAGCTGTTGTGGCGACCGGACAACAACATCTTGCAGCTATTTTTCCAGTTTGGCCATGGAACTCTCGCCAGAAAGGAATGCTGTTGCCAACATTGCGGTTGGCCCAAAGAAAAGAGATATCAAGATGAATGTTGTTTCTGCAGTTGCAGAAATGTACCACAAATAAATCTGCATAAATTTCATGCTCCAAACTCGCGGATCTAGCGCCCAGCCAGGACTGGTGTCCGCTCGTTAGCCAAACAGTTGACTTCGACTGGCAGGAAAAAAAGTCGGTCAGCTGGGTTCCGCACCATTTAATTGATACCCGAGAATATGCATATATAAGCGTATTGGTATTTTCGGTTGTTCCCGGCATTAAGCCCGTTCCATGCCGTCAAGTCATTTCATTATTTTGCATTTGGCGCTTTTTATTTGCTTTAATCTGATCATTGGCTTGTAAATTTAATTTTTCGCTTGCAGGCAACGAAACAGTTAGCTGACCGTCGCGACGGTTCGAATTGGGGTCAACAGGTTTAACCAACAAGCAGCAGCAGAAAGATCTCTTCTCGCTCGATGGCTCATAATTGTCTCCATCCTTTCTTTTGGCTGTTGGTTGCACTTACTCGTTGCCGCTTGTGGGCTAATCTGTGAGGAATTCATGGAATTTGGTCTACTTATGTATTTTTAAATGTATACGTATTGCCAATAAACAAGTTTCGGGTTGGTCGTAAAGAACAGAAAGAAATAACATAAAATGGTGCAGTTGGAACTGTTGATTGCATCAAACAGCTGAGGCATAAATAATCCCATCAAATGCTCCATTAGCGTTCAAGAAGTGGGTCTACCATGTGCTTAATGGTGTGGTGTCCCATTTGGATCAAAAGTCAAAGCCATCGATCAAGCTACAAACCTTACAAAATTCACAGCTCTACAAATTAACACCACAAAAAGTTTCCGTTGTAGATGAAAACTGGAAACGAGAGATGAGCAAAGATTATGTATATTTAAATAGCATATTCGTGATGTGCGAGAAGTTTGTTCCACATTTACACGTGAAATTTATGCGTGGCCGCGTCGACGGCTGCCGTTTGTTCTGCTGCCCATTTCTATTTCTTATTTAGTCTGATGTTTGTTTATTTATATATGTTCTCCGTTAAGTAAATAGCACACATAAATATATACTATATACCTATATTGTATATACACCTGCGTTATGCATGCCACAGTTCTGTGTTTTGGATTATGCAAAACCGAATGGGGGAGCACTCCAACACTTATTTATATTTATGCAGAGGTAACTCACTTAGTGTTTGACTTGGGTTAAATATTTTTCTTTAGTTTATGGTCGATGACTGGCTCAATATTTGTGCAAAAGTATTTGAAAAAAAATCCACAAATAATCACAGCATGAAAATGAATAAATTCCTGAGCTTAAAGTGCTTATTTCGGGTTGGGCCGCTTTGGACTGAGCGGATGTTGTGGGCGCTGCTTTAAATGTCGACGTCTCGATGCTGGCCATAAAAGGCAGACTGGCAATTAGAGTCAAAACAAAAGCCGTCTCGTAGCCATGGAAATTGGGATGTCTCTTGATTACTCTGATTAGAAATGTTCTCTCACGAACCGTCGCTTTTTTTAAGTTCACCTCGATTAAGCCTTAAATGGCAATTGACAATCAAATTTCTGGTGCTCAGTTCTAAGTCGAAATTTGAAATGCTTTAAATGTTGCTTAAATGAGCGAACAAGAAAAGCTTATAAATAGACTCGGCACCTTAGATCTCGAACTCGAAGCAACTGTTGAATTATCAATTAAGATAGTCAAGTAAATAACAATTTATTTCTCAATCAAAGTAGAAATATGTTGAAGCGAAGATAAGTAACATTCCTAGAATGATCACATATTGACTTTTCAGTCAAAGATAAACCAATTGTTTTGCAGAGTACTATGAGGACTAACTGCATTTACTAAACGTCTGCTAATTTGCTACCTAGCTGGAGCCACTCCGCGGCATGTCTTCGACTCAGCCCAATGCCAACTATATATTAAACAACAACACAGCAGGCAAATTATTTTTCAGGCATTAATTAACATAAACAGTTTAATTTCCTAGTTGAAATGCTCACCAGCGGGCAGTGATTATACAATTAAACACAGACAAAAGATATCATTAGCCAAATGGCACTCGTTCCAAAAAAGCTACCCATTTGTTGGCCTTAGAGAACTCGAACTGGCCGGATGTTGGGGCAGGCGGCGGGATATTGTCAACAGGTAAGACAACAAACTTGTGCGACTATAATAACATTGACAACAGCAACAACAACAAAAACTGACCTGACAGCAGCCGACAATTAAATTGTGTAGAATTATGTTTGCCACTCGACTTGAATTGAAGAGGAGGAGTATACGTGTTGAAGGCAATATAAAGATTTCTGAAAGAAATCAACTACTTGTTTAATAGAGCTGTTTACAAGACGAATCTATCACGATTATGTACATAGATCATATCACAGCTTGAGTTTCAAGAAAACTCAAAATGATTAATAGCTGTGTGAGGGAGAGGTGAAATTAAATTCCAAAGAACACGGTGATCATGCTATTGGGCATAATGTTAGTTTTATGGCTTCTACTTTTCGCTACAGATTCCAATGGCAGACAGCATTCGAAATTTACGCTTGTAACAAATTGGCCCATAACTTGAGCTGCCATTCACTTAGGGGGATCATTTTTGTGGCCATTCAGTTAGCTGCTACTCTTTCAACATGCCACTCAGAGTAAAGAGAAATCATAATCTTCTTTTGAAGTTACTTTAATGACTCTTACCTAACTGATCTGCAACGGACAGGGTTGTTTTTTAAGACCTTGAGCTTCTTAGAAGAGACTTTGAACTGTGCATAATGTGCAAAATAACTCGAATTGAATACAAATATAAATGTGATAAAAATAATGTAACTTTAATATATTTGTGGCCTCCAACACAGTTGCATTTAATACCGCATATACAGGTCAGGAGAATAAAATAAAATGTGAGCATCTGAGTACTGAGTACAAACACGCATTTAAATTCATTTAATTGGCTTGATGTCTGCCGGAGTGCATAAAGATGTAGTAACTGAATGCTTCTACATATTTACTTCTTACTTTTACTTACATTAATTAAGGCGTCTGCAAGTGAATGCAAATGTTTGTGGAGAGGAACGCACTGCCTTTTGATTTGCTTTTAAGGGCATGAGTAGCAGCAACAAAATATTTCAAGGTTAGGTTCCCATGTCGCAGTATCGTCTTCGTTTTCATTTGCGTGACGCAAGAGGCAGGGACGCGAGAGAGGGAAAGACGCCAACTTGGCGAGTTTGTGGGTGCAGCTGCAGCAGCTCAAGAGCTGCCACAAGCAACAAAAGTCTGCAAATTAATAAATGAAAACGCATTCATTCATGCAACAACCAAATGGCGTCTGGAGTCCCAGAACGAGTTCAGGTTCGGATTCCAGTTGTTGTTCTTCCTACTACTCAAAAGGCACATGTGTTGCCGCAACATGTTGCTTCATTAAAAGTGCAGTTCCGAAAATAAAAACTTAATATGAAGAGTGAAATGTGTCACTTGCCCGAGGCTGGCATCGCATTTCAACTTTGTGTATCGCTTCCCACAGAAGATCATAACTTCAATTTATGGCCACACACGCACACTAACTTCTGGGCTGCCCGTTCAAGTGTGTTTTCCGGGCTCATGTTTGGTGTGACTATATAATTTTTGCTTAATTTTGAGTTATGTGCAATAAAAGGTTTTTATGTTGCGTAGAAATTATGTATGCTTCAAGAGCTTCTGACAGCGTTGCTCACGAATAAAAAACAACAGCTGTCAAAAACAAAAAAAAAAACAAAAAAAAACCCAAGAAAACTGAAGGAAACTGAAAAAAATAGGAGTAATAAAACCTGTTGCGTGGGATATTTTTCACAGATACATATTTTAAATTGAAGTGTCCACAGACTCCGTTTTGTGGCGTGCAACAAATTTGCATGCACCATTTGTTGGCTGTCAAACTGTCTGCCTGTTCTATTTCGACCTGGCCAAGACAGTTGCAGTGCCAGTTGGGGTTAAATTCATGACTCATGATTGTGGTAGTCCAGTATGGCAGCAAACAAGCCAACAGCAAAAAGCAGCACACGCTGTTAGCTCGAAGCCGTCTGTTCCAAATTGTGGCTTTTGGTTTTGGCAAAGAGCAGGGGCTCTGGAGCGCTTGCCGCTAGCATTAAGTCATCGTATATTGTTCACAGTCTGACAATTGTTTGCTTTGTGCTCAGCTGTTTGCTCTTTAAAAACTCTTACAACCGGTTCAGATTCAAGTCTTGACTACGTAGAACCCATAAATAATGAACACACAGCAACAATGTCACCAAATCGGCGACTAAGTCTAACTCCACGAATATTAAGCACCCGTATTTTAAAAAGATTTATGATTATTTTTAGCCATATATTTATATAGTAGAGAGTACCATATGAGAAATCAAAACACAGCACAAAAATCAACCACACCAACTAGGCACGTTAAGTCAAGCTGAAAATATGACTCAGTCAATAAGTCAATAAATGCCACAACAGAACAATTTGCCAATTTTTTGGCCAAAAAATCGACAGCAGCAGCATTAAAAATCATAACAAGTATTTTGAACATGAAAGAGCAGCCCAATCAATGATGGAAAATGTTGTACTATGAATATGTACACATGCATGTGTATGTGTTTAGTAGCATAATAATGTATTTGTATGCCAAAGTTCAAAAAGTATTTGCATTGCATTTACAGACAACACAGAAAGACAAGGAATTTGCAAATAGAAGTAGACAAATAATAGTTTATTGACATTTGAGAAGTTAAATGTGTATGTGAGTAAATGTAAGTATATATTTTTCTGTTGGAAAATATTGGTCAAAATCATTAAACATGAGTTTTGCCAAGTTTAGCCTTTGTTTTTGGCAGTAAATTACATTTTGCTTTAGTTGCTGAATTGGCAAAATCAAAAAAATTAACAAGACATAATTCATTTTGATTTTGATTTTGTGCCAATTTAAGTGTTATCAAAATGCAGTTATTTGTTTGCAACATGTGCAAATGATCTGGACTTTACTAACAATATTGGGCACGAGTTTTGCCAAGCAAATCAAATATTACGTATACGCCACGCACACAAGGACAAACGAGCACATGTACTGAATGAACTGCAGCTTGGCAACAGCTTTTGGCAATTGGCAACAATTGCAATTGTTGCAGCTGCACAGACTACTGCAATAAAAGAAAGCCAGCCAAACGCTGAGAGGCTGGACAAGGTCAAAGTTCAATGGAAAACGAGATAAGAAACCACAGGCAGCAATTATTGTCTATAGAAAAAGCGTGTTGGCAGCCCGAGGGGTTTTTGCCGCCAGCTAGTGCAGGGCAAATAGAAAATGCATCTTTTGGGCAATGAACCTGCAGGCAAAAAACAACAAAAGGTTTTGCATTAAATAATCATATATAAGTTTGTTGTGTGATTACAGCACATTCAAAAGTTGTTGAGCCAGTTGCTGATGTTGCTGCTGCCCATCGACCCGCCGGCAACTTGCATTTTTCTTTTGTTTTTTTTTTTTTGTTTTCGCAGAGCTGTGTAGAAAGTGCACATGGCGAGCTTACTGCATTTGTGGGGTGAGTGGCTCTTGCTGCCAGATGCCGGCTGCTTGCCTGCGCCTAATTAAAGCAACTGGCAACAACTGGCAAACAGTCTGGCGAACTAGTCAACCAAACTCAAGAGCCTGACAGCTGACGTCGCGACGTTGCTCGTGAGAAATGAAATCAATTGAGCTGCCATCGTGTTGCGTCTAGCGTTGGATTTGCCCCTTAAGCGAGCTCGAACACGAATTGCATTTGTCTGGGCCGCGAGTGCAACATGGTGTGGCATAATTAATCAGTGCACTCAGCATTTGAAAGTCAAAGTTTGGGGCGGTCAACAATTGAGTTGCCGTCGCTGCTGCTAACACGCCCAGCAACTTGACATTTAATTGGCATTAATTACCTGTCTGTGTTTGTACTTTGCAGCCAATAGTTGAATCCACATCTAAAACTTTCACTGTCGCATCGCCTACGCCAAAAATGGAGAGTGAACAGAGAGAGAGAGAGAGAAATAGGGGAGTGTGAGATAGAGAGAAATTTCAATTGACAGTTTCAATTAAGGCAGTGCGGTAGCGATATTATAGAGATCTCGCTATCTAACGGCCTGTACAACATCGCCAGCCATTATCAGCTTGACAGCATGCTGTTGCGACTGTTGCACTGGGCGCGAGTTTTTCAGTCGGTTTTTTTTGGTGTCTCAATTCACACGCACTGCAAAAACAGCGCCGTTGCCTGGATTTTATTATTGTTTGCTTTTTTGTAATTTCGTACATTATGTGCAATTTGCTTTAATGCACTTTTAATGCAGACAATAACAACAAATAGGGGGAGACTTGCTGACAGTTTATGGCACAAAATGTGAGTGACATTTTTCTTCATTAAATTCAACACATTGTCAACAGCGTTTGTTTAGTAGAAGCTGCTGTTGATGAATCCCTCTATTTGCCCCGCTGCAACTATGAAAATGCAATTTTCCAGTTTGTCAATCAACGCAATGCTGAAGGCATCTGAAGGCAGCTGTGGATTGTGAAGAACTCGTTGCATGTTTCACTGGCATCAAGCTATTTAAATGGCCAGCAATTTGCAATTTAGCACCTAATGATTTGCTGCACAATAAAAACCAACAGCGGCATTAATTAATAATCATATATGACCCATTAACGCTGCCACAAAGTGTTTCTAGCCCCCACGTGTGCTTCTTGCGCAAACGCATGCCACACAAATAGATACAAATATATTTTTGGATGTAACAAATTTTGTGTCTTTAAACCCTCAAACCAAAGAAAAAGCAGAAAAACAATCGGATAACGAGATAAATTTGTCTAGCTTTGTTTTGGTGAGGAGTGTAATTTTGTTACAAATGGAAAGTTTTATTGTTGCCGTCTTCAATTTCAAAAGCAAATCTCTCAGACTAAACGTTTGAGTGCAGCTGCCATTTGATGTTGTTCCCTCGTCTTTATTGTTGTTTGTTTTCCAACTGAAAATCTATTCAACTGTCTCTTCCCACTTAAGTGTTTATTTGTGTTCACATTTATGATTAGAGTGGGGGTAAAGGTATTTCAGAAAATATTTTAAAAAGAATTTTCAAAGCAAAGGCGTAAATTGCTTCAAATATTATTACATCTTATAGCCAAAGTGGCACTCCTCCCACAAGTCAGAAACTTGCATTTTCATTCTTCTGACTGCTTGCTACACTGTTCAGTACAATAACGTAACAATTTGGATACAAAATTTGCCAATTTAATTATGAAGTGATAGCAATACATTAGTTCTATTATTCATATTAATGGATTAGCAGACGTCCAACAAGGTAAATATTTATGCAGATTGCAAAAAATAAATAAACACATTGCATAAATAAACACATGGTATTTTTTTGACCAATTTTGTATGGTTTGAAGAAAATGCTAATTTCTCAACAAAAAAAAAAAGAAGTTGAACACTATGTGAAAGTTGCCAACTCAAATAAAAGGTTTGAGCTTTACCCTTTGAGTTCAATGCTTGTCATTTAAAGAGTTTCACACATTTGCTTAATGCGGGGCCAATTATGGTCCTTAATTAAATATGCAGCTAACGATATATTTTTTTAGCAGCTGTAAGGCATCGCCAATTGTTGGCAACATGTATTTGCAATCTTTGCATGCGATTTGCAGTCGATGACAATTACAATGGGAGTTGGCAATGCTTCCCGGTCTTGCCACATGGCTGTCTGGCCTGGGAGCCAGCCCCCTTTCACTTCTCTCACCTGCCAGCCGTCGTCCGGGCATATTGTTAGAGGCAGTCGCCTCGAATTACAAGTGTTTTACATGCCACCGTGCTGGCAGGTCTTCAATTGAAATCGCAGTTGCAATTGCAATTGCAGTTGCCTTCAATTATGTACAAATGCATGTGAATATGTGTGTTTGCATGTACATTTGCACTTTGTGGTAAATTATTGTTGAGCGTGGGCGCTGGAGGCGTGTCATGCCTCCTATTTGCAAGCTATTGCCAAGCATCGTTAAGCGGTTACGCATTTTTGCATTCTCTGTGAATTTCGATGGGAATATTATTGCTGGTTTAAAGGTTTTCATACCTGCGCGAACTTTGTTCCTGACACGTTTGCTGCCCGTTTATTTTTTATGGCTTCGCCTGGAAAATATGAAGCAATACATAAAGAAATAAACATTAATTTGTCATGAATAATTGCAATAACTATGACTAAAGTCAGCACAGTTCAATGCCCGGCGGGCGCATGCAATTTTGTATTTGGCCTGTGCTCGTTACTTGAAATCGAATTACCAAATGTTAAGAAACCCTGCCTCCCACCAGCACCCCGCAACTATATGGCGCCAAGGCTGGCAGCCAGCTTTAAGCAATGACCCGAATTCGATGCACGTTGCGATCGTATTTCATGACTCCCGTTGGCAATACCCGTCCTGCCAAGCGACCAGTGGTTGCTGTTTTGGCTCTGGGCCTTAGACAGGCCAAACGAGCTGCGCCGGCTGTAAGACATGGCTTATACTCGTGGCGCACAAGTGTTGGCATTTGAGAGCATTTAATCGACACCAAAGTTTCGGTGTCGTCGTCGCCACAAATTGTAATCGAGCCCCACGAGCAAAATATTTTTTTATTGTCACTCTTCTATAGAGCTGTTGACCAAGTTGCAGCCGGTTTATGCACTTGAACACTTGGCTTTTCTACCTAGTAATGTGCCAAAGTTAGGTGAGAAGAGAAAAAAAACTAGAAGTTATTATCAAGGTTAACATGCCAAGTGGCAAGTGGTTTTCTTTTTTTGCTGGCCATGAACCACCTTGTTCTTCTGACTCGTTGAACCGACTGCCCCTTCAAACGGCCGATATCACCTCAATTTGTGTTGGATTGTATACAACCACAATTAACCGCCATAACGAGTATAAATCAAACATGCAACTCCATAAATTTGCATTTTTTTCTAAGTGCTATTTAATTTATTAAACTAGTTTTTTATGCAGAGACACATAGGTGTAGCTGTGGAATTTAGAGGGTGTATTTCAACAACTAGTTATACAAAATATCACTACTTTTAATTGTTTCTCAACACTGGTTGTCATCCACTGCTGGCAACAGCTCGAGAGTCGTGTTGAAATCATGCAATTTCAGCACAAAAGTGTGTGAGTCTTTTTTTTTTGGGATTAAAGCTTAAATTCAGACTGCTAGATTATTTATAAATATATAATTCTATCTGGATTCGGGTTTTAAGACTCAAAATATTTAACACAAATTTTTTGATTCCCAAACGAATTAAAAAATTTTGTAGGATACATAATGTATTTGATTTGAAAATTTTGGAGATCGAGCAACTATTTTTCCAAAAGCTTACTTCAAAATTTATCGACTTATTTACTTAGAGGCCGCTGGAGTGTCTCAAGCACACACCTACTCGGGGTTATTAATTGCAGTGTAGTGAAGCTTTTTAATTAACTCTGGTTTCCAACAGCATGCAATGCGCAGTCAGAGAACGCAGATAAACAAAACTGGGGAGTATTACGTGGAGGAGGGGGTTGGGTTCGTGTCGATTGGTTAGTTCAGTGGTGCTGCTAACGGCGGTTTAATTGACAGTCATTTCATTTAGCACTTGATTCGGGGCTGGATCTGATCATTAACATTTTGAGTGACAGAACAGCGAGTGGGCTGCAATTAAAGCGCGCCGCGAAAATGTAAGAACTGGATTTCGATTCGGATTTGGAATTCGCAGTCGGCATCGAAATTATATGTAATTAATTGTTTGGCATTTTCTACGGCTCTCGTGCACAGTTAATGGCCCTGGGCTTCATAATAAGCACACATTGAAATTGTTACTTACCAAGAATAGTCAAATAGTGATTTGGATATACAGCAACTACCCAAAAGAAAAAAAACTAGAAAAAACAGTTCCAAATTGTATGCGTCGCATGTTAAGGAAGTCGGTTTGCCTACCTTATGTGGATTCAACAGAATTTCAACATCTCCAAATGGAGTACGTGAACCGCAATCTTTGCCAGTGTTGTAGCCCCAGCCCACTGCTGCGTGTGCTGTGGGGGGGAGGGTGATAATAAAGCAAGCACTGAAGGTCATTACCTGAAAAACGGGTTTTTGACTTGTGTCTGCACCACCAAAGTCAGTAAGCATTTAGCATTAAAATACCGTTGGGATTATGGCACTGAATATGCATGGGCGTTTCGCCTTAATAGCCAACGCTAAATGTTGCCAGTTGCCAGTTACAAGTTGCCGGTTATTCTACTAGTTACTAGTCGGAATTCCAGTTGCACGATGCCCCGCTGAAAACTGGTTGGAAGCAGCAGCAGCAACTGCATCTGCATAAATGATGCACCCAGAGAGACATTTGCAAATTGTCATTCGTCGGAATAGGCACAAGAAGACAATGACAACGAAGACGACAACAATGATGATGGAGTTGCGGATGACACGTCAATTTAACGGGCTTAAAGCCTACGCCAGGGCAACGCCTCATTGCTTGCTGATTGTTGTTGTTGCTGGCGCTTAACTGCACTTTTTAAAAGGTCTTTGGCTTGCATTAATTCGATGTTATATTAAGACATTATGTGGCAAATCTTTTTATGTTCGTCATTGTGGTTAATGAGACCTTGGATGTTAAGTAAAAGGAGCCCCTTAAATTAGCACCATACTGTGTATATATGTATATACTTATATATATATAATTAGCTCAATTACTATAAAAAAAAAACTTTTCTCACCGACAAATGGGCAACAAGTTGTAATAAATTTTGCAACACATGTACCTCTAAAAACTATTGAGATTTGCAACACAATCTTAAGTTGTAATTAAATGATAATAGTATAAGAAATCGACCGCAAACGATTACAACTTAGACAAAAGTTTGTTTTGAAAGGAATGACAGTGAGACGTGTAAATATCACAGATTAGATTATCATATATAATCAATAATATAAATGTACTTTATGCGATCGCAAATAAGCAGATATCTAACAGTTAATTACCAGTTCAATAGCGATTGTGCATTGACTCACTGCTAAGAGACATTCTCAGTTATGACTGTTCACCTGCTGTTCGAATAATTTCAGTTTACTTTTCAAAAGCATTCCCCGAATTCTACCAAGAGTCAATATATTTATACATATTTTTAGCGTTCAGCTTAACAAATTGGCTTTAGCTTCTTCCCAAATGTAACTGTGACTGTCATCAATGGATACGTAGCTATTCGGAAACCGGTTAAACACTTATAATGTGCACATTGTGGACGCAGCCGAAGTCAGAGTCAACAAGAAATTTAAGCTTTTTATGATATGTTATTTATGCGCCGTCAATGACACAATCCCCCAAAAACCCAAATGATTCTGCTGCTTTGATGCTGGTTAGCTGTTGCCTATGCCGTTCTTTTCTAACCGTTAACTGGCCATTGCAACACCATTCGAATAGCAGCCAGCAGAGTCTTTGGCCTCGTTGTTGCAGCACCCAACTGACTGCAACTTTCTACAAAAAAAAAAAAAACTAAAAACAAGTTGAGTGGCATCATTTTCTTTATGCAGCATGGCTACGCCCAAGCGTCCAAGTCCAAGTCCGAGCGCGAGTCGCCTCAGAATTGAATGCTTCAATGGAGCAGAAATCGTTTGGTAGCAAGTAACGTCGCTGCAACTTGCTGCAAATTGGGACTTGCCCCTTTTGCGCGTGCTCGTCGCATATGTCACTCGCTGTTGATTTGCTGCAAAATGTCATTGCAAATGAAGCTCAAGTTAATTTGCCTCGCCTGTCAGCCAGACTCTGGGGGCATGACCATTTCCACTTGAGTGCAACCCAACGCAATGTTAATATATGCATTAATTTTGGTTCATCCACAGAGAGTCGGGGAGTCGAAAAAGCGCAACTTAATTGCGCGCTTGGCTGAAGCAAATTGCTATTTAGTCAGACAATTAATTTGTCAAAAATAAACGGCCAACTTGGCGGCTGTGGGCTGTGTGATTAGTGCCGTAGTCGCAGTTGTTGTTTGTTGTTGCCCCGGACAGACTTTGGACTTGATTGCAGGTGGCACAACTTTCACCTTGACCGGTTGCCGCCAAATTGAAGGCAAGCATCTGCAGTATCTTTATTACTGCAATGCTTAACACAACTCTATGGCAAATACTACAAAATCAGTAAACAAAATCTTACGCATTTAATTAGATAATATCTGCCGTGCTTGTGATGTGTTCACATCACATCAGTTGTGAGGCCACAACAAAGAACTTCCCTTCACAAAATGCGACTCATTTGCGTGTTTGCCAATTTGCATTTCAAAGCTCGCCAAATTGAACAAAGACAACTGCAAAAAGGCATTGAAGAACTCCGCATTTTGGGTAGTTAATTAGCGGTAACACGTCATGATAAACATTCAAGAAATAACTATGCGAATAGAAATACGAAAGGCGCTCACAGCATGAAAGCTGAAAGCCACATGCAAAAATGTATAGTCGACCCTATGGAAATCCATATTATTGATCGAAAGTTGAACGAACCGAGACGAGATTGTAAATTGGTAGCCATGTAGCAAATAATTTTGCGCTCTTAAACAAATAGAGCCACGCACAAAAGGCAAACATTCTGCGTAGACAATTCGTGGCATAATCAATTATGAAAATGAACATGGAAATTTGTTTATACACTGCGTCGAATACTACATACACTGCTAGAACTATCGGTAAATAAGTGAATACACTTAACTTTCTAAATTTAAAATAGATGAAATGATTGTGTAGTGATGTTTAACTATCTAATTATATAATTAGAGTATGCGAATTAATGTTTATGTTTGGTGAAAATAAAACTGAATACATCAGCTGATTCCGGCAGCTAACAACTTTGCAATCATTTCTTAACGTCTACTCATTACAAGCGAAATAAGAGGTAAACAAGTAATATAATTATCTTTAATAACCCCAGAATTGCTTTACAATCAATTCTTCTCCCACTTGAGATGTTAACAATAAATCAAATTGCTATTTGGCAATATTTTGAAAGCTGCGCAAAATTTTCGAAAAAATAACTACTAACTACAAGTAGTCATTTCAGTTGTAACATTGCGTAATCATAATTTTGATCATTTATCGGAGGTGGATTGCTACCACAAAAAATAATTTTGTTCGTGGGTTGCTTTATAATAGTAGTTGACCACATTATTGAAACTTGATTAATTATGCTTTCATAAGTCGTTAACGTAAATTAGCAGAGGATTTAAGCAAGTAGGGTAAAAAAAAGTATAAGATTTATGTAGATCTACACAAATGCGCCATTTCTTCGTGATATACTTCACCATGTGATAAATACGCAAATAAATGAGATCGTGTGACTAACAACAGAGTTTTGCAAAGCGATTTAAAGTAACGTTTCCCATAACTAAACCACTATTTAAAATACTGTTTTGAGCAACAAGTTGCAAGTATTGCAGCAATGTTATAAAAGACTTAGAGATGGCTTCAAGTCAAACAGTGACAAAGGAGTTGTACATACAATGTTGACGCTCACTGTGCGTGGCAATGGCATAGTTATCATAGCTCAATGTTTGCATGCAGATAGCTGGAGGCATGTAGATACAAGCTAGATGCAGGCTACCCCTCTGGCAGCTCCCACTTAATTACGACCATGCACTTAAAAAAAAAGCAAAAGTAGCGGTATGTTTCAGTTTCATTGGCAGCCAGGCATGACGAATGGACGCATGGAATGAGGGCTGAACGGGATATGGTTGGGGGTCAGCTGCCAGAGGTGTCTAAGAGACTCTGCTATGGCATACGAATGATTAAAAATATAATATTTTAAATTTAATTAATGCAGTCGTGCACAGATCACAAGCTGAAATTTTAATTTTGTGTTGCACATAGTATGTGGCATCCAAATATTTTTTCTTGCTTTCTGACACCGCTAAATGGAGTTGTGGCTTCGTTGCCACTGCCACAAAGAAAACATTAATCAAAAGACGTCGAAAACCGCTAAACACATGGTACCCCGAGTGCACACTCCAATTGTCGCCCTCTTGGGCAGGCGCCCGCCTAATCAAAGCGCTTTTGTTGAGTGAAAATTTTCATGGTCGCCGCCTGCATGGAAATGCATATTCATTTTCGAACTGCATTCCAAAGAATGTGCCTGTGTGTGTGTGTGTGTGGTGAAACTTAAAGAGCGGCAAGTCCCCCTCATCTCTGAATACATGGCAACTTCCTCATTTAATGCACTTCCCAAACAGCAGCTCGAGCTGCGAATGAACCAATTTTAAATATATAATTAGGCCTATAACATTATGCGCTTCTGTAAGTATCTGATTCCATACACATGTGCGTGCACCCGTGCTCCCCTTGTGGCTATTATTAGTCATTCCTCCTCCCATGCGCCTCCCCCAACTGGCTACGTCTCCCTTAAGTGCTCAGTTCCGCTTGCAGTTGCTGCAGCTCTCGCGACTGATGCTGATTGAGTAATCGAGCAACTGAGCATATGAAAGTGCAGTCATTAGAATTGCAGTAACTAGGAGACAATTGCTTGGTGATGCTCGGAGGAAAGTGATCTCACCTTATGAGCAAAGCAATGCTAAACAATTCTTGAGCCGGAAAAGTTCACCTAATTGTAATTGACAGCATCCTGCAAACGTGAGCGACAAAACAGGAAGATTAACAAAGATATATTTTAGATATGCGTTATAACCATTTAGCTCAATCGCTCCAAGCAGCTGAATCTTGATATTCTCTTAGTTGTTTAACTAACAGCTTCTGTTTAACTAACATCATATTATTAATACTTTTTTTTTCTTGTAAAATAAAGATGCTCTTTCTGACATCCTTGATATATAGGTTGTAGAAACGCATCAGAGAAAAGAAATCTGAGAAAAACAATGAAATAAATTATATTCAATAGAAAGAAAAACAAAGTAGTCTTAAATCATTGTGATATATCAAAAAACGAACATTAGCTAAATAAGCCAACGGAGTTGGCTTAAATAATGATAATGCTAAACTGTTGCCCTAAAGTAGCTCATTAACTTAAATCGATTCACAATAACATTATTATGCCATTAAATTTACAGTACATTATACACTCATAACTGCACTCACTGAGCCATGCGCAAAAAGACGGCAATTTCTATTATTTGAATATGAAACTCGTCCGTTCGAATTGATGACATAAGAGTGTGTGTAATGTTCATCGCCGTTCATTGCCATTGCTTTCACTACAAGTACAAACCGGCATTGTTGTAGTTGTTGCTGTTTTTGTTGTGGAGGCTCGCTTAACATTGGCCCCTCGTGCGTTTAACATTGAATTAGCAGCGCCCACGTCTTCAACTGTTCTCCTCTGACCACGCATTCATCTTCGACCTTAGCCTTCGCAAAAGCAGCCAAACAAGAGAAAATTTAAACAAAACCAAAAATAAATAAATAAAAAAAATATATAAATAACACAAGGCACATGCAAAAGAGTCGCATTATCATAATATTATTAGATATTATCCCCAGAGGCAGCCACACGAGCTCTTAAGCAATTCTGTTTTATTTGGCTTGTTGTGCACAGCTAAGGCTGAGGTTAATGACAGTTAAATGTTTTACAAATTTTAGTCAGCTTTTTGCTGAATTTGCTGTTATTACTACACTAGCGAGATATATATTTGATTGTGGATGTTTATCTGTGGGCGACCCTTGACCTCGTCCCATTGCAAAATTAGCCATTTGCAGTCGGCAGCTTGTTGCTGTATTTGTTTTTCTTATTTGGTTTGTTGCCTCGCGATATTTGCATATAGCTGTACAAACCGGTCAAGAGCAAGAGGCATAAGACATTTATGGCCGTATTGTTCAGCTTTGGATATGCTACAAAAAAAAACGCCGTTGTTTAACGTTTTTGGGATGAAAAGGGATGAGCTCAAGACGCGTTTTAAATGCAAAACTTTGAGCGAAGCTATTTTCTGCTCATCGGAAACATTAAGATGATGATGTATTCAGATACAAACAATGTGTGCATGCATATTTATATGCACACATGACCTTTGGCTGTAGTTGAAGTCAAAGCCGTCTCCTTGTGCATTGTTTATTTGCTTGCATGTCTGGCAGTATTTGGTTTGTTTAGCCTTTGGCGGTGGGAACAACTAAAACCGATTTAGACACAAGGCACGCATGCCGTAAATCAACCGAAGCCAACACCATACTATGACGATGCCCAAAAGGCCGCCAAGAAATTACAGACTTTGATGTTCTCTTTCTAGTCGTGGTACTTAAATATTGATGGCCTCCACTGGCTGGCTATTGGCCATTAGAGGGCAAGCGTATTAAAGTGTAATAAACGCGGAAGGAGCGGTCATTATACAAATTATTGTAATAATAAGTGTGTAGCGCAACGAGATGCAGATGCCAACGTATCCCATAGATACATAGATGGATAGATGCGAATGCAAATGCAAATGCAGTCACTGTCGTAGCTGAGCTTGAGTTACTCCCAGCAGTAGCAATTGAAAACATTCAAGTGCCAGCTGATCTGCATAAGTGAACGTCACGTAACAGATACGCAGTTAGCTGGCAATGTATCTGTATCTATGTATGCATGCAGACATATGCATCTGCAAGAACGCAGACGTCGATGGCCGTTACGGGGTCGTTCATCTTGATGGGAGCGTGGAAGCGTTTTGATGACTGCCTGTCTGTAATGCGGAAAGCGCGTAGCACGCAAAAAAAAAATCGTTGCAACTATCTGTGAGATATTCAGTGCGTTAGGCAGCTAAACTGCAATAACCAAGTCACACACATATTACACACACACATACACACACACAATGATTGCCATTGAATCTATGGCGTTAAGCGAACGCTTAGCTTGGCATAATTTTCAGTATTTTAAAATGAAACTCGGCAGCCGGCCTGCGCTATGTACAAACATACTCACAATAATCATAATAATGAGCAGGAAGTTTGAGCAAACACCCAAATCGGCTTATAGTATTATGAGTCAGTGTTATGTGACAGAGAGGCAGACAGACATAGAGTTAGTCAACAAAACCAAAATTGAATTTAAGCCAAGATGCTTTGGCGATAATTAAATGCGAAAACGGTTACAAGGTAATTATAGTCACCTTAATTGAATTGCATAACTAAGTCTGCATTTGGCTTACAAAAAGTATCAATTACATTTTACACCAATTGGAACAAAATCAACAAATTTGTTCAAAATCAATTTTTCTTACTTTAATTATTAATTATAAATCGCTCATGAATACTGTAAGCAGGTCGCAACGCTTTATGTTGATGTGTGGCAAGCGGAAGCTTGAGCTTACAAATTATTTAGTTTTCATCGTGCACATATTCGGATGAGATGAGATTTTCATAGCGCCGTCTGCGGAAGTCGACTCAAAATTGGTTGCCAGTAGCAGTTGGCAAACGAGTTTTCAATATATAATTGCGCAAAATTGTAATTGTGCTTGACTGTTGCGTACGCTGACTCAAAACGAGTCGATTTTTCATTTTTCAATTTGTTTTTCTATATATATTTTTTTTTTCATAATTGGCTGTGGCAGCTTGTGAGAAAAACCAATGCTCAATCTCTCATGTGGGCATTCATTCGATCATATGTCATGCAATGGAGCCTAGCTGAAACCGAAGCTCAGATATGACTCAGCGGAAAGGGTTTAGATGGAGCTGCGAGGGAGGTGCGACAACTGCAGCCCAAAGCTTGTAAATAAGTTTGTAATTGATTTTCTATTAGGTTTCTCTCAGTTTTCATACTGTTGCAGTTGAATTGATGCGTAATATTTATTGATTTCACTTGGTTGTTGCAATACTCATAGGCTAATGATTAAAACTTTAAATCAAAGTCCATAACACATTTGGCAACAGAAGTACAACCTTATACAAGTCAATATATATGTTTGAATTAAAACTGAATTGCAGTTCACAGATATGCTGCCTAAATTGCTTATACAGGTGGCAAGAAATTAGCTATATTCCCCGTAATAAGACGACTTGTTTAAAGCTTGGTTAACAAAATTGCTTGGGCATGAAATACTAGCTGTTTTTGTGCATTTGGAGTCAAGTGGGGGTTTTGTAATACACAATCCAACTAAATTACACAATCGTATAAGAAATGTTTGCCAGCGGCTAGCTGCAACCACACCAACTACATATGCTATACATATCTCTATGTATGTATATATATATATAAGCAACCACCCCACACTTTCATATATTCAATGCGCATTACTGGCTGCAGTTGAAAACTACTTTCAAATTGTTTTCACTTGCCGCTAACACACCTTTAAATTTTGCCCACCTACCAACATGACCAGGCAAAGACACTGCCCTCTCCGATCGCAAGCTGTCCAACCACCACCCACTTTGTGGGCTGTCAACGGGAGAGTGAAATATTTAGAATTATCTCAGGCGAATTTCGAAAGCATCGCCAAGGCTAGCTCAGCGGACGGGGCGGTGGAAGAGTTGGCTGCACGTGCTGCACCAGCAACATGAATCACGCGATCGATTCGAAAGGAGCCACTAAATCATGAGTGGACAGACCCGACGTTCGATTTGCAGTTAAAATTGTCGGTAATCTGGCAAAATAAAAAAAAAGTAATAAAATAAGAGCTTAGACGAAAGGAACGTGACTAAAAAGGATTTACACATGGGCTATAAATCGCAATTGGCGGCAGCCCTGCAACAAAAAATCGCTATAACAAAAGCTAATGTCGGCAATCAGCGTTGTTTTTCTTATTGATTACTCGACTTTATTTGTGCCGTCCGTCTGTCTGTCCGTCTAGTCGGAGCTTTACTGTGTGTATGTCTTTCTTGACTTTTGTCGGCTTGCAAAATCGTGGCTTGTAATTATTGGCCATTATTATGGGGTCTAAATGTGCGCTCCATTCACCAATAGCCGGAACTGTATCATCGACGGTGCTCGCTCTGGCCTGGACTGGCCATAGTCTGAACTAGGAAACCGGCAAGCACGTTGTTGTTCACGCTTCAATGAGTTAATAATCAATGCGGCTTGGTTGTTGTTTTAACAATTATGCGATTCAAATTGCAGCAAGTGCAAAAATGAATTCAATTAGAAACCGGACAGACCGCAGCCTATTGCCAGACAATTTACCAATACCTTGGACATTAATTTTCATATGCAAATTACATCTGGTTTTTACTTTATGCTAAACAACGCATCGATGATCGGAAATTCTTGCAAAAATGTACTATTATCGAGAGCTAGAGAGAGGGAGAGATACATATGAGAGATAAAAACCTGTTGGCGGCTCCTTAGTCATCCAGATTGCGACAAAAATTATAATGAGCAGCGCTCTCAGCGACTCTGAGGCAAGTTTAGACGTGTGAAACGGCGATGAAATCATGCAGACAGACCACGACCGCAATTCAAGGTTAACAGGCATTAGTAAATATCGCCCAAAAAAATAACTCTGGCAGCGCTAACTTGTCATATTGTAACCAAGGCTCAAAACAGTTTGGCAATTAGCCAACGCCAACAATAACTAATGGTAGTAGCATAAGGCAGCTCAACAAGTAAAAGTTGACAACTTAAGAGAGATCGACTGAGCGATACTCTGTATTAAGCACTGCTTGATTGCAACACGAATATTAACATATATTTAGATAGAAAAGCGTTTTGTCTGAATACATTTGCATTAGTAACGAATTCAAATCACAAAACGACACCGAAACTATTTTTTTTCTCTTTGCCATTGGGCATTAATTGATACCTTTAACATTAATTAGATCTGGCAGTTTGTTTCATTTATATTCGTTTTATGATCGCTAATGCTCAACGCTGCATGATTCATTGAAATCGATCATACCTTATTTACTGCAGGGTACACAAATTGAAAGCGATTTCTTAGGGCCAGCCAAGCAAGACCAAAGCGATACAGACACACCACATGCAGCTAACATATAAAATCATATATATATAAATATATATATTTTTATATATTTGGTTTAACTGAAGTGCAGGCAATAAACTTTACGTAAGCAACTTATTTCATCATGGATTAAAGGCCCAAAAATGACGGCTCAGTTTTTTGAGATATATATTTATGACAGTTTGCGGTCGCCTGCTGTCAGTTGTGTCAAATGAGTATCTATCGACACAATTCGTTGACCCACATGTCGATGTTGGGTCGCCCATTAGGGGGTCATTAAAGAGAGCCAAGATCTAGCAGATTAAACTGCCCGGGAGGGGATAAGCGTACATCTGATAGCAGACCAAATTGCCGTAGAACGTCAGGCATTTTAGCCGATGCTTGGAAGCTAGAAGCATAAAACGCGTTAAGAATCCGTTTACTGTTCTTCTTGATTGACATGCTAAGATGCGGCACTCAGATTGTATCTGCATTTGTAAATCTCAATTTGTACATGTGTATCTATCGGTATGTGGTATGTGTGTGTGTTGCCTCAACCTCATTTACAGTTGTGTGGCGGCTTTTGTCTGGGTGGCTATGCGGGCCTTTCTCAATCGGCTCTCATTGTTAGCGTCGGCATATATGGCAGCTGATTTTCTTCCGCTTTTAACGGTTCATAATTGAAATTATAATTCAATTTATGCTCGCTGCCTTGCTTTGTTTGCAACACTTTGCAACACTTTTTCAATTATGTTCAGTGCACATTAGAAATTGTCTGGTCGCCTCGAAAGTGTTGCCAAGAGTGAAAGATGCAATCACAGATCCAGCCACAGATACAACGTATATATATATACATATGTATCTGCAGTTCACTGGCGTGTTTGGCTCTGCGCAAATAAATTCGATTTGATTGTGGGTTTTTTTTTATCTTGGTTTTGGTTTGTTTGTTGTTTAATGTTTAATTTCATGCGCATACACGGACTGCCCCACTAGTATTGAAAATAAATGAAAAAAAAAACGCAAACCATTGAAATTGTTTTTACTTTACAATGGAGTCTGTTGCAATTAAGAACGCTTTCATTTTTCACTTTTCATCTCGTTTCTCATTCAAGTCGAAAATTGGAAAAAAAAAAGTTTTACTTCATGTAATTGAATTAATATTAGCACACACACAATATTGTACACGAATATCTATATTAATGCGCCATATACACAATATGTATATGTGAAAAATGCTATAATAGTATTGAAAAGTAAACCTATCAGCGGATTTATTAATTTCAATTTGTATTTTACATTTTCCCTTAGGCTAACTTGTCCCAAAACTAATTGTGTAGACAGGAAATTTTTTCTTTTCTTCGGCTCTGCTCGAAAATCTTCAAGTGTGCGAGCTATTTTCAAAAATAGATACGAAAATGCCGGCATTTTGGGGTCGAGCGGTTGTGTGTGCGAGTTTCCGAGTATTTTATGTATTTTTTGACTGTGGCGACTGTGGGGCGTCAAATAGATCCAAATCAATGCAATTGAGAATTTTTCCATCACTCGCATGAATTTCCAAGTGCAGTTCAACTGATAAACGTGAAGACAATCGCTACTATAACCATAATGAGGGTCAGCCTCGGGGAACTGGCTACTCACAAGAGATTCTCCACAATTATTTACAATTTCATATTGATTTGTTTGGAGCGTCCTATTTAGAGGGGGGACTGGGTATGGGGGCACTTCAATTATCAGTCGACGCATAATTAAGTGCATGGCCTCCTCGCTTTGACCTCGAGCTGACATAACACAACAGCTCTGCGAGCAACGGACGCTGTCCCAAGCTGCACGCGATTTGCATGCGTTTAAAAACGCTTACGCAAGAGACGCGCCCAAATAGAAAGTGTCGCGACACATTTGTGTGCCATAAATTAAGCAATTTAGTTTTACGATAGACGCTTCAAAATCGTGGCTCAGCACTAATGTGGGTAGCAAGTTGTTATATTTGACAATTATTGATGTCCAAAAACAGGTGCTGCAATTTTCCACCAACATTTTGTCCACTTCTTTCTACCTTTCAATCACGGCCCGAGCTTAAAGTATTTTGATTAATTTGTCGTCTTTGTCTTGCTTGTCTTTTGGCAATCAACTGTTATGCGTTTTTAATGCCACTTTGTTATAAAAAAAAACCCCATATATGTGAATATATACGTATATAATATGCATATAAATCACATGTTTGCATTGCGCATTTAACAATTTTGCTGCGTTTTGGAATTTTGCATTTTGTTTGAATTCGGTTTTAATGTTACTTTTGTTTTTGCTTTTGCAAAAAAATATATAAAAAAAGAAATAAAAAAGAAAACTTTCTCCGCCGCTTGTCGTGCAAACTTGACGCACAAAACGAAACAAGAAAAATAAATAAAAAAAATAAGAAAGAAAAAGAAATGTACAACAAGCAGATGATTTACAGCGCAAATAATAAAATGGTCATTGTGGGCTTGGAGTTATTTGCCAAAGAGTCAGCAAGACTCGACAAAAAATATACAATTAAATAAACAACTAACCTCAAGTGTGAGACAGGAAATTCAACTTTGCACGATATATTTACTCGATCGAATTTGATTCATCACCTACAACAACGATGAGATAAGATGAACTAGTTATTTCTTATCTAGCTGCAATCGATCACGTTCTCTTCGCCAAACATAATGCACTTTACTGTCCGAGCCGTCCGCTCGAGCTGATAACAAAAACGAACGCGTTTTTGGCGCGATTTTAAGTGCAGCGCATGCAAAACGAGTAAACTACACAAAATGTGTTGTGAAGTCAATTCACGAACTGCAATTACGAGCAGAGTGTTAAGTATTAGATGTACTTTGCTTATGTAAACAACAAACCAATGCAATAAATGTAAATAGTTGATAAACAATGAAAAACCAAAGCAGCAAACTTCACAAAAAGTGCGTGATTTGAAAATGCTTAGAGCCAAGAAAAAGCAACAACAAAAATAATAAAAAAAAAAGTGAAAAGTTGTGGCGTTTTAATGTGCATAATTATTTTGAGTTGGGCTCACTTGAAATTTTTCTGCGTAACTCTTGGGCCAGTGCCGGTTCCTGCTAACTGAGTTAGCAATGTTAGAAAATTTGTTTTGAAAAAATTCGTGTTAAAATGCAGTTTTTTTCTACAAGCTTCTTTATGTGTTTGTTTTTGTTTGCTATAATTTGCCTTTGTGTTTTTTATTTTTTTTATTTAGCAACTTTAAGCATATTCCAAAAGGCATTTAAATGTAAATATGAACATTTTTCTTTTTGTTTTGGCCAGCGAATAGCTTTTGTGAAAGCGTCTGCTATTTAAATACAATTTGAAAATATTGTTGTTTTTGTTGTTATTACTGTTGTTGTTTGTCAGCCAGCCAAAAGTTAATAATGTTATATATTTGTCGTAGTGCCCATCAATGATGATCAGGCCGATTATTGGCATGGCGAACCTCTAAGAAAAAAACCCGTTTCTGTGGCAAATATTTGTTGTTGTTGTTTTTCTACTTTGACATTTTCCACATTGTGTGATGAGTGTGCTAGCAATTTCTTTTTGGAGAAACACACACGTTCGGATCATCGTCTTTCAATGGAATTTTTTACTTATGTTGTTGCTCCCGAAGCTGTTCTTTCATTCATAAGTTTAATTGCAATGGTTAACTGTTTTTTTCTGGCTAAGTGATAATCGCTTCAGCAGCTGCCACATGCTGAGAGAGAGCGCTGGTGGTAAAGGTCAAATGCCTGATTTGAAAGACCCTTACCACCCAGCAAGTGAAAGGATTTCAAAGTTTGAAACACTCTCTCATCGATTATCATTTCAAACATGTAAGTTAGAAATGCCTGAGTCAATAAGCATTACGGATAGATATAATTAAATTGGTTTAGGGCTATCATTTAAATCTTTTAAGCTTTTTAATCGTTTAATCACTTTTAATGTCAAAATCGAATTACATCAAAATGCTTTCATTCATTATCATAGCTCTTTTCTAATCCAATTTCTGTTTTCCAAGTGATTATTACTTTTTCATGAATTCCATGCCCAACATAGGTATTGCTCTCATAAATCGGTTTTCGGAGATTTGCTTAATTTACGGCAATGGAAAATTTTGAACCATCCTCAATTGGACATACTTTGTAAACGCATTTAATATAAGGTATTATTACAAAACCACGCTCATATACAATTTTTTTTTTTATAATTTAGCCCATTTCCGTTGGAATATTTTGAATTTTTGCTGTCATTTGGAATATTTATACAAAATACTTAAATTTTGTTTATGTTTTGTGAGAGAAATATGTTCAACTTACCCGCTGGGAGTTTATGCAAAACGGCGAAAAAGTATTTTAAAAAAAAATGGGTGAAAAGAATCCAAAATTTTACTGTGTCAGCTTTGGCAACACACAAAAATGTGCCAGACGGTTGATAATTTTCCAAGAAATTCTAGACGTGTAGTTGTTGTTCACTGAGTGCGGTTTTTTATTTGTTTTATTTTATTTATTTTTTGGTTTTGTTTTTTTAAATGAAATATGAAACCGGCAGCCCAAGCACGTTAAAGGTGCTAAAAATGTTGTTGTCAGCCGACTTTTATTATGAAATTGCAGTCAAGAGAGAAGTTTTCAGAACTTTTCAAAGACTTTGTTAACTCTATGCCAAAGTTGGCCAACAAGTTGTAGTAGTTGTTGTTGTTGGTATTCAATACGTAAGCTTGTTAACTCGTTTCCAAGCTCTAAAAAATGAATCCATAGGCTCAGCTCGATCCCTTGTAATTGTTGTTGTTGCTGTTGGTGTATTTTACACGACGCGTTGCAGTTGTTGTCGTTGTTGTTGCGGTTTTAGGTGACTGACAGACGGCAGCGGCGGGGAATTGGCAAGGGGAGTTCCGGTATTCGTATCGATTACAATGCGTTTGCAGTCAACTTTTTCTTGCTTAAACCTCTTACTGTTACTGTGGCCGGTTAACGTTTACTTGGAATTCGTATTTAATTGAATGGGTATTTGATTAAAAAAACAAAAAACAATATGAAGTCAACAAATTCGTAAGTATCACTTGCACATTCTTTATGTTTTTGTAAGCTAATATTATTTTCTAGTTAATTTATGTCGTTGTGTTGATTTTTCTCGATTGTTGTTTGTTTTGTGGTGTTTTTTTCTTGTGTCGTTTAGAAAGTGGGTTAAATTAAACGGCGCGTCTTGGCTACGCTTCATGCAAATTATTATTTTTTTTTGCATGCACAGATTTCGCGCTTGTTGAATCTTGTTAGATCTGTGATTTATTTCGATTTCTTGCAAATATCATATTCATTCAACTTTGTAATCTTGCGTTGCTTTATCTCTCGCTCTTCTCTCACTTCGTTTCCTTCTGTTATGTTCGCAACTGAGTTATTTACAACTTGATATTCCGCTTGAGACGTTTGCACTTCTTCTCGTTTCACTCGCAACTAAATGGAAATCGACCGATCACCGTGACTGCGACCCGAGATACGATCAAGCTGCAGAAGTGGCTTCGTGCACTCTTCTCTTCTTACTATTGTTGCTTTCGAACGCACAGGTGAGAGCCAAAGACACGAACTCAATGCCGACTTCAACAACGAATCAGCAGCACAAAGAGCAACTCAAAGCAAGCTTGCAGCTTTTTAACGGTTTCCTTTGTCACATACGTGCGCTCTCCGAAGCGACTATTCAAGTTATCCGCTCGCAGCGCAAGAAAACAACAAAAGCAAGCAGAACAATTTGCTTGGCCATCAAGTGATCGTTGGTGGCTGCATTCAATAGGCACCGGTGTGACCAGCATCGGATAAGAAACAAATATCATATATATAACAAAAAATACTAACATGGGTATTACCGGATAAACTCCATTCAAATACAAGTACAATTAAAATTGCTTACACTTTATGCCTCTTTTGCTTTCGGGCATATAAGATTTGATCGAATTCCTCACCGAAAGCTTTCACAATTGCCGCATACTTTATTTGTATTCGCTTAAACATGAATTATATTTAATTGCTCACCACTTAACCCCTGAGCTATTCAAATGGAATTACAAATTCAAATCAGTTGGTCAACCGATTGCCCTTAAACAGCAATCAGCTGTTCATATTCGATAACTGCTTTTCAGTGTTGTTAAAATGTAACCCATCAGGTTGTTGGTCATGATGCGCTAAAAATTGTCGCACTTCTGTAAATAAATTGGTTTTTTTTTTAAACAAATAAATTAGAAAATTATAGAATTATAAAGGAAAAGCGTAGAGTAACCTCGGAACTATAAATTATGTGAAACTGAACGCAAGAAACTTGACGCAAAACTAGTTCAGTGCTCAACAAGTTCCATTAAGCAGACGGACTCGGTTTCTTGAACCGATAACTTATCTGCTGACGCTCAAATAAATATAGTGAAATATGCATTATTTGATGCCACAATAATAAATCATTATTAAATTATTACCTGCATGTTAAACAAAGTAAGCATATGATATTATAGAAAGTTGTTATACTATTGCTAAGCTGTTTCTCGTGTGTTTCCATAATCTGAACAGCTGTAAACAATTTATTGCAGTTTTAGTATAAAATGACTGACATTAAGGAAATCGTTGTTATTGTTAAATGGAGTGGCAAGGAGTACCCCATTGCCGACCTAACCGACCAGGATACAGTTGAGGTGCTGCGCCACGAAATCTTTCGCAAAACACAAGTGCGGCCGGAACGCCAAAAATTACTGAATCTGAAGCACAAAGGTAAGTTCGAAATTGCACAAAAAGGATTTATATATTATCGCCAACTATAAATCGAACGTCTTATATTTATATGCAGGCAAACCGGCAGCCGACAATATAAAACTACATGCCCTCGAGCTTAAGCCCAATTTCAAGCTGATGATGGTTGGCTCCACGGAGGCGGACATTGAGGATGCCTGCAGTCTGCCCGAAGACATTGGCGAGGTTATCGATGACTTCGACGATGCCGAGGAGCGGGAGGAGTCCGTCGAGAATTCGGCCGTCTACCTGGCCAAAGTGCAGCGTCGCGTGCAACATTATAAAATCAATGAGCTGTCGCCACCACGAGAGGGCAAGCATTTGCTTGTCCTGGATATTGATTATACCCTTTTCGATCATCGTTCGCCCGCCGAGCAGGGCACGGAGCTGATGCGTCCCTTTTTACACGAGTTTCTCACGTCAGCGTATGAGAACTACGATATAGTGATCTGGTCGGCAACCAGCATGCGCTGGATTGAAGAGAAGATGCGCCTGCTGGGCGTCGCCAATAATGATAGCTACAAAATAATGTTCTACCTCGACTCGAATGCCATGATCTCAGTGCATGTGCCGGAGCGCGGCGTTGTCGATGTGAAGCCACTGGGTGTCATCTGGGGCCTGTACAAGCAGTATAGCTCGAAGAATTCGATCATGTTTGACGATATACGTCGTAATTTTATGATGAATCCCAAGTCTGGACTCAAGATACGTCCATTTCGACAGGCGCATTTGAATCGCACCAAGGACAAGGAGCTGCTGAAACTATCCAACTATCTCCGCCAGATTGCCTTGCACTGCAAAGACTTCAATTTGCTAAATCATCGCAAGTGGGAGCACTACGAACCGAAGAAGAACTCTTAATAGGCACTTTACAAGATACGAGTTAAGCACTTTATGCTATAAGATTCCCTTAATTTGTATTCCATTAAAATAATTTTTTAACGCACATTTCACATAGTTGTTAATTAGAGCGTGTATCCTCCCTGATCAGCCCAGTGTACGCGTCTAGCCTCCAGATACTCCTCGTGCAGTCGCCGTCGCTCCTCCTCCAGCTTGGCCAGGCGGCGATAACGCTGCAGCACCATGCCACAGCCGAACAGCAGCGCCACCTGACAGATCAGCCAGAGTATGAAGAGCGCAATCAGCAGGCTCTGATTGATGCAGATGTTGTCCAGATGCAGCTGATCATCGATGCCAGCAATGAGCAGCACTCCACGCTCCCCATACAGGAAGCTATTGCTATTAGTTTGATCCGGTCCATGAACGTGCAAATTATAATTGAGGGGCAGTTCCATTTGGGAGGCAGTCGCATTCAGTGTGGAATCCCGCTGCACATCCATAACAGTCGATATATAAACGGGATTCTGCACCCGAAGCTGTTCCAGCGGACCTTTGGGCCGTTCCAGTTGTCGCTTGCGTCGATGCCACAACCCATCCGAGGATGTAAGGCAATTGGTGGGCGCACAACGCTGCACACAGAAGCGTATCTTGACATCAAAGCTAACATTGGCAGTGCCGGAGAATTTGAAGGCATGGAAACGTGAGCGCAACATGTTGCGGGATTGGGTGCGCACACGCTCCAGCGCTGGGAACACACTCGCATCTGTGGGACAACCGCGCTCATCAATCAGCAGCACATAATTCTGATTGTCCTGTGACTTGGCCACCAGCGAGGTAGCACGAAAGTCCGGCAACGGTGCCAGCTGCAACTCCAGATGCTCACCGAACTGATCCGCGCTGTATTCCGCAACGATTTGCAACTCCAAATTCTGGCCAATCTGCACATCGCTCGTTTCGTGCTGCTGTGTGTGATCCACAATTTGTAAAGTGATCCTCGGTTGCGGATGCGGGTCAGCAGTGCTGCTGTTGTAATGAACCACACCCTCCAGAGGAAACATGCTTGACCCACAGGAAGAGTTGAGGTAAGAATTTTGTTACCGAAAAGGTTCTTTGCTGAATGTACTTACTGCTTTGCATATTCCACAGAGGACTCCAATGCAATGGCACTGGGCACCTGCTCCGAGGCATCTGTATTGCTGTCACCAAGCATAGCCGTCGCATTGTTGAGGATGCAACCGACTTTGATGAGACGATCCCCTTGCGTCTGCACATTGGCATTGTTTTGAATGACGACCAGTGCGGATATGAAGGTCCTGTTAAAATATTCACACCATCAGACGACATGGAAAATTGCTACAAAATTAGACTCCTTACCTGTGGTACGAATGGGTCATCTCGTAGGCGCGCAGGATACCGCATCGATTCTCCTTTGGCTCGCTGCCAATCTCCAGGCGCAGCAGCAGGCTCTCATTGCCGCTCCCGCTCACCTGGCAATTCTTCGAGTGCATACTGGCGTACATCCTGCCAGTAAACCAATCCTTTGGCTTGTAGCGAATGCTCATCTCATCGCGTGTGCAGAACACCTTCACTGTGTACCAGAAAGGATTGCTAGTATGAGTCGATATAGTTGGAATTGCGTTTCTTATATGTTTAGTATTATGTAATCCAATGAGAGTTATAATTATAAATATTATATATATCTGTATATCTTTACATATCTATTGGTGCCATAAGAACTATAAAATCTTGTAAGAACCATTTTATTTTATAACTATATGTACATATATATTATAATCTCAGACTATCTCTTTATATACTTTGTATAAAATAATTGTACCTATAATATTGCTTCCTATATACAAAATCAAAAGGTGCAATAAGTGGATGACTTTCCTGTCAAACAAAAATCCGTATAATATAATATTATACACCTTTCATATGCTGACAAGAGTATTCAGTCTTCACTCAATTTATTGCTATTAACTCACCATCGAGACACTTAACGCGTCGCATGTAAATCGAGTTGTCGCGCAGCTTAAGGCTACGAGGTCCGAGGGATACAATGTCCTCGGAGTGCAGCAGGCACTCGGAGCGAGTTAATTGATTCAGATAGTAGAATGAGATGCCCTGGCAGTAGAACTGGGACTCGCGGGTGCAGAGCGCCTGACACTGCAACACAAAGCAAACGGTCATCAATCAATCAAACATACATCGAATCGATTGCAATCATAATGCGAGACGGCTCAAGCGCTACACAGATGACTGAAGGGCCGCACCTCTTTCTGGGTTAGGCCCAAATATTTGGCTTCCGCGTAGATGAAACTGCTGTTGGCATACAGTTCGTAAGAGCAATTGTCGTTCGCCATGGGTCGCTCATAGCACTGGTTCTCCATGTACTCCTCGTCGTAGGGAGCCGCCCGGAAAGCCTCCGGCTGTATGGACTTGTCCTTGTCACTCAGCGTGCAGCGGCCGAGGGTAAGGTGGGGCTTCTGAGAGTGTTCCCCATTGCGAAACCTGCAAGGGATGGAAGCATTAAGAACCCAAACAACTGATGTTCCGGATAAGTTACACATTGTATCTCACAATGATTTATGACTTCACTCCTCAGCAGTGATATCATCATAATCGAATGAAAAGCATTCGCATTAAAAATGCATAACAAAGGCAATTAATTTATTTAAGCTGAAACAGAAACAGAAACAGAAATAGCAAACAAACTGTCAATTTACCGCTCACGATTGTTCCGATACGATGGCGCAAACGAGGCGGACAAGCATTGGAATTGCGTTTCAAAGAAACATCTCTCGGCGCACTCACGACGCGTGACCAGCGTCGAAATTGTCTTTTTGCCATGATATACCAAACTGTTGCCCGGAATTTTGGTCAGCGCCCAGCGTCGACCTTTGCACGCATCGGGAACTGCATGATGAAGAACAAAACACACATAGAGTTAATCAAGGTTGGGAACGCCCTCGCCACATCCGGGCAATAATACGAACCCCGCAAACAGGTCTTCTCATAGAACATGGCCTCGGCATCCGCCACCAGAGGCAGTTCATCCGCAATGGCCAAGTAGCGTGCAGTGCGCTCAAAATATGAGTAGCCGTAGCACTCATTCGTGTCCAGCAGATGCACATACGCAATGCAGTCCGGATCCTCATTACAGCTACGCCAGCAGACCTGGCTTGCAGGCTGCTGCTCGTCATCAGCGTCATCATCCCCCAATCTGAAGTTGCCACTGCGTCGATCACGATCTTTGAAATTGCTAGCAATCGGTGGCGCGTAAATTAAATTCCGTTCACTGAGGTAATCGAGCGGCGGTCGAAATCCGACAATTTTCTGCAACTGCAACTGATGCAGTGGACACTTGAGCAGCAGCGCATCTACAAATATAAATATAAATAGTTGTGGGAAAACATACTTAGACTCACATTCGTTGAGCTTGAAGGCTTCAAACAAATTCCACAAATTGCTAAGCACTTAGCTTGATTATGGCATGTGTATATTATCTGAGCCATATAGATACATATATACATGCGATTGTGCATATCAATTTCACATACACAAATTGTGCAGGTTATTCCAAGTACGAGTATTCTGAATCATCGGTGCGAATAATTTCAAATATTTATGCATAACTAAACAATTAGGCATCTATTTGAGAGAATCAGACAACTACTGCATCAATTTAATTGAGCGTATATAAATATATATATGTATGCATCTCTTTCCTTTGCTTTTTACTCTAGGCATTTCAGAGAATTTATTTAAATCAATTAATTAAGTCATGTACTTCCCTGTCTAGTTTAGAGTTTATGTAAGCTGTTAAACAATAGTTAATATCAGCTGAGACTCATCATCAGACCCGTTTTCGCGCAAAACTGAAAGCCCCATTCCACGCCCCCAACCCCACACCCCCCACAACATGTCTCTCTTTTCAGCACTCTATTGTAAATTGATCTGTGCTATTTTGGTTTTTTACTCAAATGCCAGTGGCTTTTTCAGTTTACCCATGCAATGCAAATTTCAAGTGCAAAAATAATTTATTAAATGCATCACGTCAGTAAAGGCGACAAAAATAAATTGTGATTACGCCTTTGCTAGAATTTAAGACACCCTGTAAACAAACGCTTGGCTTACTGTGTCAATGAAGGAATTGCGAATAATAAATTCATTACATTTGAACTTTAATAACTTACTATTTTTACTGAACTCAAAAATACCAATTAAGAAATAATATATTCATCAATTCTATCCTCAATTAGATCGCATTTTTATTTGAAGCAAAGATTTACCTCGTCTTGTGAGGAGAGCCTTTAACCCAATTTTCCCACACAGGGTAATTTGATTACATTGCCTGACATTCGAACTTTAAGCCATACTCTATAGATATGTATTGCATGCTACTAATAGAAACATTACCAAATTGCCGTGTCAGCAGAGCACAGCACAGATAGCCAAAATGTTGCTTACCACTTATGTGTTTTTGCTGTAGCATCAATAGCATTGTTGTGAATAGTAATTTGCATGACAGTTGTGTTTTCCAAACTGATTTAGGCATTGTTTTAATTTTTTTTTTGTTACGTTCTAGTTATAGCATTGCAAATTATTATTGACGGACATAAATAATTTTAAATCAAATCGTAATTGATTTTTGCCCAAAATGCAGTTAGGGTTTGTTTGTTTTCTGTGGTTCTCCAGTCCCTTTTTGCTGGTTGTGCTCCACACAATTGAACACTTTCAATTTTAAATTTATGCACACGCACGTATTCGAAAGCAAACAAAAATTGAACTAATTGCAAAATGCAAATAAGCCGGGAATGGAAAATGTTAATAAGGCCAATAAAATTAAACACAACCGTTGCTCCAATTTAAATGCTTATCATTTTTTTTTATCATATTGTATTTGTTATGTGGGCACAGATGTGTTTTCGCGGCTCACAATTAATTCGTCGCACTTCCATTAGGCAAAATGCACTTTGCACGCGTTTCTAATCGCACGTCTGACGAACGCGACTTTCGACTTGCAAATAGCAGAGGCTGTGGCTCTGAGGCCGAGTCGAGCTTCCAAGCCAGGTAGATACTCACAAAGCACACATACATAGCTGAGAATGAGTGTATATGTGTGAGTAAATGATATGAATGCTTCGATCGAGCGTCGACGTCGCGGCTAACCGAGCGTATGAGAAATTTCATGTTAACATCAACATCAACATCAACGTCAGCGTCAGCGTCGTCGCTGACTGCTGATTAGATCGCTGCTTAGGGCGTAGCAGCGTACACTGAGTCGAGTCGCAACCGAATTGCTCGCTGACTCGCTGGCTTGCTTACAATGTGCAATAAACAAAACTATTTAACGCACACACGCCACGGTTAGGGGATGGGCGGGGAAGGGCGGTGCTTGCGTTGCGTATAGCTCGTGGCTCAGGTAGTGCCCCAAAGCATAGATATCTGTATATGTGTATGTAAAATACCCAACGATGTATCTGTATCTATATCTATCTCGCCATCACATCTAGCCATGCATGTAGCTTACTTTCCGTGTATCTTTCGACTGTTTGCACAGTTGAGTTCCAGCATCGTTGACATTGTTGTTGTTGTTGCTGTTGTAGTTGTTGTATTCAATGGCACTTTTAACAGTTCAGTGGTTTTGCCGTTGACAACGATTGTTCTTGTTGCTGTTGTTGTTTTTGTTGATGTTGCTGTTGTGTGTTGTCCAATGATAAATGATAGATTTACATTTGTAGCTTCTTTGTTCCCGTTACGAATGTAAGGCCTAAGTGGATGCATATATGCATGTATCCATGTTTGCTCCCATCAAATTGGTTCTATGGAAATTGAGTTACAAACAGCGTATGCGCAATTGTGTAAACATTGCTTTCTTTTCGACAACGTCTAATTAGTAACAGTAGCAGGAAGGGCGCCCTTTACCTAATTAGTTGCCATTTCGGGCCATGTGCGTCTTGTGCGTTACCTTTTGTGGCTGGCACTTGAAATGAACTTATTGGCATTTTGGTCAAGGTCGCCAGCAGCTGCGTAGACTCCCAGATGTCTTGCTCGAGCGACGATGTTATTGTGTCCATATAGTTACATAGCTAAACCACTCACTGCGGATGACATTATTATTATTTCTGTGTGTACAATTTGTAAGTAATATGTGTGTACAGCCAAACATGCAATTGCTCAATTTGGTATGAATAAATATAACATTAGTAGAATTTGTGCCGAGTGAAGAAATATGCTGAATTGCGTAGCTTGTGGCATACAAAATGACCACAAATTGAAATTAAACAAAATTATATTGCGTGCAAGTGTTGTGCTTACCTAACAGGTATATTTAATAATGAGAATTCTGAAGTCCTTTAAGTTGCTAATATGCTTATTCATTGAAGCATTTCATGTTGCGAAAGTTGACTGCCACAGAAGCCTTTCAAAAACAGGACGAAAGCATTGGTTGATTTTATTAATAGGTGAAAACAGACCTTTTGACGATTTAAATGCAGTTTTGGAAAGAAAAATAGGTTTCTTTAGGGGCTTTCAGAGATTGCTGATAGTTTTATTATAATTAAGTTGAGCTCTATTCGCATCAGGTCCATTGAACTTTGGTCAATTCACTCTGTAAATATAGAAAGCCGCAAAAGTAATCGCTTTATTTTGCCAAGTGGTAAACGTAAAAAATTTCACAACTAGAAACTAAAGTACTTGATATCGGTAAAGCAAACGCTGTAAAATGTTGCATACTTTTCAATTTTCAACAGGGCAACTTCCGCTTATAGCTGCATAAAATCCAATAGTTAAAGTTCTCGTTGACCCGGCAAATATCGCTTAATAACATCATAAATTAATTAACAGCGGCTTGACCCCTTTTTATTACCAATTCGAAATCCTTATATTGACTCCAGAGCAGTTGGCCTTTCGCTTTCGCTCGACTCGTTTGTCGCGTTGCGTATACGTAATAATTCATAAGCCATGCACTCAGCATGCAAGGTCGCTGTGAACTGTTGTTGCATGCAAGCTGTAAAACAAAAAAAAATATAAAACATGTACTTATATACAGGTCGCAATAACTCTCCTTATTGTCGTTGGCCCAAATGACGCCATGCAAAATAGGGCCAGGCCAACACAAGAATGCAGCACTGCAATGCCAGCAACAGCAACAAGCAGCACAACAAAATGTGACTTTAAAATTTGAGGCTAGTTTCACGATTTTATTCTGCAACGAGCACGCTCCACAAAGTTTTGCATTTCACCTTGAACTATAAAAACAGTAGCATATGTGAAGGTGTATGTGTGTGTGTGAGTGTGTGTGTATGCTGGTAGGTGTGAGTGTCAGCAGCAAAACAGCAGAAACGTCGCCAGTTGACGATGAATGAGGCATAGAAAAGTTGCAGAACTGCATACAGCTAAAATAATAATAAACAATCATGTTGTTGTGCCCTAAAGTAAATGCATATACATATGTACACACATGTATAATTAACGCAGCTTACACATACAAATACAAATTTAACTTGTGTCACATATATGGCAAAAGTTTGCCTAATTAAAAATGCCAAAAAGTCGGACGAAGGGGGTCGAAGCGGCTCTTAAGTGGGGTCAGACAGCACCAACAATGAGACACTGACACACACACACGCAATATACACACGCACACACTCAATCTCGCACTCACATGGCAGAGTGATATGTCAGACAGGCCAACAGCCAGTCACCCAGTTAGGTAGGAAGGGTGTGCGGGCCATAAAGCACCAAGTCTAAAGTTTGTGCTTGAATGCTTCAACGAGGGCGACAGGCGGTGCATGCAACTTGTCGCATTGTTTGAATCACTGAATTGTGCAAATAGTACACTTGAGAAAATAATAGAGAGTGTTGTACTGGGTTGAAGTTGTCAAAATACGCTGTTAATTCGAAGCCTTGTCATGAAATTCAGAAGGCCCACTTCAAAAACGCCAAGCTTTCTAAGTGTAAGGCTAACTTAAGTAGATTATTCTAAATTTAGATTTGCACACTTGAAACTTTTGCTGGTTTTGCTTAAATCAAGAATTTTATTGTTTTCAGTCCATATGTTCTTACATAAAGTCCTGACATCATCATGAAATATATGAGAGCCATCTTGAACTTCGAATTAAGGGTTTTAAGATTCAGAATGTACATTTTTATATACGTTTTCAGAATGAATTTTTTCAACAAAACGTAGTCATTTCAAGAATCGTTGAATTTCAATATTTCTCCGAGTGCAGAGACACAGATACCAGAGAGAAGAAGAGGGAATATATGTGTGTGTGGCTAACATCGGGTTAACCTACCAACAGCAGAAAATTCTCAAAAGTCGTTGCACAAAAATAATCAGACAACATACAGTTTGAGTTACTAAGTGACTAGCTAAAAGTTGCCCATGTCCACGCATTGTGTGTGTGTCTCTGACACTTGCTTCATTCGCACTCATCGCTTGTTGCTGCCAACTTCCGTTTTGTTGTACAGCGCGCCAAAGTTGTTGCTAGTTGCACCCTTGACAATACTACTAGTAGCACTAACAACGACAACGCCCACTTTGACCCCTTCGTCCCCAAGTAGCGTGTGAACTTTCAATGAAACGAGGTGACTTTATCGCACCACTTCCGCCCCCTCGGTTGCCCTCTGACAAACGAAAATTTATTTAAATCTGTGCCATAATTGTGTTGTACGCCTGTTGCTGCTCTCGTTCTTGCTGTTGTTGTTGTTGCATTTGTTGTTGTTTCATTTTTTTTTAAGCTGCTTGTGCGCGCATAAAATTAGCGCTGCAAATTTACTGTCCGTTGTGCACATTCTTGGCACTATGTCGAGTAGCTTGCAGTCCGTTTAAATGCCACAAGTTGGCACCGTTTATTTATTGTAGCAGTTCTGAGACTAGTATTTTGAAGCACCAATTAATAGTAGAGCGATTTGTATAGAAGTCTCGATTGGTTGGGTGTCTTAAGATAAATTTGATCAGATCTAGATCTTAAGTCATTTCCCTCATTATATTTCTTACTTTACAATATATGTATAATAAAAGTCTTTAGCATTTATTGAAATTGCATTAAATTATATTTATTGATTGCATCGTTTTGTATATATGTTGTATATATATAAAACAGACAATATTCATTTAAGTACAAAGTTAAACGAACAAAAAAAACCTAATACGCTTGATTTTATTTTCTTTATTAATTTACGCTTGCGATATTACTTAAGAAACAAGAAATTTATAAAAACGCTTTAATACGTATTTGTCATTTTTTAATTGAATAAAATATTTTGAAAAACATTTTCATACTATTGAGTAGATATATTCTTTACGGTTACATGAAAAGCCCGAAAATTATAAAACAAGTAACTTATATATAATAGAAAGTAACTTTATTGAAGTAAGTACAAAGTAGTTTCAAATATGATTGCCGAAGATTACGCTGATGATGTTGGTTGGTTTTAATACACTCGACTTTTGGCTTACTAGAATTAATGCAATTCGCTTAATACACAATTACATAAATACATACATAAATACAATCGTCATCATAGTATATAGTCAGTTTATAGAGTTTAAACCACGCATCAATTTTTAAATGCAGCCAAAAACACAATTGCTCTCAAATGGTTAAATATATATCTCAAATATATGTACTTTTATTATTTATTTATTTATTTTTTGGTTTTTTGGTAATCAATTTTCGCTATAATAAAAATGTATGTTAACCCAATTTTGGTTTGGGAGGCGCAGTTTTTTATTTTCGCATTTTTCTACTACTTTAATTTACTATTTGCCATTATTTTATTTTTGCAAGCATTTTTATTTATACTGTTAGGAAATGTGTTTTATTTTGTAAAAAAGCAAATGTTGGTAAATAAAAAACCGAAATTAATGCACTACATATGATGCATGTGGAATGTGATTAAATTGAAGTTGATTTTTACTGCCACTTAATTAAGTGTGTTGCTGCCACTTATATACTTACATACATTTAAAACATATTATTTATTTATATATTTATATGTATATATATATATATATATGCATTTGTATATACATACATATATATTTATGTATGCATATACTCGTACGTATGCTTAAGCATTTTTCTTACGTTTATTTCGTATATTAGTTAATATGATTTATGTTGAAAGTTGTTCATCTCATTGCGGTGTGCCTGGTTACAAGTTGAATATACTCAACAAAATCTAATTGCAAATTCTTGTTCATTTCTGGTTTTGGCATTGCAATGCCCAAATGCAAAATGTTTCCAAGTGTGAGTGTTTCGATTTATTAGTGTATTTGAGTTAAGTGTGTGTGCCGATTCAATGAAGCAAATGCTCAATTTTCATAGTGGCAAGTGCTACGTGGTTGTTGAACAATTCGCCTGAAATTTGTGATGCTGCTACTTATTAGATGAAGCAGTGCCTATATTTCCTTAATAGTAGGAATATCTAATTAGACCAGGCTTACCCTCGCGTGCTATACTCTTCTCTTCTCTTATTTTCCTTTAATTTAGCTCTCACTATAAATCTGGTATGCAGTGCTCTACGTAACTCTAAATGAATGCGATTATGCTTGGGTACATACATATATACGTTTATGTAAGTAAATGTTTCTATTAGTGTTCCAATGGCACCTCCAGTCGAACTTGGGGCATGTTCGCAAGTCGCATAATTTGTATATCAAACATTTTTCGTTTTTGATGCATGTCAAAAAAGCGAACAGAAATTTGCTGAAATGTGCAATAAACTGTTGCCGTTTAGTAATTTGCCAGTTCTTTTCATATTGGTTTTCTTCATATTTTTATTATTTTTATATTCAAAACCTATCACATAAATGTATGTATATGTATTTTTTGGGCGGAATTCTTAGCGTGTGTTTTCGTTTTGTTGTTGTGATAGGACAGAAGAAGAGCACAGAAGAAATGACAATAAACATTTAAAATGTATACACTAATCGCTTAAAAAGCTAAAAGACGGATTCGCGTGCAATAACAAAAGCGATTGTATTAAATTACCGTTACTCAGACACAGCCGCATAACTTTGCCTAACCGAAGTCAAAAACAAGTGTGTATATATCTGTGTGTGTGTGTGTGTGTGTGTGAATGGGGTACTGGTTAGGGGTAGTTATACGAAAAGCGTTTGCTGTGCCATTTTGCTAGTTGTGTATTTTGGGTAAATAAACCCAGAGCAATGTGTATGGGGTAACCTTAAATGTACTATAAGCTAACTTAAGCATCGCTTTTAATGCCAAAATTTTGCGTGCATTGCGCCCTGAACTATGCCACATTCTCATACGAGGTAAGCAAATCCAACGATGACACTTGAGTTCAGTTTTTTTTTATTTTGCTTGAATTGTGTTGTTATTTACTTCTAACATTTGTTTGCGAGTGTTGATTTTGCTGCTAAGTATACGCTGCTATATGTAGTTGTTGTTCTATTCGAAAACTCTTACTTGTCTACTGCACATTTATGTTTAATGTTTTTTTTGTTTTTGCTTTGCTTTTATTTTTTCAACGTTAATTTTTTTTTTTTTTTGGGTTTGTTTGTTTGCAGTTATAATAATATTAATTATTTACCGCCTATGCTGTAATGCCCGCTGTTTGGATGCGACGACTTGTGGCAGATTTTTGCCCACGGTCATCGATGCACAGTACGCTGCGTGGCCCTGGTTATGGCGTTTAAAATACGAGCATCTGATCGGCGCTGCCTTCCGCGCTGTCCTCTTCGTCGGCGCCCTCGTCCTCATCATCGGATGTTAGCGAGGCGGCATTATTCACCACGGACTCTGTGTTCAAATGGAATGTAAAATTAAAATTCTCTGCCTGACACAAATGAAGTTTGCCTGCCTGCACTAATCAACATCAACATCAACATAAATTTAAATCTTGAATGAATATTAGAATGAGTTTCAACAGATTTAGCCCTAATCTGTCCCAGCTCAGCGTGCAAGTTTAATAAGGCTCGATGTGAGCGAACGGACGGACGGACGGACAGCGTTTCATTTTCCGATTGCACATGCAGATATAAACTTGGCTTATGTCTAATACATGGCAAATGCATGATATTAATAGCAAAACTTAATTATGAAGGTTAACTTTCGACTGGAATAACTTTAAAGTTAATTCCGATTTTATTACCTGAATGTGCGCTGTGGCATATTAGGTATACGCACTGTGGCAGATGGCACGTTACATGGTTCTGCGATAGACATTGAGCTTGAGCGGATTTAACTAATCAAAGAGCTTAGTTTGCACAGTTTACATCTGGTGTAGGTTGCCAATGTATCACTCACGGATATCTACATTTACGAGTCTGCCCCTTAAAACTATTTCAAGTACAACTCTCAGTTTTTTGGTCTCTTACTCACCGCAATTGGGCTTGCCACGTGTGCGTGTGTTGGCAAATTCGACTCCATGCTTATCCACACACCAACAGACGCCCACTGAGTTGTGGCATTGTGTTGGCTTATAGAATCCTTGTACGTCGCAGTCGGGTGCGTAGGCGCCTAATTAGTTTATGCCGCCAACCACAGCAACAGCAACAGCAACAATAAGAAGTAGAAGAACAATAATAATGCGCACAAATTTAGTAAGTCTGCATAATTTACACTCGTAAATGAGAAAGCAGCACAAGCGAAATTCTTTTTATTTTTAATTTTATTTTTATTTTCCTGTGTGTGTTTATATTGTTTTGCTGTGTTTTGTTTTTACTTTTTGGGTCGTGTTGGGGAAAAAGAACAGAAACAACGTGGCAGACAAACACAAAAAAAAAAAGAAGGAAATTATGTAGTTAAAGTTAGTAATGGGCCAACAAAAACACTGGCACTAAGCAGTAGCAAAAAGTTCTTTTTTTTTGTGTTGTTGCTAAGAGTGTTTAATTTGCTGGCTTAAAAGTTACGTTTGGCTAAAAGGTAAATGGTAAACGAGAGCGGAAAAGCGAGAGCGCATAGAAAACAAGCACAGAAAAAAAAATAAATGGTGTCCTTTTTAACAGTTACTGGGACTACTAATATGTGTGAGTATGTGTGTATGTGTGTGCCTGGTTGTTTGTGTAGGTGTGAGGCGCTTAATTATATTTCAAATGGGTTGAGTGTAGTGTATAGAAGCATAAACAGAACAAAGCACAAACAGCGAGACAAAAGAGTGTTTTAAACAGATAGACAGATAAAGAGAGTGATAGTGATAGTGAGAGTAGAGAAGGGACAGAAACGTAAAAGGAAAATCAGTTTACTCTTCTAGCTACCCGTTTTTTTGGAGAATTGTGTTAAGCATTTGTTGTTGTTGTTGTGGTGTTTGCGTTTCACAGACGTTTCACAATCAAAAACAAGAAATAACACCAATCTCCGAACTCCGAAGATTAAATTGCAGACCATTGCAGACACATTATTTATCAATCGAAAAACAAATAACATTTTCAGAGAACTTGTTAATCTGCACCCAATAACAAATATTTTTATAGTGGCAGCTTTATCAGTTTTCATTAAGTTTCTTAAAAGTTTCAGACTGACGGACAGAATAACGAGTCAACTTGCTATCCCAAATTAAAATTGTACAACAATTGCCTTATCAAGCTTACTATATCTTGATCAGTTAATTTTCTCTGCAATGGTATATAAATAAAACTGAACACAAAAAACGAAACTCAATAGAGAATATATAGAGAGAACATATATATATTAGTGTTATGTTAGCTAGAGAAATGTCCACCTGTACCTATCTCACCTGCAAAGTCGCCGGCGATTCTTCGTCGCACCGCGGCACAGGGACGATCGGTCTTCTCGAAGCAACGGCACCATTCGCGTGTATTAATCGAGCTATCCTGGTCCAGGTCGCACGTGTCAATGAATGGCTTGATGCAGCGCTCGTTCTGATCATGCTCCAGATCGTACATCTCCTGCAGCGACAGCAGTCCATCGTTGTTCAGATCCAGATGGCCGAACATCCACTTGGCCTCGGTCTTGCAGGCGGGTGGGAAGTGCGCTTTGGACTTCTGGCTATGCTGGCGACGCTTCTTGCTATCGGCCATAATTACGGAGAACCAGTCGAGCAGACGATTACCAATGGCGGTCAGCTGCTGCGGTTTGCATTCGGCCGACTTCGAGGGATAGCCTAGCAACAGAGAGTTATAAGTCCATTAAATATTCATTCAATTTTGCAATTTTCTCAAGTTTGCTTACCACTTGGATTGTTATTCTTATTAAATTTCTGAGACTGCTTCTCGACGACTTCGTTCTCGTTGTAGTTGCGCATCTTGCGTTTCTCCTCCTGATACTTGGCATCCTGGAAAAGTCAATATTTAGAAATGTGAGATAGGAGCTGGGGCTTAGATGAGAGCACTTATCACATTTTAATTCACTTTCCAACAACAACCAAAACAAACGTGTTAAAAGTTTGACTCCGACACGACTTCATGAATTGCCAAATGTTTTAAATTCCAATTAATTTTATCTAACAGCTTTCCACCCATTTGCCAAAGCCCGTTAAACACGTATCCATTTGCATTTGCAAAGCTTTCAAAATACGCTTGAAGTTGATATTTTCTGAATAAACATTCGATTGATTTTCCCATTCTTGCGGTTGAAATGGGATTAACAAAAGTCCCAAAAGAAAACAAATTTCATATTGCAACTGCTGCTGCATATTCAGATACTATTTTGACAATTCTTATTGACCTTCCATAACTAATGGGTTTAAAATTGCTGTTAAATTACTAAATGGTGAAATCGATTCGGCTGAGCTGATGAGCCAAATTATCTTTCATGCTCCCTCTAGACTTACCAGTTTTCGTTTAACTACTAATTACCTTTTCGAGTACTCTGCAATGACTATAGTTTAACTAAAAATTGGACAAAATTCTAAGCAGCTTTATCTTTTTATGTAGTATTTTCTTGCTTGTGTCCTTACATAAAAATAAATCTATTTATATTTTTTATTATTTAACGTCCATCTAAATTGAAAAAAAATGATTTTCTGCTCACCTTTTTGTAGGCGGTGTACTTGAGATATTTGTAGTGCTTGTTGTCATATTTGATCTCCTCGGGAGTGAACGTGTACTGGGCATTGATGTGATTTAAGTGACGATTGTTGTCCTCCTTATCCTGTGAATTGAAAACCGTTTAAGCCAAATGGAATTGTGTGTGTTGCCCGCCCGCCCCGACTAGTTGCTTTAACTTCACTTACATTCATAATGGTATTAAAGTCATTGTTGTTGCTGCCCATAACATTTCCGCTATTCATCATGATGTTGTTGTTGCTGCTATCCTTGTAAGCTTGCTGCTGCTGCTGCTGCTGCTGTTGTTGTTGCTGCTGCTGCTGCTGCTGCTGTTGCTGCTCCAGGATGATCTTCTTGTTGTATTTGTTGTAGCCACCACGCTCGCCAATTCGCTGCAATCGCTTACCATCGGTGTTTTCTGCACAACGAGGAAAAAATGGTGAAATTGCCGACATGAAATTGCTTGGCAAGGCAAACTTTTCGTATCCTGGCGCTGGTCACTGAGGCGTCATTTCTATTTGATGCTTGTTTTTGTTGCTGTTGTTTTTTTTTTGGTTTGTATGCAATTTTTTTTTGTATTGCTCAGCCCCAGGCAGGAAAAACAACAACAACAACTTCAGCAGCAAGAGTTGCAAGTGCTTCCAGTGCGCTTTCAGCTGTGCAAATTTAAAATTAATGCGCCTGACGTTGCTGATGTTTGTTGTTGATGTTGTTGTTGTTGCTGCTGCAGCTTGGCTGATTCGCTGAGAGCCTGCCCCTCATGCCCCTGCATGGTGCGCCTTAGAACAATGGCGCTACTTGCTCAACGGATTATTAAAAATTTAACAATTGATTCGCTAGACGCTAATTTAAAGCTCTTAAAAATAAATCGAAATATTGCCTGACCTTAAAGCCTAGCAGTTTGACCTGCCACAACAACAATCACAATCTTTTGCTGCTTTGCTTTTCCTATTTGAACAACGACAATAATTCAACTGGGGTTGTTTGGCTTGCAAATATGCATGCAATTTATTTAGATGGCCACTGTTCAATGGCCTCCCAGCCGCACTTGCTGGCTCTACTCCAGCCTCAAGCTCATTATGCGGTTAGGTTCTGACACTGGTTTTCTGACTCTCAATGTGAGTGTGTGTGTGTGTGTGTATGTGTGTGTGTGTGTGTGAATGTATGTTTATTTGTAAAACTTACCCTTGCAGGGACAGAATCCTTTGCAGGCGATCCGTATGGATGTCGAATGTATGCAATTGTGATAATCCAATCTGCATAGTGATGAGTAGGTTCTATTGTCAGCTCCGCAGAGGAAAGTTGGCTTGGCAACGGGACACGGCTTGCAGTTGCTGCTCGAGAGTAGGGTTAGAAAAAAGTAAAGTCAGCTGGTATCAGTAAAGAATGTAGAGTGAAATAAAAGGAGCAAACAACAAATAGATGACATGCAAAATTAATTTTTATGCAAATCAAGTCTGGCATTTGTTGCCGAGGCGAGACCTGCAGCTCCTAACTGCCTGTTGCTATGGCATCTTTTATTTAAATATTAATTTAATATGCAACACACGCACTCGCAGACAAACAGCAGCATGGCTGTCAGAGATCACAGGCAGATATTCCAGGTAGTTGGAGCCATGTGCCATCAGCTAGTCTTTTTCTTGAATATTTTCTGCAAATATTTGAGCAGCCAAAAGTCGCGGTGACGGGTAACAGCAAGCGCAAAATGTAGCCTAGGCTGTATACAAAAATCTGACTTTGCACCATAAATTATATTCATTGTAAAAAAACAAGGAGAACTCAAGAAAATCAGGATTGTAAAGTAGATGCTTGAAAAACCTTAAACTAAGGAACATTTTTAAAGGATAGAAATTTGTGTTTATTATTTATAATTTATAAATATTTATAATTTATATTGTTTATTAGCCGTTATCTATATCTAACTATGAAATACTTAAATTGTTAAAGATGAACATTTTTGATTAAATTATGCAATCAAATTGGTTAGTGGCTTTGAATTGACGCAGTGCTTAGCTCGAAATGTATTTTCCTTTGAATTGCGCTTGTTTATTTGATTTTCACACTTACGCATTGGCATATCATTCTCGTTGATTTAAGCCACAACATCAACAATTGCTAACTCACACTTTTTGGGGTCTGCCTGTGACATACTTTTGAACAACATCATTTCAATCTTTTCCCATTTTAAATGTGTTCATGGTATTTATTGACAGCTATTTACATTTAAAATTATCACGAATTGGTTTTATATGCGTAACTAGTAGAAATATGCAGTTTTTATCAGTTGTCAATGATTTTTACAGGCTAGCTCCGACCAGGCAGCTAGTGACGGATAGTGACTTTATATATTTTTGCATTTTATTATTTTTATATTCAAAAAAACTTTTTTTTGGCTCTCTATTGAACGTTTAAATTGTTCTCAGAGCCATGCAAATTGAGCGTGTTTATTCAGTAAATTGAATTTCTGGGTTGTTCTTTTGAATTCTGTTGGGTTTATTTAAAATTGTTAAATTTGGCACCAATTAAAGCTGACGATTTGGGTGGTTTAATTCAATGTTGGCCTAATGAAAGGATCAAATGCAAATGTAACCGAGAACTCTGAATGAATTTCCACTTCCTTTTCCAATTACGGACTTAAACTTTGCTTTGAGCAATTAAATTTGTTGACTCTGCACAAATATACTTGGTTTTTTTTTCGTCGTATTGAATCAATGCAATTCATTCAAATCAGGGCAAAAATACTTGTAAATATAAAAATTAATTTTTACTTTTTAATGCCATTTTAATAAAATATTAGTAATGTTAAATGAAAAGTTCTTAAAATACGGCAAAGCAATTGTGATGCCAGCTTGCTGATGGTGTTTTTCAATGGCCACTTAAGCTAACCAATTTCGTAGCTAAGCCAAGACAAACCAATCCTTGGCCAAAACCAGAAAGTACCTTTTTCTCTAAAGTGTTTGCCAATTTGTTTGCTCGAAGAAAGATAGTTTTAATTGAAAATTCTATAGTTGAATGCTTAAATTATTTTCACTTGTGTGGTACATTTTAAATGGAATCTGGAATTTAAATAATGCCTGAAATTGTAACTGAATTTCAGTGAAAGGCTTATGACATGATTTAGCAACTTTTGGGTCAATGGCTGCTCTGGTTACTTTGTGCAAATTGTAAATAAAATAAAAATGTGGCCCACACATACCATTCGCTGCTGGGCTGTACAAATTTGTGAATTTTTAGTCAAATATTTGCTTTCAATTTTCCGGCAAACAAAATCCCCATCAAATGAGACAGGTGGAGGAGCAGAGGATCAAATTTTAGGGTGCTGCTACTGACAGCTTCATATGTATAGACCAAAAACCAGCTATGTGGTTTCGAATAACTGCCAAAAGCAGGCACATGGCGCCGGCTTAGGCAGTGCTGTGCTGAGCTGAGGCAAAAGGGCCGGAGCATATAAAAGGCGTTTCACGTCCCTTGCCCTTCGCCATTCAGCAACGAGCACAAACGGTGCCATATTGTTGCAAGAAACAATGCCTACCTACATGAGTTATGAGTCTTTGCGCCTGTGTTTGCCAATGGGTGTGTGCGTGTGTATTTGTGCGTATTCTAGCGTGGTGTGTGATGCTTCTTGGTCTATTACAAGTGCCCCGCAGATAGCTCTCCATATCCTTTTACCCCCCGTTCGATTCAATCTTTCACTCGCACCAAGTGCGCCATTATACAAAGCAAATCTTTTGTTTGACTTACGCCCAAATGGAGCACCAAGGCAACGCCAGCGAGCATGGAATGCCAGATAAATTGCGCGCGCAAACTATTGATTTTGTGTGCTCACAACAGCAACAACAACAACAACAACAACACTCCCTATAACCCCCAGCCACTCCCCTACCACCCCACTAAGGGGTATAACGAGTATATGCCATTGACATAGATACTTGCACTAGTATATGCATAAAAGAGAAATTTGCGTGAAAGCAAATTGAAAAGAAAATATCGAAAAATATGTCAAAAGCCATTTTTTAATATGAGAGGGCGTGGTATGACTCTTGATTAGGCCATAGATAGATTGATAACGCGACCATTGAGAGCCATAATAGAGGCAAAATGGCACGAGGCACTACATATAGAAAGCATAATAGCCCGTATACATGAGAAACACTTATTTATCAGTCAAATGAGAATTATACTCAATAACACTAATTAAACTTTAGTTTACGATAGCTGAACAGTCTAGACATTAGATAAAGAGCACTATTTATTATTTAAATGATTTAATTTAGCTTTTTGGTAAGCCGTAAAACAAATATTGTTTAAAAAGTAATAATTCAATGATTATATAAATTGAAATCGCCTTGATCATAATTAATACCCTAAAATTTGGCTTTAGTTAGTCTACCATCAACTGTGAAAAACAATCCATGGAATTTGATTCATCGTTTCATTAAATTTAAATTTAAATTAAATATTAATGTGACAACAGAAAAACTTCAAGAATAACAAATCTCGATAAGAAGCAAATATTCATGAAAATTAATTTTCCACTCAGCAAACTGCTTTCAGCGGATAAAGAAAACTTTTCGCCATGCCACAAGAATCCACCTGCTGGACCCACATTACCCCGGGGACTAATGCAAACGTGTCAAGCAGTCACCATGAAATTAAACTAAAAACAAAAAGCAAAAACAAACGGATAAATAAACCGAAGCGGAAAAACAATAAACGTATATTTAAAATAAATTTCGGTTGAAAAGAAAACAATATTGGCCTGATTATCTTAACATGGGTTCTTAACAAGTATGTTTTTGTTTGGAGAAAAAGGTTCACAGCTGCAGCTGAGTAAATATTGTATTATTAAACTGACATCTGTTATCGATTAGTTTTAGGTGTATTCAAAACTACACCTCAAATAGAGATCCACCCTTTCAGAGATCCACCCTTTCAGCAAGCCTAATACAGAGGACGACAAGCTCTCACACTTTGGAATTTGTGCGGATATTGATGTTTGGAAGTTGTGAATAACTTTCCGTTACAGTTGGGCACGTCAACACGTCGGAAGTAGGCCAAGTTGTACCCATAGCTATAACCAGCAATCAGCAAACCCAATTGAACCTTGGCCCCAGCAGCGACTTTGACTTCATTCCATAGAGGCACCTGCCACTGGTTCACCTCCCAGTCCACTGTTGCCACAAAAATACTCTTGAATTCCTGCTCGTTTGCTCGCGTGCGAATTCACAATTTGGGTTAGGGTCACAGCGATAATGGTGTACAAGTCAAAGGATACGACTACAAAAAGGGTAAAAGGCCGTAAAGCTGTCGTTTCAGCCGATAACAAAATATATATGAAGAACGACGATGAGACGACGATGACGCAGCATAATCAGTTAAGGCCCAGAAGAAGCAGAAGTACAGCAACACCAAAAAGTAATGCGTGCCAAAAGTTGTACAGCTGCAGCATTATTGTGAAATTTGTATACACGATAAAACAATTTGTTATTAGCGTGCCGGTCATGCAAATCGGAAAGAGAGGCAGGTGGGGCAGCCAGTAGTCGTCGGTTTTATGTTTAAGGTGACCGTTGCCGCGTAAGGTGGCCGCTCTCCTAATCCTTAACCCTTTTTCTTACATTTGTGTGCTCGACACCCGCGAAATGAATGAGAATTTGTTAAATGAAATGTAAGAGTACCATTGATATGAAAAGGTCTTAAGTACAAACACAAAAAAAGGGATTGGCCTAAAGTTAAATACTCGAAAACTTACTCCAACTCCTCGTCATCATCCTGCTGGGCAGACAAGGGCTTCTGCAATTGCGGCTGCTGTTGCTGTTGCTTTTGATTATCGTTGGCAGCAATGCTGTTCTCATAGAAGACATCGTCCTCTTTGGACTCATCATCGTCGCCCAGGCTCAGGCTTTTATCTTCATCGTCATTGTTATCCTCGTTGCCTTGGACATTGGCTGGCGCATTGTTGTTATTCTTGTTGCTGTGGTTGTTGCTGTCGCCATCGCTACTGTTGTCCTCGTCATCGTTGTTGATGTCCTCAACATCCTGGCTATCGTTATCCTGTTGATTGACCCGCCGCTTGGCTTCCTCCTCCAAATATTTGGCTTTGGTGATTATCTCATCACTAGAGCGAGGACAGAGAGGAGCAAACGGGTTCGTCAAGTCGCCACAGGCGCGGGCAATCAATTTTTAATTTAATTAGTTTATTAAGTTTCTTAGCAGTAACAAAATGTCAAGCACTACAAAATAGGCCTCTGGCCACATACCGATTCTTGTGCAGCTCCTTTTTCGACACGCACACAGCGCTAAACTCATCCTCCAGCAGACAAATTTCACGCTTCTTACAGTTTAGCGGCCGGCAAAGGTCACCTGCGGGCGGGAAAAACGTGAAATTTAATACATTAAATTATAAACATGTTGCGATAAGTTTTTTTTCCCGTTGTTGTTGACCAGTTGGTGGCCATAAATAAAAACAATGCTTTAGCTTGGTGTTGGCTACTCACTCGAGGGATCATGTATCCAGCGCTTGCGTTCGCCCACATTTTTGTTGTTTTGCGTGTTTTTGTTGATCTGGGGACGAGAGTGCAAAAAAAAAAACCAATATGGAATGCTTGATTAATTCACAATGTGAGTGAAATGCTTTATTTTTTAATTTTGTGATTTAAATGCAAAAATGCAAAACTCGAAGAGCTTGTCAAATTCCTGACTTATATCAAAAACACGCACACACACACACACACACACACACAGAGAAGACCTTCAAGTTTACTGGTGTAAATTTAATGCCAACATGTGTCGTATACGTAATGCACAAATGGGAGAAAAAGCGGCTGCTATGGTTACTACGGTAGATAGAGGAACTCCTTGTTGCTTGTGGCAAGTTCATTGTTCGAAAGATGTCAGTATCATGTTACTAAAATTAAAAGCCAGGAATAAAGCAAGGCAATAGCATAATAACAAGAAAAAAGAAAAATATAGCAGTACAACAGAGAAGAGTGCCCAACTAGATGATGCTCTGTAACTTAAATTAACTGTGAAAAAGATTAAACTTTTAGTGTAGCCATCAGATTTACGGAAACAAGTCCAGACAACGAGAATTGGAAACATCTTTCACGTCAGCCGACGCTGATGGAAACCGGCAATGGAAACTTCTCTTGAATAATATTTTCGAAGCTTTAAAATAAGATTAATTTAAGGTCATCCTGAGGCTTTGGGCTCTGTTGACTGGGGAAATTCATTTTAGAAGTAGTTTTTCGAATACCCACCTTCCTCGTTGGAAAATGCTGACTAATGTTTGTATGTCATTCGTGTAGCCACAAACTTATTTTCAATATAATATTCAATATGTGTTGGTCGATATTGATGAGTCGGAACATTTGAATGAACCGTGTACATTATGGGCAGCAGTTTCTGCTTTTCGAATTCGGGTGAAACTCTTGTATGGAAACTGAGATATTGAATATCTGAAACAAGCTGAATTTGTGTACGGGTTGGGAATGTGAACTTGGCGAGGCTGCCTTCTGAATGTTAATTTTGAAATGTTTAGTTTCGTTATAAAATAGCATAGGAAATGCCAATCTGCACAATGATTTTCGAATGCAATTTTCAGCTGAAGTGGTGTCCGTTAAATAGCCAAAAGTCTCTCCATTAGCAAATTTAAAGTCACAAACTTAGTTTTCGCAATTAGCGTTCATTTAGGAAAAGTTTTGCCAGCGAAAATTCCGAACAACAAACGGGATCTTTTGTGAATGTTTGTAAACGTTGTTTTACCAGTTAAAAAGTTACTTATTTTTTTTGCTGGTTTGGAGAGTCCCATTAGCTTTAGTTAATTGCACTTATCTATATTCAGTACCCTTAAAAATGGATATATCCAAATAAAATGGAAAACATGTCTGTGTATATTTCAAATTTAAACTTTTTGACCGATCGAACAGAACTCCCATCTGACAAATGTTCGCTTACGTGTATGCTATTCTCTTTGTATCAACTTGACGTGAGCTCAAAATACAAGAGATTTATTTTATTATTATTTAATTCAACTAAATTGCGTGTTGAAGCAGGCAGCAATTCGATTCGCATCCGCACAATGTTATTAAGTGCAATGGTGCGTATGAATAATGTTGAAGTTGACTATAAAGTGTTGTGCATGCAAACAACAGCAATAACAATAAAAATATCCCTTTCATGAACATGGCTTTTACAAACGGCAAAGGCAACCAAAAAGCAAACATCTTCCCCCATTCACAGACTCTCCCTCCTCCCTTCCCTGACTTGAGAGCTTCCCAAAAACCCCTAAAAGGCTGCAATGCAAAATGTAGTGTATGACAGCAGCCAACAGCAAAAGCCACCTCATCTTTTGTCTTTCTGATGACAGTGTTGGTGGTGTTGTTGGTGTTGCGTTTGTCACTTGATGCTCCAAATAGCAGCAGCAGCAGCAGTTGCTAAATTGGTAATGGGGCGGTCCTAAGCAACTTCATTATAGTCAGTTTGCAATGTGCAAAGAGGTCAGCCGTTGACACCATTTCAAGCAGACACAGAGGCCTCAACCAAGTATCACGCAACGGTCAGCTCAAAGTGGCAATTGCCACGCATCCGTGTCCATGTCTCAGTTGGCAACAGTAATGCAATAAAGTCGTCCAGGACGTGAACTCCTGCAATTTGCATGCGTTAAAATGTAATTTGTGCACATTTCCTGGCCGCGGTTTGCCTCATGCGCATCCCTTTGAGAGCACCGCACTCGCATTGCATTAAATACTCTCACTCTCCAGCTGAGTATAAGCCCGGTCCTACTCACCCCCAGTGACGCTGCGGCTGTGGCCGTTGATTGGCTCGGTCAGCAAACTGCGATGGTGCACGCTTCTGCGGTGCTCCATCTGTTTGGTGGACTTAAATTGCGCTTATTGTGGTCAACCGAGCGTAATAAGCTCCAGCAGCTACTTAAATAGGCCATGAACAATCATGCTTTAACTAGGTCATGCAGGCAAATATTAGGTGACCCATGCATCAGCGCACCAAGCTCTTGTTTAGTTCCCAAATAGGGTTTCCGACTCATGCAAGCAAATCCAGAACGCAAACAATTGGGCAGCAGCCACCGCCAGCCACTGTTGCCACAGCACAAAATGTTGCCTGCCTCCAGCCGCACAACTGCAGTTTAACCTTTTTGTCAGATTTTTGACTGTTTAAGAGGTTAATTGCTCGACTCTTCTAAGTGCTGACTATATGCAACTTGACCTTAGATCAGATGCAGCCAAAGCTGCATCCTCCGCCAACTGTTCTCGTCTGCTCTCAAATGAAAGCAAAAATATTTTGCCAAAATAGAGTGGAAAATAGTAGGAAAATCAGATAAAAGATCTGCAACAAAAAGAAAAAAGCATTTGTATGCGCGCCAGCAAGACCACGCCCACACGCCGCAGTGTGGCAATCTGTCAAGCTTTAAATTGAATTTACGACTTTGTTTTCGTAGCGGTTTTATTGCATCTTTCTCATTTTCTTGCATTTTCCACTGCACTGCAATTCCTTTATTGTTTCCCTTATTCACCAGCCAAGAATAACAACCAATTCTATGGTTGCTTGACTCTCCAAGGCACTAAGGACATGGAGCGGAGTGAACCAAGCTGCAAGAAACAGCAGCATCATTTGGCCTGTCAGTTTAGTTGCATTATGTAAATGTAATTTCTTACTTAAATTCAGACATTTGTTGGTGCATTGAGGGACTATTTTAATTCAGTTGCTACAAGGAAATTCAAGATACAAAATGTATTTAACTTTTTTGTTTGTGCAAACAACATTATTGAGAAACATTCCATTCTAAATTACATTAAATTATTTTAATGAAATGTTTAATGGCTCCTGAAAATGCTAAATTATGCTAAATAATCAAATTCAGCTACAAATTTATAAAATACCTTTGACTATCACAATCAGACTGCATTGCAACCAATGCAATTATAGCGAAAGTAAGAGGTAGAACTCTCTAGTTGAGGGAGCTCAATTCATTTGTTACAAAATTCAAATAAAATTTTTATAGTGGATAATATGTCGAATATTTTACTTAATAGGTGGATGTATCTCGACTATCGGATATCGATTTGTAACGAAAGTCGCAAAACGGAATAGTTATCTATCAATTTAACTAAATTGAATATTATATTCAAGAAAGTACAATCTAAATTTGAAGTTTCTAGCTTTTATAGCTTCGGAGATCAGCTGATTCTTTCTGCCCCTTTTTAATTTCCTATTTTAAACGGGTTAAGCGTAAAATGAAATGTTGTATTTTTAATGATAAGTCGAATTTAATAGCATAATCAGATTGCGCATACGCAATAAATTGAATATGAAAATTTCAGACTGCATTTACTAATTGATAATTTAAGCTCTGCTGAATCTATTGATTTTAAATTTGTGCGCATTCAATCAACTTATGAAATGCCGCATTAAATCGAGAGTGCAAGCCCCATATTGTCCTACCATCAACCTACCCAAAACGCATTTAGCGTTCATATTTGGAGGCAAAAATTATATGAAAAATACGCACTGCAGTTGAAATTGCTGTAAATTATGCAGCGGATATTGCATGAATGCCAATGATGGGGCCAAGAGATGCCATTTTCTGGTCAATCAATAAACTATGTGGCTCCCATAAGCTCCACAGACATAGTATAAAGAGCCATAATAATGGTTGGCTCGGATCGATGTGTATAAAATGTGAAAATATTGCGGCTGTGCGGCAAGCAAACAGACGCATTAGTTGTGGCAATTAGAGCAGGGCGAAGTCAGTCAAGGGAGAAGTGGGTGGGATTAGCAAACCATTGATATTCAGCAACGTTAAATTACCAACTGACTGACTGATTGACCAACTGAGCGAGTAGCAACTGATGCTGTGGCCCATAAATTATGTATTCTTCGTTAAAAATGCATTAGCCAGGCATGGATGGATCTAAATTCAGCTACGTATATGTGTCTGTATCTCTGTGTGTGTGAGTGTGTATAAAATTGGGTCCAGATGCACTGTGGTTATCAGCCAGTATGTGGATCCAGCTGCTTTTGTGGCTAGTTGCATTATAGCCCGGCTGGGGACCACATAAATTGCACAATTTCGTGCTGAATCAATTTCCATTATAGGCACAAGGCACACAGCTAGCTCTAAGCGGGATGTCCTGGCTACCGCATTTCCTGACAGGAAGCTCAGCGTAATCTTTGGCCCCCAACGTGCAAATCTATCAACATAAGTAACATTTGACTTTTGATGAGTTAAACTACTTCTTTTTTTTTTAGATAGAACCAAAGCCATCCGCCTAGACAAGCAGAACATTTGAATTTTGAGTGGCGCCCCGGCGTCCAGGAAATTGCATTTTTCTGCTGGATCGTCTGGCACTGCAGGCGTAATGCCAAATGTCACCGGATGTCACACCGGATGCCAAAAGGGCTTGGCCAGTCAACACAATATTAAATAAAGACACCTGCTCCAAAAGCATAGTCAACAGAAGCTTTTCAGCGTGTGAGTTGGGCGGGGGGCTTTAATAATTGTTCATGTTATGACATTAATTACAAGCTGTCGCATTCATTAATTATGCAATAATCTCAATTTAATTGTTAATTCAATTAGCGCAATGCCCAAAACGTCAATTAGGGCAGACATATGCATATACAACTTTATTGCTCGAACAGGGAAGCAGAAAGAAGATATAAAAATTGCAGGAAGTGCATGACAAATATTTACTTGATACACAGTTTATAAATAACATGATGTTGTCCTGCTGGAAAATAAACATGCCACGTGAAGTGTGGCAACGTGGCAACACAGGCCTAGCTACAAACCCGTATTTATCTACCACATGGGGGCGTGTCGCTGGCACGTTATGCTTATGTATAGTGAATGCATTTTCCCCTCCATTTTTAAAACTCTGATGCAGACGTGCAGCGAGCCCTGCAGTCATAAAACATTTGAAGCAACAACCGCAAAACAGAGACAAACAAATTGCAACAAATTGCAGCTGGCAACAACGGTAAACCAAAAGCGGCACTAAAAAAAATAAAAGTGCGCCACCCAAATGTGTTTACCTATGTCCAGAACATACGATTACTACATTCATTTCCAGTTGAAATTTATATTTACAAACATGAGCAATAACAACGTGGGAAAGCCGCAATGTTCAACGCTCTGGGGTGTGTTATGGCTGGGAGTTCCAACAATCTGGTTCCGTTGTTTTATGCCATGCATTGCCGTTTGGGATATGTTGCCTCGACTGTGGATGGCACAGATTAGGTCAAGTTTATTGCAAATGCCAGGCACACTGCTTGCTACAAAGTTGCAACTGCATGCAAAAACCTGCAAAATGTATTGTTCAACCAACAATTGGATTTGATAATATGTAATTATACAATTTCTCCCTCTTCTGCTTCTGACTCGCTATCTCTTCGACACGAATGTCAATTATTTATGGTGACCAACATTAATTAAATCTTTTAATATTTAAAAAAATTAAAGTTGTGCGATAAAAATAAAAAAAATTAAAAATTAAGTTTTTATCTTTTTATAAGCAACTGAATAAGATTGTTGCAATGATTTTTCGCAATTTCGATTTATTTTTTTATTAAACAGGGTTTCTTTCACTTCATTTTATGAACCAAAATAAATTGTAGCTCAAGCTTAAATGGAATCTAGCTTGATATCTATATAGCACATTTAGTAGGGTGGAAAGTGGTTATTCAGCTTAAATTGTATTTCCCATTTCGATCAATCCCGTATAAATCAGTCTTTGTAGTTTTTGTGGCTAAGGCTTCAGACCAATGCGGTTTGTGGCTTGCATTCATGATGTAATGACAACGATATGAACAAACGAGCTGTTGGAAATTTAACAACTGTTCATTAAGCATATTTGGGTATTTGGTGTGCAAAGTGCAGAAGAAAGCACTTGCCACAAGCCACACCTAGCCAAGCAGAATTCGTTGCATTAAAAGCTTTTAGCTGCAGCAACACCACCATCACCACCATCACCACCACCACCACCAGCACACGCAATGATCTATAGTCAAAGGACACGCCTCGACATGCCCCAGAATGGGTCGTTAAATGGTCTCCCTATCCCAAATACTAATTTCAAGCTTGTCACGCCCACGTAAGAATCCACTGGCAATGGCGTGCATTTGCGCCGATTGAATAGTTCAATCAATTAGTTAATTGCAAAGTTGCCCGAAACGTCTAAAGGACCTTGCAGCTAAAATCGAGGCACTTAGAAGCAATCAGCAATTAGTTGGGCGGCAATACCGACAAGCCAAAGAGCTTTTAATGCGCACTGGGTTTTTAGCAATTTGACTGGACAAACTGGGCAGACTGGGCAGAATGCGGCAGACATTGGATTGACACACGTTATCTTCCTTGTGGTTGCAGCACAACTTGTAAGCTCTTTGGTTGAAAACCACTCAAAGGATACACCCAAACATTTGTCGCGCTCCAAACAGAAAACTCAAACGGAGCTACACACTGATGAACATACATACGTATATAAATTTAGGGGTGTGTGCGAGGGGGTGCAAAAACTTTGCAAATTGCAGCTCATCGCTCTTAGGGCAAGGGACAAAGGCAAGGCGAGCGCTTTTAATGGAAAATAAAAGCATGGCAAAAATCAAGCTCGTATTTTGTATACCATTGAAAAGAGCATTACAAGTTGGTTGTGAAGCTTGCAAAGGAGCAGAAGTCTTAGATACCAATAAATATATATATAATTGATCTGGATTTCAAGGTTAAGTTCTATTTTAATGCCATACATAAGTCGGAGCCAATCGGATCGGTTCGTTTATTGTATGATATAACTTTCTAGGAAACAAGAGGTTTGCTTGACTGAGATCTGAAAGTGTGTATACTCTTCGGCGTGCCTGAGATAGTAATTCTTTCTTGACTTTTTTTTATTAGCAGCCAGGGCCTGGCAGCCATGACAGCCTGGCAAATATGGCGGCACCACCCGGAAGTCGACTGTCGGCTGTCGCTTGTCTGTTGTCGGATGTCGGCTGTGTGGACTGTTGCCTGACGCACTCCCCTCACGTTGGCTTGCGACACCTCTTACGCCTATCCCGATGCTTTGCTTGATGAGAAATGACAGGCAATAATGCTGCTAGCTATGCTCCATCTGCATTTATCATAACTTTCCTCTTTTATTTGCCTTGATGGCAGCATTGCCACGAGTCTTGTTTTTTTTTTTTGCTGTTTTGTTTTGTTTTGTTTAGTCTATTGCTGTTGCTTCGTTAGCGTTAGCCAACTTTCGCCATTTGCATAGCGTTGCTTTGGTTTCGCATTTATAAATGGCTCGACTGTTTGCCTGTTTGTATATTTGACACCCACAACCCTTGCTTACCTGAAGATTAAAGTTTAGCTTGTTGCTGATTTTCCTTTCTATTGTGTGTTGATTTTTAATGTTGTCGTTTGTTATTGTGTTTAGTTTTCTTTACAATTGCACTAATTGCGTTAATGAGGCGCGCTTGCAGGTATGCAGTACAGAGAGTACCCTGTACACAGCTTCAAATTTTCTTAACAAAGTTGAGTCATGCTAACTTATCTATAAATGTATGTCACTTTTGAAAAGACTACCGTTGTATTTGTGCTGGTACAACAAAATTAATCATACTTTCATTGGTTTTGCTACAAAATTTATGTGCTTATCGAGTTGTGAAACAAATTAAATTTTGTAAATCACATTTAAATATTTGAGTAGCTTAAATTATTATAATTATTATTGCAATTGTGAGTATGAGACAATATAGATTATATAGGTAAACAGATTGTGTTTGCAATCAACTGTTTACGTTAATCAATCCGCATTACATAATTTATCCAGCAATGCTTCATTAATTAATAATAAATGCGTATTTGCATATGCATAATTAATGTGTCACATTGCACTCGATAATTGATTGCCAATTGCATAAATGTACATCTCTGCATTCTGAATTAGTGTAGCGAGTCATTAAAGAAACTTAGTTAATGCCCTTTCACATTCTAGTTCAGACTACAAGTCTAAAAGAACATAAAACCTTAAAATATTAAACTTATGATGTTTGCTTGTGCTTTGTTTATTTATCCATTTTCTAGTTATAAAAATAAAAAATTGCAAAACCATTAAAGTTTACCATCGCACTTAAACTTTTACACAACTTTTACACCGAGCGAGTAGGTCGCAGCTTATATTTAACTATGATAATGAGGTTGCTCGAGAGCAGAATACTTTTATTGGAAGCCTTCAAAATGCAAATGCGCATAAGATTGCTTACAGATTTGCTCTTTTTATACGCTGATAGAATAAAAAATATGAAATTGGCTATAATGATTGTGCTTTTCATAGAATATTCAATAGAGATGCTCATTTGTCAGAATTTTTACCACGGCATGCAACCCAAAAAAATCAACAGCATTAATTTGGAAAAGTTCTATCTGCTAATTTATAGAATACATTAATTATGTGTAGGATAACAGTGTAAATGGCTTGTTCCTTGTAGGTGATGCTTACAAAATATAGACTAATATAAGTAACAACAACAAGTAAACTTGGCCTATTAATATGAATCTAACAACTTTTATAACTTATGAATTCCCTTTTTTTAACTCAAGCTTAATATGTTCGTTTCGCGAAAGTAAAAAATGTCCTAAGCTCAACTCTTATATGACAGAACATGCCTTGAAGATTATCCTTGAGCTATTTGCTTTAAGTATGCGCGTAAGACGTGGAGAAGTAAAAAATTGAAAGGTTTGCAACAGATGCCGGAGAACGCTTAAGCGTCTTGAGTGCTCTCAACAATAACAACTTTAGGCACAATAAGACGACCATTAAGGCTTCGAAATCTTAATGTATGTACATTAGCAAATACAAACGCGAATTTCAGTTTGCTTCTAATATTGTTGGCTTACGCACAGCGCACGTCAATAATACCTGTGTGCTATCTTTGTAATTGTATAATAATAGTTTATTTGTGCAGCGACAACAGGACACAGAAGCAGACACATCTGCAACGAGTACAAATAGTGAAATACATCTGCTACATATGGGCTTTTTGTTTGACTTGTTTGAGACATTTGAAATGGAGACATGTGCTGCTTATTTGCAACATTTGCCATAGTTGATCGTAAAGTTGTTGCGTTAAAGTCCCAGCAACGTTGTTAATGAACTTTTAATGACTTTTTGTGACGACATGAAAATATATGTATGTGTATATTCGAATGAAGGTATGCCACAAAAGATACACAAACCAATTTAAGTCAATGGATTGTGGAACAAATCTCGTGCAACTTTTGTAAATAGCAATTTGCTCGCATTGAAACAAGCGTTAAGTCTGCCACACACTCACATACACTCGAATGCACTCACAGTTGCCAGCTGCCACGCCTGATTCGAAAAGCTTGACACAGCAGAGCAACAACATCAACAACATTGCTGCTACTATCAGCATCTGTATCAACAGCAGCAATAACAGCAACATGTTTACATGCCACACTTTTGGACTATATGTGTTGTGTGCGTGTGCGTTAGTATTTGTGTTGCATCGCAGATTAGGAATTCAAGCGGAATGTACAATATAAATTTAACTCTAAACCAGAGCTAGTCCCACAATGGCGAATATTGGAACACAGCGAACATAGAAAGCGTCGCTGGAATTACTTTGACAGCATTTTCGCGTATACTCGTATTTATAGACTCTTAAAAACTGAAAATAAACGAACACGACTTTAAATAAACGCTCCTGATAAACAACTAGCAAACCATAAGCAAACCATAAACCGTCTGCTTTATAATGCTGATAAGCTGCGACAACCTCAGTAACGAGATAAAATCGGCATATTTAAACGAGTTGCACGCTTCAACGGTCACAGTCAGAGACGATCGCTGCCAGTGTTGGGAAGGTTTGACCAAAACTGATGACAGCTGATCCCGTTCACGAGTCAGCTGTTTGTCAACATTTGTACTTTTGACGATTTGCACATCTATCGTCACGCATTTAATTATAAAAGATTTGAAAATTTAAATACTACACACGCTTTTATATGCATATGTATTATATTTATATTTAAAATACAGAATCTAATCAAAATGAGCAAGTCCGAGTGGGAAAACAATGAGGAAATCAAGATCTTTCGTGATTATCTGCGGATTCCAACGATGCACCCAAATGTGGATTACAGTAAGTGAGTGAGAGTGTAAATATCGGTTTAAATCTATATGACTATGCGATAAGCAATGACTTTGATAAGCAGAGGGCACATAAAGATAAACTGTCTGTATTTTACAGCCGCTTGCGTGGAATTCTTGAAAAGGCAGGCAGCCAGCCTCGAACTGCCCGTTGATGTTATTTATCCTGTGAACGAATCCAATCCCGTCGTGATAATGAAATGGGTGGGAAAGCAGCCAGAGCTACCATCCATTATTCTGAACTCCCATACGGATGTTGTGCCCGTCTTCCCGGAAAAATGGACTCACGAACCCTTCAGCGCCGATATGGATAGCGAAGGTCGTATTTTCGCAAGGGGCTCGCAGGACATGAAGTGCGTTGGAACTCAATACCTTGGAGCCATTCGCGCCCTCAAGGCCAGTGGCTTCCAGCCAAAGCGTACTATTTTTCTTACCTATGTGCCGGACGAAGAAGTTGGAGGTGTTCTTGGAATGCGCGAGTTCGTCAAGGGTGATTACTTCAAGAAACTGAATGTGGGATTCAGCTTTGACGAAGGTATTTCCAGTGATGATGAAACCTACGCCGTTTACTACGCTGAGCGAACTCTATGGCGTAAGTTGGATGCACTGCATTCTATAATAAAGAGACTCACAATCAACGTTCTTTAGATCTCAAATTCAAGATCACGGGCACTGCTGGTCACGGTTCCCTGCTGCTGCCAAGCACTGCAGGCGAAAAGCTGCACTACATTGTCAATAAGATGATGGAATTCCGTGCGTCGCAGGTTAAACGACTAGCTGAAGACTCAACCATTGACATTGGAGACGTAACTACCGTTAATCTCACAAAACTGAATGGAGGTGTGCAGAGCAATGTGGTGCCACCCTTGCTGGAGGTGGTCTTTGATATTCGAATTGCCATAACTGTGGATATGGCCGCCTTCGAGAAGCAAATTCGCGATTGGTGCGAAGAAGCTGGGGGCGGAATTGAATTAGTCTTTGAGATGAAATGCCCCTATGTTGAGCCGACCAAGATAGACTCATCGAATCTCTATTGGGTGGCATTTAAAACTGCCTTGGACGAACTGTAAGTTTAACCGACTTTGCGAAGTGGTGTTTCTAAACTTTCTTTTGAACTTGCAGCGGTCTTAAGACTCGTATCCGTGTGTTCCCTGGCGCTACAGACAGTCGCTTTATTCGCCACGTGGGAATCCCAGCCTTGGGATTTTCGCCAATAAACAATACGAAAGTTCTGCTGCATGATCACGACGAATATCTGCGTTCGGATACCTATCTGCACGGCATTGGGGTCTACAAGAAACTCATCGCTGCTGTTGCCAATGTCTAAACGGAGAAAGATTACGGACGACTACTGCCGACTTCATTTTCCATTCCATTTGATTGCTCACATTAAAAAGCCTATGTCTTTGAATATAGTTTGAATACACGAATTTAAGCTGCAAATTTTCTAGCTCTTTTATTTGAAAAAATTATAATTTTTAAATATATACGAATTTACAAATCAAGTTTGTAGTATGGCGATAACTTTGCAATGTTTTTTCAATGGCTTATCTAGACAGTCGATTTAGGTTATCAATCAATAAAAATCAATTTCATTCCCGACCAAATATGTATTTTGACCACGAAACTAATTTCCATGGGCAATCATTCTTCACTATTATAAATAAACAGTTTTCGAAAAGTGTTGCTTATCTTTTAATATTGGGCAAAGAGATCAACATTCTTGAGAAATGTATAAGAAATCAACCTTCTAAAAAAGCTTATGTTTCAAATGAATAAATAAGTCCAGCAAACAGCTAAAAATATCAAATATAAACTAAACAAGAATGCGGTTGCCGAGTGATATAAACTACGATATACCCTGAACCCAGCTGTTAAATATATTATAGTTTTATTTGCAAATTTCCCTTTTGATAAGTTTTGCACCTTTTATTCACGAGTCCGAACTGTCTGTCTGCAAACTCGTGCATACACACATACATATATACGTATATATGTAAGGGCAATCGTAGATAACGGTGCTCTGCCAAATACATACAAAAACATATTAACTCTCGCCAGACTTGATCTGCGTACACTAGAACCTTTATTCCAAATTTAAAGTCTCTAGCAGACGGGCAGACGGACACGGCTATACCGACTCCGCCGTTAATCCTGATCGAGAGCATATATACTTTATGGGGTCGGAGATGCTTCCTTCTGCATGTTACATACATTTGCTCAAACATTTATACCCTTTTTATCCACTTTTAATGGGTATAATAAGAAAACACCTCTGAACGTATTTTATTAATAGAAACACAATTTAAATGTCTACGGGAAGCCTTATAGTAAAGAAAATTTTGACAAGAGAGCTCGACATATAAAACACGCATAAAACCGCAAGTTGTATATGTGTATTTATATCATTTGAGCATTTTATCACATAAATTACAATCTATGTGACTATATATATTATCTAAATGAACTGGCTTGAGGTCTATTATAATCGTTTGCTTTGCTTTATTGTAACCTTCCATACAATGGATGGCAGCCAGGCAAGTCAAAAACAATAGAAATTGTTTGTAACAAATGCATTTATTAACAAAGACATGAACTTTAACCTCACCCAAATATATTGCTTTGATAAATAACCACAGTGGACTTGCAGATAACAAGCAAAACCACATTTATTTACTTGGGAACTTTGCAACAATGTAAACTTAACCACAACACCAAGGAAAGTTTCTCCGAAAATCGACTTTCGCATGAGCTATTTAAACAATAAGTGAATTATGATATTCTAGCAGACGTATTGCAATATTCAAGCATTTAGAACGTTTTGTTTCTGTACAGAAAGATTTAATTGATAAATAAACAAAGGACTTTTCAAAATGAGCACAACTCGTTGGGAAAACGATGCAGAAATTCAAATATTTCGTGAATATCTGCGAATTGCTTCGGTTCACCCTAATATCGATTACAGTCAGTTTTACAATGATAATAAATGTTCTTAATTAATTTACAAATGAGTTTCTGTTTTACAGCCGCTTGTGTGGATTTCCTGAAACGCCAGGCAAGTAGTTTGGATCTTACCGTGGAAGTGGTTTATCCTCAAAACGGGTTGAATCCTGTTGTCGTAATGAAATGGCTTGGCACACAACCTGAACTGCCTTCCATTCTTTTAAATTCCCACATGGATGTTGTGCCCGTCTTCCCGGATAAATGGACTCACGAGCCCTTCAGCGCCGATCTAGATAATGAAGGTCGCATTTATGCTCGGGGCTCACAGGATATGAAGTGTGTTGGAACTCAATATCTTGGAGCCATTCGCTTCCTCAAAGCTAGTGGCTTCCAGCCAAAACGTACAGTGTATCTCACCTATGTCCCTGATGAAGAAGCAGGCATTTGTCCGGGCTTGAAACTGCTGGTTCAAAGTGAATACTTTACGAAAATGAATGTGGGATTTAGCTTTGACGAGGGCATTGCCAGCGAGAATGAAACCTTCTCCGTTTTCTATGCCGAGCGGACTCTGTGGGGTAAGTGCCTTGCAGCGTATGATGAGAGGCAACTTTACGGATTATGTTCTTTCAGCTCTCAGATTAAAGATCAGTGGCACTTCTGGCCATGGATCCCTTCTGCTAGAGAACACTGCTGGCGAGAAATTCAACTACATTCTAAATAAGATGATGGAGTACCGTGCATCACAGGTGAAGCGACTGGAAGCAGACGCAACCATTGATATTGGGGACGTAACCACAGTTAATGTCACCCAATTGAAAGGGGGTGTGCAAAGCAATGTGGTGCCACCCTTGCTGGAGGTGGTCTTTGATATTCGAATTGCCATAACTGTGGATATCGCCGCCTTCGAGAAGCAAATTCGCGATTGGTGCGCAGAGGCAGGAGGTGGCATTGAACTTGATTTCGAGTGGAAGGAGCCTTACGTGGCTCCGACCAAAATTGATGCCTCAAATCCATATTGGTTGGCCTTTAAGCAAGCTATCGATGAACTGTAAGTTGGAAGCTATCATTAATAAACAAATAGTACATAAATTCTAAACATTATTGCAGTGGTCTGAAAACTCGTCAACGTGTTTTCACAGGTGCCACTGACAGCCGTTTCGTTCGTCAAGTTGGTGTTCCGGCACTGGGTTTTTCACCTATCAACAATACGCCTATTTTATTACACGACCACAATGAATACTTGAGGGCAGAAACCTATCTGCGGGGCATTGAAATTTACAAGAAACTGATTGCAGCTTTTGCCAATGTCTAAGGATAATGTCAAACATTAATATTATTGATCTATTTCATTTTTCAGCAATGTCATTATTGTGTAAATAAATCACTTTGTGCAAATGTACTACATATAATAGTTTTATTAAATATGCCTGAGGTATGGAAACGGAAACAAAAGCCTGATTTTGGACTCATTTGCAACCACATTAATCATGCTGATAAGATACAAAAAGTTGCAAAATTAAAACAGAATAACAAATACCAAATAAAGATAAAAACAAGCCACTTTTTTCTAGAAGTATTCTTACACACTTAATTTTTTTGCTCATTAATGTATAATAGCTTTGCAATACACGATAATTCCATATAATTGTTGGGTATGATAACACACTTAAACCATTATAAACATTTTAATATTGACGAGATTAACGAAGTTAAGCTAGGTAAAAATATCACATCATCTAAGAAGATTAGACTAAGGAGGTGAATTACTTTTATATATAATATTTAGTAATAAAGAACGGCTAGCTTAGGCACCCCAAAAGTTTACAAATCATTGATCAATCATATTGATATCGATATGTAAACCTCCTATTGATTTCCGGCTTAAGCGGAAAAGTGGACACACGAGCCCTACACTTGGCACCCAAGTCACAAACGGCATTGGAAACCAGTAATTGGCCGTCATTCCAGCCCAGTGGCTTCCAGCCGAAGCAGAAGCTCAACTAACTTGTGAATAAGTTTGTAGAGTACCAAGCATCTCAGGTAAAAAGGCTAAACGAATATCCGAGTCTTTTCTTTGGTGATGTGGCCACCATGAATCGCACCTAATTGGATGGTGGCGTGCAAAGCATTGTGGTTCAATTGACACACGCTTTGATATCAATGTGGATCTAGAGGTCTTTGACCTTTGAGCCTTTGAGTTTAAACACAAAGATGAATATGTAAGAGCTTTGCTCTCTTTGCTCATACTGAGAAAGTTATTCATAGTAATTAATTCGGGCAGTTGGGGTGACAGCTTTAGGTTTGTCGCCGATGATGAGTCTGTATATCCTGGTAAATGGTTACGATGAATATATACATCCAGATCTTTATTTGCATGGCATTGAAGCTTAGCGAGTCATTCCAGTAATTTCCCCTCCTGGGAGCACTCTAGCTCTTATTGTCTTTGTAATTGGTCATACAGACGGAAATGAATAAATCGAATCGTCTTTTGGTTCTGATCAATGATATATATAATATATACACTTTAAGGGCACTAATTCATAATACCCCTTTTGCATTTCAACGCTCAAAAGTTAACAAGAGAGAACATTGCAGTCCGACTGCTACTTTGATACCATATACTTTGATACTATATGATGAATGAAACAAGACAATTGCCCCAGTATGACTCTTACACACAACGTTGTTGGTTTAAAGGTCATTAGCAAATTCCTCGCAACACTGATAAGATTTGGTGATTTAAATGTGTTTGATTAAAGCAAACATGTTTGTAATGAAAAAAGCCTGTGATGGATGGTAGCATTTCATATATAAGTCTAGGCCGCGATAACAATGCCACACAGTCGTTGGTTACCGCTGGAACCGTTCAGAAGTATTTTATTTTGCTGATCATCTGTGAGCAGCTGTTAATATAAAGATCAGAATTATTTTTAGCGAACACTTATAATCAAATTTTGTTTAGTAAACATAGTGTTATAAACAATTCGTAAGCAAAATGAGCAAAGCTGAGTGGGAAAATAATGAGGAGATTCAAATCTTCCGTGAATACCTGCGAATTCCAACAATGCACCCAAACATAGATTACAGTAAGTTTGCAAGATTGCAAAAGTGTTAATTAGCCAAATCATAAAAATGCCATCTATTAAGATTAAAAATAACATGCGTCTTTTCTAGCTGATTGTGTGGCATTCTTGAAACGTCAGGCAGCCAGCTTGGATCTGCCGGTGGATGTCGAATATCCTGTTAACAAATCCAATCCCGTGGTCATAATTAAATGGCTGGGCAAACAACCTAAGCTGCCCGGCATCTTTCTCAACTCTCACACGGATGTTGTACCCGTCGTCCCGGAGAAATGGACACACGACCCCTTCAGTGCCGATATGGATGACGAGGGACGTATTTTCGCCAGGGGCTCGCAGGATATGAAGTGTGTGGGTGCTCAATATCTGGCAGCTATTCGCGCTCTGAAGGCCAAAGGCTATCAACCAAAGCGAACCATTTATGTGACTTTTGTGCCCGATGAGGAGGTTGGCGGGTATTGTGGAATGCGCGAATTTATTAAGGGAGATTACTTTAAGAACCTGAACATAGGCTTAGGCTTGGACGAGGGATCCTCCAGCCTGGATGACCTCTATTATGTCTACTACGCAGAGCGTACAACATGGCGTAAGTCTGACTGAGAACACGACTCACTGCAGTATACTAAAAATTCCGCTCGCAGATGTAAGATTCAAGATCAGCGGTAGTGCTGGTCATGGTTCCATTCTGTTCCCCAACACCGCCGGCGAGAAGCTAAATATCTTGGTGAACAAAATGATGACGTTCCGTGAAACGCAGGTGCAACAACTAAAAAGGGATACAAATCTCTTCTATGGTGATGTGACCACAGTGAATCTGACCAGATTGGCTGGTGGTCTGCAGAGCAATGTGGTACCTTCCTTGCTGGAGGTGGTCTTCGATCTGCGCATTGGCATCCGCGTAGATCTGGTGGCCTTTGAACAACAGTTACGCGACTGGTGCGAGGAGGCTGGCGGTGGCATTGAGATTGTATTCGAACAGAAAGATGAATATGTGCCTCCCACAAAGGTTGATGCATCCAATCCCTTCTGGTTGGCTTTTGAGAAGACATTGAATGAACTGTGAGTATGCTCATTACACTGCCAGCAAATGTGATTGGTAATCTATCTGCTCACTTAACAGAAATCTGAAATTCCGCGCCCATGTCTGTCCTGGCGCCACAGATAGCCGCTTCTTGCGTTCAGTGGGAATTCCGTCCATTGGTTTCTCGCCCATGAATAACACGCCTATTTTGTTGCACGGTCACGATGAATACATTCGTGCGAATACCTATTTGCATGGCATTGAGGTCTATACAAAACTAATTGCAGCTGTTGCCGACGTCTGAAGTCATTAAGTTCTTTAAGATATATGCGTGATTTTTTTCCAAGAATGGGTGACGACCTATTTTAACATTAAATGATTCAAATACAAAGTGATTCAAGCACTTGAAATATTATATGAACAACGTTTTGGCGTATTACAATTTGAGTAATGCCAGTAGCATTCTATTGAATAATGCAGGCCGACAGAATTAATCAGTCGGCCATTTCAGATGAGTCATTGCGTAATTATGGTATGTTTATTTTGGGCCCATTATCAGTTTGTCAATTGATACATAGGCTAAAAGCATGAAAGCTATGCTATGGTCAACCTATATACATGTGTGAATATATACATATGTGTGAATAGAAAATAGTTTTAAATTACTTGATTTTTGAGCGGAAAATAAAAGCCTGCATATGACGTATACGCCATGTTGTGCGGAACGGTAAATGTTGACAGCGATTTGACAGCAACAATTTTATGAAAGGGGCGTTGGAAAGGGCAACTTAACTTTTCTCTGCTGTAGTCAACGGAATAAATGTTAAAGCAGTTCTCAACTCACATCACGATGGGGGGGGTAACCTCAAATGCCTGTGACAGCAAATTGTCAGGCTGAGCGTAAAAGCGATTGGAATGTCAGGCATGTGGGCTATGCGAGCACATAAATTATGCTGTAACGCTGAATGAATAATGCTCAAATGTCCGCTGCCCCCCCTTCCGCTTCTCCGCAATCCCAATTGTGCTTTTGTTCAGAGCAGCAGCAGCAGAAGCAGCAACTGTGGCTCGAACACGTTAATGCATGTGTCAGCCAATGAAATATGCATTGATACTTTGGGAATGCCGAGTGGGCTTATGCCGAATGGGCTTATACCGCGTGATCGGGCGCAAACTGGCAAACAATTATTACTATTTATGCCGCAAACAGCGGCATTCGCCATTGCACGGTGGCAGGTGTGGATTCGAAATGAATTCTACGCAATTAGCATTGACCATTAGTCCAGAGACAGAGGGCGAGAGGCTGAGTGAGAAGGCTATAAGTTTTGGCCTAATGACTGCAGTTTCAGTTCTTTAACGTTCTCGTTACTGTTGGCCAACTTAATGCATATCATTTTTACTTTTAATGAGCTGTCACAGCGCAGTTGTTGCCCCATTCAGCCGCACGCCCTTTGCCCACTACTTGCAATCGTCAGGTTGTTGCCAAGTGCACTTATTGCTGCAAGTTTTTCTCGCAACTTTTGTGCATTCCCACCTGGCGCGGACCAACTTTAGTTTTTTTTTGCGAGCCACGCTTTGCATTTTAAATTTTTCGTGTGTATGTGTGTGTGTGTGTATTTGTGTGTGTGTAAACGTTGGCAAGTTTTACACTTCAATTTTAATTTCTTTGTGGCACACTTTTAGGTGCACAACTTTAAGCCGCGAGTGCCTGCTTCGCCTGCGGCAAAGTAATTTTGATGCCCCACTCACGCTAATTAGTGCAAGCAAAAAAGTTTTTACTCTTTAATGCTTGATATCGCTTAGTCGAAGTATTTGCATTTTACCAGCCATGAAAATTTTATAGCTTTCTCGAAGTTTACGACGTATTCAAATTAATTCAGCAATCAAAATGAAAAGCAGAACATGTTGTAATTAAATTCAATTTACTTGCAACGGCTGCGACCGCGCCTCCAAGCGAGGCGCCTCGTCTTCAGGGCCAACGTTATGGCCATGCAATTAAAATCTAAGATTAAACGAGCATCAAGCCATCATCTTGGCACAACTGGACCGCTGCGTGCCATTGTTGTTTGGCTGTGTTGGGGCCACAAACTGTTTTTATGTGAGGCCCATGCAATTGAAGTGTCGTTGTAGGTAATTGAAACCCGCACTTATCTACTGCCTACGCAGGCACACAGTGGCTTAAATATCATGTCAAATGTGCCTAAGTCTTTAGTCCTTAGAAATATTTTAAATACTTTCTGTTAAACAAAAGAGATTTATTTTTAGACGTCCCAGAGTGCCAGGCACATTCATCATCATCTTATTCACACATCCTTAACGATGGATTAGGCGTTTTTCCTCATTTTACTCTGGTGCGGGCTTTTAAAATAAATTAAATTTAATTGGAGTAAGAAATTTATATATATTATTTAGGATACACAAATATATTATTCAATTCCAATTGAGTTCATGCAATTGATAAATAAATTATTTATGATAATCAATTTATCAATTTGAAATATACATATTTAAAACTTTCATGCTCCGCATAGTTTTACGCTTAAGCAGCAGTTGTTGCTTTAAGGAAGTTCATTACTTATTCTTTTATTAAATTAAATTAAATCAAAGTGGAGCGCTCATTAAATTTGCAAATGTACTCGGCTTGCACTCTCTTTTATAAAACATTCCCTTGCACAAGGATCAACAGACACGCATGTAACATCCGCCTGCCTCTGCCCCGCTGTGATTATGCCCGCTTGACTCTATGTGTTTACCAAGTAACTGTGAGCTGATATTCAACATAAGTAATATCCGCGTGTAAAAAGTGGCATTAAAGCGAACCCCACACACACACACAAACACACGCAGAGCTGCGCGGCTTTTAGCTCTTGGTAAATAGAGTCAATTGAAGTGTGGGTAAGTGTATGTGTGTGTGTGCGGTAAATAATTTATTTTGTCATTAAGATAAACTCTAAGCTTCACACACACACACACACACACACAAACGCACACACATGATATTCTCTCGCACACACATAGAAATCCGCATAGAGTGCTCTTAACCCATGGTGAGCCACATAAATGTCCCAGCTAGAGCCACCAAAAACGGGCAAAAGGCAAACTAATTAACTTGTTTAGCACCAGAGTGCACAATTTCTTTGCTCTTAACGTTTCTGCCGCTCAACTAATGAGCATGACTGAACTTGTGCCTGTGTGCGTGAGTGTGTGTGCGTGGCATTTAGAGCGTAGGGAGCGCGCATTGAGCGACTATTTTCTTAGCACTGTCAGGGGGTCACAAGAAAGTGGTCCCTAAGCATACCGTTGCTTTGAAGTTGCAGCAGCCAAAAAATTATTGCATATGTCGAGGCGGATATACGGAAATAGAATTGCGGGCGAAAAAGACATATACACACACACACGCATAAACGTAAACTTTCAATAAGCAGTAGCGAATGGCAAACCGTGGCAACAATCCAATACAACAGCAACAACACACCACCCACCAACCAGAACCACCCACTATCCGAAAACTGTTCTCTCAGAGCGTTCTGCATCAGCGCGCCGCGACTTGGCGTCGTCTGCATGGCCCAGCAATTGCAATTTCATTTCCGTTCGTTGGCATTTTATTTGCCCTATGCCATCCTATAAATATGTATACATGTACATAAATACGTAAAAGTATTTAGATACATATATATACATATATATACTGTTTGCATACACATTTACAGTGTAGCAAACGCTTCTTCATTCATTTGATTCTTTTTTTTTTTGGGGCAATATGAATTTTGCCTGCCGCTGCGTTTATATCTGTATGCGGCTGTGTGTGTATCTGTGTGTTTGTCGTTTGTGTTTTTTGGCTATCCGCAGACTTTGGCCAACATTTCAGCATCAACTTTCGAGGCTGCATTTTTGGGCACAAAGCCATCTTCTGAGCGGGAGCATATAATTGAAACTTTGTAAGTAAACAAAGAGCTGCGCAAAAAAAATATAGAAATTCAGATAAAGCTAGACTTTATTCAAGTGCAAACACACTTTAAGTGCATGACTAATTGCAAACTTGAGCAACTTAAGAATCCTATGGAAAAAGTTTTTTTTTTTTATTCGCTTGGTCATTCCTTAGCAGGTTGGTAACCACACGCTTCCATTCCAACGCACATTTCTCTGACAGTTCCCAAATATATTTGTTTTTCATATACGCAATAATATTTTTCAGCTTGTCAGCAAAAAAAAAACTTTTCAAACGCAAACAGTTGGGGGAGCTTGTGCGAAAGAAACTTTCGTTGACAATTTGTCAGAAATTTTTGACTATTTCTGAAGAAGCAGACTTTGCTGCTAAGTTGGCAATTTTCGCTGAGCTTTTGATGGCTGCCAACGCCTAAAACTTCAGCTTCAGCACTTAGAGCACTCTCGAGATCTCTGAGCATTTAATATGCTCCCCTTGGCCTCAATCTCAATTTTTCGTTGCGCTGCCTCAACTAATTGCATCATTTGTATGCAGCATTTTTGTGGTTGAATGCAACACACACTCGACACGCCCGCCTGAAGTATAAAAAGTTTCATTTTGAAATTGAGTTTGGGTTTGCTTTTAGTTTCTGTAGTTGTTCATTCGGTATTCCTAGTGTTCCATTGTGTTTTCCTCTTATGTTGTAAATTATTATCATTCACCGTGTGTGCAGCTTACATTGCTAGAGCCGCTTGCCGCACGCCGCTCGCCCCATCGCTCATCTGTAGCTGTAGCAAGTTTATAGGTTTCTCAGTGCTCCAACTGCGCTTGCATCAAGCTTGGCAACTATTATTATCTCAGCAGCCTGCTCTTAAAATTTGTGAGTGGGCGTGTGTGTGTTTGTGTGTGTGTGTGTGAGTTATCGCCTATATATGCAGTAAACTCTCTGTGCGAATACGGAGCGTTATAATTTATTTATGGTAATGCGTACACCCGCAGACAGACACACAGAGAGAGGGAGAGAGAGAGAGAGAGAGAGAAAGAGAGAATGAAAGAGAGTAAAATATATGCCCCGACTATAAAAAGTTTTATGTGGCACAGCAGTCAAGGACCTGCTCATTGCTGCAACAATGTCGTCTCGTATAACGCTCAATGCCGAATCCTTACATCCAGCTTTTAATTTTTGCGTGTCACCTTCCCACTGTAGCTGCCCACCTGTCAAGCGCTCCGTAAAATATTTAATGAACTTTTTACAACTTCTGGCTTATGTGTCATTGGATGTGAAACCATATATATCCTCTATATAGATATAAAGTATACACTTATAATTGTGTGTGTCAGTTTACTTTAGTTCCATATTCGACTTAATTCACTGATGTTTAAATATATTACAGATATATATATATATATATATATATATATTTGATCATATTTTGTATTTTGAATTTGCCCTTATAAGAGCAAATAGCTGTGAGGCATTTAATATTGCCAAATTATACTGTCACGAATTTTATCACAGCACAAAGTCAACATCAAATATATTTCATGCTGCGTATGCGTAATGTGTATGGAAATTGATGCGAAGCACGTCACTTTAGGCTTGGGGGCATACACATACACACACACACACATATTTACACACTTGCTAACAGCCAGTGAGGCACATTACGCATACGCAGTGAAAGCCAAGCAAATTACTTTGCAACAGTTTGGTTGGCAAAAACTTTTTCGATGAGTCTTCTGTAAGGCAGACAAGCAATTAATATGCATAATCTGTCGAGGTTTTTGGTCTTGTCCAAGCCAAATCGCTGTCAGCAAATGTGGCTCATAAATAAATGCCGCCTGATGTGGCCAAATCACACGTTTGACTTGTGCTTAACTGCCATCAACCATAATGCTCTCCAAATGCTCAAATCAGTTGCATAATTAATTGATGTCCATGCCGCTGCCTGGCAATTGTCTTCGATTTGTGAATGATGGACAGCTGCTGCCACTTATGGACGAAGCATAACCCTTTCAAGAAGGACAACACCCAACCGATTGCAGTTATTAATTAGAAAGTTTATACAACTTGACAGCCTCACACGTCTCAGAACATCGAATTTATATATGTTTCTTAGTAAATACAGATGCTGTTAAGGCAAGCAAACACAGCTCGTCTTACATAACCAGTTAAGTGGTACACACACAGCCGCACACATACGTATAAAATAAGCTGGGTTCGAGCAGGACGCTTTGGGTGCCTTGCCACTTGCCACATAACAATACGAAAGTGAAAAATGAGTTTTCCCAAGTTTTGCGCTGAGTGGCCAACAAACGTATGCGTGTGTGAGTTTCTAAGTGTATGTGTGTGTGAGTTTTGAGATGTGGCACACACAGTTCACTCCCAAGATAAAGAGAGCAGGGAAAAAAAAAACTGTTTTAGTTTTGCTTTTGATGGCATCGAAGTTGCGTTGGCGTTGCAAACTAATTTGTTTTATTGGGCACACACAGCGAATTTATGAAAGCGTAACATGAAACTGACAGCACCAAAAAGTTTCAGATGAACTCCAAACAAGATAGCATACAAACAACCATGTGTGCCTGCCACACTGCCTGACTGGCAGATGGCTTCAATGCTGCATGCATTTAACCCAAAAAGAAAAAAACGCAAAAGGGAACAGGTCCACAAAGTGCTCCAATAGAAATGGTGCTTCTCAGCGAATAGGGCCAACATGAATCGCTAATCTGCTGTTTAAACTGTTTGTTAATGGTGTCAAACGACTAAAATGCTAAAGTCGGCAGACATCAAGCATTCAGTATATACCTTAGTGTTACCATGTATTCATTTTTAATACATCTTAATGTTGCCATATAAAGTCGCACACATTTTTCTCTAATTACTATCTTTGTAGTTTCTCATAGTTTCTTTTGATTCATCTATGTTGGAGCAAATCCGATTGAATATTTTAGATATCTTTATTGATTGTAAGAAAAAAAATGATTGATTATATAAATAAATAAAATTACAAAAAATATTGATACATATTTTGTATACTTTTTTTAATTTATTAAATTAATTTTTTTTAAATTATTTTATTGTACTCACAATAATCCACAGTTTTTAAAAAGGTTTTAATAAATAAAAATTGTAAATTAAATTTGCGAATAAATTAGATCGAATTAAAGGATAGAAACTACAAAACTGAAACTTTAAAATTAAGAAGGAACAAATTTAAATTATTATAATTATCCCTAAATTTAATAATTAAATAAATCTAGGGATATTACAAAGTAAAATTGTTCAGTATCTTAAAGCAAACTAAACTGCTTGTCACACTTTCAATCCTGTTTGAGAAATTATTATCGATTCATTCAAAAAAGCTCTTTAGTACCTGTTGAGAGCAACACCTGCGCTAAGAACAGAGTATCGTACAGTCGGTAGCTACCGACTTTCTTCCGCAATTTTTATACTTCTTTCTTTTGTGGTTGTGGTCGTTACTTTGCTTGTGCATATTCGTTGGGTTTCTTTTCATTTTTCATAAACAGTTTTGGCCACATTTTTGGCAAAAGGAGCAAGCAATTTGGCTAACACACAAATACACTTACACACACACTCACACAGTAAAATCTGAACAATTTGCTAATGTAGCTGTGTACATGAAACTTTTCACCAAAGCCACCAAGAAATTAAAGAAGCGAGATAGCGCTACAGAGCTGTGGAGGAGAGATAGAGATAGAGAAACAATCAGGCAGCGGAACCGTGACCCGAGGCCATAAAGTATGCAGGATAAAAATATGCACAGCTAGGAGAACAGTAAGTAAACTTTGCTTATAAGTTGCACAGCCATAGAAGGAATTGTTGTGTCTTATTTGAGTCGTATTTTCATCAGATCTTTCTTCATGGGCTTCCATGGGGAAATGTTCATGGGAAAATTGCAAGCTTGGCGGCATGCAGCTGGTTTGTTCGCCTCACTATTTTTGGCAACGTCATTCGCATTCACTGGCAATATGCAAATCCAGCCAAGGGATTGGCGAGCTGTCATGCAAATGAGCTTGCCACAGAATCACACTTGCCCCCGAGCTCCGGAGCCAAACGCAACTTAAGCGGAGTCTTTAATCAAGCGCGCGAAACACCAGCTAGCTGTTAACGCAAGGCGATTTTGGTATAGATCAACTTGCTATATGTAAACTGTCGTATGCACAACTTGTAGCAACCTCATTATGCCGCAAGCAGCTGTTCGTGTAGTTTGGTAGTTCTACGAAAAGTTCTTACAACGTGTCGGCAATTTATACAACAGTGGGCAGCATAAAACTTTATTGCATAACTTGCACAAAATATGCTTTTTGTATGCTCATAAAAATGAAATTGACAACAAAACTGGCCAACTGTGGGTGGGCGGGATGTGTGGATGAAGGGTGTGCGTGGTCAGCTATGAGTAAACCGTAATTTGCACACATTTTAATATCATTTTTTTCTGCTTTATTTATCAGTGTGTGGGTGTGTGTGTGTGTGTCTCAGTTGTGTGTCTGATATGTCCCACTTGAAGTGAGGCTTACCCCAAATTATGCAAAACAACATTATTGCTCACACATACATACACACACTTAACCACACATGTGCAAAGTAGTAAGTGCATAAGCTCACACATACACACACACACACACACATATACCTTCATAGAAAGTTTTGCATATTTTACGCACTGATTTGATGCTCGAGTACTGTTATCTCAGCAGCCTGTCTGCCTTGGGCAATCTACTTGGCATTCTTATAATGCCCACTTCCACATACATGCCAAGCAAATACTATATTATACCCTGAATTTATTAAAAATGCGCAAAAGGGTATAATGAAAAATAAAAAAAGCAGAAAGAACCATGCCCGAACCCATAAGCTATACATTCTTAATCAGCATCAAAAGTCTAGTTGATTTAGCCATGTTCGTTTATCCATCTGATCTGAGTCGACTCAGAAATTATAAGAGCTAAAGATAAATTTGAAATATCAGTTCTAGTATACCATAGGTGGAGCAAGCTTCTTCCATTTTATCGATAACAATTTGATTTCCGATATTATTACACAATAATTACGATTCCAATTAATATATAATAGGACTTTTCAACTATAAAAATTTCGTTACGATCGTATAAGAAACGCAGATGTTAACTAAAACGTATTTAGAAAGAACTAACAGAAGGTATACTATTCATTAAACAGCTGGTTTCAGGGTATCTTCAAGACGAGCTCTCTCCTTTTCATATTATGATTTATGTGAAAAAAAACATGACGTTGCATATACAACCCAATAATGAGCTCTTTTAATCAAAAAAGGAATCTAGTATTATTTGAAACGAAACGAAGTTAGGAATTTTATTTTGTGATGTTAAATAAAATCAACATGAATACAGATATAGAGAGATACGGATGTACATTTGCATTTTGTAGCTGTTGCTAGAATATTTATGAAATTTATGAAATTTCTTTTTAATAACACATTTTTGCACAGCTCATGGAATATTAAAAGCTGCTCAGCTTAAGCTTTTTGAGCCAAAAATGTATGCACAGCTTAAAAATTAAACTAAATACATAATCCTGTGTTCGAAACGCAGTTATTAAATAAACTGGAGCTCGTTGTTCATTTTAAATGAAATATGCAAAAGTTAAAAGAACAGGAATAAACTCAAAATGATACAGTTTAGACATAAAATTAAATACTGAATTGGTTGTAGCTCTACATTCGGTCTCATTTTACATATTTAAATAGTTTTGTATAATTATTCAACCATATACAGAATATGATATGGAATTATAACACGTTTCTAGTGCACGCAATGTTAAATCAGCCGAAGTCATATCTTACAGGGCATTGAACAGTCGATCTTCTGTGACCTCATTTGGAATGTTCTCCATGGATTTTATTTCCAATTTTATTATTGTATGTTGCAGTGACATTTTTTTCGCTTAACTTGGTGAAATGTACAATGCAAAGATTTATTTTGTGCTGACAAACAGCGATTTGCTTGTTGGTAATCGAAGGAAATGAGCAGTGCCATTTTGTACGCTCGACAGAGAGGCATTGGGATGTGCTCTGCTCCAATGGCACTTGGCATGGTTGTTTGTCTGTCTGATTATCGAAAGAAGCACACAGTCAGAAGACAGAGATTTATCCAACTTATCTCAACTGGGGTAATAAATAGGAATATCAGCAAGTCAAGCGGATTCCATTCGATTTGAGCTAATTTGTTATACTGCATATGAATGGTGTGAATAATATGCAAGGCATGCATAACGAGATAGAAATTCATAATGGAAATTGACTTCATATGTATATCATAACTCAACCACACTTGCTCTCATATATAAATGTGCCCACAATATATTCAGTATATGCATTATTAACGGCAACAATTTCTTGTTATTTATAAGAATTTCCTGATGCATATTTTTATGGGCTGGCGGTCAGCAGAGTATTTCCGACCGGCCGGAAGCAAATCACCGTTGAATATAAATATGAATTTCTACGGCCTGGTTGGGTAAGTGGCTTATAAATCAACAGAAATCAGAGCTGACATACAAGTGAACAAAGTTTCGGAACAAAATGTTGGTGCTCAATTATGTGAAGAAAACGGGCATCAAAAATGTCAGTTAAGCGTTTTCCCCCCACATTGACAGTTCGGCCGAGACACTCAATTATATGCCCCGAGATTAGACATATTGTCTAAATACCTTAAGCTTCTATTTGAATTGGCAATCTTTGACACTGCCCAAGGAACAAGCAAACAACAGCAACAAGAACAATATAAAACTTTTCAATTAGATTCAATGTTGCGCAGACCGCGTCGGAGAGTGGCAACAATTTGGTATTAAAAACTTTTTACATAAATTATGCCATCTCTAAACACTTGCAAAAGCAAAGTTGCAAAGTAAACAATCAAATTCATTGGAAAAATGTCGCAACCGAAGATATTATACGATTAGCCATAAAAAGAAGACACAACAAAAACCCATCAAAATTAAATTTATGCAGCTGAACGGAGTTAAGATGAAAGCCGCATTTTCGCAGCATGGCAATAAACTGCGATAAGCAATTAAAAGCTTATCTTAAGGGTTGTTATAAATATCACTGAGTGCTAATAAAACCAATCGATAAAACTCTTTTTTTCAAAGAAATATTTATATAATCATAAGAATCAATATTAATTAGAAAGCTTTCTGCGCAAAAATATATAGAAGGCGACATTCAAATTTGAAATACACTTGAGCCATTAGTTTGAATATGTAAAAGAATAGAAATATTTATGTATTTATAAATATGTAATATTAACGCGTTTGTTGTGACCCAAATATTATAGTACATGTTTGTTTAATGCGTTGCCTGCTTATCTGTGTTGTTTGGATAAATAACTATAATAATTTAATAAGCTTGTAGCAGATATCGATAATAGTTGTATAATTATGCGGTTTATTGTTCTGAAATTTGAATTTTCCTGTGGTATGTGTATATAGTATATGAATATATGTTGATATCGACTTTGCTGAAAAATTAAAAGTTGGTAAATTTGCACAAATTAATAATAAATTTTCAAAAATGTTCGTCTATATGTAGAGTTATTTAAGGCAAAGTTTGTAGATCGGATTTGTTTGTTGCTTGTGTGTGTTGCATACGCACATGTTGCGGCAGTTTCCGTTCAACTATTTAAAATTCTGCGTTTGTACATGCCTCCCCCCCCCCCTTCCATGATTTTTTCTTTTGTCCAAAACTTTGGCACTTTGCAATATATTCTACTTCAAGGCTCCACTCGACATGTGCATATGTGTGTGTGAGCCAAGTAGGAGGCAGCACATGTACACATACGCATGGGCCTATTGGCACACACACACACACAAACATTAAGAGGGACGCAGCAATGACCACGCATAAGGCTAAAGAAAACGAAAAGAAGCGTGTAGGCAAAAAGGAAACGAAAAGAAATAAAAACGAAATGCCAAACAAACCAAACCAAACGAAATAGCAAAATGTCGGCAGGGATAGAAAGAGAGCCAAAGAGAAAGAGAGAGAGAGAGAGAAAGAGAGAGCAAAAGCAAATGGCTGCAAAAACAATGCAAACAGCAAGTGACGACGACGACTCTGCGTCTGTGACTAACTAATCAACGATGAGGGGGTGCGTTGAACGGGGGGAGGTGGGATCTGGGACAGGGTTTGGGGGCAGACAAATGCAAAGCTGCCTCGTGCTTACTTCATAGTTTACGCTTACAGCGACTCGAGGCCGCCAAATGGTTTTGCTATTGATTTTTAGTTGTTCTTTCTTTCATTATTTTTTTTTTAATTTTCACCGTCGCCGTCTCTGTCTTTGCATCTTGTTAGCTTGCGAGCAGGAGCCGTTAGCTCAATGGCTTACTGTCTTCCTGGCCAACACCAAAACTCTGCACTATATGCAAAGTGCAACGCAACTACAAATCGGATTTGCGTGAGTAATTGGCAAGACAAGCGTTACGGGCTTAGAGCGTATTGGCAACATTCAGCAGTAAGACGAATGAGTGTTTTCCAAGTTGTTGTTATTGTTTGGTGTGAAACCTCACTAGCGTTGCCAAAGGTAAAAAAGAAAATGCGAGTAAAAAAAAGAACAAAATGCGAGTAAAAACAACAACAGCGGGTAGAAAAAGTTGACTAAAAGCGCAAATGCGTTATGTGTGCCAAAACACACACACACACACACACACAGACAGACATACACACTCATACACATGATTAGGAGGAGGTGGTGGTCTGGCAAGGAGCTTAGTCTTATTAAGTGACAGACAGAAGGACAGTTAGACAGTTGGTAGTCATTTGGGACTTACCTCATCGATAAACTCAAAATCACCGCCCGTTTCGCCAACGTATTTCTTCTTCTTGGCTTCGGCGCTGCCAAGCAGGCAGGATGACATCAACACCAGCAGCAGACAAACGCTGGCAATGAGCGGAAAGCGGAAACGCTTCATGGCAACGATTCGCTGAGCGAAGCAAGCAACCACAATCAGGAGACGAGACCGAAGGCAGCTAACGGTAAGAGGCTCAAAATGCGACGCGAATTGTTGACAACTTTTGTTTGCTGCGGGGACTGTCACAAATCGCAATGGCAATGGAAATTGCTAGTCGCTAGTCGAAATCAAGTGTGTGAGTATTGAACTCAGGACATAGACACACACGCACGCTCACACACACGCACGCACGCACGCTCACACACACAAACAGACAAACAATGTAAGTTTTGCGCTAGCGTTGCAATGCAGCTGAAAAACACGGAACGTGATTGAACTGGAGGCGACGCGACCAAAACGTAAACTGAGCGCGAACTGAGCAATTTGCATTTGCTCGGCCCAAGACGGCATTGGAATTTTGCGACAAACGAGGAGAAAGCGCAACGCCCGTCAAAAGAGCGTTGCCAGGACATGTAAGAGATAGAGAGAGTGCGAGCATAGGGTTGCCAACATAGCTGATAATTCTCCATTTTAAGAAACTTACTGTTTGCAAGTGATTTAATAATAGTATTTAGCATTTTATATAATCTTTTAATTTTGTGCAATTTTTTTCTCGTTATTTATGCTGCATTTGTTGTTGCATTAGTAAAAACTGAACTGCTTTTACTCATAAATATACATAAGTATAACATTTGTTTTCAGTGTACGCCACGGCTTATGCGCAATGAGAGCAACCCCTGCCAGCCATCGCCTTATCGTTCTCAACGCGACTGGGCGACAAGCAACAACTGCCCAAGCGCTTCCAGACGACGACCAGCAGAAGCAGCAGCAGCAACAAAAACAACGAACGCTAAGAGAACAACCTCCAAAATCGATTTTCTTTCATGACTACTGCCTCCGCGCTGGAGTCTCTCAATCTCCCGAGAATGGTCTGGTCACGCTCTTAACTGCGCCGCGTCAATTCGCGGCAAATCTGAAATGGGCTTCAGTTGCTGTTGTTGTTGCTGCTGCTGCTGGCAGAAGCTGTTGGCTGTTGGCTTTTGATTTTTATGATTCGCCGCTTGGCACACTTGGCCCGCTTCGATGACGCCGTCGCCAGGATTGCGGGGAAGCCCCGTAACCATTTAACGCGTCAGCGCCTCGCAGGCTGGCCAAAAGCAGCCTCCAAGTCGACTCAGCCGCGCCGGACCCCCGGGCTCTGTCAGTTTTAAATTAATAGCCCCACACACAAGCACACAGTAACTGTTATATGGGAACGCATCCGGGACAGCCTATGTGTCTGTGTGTGTGTGCGTGTTTGGCTCTTTAACTGCCCGCTTCCGTTCCCACTGCTGCTGCTCCATTTATAATGGCATCATTGACTTTTGCTCTCGTAGGGCTTTTGGTCGCACTCCAGCGAGTATTTCGTGGGTCAACTGGCCTGTGCTTGCGCATCAGTAATAATTGGCGGCTTAATGGAATCCCCTGCTAGTCAACGAAAACTATTTGAAATGTAGAACCCATCTCCAGATGGGATTATTTGTCTTGTTTCCAAATTTAGATGTAGTCTTCAAATAGAGGTCAAGCCATGATCAAAAAATAATTTCTGTTGCAAATCCGTCCAGTTTTGACTCTAAGTGTGATTTTTTGCAACAGAATCTTTCAAGCGTTGTGAGCGGAAATCATATTTCCAAATTTATACGTACTACTATTCCAGAAACAAAACCATTTCATTAACAACATATTTGTTAAATCATTACAGTTTATTTTGATATTCAAATGATTTTCAATCAACAAGTCCATTGTATGTAACATGTAGTTATTGTTGCTTTTCCATTCATTGCATTCATTTTATATAATGGCCAGTAAAAAATTTGTGCACTTTATGCTATAAAAACTATACATATACATATAATTCTTATTGTTGTTTGTTTTTCTTTGCCATGGCTTTAAAAGTTGTATATATAGTTACACAATACATATTTTGATTTTTCAACACAAAGAAATTAGCTGTAAAATGGTTTTGGTAGATTAATAATTATTTTTTGGTTAGTTACAAGTCTTAAACGCTTTCTAAATTGGAAATGCCTGATAATGTTTTGTTAGTTTCGTTTGGAACAACTAATTCAAATACAAATAAAAAAAAATATCGAAATTAAACGCGACTTGAGACAGCTGCTACTTTGTTCACTGGGGCGCAAAAAGATTGCCTAAACTATTTGTAATTTTGTCTAAATGCTACATGAAAATAAGTAAATAAGTATTTTAAAAAGGAATACTATTTGCTTGGCTGCTGTCGTTTTTTTGGCCGCATTAAAATTATGGCTATATAAAAGTTGATGCAGTTGGAGATTCTGTTGGCATTTACAAATGCACTTTAAGAGATTCCATGCGTGCCACAATACGGCGACTGAGCTCCGCATATCTGCAGAGGTGAAAAATGAAAGACTCCCGTTAGTTAAAAAAATTTCAAAAAGATTCTCTTATACTCTTACCTCTCTTTGATTTTGACCACCTCACGCGCCAATTCCTGATCATAACGATCCAAAATGGCGCGACACTCTGGCACCGATAGATTTAAAAATTGAGCAACTTCATTACTAAGAAGATGAAACTGATTTAGATGCAGATCATTTGGCTATCTTCAGGGGTTAACTCACCTGATTTCATCAGTTTTGCGTGCATCTACTAGAAAGAGGCGTGCCACATCCTCGTGCGGACCGAGCGTAATGCGCGTTATCAGCGGATATTCATTGTCTTTCAGGCGTTTCTGCTCGCCATTGTCGCGTACGATGAACAGCGAGAAATTCTCCGCCGCGCTATCCACCTTATATTTCTCAAGCACCAAATTGATGACCTCCTGCGTGGTCACCAGCGATGAGACCCAGACAGACATCTGCGAGCCATATGGTGGCGTAAAGAACGACGTCTCTCGATTGTAGTAGTGACCATTAATCGAACAACGGCGTTTCAGCTTCGTACGGGAACTGCAAATAATAAAATTGTGTTGCTTAATGATTGAAGCAGCCTAATGATCCATTTACTCACCGCCTGTTGCCGCTGCGTCGTTTGATTGCCGCAGCCCCAGTCCGTGGTGGTCTTCTCAGGACAACGCCGTCCTCGGTGACATGCAAGCCCGCATCATTGGCACCCGTTCCTGCGTGAGCACTTCTCCCGCCCTCGGTGGCCGTGTAAAGCGACTCCGTTTGGGTGAGCTCGTCACCAGCCACAGCACCGCTTAATACCTTAGCAAATTATGAAAGCATTATTCAAATAGATAACGCTATGATTGTGATAAACATAAAGTACACTTTGTAATCAACTCAAACATACTTAAGTGCTTAATGCCACTCAATTTCCCCAGTCGTATACGTGTGTAAACTCAAAACATATGTGACTGATGGCAAGGCGCTTCTAAATTCAGTAAACATTTCAATTTTTAAGGAGTATTATAACTATCGCTACTGGTGAATTATATTTGACTAGTTTATATACATTCAGCAAAGAGTTTCATCAAGTTACTGAGAGACAAGACTGCATTGAAACAGATATATATATATATATATATATATATACTAATACAAATCAGATCCTTGCAGCTTCAAGAACTGAGTCTACATATCAAATAAAAGGACTTGGCAAAAGATTGCACCATTTTCATCAGTCTTGTAAAATTACGCGTTTTCTTGAATAAAATATAATTATATTACCGATGATGCATCTGCACGACTCGAATCGTTCTCAGCACCGCCAGCAGAACGAGCTGCACCTTCTTTGGGATAGCAATTCATTTGGATTTGTATATAACGTTGAGGCACATCACTGCGCCGCATTGTGGCCAACCGCTGGGGACGCAGTGTGGCATCGTCATCGTCGTCATCACTATCCGAGTAGACAAAGCAGCTGGGACCGGACTTGGATCGATTGATGCCCTTCTCAAAGATATAGCGACCAGGCTCATACGGCTTCTGTTGTTCCCGACTGGGCGCTGTGGAGGCAAAAGCCGATCCGCACTTTTGCAACGCATACTGACGCTGCGAGGAGCGTGGGGAATTAGTGCTGCTCCGCAAATGCATCGTATCATTAATTAGTGTGGGATCGATGGAGCGCAACGCATGCTCGCAGTTAAAGCTTTTGCTCATTGCCGAGTTCTCGCCGTAAAACTTCAGGGAGTCATTAATGCGTGAGGGATCGATGGGCTGATTGCGCTTAAGGGTACCATCGTTAGGCTCCTGAAACGAGTTTGCACCATTTACATAATCCTGATGAACGCTGCGCTTAAAATCCTCAAAGTCCATTGGTTTCAGCGTCGCATCATCCAATGTCTTGTACTCATCCAGTGTGGTGTTGTCGGTGCTCACAGTAGTAGTGTTTTGCGTATTGGTGTTGGCAGTCAAGGAGTCAGTGGCGGTAATGAAGTTATCTGAGCTGGTGCTAGTGGTGTTGTTCGATGTCGTTGTCGGGGATGAGGCAGTGTTTATTTGATTATTCTGCGTGTTTGTCGAGGAGGTGCTGTCACTGCTCGTTTTACTGGGCGAACTCTCGCTCGAAGATTGTGACGACGACGAGGGCAACTTCACCGGCATTGTTCCATAGATTTTGTCCTTATCGCTAAGCCGTCGCTCCACCTGCAACAGATCGTCAATATCATCCCAGTCGAGTTTCTCCAAATTATCCAACTTGGAGGGCAATGTGCTGGAGACGCAGCTGGTGCTGGCCGTGGCGGCATCTGTGCCACTGCCAATAAGCGTGCTTGAAGAATCCGTATTTGTTGTGTCCTCATCTTCATTGTTGGCATTCGACTGGCCATTCAGTAGCTGTCCACTGCCTGTTGTTGTTGTTGTATTCGCAGAGGCATCTTCAGGCGTTGTCGGCAGCTCGGATATCTCATTGAGACTGCATGAGTCAAAGGTCATGCTCTCCGACAGTGATATGTCCGTCGAAAGTGGATCCACCTCGCTGGCTGTAGTCGTGGGAGCCGCCACCGATTCGCTTGCTTCGTTCTCCTTATCCGAACAGCTTTCCTATGAACAATACGAAATAGAAAATGTATGAAAATGATGAGTTAGCTGCACATAAGTAGGCTTAAGTAAGTCAATAAACAAAAGTGTAATTCAATAACAAAGTCAGCCAAACTTACATCCGCCGCCTTGGACGTACGACAGGAGTTGCGCTTGCGCACAATAAATGTGCGCTGATCGTCGTCCTCCTTCAGATGAATGACGCCCTGCACGCCCCAACAGACACGCAACTGACCCTCCAAGATCAAACGATTGTTCACCTCCCTGCTGCGAATCTCGAGGCTTTTATTGTCATAGAACTGATTGTAAAACTGCAAATAGAAAAGGCTTATTAACAGCATTTCTTTGTTGGCACATGCGCAACACCCACCTTCAGCTTGGACTCCAAATGATCGCGTGGCAGTGCGGGTCCATTGACCTGAGCCGCGACTGGCTTCTGGGCGCCCTTAGCGCCGAAGCTCTTGTGTGACTCAACGCGCGTGCCGTGACCAAAAAGCTGCGGTCCGAACAGCGCACCGTAGCAGGGCACATGACAATAAGGCACTCCTTTATGCTTTAGGCAGAAGAGAGAAGAAAAACAAAACAAAACAATTGGGATTAATTGCGTCTTAAATGAATGCTGCAACAGATCAGAATACCTCTGCATGCTGGCCGGGATTAAGACGCTTGCCGCACTCCTCGCAACGCAAACATTCCGGATGCCAGTCGTAGCCCAGTGATTGTTTACGTTCCGCTGTGTTAGACACACACGAAATCAATATATATGTATTTATAATTTGAATGTTGTTATTTAAACAAATGGCATGCACACTACATGCATGTGCATGTGCATTGCTTGTGCTTGTGTGTGTTTCTGTGTGTGTGTTTGTGTACGCAAATGCTAATATGTGGGTGTTTTAATTACCAAAGAAAACGGGTTTGCCGCACTTGTGGCACTTCCACATTCCGCTGTGCTGTCAGTCAGTCAGTCGGTCGGTCAGTTCAACGTTTCCTTTGCGGGGCGTGTTTGTCGTGTATGACGTGTGTGACGTCACACAGATTTGTGCAGGTTGCTGCTGCTGCTGCTGCTGAACAACACGGAACTCAAACGCACGTAGAACAAGAACACAGAAGACAAAGAGTAAACAAATGAAAAAAGACAGCGGCGACAACGGCAACGGCAATTGCAATTCAGCGGTTCATTTTTATAGTTTCATAAAAGAAATTAGCACTTGGCGCCTTTAAGTGGTATGCAAACGCATGTGCATTGATAACGACTGTGCTTTTTATAGACAAATTATATTACAAAAAAAAACAGCACCAGGCAAAAGAATCACAGAAACCAAAGGCAGTGCTAGTGCTGCACACCGTCCAATTTTGTCACCAACTGCTGCTGCTGTACAACACTACCTATGCGCTTCGGCCAAATTTAGCACGTTATTGAGCGCGAGTAGAAAGTGAGACGACGTTTAGTTGTGCGCGTCGCTTTGTGGCAAATATTTTTTTGTTGAGTACCCTTGCAATACGTCAGTCGTTAATTAATTAGTTTCTCAGCATACATGTGTGAATGCGGTTTGAAAGAAAAATGTTCGCCTGTCATTGCAACTCCGACGCCCATAATTAGGCACGACATCTCTGTCTCTCTCTCTCTCTTCGTCTCGCTTCCAAATCAGCAATCAATTGCGGAGCAGAAGCAACAGCTGAAAGCAGCCAAATTTCGCTCTAGCAATTTGTGTGTAAACAGCCAACAGTGCAAATATTGCGGGTCAACTACTGCAAAAATAAAAAAGATTGCCTGTGTTTGTGTATGTCTCTGTGTTCTTGTGTATGTTTAACAATGCGCGCCACAATTGAGTTTGAAGAATGCCTAAAGGATTCGCCGAGATTCAGGTGCGTATTGAGCTGCCTCCCCCGCTGTCCCTCCCCACTTCCCACTCCCTTTTGCACACATTCTGCGCATTATGCGCATTCTATTTCCGCATTTGGCATTTGCCATATTTGCATTTAGGCTTCATACATACAACATTGGCTCAGCTCACCTTTTATATTGTTGTAGCGTGACTGGTGCCGCTGTATCGAGCTATCAACAGCTTTCATTGCTCGCCCTCCCTCCCCCCGCAGCAGAGCAGCCTCTTCTGCGGTAGCTCAAATTTTGCTGCCTCTTAATCATCATTGGAAAAAAGTTTGCACTTGCCTTGAACATCGTCAGAGTTTCGGAATTTGTTATTCAAGCATAACGAGATGAAAAACTCGAACTCATATCTATCTTTTTTCAACATAGAGCTGGGTGTGTGCGTGTGAGTGTGTTTGTGTGTGCGTTGCTATTTTCGTGACCCCTACCCACGAATGTACAACTTTTTGATAAACCCAACACGCTCACTTCTGTAGTTATATTTGTTTTAATTTTTAGTTTATCTTAATTACTCCGACTATCGATTTTGGGATTCACCCAGTCAGCTTCTTTATCTTTGCTTAATCTCGTCAGCAAACAAACAGCAAAGCTTTCGCTCTCAATTGCCACAGAGATTGTTTTTTAATTGGCATCCCAAGCTTAGACCATTTCATAGCTTTCACATGAGCCAAAACAGCGACGCAACAGGTTATAAAAAAAAAACCCGTATTTCTTTTATTTCAAATGCTACAAAATGTTTTTGTCAGCCTCTGCGGTTTTTGAAAAAAAAGGGGGGAAAAAACATATTGCTTTGATGCGCGCCATTAATTAAAAGCACAAACACCACTTTAATAAACGGGCATAAATTAAAAGAGTCAACATAAACAATGAGCCAAAGCCTACGACGCAACTGCCATTGCCTGCAATATTCTCCTTGCCCTCACCCCTCTGCACTAGCTGACTTCTTCTGGGCTGATTGAGCACACACTGGGCAGGCACAAAGTTAATCGCGTGTGACAGCGACTCGAGGTTGTTGTTTAGCGAGTCAAACACAAACAGAACAAGAACAGCAAGAGCAGGGCCCAAATCAACATTGCTAACGTCTTCAATTTCTCATTTTGCCAACAGACAATTCATATCCAAGGAGGAGGCGGATATTGAGCATTTGGAGCAGCGGCTGGAGAAAATCATCAAGCTGTGCAATGTGGCCGTCGATTCGGGCAAGGAATATGTCAAGAATCAGAGGTAAACTCACTTCTCATCTCGCTTATCCCATGCATATTTTGATTAAATTTTCTTTTACGACTTGTAGCGCGTTTGCCATGTCCTTGTGGGATCTGCAGCAGCATTTTCTTGATAATAAAAATGCGCACAATGCGCTGGGCAAACTAATTCATTGCTTCCAGGTGCGTAGGGCGTCGATTTTTTTTTTTTTTAGTTTTATTGATTCTTATCATTTTCATCTTTTGCAGGAAATGAACAAATTCCATACGATATTATTAGATCAGGCCAATCGAACGGTGTTGAAAAATCTTAACGTATTTGTCAAAGACGACATTAACCAGGTCAAGGACTATAAAGGACACTTCCTGAAGGTCTCCGAGGGCTATGACAATGCGCTCATTAAGAACGCTCAGGTGCGTCTATTTAAATCAACTATAAATATGCACAAGCTCTGAACAGTGTTTCCCACATTCAACAGGCTGGCAAAAATCGACCACAGGAAGTCCAGGAGGCGGCCAATATATTGTCTGCCTCAAAGTCTTGCTTCCAACACACTGCTTTGGACTATGTCAACTATATTACGTTGGTACAGGCTCGCAAGGTGCCTTCCATATTATCGACGGTAAGTGACGTAAATCGCCGGGTAATAACATACTGGACTTTATGCCTATTTCCTAAAACGATATGTTTAATTAGAGTAACTGGTTGATACATTTTATAGCTCGAACGAAATACTCTTTCCTGTTTTTGAGTTGTACAAATATGAACATGAAATAGTACTATAAAAATCATTTTCAATTTATATGAGGCCAGCAAATAATAAATAAAATAATAAATTAAAGCACTGATTATTAGATTGCTGCAATATTAAAATGAGCGTATCAAAACTAGATTATGCAACGTATAAACAGACTTTCAGTTTCGAAGACTGATTAAAAATAGAAAAGAAAAAAACTATTGCTGATAACGGACAAATTGAATAGGGGAACTAAGCCCCCGCCTATAAAAAGAATACCTCAAATTTGTGTGTGACAAATCATAATTTCATAATCATCAATAAATCATCATTTTTTCATAAATTGACCTAAGCTGCAAAAGTAGAAAGAATTACAAGGGATCTAGATATGAATTAAGTAAAAGTAGATAAATATATATATATCGATTACTAGACATACTGATGATAAAATACAAATGTGTTGTGCGCAGTAAGCAGAGCTATTATTATTATTGATTTGTATATCTTATCGCGCGGTCAAGCGATATGAATATGTGAATGAAATCGCATTGTATTCAACGCAAACAAACAGAATCAACAATAATTGTTGTGCTTATGACGTCATTTGCACAATGGATATCTATATATGTATGTTATGGGCTTTTATTTTGCAATATCGGCATTGAGTCAGCCTGCGCCGGGGAACATTTTCAGTTGATTCTGAAGTGTGGTCATTGCAGGTTCGTTGAACGTCTTCAATTATGATGATATAAATAAATGCAATTGTGTATTGTTGTTTTGGGACGTGTGCTTTTGCTGATCAACCGTATTTCTTTTTCGATCTTCTTTGGCAGCTGCTGGACTATTATCAGGCGTGCGTGACCTACTACCATCAGGGCTTTGATTTGTGCAACGACTTTGACGAGTTCTTCAAGAATATCAGCGAGGATTTGAATGCGCTGCGCGGCGACTATCAGCAGCTGGAGAAGGTTATGCAGAATCGGCATATGAGCGTAAATCGCTATTGCGATTCGAATACGAACAGTGCCTCGCACAATGTCGAGGGCTATCTGTTCAAGAAAAAGTCAAAGGGCTTTAAGACATGGTGCCGACGTTGGTTCTACCTCAGCGATAACCAGTTGGTCTACAGGTGGGTTTGCCATTAGCTTTACCATTCGTTTCTGCTTGCCTTGCTCATTTTGATTCTTTTGATTTTTCCCCTTCAATTCGTTCTGCTTGCTTGCCGGTTTGAATCGTCTCTTCATTTGTTTGCCATTTTGTACTCGTATTCTCAATTTCTGTTGTTGTGTTGTGTTGTTGTGATTGATTACGCTGAAGAGATTTGGATTCGCTTTGCAGAAAACGCAGCAACGAGGATTCGTTTTCGGTCATGGAGGAGGATCTGCGCATCTGCACTGTGCGGCCGGTGAGCGAAGGCGAACGACGGTTCTGCTTTGAGGTCATCTCGCCAACCAAGTGAGTAATAATCGAAGCCAACTAATTATCCACTCACTCCCAATTCAACTCAAATTAGATCTCACACACTCCAAGCGGACTCAGCGGACATGCTCTCACTTTGGATATCGGCGCTGCAGCATAGCATTGGAGCAGCTATACAGCACACCTCGACGCATCACTCACGACCGCAGTCGACGAATGTGCCCAACGCGCTGCCGGCGAAGCGACGCATGTGAGTGTGAAATATGAATAATCAATATTGATAAGAGTACTAAAAATAATGACTCATATTTAGCCACTGGGAGGAGTTCTTGAAAATACCGGGAAATGCACAGTGCTGCGATTGTCGTGGCTCAGATCCACGTTGGGCTTCCATCAATTTGGGCATCACGCTGTGCATCGAATGCTCTGGTGTGCATCGCAGCCTGGGCGTCCACTACAGCAAGGTGCGCTCCCTGACACTAGATGCCTGGGAGACGGAGAATGTCAAGGTGATGATGGAGCTTGGCAATGAGGTCGTCAATCGTATCTACGAGGCGCGCGTCGGTGAGGACTGTGAGCTGAGGAAGCCAACGGAGCAGTGTGAGATTGGAGTGCGCGAGGCATGGATTAAAGCCAAGTATGTGGAACGGCGATTTGTCTGCGGCATGCCCAAGCCACAGGATTTGTTGGCAAGTGAAACGGCCGAGGTACTCAGCATTGAAAGTGGTGGAGCCAAGGAAAATAATGATGGCGATGGCGATGGTGGTGGAGGTGGAGGTGGAGGTTGTTTTGGTGGCAGTGGCAGTGGCGGCATTGGACTTCTTGGCAAGCGTGCAACTCTGTCGCTGGGCGGCACACGCAAGTGGACAGTAAAGAAGCTACGGCGACGACGCCAGCAGCGACCATTGCCCAAGACCCTTAGCGATGATCCCAGCATATACAATTCCGCTAAAACTGGCGACGAACTGGACGATGATGATGACGACGAGTCCATAAACATTCCCTCAATGTCGCTGAGTATATCGCGCGATGATTTGCTGGTCATTGGCGATGATTTGGCGTTGGATAGCTATGAGACGCCCGGCATCTTAGGCAGCGATCAGGAGAGCACTGAAGGTGAATCTGATGCGGAACCGCCGGAGGAAGTGCCCTTCACCCAGCTGGATGCCAATCTCTTGCTGTACAAAGCATCCGTTGTGCATAATCTTCCCGTTATGTGCATGGCCTATGCCTTGGGCGCCGACAAGCACTGGAAGAACGCCCAGGATCGTCAGCGTTCCTTTTTGCATCAGGCCGTGCTCTCCGGCTCGGTGATGGCTTGTGAGTATCTGCTGCTAAATGGAGCTGCCATCAATGCTGTCGACGAGCTTGGTTATAGTGCGCTGCACATATCCACGGCCAAAGGACACATTGCACAGGTGTATTTGCTGCTAAAGCATAAGGCTGCCTACGATCTGGCCTCCAGTGATGGCAAAATGGCGCTGGACATTGCCGTTGACCAGAAGAATGCGGACATTGTGACGCTGTAAGCTAAAGACATAAAACTATATAAGCTGTGTGTAGTAAACTTATGTGTATACCTTTTGTTTGCAGTCTGCGCCTGACGCGCCTCAACGATGAGATCGGCTTCAACGATGAGTACAATGGTGAGGACGAGACCTACAAGGATGTAATGAAAGATTTCTCCAATTTTGCTGCGAGCCAGCCGCGCATGTTGCGACAGCGCAACGATTCAAATACACTCGAATCGCAGCGCAGTTCGTTGACCAACTCCGAATAGCAGTGGGAGAGGGAGGCCAACCGGCGAAACTGACAACGTGCTCGTTGCAACAGATATTCCAATGTTTAGCTAATTAAATTGTCTGGCTTTAATGCGCTATAAACGGTTCATTTATGTGCTGGCATTTGAAGGAGGCGGCCAACTCAAATCTGTTTTAGACTATATGCAATCTCATTTAAAACGGCGCTTTTGATATTAATACATTGCATTTCAGTTTCGTATATGGCTAAATGTTTTTCTGTTGACGTTTAATTTATTAAGCTTAGGTAAACAGTTATAAGTGCAAGTTGCTCGTATCCATATATATATATATATATATTTATATTTATATAAATGATTATTGTTTAAAAAATGTTTAAATATATGTGTGTACAATGTATTTGCCTAAAGCGTATTGTACAATTCTGTTATGTGTATTATATTAAAAGATATTATAACTGTATGTATACCATGTCTATGTAGTTAGCTATCTTATATTAAACTAGCGCATCATGTTTAAACTGTTCCAAATGTTTCCAAATCTGTTCTTTGTTAACTATACACGTATATCTTGCGCATGTCTTGTCATCGGGTGTTTTTCGTGCTTTTTTTCCACAGTTTCAAACCAATAAGAAAAATTGTTAACTTTGGTGCCAAAAAAAATAAATTGTGAGCACTTGACAAAAAAAATGTCGAATAAAATTGCGAAATGCTATAAGACAATGATGATTCAAATAATTATCCAGTTCACTGCCTAAAATATAATTACATGCACCTATGCCAAACCAAGGCAACCTATTCAAAGTCCGCCTCATTGCCATTGCCAACCATGGGTGAATCGGCACATTCATCCTTGATCTTGTGCACATTCTGAAGATGCCGCTGCACAGCGCTGCGATCGTTGAACTGTCGTCCGCACTCCTTGCAGGCGAATGTGACGCCCGCATGGGTCACTAGGTGACGACTGAGACCCGACACATGATTGAAGCTACTCTTGCACAGGTGACATTTGTGCTGACGTTCACCGTCCTTTCTGTGCATGCGATTGATGTGCTGCTGCAGATTGGTCTTTTGCGCAAAGCACGTCTCGCACTGTGGACACTGATGCCGTTTGGTCCCCGTATGCCTGTCCATGTGACGCTTGAGGACCTCCCGCTGCGAAAAGGACAAATCGCACTCCTCGCATTTGTATGGCTTGAGACCCGTGTGGATGATCATATGACGCTTGAGCGAACTGGCACAGGATAACTGCAGATCGCAAACTGGACACCGAAGGGCACCACCTTTGCCGTTCTTCAGCGCTTTGATATGAGTGCTGAGATGGCGTGACAGCAGCTTCTCTGTGGCAAACGCAATGGGGCACAGCTGGCACTGAAACGTCTTCAACGTGTCGCTCACACGTCCAATGTTCGGCTTGGTGCTGCGCGGTGCTCGCTTCACAACGAAATCGCTCTTCGAACGTTTGACCGGAGTTTCGATATCAGTTGTCGTCTTTTCGTTCGACTGCCAGTGGAAGATAAAAGTTGATAACGATATGCATCAATGTGAAGTGTTTTGCAACTTGACTACTTACCAATATGATAACATTGTCGTTGAACTCGTATAGCTGCTGTTCGTCGCCAACATCAGCATGAAGATCAAATACCACAACATCGCCCAAATCGTCAGATTTCGCATCAGTGAACTGTATGTCCCCGTTATCCTTAACTGCAGCAATTTCAAAAAATAAAAATGCAAACTCGCTGCAAATAGAGTGTAACCAAATGTTACTCACTGTTGTAGGATGTGATACTCTTATCCTGCCGAAATTCTATTGAGGATGTGGATGTTGGCGCCGTGGAGCCGGCATTAATAATATAGATTTCACCATTTTTACTGGTCACAATATCGCCAGCGCCGACCATTTTAATATCGGGGAAACCCTCCGAGGTATCACCCACCGAGAGTTGATCCACTTTCGAATCGGTCTCCAGCACAAATTCCGTGTCTTGATTTTCAGACAGTTTTCGACAACGCTTCAATTGAACAGTGGGCGATGAGATGCGTTCACGTGTGCGCAATTGACACGGCTCAATCGTTGGGATTGGTATAATTGCTGGTGCTGGGACTGGTGTTAGTGTAGGCGATTCTGTTGCTGGAGATACCGGACGCGAGTGGCTATTGTCCTTGGCTTCAGCTGGCTGCTCACCGTGTGTCCGACAGAGACCGACTTTCTTTTCGACTAGAAAATCTTCTAGTTCGCTCAAGAGCCTGGCAAGCTGTTCCTTGCGACTCTCCTCCAGCACTTCGTCGCGTAGTTGTTGACGCACATCGCTACGCACTTCCTCCATGAGCTGCTTGCGAAGATCAAGGCTTATTTGCTCTCGAGATGCTTCGAGGCGACTTGCGAACTCCTTCTCTATATCTTGCTTGTATCTTTTGCGCAACTTTTGCGATCGCTTGTCGTACTCATTTTCCATTTTTTCTATAAATGCCGTGGACTCTTCGAACTCCAACTCGTCCTCGTCCGAGTCATCCAATTGTTTGGCAAAGACGCGGCTCTTCTTACCCATGCTAACCAGGCGGATGTGTTTGCGCAGCTTCTTATCAGCCGCTTGGCTGCGCCGGCGAAGGACAAATGATTTTTCCAACTGGTAGCGACAGTCGCCACATATTCTTTTCGGCAAGCCATCAGTTGACTTCGCCTCCAGCGAGAGGCAAGCCATCAGGCGCATCGGTATCGACAGCTGTGCATCGTCGTCGGCAAATATGGTGTAGGCATCCTTGTGTTCCTTCAAGCAAAGGCGACACCAGGCTTCAATATCTGGGTAAAATTCTTCTTCGCTGGACATTTCAAAACTTGCAATTGCTATTTATTTATAAACTGCACGCAACAACAACAGACGCCAATTTAACAAATTGAGCTATTAGCCAACACTGACAGCAAATGGTCACCCAAAGCATTTAACATTTGCCTAAATTTGTTAACAGCGTGACCTAATTTGTTCCTGGACTGTTCAACTTGATATTCGCCTCACTTATACTAAAAAAAATGTATGGCAAGAACTGTTAAAAATATTTTTATTGTTCACTGCATTTTAATTTAGGATGAACATGAACAATCTCATTGCGGTATCATACATTTGAAAGTTAATACTAACATTTGTAATACGGCTGTGTAAATGCTACAGCCAACATTCAGTGTTGTTCACAGCTGCGCACATTTTGCGCGGGAAATCATTTGCAGGGTTGCAAAAGACCGAAACGAAGTGTTCGACAATCACAAAACTCAAATACCTCTATTTTTGAAAAAAAAATTTGTATTTATTTACAATGCTCATGTATAAAAAAAATTACTTTAGTTGTTGCTTTGTGAGCCTCTCAGCCGACATCGATAACAGCCTCGATCCTTTTCTCCATCCGATTTACGCTGCCTCTTTTTGCTAGACATGTGCTGCTTACAAACTGGGCTCTCAAATGGCATTACTTCGGACTGCTGAGACTTTTCATTGGTTGAAGTGGCTGCTGATACTGCTGCTAATTTCCTCGGTAGAAAATGTGTACTCTTCAGATCCTCTCGCAGATGGCTATGCTGTGCATTTTCCATGTTAATCTCAACCATAGCAAACGGCACAATTGTAGCAGGCTCAGCAACTGTTTCTTTATGGGAGGCACTGCACTTCGAGTTGGATGTGATCACTGTTGGCGTCTGGGTTTGCTGGATGGGTTCATCGTCTGAAATCGTTGTTGTTGTTATAGTGACAATTCAATTTGAAAGCAAGCCCATTGAGCATATTTACCAATCACTTCTAGTATTGTCACTTCATCGGGATCCACATCTGCGTACTCCATGGACGACGTCAATCCGACATCGCAATCATTTTGACGCTGATGCGTTGATATGCTTCCCTGGTCAGCTGTCTCCACATCCGAGACGAATCCATTTGAGCTGGAGGCCAGCTCACAGACCGTCTCGTTGCGTTTCTGCACAAAAAAGCTTTCCATTTCGTAGAAGAGATCATCCAAAACTTTCAGACGGCAATCCTTTCTGGCTTTTGCAAGGATCATCTCCTCCACTTCCTTACGCACTTGTTGCTCGATCTCCTCGCGCACCTGCTGCTTGCATAGGCCAAGCAATTCCTTCTTGTACGCATCGATCTCGCTGCGGATCATCTGGGCTGCCTCCTTGCGCCATAACGCGTTGCTCTCCGAGCACACTGTGCTCGAACACTGGGCAACGTCCTTCAGATGCAATGCGTCCTCGTCGTCTCCGTGGCTTGTTTGCATACCTTGTATTTTGCCGTAACGCCTTAAATGCCTCAAGCGGCGATCGGCATCGTGGCAGCGTCTTCGAAAATAGTGAAACTCCTCCAGACGCAGTCGGCAAGCTTCGCAAATTAATTGCGGTAGTTTATCGTTGCTATTGACTTCGAGACCTGTGCATGATAGAATCCGTATAGCCGCTTGCCCATTCGAGATCAGGAAGTTCGCATCCCTTGCTAGACACAGACGGCACTTAGTTAACATTTCACAACCAAAAAAAAAAAATGAAGCGAAATGCAAAGGACGCCTGCCAAGAGTGAGACCGTAGCACAGCAAAAATACTCAATGTCTACTTTAAAAATACCAAAAAATCAATTTGGTTCTTTTTATGTGATGCGATTAATCGTATTAAATTTAACTGGCAAGCGGAACAGAAACTGTTAAAATTAGAAAATCAAACTATTTCTTTTGAACTTCAGTTGACTAAAATTTTAGCATGTTTTTCGAAAAAATCCAATTTCCAAATTATGATGTTGTATAAATGTAATTGGAAAGACAGAAGAGTATTACTGTCTATTTTCCAAGGAATCGAGAATATGTTATATTTGTCGATGGACACGAATGCCATTCTGGAGTTATTTTTAATTTTTACACAGGTCCTAACTGCGTCAATGGGAGCGAATAGGGTTCTCCTAAGGTACAACAACAACATGGTGATACCTTAGAGAGCCATTTCGCTATCTGGGTATGCATATGGAAAGGATAATTACTTGACGCATACACAAGAGGTTGAAATTCAACAGCATGAGCAAGAAACTCCTGGTGAACAGGATTCCAGTCAGAGTATATGCAAATCTACGTTATTTACGTATCTTGATATAGTGAATGCAATACAATAGATTGATCAATATACATTAGGTTTAACGTAGACGAGTCGTTCGGTTTTCTCGAAAATGTTGACAGATTTGTGACATGATGATCCCGATTCCAGGTTCCAACATCTCATCGAGGACTTTTTCTGATATTAATTGACATGGCATTTGATGCAAATAAAAACCCATTCATTTTTATAAAACAATTTTGTTATAATTCTTTAAATATTAAGTTTAAATACGCAGTTAACTATTAAGTATTATATACACAATTACAATAAGATATTCAGTCACTATAATGCTTCTATATACACAAAATGATATACATACATATACATATGTAAATTATAAATGATATATTATATCCAATAATTTGAACTCACATCCGCACTTCAATAAATATGCATTAATATTTTAAAATATACAACAGTCGTCATAATCGTCATTTCAAGAATTTGTTCTTCTTTTTTCTTTTTTTTTGAGACTTTAGGATGATCTCTGCCAAGGATTGCCTACTTACAACTAAAATGTGTTCGTTACAAAAAGTCAAAGATACATTTTTTGTTTGTTTGTTTGTTTTTTTTTTTTTACATATTCTCAACAATTTGTGTGTGATAAATAAATAGTATTGATCAGCATTAATCATAATTAACATTGAAATACAATAATTTGTTTAGGCATACACATATAGATATAGTACATACATAACTAGAAAATATATATTACAATTATTTGACGTCTACGTCGGCATATGTGGAACTGCATAAATGTGTGTGGTGGTGGGGTGGGTTTGTAATTGACTCCCAATACTGCTGCCCTAATCGTGACGCCAGCTCTGTGGCAGGACATAATCTTTAATCTTGTACAATGCATTCGCATACCAGTGCAAACCGTTTTGCAGCTGCGCCGTTGCATTCACCTTTGGCGTTGACTTCTCCTGCAGCTTCGGGCTGCGCAGCTTGTCCTTTGCTGGCAGCCAGGATTGCAGTGTGCACCACAGACGCATGGGCGCCAAGCCCCAATGCGCCAGCGATTGACTGCTAATCACCGCATAGCAGGAGGCGGCCACGGAGTTGACCACAATGGTGCCCTCGCGGGTTAGGGGAGCAACAACGCCACGCCGACGCACACTGCTCACCCGCCGGACGCGCTGTGGACGCAATTCGCCGCCCGTTGCATCATCCACCACCAACACATAGTTGAGCTCCTCGACATGATCCGCAAAGACAAAGTCGAGCGCTTGCCCCTCCGGCTGCCACACGGTGATCAGATGGGCAGGCGTAACGGTGAGCACGGCTCCGCCATCTGTGTGTAGCTGCACGAAAGTCTCCATCTGCTCCAGATTGCGGTCCATGAAGAGTATGACCTCGCTGTAGACGGCCTGCCCTTTGGCATCCATGCTGAGCACACGATCCCCAATGGCCAGTTCACCCAGCGGCTTCCTTGCGCCACTCTCCAGCTGCGCTGTGCTCTCCGGAGTGAAGCAACCATGCACATGCGAAATCGAAGACGAGGAATCTGCAATGGCAAAGCGGAGAAATTGGGATGGTTAGTTGAGTTTCTCGTTGCTTTAGATTTCAAATTTTAAGCTATAACTTTTCTATTTTTAGGACTTGTGGACTTAACATACAAAATAAATAAAACAATGAGGTGGGAACGGGGCCAGGTAATGGCATTAGTGCGCCTAATCTAATTTGGCGTTAATAATGCCCTGGCCCTGCCAGCATCCAATTGCCAAAACCCAACAAGTCAAAAAGGTTTTCACAGTTAGGACTCGGTAACCCGTAACCCGTAACCCGTAACCCAGACCCACAAAACCCAGCAACGAACAATGGCAACTGCCTTTTGCAGCTTTCAAACAAAAACCGCCGCTAAAAACTGCACGAAGAACGCACGAAAATGCGATCTGCTCAACTGATAGTCGTGCATATCAATAACATGCAACAACAGCAACAACAACAACAATAACAACTCAGACAACAGCAGCAGTGGCAAGCGAGGATGTTTTTGTTTCGAGTTTAACAAAATTGTGATCTTGTTTTTGCTTGAAGATTAGCCCCTGGGATCACTGAGCTCGAGCTCGAGCCAAAGCAGCTTAGCTTCAAATACACACACACACACAGCCCAAGTGCCAAAGGATGCACACGCACAGGTCCTGTTCAGGTAGCTGTGACCCAAGGACCTGCCAACTTGTGCGCAAAATTCCAATTACAAAACATGTTGCAACCCACAATAACAACGGCATCACCAACAACCACATTAATCATCATCATTAATAGCTATTGGTTTACTCGAGGAGCAGGCGCTGGCAATTGGGCCACCCAGCCAGCGAACTGCTAACTGAAAATGTGTTTCCGACATTTTGTTACACTTGGAAAAAATTCAGAAAATCGTGAAAAATTGATAGTTCACAAATTGAGCCTGTTTTTTTTTTATAGCTTTTATTGAATATAAAAATATGGGAAATATTGTCGAAATTTGGACATTGACTTGGAGTTTATTTTATAAATAAATAAACAAATCGAAACTTGTGCGTTTTCAGATTGATTTTCTAAGTGTATTACGTTTTTAGAACTTTCTTTCGGGCTGCTCTTGAGTCTCGCACATATTTCACACCCGAAGCGCCGGCCGATCTCCTTGGCTCGTCTCGACTGTCCAGTTGTCGCTTGTAAAATTCAAATTAAAAAAATTCCAGGCCAACAACAACAACAACAGCAAGAACAACAACAAAGAGGCGACCACTAACCGTGCGCTTTATTATAATGAGTGGCCATAAAAGTGGCATTGTTGCTGTTGCGGTTGTTGCCGCGCAACCAAAATTCCAATGAAAATGCACCTACCATTTCCATTGATATTGATGCGTTTGGTAAACATAGACACACACACACACACACACACACACACAGACACAGACGCACACACATAATCATCAGACAGACAAGAGTGTAGAAACAATAAAAAGCGGATTAAATACAAGACAGCGGTCTATAAAGCGGTCCATAATCGATGCTCAGACGGGAGCAGCCGCCACAAACGGTAACCGTAGACAAAAAAAAAAAACAAAAAACAAAAACAACAAAAAAAATACCAAGGAAGTAACGAAGTAACAAGCTAAACCAGGCAAGAAAATTTGGTGTGAAACCTACAAAAAAACAAAAAACAGAAACAGAAACAGAAACATAATAAATGTATGTGTGCAAGAGAGAGAGAGAGAGAGAGACAGAGAACTGGCGAGAAAAATCTCAGGCAACGTTCGACTTCGTCGTCGTCGGCGGCGAGTGGAAAGTGAAGAACTTGAAGGGTCATAAATTAATAAACCATTAAAGTGGTTAAAATTATCGTTATTTTATCTTTGTTGTGAAGACTAAACTGATAAATTATTACAAAACAGAGGACAGCCAACAGACACACACACACACACACACACACAGTGACACACACGCACACGCAGAGGGTATATGACTAGTTGTGGTGACTGATCGCTTGGACAGCATTAACATGAACATGCAGCACACACAGCGGACAACAGACAACAGACAGCAGGCAACACGACAACAACACGCTTTGGGGCTGGCCTTAATGCGCGCGCGCGAACGCTCGCGACACAACAACAACAACAACAACAACAAGAACAACAATGACAACAACAACATGCATGAAACGTACAAAAAAAGAGTGAAAAAAAATTAGTGTCGACAAAAAGGTTTACAGCCATTACTCTTCGTTGCTGATGCCGCTGCTGCTGTTTAGGCCACAAACAAAAGACTTAGGCAACGAACTGGAGACACCGTGAAAATGCTGTGCCAAAACTGTCAAAAGCGTGTGTGTGTGGCTTATGCGCGCTGTGCCTATCAGCAATCAATCGCCTGGTTACTTATTAATAGCACCAGCAACAGTTGCAAGTTACAGCACATGTCGCAAGGACCACACACGCACACACCTACACACACAGTTATCCTTGGCAATGGTCCACTTGTTGAGCACTTGTCGGCTTTAGTGTCTGACCTTTTTGATATATTTTCCTAGGCGAATAGCCAATGACAGTGAAAAGGACCTTTTTTTATGTCGGCATCTTTTATGCGCAATTAGAAGCAATGAGTCTGACAGGACACAAGGACACTCGCTGTCCCCGCTCCTTTGATCTCGTTTTGTGGGCCGGCCACTAAAGTCAAAATATTGTGATGCCCATCCTCGTGTGTGGCTGACTGCCTTTTTGTTGCCTTCTTTTGTTTGTGTGGGAAACTCCCTAGTCACGGTGTAATATTCAGTGGCTAGTTGAGAAAAACGGAATCACATTGCCAAAATACCGCACACAACTCAACTATTATCATTGCTCTCTCTGTCTTTCTCTCTCTATATATCTCTCTTTCGGTCTCTCGCTCATTCTCTTGGCCAGAAAACTTAATTGTTTTGGCCTTTTTGGTTGGCTAACTTTGGCTGCATTTTCTCTGGCTTTTGGGCTCTTCTGGTCGTTTCGTTATGTTTCGGGGAAAACTGGTTGACTGCCATAATGGCAGCAAGTTATATACTCACACACACACACACACACACACTCACACATATACACACTTACAGTGTTGCTAACTTGTTGGCCGTTTCAGATTTTTTTATTTTTTACTTTTTTTTCAATTAGGCCCGCGCGCAGGTTTTAACTCGGCATTTAATTCATCTTGGCCTGGCCTGAGAAACGCTTTGGGTGTCGTATCATCAATTCGTTTAATTTGACAGGCGCAAACCTAAACATGTCAAAACAACAACAACAACAACAACATGCGGTTAGTCGTCGTCGTCGTCGTCGTTTGTGGACCCGACTCTCGACTCTCAGGCTCTAACTCCTCTGGACTTGGGCCGGTTTCGAAATTGTTGCCGCTGCTTCCCATTTTTATATATATTTATATATATATATTTTTTTTTTGTCTTCTTTCTCTCGCTTCTTGTTTTTGTTGTTGTTGTTGTTTTCTGTTACCACACGCTCGGACTCGAAATAAACGAGCCGAGTCTCTGTAGTCTGTCAGCTTGGGCAACTGGGAAACTGCAGCTTGGCTAATTTGACTGGGCTGCAAAAAAAATTTGCCAACGCCTGTCAGCTTAGCGGGCCGTTGTATGTAGCATGTTGGGGAAACATGTGAAATTACGCTTGTTAGTGTCACTTCTGGCTAACTGGCCAGCACCATTGCCATTTTGGCATTTTACATGCCACAACGATGCATCCACAATGTATAAATATATATATATATATGTAATTATGTGTGTAAAATGACAAATTACCTGATTTGACGGAGCAGTAGATGTGCCGGCGACTCACATACGAAACCCAATCGAAGCCGGCCTCGACGGCTAAACGTGCCAGCATACCATATTTGGATTGATCGCGATCTGAGGTGGCAATCGTGACCGCTCGTCCCTCGTAGTGCAGCGACTGCTCACCATGCTGATGATCCTCGTCCCAGCTCTCGGACACCAGCAGTCTGACGCCGGGCCATTCGTTCATCACAGAGGTGGCCAGCATGACCAGTTTCTCTCTGCAGCGCTGCAAGTGGAAAACAACAAAATGTTAACTACCAAATCAATTAAACATTGAAAATTGTTAATAGGGCGGACGCTTCAACGGCTGCTGTAAACAAAAACCAAACAAAAAAAATACACCAACAACAATAACAAAAAGAAAACGCCATATTTAACACACACACACGCACGCACACACAATAAGCCCAAGCCAAAGAGCGAGAGAGGGCGTAAGTGAGCGGGAGAGTGAGACAGAGAGCGCTGCCTTGCGAGCGGGAGAGCAAAACAGCTGTGTGTGTGTGTGCGTGTGTGTGTGTTGAAGAGGCGTGGTATTTAGGCATTCATTTCGTGGGCTGCCCAAAAGGGCCAACGTTCATTTTCAGTTTTCAGTTTTTCTCTGCTTTTTTTTTTTGTTTTTTTTTTTTTTGGGAGCGCAGCGCTTGAACGAATAACTTAAGCAACGAACTTGGCCATCGAACATTGCTTGTTTTGGCCGCATCCTTTGAACCTGTTGCGACTCAACCTCAACAAATACATGAGTCTGACTATTTTGCTGTGTGCAGCTCTTGTTTGTCTTTTCCTTTTCTTTTTTTTCTGTATTTGTGTGTTTGTCGTTGGCCAAAGCAAGGGCAAAGGCAAAGGCAAAGGCTTAGTTTTCATTATTTGCCCATGCACAGATCAAACACTGACCCAGAGAGCCCCTGACCCTCCGTACATGCATATATAGGTAAATATTAAAGATTAGACATTGTCTGACCTTTTCTCTCTTTTCTTTTTTTTGCCTTACACTTGTCTTGCTTGCCAATGCGGTGGATACTAAATAAAATTCCATATGCATATATAAATACAGGTAAAATAAAATTTTTGTCGGCAAAGTTTTTAGTTGGATGTGTTTTTTTTTCTGTTGTTTTTCTTGCTTTTAACGCATGCATACAAAAAGAGGAAAATGAAAGGATTCGGCGGCAGTGCAAATATTGAAATTTCATAAGACAACAAGCCGAAGAGAAAAAATTGAGTGCCCAAAATACATAAGAATCCGAAGAAGAAGAGAAGACAAATTTTGTCATTGCATGACGCGCAATCGCCCAGCCACAAAATCAATTATTAACGGCCTCGGGATCGCAGCACACACAGGATGTGTGTGTGTGTGAGTGAGTGTGCTGTTGCCTTTTGTGTGTGTGTGCAAACATTTGGCACGCAGTTCTCTAGCGTGGCGTAAAATCAATTTGCAAGATCCTTTTTAACAAGCCACAACAACATCAGCTTGCCACCAGACTGATGAGACTTTTGGGACTTTTGTTTTGATTTTGGGTGCGCCGCATTGTTTTCTGCTGCTGTTTGTTCTGTTTGCTGTGCTGTGCTGTTGTGTTGTTGTGCTGTGTTGTGTTGGCAAGCAAATCGGTTTTTAATTTGTCACACCACAGTTTCTCTGACTGCAAAACGAATTGGACAGCAGGACCACAACCAGAATCGCATTCCAGGAAGAGAGTTCAATGCTATTTGCATTTAAGCTGTAGATACATAAATGTTGAGCAGCTTTGCTTTATTAAAAGGCTTAACCAGTCGAGTGCCCAACTTGCCGCTGCTAATGAGCACAAAAGCGTAACGCCAACAACAGCAAATAATAAAGAGCAGCCATCCAGCGACAGCAACATCAACAGCAACAGCAACAACAAGCAATGCAATCTTTGTCTTAAGGCGTTGTTTACCCAACATGCTAATGCATTGGACTCTCGTTTGCTTGATCGAACCCCGATGCACAAACAACAAACGTGGCCCCAGCCCAAGTAGAAAATGCCGACGGGTGCGTAAAGTAAACATTTAAAAGTAGCAGCAACGGCGGCATTGCAATCGCCGTCATCGTCGTCGGCGGCCCAAAAAGATGGCTAAATAATGTGTTTGTATTGTAAGTGGCATGGCTGTTAGACAACACCAACAACAAGCGCAACAACATCATCAACAGTACTATGGACAAGTGTAAATAGGCGAGTGCCAGTTGCCAGTTGCCAGTTGCATGCAACGGCATATGCACATACTACTTCTTAAGTACTGATACCAAGAAATCGAAAGAAAAAAAAAAACAAAAAAAAAAAGCTGCCTGCATTAATTAGACATTAAAAACAAGGTGTGAACTTTGGCAGCTATGGCCACGCCCCAAACTTTCGGCCAATTTGTTTACAAACCATTTGAATTTTTTGGTGTTGATGTTGCTTTTTTTTTATTTGATTTTTTTTCTTGGCTGTCTTAAAACCTTTCAACGCCAAGAGACCTCTTGGAATGTAGTAAAGGTCGCACTGATGCGTTTTTAATTGCAGTTATATTGATTTAAATCGTCTGCAAGCTGCCAATTTGACGCTAATGGCGCACATTTAGGCGGCGTCGCAAGAAGCGCCAAGTCAAATTACCAGGCGCTCATCATCATTAGGGGAAGTCAGGCAAATCTGTGCCTCAACATATGCTATTAAAGTCAAGTCTAATTCGGGCTTTGTTTGCTTTAGCAGCAGTTCCTGCAAGTTGCAACTTGTATGTTGCAAGTTGCAAGTTGCAAGTTGTTGCAGTCTCCGATTACGCTTGGCCAACGATTAGGAAACGACACAATTTAACGACATAATTCAAGAGCGCATCAAGTTACGTGCTGAGTCGAGTTTGAGTTGAGCTGAGAAATCACAGTCACCCTTTTTTTTTTGTAGTTTTTTTTTTTTGTTTGTCGATGAACACGTGACCGTGTGTGTGTTGTAAGCAGATATGGGCATATCCTTTCTTGATTGCGATCGAGGAAGCGAAAACTTACAACTGAGGAAGCAGCTTGGCGGCAATCACCCTCGATTCATACAGGATATCGGGCATATCACCCACTCGTCCACATACAGGCATAACATGCATATATGTGTCAACAGGAGCAGCAGCAGCAGCACCAGCAGCGGCCACTTGAGCGTGCCACATTTTGTGTGGCAAGCACTTAGGGGCAACTTAAGTTTGCTTCTTCTTTTCTTCTTTTTCTTTTTTTTTTTGTCAAATCAATCAGCGCCCAGCGCGAGGTGAGCCGCTGTGTGTGGGCTCTCCTCCTCAAGAGCAGATTTCCTCACTTAATTAGCAAAAAAACGAAAAAGTAGAGAAAAGGACCGCCATAGTCCCTGATTGATTCAAGTACCTTCTGATGAGCTGCTGAGCTGTTGGCCATGTCAAGATCAATGTGGCCATTACCATTGCCAGACGCGCTGACGACAAAAGCGACCATAAAATGTTACTTTGCTCTTTTCATCAATAAGAGTGACTCGCTTGGCCAATTTGTTTATTTGTGTTGCAAATCTATTCACAGCTCGGCATTTTTTTCACTGTTTCCATTAGAAAATGAAATTTTTGTTTATCATTTGAGTCGCCGCTGATTTTTTCATTGTTTATGCTTTTTGTGTGTGTGCAGCGCAATTATTACAGCGCAATTTTCACACTATCTCCCTCCACCCCCCTCCCCTCCCCTCCCCCTCTCACACTCTTTGACGCCTTGGGATTGGTCTGTTTTTTAATTAAGCGCATGACAAACTCAATAAGAATTGAAATTCAAGTGAGACTTCGACTTCGACTTCGACTTCGACTACGCCTTTTGCCTTTGTCATTTATTTATGTGATTGTGTTGCCTGTGTTTGGTTATTTTGTGATTATTTCTATATAAATTGATACTCATTAAAAAGCTATACGGGGCAGCCCTGTCAGGCTGGCAGACAGTCAGCTTGACTGCCTTTTTGGCATTGGCTTATTGGATTAATGCCAGCGCTTCTGTTGCCCTTTTTTTTTTGCTGCTTGCTGCCCCTGATTAAGATTGCATCTTGTCGCGCCACCAAAAAAACGAAATTTTTGGCGGATTTTTTGCTTTTGTCTGGACTTGATTCGTTTCAGTTTGGCTTGTTTGTCTTGGCAAGCTTGTGGCTTTTGTTATTAATTATGTCGCATTTTGTTTGCTTATTTTATATTGCAGGGAATCACGAATGCGACTAACTTTCTACAAGTGGTAATAACAATTAATGATTAGTCGGCATTTAACAATGTAAGCGCTAACAATTATTGGTCAGTGTTAATTTCAACACCAAATAGTCAACCACAGTCAGATGGCAAACTTTTCAGTTAGTCACATAGTCAGTCAGTCAGTCAATCAGTCAGTCAGTCAGTCAGCCAGTCAGCCAGTCTGTCAGTCAGTCAGTCAGTCAGTTAGGCAATCCATTTCCATGGACTTGGCTAACGCTCATAAATCTGATGTCAAATAAATGTCCATAAAAAGGCGTCATTTTATTGTTATTAATTAAACGCTATTAATTTGAAGAAATCGTAAATTAAATCTTGTATGAAGCTCTCACATTTAATGCCCCCACACACATAAAAGCACACACTCAGTCACACACACACACACTCACACACACCGAGAGTCATTTGGACAGGTAAGTCGCAGGCATCATTTCGAGACTCCGGCGCAACTTAAATGATAAGCGCCATAATCCCTGATGTGTGATTAACTTTGATGATGAGTTATGAGCCGCACATTGGCACTGATGTGATGCCGTTGTTACCGTTCACCCCTCTCGACCCATGCACCCCCCCCACTTACCAGCCAAAAAAAATAGCCTAACCCGATCACGTTTGTCCTACCCCAAGACGCAGCCAGATATGACTTGCAGGAATCTGGTCGCCGCCACATGTGAAATGTGAGTCAGTCGCGTCGCACTCGTAATGTGATAGCCAAGATGCGATGCGATGCGATGCGATCCCCATCCCGATCCCAGTTCGAATCCCAAATCCCAATACACGAGAGCAAATCGCGATCGCGAGTTTGCCTTCTTCAACTCTCGTGCTCGTGTGCAGTTCATAAAACGTGTATGCAAATAAAGCAAAAGACTCTGCGAAAGGCATTTTGGGGCAATACACAAATCCTTGAGAGATTTGCGCTTGAGTGAGCTCGTAAAAGTATCAAATTGATTAATAATAATATAAAAGCTTCCCAAAGCCAAATAAACAAACTATAAAGTCAAACGCGAAATGGCAAATGTATGCATGCATGTATGTGTGTATGAGGGTGTGTGTGTGTGTGACAGTGTGTGTGTGAGACTTCAACGTTTCTTCGACGATTTGTCCACTTTGCCTGAGTGATGTTTGTTTGATATGTTTGATTACTTTGTAGCCTCAGAATATTCCCACGAATTTGTGCCAAATATTTATGCTTATCGCAGCATTTGACGTGATTTGATTTGAGTTAAGAAAAAATAAATAAAAATATATAAAGTATATATACAAACTGAAACTCTGACATCATCGGTGCGATTCGCTTTTGTCCCCGTCTGTGTGTCATAATAGGATCAATTTTGAGTCATAATGAATGTCAGTGTTCTATTAATAATGCCTTTAGATGTTGATGTTGGGTTATCTTTGATTTGATGCTGAATGCTTGATGCTTAATGCTTGATGGCTGTTGTCCATGTCTGGACGAAAGCGGAGCACAGATCAGCTCCGGCTCTGAGTAGGGGTATGGCTGATGCTGATGCTGTTGCTGCTGTTGCTGCTGCTGCTGCATGCATGTCAATAATCATATCAGATTACCAGTGGCTTTGCCCCATTGTTGCTACAAATTTATGAAATTTTAGAACTTATGCTGCGGCTTTTTGACGCATTCTTTGTCTGTGGCAGCGGCGATTGCTGCGGTTTCTCCTGCTGGCGATGCCTTTTGGCTTACGCTTCAGGGCGCAGCTTTGTCTAATCTTGAGGCATGTGTGTAGGTCTGGGGGGCCAACAGCCGCTACATGCATATTCAAGTAAATATGTACACGAGTCAATTACCTGATGAACAATAACAACGACAACAACAACAACAACAACAATGATTGTCATAAGCTATTAAACATTATGATTCTGCCTTTTTATTTTTTAGCACTTTACGCCAATATGCAGTAATTTGTTTATGTTAAAAGCCCGTACATACATAAACACATACATATGTACATACGCACATACATGTAAAGTGAAAACTACAAAATGTAGCTGCAGTTTTTCGTTTTGGCGCTTTAATAGCCAAAACGAATTGCTTACAAACCGATTCACGCACAGCAGCAAGTCCCAAAAACGTTGCACATAAAATAAAATTTAGTTGCGCTGCTGGTTCAGGGGCAACAACAAAAAAAGAAAAATACAAGAAAAAGAAATATTCAAAAATTGAGTGCATTTCAGTCAATGTCACAACGGAAGCTGGCCGAAAACAGTTGTAAATTTCTGTGTGTATGTCTGTGTGTGTGTGTGTGTGTGTGTTTGTGTGACAATGACAAATCGAACGTTTTATGTGCAGCACGTCCTTGGTCCTTGCTGCTGCAGGCATTAGCCTTGAAGCTTCACTGTCCTTGACTGTGTTAACGGCAATTGCTGCTGCTGCTGCTGCTGCTGTTGCTGCTGCTGTGTGCAACTGTTAACTGTTTGTCAGTTCTTGCCAACACTTCAATTGCATTACAAATTCAAGGTCCCACTGCAATTGAAATGACTCGATATTTGTTTGGTGCCTTCGGGGCGCGTGTCAGTCATAAAAACCAGTTGGAAAATCATTTGCGAAATTGTAAATTCCGCCAACAGGCAACTGTTATTTACAGCCTATTAATTTCTGAACAATCGTGATTCACAAGCATAGCTAAAAATAATTATACCATAGAAGACTTCCGACAATGACAAAAAAGTTATAAGCATTATTTGGCCAAAGGCCTCCGTAAGCCTATCTATCATTAGCCATAATCTATTACACACACTAACTGTGTGTTTGTTGTGGTTGCAAGTCAGCGCCTTATCAATATACAAATTCCTCTCAAATTTCCTACGAATTTCGTTAACACACATGTATACATTTATATAAGCCCACTTGGCTGATACCAAGGGGCAGTCAGGTGTGTTAAACGCAGTAAATACAGTGATCATTCGCAAATTAGAATTTTGTATTTGTATAATAATGCATAACTTCGGATCAATTCTAATTTCTAAGATACCATTTCTCAGCGTACATTTTCTATACTTTCCTTAAATAAACAAATTTAAAACGTTTTCAAAATAATATGTTAAAAATCGAAGACGCTTTTCTTAAGCACAATTTTAATAATATGAAATAACTATAATAATATAAAATTTTAAAATATCTGAAAGTAATGACCAATTTCAAAGATTTTTGATACATTTGTATTTTTAAAATATTCATTTATATTTTGAAGACTCAATCAACTTTTTTGTTAAGTTTCTAAGTTGTGAAAGTAACATTTTCAGAGAGATGACTGTATTAGCTTCACAACTGGCAACTGTTTTGACAAATTGGCCTTCACGCCAGTTGTTAACTAATTTTAGCAGTCATTAACCACATGCTACAATTTCAGATATCGACTGCACCCGCTTCAGGCGCTGCACTCACCTTTACATCTCCCCACCTGCTTCTCGCAAATATTTTTGCAAGTTTCGGTGCGATAAGATAAATCGCACCGTTCTGCTGCTATTACCCGCTACCCGCTATAATTATTGCCAATGGCTTAACACGCATTTGTGTCAACGATTACTGGCATGTTTGCTTGGGACTGTGTTATCACCTCGTCCAATGCGATAAGCAATAAAATGTTCGCGTGCCGCTACCCCTGCTATCATATCAAAGCATAGAGGCAGAGTGGGGTTGCGGAGGGGTGGCATCTGAAGAGTGCATGGTGTAAACATGTTGAGCAAACTTGACTCATTTGATGCCTATTTGTTGTTTATCGCAAAATCGAAAGCATTTTGATCCCAATATTGATCTATATTTATAAATTGATCCGATAGGTGGTTGACACGAAGGCACTTCAACGGCTTAAGTATATTGCGAAAATTCATTCAAAAAAAAAAAGTTTGTTGTTGTTTAGTGTCGGTCTAACTCCTTATCGCTGATGATGCAGTACATCATAAAATTCGCAATGCTTTCCATTCTGGCCATTTTATGGGCGTAACATGGGTAAAGCTAAAAACTGTTGAGGACCATTCAGCCACACAGGCAACAAATTTAACAATTATAATAATATTGCACGTCCGACTTAATCAACAACGACTTTATCAACAGCACGTTTCAGTTTATAATCAGATTGAGTATCACATGTCCAGTCAAATTTATCAAATATCAAGTAATAAAATTAAGCGAATATTAAATGTTTATTTTTGGCACAAAAAAAAAAAAAAAAATATATATATATATTTTGATAGCTGAAGCGGGGGCTTACCTTGGTCATTATGCGATCGGCGCCTGTGCCCTCTTCATCTCTGAATAGTATATCACTGTTGTAGAGTGGCACTAGATCCTTAAATTTGGGTGAATCCCGATCGATGACGCCCTCCAGTGGACCCGAGGCGCCGCTCTGATATTCCGATAGATTTGGCACCGTCTGCTTCAGCACAAGCGGAAGCAGATTGCGATCCCTGCGCCGTCCCAATCCCCGACCCGGCCCGCAGCTGTGCGCATGCCGAAAGTTCAGCGCCAGCAGCAGCAGCAGCAAAAGTGTCATAAAGCAGCTGCCACGCGGCGTATGCGCAACATGCCGCAGCTTGCGAGGATCAGTCTCGTTTGTCATCGGCGTCGCCTGTGATTGGTTCGCCTGGCCATCGGCATTGGCATCACTGCAATGTCGTTTCACATCCAGCGACAGACAGGTGGCACTGGCACAGGACCACAGAGCCGATACCGCTTGGTTATCCATGGTTATGTGTATGGTTTGCTTATGGTTTTTTTTTAATTTGCACTTGAATGCGTTGTTTGTTTTGCTTTTTTTTTTTTTTGGATTTGTTTATTTGTTTTGTTTTTTATCTATTTTTTTTTTGGTTAATTAGCACTGCACTTGTTTTACTGATTTACATGCAAAGCGTTGAGTAGCAAATCGCAATCGCAGTCGATCCCAGCGACTGGAGCTCTGGCACTTTACGTCGTTTGTTTTGTAGTTATTTAGTTAATTAGTTTTTGGCCACGAGCAAATAAACAAAACATTTTTATATTCTCCCTAGCACCGTATGAACATGATTTATAATTATTATTATTATATTCGGTTATTAATTTATTTTTAGTTTTAATTCTCCAACTCAATTGAAAACGTTTCCCAATTTGTAAATTGCGCCGTTTGTCAAATGGAGTTCGGCAACAACAGCAAAGTATTTCGGTCTTTGCAACAAAAACGGACAACGACAACCGCTGCGCTCGCACTGTGATTGACAAATGACATATCCGAGCGCACGAAACGAAGCCAGCGGCCGAGCGAGTACCGAGTTTGTACGCCAAGTACCGAGGGTGCTTTTGCAAGAACCCTAGGCATCGCAGTCGCAGTCGCTGTCGCAGTCAGCGTCGTTATCGTCGCCGTAGCAGCGCCGCTGCAGACAATACACAAATATATATACACTTACACGCACACATACACACACAGACACACCACAGTCGATAAGCGGACGCACACAAGCGTATCGCGCGTTCATTCGCTGTGCGAGTGTGTGCGTGTGCCGCTCATTGGACCTAAGCTCGACACGATCGTTTTTGGCGTTCATTTTTATGCTGGCTCGCTATGTGGCAGTGCGAGCGAGACGACTAGTCTGTCACACACACACCATAGATTGGTCTTATGTACTTATGCTATGGGTAACAGATGTTGGAAGACGGTTCATTATGGCCATGGCCAGCTCTCTGTGTTGCCAATTGGATGCGCCTGTGTGTGTTGCTGTGTGTGTGTGTGTGTGTGTGTTTGTTAGTGCTGCTGCAATTTCTCTTAACACTTGCACTATTGACTCGAAATCGACTCTTGCGGCTTGTTAACTGCCGCCTGCCGCATGTCGCCTGCTGCCTTCTGCTGCTGCCTTTTCTCAGCCTTCTGCTTCTGTGGCCGGGTTTTGCTTTGCTTTGCTTTTTGCTTTTTTGCGCATTGTTCACCTTTTGCCTTTCTTCATTTTTGGCTTCGCTTTATTGCTTGTAAATTAATAATGTTCCGGTTTTTTGTGTATTGTGCGCTTGTTTTGCTCGCCTTTTGCTTTTGCCTGCTGCTGTTGCTGTTGCTTCTTCTTCATTTACACATATACCATGCCTATATATATTTATAAATATATATATATATATATACATACGTAGTCCTACTTAGTTTCAGTTGCTCGCTGACGCCAACGCTGCTCACTTTTTGTAATTACACCATTTTGCTGCTTGTATCTGCCTCTGAGTCAGTCACCCGCATTTCTTCTCGCTCCCGCACCCCCTTCGCACTCCTTCTATGACTAAAACTATGTTCGAACAATCTGTTTATAGAGCTCTCCACAGAGTTCACTATCACTCTCTTAGTCAGACTACTTATGATGAATGATGCGATGATGAATTTAATTTAAGCTATAATTTTTATTGTCATACTTTTTCTTAGCACACTATAAAAATGTTTCACTTCAATTTAATAATTACAAATGTTCAATATAAATGATATTTTCAAATGTTCAATATAAATGATTTAGCTATTCAAATTTAAAATAGGTATTTATAGAATGTTTACTATTTGAATGTACAATATACATTTAAAAATTATCTACAACAAAATGTATTAATTAACAACATTTTTGCATTGTGTAATGTAAATTTGCAATCTAATGGTAGCTCATGTAAATATTTAAGTAATTTATTTTCACATCTCAGATATATTCAGTGAACCCCCTATTTGGTAGTCTCTTAACTCGTACATATATGTGTTTTTGTACAAAATTTCTAGATAAGATTCTTGACAGGATGTTGATCTAATAAATGTGATTATAATTGTTATAAATTTCCCGTGCTATTATCTTGCGAACGCACTTGCGCGAATTTGAAGTTCCTTTTGGTCACGAAACTGATATCAACTGAAAAGATAAAAGTAATCGCCGGAAATCGCACATATCAATAACAATTTGAAATTTCGCAATCGACAAATATCGCAAAAAATATCTCGACCAGTGCTCCGCCGTATTCAATGTATTGATGTATACACTACCTAAGTTTGCGAGTGTGCACAACAAATTGACTGGCAAAGTCAACCAGATGCAAATGGGACAACAATAACCACAAGTGTACACACACTCTAGTTTATTCTATAGAAAATCACACAAAGTGTATCTGTATCTTTTGCTTTTGTTGTCATTATGTTCGCTTGTTTGCTTGGCTACTTTATTTAGCCAGGTTCTCTTTTTTGCCAGAATATTCTGACTTCGCTGAAGTTTCAATACGTTGGAGACAACAACACAGCTACTACCAACACCTGTATCTGTATCTGTGTCTTGTCTCACCCCCGCCTCGTTGACAATGTTGACTTTGTCACTTATTAAGCGCGAACACGCTTGTATTATTTGACTTAAAAATTGACACTTGATATGCGATCAGAGGGTCTGATTTTTGTACTATAATATTGATACTGATTGAAAAAAGATACAAAAAAGCTGTTCAATATACGCTAAAAGCTTGCCATTTGCCCCAAGTGCACCTGCCGCATAAGCAACTGTTACAATGTAACGTTTTCTAATCAGCTGAGACAGCTGCTGAACAATGCGATATAGATATATGTATACATGTGTGTGTGTGTGTGTTTATATGGCAAGCGGGCATAATGCAAATGCAAAGCGTAGCATAATTTCAATAAGAAAAAAATCAAAATCAAAATTGAATAGTTGGCGGCGTAGCGGCAAAGATATAAGCAAAAGCAAAACGCCATCAACAAGATACACGGAACCAAATTAAAGATGAAGAAGCTGAGCTGAGCCAGCGGCTGTGGCAGAGGCAGAGGCAGCGATGCGGGAGCGGCGAAGGCAGCAGCTGGAACAGGGGCAGTGGCAAAGACACAGACGAAGGTAGCAGCAGTGCCCAGCTCTCCCAGTCCAAAGAAGCTGAACCAGCAGCCAACGGTTATACACAAATACATTCATATATATATTTATATGTATATATATATATATATATATATATAGACATATATATACTTACATGCTCGTATCTCTCTCTTTAAGTACTATATATGTATGTGTGTGTGTTGTCTATGTGCCTGCCACATAAATTTCTTGTGGCTCATTATGTGCGCTGGTGTGAGTGCCTCGTTGTGTCTGCATGTGTGTGTAGCTCTGCGTGTGTGTGTGTGTGTGTGTGGGGCGGAGCTGCTTAAGGCGCTCATTTGTGAATGAACACCGTCGTGAACTGGCAGCGCAGAGAACTCTGAACGAGGCAACGATCGCTGGAATCGCTGGGATGCCAAAAACTTAATGAGCATGAATAAATGGCAGCATCGACATCAGCAGCAACAGCAGCAACAGCAGCAGCAGTAGCAGCAGCCGACTCTGAGAGCCAAAAACTAACTGAGCGATGAAGAGTGAACAAGCGCACTTAATATTGTTGAGCATTGCTTTTTGAGATGATGTTTTTTGCGCTCGCTAATCAGAAAAAAAAAACAAATTGAAAAGCAAATATTTTATATTTTTATTTGCGATCAAATGCGACAGATTAGTTTTGTAATTAGGTTTTTGTCATAGATTTATGTTAATATTAATGGTAAACTTTAAACGTAAGTTATAAACTAAAAGAGGCTTTTAATGTTGGCCTGCCCAGGCGGCAAACATCCAAGCTGCTGCAGGCCGCCAAGATGCTGCGTTTAAATTCCAATAGAAAACCGGAAATGCTTAGGCCATTCAACGTCGTGCATTGTTGCCATTGGAAAGAGGCTGAGACAGCGCCAGAGTAAGAGTAAGAGTCAGAGTCAGCGTCAGAGCAAGAGGCAAAGACGCCAGCAGACAGAGGCATGGAACGCCATTTTCTGCTGCTGCCACTTCTGTGGCTGCTGCTGCTGCTGCTGCTGCTGCGTTCGCATCCAACGGCGTCGTCTGCTTTTAATTTCTTTTAATGGAAGTTGTTAACATGGCTGCTGGCTGGCTCTCTGCCTCGCCGCCTCGCTGCACAGTTTCCCATACCCGTATACCCATATAGCCATACCCATAACCATTCCCATACCCATTCCCACCAACGCCATCGCATTGGCTTACTCACTGCCTGGCCTGGCCTGGTCTGGTCTGGGTTACGGTTTTTTTTTTTTTTTGGTTTGCTCTTTTTTTTTTTTTTGGTTTTCGGCGTTTCGATCATAAAACCTCGATATTAAACTTGTATTTTTGATGCCCGTTGAAAGTGCAGGGCAACATGATTATGGGAAAACAACTTGCCAGACCCGAGAATAGGTGCTCAAGCTTACATACGAGTAAACAAAATTTGTGATTTGTTTTACAATCGGCCCTTGCAACTCAAAGAAATATGTATCTTTTTTTTTTGTGGTATACATTTTGAGCAATTTGGTTTTCGAAGTTAATTAATGTCCTCCCTCTGTTTGGCAATGTAAAAGTCACACAAAAATAAATTTGCGAGAGATTTATATTGATTTAAATACTATATATGATTGGTTATTTTTCGTTAAGTGTAGATTAATTCTGCATTATTGGGTGTGGTTTTTAATAGGCGATTAAAAGAGATTTGCTATAGATTTTCCATAACTTATCTTCTGCTTTCAATAGTATGCCATAATTTTTGCCTTTTGTACACAAAATTTAATGTTTAGTTAGTTCATCGCAGATATTCTTTATTTCTTTAAAAATATCCCAACTTAAGTTCACTGAGAAATAAATATTAATTAATTATAATTTACAAATTATTATTATATATTTTATTATATACGAAAATGATTTTCAGAATACCTTAACTTCTTAAGCAAATATTCTATATATATATATATCCAATTTTTATGTGCTTATTAATTTTATATTGATAGTTTTTATAGTTAGAACCATTTTGTTGAAGCCAAATCTGTCGTGAATAATAATGAATTGGGTTTTTTTCTAACCGATTGGCTTCTGTTAAATGAAATGTTGTCAATCTATTTTAATACAATTGCCTCAGCATTAAGATTTCGTCAAGTCGACACAAACAATTTATGCATTTGCTGTTTGAATTTATAGTTATGTCAATTCAGGTACAAGTTTAGTCTATTGTTTAAACTGCATAATTCTAAATGACATTTAAGCTCAACGTCATAATAAACAGCTTAAGACCTTCACGCTTTCCACTTTGTCAGACAACATCAAAATATTATGTGGCATCGGCGCATATCTAATACATACTAAATAATATTTATAGTGCTAATCAACGGTCAAGTCAATTTTGAGCACACGTGCGTCAAAACAGATAAACAAAAATGTATCAGGAAACCAGCTAAAAAAAATTCGAAATATTGGAATTGTCCACAGGTTCACAATAGCGATAAAAACAAATACTGAACTCGTACCAGTTCTGGGAAGCAGCCACTCAATCATGGTGCGACTGTTGCTGTTGTGACTGTTGCCGCTGTCCGTGAACAGTGCACAGTGTACAGTGACTGGTGATCGGTGACTGCTGACTGTTGACTGCTGACTGGCAATTGGTAACTGAAAAGCCGCAGCGGCGTCATAGCGTGCGACAAATGCCACTAACGGTTTAGGGTCTCTAATGGATGTTGACATTTACGGCTACCAGCGAGAAGGAGAAGGTGTAAGGAGCTGCAGTTGGAGTAGGAGTAGGAGTAGGAGTAGGAGTGGAAGGAGGTGTACTGACAGGCGAGCAGAGCAAGCATAGGCTGGTTTAATTCACATAAATCTCGGTAAAATGCCATTGGGGAATTGTATTGGCAGTGATAGAAATTAGGCAAATGGATGCGACCGCAGCTTTCCAAGGAATTCGCTACCAGAAGGCAGCACAACAAAAGCAGCGACTGAATGGACACGCATACCCAAGGAGTTGCTAGCCAGCCCGCCAAGGAGCAGACAGGGGCCGGTGGGCATGTAACAAATATACAACATAAACATTTACGAAAAGGGTCGCAGACACAGACCCAGATCTGCAGCCCAACTGTGTGTGTACAAACATTTGTCAACTGTGCGCCTTTTGATCCTGGCCGGCAACAGAGAGACACCCAAACAGACAGACACACACACAGACAGATAGAGAGAGAGAGAGAGAGTCGGAAGCTGCATAGTTATCATTATGCTCTGGGTCCATTGTGCTATCAACTGGCAACGATCGATGTGGTTAAACGGCAGCAGACCAACAGCCGAGCAGTGAGCGGTGAGTAAAAATGTGAATGGCAAGCAGACTTCACACACAGCAAAAGAGAGAGAGGGAGATGGAGCGGGAGCGGGAGAGGCTATAGAGATAGAGAACCGGCCTCATGTGGCGTGTATTTGGCAAACAGTTTGCAATGACAGACCACAAAAAAAAAAGGAAAAAAAACAACAATAAAATGTTGTCTGACATGCAACGCCCACACAGCGCCACCTAGTGCGCAAAGGTAGCAAATCGAATCTAATATAGAATGCTATATTTTGTAAGTATTTATGTTAATATTTACTTGATTTGTTAACACACACTTTTTATGACTAAAGCCAATAAGATATTTTGCACAAATTGCTAAGCAAATGGAAAGCTTAGAAAAAGCATAGGCAGAGATTAATTTTGGTATATTAGAATGTTTTGTATATTTTTAAGGACTTGAAGTGGGTTAATCATTTTTAAGAAACACTATTATCTATGTGCTGTAGCATGAGATTAACTTTTGTACTAAAGTAACACAAGCTAATAAATGAACTCACTTTTATTGCAGATTTTCTAGAGTTCCTAGAAAATAGTCAGAGACAAGCTTAACAATGTAAATTCTATTAGCAGTTACAGCTAATATTATCTTGATTGCTTATCTGATTCTTATATGTACATCTGTCCATTAGTTTACTTTATATTAGCATTTGCAAAGCGAAAGTCATCGCTCACGTGTTGCCTGAATATAGATGACTCAAATATTGGGAATAAACTTTGAAGTGTGCCAGCTCACATCCAGCTGGGATTTTTGCACACATATAACTCAAAACTAATAACCATTAAATATTTTGAATAAGTGCTAATTAATTGTATATTTAGTTGCTTTCTTACTAAATACAAATTTCCAATTTATTTTAATTTGAATATTTTGAATAGGTGCTAAATAATTTTATAGTATTGATTTCTTACTAAATAAAAAGGCAACATTTATTTGATGGATAAGTTAATGAATCTATAATCTGATTCTGACCTTAAATTTATTTATATTTAATGCATTTTTTGCATTTGTTTATATACATTTTGCAGTAGTCAACCATTTCTGTCCGAGTCATATGCTCTTTTGAGTTGGGGTAAAAACAAGGTGAATCCACGTGAAGCAGCACTTACTTAAAATATTAAACAACGATGAGCCTCAGTTGCCCTTTCAAGCACATCACTCTCTCTCTCTCGCTCTCTCTTTCTGTCTCTGCTTCTCTTACTGTTGATCTTTGGATGCATGTGCAGCTCCTGCTTCATGTGGATGAGCTCTCAAGTGGTGACGGCGACCGATGGCAAACATGCGAGTATTTAAATGTGTATCATGGCGTGCCGAGCGGCGAGCGTTCAAGTGAAGCGCATGCGTTGATGGACTTGAATTATATGCGACTTAAGCTTCGCTTTGCTGCCACCAAGCAGCGGCAGCAGCAGCAGCAGCAGCAGCAGCAGCATCGGCATCGGCATCGGCATCCTCGGCAGCCAGTGCCATAAAAATTAAAAGTCATTATGGCTTGGAAAAGCATTTAAGCCGCGGCACATTCCCACAGTCCACACAGGCAGGCAGGTCGACGTCGATGTCGACTCGAGTGTCGCTGGGCTGTCAGAAAGTGCCATGAGACGACGGCAGCCACATGCGTCCACTTGGAGTGGGTTAATATTTGTTTGCATTATCATTTTGAATTGACAGCAAAGTGGCGCTTGTTGCTGTTGTTATTGTTATTATGGTTGTTGTTGTTGTTGTGGTTGTTGTTGCGTTCCTGTTCTTGTCTACCCAGCGGGCGGGCAGGGGCTGTGGGCTGCGAGCTCAAGTTGTTTGTTGTCTGAGTGCCGATTATGGAAAGTTGATGACCGGCAAGCGTTGCAGCCTCCATTGCAACATCTCCAGTACGAGTCCTGCTCCCCGCCTGATTTTAGAAAATTGCCATTTTATTTTTTGTCGAAAGTTTTCAATTTCAAAATGCTAGTTGCGCTGTGTCGCTTTTGTTATATTTAGTTATGTGCCGCTCGTGACGCGCTAGCCACAAAAACCACACACGGAATGCTCGCCCAAAACCATAGCAGGGGCAGGGTATGGCAGGGTGGTCACACTTCGTTAAGTTGAAGCCAAAGCCAAAGTCAACGTCAACGCCTGTGCCAGTTAAATAGATTTTTTTGTTTTTTTTTTATTTTTGGTTCTGTATTTTTTGTTGTTGTATTTTTTTTTGGTTTTTTTTTTTGGGTTTCTTTCGCTCTTGTCTTTCGCATTGATCTGTGGATGCTTCTGGCAGAGGGCCCCGAGGCTGAGCTGCTGCAACGTGGAGCAAATTGAAAATTGATTTCGCCTTGCCCAGTCAGCACAGTCAGCACAGTCAGCAGTCAGCATAATCAGCACAAGCAGACGGCGAAAAGAGTCAAAGTTAGCACGCCACGTTCGTTGCCTAAGTCTTTCGTTTCGATGACTCAAAATGCGAGCCATGAAATTCCCACATAAATTGCGCACATTGTCAAATTAAAAATGCCTAATGAGCTGTTGCTCGGCAGCAGGCAGGCAGCCAATGCAAAAGAGCACAAAAATGCATTAGAAGCCGGGCCAGAGCCAGAGCCAGAGCCAGAGCCAGAGCCAGAACCAGAGATCAGTTTTCGGTTTATAATATTGTACGTATCCCCACACAGACACATACAAACACACACATACTTACACACACAGCATCCAAGTCAAAACGGCGGCGGCAAAACGTATCGTGTTACAAATCACGGCGGGATGTGCGGGCGGGGCGGGCGGTCAACAACAGCAACAACAACAACAACAGCAACAACAGCAACAACAGCAACAACAGCAACAACAGCAACAACAACAATAGCAAGAATAACAACTACAAAAACAAGTTTCGAGTGGAAATGCGTGTAGCGTGCAGCGTGCGAAACACGGCAGAACATGAACATGGAAGCCCCGATGCTGATGCTGATGCTGTTTGCTGATGATGCTGCAGCACTGATGCTCTCTTGTCGCAAATGCTGCATGCGTCTAAAAATAGTTGGTCGTGGGGCAAGAATTGCGACCGTTTAACCCAAAATGAAAAATGGCAACACTTTTGCGCTCATAAAAACTATTTATATACCGATCATGGCCCAAATGCATCAGCCAACTAATATGCCCAACACTGCTGTCTGGACGAAGGCGCATGCGCGTGAGATCTCCACGCAAGATCATCAGCCAAACAAACAGGCAGTAGGCAGGCAGGCAGGCAGGACCCAAAATGATGCTCAGTGCTGACATTTTAGCCAGTTCCCAACAGATTTACAAATTTTAATTTGAGTTTGGATGAGAAATTTGGCAAATATTCCTATTCGGAAATGAATTCTGTTTTTTAAGGACATCATCTTCCTTTCTTATTTATTCGATTATAGAGTATGTAAAAATTTAGGAGATGGAGTATTACTATATTTAGATACTAATATAAAACTAAATATTTAATTAGAGTGTGACAAACACATTAACATTTTTTGAATGCGGAATTTATCCACTTTTAATACAAAAAATTCAAAATTTGGATTTGATTTTTACTGAACCTGAATTTAATTGGAGTTATGTTTCCATTTCTTAAAATTAAATAAATATTATCTGTGCTATTTGTATGGCCATGGCTGTAAGCAGTAATATTCTCAACGCAGTTGGCTCAAAGTTTGTACATTTTTGCTGTTTATACAACAAATATGAATTCCTTGTTATGGATATTGACAGCGTAAAAACTGATAAAAAAATATTTATTTATTTATGGCTTAGATGACCCAAAGGAGGAAGAAATTCTAGATGCCGCCATAAAAGTAATATATAGGCACTTAGTCGAATAAAATAATACTTATGTTTCCATATCTTTTCGATAAGCAAAATTCCATACATTTCCGATTTTTGATGTGCAACATTTTGGCCTTTTTCTGGAGTCAGCCTGAGCAGTTTTTGCAAACGATTGTTGGCAGCACTGGTCCACACACAAAGGGCAGCCTCCGACTGAGGCTCGAGTCTCGATCAGGCACCGTCCAGTTTGAGGCCGGGACCACACAAATACAGGCACGCGTTCGCTGACAGAATAAAAATTGTTGCGCTTGTGTTTAACGCGCGAACGCGGCGATATCGCAGCAGCAGCAGCAGCAGCAGCAGCAGCAGCGTCGTACCTTGTTTCCAAACTGGCTCCCTGATCCTCTCTCGTCTGCTGGCTCAGGTTAAAGTGGCAGCCAGGCACCGTTGTCAGTTGGCTGCGGGGGTGGGGGAGGGGTAAGGGGGCAACGGTGCGGCGAAGCAGTGGGCTCGTAGCATTGTCGGCTTGCTTAGCTATCACTGAGCGATTATCGTGCATTTTAAAATTCTTACGAGTTTCTGCCGTTGTTGTCTTCAGCCTTTTTGCCTTTTTATATTGCCCTTTTCACTCGGCTCTAGTGTGTGTGTGTGTGTGCATTTTGAGTTGTTGTTGTTATTGGTGTTGCTGTTGTTGTGTTGGCCAGATTGAAATCACGCATGGGAACCACAAGCGCCTTGGCTTTTGTCTGCTCGTCGTCGATGCGATTCTGCGAGTCTGCACACACACACACACACACGCACATACACACACAAATATCATCTCGAACAATAAAAACGCACACACCATTGCCTTTTAAACACACTTTTTATTAATAAGTATATATCTATGTATGTATAGAAATACACACTCATATTGTTTGCATCAATTTGTTAATTGCTTAGTATAGTTCTCGCTTACCACCGAGATGAGTTGGTTGTCATTTTGCTTGCTTTTCGTGGGTTTTCTTTCATTAATTTTTTTTTTTTTTTTAACAATTTATTACATACTTGCAAATAGTTAACTAAATTACTACACAAATTGGTTGATAACGCTATCATAATGAATATGTTTTAATACTCGTACAATTGTTTTTTTTTTCTTATTAATGCAAATGAATTGGTTTGCCCTCGAAATGTGGTCGAGTCTATTGTTTGTCATTTGTTTCATTTGTTAGCTGTCGACAAAACTTTCACGCACAAATATTTATTCTCAATATAGATTTATATATATACGTATATATTCTTTAGCTAATAACCATGCTTAACAACAACATGTGCCTGAGGGGCCGCGACTAAACAACAATAATAAATTGTTGCCCCCATTTAATGTGAGTTTTTTACGATTAGGCTCAAAACGTAACTTCGATCGGAAATGGCTAATAACTTTTACGGCCAAGGCTGCTCCAAAAACAATATAAACTTTAGCTTGAGCTATTTATGACAATTTCCTTGGGGTATTAGATAACGGCTAGTGAATTATGGCAGCCAGCTCAATCGGAAATCACAGAAATTAAATGTGGTTTTTACTTGGCTTAGTCGGGACGCGAACCACAAAGAAATGATCGACTTTGCTGAATTTCGAACGAATAAATCGAGAAACTAATTATCTTAAGTAAAATGAGAACATTTAATTTGTATTGTTGTGTTTTCATTTTTTGTCAAGAGTTATGTAATTGTAACATAAGTATTTGTCATAGATATATTCTATATATTTGTTATATAAACTATAGCCTATGTAAAAGTTGACTCATGTAGAGCATTCTGAATTGTTTCAATAGTTCTTCGGCGTTTCGTGTAAAAATTGCTAGTAAATGTTGCTTCAGTTGCATTTGTATTTCTTTGCTTCACTATAAGAGTTTACTTGACACACAGTATAAAAAATCATTTGCATGTTTCCACTTGTTGCTTTGTATTTGTGGGCTGGATTGCATTAAATTGCTATATAGACTAACATATTTAGTTGAGTTAATTGTTGCATACTTAAGACAGTACATTTTTTTTCTGTGTATGCATGCTTAACTGTTAACGCGATTTCCACATAAAAGTTCCATTTCGGTGTTCAGCGTTTTCATTTGGTGTATCTCTCTCTCTCTCTCTCTATCTCTCTCGCTCGCTATCTATTGAGTTTAAGCCGTTTTAGTTACAGTTTCTTTCACCAATATACACACACAATTTGTTAAAAGTATTAACTATGAAACAACTAGTAGCAAACATTTTATTATTGTACTAATTCTACATAATTGCCAGTTCGAATCCTGACCATTTTCACTTTCTTTGTGTTTTTTGAATAGAACTCTAAGGCTAACTACAAGTACATTTGATATTTTAGACATTTAGTGGTTTAATTTTTATTAATTTAATTTGTTTTTATATTTTCTTGTGGCATACATTCGTTTTGAATTCAATTCAATTCAATTATTTTCATTTATTTAATTTGCCTGGCGACCGCACAATGTATGTATGTGCGTGTGTGTGTGTGATTTATTTTTTATTCTTGTTTCTAAATGGAGCTGGAGCTTTGTTTTTTATTTTTATTTGTTTTTTAAATATCATTGTTGTACATCAAGTTTAGTTTTGTTGTTAACAATTCATTAGCTGCTGATGCTGTCGAGAGCTGGCATAAATTATTCATATATTTGTCTTCTTTCATAAGTTTTTTTTCTTCTTTTTTTTGTTTTTATATATTTCTGGATCACATATTCAAGTAGTTTCAAAATCACATAAAGATCACTCTTACAGTAGCGTATACAAAATACATACATTTCCCATACGTTGTGTGTGTATATGTCTCAGTAAATTAGTTATTTGATTTGTATATTTTGAGTTGTCATGAAAATGGTTTTTGTTCAGTTTCTCGATTAGTTTGTAGCTGTGGATGTATTTTTTGTTTTTCATTGTTTTTTTTTTTGGTTTTTTCATAATTGCTTTGCTAGTAATACGATGTTTGTGCTTGTAGATTAGATTAGTGTTTATTGCTATAAATACGTTGTGCCCAAAATGTTCAGAGTTAGAGGGTATTTCGATAGAGAGCTATTTGTACAGGCATTTCAATTTAGCACTCAACAGCTCCATTATAAAACCGTTTTTAAAATTTGAATTTGCTCCTCTTGAGTGTTCAATGATCTTTTAATTGCTTTGAATTGTCTTTCCCTTTTTTTTTTGTTTTGTTTTTAATTCATTTGTTTGTCTAGAGTTATAATAATATTAAAGCATTTAATTGCAACCACACAATAACATGCACATTTAATTATTGTTTAGTTTATTACTTAATTTTTGGCTACTACATACACACAAAAGCCTTTGAGCTGCTTAGCTATTTAGCTATAAAATATATATATATATATATTTTATATGCTTTAATATCTGTATACCTATATAATGTGTATATATAGCTATATTCATATTGATTTGATTTTCCATTTATCAATTTTTATTTTTTTTTTAATTCTTTTATTTTTTATTTTCAATAAATGCCTAAGTTTCTGCATGTGAAATTCATACTTAAATAGTTTACTTTGTTGCTTTAAGTGATCAACTTGTTTGCCATTAGTTTAATAACTAATAATACGTTAGAGTTCATTATATTATATATATATGCTCAACTTTGTCATAAGCTACAACACATTAACCATTTGTATTTGCAGAAAATATGTTGAAGACGGCTTTAGATTAGCTTCGGTTAACATTATTCATAGACTGTATTCGCTGTCTTGTGTTACGATTATTGTTTAATCTTGTAAATCACACGCTTCAATTTTTTTTTGTTTTGTTTTTTTTTGTAAATATTTTGTATTAGATATTCTTGTACCGTAAATATTGGCCATCGATATACATTTCTGACTTTGACATATTGTTTTACATTCATTTGACCGGCTTTTCCTTGGAAGCTTTTCAATTACAATAATAAAAAAAAAATACATTTTTAGCAAGAAACGTACTTAAAGCACTAACAAAATCACATTGTAACCTAGTAGAGTATAAATGTGAATTACACCAATTACAAATTAATTATAATTTTTCAAATTTGTATAGTTGATTTTCCACAAGTTGGTAAGTATTAATTATTTGTGTAACTTTATATTAATAGATGCATAATTGGTTTATAACTTACGGGCTAAAAAACAGAAACAAAGATGCTATTTTCTTTTTTTTTTTTTTTTTGAAATAAAGTGGACTGAACTGACAAATTGTGCGTCCAAGTAAAACTTGCATTCATTTGAGTCATGCAACGATTTCTTACCAAAGACGCTAAATTCGAACTTTGTCTAGATATCTCTCAGGTTTGAAATATTGAATTTAGTTTTCATTTCTCGTTTTTTTGTTTCAATTGAACATATCTATAAAAAATACATATATATATGTATTTAGACAATCTGTTTATAAAAATCACTGGTGGTTTTTCATTTGTTGTTAGTCAATTTGTTGGTAAAAAAATCTTTCATAGAAGCTTCTAAAAAAATGATGATCGGTATATATATATATTTTAAATGTAGGTGTATATCATATAAATGTAAATGGTTTTATTTTCTTAAAAATTATTAGTGAATAGTGACTGCATGTGTAGCAAATTTTGAATACAAATATATATATTAAAAAAAAAAGATAAAAGAAACAATGGTATTGCAAATGCGTTGCGTACGAAATAAAATGTCATGGACATGTTCAAACTAAAAGTTACATTCACTTGTATGTGTGTCGAAACAAAACAGAATATTTCCTAAAGTTAACATAAAGTTCGAAAGCATTTGAAAACAAAATTAAAAATGAAATTGGTTCAATTTCCCTGTAGCGTAAATTAGACGTGTAATAAAAATCAAATGCATAGCAGCATGCTAAACGAATTACATATTTTGTGCCTAGTAATTGCTAATATCGAAGATTATTATTCGCATATAGATATAAATATAAATTATATATGTGTATATATGTATGCGCTATTCTCTTCCATATGCGATCGTTGCATATCGGCTAGTCAATCAACATTGTGCTTATGATTAAGGTTTTAGTTTCAATACCGATCAAGTCCATGGTTTCAAGCCAAGGTCCTGGAGCGGCATAAATAGATCCTATGTGTGTGTTGTTATTACCGGCACCTGACAGTAGGGGCACTCGGTAACCGAGCCGGCGCACGTATTGCAAATGGACAGGTGATTGCAGGGCTCCAAAGTAACGGTGCGATTGTTCTCCTCACATTTCATGCACTTCTTGGCATTCTCCAAATATAATACTTTGTCTACCTCCTCCAAATCGGTGCGCAGTTTCGACTACAAAATTGTTTGTTAAACGAATGAACAATTTAAGTATGTAATGCAGTTAACACATACCTGTAATTGTTTTAGTTTTTGTATGGACAAGTCACGCAACTCGCCGGGCAAATTGAGTTGAATCTGCACTAGATCATGACGCTCCTTCCACTCCAGAGCCTCCTGTTTGGCCTTCTCGCGATGCATTTCGACTATCTTCACTTTGCACGAAAGCTCCTCAAGACGTATAGACATCTTCTGGATCTGGGCATTTTTGTTGTGCAACTCGTTGGTCATGCGACTTAAATCCGAATTATTTTGCGATTGGAGCGATTGTAAGCTGAACGCATTCTTAGCCGTATTCAGTGTGTTCTCAAACATATTGTTGCCCACCGAGCTACTGTTGATGTCATCCCGTATGGTGTTCAATTCCGATATTCTAACTGATGGGCTTATGGATAGACCCTCGCCAAAGCCAGGCGATATGATGCGCGATGGAAAGAAGATGTTACTGCTGTCATTCTGTGTGGCGGCCGACAGAGAATTGCTCAGCTTATTGGAGCCGCCATACACATTGAAAAGACTGGCATGATTTGTCGGACTATAGGTGAGCGAGTTGCTGGGAATGTTGACGGCATAGCCACCTGAATTGAAGTCTATGGCAAGGAGTTGATAATTGATATTAGTGACTCGTATGTATTAATTGAATGGAGTGTAAATAGCTTACCGTTAATAGAGTTACTTAGTGTCGTATTAGGAATGTTAATTGGCGCCGAGGAACGTGTTAATAAACTATTGTTAACCAGACTTGCCGACAGAGAGTTTTCACGTGGATCGTCCAATGTACAGGCTGCTAGGAATAGTTTAAGAAAATATGAGTTAATTATATACATACATATATTTTTTTATTTTAGCTGGTATTGTGCTTCTATTTATTTATGTTTTTTTTTTTGCGCTGCCAATTTGTCCACAACCATCGTGGATAACAAATGAATGTATAAATTAATAGTAATTGTATTTACTCACAATGGCTGTCCAGTGGTAACGAGATATTTAAGATTTTGCTGGAATTGGTTGTATTTTCCAAAGCATCGACCAACATTTTGTTGGTTGTATTATTACCTTCAATATTTAATAACTACGAAAAAGAGATCAAACAAAGAAACAAAAAAAACGAAAGATACGAAAAATGAGAGCGGCAAGAAGTTACTCAATGACTAACGATTTGATGCAGTTAGCTGGATTAGCTTGTGAACAGGTGGTTGGTTGGTTGGTTGGGGTGTTAGAGGTTGTTAGGAAAACACATACACATATACACACATACACACATTCACTATGTAATACATACATTATTGCTCAGCTGCAGAAGTCCTGTGGGCAGCTTGCCATTACCGATCTCATCCTGCACCTTCAAACCGGACATGCCATTGGAAATGAGTTCATTTAAAGTAATTTCATTATCACGCTTCTTCTGCTCGTTGACCACATAATCTTTTTGGGTGGGGATGGGCCAATTGGACAAGCAGCAGAAAGCACATTTTGATTTTCATATCATTTTGCAAAGGGTGTTTTGTTTACACAATGTGTTGAAGAAGGAAGGAAGTGAGTAAAAGACAAACAAACAATTAAACAAACAATCAAATACGTACGTAAAATAAATTAATCTAATCAACTACTTAACTAAATTCAACAACAAAAAATAAATAAATAATCGCCCGACATGGTTGTGGAAAATAGCGCTGGAAACTCAGGCATAAATTAGATATTAGGATCACTTACGTTCGACATGCGCAAATGCGCAGAAGACGCTCCGTGGACAATAGCCAGCCTGTTGTACATCATTGCATTTGGTGGACTTGTAGATTTCCGGATGGAACTGTTGCTCGGTGCGCGTATGACAATACTGGCAATTATCTCCGGCCTCACAGTTACCCGGCTCGCCCCACTCCTCGCCGTGCTTCACATTGGGGCATGGTGTAGAACTGCAACGAACATTGCAAAACAAATTGTAAATTAATGCCGGAAAAGCGGACAACGGATAATGGCATTTGTTAGCAAAAAATCTTACCGGTATTTGTACTTTCTGGGCGAGCGACGCTTATCCTTGCTATTATGATACTGGGGACAGGCATAGCCCTGGCGACAGAGACGAGGGGGACGCTTGCACGGCTCCGTTTTATAATTGGCCAGCACATAGTTGGTGTCCTGCCACTTGGGATCCTCGTTCATCAAATTGCGCTCTTTGTCCAGGGCATTCTGTGCATTGCTGCCATCCATACTAATATCCGAATTCTGCAACGTTTCCAGTTCCTTGATATCGTACACCGGCGGACGCTGATCCTGCATGCCGTGCGCAAAGGCACAGTGCAAACCATTCTTCACACAATAGCCCCGGCTATCCGTGTCGTGCACGCACATGCATGTCTTGTAGTAGCGTAAGTGATAACGGCGCTCAGTGTCGCCGGCAGTCCGGTGTAAGAATGGGCATCTGTACGAAGAGAGGGTGGAGAAGGAGAAAAACGTAACGAAAAAGTGGAGTGAGTGAATGCCAAGTGACGCAGCAAAGGACTAATCGAGTGCTATAAATAGCACAAGCAGAGCACTGAGAAAAACCAACATCCACACAGACATCTATAAATATATGTACATATTTATATTTATACATATATAAATATATACATACATATACATACACACAGTTCAAGTCTGGGTCAGAATTGTTGTTGTTTTGGTATTGCAGAAAAATTGAATTGCGTATTATTTTCGTTTATCGCTCGCTCTTTGTTCGTTTGCTAAAAGCTTTTCGGAGGAAAAGCTCTGCTCAATAACTGTACATTTGTACTACCTACTGTTGCCCACTACCAACTGTTACTATTGCAATCAAAGATGCCGGGGGAAAACCAAAATAAACCGAAAAGAGAAAAACGCGCAAAAGCGAAACGCAATAAAAACAATGACGCACACACTTGTAGCAGTTCTAACTGCTGCTGCTGCTGCGCATTTGTGAGTGTGTGCGAGAGCAACAACCCTCGCACAACGCGCTCACACAGGCAGATATATACACACACACACACGCATACACACACACAAGCTGATTAGAACTTCCGAGTTCTATCGCTAAAATCACTTTCACTTTTGAATTCTGGGGGGCGGCTGTGACCTCGTGTGTGTAGCTTACACGCACACGCACACACACACACAGATAAACACACATATACACACACAATTGAATTTCACTTTTTAGCTAGAGTACGGTTCGTGTTCCGTACGCCCGCCCGCAAAAAGTTTTTGTTTGTAAACACGAAGCCAAGAGATACACACACATTGCAAAGAAAATCGAGCCCAAAGAGGAAATGAGAAAAAATACTACGTCGTTGATTCGGTTCGCGTTGGCGTCTTTGGGGCTCTCGTGGCCCAGACGCTGTTAGTTAGTTAGTCTCCCCGCCCATGCAATACTCACTCATCGCCCTCGGGACAGATTCCAGTTGTTTCATCATATTTGGTGCAATAATTATCAGCACTATAGTTAAAGGTGCCATCGCGCTTACGAACGGGCCGCCGACGACGCTGATTTTGAAAATGCCAATTGAAGCAGACGAAGGGGCGATGCTGGTTGCATTTGTGCTGCAGGAACGACTGGCATTGTTCCACGCGGAATTCCTTCAGGTAGCTGCGTTTTGTGGTTGGGGTAGTTCTTATTAGATAAAACAATACTGAAATTACAATATTAAATGTGTTTATTTACGTGTAATGACTGGTTTTTTCTTGATGTGAAGACAGAAGTAGCTTGCTCGCATCGTTCGCCATCTTGAACTGAAGCACTAAAATCAGTGAGACCGCATGCCCATAAAGACATAAATACTCTTGACTCTGCATGGCACCTATGCTCTTATCGATAGTTGCGCCAATCGATTACTCGGCACGTGCAGTCGAAATGTGTTGGGCGTGATTTTAATTTATATTTATTATTTATACGCTACAAGCTCTCGTCGTGTTTAGCAATGGCTGCAGCAATGCCTGTAGGCCAAAAACACAGCGATTCCCTTGCCTACCTGCAGGTGAGTCAACAGTTATATATTTTTGTGTATATTTTCATACAATATTTGTTTTCTGAACAGTCGCTGGGCGATGAACTGCCCAAGGAGGTGACCGACAAACTGGCCGCACAAATCACAGAGGAAGTGGCTACGACGGACACGGGCAGCATCAATCAGGCGTCACTGAATGTCAGCTTTCGCGTCTACTATCACATCGTGCACAAATACCAGCTGGAGGATGAGCACTTTGCCGATCTTCCTCAGAGACTGTGCTGCGAGCAGCCCCAGGCTTTCCTCATGCTGCAGGCTGTGCTGCTGACCAATCACTGGTCTCGCCTGGATGCTCAGCTGCTGGAGGCCAAGTGCATTGAGTCCATTCTTGCTGCACTGCAGCAGAACAACAGCAGTCTGGTGCATCAGCTGAAGGCCCTCAATCTGCTGGTGAGAAAGTTTCCTAAGCTGGAGCTGCTGCCGCTGCAGCTGCAACACTTCTACCACTGCCTGCAGCGCCAGAGCCAGGTGGGCTGTCGTGAGGAGACGCTGACGCTGTTCAATCACTGCTGCAAGCAGCAGGATCGCGCCTTTCTCTACTTCCGCATCATTGTCGCCTTCTGGCCCTGGACGAATCGCAATAAGTACTATCTGCTCAGCGGCATACTCAACTCGCATCCATTGCCTGAACTGCTCGCCGCCAGCGATCAGTCGGAAGCGGAGTTTTTTGCCGGACTGCGCCTGAGTCTCAGCTATAAGGGTCTACGGGCGGCCAGCCAGTATCCGGTGAAGAGTCTGAGCACGCAGCGTTCGCCGACGCTGCTGTCGCTTGCTGTGGAGCTGCTGGTCAATGGCAGCGTAGCTGAAATCCAAAACTTTCACTCGCAATGGTTTCTGCGCATCCAGCAGCGGGATGCACTGTTCCAGCTGTTGCAGGCCAAACCGGAGATTGTGGAATTTCTGGCCAGCTCGGAGACGGCGCGCACGGCCAGCGAACAGCAGCGTCTCATCCTCATATTCAGCATGTTCGCCAAGGAGATCTATGTGGCGTCCAAGCTGCACTTCTTCAAGATCAGCACCGAACTCTTGACCAATTGCAGCGCCTTCGAAACGGATGCACAGCTGCTGATCTTCAAGTTTCTCGTTGATAATCTCGGCAATTTTGCTGTCGAGGATTGCCTGGAGTTCTTCTACAATTTTATGCAACGGCATCGCGGCGTCCAGAGCGCCGAGTTCCGCAATACAATGCTGGGCAAGATGCCCAACATCATCAACCACACCGCCAAGCATTTCAATCGGGCCCTCAAAGTGGATGACGGGATGGCCAGCGATGCCCTGGCCCACGATATTCGTCGCTTCTTTGCGCAGCTGCAGCAACTGGTGGAGCAGGACATGCTCTGCGATGTCTATCAGCCGCGAATCTTTGCACTGAAAATGCTGCAGATGCTCCACAAATCGATGTACGGCGCCGAAGTCATCAAGAATGCCAAAATGTGCAGCACACAGCAGAATCAGCAACTGGGCAACTTTCTCAAGAAGCACGGCGTCTTCAAGCCGTGCGCTGTGGCCGCATTGCTCTACAAATCCCTCAACGATCCCCAGGGCTTTGATGATGCACTGGAGCTGACAGTTGAACTGCTGCTACAACTGGGCCATGTCGATGGCGAGCAGTGCAAGTCGCATTGCCTTAGTCTATCCGCCAGCGCCGATGTGGATGAGTGTGCACTCGTCACCCACTATGCACGGCTGGCGGTGCACAGCTTTCCGGATCAGACTGCTGCCCAGGCACTATACGATCAGTGCCTGCAGCAGTTGACTGAGAAGCTATCTGAATTCGAGCGTGATCCGCTGCGGACGACAAAGTGCGAGGGTGGCCATCTCTTTGGTCACATCTGTGTGCTGAACGAGCTGGTCAGCGGAGTCAGCGATCTCTGCCTGAATGCATCTGTGGCTGCACTTTTGCCGCCGCTCGAACGCATACTGAACGTCATCTTGAATTTTCTGAATCTGGCGAATTCGCAGCGAGAAGAGGATGCAGTTGCTGCTGCCGCTGCCAGTTTTCAGGACATGGACGAGAGCCTGCAGCTGCTGGTCACTGGGAGTGCATATGATGTCGGCGAGGATGCGGAAGCCAGTCGCAAGTATTTGCTCATGAGTTTCTGGCTGACTCTGAAGGTGAGCCAGACTGATCTTTGCCAGTTAATATCCATCTCTATTTGAATTTATAAATTTGCAGGCCTGTTGCGACTTGGCCACCAGCGTGGGTTGTGCGCTGCTGCGCGAGATTCGTGGCCAGCCGGACTGTGATGCACTGCAGCGCTGCTTGGAGGTGAATGTGGCTGTGTTGACTCGCTGCCGGCACAAGGGCGCTATTGAGGCGGCTGGGCTCAGCATTGGCAGGTTGACGCGTGCCATGACCAGTCGGTTTGCCAGCGAGGATCGGGGATTTCAGCTGCTGCACGCCTGCCTGGAGCGGCAGCTGCTCTTCGAGTGTCGGCAGGTGAGCACCACTCGACGTGGCGCCGGTTTCTCCATCATGTTTCTGCATGTGCTCAAGAACGATGATCCGCGCCAGCGTCTACTGCTCCATCGCATTGTGCAACGCATCCTGCAGCGTCTAAATGATGGCACCGCTTCTGACGCCGCCGCCGCCAGCAGCAACAGCAGCAGCAGCTGCAACAATCTGGACCGCTGGGAGGCGCTGGCGCTGCATTATCTGTGCGTGCTGGTGCGGGATACAGAACTGCGTCCGGCCATGTGCAAGTACTACAATGAGATTATGCTGGTGGCCATGGCGCACATTGACACCGAGTGGACCATCTCAAATGGAGCACTGCAGCTGTTTGGGGCGACGCTGGGCAAACTGGTGGGTCAGCGGCAGGCGACCGAGTTTGAGACGAAACTGGCCTGGGAGCCCAGCGAGATGAGCTACGAGGAGTTGTCGTGCCAGCTGCCCAAGGCCTTCGAGCATATGCTCTTGCAATGTGGCCATGGCGACAATGGCGACAGCGTCACATCCTCGATTATACTGTTCCTTGGCTTTCTGTCCAAGGTGGAGCATTTGTGCACCACGCGCCAGTTGCAGCAATCGACGCCGCTGCTGCAACGCTTCCGTCGTCTCAGCTTTCGCCTGCTGCGGCACCAGTGCGAGCAAGTGCGTCGCCTGGCCGCCACCTGCTTTGTGCGTGCCCACGAATTCCGCTGTGATCTGCCCGTGGTGCTGCTGGCCAGCGCCCAGCAAGCATCGCAGCTCCAAACGGACAACTTCTACGAGGGTCTCATCTACACCCTGCACGCGGGTCTGCTCAAGCTGCAGCACGAGGCGCGTCACGTCTGGACTGCCGACCAGTTGCAGCATTTCCAGCAGCTGTTGCTAGCCACGCTGCACATCACCGAGCAAGTGGATCACTACAAGACGCACACCTTGAATGCGCTGCTCAAAATGCTGCAACTCGTGGCTGCCACGGAGCAGGCGGCCATTGTGCAACGGCTGCTGGAGAAGCGCAGCCAACTAAGCGATAGCTAAATACACATTCGATATCGGCAGATATAGACATATATATTTATACCATTGCAGGGCAGACGTCATCTTGGCCAGATGCGTCAATATAGCCAAGTCCCATGCTCCCAAGCCAACTAGTCTCTCATTAAGAAAACGATCTTGTTCCGACTACTGAGTCGATCGGATCAGCCGCAAATAACTCATACATATATATATATATATATATATAAGTCCCATAAGCCAAAAGATCCTTAATTGGCTTACTTTTTGAAAAGAAATCTCCTCATTCCTTGAATCGGGCTGCTATATCGTATATATAACATATGTATATAAAAGCGATCACATCAAGTCAATATCGGGCATAAAGCTGTCAGAATTCGATATTCTTATTTCTTGATCATCAAAACATATGAACAAAATCGAAAGATCCAACTACTATATACGTGTACGTATATATATATATATATATAGAATTTCCAGTTGGAACAATCATTTTTGTGGCAACTATCATAAAATATGGTTATTGTAATTATTTTTATCGTGCTGCTGGCGATAACTCTGCAAGGGGCGAAGATAACTTTATCTTTATCTCAATCTCTGGCTTAACACTGGCGTTTATCTAATCGGAGGTGGGAAGTGGAGTAAAACCTAAGCCAAAAAGTCGAATAATGATAATTAGTGTAAAAACGCTCGGCTTTTTACAACTTAAATGACGCATTTACTATTTGTACGCAAGCAATTCAAAGAAGAACGAAAAGCATTTACCAAAAACAAGAAATATATAAAAGAAAAACTTAACAATATTCTTGAGTTGATCAACTGAATCCTTCGCCCGTCTCCTGCTCCATGGCCTGTTGTTGCTGCTGCTGCTGCTGTTGTTGCAGTTGTTGTTGCTGCTGCATCTCCTGCGCCTCCTGCGACATCTGTTGCAGTGTGCGACTGAGAATGTTACGCAAAATGTGCGGCTTGCAGTGCTCCTCCAGCCAGGGTATCACGCCGCCGGTCAGCTGCTTGAAATTGTCCATCGGTATGTGCTGGAATGTCTCAAACATTTCGTCTAATATTGCCTGAAACTGAAATGCGAAACGAGACTCGAATTAACATCAGAAGCAAAAGCGAAACGAAGCAAAAATGAAATGTGAATTTTTGGCTGGTTTTTTGCTGACCACTTGAAATTTGGCCTCGTCGGTGAGGCGGGCCTCCTCCGGGCCCGGATTGGCCTGCTGATGTTGCAGCATTGTCTCGTAGCCAGCCTGGATGATCCGCAGCGCCGTCACCTCCTTCAGCAGCGCCGCACTCTCGTCCTCCTGCTTCAGCTTCTGCTGATTCAGATAGCCAATGTACTCGATGGACTTTTGCAGGATCAGCGCCTTGCTCAGCTTGTAGCCGGACGAGTCGTTTGGCTGGCAACGCGGCACCAGCTCCTGCAGGCTGTCGTAGCCCTTCTTGATCGCATCCCGACGCTTCTGCTCCGCCTGCGTGTGGGCCGAGCGACGTCGCTCCTTGTAGCTCAGCGATGAGTTCGAATTTGTTGCCGCCGAGTTGCGAGCATCGCCGCTATCCTCATCATCGTCTGCAAGAGAGAGAAATCGGGGGACAAAAATAAATATATATATTTATATATCTATCTATAACCACACATTATCAGCTGTTCCCAGTCAGCCAATAAACAAAACACCAAAACAAAACTCACCCGAATTGTGTGCGGATGAGTTTGGTGTGTGGGTGCTGCCTGCGCTGCTGCAGCGCGAATAGTGTTTGCCGCCCAGCTCCTGATCTTGCTCCATGCCGAAGGCCTCCTCTTTGCTGATCAAATTATCGCTCATTGTCAACTGCGTCGCTGCGATGATTGCCACAATAAAAACAACAAAAGAGCTTTGCATTGGCTCGCTCCGCAGCCAAGGCGAACTAGTTCGTATTGTGGCGGTCAGGCGATAGTTTACATTTTTGGTATTTTTCTTGCAACAGCAACGTTGCCAGCCAGCCAGACTATTAGTGGTGATGAAAATAGGCTAGGTATGCAGCTAGCGAAAAACAAGGTATCAAAATAAGCTAAGGAGCTGATCAGTGTATTTCGATGGATTTAATTCAATTCGAATAATACACACCTATACTAATGACATTATATGATGTGATTTTTATTAACAGTTGAGTAAGAATTTCGAGATATTTCGTGATTTTGCTTATCTTTGCTTTCATTTATCACATACGTCGATCAATTTCCGTTTGATAGTGTTAATCAACGTACGTTGCTCTTACCTAAATGGGTGGGATTGGTGTTCGCTTTGCAGCCCTGATTTCTGCACCGGCGCGATGACTTTTACGTTTCCCTACTGAACTTTGCCGTCGTGTCGCTTCTCGGTTTTCGTTATTCGGTTTTGTGTGGGATAAACATTAAAAAAAAAAACGGTGCAAGCAACAAATTGAAAAATGGGTCTGCTCAAAGCGATATATGTGCGAATCATGAATTTCATGATATTCTATCTAATTGTTATTCTGCTGCCCGGCTTGCCACCGCGCACCACTTTCCCCTACAAGGAATTCATGTAAGTTGTCATATCTCTGGAAAAATGTGAAAAACGTTTTCACAAATATACGTTGCACATTTAGCGTTGCTCCGCCCAAGGAACTGAAGGGTGCACTCGAGACGAATTTCCATTTGGAGGGCGCCGAGCGTTTGCTGGAGCGCGGGATGCGTGGCCCGGAATGCCTGCTGCTGCGCAACAACGAGATATACACGGGCATCCATGGCGGTGAGATCGTCAAGATTAACTCAAACCACATAACGCATGTGGCCAAGTTCGGCCAGCCCTGCAGTAAGTATTGCTGAAGAGAGAATCGGTCTGTTTCATCTCATCTCATGTTGCACAGCGGATACATTTGAGGAGGCGCAATGTGGTCGTCCTTTGGGCATGGCCTTCGATACACAGGGCAACAATTTAATTGTGGCCGACGCCTACTACGGCCTCTGGCAGGTTGACCTCACATCGCACACGAACAAACTGTTGGTCTCCCCGGCTCAGGAGTTGCCGGGCAAGGTTGCACGACCAGCAAAGACCTTTAATTCCGTCGCCGTTAACAAACAGGGCGACATTTATTGGACGGATTCATCGTCGGACTTTGGCCTTCAAGACTTGGTCTTTGCCTCGTTTGCTAACCCATCGGGACGGTGAGTTCACTTCACTTGCCGCTGCTCAAAAAACCGGTTTCTAATGATTTCTCTTTTTTTTGTTTTTTTGTTTTCTTTTTTGTTGTTTGTTTGGTTTTTTGTTTTTTTGTTTTGTCATAGTTTATTTAAATACGATCGCGTTCAGAATGTGAGCGAAGTGCTGCTGGATGAGTTGTTCTTTGCCAACGGACTGGCGCTGAGTCCAACGGAGGAATTCATTGTGGTGGCCGAGACGGGCTCGATGCGTCTGCTTAAGTATCACCTAAAGGGACCCAAATCTGGCCAAAGCGAAGTCTTTGTCGATGGCCTGCCCGGTCTGCCCGACAACTTGACACCCGATGCCGACGGCATTTGGGTGCCAATTGTGTCCAGTGCCGATAGCGAGCATCCCAGCGTATTTTCGCTCTTCTCACGGTTCCCCAGCATCCGGCTGTTCCTCGCCCGCATGATGGCGCTTTTCGAGCTGCCGATTATCTTCATTAACAGCGTGTATCCCAATAAGTTTGCGCAGCGATTCGTTCATTTTGTCGGTCATGGCGAGATGGCCCTGTTACTGGCACCCAAACGCGTCTCTGTGGTGCGTGTGGATTGGAATGGCAATATTGTGGGCTCACTGCATGGCTTTGATGGGTCCGCGACGGGCATCTCGCATGTGCTCGAATTCCAGGATCATTTGTATTTGGGCTCACCCTTCAATTCCTACTTGGCACGCGTCAAGTTGCCCAAGGCCGCCAAACAGCCCACAGTCAAGGTGCGCAATGTGCGCGCAGAGGGCGACTTCATGGAGGCCTCTGTGGGTGTACCACCCACCACTAGCAAGCCAAAGGCAGCATCAACTACGACAACAACAACAACAACTACCACAACAACAACAACGCCAAAGCCACAGACAACCAAGAAACCAGCGACAACAACAACAACGACTACAGCCAAGCCAACAACAACAACAACAACATCAACGCCGACCACAACAACAACGCGCAAGCCGGCAACAGAAAAGAAGACAACAGCAACGCCAGCAACAACAACCACAGCTAAGCCGGCAACAACAACCACAAAGCGCACAGTGCCAACAAAGCCGGCGCCAGTTGAGGAAGAGATTCGCGTGGACACGAAGCCGCCACAACAGGAGAAGCTCAAGGTGATCAACAAGCAGGGCGATCACGTTGAGCTCTAAAAAAAAGCATGCTTGTCATTAAATTTGGACATTTAGGTTAAGTAATGTTTCCAACGAGTCCACTTTAAAGATCTTAAACCTTTACTCAGGCGCAGGCCGGTTAATTGTATAGTTCGTCTTGAGACTGGTTAGCTAAATTGTAGTTAGCAGCAAGTCTACAATTCGAAGAACAAAAAAAAAAAACATATTGGTTGTTGGTATCGGGCACCTATTTATATGAATGCATATATAATCGAGTTTTGCTTACTGTCCACAATATCCAAAAAACAAAAAAAACGAATTACGAAACATTCCCGATTGCATTCCGTTATTCAACAAATGACATCGCTCAAAATTGTTGTACAATTGATGGACACTCGAAAGCCGTAATTTGAGACACACACTAATACTATTGTACTGATTTTTTCCAATGCGTGTATTTCTTGAATTATAAGTAAAGTGTTTTCTAAAAACCAATCGAATTGAATCTACTTAAATTATGATTAACTTAAATGAGTTTATAAATTACTTAGGTTAAGCTGCATGCCTCTGCTGCTGCTGCTGCTGCTGCTAATGATGATGAGTCTGTGGCTTCTCATTTTGGACGGCTTGGCGGCTCCTTGGGCTCCGTCCAGCTCCACTCGGCGTAGTTGACACAGTGGCCGAGCTCCTCGGAATACAGCTGCGATGTCGGGCAGCGATTCAGGCGTGCTTTTGTTCCCTGCTTATCGCACACCCAGTAGGCGGTGGGATCCCAGAAATTTCGAAACATGCGATTCACTTCATCCAGACCCTGGCAGCCGGGTTCGCCATCGTGTTCATAATACTTCGTCTTTTGTATCGGCAAGTGTGAAGTGGCCATTATTGCTGGGTTCTACTGTAAAAACGGAAGTGAAACCATCTTTAGCCAAATCGTTCAAAGAATATTTTCAAAAATTAGCTTTATGCATATGCAATTTTTGGCACCTTTTGCCTTGTTGGGTGTCGACCCATATACCTACACATAGTTGCATATAGTTGCAGTTAATTTGGAAACCAAAATGTATATAGTCGATAAATCGTCTAGCCTATATGTTCTTACCCCGATGTGTAGTCTTCAATTTGATGTGCTGCTTCTGAGTTCCTCTTGGCAACGGACAAGGAATTTTGTGTGCTTGTCGTCTCACAATTATTGCGCTTCTGACTTGTCATACGGAATCATTTCCCATTTAAATACTTGGCGTACGAGCGACAAGTGGGGTGCGGCAAGGGTGGGGAATGCGCTGCCGCTTGGCATTAGTAATGTCTGCTGGCTGGCGGCTAACGGCTGGCGGCTGGCAGGCGATCGGCAAAACACGAAAAACCGACCGACAAACTTTTATCTACGAAAGCAAACAAAACTGTTCATTACGACGACTTGCCTTGATCATGAACGAGCGACCATTGGTCGATTTCATGGATTGCTCACAAGAGTGTTGAGTGTGTGTGTGTGTGTGTGTGTCACGTTCTCTCTCCGTGCTCGGGGAATACGGCAAAGCGAGAGTTTTACATGCTAAAATAACGCATACCCTGTACTCAGTTAGACGGAATGCGCTGACGGAGGCTAGTGGTGGTGTCAGTTGTCCATTTGGTGGTCCCACGGTGGACATCTTGTAGAATACGCTGACGAAGGCACGTGCGCTTTTGGTTGTGATCGCTGGTTGCAGTTGGGTTAGTCGCTGACGAAATATGCTGATCCGAATGTCGTTTGTTGCAGTTACTGTGAGGGGCGCATATAGCATAAATGTATATTTAGGTACATTTATTTGCCAAAGCTATATGGTTCCTCACATATTTATGATATATTTATATATACATTTATATTTTTTTAGTTATTTTTTTATGTTTTGAATACAGGTATATGCCTAGTTAAGTCTATAACATCCACTTGACTCTTCACTTACACATTTTCCCTTTCGTTCACTTCATTTTATCCATAGTGTTCGGTTAGAGGGTATAAGAAAACTTCGCTTGGCAACAGAGGCATTATTGCCAAGGGTCATCCCCTCTGCGCTGTGTGATTTTTTACATATGTACGTTCTCCGTAGAATTACATAATTGAAAAACAAAATTGCGTTACGATTAATCATCGAACTCTGATTGCGATCACGCTTAAGATTTTGATGCCAGCTGCAGATGTCTCAGCCGAGCCCCCATTTTTGATATGACAGTCATTTTCCCCTCGACTTGCGCCAAATTTTAGTGAAAACAAAAAATATAAACACTGTCTTATCAGCCAGCTCGAAAGTGTGAAATTCCGTCATAGACTAGGTATTTTTGGTAATTTCATTGATTGGCAGACAGTGAACAAAACCTCACGTGATCGTTTAGTGGAAGAAATAAATAACAAGTCGACCGATTGCGTCAGTAAATGGCAATTATGTGTGGGGCACACGTGAACTGTGGCTGGTGCAGTCTCGAATTTGCGAGGCGTATAATAATCGTTAAATAATAAATATTTACTCTCTATATATATACTCGTATGTATATATGTATGAGTGGAGTGTAATTTTCAGATTGTGAAATGAACTGATTTGCGTATTTGAGCGACGCAAATTTGCGCTGCTGCTAGTTTATCTGTAAAGTGAAATTACTTTACTATCCAGACATGTAGTTAAATTTGAATCTGGTTTTATTTATCTGCAGCGTATCATAAAGAAAGCAGTTAAATATTTTAACTTATACTAAGGCATACGTTTAATGTACCAAACAGATTTAAACAAGAATTTCGCAATTTAATGAAATATTAAGAGTGTAAAGTGTAAAGTGATAGAAACAACTTTAATTATTGAATTAATTATTTAGTATTTCGTGTACTCAAAATCAAACTTCTTATCAACTCTCTCAAACTTTTTAGAGTATCCGAACTTCGATATTTAGCTAAATTATGCATTTTGTAATACTTTGAGTGTGCTCAAGTAAAATTCACATTTGCGGAGTGTGAGTAATTGTGCTAAGAATAAAAGTTTATCGACGTGAATCCACTTCACATGTAAAAGACGCTAATAGCAAAGGAGCCAGAGTTATTGATGAGAAGAGGCGAACAGTGAATGAGCCGCTTGGTTGCCGGGTATCAACTCTGTTTCATGGCTGCAACAAGAGCGCAACTCCCGCTAATATCCACTTAGCTGGGCGGTCGCGTGTCTTCAGGTTCAGCGTCCACACGTACGTGTTGCCACGCGACCTGCAAAAGAGCACAAGATGTAGACACTCAAAAAAAAGGTAGAATTATATATATATATATAAATTTGATTCAAAACAAGCAACGATTTATTTTTTATTTTTTTGTTATTTATACCTTTGAAAAAGTCTTTCTTGGGAAACATAATGTTAATAAGATTGCTGGAAAAAGTATTTTTAAAATTTCGAAAAATTTAAAACTTATATTATAGCAATTTTCAATTCATAGCTGCAAGCTGCGATTTTCTAAATTCCAGACTATATTTTCTCTGAGTGTAAGTGAGCAACAAAAAATGAAGCTTTGACATGGCTCCGTCTAAAATTAGACTGCTTGGGCAACCAACCCCAAACGTACGCACCTGGTCTTGTACAGTGGACACTCGTAGACGCGCTGCAGCTCCTGTTTCTCCTGCACAATGGACTTGATGTAGACGACGGGCATGGCGCAGAGCAGCTCCTTGGGATGCAGCGAGACAATTGAGTTGAGCTGACTGTCCCAGCTGGCGCCATCCAGATACAGTTCATGCACAAAGGCGCCCTCTAGCGGTGGCATGCTGAAAAGTGAACAGGCGTTAGTAGTAAGGAGTAGGTTCAATGAACTTCATACGTGACGTCATCCTTCTGCTTTTTGGTCACGTCACAACTGATGAGCATGCGATCCAAGGGCAGATCATGCTTCCGGGCGCTCTCCTGCATGATGGCCGTGAGGAAGCTTTGGGGATTGAATAGGCCACCCAGCCAGATGGCACAGGGCAACTTGAAGTCATTCAGCCAACCGGCCAGCTCCTTGATGCGATGCAGCAGATCAGCAAACCAACCCTGCAGGCCCAGCATGCTGGGATATGCCAGTTGTGCCCAGGCCGTCGGCACATGATCATAGAAGATGGCATAATCCAGGCGCTCCATTTCCTGTGTGATCGTTAGCTCTCCCTTCAGGCCAAGCATTAGCTCGCGCAGCGATCGTTTTATCTCCCGGATGAGCGCATTCATCCGTTCGCATTCCTGCAGGGCGACGACCACAAATGGCGTCTTGCGCTCCACGCGATTGAGCAACGCCTGAAGATTGAACTCGTCCTGTAGCTTGTCGAGAAAGTCGTCAATCATGATCTTCACCAGCTCTTCGCGTGGTGCCCCACAATGGGTGCTCAGCTCGGATTCCCGCGGCTGCAGCTCAAAGATGGTGCGCAGCAGCTGCTCCGAGGCGCTCGTGAGGAAGCCAATCTCCGCATTGGGATGCAGTCCATAGAGCGGTGGGGATTCCTCGGGCAGCATCTCATTGATATAGCAATGATAGCCATCGAACTCTAGATTGGGCGGTGCTGGGAATCCCGGACATAGCTCGAAATCACCATCGATGAGATCCTGTTGCAGCAGCTCCTCCAGAAACGTCTGGCAGAGACGTCTGTCCCAATCATCGGTAATATGTCCGCCGTACATAATCTCCCCAAAGAGATAGCGCAAGTCCTCCCAGGGTATGCGATTACTGCCCTCCAGATAATTGTGCAGCACACTCGCCGAAATCGATAGATCGCCCACATTAAATGGATACACCTTGTTCCAGCCCTGCGGTCCGAACTTCCGACGCTCTCCGGCCACCGCATGAAAGTAGCAGAGGGCAAAGAGTATGGATTTGAACTCGGCCTCCTGGGTGCACGTTTCCAGCGTATCCTGCGTGAAGTTATCCCATGCCTTGTGCAGATTGGCAGCCATCCCAGCTGGTGGCTCATTCACCACCTTGAGCGAGGACTCCAAAATGCCCTGCGGTATGACATAGTATTGTGGATCCGGTGCTGGCTCGGCGCTGATAAACAAACGGAAATTGGATTCGCCATTGGTTTCGGACTGCAACACAATCCGTTCGATGAGCTTCTCCAGCGTGGGCAGCCAATTAACCACCAGATGAATATTTTGTAGTATAACCCATTGTTGACCCGATGCCAGCGCCAGTTCGATGGCCTCTTCTGCCAGCAACTCCTGTCCTTGGCCCAGTGAGATATTAAATAGCGTTCCAGCATCCGCATGGAAGCCCTGCTGCTGTCCATGACGCTCCACATCGCGTATGGGATCCACGCCCGGTGAGAGTATGAAAAAGGCAGGCGTTGCTGCATTGAGATCCTTGAAGATAGCCACAAACGGAGGCGTTTGCACCTCGGCATACGCTCGTCCCATCGTCTGCTCCACAAACTGTGCCATTGCATAGGTCATCCGATCCGGGCGCAAGGCTCTCACTATGCACAGTTTTTGCAGTGGTGTGCGATGTTTCCATTCGCCCGGGAACTGTTCCCGTTCCGGGGTATCACTGGCCATAAATTTACGCCAGCGTTTCGTATAGTTCTCCATGTCCTTGTCAATGCCATAAAAGTGCTCGATAAGGGTCAACGATTTGATGCCACCCCAGGCACTGCGGCTGATAAAGTCAAAGGGGGACAGGGTATTCGGATCATGGGGATAACGCAGCAAAAAATCTGTCTCGTCCTTGGCCACCTGCTCGGCGGCAATCATAATCCGCAGCGTCAAGTGAGAAGTAAACGTCAACTTGTCCGCCTCGAAGAGACCACGCAGTGTATAGCGATAGGTTTGCAGGGTAATCGAGTCCACCAGGTGGAGCACTCGCTTTTCAAAGCTCTTCGAATCCGGCGCAACGGCAATAGCCTGCCGAAATACATGCATGAAGGACTTCAAGGAGAACTTATAGATGGGATTGATGCGATTCAGATCGCTGAGTACAAAATACAAAATCGCAGCCCGTTTCGCTGCGGCTCGATAGATATTCCTGGTCTCATCAATTTGCAATGTGGTTACATGAGCCTCCCTCACCTTGGTTTCAATTTCATCGACCGTTCGCTTCGTGTTCTCCAGATTGAGGACCAAGGCATGGTCATCGAGCACGTTCTCGCCGGCGGAGGTCAGTCGGGCCAGCAGCTCATCCTCTAATGCTTTCAGTGAGATTTTGAACATGTTCTGCTGGATGGTTACCTCGGTTTTCATTTTCTCCAGATCCGGTCGCTCAATTTTGACCACTTCCGCCAGCAGCTGCTCCTCAAGCCCATCCGGTGTGACCGTAAAGTTAATAAGCGTCGTTTGCGCCTGCATTTCCGGCTTGTAATGCGGATTGGCCAGTTTCGTGTGCAGTATGAGTCGGAAATTCGGATTGAACTCCATTTCCTTTTCACCAATGCGCAGATAGCGTCCCTTTTTTATCAGCGCCCGGCTGAGCAGCGGCTCCAGCACCGTGTCCATCGTCTCCTCAATTTGCTCAATCAGCACCGTATCGCCTTGTGAAATGGACTTCTCAAGTGCCTCAAGGAATCCACGTTGCGTAAGTCGCAGCACCACAAGAGCAGCGCCAAAGCGACTCTTGATCCATTTAATGCCCTGGCTAAAAGTAATTCGTTAGGTTAAAGAGTTAATTAATTATACCCCGTAGTTATATCAGAAATTATAGCTTAACGGGTATATCTAAAGTACTAAAAACCTTTTTTCCATTGTTTATCAAACCCTTTGTTTTATATATTTTAATTCATATTTTATATTTATACTCCGTAAAATTTTAAGTGGATTTCGGAGATTATAAAAGCTCAAATTGCTTAAGCCATAGCAAAAAAATATTATTCTCATTTACCTTTTAATTGTTTCTGTTTTCTAATAATTTTTTTTTTTAATTTTTTTGTTTTTTAATTAATTTGTCCCTTTTTGAAATCTTTAATTTTTTAATTTTAATTTATTGTTGGAAAATTATATGTTTTTATATTTTTCTTTTGAAAACTTGTGGATTAAATTAAAATAAATAAATAAGAATTAAATAAATAAATAATAAGCACTCGACTTGCAATAATTTATGGTCAAAACGACTTAAGGACTGCCTCAATTTATAAATCTCATAGAGCCAAGAAACATTGCGCTTGCCCCAGGATACAGGGTATCTGCAGGTCAACCATTTATGCCTTGAAGTGCCGTACATTGCTTTAATCCCAATTAATACTTACAGCTGTGGATCAATCATCAGAGGCCAGCGCGTCGAGTGCTGCAATATTGTTGCATTCTCCGTGGACATGCCATCCATGGGCAATCCCTCATTATTCCAGGTGGCAATTTGTGCGTCATCCGAAAGCAGGTTGAGCGGGTCGATACCCTCAGTATGCGGTATCGGAGGCTGTCGGGGCACGGACAACGTGAGTCCATTTAAGTCAGGCACATAGTCCCCAGTCAAGTACTTACGTCCATTTTGCAGAAGCTCGGCAGCCACATCTTGTGCTGCAGTTCCTCGCGGTAGCGGCGCGTGAAGCAGCCCACGTACGACAGGAACGAGGAAATTAACAGTATATCTCCAGGTAGGGTGCCAATCTTCGCCTGTAAGCTTCAGCAGCATAAAATGGAACGTGAGCGACAAAGAACTGGAGTTGGGCTGCTAAACGGCAGGCATTAATCTGATGCCTGGCGACTTTAAGTTGTGCTTCAAGGATAAATTACAAGTGCAGCAGGAAACTTGGCTCCAATGCATTTGAATAGACGGGAAATTGGAAAATAAAATAAATAAAATAAAAAATAACGTTGAGGGGAATATTGTGCGTGGGTCGTTCAATGAGTAGGTCCATCGCTTTTTATCAATAAAATGGAGAATCAATAACAAATACAAATAATATTTGTAATGGTAAAAGAAATATTGAACAAATATATTCTCAATAATAAATGCAATCGTATGACGACTGCAAACGTATATTTTTTGGCTGATTAAAAAAAAAAGTATTTGGCTTTTATATATATATTTTGCACTCTGATAAAAAAGCGAGGCTTAACAAATGTGTTACGATGTTAAGCTCAAACAAACAAATGAAAGCTTTATCAATCGATGTGATTCCAGCAAACAATTTGATGGCTGCGCATAATTCAAGAGATAAGTTCTTATTGGCAAATAGTGTGTTGCTTAAAGCCTGACACAGCTGATTTTAATTAGTTAAACATTGTGAAAAAAGCTGTTAACTTTCAAGTCAAAGACTTTTAGATCAGCCCGTCAAAACTGTCGCAACCAATTGGCTACCAACTGCATCGACTTGGGTACGAGCCCGAGGAGCAGCAGCTTTCGCAGCAACATCATAATCAGCTTGTACTTTGTTCGATGTCTTTGGAGTCATTTACAAGTGGCTACTTATACACAAATTCTTGTTAGATAAATTGCTGCATGCCACTTATTATTTGAATATTTAAGCTGGAATGTGTATGGAGAAGGATTCGTAATTGAGATGCTCAGCGTTTGAGTTTGTGAGATGAGAGAAGCGTAACGTTTAGCAGAAGATCGTGACTCTGAAGCATAAATGATTTATGCTTTATTTGTGCACAAATAAACGTTGATATGTTGGTTTCTAATGCTCCTTGGTAATTGAATAACACAAAACTATCCATTTGCATGCCATGAATGTCCAACATGACTACATGAAATAAGTCCATACGGGGACATATGTATGTACATGCAGCAGAGTGTCTGCATTTTGACTTGCTTGTGCATGCGAATTATGAAATTGAAATAATCGTTTTTTAAGAATTATTTTGCACAAATTTGATAAAATACCTGTCAAGTGGCATAAGAGCATTCTCATTCAAAAACAGAAAATGTATTTCAAAAGCAGCTTCACAATGCCAACAACATAAACTAATACCAATGCAGAGAAGGCTAACATTTTTTACATGTATATGTGTGCGTGTGTGTGTGTGTGTGTGCGTGTGTGTATACGTATTTACAATTGAGAATATTTTATGTCATAGTCAAACAGAAATTTATATGCAAGTCATAACGGTCCACACACAGTCCGTTCACACACACACACATACAGGCAAACTGCAACAGCAAAACATTTTGCAGTTTTTATTGCGGCTGCTTGTTGTTGTTTTGCTGCTATTGTTATTGTTGTTGTTGTTGTTGTCAAGTGCAAATTAGATTTTCATAAATATTTCAAAGTGCTCCGAGGAGCATGGTTTTCAATTTTAACATTCGTGCATATAATCCTGTGTCAGTTTTTGTCTGAGTCTGTTGCTCCTTTGCCAGGGCATTGTACGCAAACACACACACATATACATATGTATATATATATATGTATGTATACATATATAGGCACCCACTCATATACAGCAATCATTGTCTGTCTCTTACTTGCGAGCAGAGCAAACATTTCAACATTCTTCATAATTCAGTTTTTGGAAAAGGCGGGTTCAATTTTTAAAGGACGAATTATAATTTTCTCACAAATTTAAATTGCTTATTGTTTGGTGACTTCTTTTTGAATTTGCATATGTTTCCCGCTGGCTTCAAGTTAAGTTTTCTTGTTATTACATTAATTTATTTATATACATATTTGTTTTATATTGGGATATCGAAAAATAAAAACATCTAAAACCCGATTTTAATGTAAGCCACTTTGTGTTCACTCAAGTTGAGTTGCCTCCCCAGTGCACGTCCTTGTGTTAAATTTATATATACATATATATCTGGCGATTTCAAGTGCTGACGTTGTCGAATTGTGCGGCCGATTCAATGAGCACAAATATATGTATTTATGGTATGTGCATTCTGCTGTTAGTTAGATGCAAAAATACACAAAATTTCACACTTTCACGCACGATCCACAATCGCACTCCAATGGAGACCAGCTTAGCCCTTCTGGGTATGCTTTTGGCTTGCACGTGCACTCAATTGAATTTCATTGCGAATCTGGAAACAGGTGAAAAAAATCATTGCCCAAAGGTGTCGAGTGCGCACTTTGTGCATTTGACGACTTAAATTGCTATTGACTTTTATATCGCATCGAAATATATATTTATATTTGTAGTATTAGAAGTATTTTTGTACACACTTCCTCTTGCAGCAACTCAAGTGGTTGTTATGTGAGCGCAAATATTAATTGTTCTTAAATAAGTATTTTTAAATAATAAATAAATAAAAATGTAATTACAATTGTTTGTTACATTGCAAAGTTTTGTGTTATTTGTAAATTTGTACCATGTATAATTAATTAATTAATAATGATTATTCGCATTTACATAATTGCATAACATATGTGCAATTTGAGTAATAACATATTCACAAATTAAGTATATTAATTATTTTCACAATAGCAGTTAAGATACTTAGGTGGAATATTGCTTTAATTATACATTATTTAATAAAATTCTTATTGTGAGTAAAATAAATATTATTAATTTCAACCTAAATGCAATTAAGATACTTAAGTAAAATCTTGCTTTGATGATTCACTTATGCACTTAAATTCTTACTATAAGTAATCAAATATTCACAAGCTAAAGAGTATCGCTTTGCACCTGATTGCATTGATGCTTTAATGATGTTTGCATTAGTCAACTAGGAAAGTTTAACTTAATTATTTCTCTAACTTATGGCAAATAATAATTTGATTTGTGCTCAAACTCATCACAATCCATATTTTTGACAGATTCAAATGAAATCAGGACATTTGAATTGTTTATTTTTAAATAAAACTGATCACAATTTGACAATTATGATTTACCCATCGTTTTTCCGTTCCCATTACTGGGTTTCTTAAAAAGTAAAGGGAAATAAACTGAGTTTTTATGTGCATAAATCAGTCACAGCTGCAATGTTTATAGCACAACGACTTTTGGTCTACTATCTTATATATGCAGTGTGCTTTAAGTGCATTTTTGGGGTGTATCTCATTACCAGAGGGCAAGTGTTGAAAGTGCAAAGCTCACTGGAGTTGCCTCTGACTCAGCTTATTTACTGTTGGCAGAATAAACGGCGGGCAGTTCATTGGCTGCGACAGTGGGCAATTTATACAATTGGTGGCAGTCACAAGTGGCTAATGGGCGGTGGCGGTGTTGGGTGGATAGTAGGGCACAGTAGCTTGGCTTGCAGTTGGCCAAATGGGCGCAAGTAAATAAAATTTACGGCCTGTTATTGCTGCGGTGTGCCGCAAGTGTGCGAAGTACCGACACAGTTCGTTCAACTGAGAAAATCACACAGCTACCATTGCCACCCTAGAGTGAGGGGAGTGTAGGTGGGGGAAAGCAATTAAAGCGATTGCGAACATACACAAAAAATTTAAATTAAATTTAATAATTGATGGCGCATAAATGCGACGGTTGCTGTCCACTTACTCGCTCACTCACGGACTCACCTTTGAACCGACTCTCGCCAGCGGACATTCTCGTTGGCCAGTCCATTGACCAGCCGATGCGCCAGATCGATGGTGAAGGACGTTTTGTCCGCCTCCTTCTGACACTTTTGCTTCTCGGCCACGGCATGCTCGAACTCGCCCTGAATATCGGCCAGTTTGTCCTCCAAATTGTTTATCTTCGACTTGAGATACTGCAGCCGCTCACGTGCCTCTAACAGCTCCTGTTGTGCATCCTGCACGGCCTGCTGTTTGGGACCGACTATTAGAAAGACCTGATGATAGCGATGCAGATTGATGACCCAGGCGCAGAGGCCAGCAGCGGCCACCGACTTTTGCACGACTTTGTCAGGATTGAATTCCGGATCCTAAATTAAATGGGTATGTTTTAAATTCGTTCTCAATCACTTATTTTTTCCAAAGTGGTTTGCCTTCCATTTGAATTTGCAGTTTATGAGGACTTACCTTAAGATATTCCTGCAGCGTCTCAATAATATTCGGATGTATGTTATCCTTATTATAGTTAAGTAAATCGTTGAGAAACTGATCCACACGCACCATCATTAGCTTGGCAGTCTTCCAGCTGCGATCGCGTGGTATCTTACCATTGGTGGCAAATAGAACCATCACAGCAGCGCAGACATTAATCACTGCCTTGGGCGGTGATCCAAAGGACTTTAGCTCGGTGAGATTGTTTTTGTTTAGAGTGTTGAGTGCTGCCTGGGCAGCGACAAGAGCTGGTTCGGCCTGTCGCAAATCCTGCTCGCACAGCTTGGTCTTGATCGAAACGTCCTCTTCGATGATGCGCACTCGTTTCTCCTCCTCGGAGGCGGTGAAACGCTCCCGTTTCACCTTCTCGCTCTCGGCGCTCACAATGACGATCAGCTTGTCAGCGGCCGCATTTTTGGCTGCCAATTGCACTTCTTGTATGGCCAGTTGATGCTGTGTGCCACATAGATAAATAGAAAAGTTTATTTTAACTCAAACAGAAAGGTGGTCAAGTTTTAAAAAACTTTACTGGCCAACGAAATTAATTAAACCTCTGACACGCTAGACCAATATTGACACGTTGCAACTTTATCGCACAAATTGTGGGCGCACTTACTAAAACACATGTGCACCCACACACACACACACACACACTCATACAAAAAAATAACATCCTATCTACACTCCATTCTATGTGATGAAAACTGAAACTGACATCTGTCTTGAATACAAATGAATTTCGTTAAATACAATTAGTTTAAATAACATTACACATTCGTATTTTGTTCACTCTGTGTGTGCGTATAAACTTTTTGTTTGGCGCACAAAAGTATGCTACAAAATAAATGGAAATGCCACGACACCATCAAGCATTGTCATTGCCATTAGCATTGCGTATACGCTGCGTAACCGGAAACGACGCGTTCAATTCAAAGTGTGTTTTCATTCTCGCTCAGCTGTCACCCAACTGAGAGGTACTCCAGTTAGCCACCAGCTACACCACCAGCATGAGTGTGTTCCTGTTGTCACAGATAATGGGTGGCAGATTTGCTGTAACAACAATTCAATTAAGCCCACTAATTGAAAGCTACGTGCGTCGGGACGCTTCCAATATCGGCATACGACAAAAAAAAAAAAAAAAAAAAAATTGACCAGACGCCTTATGCACGTTTGTCCTCTCACATATACATGTATATACATAAATATATATATATATATTTATATATGTACAGTGGCGGACACCTTATTTGAAGCAAGGTCAAAGAAAAAAAGTAATTGCCTGCCATAAGCTACTCATTCATTATTTTTCAAAAATTCCAAAGACCGATCGTAGGTACATATATTAACCACCAAAATTTATATATGACCCCAATACACTGGGGTTTCCCCATCTGCTAGGTAGAATTATAAAAATGTTTGCCTACTTATAGGTGCAGTTTTCATTTGGATCAGTCTAAATAAAATAATATATTTGGCGTATAAAAACTTAAATAAGGATGTTAATACTTAGAATGATATCCTCTAGCCTTAACTACTTCCCTTAACCTATTATTCATGGAAGCTACCAGCTTCCTGGTAGCTTCTGGGCTGATTTTGCTCCACTCTTCCCGTAGAGCATTTTTGAGGTCTTTTTTGCTGGATATGCTGTGCTTCCGGATGCTATTTTCCAGCACAGCCCACAAATTCTCAATGACATTTAAATCTGGAGACTGGGCCGGCGGAATTATCATGTGGGGGCAGTTCCTCATGAGCCAGGACTGTACTATCTTGGCCTTATGCTTGGGATCGTTGTCGTGGTTGAATCGGAAAGTACGTCGGATTCCTACCTTCTCGGCTTTTTGGAGTAAATTTTCCTTTAGTATGTTGAAGTAGACATTCTTGTCCATTATTGTTCCAAAAATCGCAAAATTCCCGAATCCGGCTGACGAGATACATGCCCATGAAATGTCACTTCCTCCACCATGCTTGACTGTCGCCTTTACGTGTTTGGGATTCAGCTCAGTGTTGGGCTGTCGCCACTCATAACTCCGTTCGTCCGAGTCAAATATGCTGAATTTGGACTCATCTGCAAATATAACAGTGTTCCAGAACTCCAGATCCTTGTCCAAGTGGTTTTGGCGAACGTCATCCAAGTCCCTTTATTTTTCACGCTTATAAATTGCTTTTTCCGTGGAACTCGGGCATTAAAGTCATGTGTCCGCAGAAACCTGAGCACAGTTTCCACACAGCACTTTTTCCCCAATTCATCCTGCACCTGTGGAGCCACTTTTGGAGCCGATAGCTTGGGAGATCCCCTTATTATCCCGGTGATCCCTTGCTCCTCCTCTACGGTGAAAATCTTGTTTGGTGCCATTCTGGCCTTGCCCTTAATCCGATTGGCGTCGACGAAGCGCCAAATGATGATATTCACAGTTGAGTTGCTCAGATTGACCATTTCAGCTATTTCGCGAAATGAATATCCGCTTTTGTGGTGTTCCAGGATGAATTTCCGTTGCGCAATGGTAGTCCGTTTGTCCATAGTCCTTGTTGGCTTATTGCACCCGAGATGCAGGATGAAACTAAACTGACTACGAAGGATTGGTCTATTTATAACGAAAATACTCAACTTTAGGTAAAAAATCCGGGTTTTATGGCACCAAGGTGTCCATAATGTACCTGCTCCAAAAAAAAATTTCCCAAAAAAAAGGGTACTTTTTTACATAATCCTACCTAGCAGGTGGGGAAACCCCAGTGTATTGGGGTCATTTATTAATTTTGGTGGTTAATATATGTACCTACGATCGGTCTTTGGAATTTTTGAAAAATAATGAATGAGTAGCTTATGGCAGGCAATTACTTTTTTTCTTTGACCTTGCTTCAAATAAGGTGTCCGCCACTGTATATGAAAATATGTAGTGTGCAAGGACTTTATAAAACAATTTAAGAAGGTACAATGCTTTTGTCTAGTCGCTCGTTACACTCTCAAACAGTTAACTTTTAATACTTATAAAATCATTTGTCGGCTAAATAATTTAATCAACATTCAGAATTATAAAAACATTTCTTTTGTCATTAACTAAAAATAAATGAATACATAAACTTTTAAGTGTTACAATTTTCAGTGACAATACAATTTATTTTTAAATGTTATAAGATAAATGTAATAAAAAATATATATAGGAAAATGCAGAAATATAAATATATAACATTGCGAACCAATTGATAGAGTTCTCTCAAAAGAAATTAATTTATAAAAAAATATCTGAAAACAGTTATTTGCAAAAATGATTAATGTTTTATAACACACCATTTTTATTTTTTATGTTGTAACTATTCGACAATAAAATTATTGGGAAATTAAGCAAATTTGTGTAACTTTTAAGCCGAAGGGTACCAAATGTGTTTGCTTATTTTTTTATATATGTTTTTATTCTGGAATGTTATATTTATTTATGTGATTTACTCACCTTTAGGGTGTCCACCTGTCGGGCGCATTCAGCCAACTTGGCCATTCCGCTCTGCAAGCGAGAGATGCGCTCCGCTATTTCGCCATTTTTGTCAACCAACAGTTTGCGGTAGAGGAAAATGTATTCGAGAAATGTTTTTGGTGTCGTGTAGTTGTAGCGTTTTTCATTCTGTAGATAAATTTTCGATATCTGATTCACTGTACCATGGACGTAGGCCATAAAGCAGCCGATGGGCGGTATGAGTTCGGCCTGTAAATGAATGCGAGTCAGTTTTGTTGCTCTGTCTGTCACCTGTGCTGTCTGCGGTATTTATAGTGACCATTGCGGCACTTTAAAGTTGCAAATTGGAATTGTTGCAGCACAGTTGTGTAAATAAAGTCACCTCCAATATGTCGCTGATTTCGGTGAGAAACTTTTGAGATACAGATTCCAGTGCACTTCGTGGCCACTCGTGGAACCAATTGATGGCCGTGCGACTGATTATTGCCGGAAATTTGCGGGCCCGTACACGCAGTGTTTGCCCAACTGGCGAGAGGCAAAGTACCACTTTGAGTAGACGCCGAACCTTCTCAACAAAATACCGCCAGCAGTTCTCCTTGGTATCGAGTGCACCGCTCTGCTTCACCTCATTACGTATGCCATTGATAATCGTATCCAGTTGATCGTCATTGAAGAGTTCCGGTATCTCACCAGAGGCGAGCAAATCATTGATCAGCATCAGTATGGGCTCATCTGGCAGCTGCGCGTCGGATATAAGAAAAACGGACGCCACATTCTTGATTCCCACCTTCAGATAGAGACTCGCAATTTCATCCCTCATGTCGAGCAGACCAAATCCCCGTTTGATTTGAATCTGCGACACACTCAGTGACGAGATGAATGCGGCCAAGCGTGCCAGAGTTTGTTTCCCAGAGCCACCGACTCCAATGAGCAGAGCATTGCCACGTGGACTCTCCAGAATGCGATTAATACTGAAATTAGCATATATACAAAATGATAAGAAAATTAAACTAAGACTATCTTCTTCATCTTTCCGACTTCTAATAAAGAAAAATAGTTCTATAAGTAAAATAATGTGTATTCAATTAAATTAAATCATATGTTGTCAATATGCTAGAAGTACACTTTGTTTGAGATTAGTTGAGTTTGAGAAAGGCACTTAATTAAAAACGCCAAGTTGTTAAAATTATTCGAATATTGGATTCATCAACTTAATATATTGTTTGTAAATATCATAGATATCTCTCTGAATGCTTCAAGCAACCCTTGATTAGATTAGACAAATCAATTTAGGTCAACTTACCGGCATACGTGTATCATGGCGTCTTCGAATAACACCAGATTCATATATCCAACGATGTCACTATAACTTCCTTGTGCCTCCAGCAGCAGCTGATAGAGCGAGTCCCAGCTCTTGATCGGCATATATTTCTGATCCACCAGCGATTGTGCAAAATGGCAATAAACCAAAGGCTCGGCAAACACAAAATCCTCATCAAAATCTTCGAAATCCTTTTTGAAAATATCCCGAATGGAGGACTTGAACGATTTGATGTCATACTGATCCACGAGACGATCATGATACACCCGATAAGCCTCGTGCACGTAGAGCCTCATCAGCTCTGCGGGCTTACTGCACATGGTGCCGCTATAGCTGCTGCCAGCGCCACCCGCTAAAACCGGAGTGCCCACGCAATTCATTACGCCCTGGTAGATGTTAGTCAGGTCGCGCAGATTGAAGATATAGTGAAACTTGATGGCCGTGGGCAGAAAAGCGTACTCAACGCGACGATGCAAAGCGATGCCCACCTTAACCAGTAGATTGCCAATGGATCGAATTTCTTTGTTAAAGCCCTGCAATGGCTGCTCCAGGTGATTGTTCAATATGCTGCTGTATATGTAATGCAGCGTCTCCTCGCCGGGTGTTGCCACAGAGAACACACAGAAGTGCCGCTGTAGGCGTGGATCGATGGTGAAGGAGCCAGCAGTGGGGTTCATGCAGGCCGCAAACTGACAGTGACGAATATCCTTCAGCTGAAGCCTTTGACGATCGTACCTAAACGGAGATAAGATAAGATTAGATTTTAAGTTGTGTGTTTCTAAAACTTTAACTATGCTAAATTTGACATACTAAATCCAGTTTGTATTAAATAAAAACAATCAATAATTATAATAATAATAAATTATTAAACTGTGTCTTCTGCAAACAATTGGGTTTCATTGAGTCAAATGTTCATTGAGAAAATATAGTATTAACTGATTTTCATTTTCTATTCATAATGTTGCATGCAGTTTAAACAACACATTGAATCGTTGCCAATTAGGGACTCACCACTGGCGATAGTCCATGAACTGCCGCATGATTGTGTGCGGTTGCACAGTGCCATAGGCATCCACCTCGGGCATGTTGAGATCATTCACAAAGTAGATGAGGCGTCGCTTGGGTCCGCTTGGTGCATAACAGCGACCGGACTTTTTTTCCAATGGCCGGTCCAGCATCTTTTGGAATATCTCTGATGTGGTATAGAAATTAAAGTGCGTTGCCTGAACTGTGGTCAGCAATGGTGTTGTGGATGATGTTTTGCGACGTACGCTGACATTGCCACCGTAGACACCACCAACAGGAGCTGGTTGCACACCCGCTGTACTGTTGCCAACATTTGCTGTCTGCTGCTGACTGTCGCTGACAGCTGTCACTGCAATTTCAAGCAGCTCCTGTGCACTCGCATATTTGCTGAAGAGCTCACGGAAGATGGCACCCTTGCCACAGCCAGAGCTGCCCACAAGCATGCAGGCGAGATTGCGGTCTATAAGCAGCTTGAGGAAGTAACCCAGACGTGTTGTTTCTGCTGTTGAAATGAGCACGTTCTGTATGTGCATAAGTGTGTGTGTGTGTGTGGGAGTTGGTATGTGTGTGTTGGGTGTTGGTGTGTGAAACCAAAGGCTTTGCTCGCATGATTAGTTTAACCATGCTTTAACTAGGTCAAGCACGCACCTGCAACGGCTGCTCTAAATCCATTGGACAGTCCAGCTGCTGCTCATGGGCGGCCAGCTCGGACCAGCGCTGGAACTTTAGTGTTTGCACATTAAGCTGATAGTCAAATAGAATGCCCTGACTGGGCAACTTGACGTCCTTGAACTCGCCCGTCCACCACTTGTGAAACTCGCGATGCCAGTCAATTATCGTGTCCTGATGCAGTGCCGAACCAAAGCTCCACATTGTCACATACACAAAGATCGTCTCCAGCGCAAGCTCGGCGGTCTCATGTGAGACTTCGCCATGATGCAGACTGTGCGAATTGATGCCCAGATGCTTACCGCCCTTGTGGCCAGTGTCATCATCGGCCTGGTCACTGTCCAGCAGACACTCGAGCAGGTGGCACGTCATTTGTATCATGGCCATATTCGTGATGGGCGTAATGCGACGGAAATCACGCTGCTTTTGCATCAGACTGGGGAAGTACTTCTCAAACAGGGTGGTGAGTATTCCACGTTCGATCATATTAACGCGTGTCTCCAGCCAAGAGGAAACAAAGCTGGGATATGGTAAAAGATCGAAAGAAAGAAAAATATTATTGTTACCTGCGTACTATCAAAGATTAAAGTGATAAGTCTTACATAGGCTTCGGCACTATATAACTTGTGGGTTTATAAACCAATTGTTGTAAAGATATTGGGAGAGTAAAATATATGGGATCCCATTATATACTTATCGCATTTAAAGTGCTTTCTGTTTTCAAATTTAAATACTTAATACTGTATTTAAATTATCTAAATCTATATCCACACCATGCTCAAGAAGGGATTCCTCATGGAATTCCTTTCGAAAAAGTGATAACTGGGTAAAGTTTGACCTAATTAATTTTTTTTTGATAATATTTTGAGTAGAACTCGGGATTCAAAAATTAAATGCAGCTTGTATTAATATTGAGCGGCAACCATGTCTGAGAATGTGCTGCTTTTGAAAGTTGGCTTAGTTTTGACAGAATTATGGTTATGGGGAGGCTTATAAATCCATATGTGACAAGAAGTTATTCTTTTTCCGATGGCTCACTATGGAATGTAACATTTATAGTTTCTTAAGCCTGAGGCTAGTGCTGCATAAAATTTCCAGCAGCTAAAGTTTTATCTGACGGACTACTCTACCCCCAAAAGCAATTAATTAATGTTAGTTTAATGCTTACGGCGACCAACCAAGATCCTGTGGATTGATGTACAGAATGCCAGCTCGGGAGACTGTTGCTGGTGTAGCCGCCTTGAGATGACCCACCTCGAAGAGCAGGCGCATCTCTCGCTTTAGTGAAATGCGCTCGTTGCTGGCCAGCGTCAGGATCTTGTTGTCGTCCATCAGGGTGTTGAGGCTCTCAATCCACATGGGATCAATGTCGCCATCGAGCACAATCCACTTGGGATTGCCCGGCGGCATGTTGGCCTGCTCTCGCATTATGGATGAGAAGAGTCCATCCTTCCACTCACGCGTCGTGGGATTCACAATGCCGAAGAGCTCATCATTGGACAGCGCCTTGGGATTGAGTATATGACAGACTGGCTTCATTTTCTGTATGCGATAGGTGTCCCGTAGAGTTTGCCAAATCTTTGTTTTGCCCGTGCCTGCATCGCCCACAATGAATACGGAGTGACGGACATCGAGTAGCTCCTGCAGCTGCACCACCTTCATGAGGAAACCCTCCTCGGGCTGCAGTTTGATTTCGTTGACGGCACGTCGGATGGTCTTCTCGAACTCAAAGACACGCTTGCGGGGCACATCGAGTGCGGGAAAGAGGTCTCCAATCAGGCCCATAAATATGGGCACATCCTCTGTAACAATCTTGGGTATGTTGAAATCACGCAACGCTCGCATTAACACCTGATCCTCTGGACGGCTGTGGTCATCGCGTTTTAATGTGCCAGCAACGACCAGGACGGATTTGATGGCGCGCAGGCCCCAGTCGTAGTGATCCTGTTTGGACAACAGCTCCTTGCACAGCGTATAGAGTGTGATAAATTTGCGTGCCAGCAGACGTGCATCCTGGAAGCCCTCGGCCATTAACATAATCTCACAAATCAAAGCAAAGTCCGGCACAATCATGGCGCATGGGCGAAACAATGTTTTCAGGTTTTCCGGCAGCTCGGTGCGGCCAGCGTAGCCCGGATTCATAGTGATAAAAATGCCAACCGACGGCTCCAGCGAGATGCGCTCGCCCATAAAGATAAATTGGGTTTTATGCATCTGTAAACAGTAGCCGCAACAGGAGGAAAGCAACAAAAACAACAGCAGCAGCAAGTTTGGTCCATGGGTAGATACATGCAACCAACGAACGTTGTCCGGTGGCAGAAATGTAATCAATGTGCAGCATTGCAAAGAAGTGGATGTGAAAGTGGATGGGAAAGGTAAAATCAATTTGTGAACGCTTCACAACGTCGCCAACATTTGTGGTCGCACCTTTATCGCCTCCTGTATGGTCTTCACCTGGACGGCGACTACGGAGAGCACCTCCACACAGATGCGATTGAACTCGTCAAAGCAGCCCCATGCACCGGTCTGGGCCAGCCCTTTGTAAATGTTGCCGCAAGATTTGTAGTCCATTTGCTCCGAACAGTTGAAGACATAAACCATTACACCCAGCGCACGGCCCAAATCCTTCGTCGTTTCCGTTTTCCCAGTGCCAGCAGGTCCAGCAGGAGCGCCACCCATCACCAGGTGCAGCGACTGACGCGCGGGTTTCAAGTATATATATATATATATATAAATATGTGTAGAGATGGGTGTATGCAGAGGTATGCAAATTGTAAACGGCATTTATTTTCCACTAACGAGTTGTTTAATTTAAATACATGCGAAATTGGCATAAAATCAACACCAACTGGCAACGAATTAAGTCAACGACCTCTTGTCAAGAAACATGCCCTAATTGGTGCATACCTACATTCAGTTAACATCATTTACCTACAATATTATAAATTTACCTCGTATACGTACGACTGTGTTTGAAAACTTAATAGTAAACATGCACGAAATGTTTGCCAAGCAACTTGTGTGATCATTCGGCAAAGGTTTTTGGACTAGATGCATAGATTATTTTTAAAATATAGTCAAGAATTAATTAGTGAAATGTAAATTAAGTCTGTGTATGTTTATATAAGATTCCAAACTACATATTTGAAGTAATTTCTAAATATTTTGTATACACAAATTGCAATATAAATATGCTTTTGTTAAATTATAAAAATAGGTCAGCAAACAATAAAAGCATATTTATGAGATAATATCAAACTAATCGATTGCTGAACTATGATAAATAAAATAAATATACCTAATTCTTCGAAACTAACCAAATATATATATAAATATATATATATATATATATATATATATATATATATGTATATATGCATAGGCACTATTAATAATAAATTACGATAAGATAATTACTAATATTTATTTTGTAATTTGAATCAATCATATTTCAAATTAAGGATTTTCAATAAAAATTCAATTTAATATTTACAAAGTATTTTTGACTGAGCTGATTTTAAACACGATTTTCTCTAATTGCGCAAACTGTGGCGTGTTGAAACTTAATTGGTTAACAAAAATCAAACACTTGCTCCAAATTATATAGAACATGTTTTTAATATATATAAATTAAAATAAAATATTTTCAACAATAAAATAAGGCAATTTAGTAAAGATCTTTAATATTGATAAGCAGTTCCGATAATTGCCGCTATTGTTCCTGGTCTATCTTTTTCTTTGTTGTTCTTGGTGTTAAGGAATTCAATAATTTCCCTAGGGAATCAAAGCTTGTGAGTGAAAACGAATTTAATTTTCAATTATCTTAAAAGCTTCTGTAAGAATAAAGAGTCAACTTTCTTTTTGTATTTATTCAATAATGTTTTCCCTTGCGCTTGGCCAAAAACTGTCAAAGTTGTTCTGTCAGAAATGGCAACTTAAAGTAAGTTTTCTTTTTAAATGAATGTGTACTATATGTATAGTAAAGGATAGACAGATATAATACTTTAAGACGAAAAGTTTTAATTTAAAATGGCAAAGGCTTAAGATACTGGTGAGTTGCCAGCACGTTTGCAAAAGTTGCTATAAAGATAATGATAAATTATATAAAGCTGCCACGTAAAGGGTTATATATCTTTGGCACTCTCTAATCCTTTACTTATTTAATAATAATTTTATCACAACATAATCATTTAATATTTACGTAAAAAATGAGTTGCGCGTGAATTTGTTGTACATGCACAAGAAAAAAGTTTTTTGAATTTCCTGTTCAGGAAGCAATTCATATATAGCCGTATTTGTAATCTACTATTTGAGTTTCCTGAGCAGTTAAACATAGTTGTAGTTTGATTAAAATTGTGCAAATAGGCGATTTTATTCATTAAAACGCAACTCCTTTTTATACAGAGGGATATCCGCTTCTACGCGCAAAAATTATTAAAGTCTCAAAATTGGGTAACTCTCTTTGGAGTATTATGAAAAAGACTGTATTTAATTAAATTTCTCATAAAACAATCACAAAGTAATCATGTTTAATGCAGTTTGCTTTCCACTTACTTTATTTCGATTGACTTGAAATTAATTTTCAAAACTGATCAATCTTTTCTCTCACCTGTGTCAAAGTGATGTAGCAACGATCCGTTAATGGTGTGATGACCAGCCTCGAAGTATTGCCCAGGTACTCGTAGGCATAACGGAACTCCGCATCACAAATGTTGGCAAAGCAGTCCTCCTCGCCGCCTGCCCCGCCGTTGCTATTTGTTGTTGTAGTGGCGCCACCACTGGAGCTGCCCGACTGATCGTCATCCCAACGATGACGCAGCTGGCTCTGCCACTGAAATGCGAGCGAGTTGTCCACCTTGGTGGCTATGATCTTGCCAATGACGTCACGCGAATGAACATCAATGGTGCAGATGGTCATGATCTTCTGTCGATCTCCTGGCGAGAGTTCGCCCAGCAGCAGATTGATTAACGCATTCAGTTGAGCTATCTGTCGCTTATGCAGCTCCTTCATGGCCCCCTCGTAGCCTTCCTCCATGGAGGCAAAAGAGCGGTTCACATCCATCGTCCAGTGGATTTGACTGCAACAGAGTGCCACCTGTGCTGGCCAATCGTAGAGCCACAGATCTCTCGACTTCTCACCAAACGCGACCAGAGCACGCCGGAAGAGCTCATGAAGTGTGCTCCTCATCTGCTGGATGACGCTGCGCAGCCAGAGCTCAACGCGACCCGAGCAGTCGATGAAGGCTGCTTGATCCTGGCTGCCCACAAAGGTCACATACTCATCGTTCTCCTTGGAGTGCATGCCCAGTGCATGTGTCGTATTTGTCTCATATTGCAAACGCAATATGGAATCAAACAGTTTGATCAGATGACGATCAATGACCTGGGGATTGTTGCCATTGGAGAGTATGTCCAATAGATCGGCAGCGGATATGAAATAGAAGCGAGGAAAGGCCAAACGCTTTGTCTCCAGATAATCGTTCAATGCCTTCTCACAAATCGATAGACGCTGCTGCAGTTCCAGCAATTGCTGGAGCACATCCCCATGCTGCAGCACCACTTGCATGACGATGCGAACATGATTGACTCTCTCAAGGAGATTAGTGAAATCCTCGTCGATGCGCTCGAAATTGGCCGCATCATGTGGCAGCTGGGAGCGTATGTCCTCGGAGCCAATGAAAATGCACTCCAGGTAGATCCATTTGCGTTGCACCTCAAACCAATTGACAATTAGAGTATCAATGCCGCTGAGGACACGCTGCCAGTGGCTCAGCTTGTCCAGCAGATATTCGATGTGCTTTGACGTTGAGATATTTTGCAGTTGCATCTGATTATCGTCCAACGTTTCAATCAATTCCTCGGAGACCTTAAGCAGCCGCACTGTGGGCCGTGTTTGATGCGGTTCCACTTCGAATTCCAAATGCGCCCAGTTGGCCTTAATATCATCCAGCACTTTGGTAACTGTCATCTCTTTGATAGCGCGATCCACAGTGTTCTTAATGTCCTCCTCGTGCTGCTGCAGTTGCAGGCTAAGTAGCTGCTCCAAAGTTGTCGATGTGTTACATTTGTACGAGAGCTGGGAAAAGGTGCACTAATTAGTTTGGACTTAGTCAGACAGTTGATTTGTTGCCTTTTGTTGTCGGATTCATTGCAGAAACTTAATAGCCCGGAAACTAATTGCCAAATATTGAATTTCTTTTAAGTAACTACATATGTCTGTATATCTGCATCTGGTAATTATAACTTATGGATGAATGCTGTCAGTGAGTGTTTTGGATTGTTCATCTCAAGATATCAAATTAATGTATTCGCCTTGCCTTCAGGCACTCTGAACATTCAACAATAATGGCAGTAAGCAGCTGCATACATGAAAATAGTATGCATTTACCTACTCACTCACAGACAGCTCATGTGTAGTTAATAAGCATATATTAGTCAGGAATTGTAACATGTTGCCACAGCCTATTGACATTTCCACATACTAATTATGAAAATCACATGATTGCCCCAAAGCGATTAACACAACTTGCATGTTATGGAATTGATTTTCACTTACTAATTCTTCCAGTTTATATCGTCCAATGAGCTGCGGATAGACAATGAGTTATTTAATAATTAAGTTACTAATAATAAATTGTGTTAACATGGGTATTAATAGTTTAATATATTATGACATGTTTAGCTATTATTTTCAATATTTCGAATACATTAAGTCGATTCGAGCATAACAAAGCAGCTTCGCAGAGCGCCAGATCCATTAGAAAAAGAATGAAAATCGGTTGCATTGTGCATGAAGACGCGTGATCATAATACTTATGTAGATATTATTTTATATTGATTGATTTATATATTGATAATGAATTTGAACCTATGCTTAACTGCGCTCCTTACGTCTTTCTTCCACGGTTGGCTGCAACCGAATGATCAGATGCCGCTCAGATATCGATACTCTTATTGTTATCGCTACCTGCTCTCAATAGTATCGGGACAATGAGAATAAGGTTGCCAGACAACTTTAACCTCTTCTTAAATGCTTCTAAAATACTTTTTTTTTGTTATTCTTTCTTGTGTGTTATCAAAGTCAGTAAGAATTGTGTAGCAGGCATCTTGTAATGTGGGTAACATGCTACTAATTATGCTATACAAAGACTGTAACATAATATCTGTAACCTAACATGCAACTGTGTACTTAACATTGATATCGATGTAGACCAATTGTGTGATCACCAACATGGAGACGAAGAAGAGTTTTGACTGCCACAATTGTTAGCTGGACAGAAAAAGAGCCAATAGAAGATAAGCTCACTTAATGGTTTTTTTTTGTTAGTGGTTTCGGTCTGCTGCACTCTTTAAATGCGTTATGCGTCTTAATAAGTATTTATTTAGTTACTAAAATGTTTCTAATACTCTGCAAAGAAATCAAATCTAGGGAGATTAAGTTGTCTTTTATATTTTCGCTGTTGTCTGTCTATATATGTATTTTAGTGCTGAGTAAGCACGCTCGTCTGTCAAAACTAGTCGAAGTGTGAAAAACATGTCAGCAACAACGGAGAAACTTTATCAAATAGGTTCTGGCACCTCATTGTGTGTTCGTTTGCCAAATCACACGTAGAATGCGAGCACAATGCGGAGGCACATTGCAAATTGGAGCTATGTTGATAAATCAGTTGTGAGTGCATCGATGGGCCACGATGATGATTTGGTTGTGGATGGGAACATTAAGGTGGCAAGGGTGCGTGTATTACTGTTATTGATGGCAAACATTCGATAGCTGCAATTTCCACGAGCTGCTTACCTTTGACAACTGCATGAGCTCGAGCCAATGGCGCTCGGTAATTGCTGGATTTTGGAGTTCGGTTACCGCGCGCAGGGAGGCAACCAGATCACGCAATACGCCCACAATGTAAACGTAGGGCGCCCATTCTCTGATGCACTTGTCAAGTGTGCGCAAATCGCGCGTGAACTTCTTGCATTCGTGCTCCATGTCGTCCGTATCGATGCGGAGCCAAGGTGTTGCATGCCAGTCAACAATACACGATTCGATGACGCGCACAAAATCCCACAATTGCTACAGGCAGGACAAAAGCTCTCATACATACACTCAAAAAAAATAAAATAAAATAATCGCCCAGATATTTAATAAATCGACACACTATTTAATTTCAGAAAGTAAATTTCTAGAACGGTCAGTTATCTAGTTAGTTATCTAGAGCATTCTAACTTGTTCTTTCTAGATTAAACTTGTTCGATTACAAGTCGATTTCCATTTAATGCCGATAAATTTCAGAGCGATTAATTTTTTTTGTGTATAGAAACTAAGAGACCAGATTTGAAAGTGGTAAACAACAATGTGCTCACCTTTACACGTCTAAGCTCCGTCCGACAATGCTGCAGAGTGGTCGTGTCGGGTTCGTCAATACCTAAGAGTCGCGCCCAGGACGCATAGCGCCGTTGCTGGCGGTCGAACTGATGGAGATGCACGTAGACCTGGTCGCAGGCTTCATAAATTTGCGGACAGGACACGTGGAAGAACTGAAAGAGAATGAGAAGGTGAGGGTTGAATTGTGGCAAGCTAAAGTTTGGGGAAACAAACTGTCTGCCACTCACCGGCATGCGTTGGAATTGTTTCGCATAATGTTGCACGTGGCACGTATGCAGGCCAATGAGTGCCGTTACGCGCTGCTGTTGATAGTAGCGTGTATCGTGGAGTGCCTCCTGTTTGGCCAGTGCCTGCTGCTTTAGTTGCTGCCACAATAGTGGCAGCTGTTCAATGTTGCGCATCAGCTGCGCCTCGAATTCCACATTGTAGGTCCTTAACAGCGTCACGATGTCCTTCAGCGGCTTAAATACATTGTCCGCATACGGTTCTCGTTGTCGAATCTCCGCCATGACAGACAGTACACGCAACAGTGTCCTAAAGTCCTGTCGTGCAATGTGCAACTGCAACGTCTCGTGGCTGCGTGCGATGAATGCGTTCAGCTCCTGCAAAAAGTATCAAAACTTTTTTTTATATCGGGCATGCTACTTACAAATTTGATGATTAATTAAATGTTAATAACATTAATAATGTTGAGTTTTGTGTACAACTAAAAAAGTTTGACTATACTTGTAAAAGTTACAAACTTAGTAGAAGATTTACTTTGGAGAGAATAAATAAAACAATTAAAAAACTGAAAGATATTCTTGATAAATAATCATTATTTACGTTCCCAGCTTTTTAGGTGCAACTAGAGGTGTGGCACATACCTCAAGTGTTTGCTGCACATAGCGTAGCAGCCACTGCTTGTGGAGATGCGACCATTTGCAGGCCAGATTGAGCAGGCCGTGCTTCAGCGGCTTCACATCGAGGTCCAGCCAGCCGTTGATGCAGTGTAGATTATCGCACAGGTCGATTTCATCGTGCAACTCGTTGTAGCGCTCGATCTGTGGACGGGTGGCATAGATGGCTAAGATGTTTGGGGCGTTGACAACTTCATTTGCCTGGGCTAAACCAAATTTATTTAAGCTAATTTAGCGCATATGTTCTTTTGTGTGAGTGTGTGCCATTTACTCGTATATTTGAACGGTAGTCCAGGCGGAGCGTTTATTAAACGCACCAGCTGTGCCAGAGGCGACTCTCAATGGCCGCTCATAAATAAAATGCCGGTCAGTGATTTTATTTCCCCCATGCACGAAAGAGTATTATACATATATCCTAAACTTTATGCGGTCGGTTTGCTGTCTGCAGTTGACGAAATAACTATAGCATTAACGATGGATTTTGTGGATTGTTAGCAGGGACAGATTTTGGCGCAGGCAAGCAAATCTTCAATAAATTTAATAAGCTTTAAGATTGTCGATTGAAGCTGTTTAAATTCGAAAGTTTTGCTAAGACAATTCTTTAACTACTTTTAGCTATATTATACATACTCTCAGATACCGGTTAATAGTTCAGTTTTTCAATGAAGGGATTTTATGTTTTATTTAATATCTTTACCAGTTACACAAGCGGTGTATGCTCATTAACATTCACGATACTTTTTGCCCTTAGTATAAGATAAAGTGCTGTATTTATTTTCGGATTGTAAGAGGTGTGAGCTGTCCGAGCTAGAACTCTTTACTTAGTTTTAGCATGTCCAATAACAAGGGAAAAATGTTTTAAGATTTTTATCTTGTGTCTATTATTTCTGCATTTCAGACCAAATTGCTCAACGAACAAGAGCATTCCAGATCCACTGTGGAAAAATAAATTCATAGTTAGTTTCTCTCATTTCATTGTGGCACTCAATTCACAGGCTCACGCAGCATGTTCATGCATTTTGGACCATGATTTGTTGTTGCTTGTTTATCTGCTCTGCATTTCAATTGTACGTGTGTGTGTCTGTGTATGTGTGTACGTGTGTGGCTTCCTTATGTTATTTATGGCATACTTTTCGGGGCGTTTGATAATTGTTTAAAGAAAATATTACGCATACGCAAGCGATTTGCTCGCACAGAATTTTACTTATACTTGCCGACTGCGGGTTGGCATAAGTCAGCGGCGCCATGTGGCTAAGCAGCTTGTGGCTCCAATCCAGATTTTAGGGGGCAAAGATGGCAGCGAAGATGGCACAATGGTCGCTACGGCCACACACATTTGACCCTAAATGGTCGACATTTATCAACCGTTATTGGTCTCAGGGGTTACACAACGTAAATTGTGTGGTTGCCAATTGAGTGACCCAACGAGCCACTCGGTCACTTGAGCCTCTGTCTCATCTGTCTGTCTTTCTGTCTGTGCGCCCCTCTCCTAGTCTGTCCGTCTGTGTGCGTGGGACTTGGCGAGCTGCTGCTCTGTTGCGCAAAATATTTTTTTTTTTTATATTTATTTTTATTCTGTCAAATGCTGTTGCCATTAAAAGTGGATACTATGCAGTTGTGCAAATGTATTCAACAGGCCGAAGAAGGCATCTACGACTTTAATTCTATTTATCGATTTAACAATGTTAGTCTATCTGTCTGCTGAAATAAACCGATCTCAGAATCTTTAATTTCACATTTGGAATATAAGTTCTCGTACACCAGATCAAATTCATTTCATTTTATCAATAACATTCACAGATGCGCGAATATCGATATAAATCGAATTCCGATTGGGTATATCCCAGACACATTGCTGTTTAACTTTAATTTGCATTAAATTCATTAAATTTTATTAAGATCGGTCAAGAAACACAGATTTAGTTGAGCAAAACGTATTTTCACATTGAACAAGCTGCATTCAGCAAGTCAACTTTGTGTTTAACATTTGCGTTCGAGGTCGAGATTTCTCGACTACAGAAGTCTAACTTCCGTTTTAAAGATGTATATGTCTAATTTAGGTGGAAAGTAACTAGGCAATTGTAAAAACTTGAACAGGATCGGATCAGATATGCATAAGGCCAGTGTACATTCATCTTTACCACAACTTCATAAAATGTCCTGGTTAAACTAGGCCTGATTAGCGCTTTCTTTTTCAATCTCAATCTATTTACCAAAAACTACAGAGTATTTCCTAGTTGAGCTACTCTTGACTAGATAATTCCTACTCTCTTTTGTGTTATTTTATACATTCTGTGTAGTCTTACCTCCTTCTTGAAAGTTTGCATGATGGCATAGCCACTGCCGCTGATGTGGGTCGTCTGTTCTGCTGCCATCCGCATGCAGGATGCGAAGACGGCGCCACTCTGCTGTGTCCAAAGGAACGCATAGGCGTGGAATTTAGCAGCATAACTCAACGCCGCTTGCACGGCCTGCGTCAAGGCGTCGCGAATGCTCCCAGACAGCATTTCCAAGTCATCAGCAACTGCTGCAATGGCTGCGAATGATGTATTAGTAGGAGTAGTCATATTGTCGTGTTGGTGGCACAAGCAAATGCAAAGTATGCGACACAACTTCAACTAAAGGGATGAGTACCTTTGACAATCCGCCTGGCTGGCTCCATGCCGTTCTTGAACTCATTCCCATTCCCATCATCGTCGGCGGCATCTTCCTCCGCTTCCTCGTCAGACAGCGCATTGTCAGACACAATTCTTGGCATGCAGTCGCATGTCTGTTTTATATCCAGCAACAGCTGCTCGACAATTTGTTGAAAATTATTTTCCACACTTACATCGAAGGCAGGCGAAAAACGTATTTCCGTTTCCGTCAGCTCCAATTTCACTTCGAATAGTGGTGCATCGTTTGTAGTTGTTGTTCCTGTTGCTGTTCCTGTTCCTGAAGTTGCTGTTGTTGTTGTCTGCGTTGGTATTATTGCCGCTGTAGCTTGTGGCACTGTTGTGATTTGCTGCTGCAAGGCCGTGCTAGGAGTTGGGGGCGTTGTTGCAGTTCCTGTTGTTGTTGGTGTGTCTAGAGTTGTTGCTGTTGCTGTCATTTCCTTGTGCAAATACTCTAAACTGAATTACACGGCGTATGAGTAATGCGAAAATTAAATTTACTGCTGAGCTTGTTTTGTGCTTATATTGTTTGCTCTGCGCTGTTGTTGCTGCCGAAGTCTCTGCATGCAATCATGAAATGCCTTTAAGTGAAACATGCGATTGACGCATGAATGCACTGCCAGCAGCAACATGTTGTTGTTGCTCGAATTTTTCTTGCGGTTGCTGCTGCTGTTGCAAGCGTATGTCTCTATCTGTCTGTCTGTATGTGTGCCTTACCTGTCTGACGTGCGGTTATTGTGCGCGGGTGAGTTATAAATTCGTGTTCATTTACTTGATTAGTTTTGATGAAACATGAAAGGCGCTGGCAGCATGCCAAAGTGTAATGAATTTATTTGTTGCACGTTGAATGTATATTTGTATGTATGTGTTGGGGTGTGGCATGGCTGAGTGAGTCATTTTTATTGCTGTGCAATCAAGAAAGAGGTGCTATCTGAAAGTCAAATAAAAACAATATTTATAAAGTTTATGTTGAAGATGAGTTGAGCGATGAGCATGATGGGAATGAGCATAAGATTGAGTGCTGAGCTTGGCTGCGAAATGTTTCAAACCTGATCCTTGCCGCCTGGCGCACTTCGCTACAAATTAACTCATCGACATTGGCCAAATATTTGTTAAACTGTCGTCGCTGCTCATCCGGAAATTCGCGCACAAACTGTCAAGCACATAATAAACAATTGGGACGTACAACAAATAACAACAAATATTGGGTCAACAAGACCGCCCAACTCACTCACTAACTCACTCACCTCTTGCACGCTGAGATCACGCGAATACAATTGAAACTGCTGCGACTCGTAATTGAAAAGCAAACAAAAGTTGGCTATTAGCAAGCGATTTAGCAGCATTTTCGTCTCATCGCACTGCAGGAGACGAAGACGCAACCGCTCCTGCTGATGCCGCAGATCCAACAAATTGCGACCGTACAAACTGCGCTGATGCAGTGGCTCCCGACTCCAGCGGCGCATGCTTGCCATAATGGCATCCAGGTTGCCATGCGATTGCTGCAGACGTGCAAACAGATCGCGTGACTTCTCAAAGATGCTCTCAATCAGTGGCTCATCTGGTTGGGTAAATGCATTTATTTATGGGTATAATAAAGTTGTGCAAAAGTATGCAACAGACCGAATTAGGCAACCCTATAAACTATATTTATAATTAGTGAATATTATTATTATATTTGTACTATATGTTATTATATAATACTTAGTCATATAAATCGATTGTTCAGATATAGTCACCCATTTGATATATATTATATAAGAATTGAAAAATCCTCATTAAGAACGCATAAGAAATGCTAATAACCAAAACCGACTACTATCAGCAGTCCCATTATGTATTTAACAGCTGCCTTCAGAGTATCTGCAAGTCGAGTTTGTCTGGTTTACTTACCGTAATTGCGCCAGTTCAACTGCTCACATGCAATCGCCACTTGGGCATCAATTGTGGCCAGCTCTGCTTCAATTAACTGGAGTTCAGCCTCCGCACACTGCCCGACTCGAATGCCGTTGTAGAACTCGTCAATTTTAATGAGTCGAATGCGACGTTGCCAGTAGGCATCCCTCTCCTCGTAGAGTGTGAGCAGCGCCTCGGGCATGGGAAATAGCTTAGATGAGAAACTGCCAGACGCCTGCAATGCGAGCAAATATTTGGTTTCCTTGAGCAGTGTGAATAACGCATTGGCGAAATTTGGTTGCAGTTGTTGACCGGCTGCCAATTGAATCAGCACTGGTTCGGTCAGACCCCGTGCTACCATCCTGTCTATATCCTGTAGCCAGCCTTGCCAGATCTTGAGCTGTAGATTGCACATCTTGGTGGTGAGAATATTGCGACGCGACACCAATGCATCCCAATCAAAGGGCAACGTTACAAGCTGTGATTTTAGTGTTAACCTATTAAACACAAAAAAAAACAAACAAATTAAAAGCTTATTTTTTTAAAAATGTTTTCTTAAATTTTTTTAATTTTTCTTTTGTTAATTTAATTATATTCAATATATATAAATAAATAAGAAGGCATATTTTGAATGTTGATTTAACCCATTTATGAAGTTTCCCCCTAGCAGCTAACAAATATGTCATTTTCAAATTATTATTATATAATTTGTTCCAGCAAGTGCGTGTTGCTTTCTCAACTTACAATGTTTGGATGAGGTCGGTAAGATCCTTTGCACCGAGTTCATCGCAGCGATGAAGATGCTGCTCCAACCACATGATAGCACCTGCGATGGGGGGAAAGTTGTCAGCAGGTGGTATCGCTTCAAGACCGTGGCACTGATAGAGCAGCAGCACGTCTGCCACACTCTGCTCCAGTTGCTGCAGCTCCGCATTATACGTGTTGAGCATGTGTGGCACCAGACGCTCAAGTTGCGCTTGCACCTCGCGACGCTGCAGCAGGCAGCCAAACATTAGCGTTAACTTGAGTAGATGCCGCCAACTGTGACACTGCTCAAAAGCTTGCAACAGCACTGTGGCAAGCTTCTGCTCCAACAATTGCATGCGGCCAAAGAAAATGCTTTGCTCTCGCTTGAAACTCTTCCATTTGTGGGCCACCGGTGCGGCGAGATCAATATCCACATTCGTCCATTGCTCAAAGAGTCGTTTGAATTCGTTAAAAATCTGCGCAACCCATTGGAAATGGAAAAGAATAGGAATTTTGGGAATTGATATACTAAACAAAATTGAAAAGATTATAGTTTAAAAGATAATCAACGAAAGCTCTTTGATATAGTTATCTGATTTTAATAACCTATTGCCAAAATTAATTATCGTTAGTATTGTTAATTGGTAAAATTGGTCACGATATTTTCAAATGCATATTGTTGACAGCCAGGCTTCTAAGAAAGAGAAGGACGCCTGGCATATGGTCGATATTACCTCTCTAATGCGTTCCGTGAGCAGTTTACCTCGAAGACCGCCAATTTCGAGATTCTCAAGTTGCTGAAACTGAACTGCCGCCTCGAAAACGTGTCGTAGCTCGGTTAGCTGCAGAAGGAAGCCGTCTAGTGTTTGGCCAAACACTTGCTCGCTGGAGAAGCGCCACAGCTGCTGCTGGTCATCTGGAGTGGGGGGTGGAGTTGAAGCTGCAGCTGCAGCTGCAGCAGATGTTGTGGCAACAGGCGACAAAGCGGGCAGCACCACTTGACTGCTGGCATAGCGTTCCTGGTAATCGAGCACGCGCTGTCTGATGAAAAGCGCAAGTGAATCGATTAATTTGATTTGCCTTCAAGTTCAGTTACCTGAAAAATTCCAAGACTTCGCCAGTCTTTCTTATGCGCTGCAGGCCCTCATCGGCGTCGCCTTGAAAGAGCATCGGGAACTCCAGGTCCTCGGCGGCACGATGCACCAGCATGTTGCATATGCAGCGCAGCAGTACGCTCATCCTTTGTGTGCTGCGATAGAAGCGAGCATTGCTCCAGAGCAAGTGCAAAATATGCACCAACGGCGCAATCAGCTCCTGGGCATTGCTGAACTGCACCGAATTGAATGCGGTCGTTTGACGCTGCAAGGGTTGCAGCCACAGGGACACATCCTGTGCCTCCAGCCATGCGGTGACCAGTTGACGAAACGCCTTCGCATACGGCTCATAGTAGACGGACTGAATGCGCTCCAGGATGTGTGCCAGTGTCTTATGCACGGACTCGCGCAGCTGCTCGTAAATGTTCTGCAAATTGAGCTTGCGATTCGTCCAGAACAGAATCTCCTGGGCGGGCAGCGTGACCACATTGAGATGCTTGGACGATGCTGTGCTGCAAGTGGTTAGGCCAATGGACTCGGACCGCTCCATCACAATATCATGCATTTGTGTTGTCCAATTGATGAACATCTCCTCGAGCAGATTACGAAACTTTGGATCCAAGGCAGGTCTCAGATTGCTATTGCCATGCAAAAATAAGAACAATTTTCCAGTTATTGTAATTACTACTGAAAGAATACAAAAAACAAAAACTGCAATAAAACAAATTGGAATTATCTGGTCTACAGAGGTCGACTGGAAGATATTCTGAACCAAGATGTTAAATAAATCAATTATTTTGAACACAGGTTCACAATTTCGATTCTTAATCAACGTATAATATTATTTCTTGTTTATTAACTGGTTCAATATGAAAATCTATGCATCATATCCAATCTTAACCTAATAATTGTTTTAATTGGTATCTGCCATCGAGTTGTATCGATATTCACGAAACAGTTATCGAACTTATCGATGAAATGAAATTTGAAGTCTTTATCTCATACAGTCCCTGGACTTTATTTTGAATATGTTATTCTTTGCCTTCCTGCCTATTACAAACTAATGGACAACTTCAATATAGCCATGTTCACTGTTTTAATGGGTTCAGTGTATAATAAATAATTATTGACCTAATTTTCAATCATTCGATTTGGCCAAGCAGCTCTGTCCCTTTCTCATTCTTTCTCTCTCTTTCTATTTGCTTGATCCGTTTTGCTATTTCTGTTTTTGCATGGCTCTCATAAATATTGCATTTAAAATTGACCCAAATTTATCCCACTTAATAATTGATTTCTATGATGGTATTTGCTAGCTTATGCTATTTAATATACCCTCTACGCATTCGATAATAGATAAAAAGGATGTATATGTATTTAGCTATCTATTCTTCCTTAAATATCCATTAAATAATTTTGGAATACAATATTATTTGGTTATGCTTATTATTTCCTGATAATCACTTTCGTTCTTCAATAAATTATTATTGGTGAATTCTGTCATCGTTTCTTTAAATCCATAAATATCGTTAGTAAACTTGCCAAAAATTTATTTTTTTTTAACATGATTTTTGTTTGTATTTGAAATATTTCTATGCTATTTACAGGGTATCTTCTAGTTGAACACTGCTGATTCGGGCATCTTTAGTTTATTTATGCTACAGTTTGTGGCACATTCAAATTGCTCCTTTACAATTTGAGACTAATGACTAAAGACATGGCTTGCAATACGGAATTTACTTTTGCAGCCAGTCGAATTTTCGTATTCTAATTACAGCTTATTTCAAAAGCAGCTTTTTAGGATTGGATTGCAACAAGTTATTGACGATAAACATTATTAATTTACGTAAAATCATAAGATAAAGTTGCGTGCTTCCAAGTTCGATTTATGTGAGCCTTTCCTTTCGTAAATTATACATCAATCATATATATATATATATATATACGAGTATATATTTATATAAAGAAAATCGACGCCGTCAGCGATGACGCAGCTAAAGGACACCAGCCCTTGAGACAATGGGCAGTGAGAGTGTCCCAAAAGTTGCGTTCAGCTACTTATTCTACTTACCCCCGGTCGACGTGTGCCGACATTTCCTCGACGATTGTTGGCGAAACTAATAACGATAAAATTGTGCGATTGTTGGTTTTGCCCTTAATCTGTGGAGGATAACAATAAAGTATAAATAGCGTTTATAGACACACGAAAACTTTGTGCCCAATTAAGACAATGGCCTCGGCTCGCTGCACTCAATTAGATTAATATGCTTTGATAGCACATCCAGCCATCCACCCACCTCGGTCAGTGTGTTTCTCACATCCTTAACTCGCGCCTCCAAATCCTTGCGCACCGGAGTTGGCCACTGGCCTTGGGCCTGCTCCAGCAGCGGTTGCAGCACCTCATCGAATAGCAGCGACATTGTCTCGATTTTGCTGTGCACCGGGAAATCGCCATAGAGCACCGAGCTCTGGAAATTGTCAGCTGACAGCGGCACACCCACATCATGGTGGCGTATAAAGTAGGCGCACTTGCCACGCGGCACTCCGTCCAATGTGGTGAAGCTGGACGAAGCTGGCGGCAAGGGCACGAGCAGTGCACCCGTTGTTGTTGCCGCTGCTACCACAGCTGCCGTGGCAATGGAGGTGTCAATGGTTGCAGATCGCGACCCGCTGCTGCTGCTCTGCAGCGTATAATTGGAATAGAGATCGCTCACACAACTCCGGGGCACCAATTCGCCGCCGGGACTGAGTGTCATGACCAAAACTCGTGTGCGTCCATTCACCCACTCCATAACAATGCGCTGCAAGTTTTGTTTAGTGTTTGTAGAAAATCAAATTCAAAACTTTATGTTAAGGATTGACAAAAATGATTTGATTTCTTGGAACGAAATAATAAATGATTTAAAGAACGAACCATTCTGAAATATCATATTTAATTGCTTTAAAAGCTTTTTTAATTTAGATGCTGAATTTAAGATTCTTTAACATAATAAAATTTTGAAAATTCCAAATAGATACGAGCAAAATCTTTGTTTTTGGCGAATTTGTTATTAATTAATTTAGTCCATGTATGCCACCAAAACTAATACATAAAGATGAACTTGTTAATAGCTTTTTAAATTTACTTTTGCTTACCACTTAAACATGCTGCATTCTGCTTAATACAGAATCAGTCCAATAATCGATTTTTGTTTTGGTAAAGAAAACTCACCCGGAACTCATCGTGCGCCATCATTTTGGACCATTTATCCGGTTTGAGGCGCATTGTGGTTGTGGTATATGCTGCCACGCGTTCCAAACGCGCATCGCTGTAGTCTCTGTGAGCGCTCGGCTGGTTGCTGATGGGTGTGAGTTCATCATCGCTGCTGGCGAGTGGCGCTAAATCGGCCATTTTTAAATTAGGAACACAAAACACGAGCCAAAAATGCGACCACAAAGCAAAAGAATCAATTGATGGGGCACAGTAGAAATCAACACGCGCTTCACACGGCGTTTGCCGTTGAAATGATTCGGACCCGCGCAGCCATTTGTATGACCCCTAATGCCAGGCCAGGCCACTTGCCACTTGCCAGCTGCAGGTCGCATCGGGGGCACACACACACTGCCACGCCCAATCCCGCATATCGATCAAACTTCAAATTCGCATCAAGAAAAATACTTTAAAGTGTGTGTTTGGGTTTTAATGTGCAAACCAACCCCCACCCCAACTACGTCAAATTCTAATCCGATGGGTAAAGTTTAATGCCAGCGCGTCAGGCAAAATAAGCCACATGCCCAGCCCCCCTCACATTAATTGCTGAGCTGCATTCGCGCACTGATGGAAAAAGTAATTTCCGACTGCCAGAAGGTGTTTTCGTTAGCTTGTGCCGCTCATAACTCAACATCAACATCAGAAATCAGAACATCGCAGCCATTGACAAGGTGAGCAGCCGGCAGAATGGATACGTGCAACGCCACGACCTTATGGCGCCACAGCGCTACGGCTGCATGCAAAATGATGAGCTGGTAATGAAAGTGGCTTCAGCTAATGCTGCTGCTTCGTATGCGTAATATGTGCTGTTTAAGCTAGAAAGCCACAATAAATGTGCTTCAAATGCTTCAAATGCACCAAATGACCAGTCTATAAAGCTGCTCAAAAACACGCACATACACACACGCACATACACATTCGCACACATTTGGCACATTAAGTGCTGCTTTATTGCTGTTGTCAGCGGCAACAACAAGAACAACAACAATGGGCAACACAAGGCGAGTGCATTTTGTGTTTCGCATACACAAAGTCGAGTTAACGCCAGCTGGTTTTGCACCCACCGGTGCACCACAGTGCTGCTGACATCGCCCCCTAGCCCCAACTAAGCCTCCCATTCCCCCTCTCCCTTCACATCCCTGCCCTGCCCTGTCCGTCTTCGCCTGGCGCTGAGTCTTCCGCTTGGCCACGCTCAAAAGCCAAGCGTACAGAATGAGTGACTGAGTGACTGACTGACATGTGTCAAGTAACAGCAGCAGTAACATCAGCATCAGCAGCAGCAGCAACAGCAGCTGCAACAGCAGCAGCAGCAGCAACAGCAGCAGAAACAGCAACAGCAGCAGCAGAAATGAGTGCTGCCAGCATGGTTAAAATGCTACGCAATTACCGCAAGTACCCCGAGAAAATGCAAGTTGCTCCACTTAATAGTGGATAGTGCTCAGCTATAAGATGCCCTGCAGTCCTCTTACAAACTCTGTTGTACATGTTAACTGTCGGCCAGAGTAGCCAACCATGATAAGTATAAAAACAAAAAAACAAGAGAACAGAAAACATTTTATTTCCTACGAGTCTAAAATAGTTTCAGGCAGAAAAGCTACGTTTGGACAGCATTGCCTCTAGAAGAACTCGCACTACTCCTCCTATTTCCCCAGCTTAAGATTATCCAGTAAGTTTATTTTATATATTATATATCAAATGATTGCTATTATTTTATAAAGACGTTTTTGATTTTTAATTTTGTTTCGAAAGTCCTATATTTCTTTTGAGATTCATTAGTCGTTAAAAAACCTAACATATCTTTATCGCGCATTATTTTATTTATTTTCTATTGTAATTGAACAATTGCATTAAAAAGTTTCTCGTGTTCTCATCGCATTGACACATTTATGTTGTTGATTTAAATGAATATGCCATTTAATATACTCATCTGAGAGTTCGCATATTTTTTTTGGCCACAGGGTATGATGAGTATATGATGATGCTCATGACGGCGGCCCGGTTTGGTTTCCATGCATATGTACCTATATGTACATAGCTACGATGCTCAAACTCCACTTTTAAATATCAGTGTCACATCAAGCGCATGGCAACCCGCTGGTTGGCCGAATCCGCTCTTTTACTGCGTGGCACCCTCGGGATAAATGCATTGCCCTCCTTTTTAGTGGCAGACACAACTATTGCGGTTCCTGTGGCTTAAATGGTTGCTAGCATACTAGATTGTATGTGTGTTTGTGCGTTTAACTAGGACAGGGCACAGAAAGTTTGTGCTAATGAATTTGCTCAAGTGTTTGCTTCGGTGGCTTTAAAGTAAGTTACCCGTTGACTAGCTCTTGTTTGGTTGTAGGTAAATGAAATTTATTTCTGTTTATTGTTCATCAATATTAAATATATTTATTTACACATTTGCACAGTTTGTGCGGGGCAGCCTTTCATTCGTCAGAGTACAGACGACAAAGGGCCAAACCACTATCCATTTGTCCTCTTCAGATTAAATGTCCAAGCTAAAGTGGCATCCCAATAACTCAGAACTATGTACATAAATAGTACGGGAGGTCAGAATCAAAACTTAAAAGAAAAGCAAGAGGCAAACAAGGAATGAAAGGCACAAGCTTCAAGAAAAATAAACGCCAAATTGATTTAAAAAGCACTTTCTTGATGGCCCAAACTCACTTCAAATTAAGTAAATCGCACAAAAAGTGTAAGTCGGACAGCGGCCCGCATTGAGCCATGAAAAATGAAACTGAAAAATGCTTTTACCACATTTTCTTTCAGCGATGCCGTCGCATAGGAAATACATTTTTTTTCTACTTAATATCCTGTAAACTTAAAGTAAATGCAAAAAGTTGAACTGATTACAATATCCATTTATAAATAATACAATTCTGACGTCAGAAAATATATACAATAATGAGGTATCAATCATCAATTTCAACTTAATGAATTTAAATTACAAAATATTTGGATGCTTGTTCGTTTTTCGCATTTATGATTTCCAGAAGCTTTCAAACTTTAAAATCAGTTTTTCGTAAGTTTTATTACAGTCTAATAGACTCTTTGAATATGTATATAAATATCGATCGAGATTAAGAAATCGAGTACAAGTGGGTATTCCTACAAATAAATCTTAATGACTTATAATTTCACACAGGGCATCCGTAAGTCAAGGACTGAAGACTAGATTTTACTTACTGCTGCCTTTTTTTAAATGTGTAGCAAGCCAATTCACGCCACAACGCGAACCCCATTGGATGGACCCCATAGACCCCGACGACCCCCTAACCTCGTGATCTACAGAATCCGTGAATGCGTCGCCTCAATGCCTGCCTGGCTTGGTTGTAGCTGCTGATGAGTTTCATTATGTGCGAACAAATCATCACATGCCAACGACAGAGCCAGCTGAACGAACCGACTGCCAGCCAGACTGCACGGCGTCGCGCTCGTTTAAAAGCCATTTCGTGCATTTGTTAAGGATGCTCGACGCTCTCTGCATGTGTATGTGTCTGCGTGTGTGTATGTGTATGTGTGTGTGTGAGTGTGTGCAAGGAGAAAGTCAACACTATGTCATTCGAACAAAAGCCATTTGGGCAAGATTATGAGAGCGCAGGGAGCATCTATTTAAAGCGACCACAGTGCGTATTAGTAATGTGACAGGCCATTCAATAGGAGGAACTAAAATCAACCTAAGGCTTTGCGCACGTAAAATACCCTAAGACGCACTCATTTATAAAAATATGTTATGCCAATTTTCGTAGCAGCTTTAACTTCATGTCTGATTCTTATAAACTAATTTTAAATAAATATAATAATAATATCAGTGAAAACATAAATGTTTTGCAAATTATGAAAAATATTCTAGAATTATCCGATATATCGATATAAGCTTCATATTTCACAGCCTCTTGCAAGCAACGGATGTCCTCAAGGCAAGGGTATAAAAGGACAAAGCATTGGCAACGTCAGCAAATCGATCAGTGAACAGTTTTCTATTTAAACGCCTAGCAAAAAAGAAAATAGGAAAGCGTTGCCATTGCCAGTGTAAACAAGATTGGCAACTGGCCCGGCTGGTCCAGCTTCTGTCAAATGCTGAAACAAAGCCAGTTAGCTGTTCCAGTGGCAGCAGCAGCAGCAATAACAACAAATATCATTCTTGGCGGTTGTGTGCTGTGTGCAGCCTAACGACAACATTCAATAAACAATTCACAATTGATTGACAAACGGACAGGCGGACTTGTCATTTAGATTCAGTGCCGACGATTGACCAGAAGCAGACATTGTTGGCTAGGTCCTCATGACGATGACGACGACGACGACGACAAGTCAGCGGAAGGATGTTAGTTCGAGTGGATGAGGAAATTGAAAGGGAATGCTGACAACAAACTCGACAAGAATGCAGCTACAAAAAAAAGGAGTAGACAAATAGTCAGAAATGCCAAAAAAAAAAAGTCAAAGCACTTGGCACAAATGAAAACAATAAAAGCAAATTTCTGAACGGACATCCGCTAGAGATTAGACAACGCCCTACGGACTGTGGACAGGTCGGTTTCCACTGCCATTTGTATATAGTATGGCTTGTGTTCAGTGTGTTGACGGTAAGAGCTTTAATGTTTTTATCTGTTCACGGTGGCTTGCTTTAACTCTCCCTCTAAAAGCTAGCTGTCTGTGGTTTACGGAACGCTTGAAATTCGAATGTGGTTTGTTAAACAAAACTTTGGGACAATTGACAATTTTATAATGTTGACTAGCTATTTGCCAGTGGACGAGTATTCAAGCTTTGTTTAAAACAAGAAGCAAGCAGTGAAATTTGTTCAAATCGTTTGTGCAACAACTTCAAATAAATGCAATAATTTGAAAGATGCAAGCCAAACAACAAAGAACTGTTGTCTATTGGGAGTTCCACAGCAGGACTGGTTATCCGTCGCAAACTTACGTTGAACTGAAAAATCACGGCGCTCACGAACCGCAAATAATCGCTTTGTTGTTGTGGATGCCATGTTGAACTCGGATAGTTGCCACCTGGATCATTGCTGCAAAACAAGGGGCAAACCCTTAATTAAAACGCCTTCTCATTAATTGCGCACGTGATGTTAGCTGCTCGTTAACTTGGCCCACGTTTTTCGGAGGCATAGTTTGGCATTTGGCAGTAGCTGCTGGGCAAAGTTTTTGGCGGCCAATAAAGAAAAAAAGTGAAAAACAAAATCCAAGTTGGAATGGGGGTCAGCGCAACATTATGTAAGGCAAATCCTTTTGGCAATTAGATACTTGCAACCAATAAGAGCATAGTCGCACAAGCGAAGATGGCAACGACGATGGCGACACCCACAAATAAATGCGCTAGTAAGTATCATAGTATCGTCGTGGTCGACGTCGCATTTCGTAGTGCAAATATCCCATTACTCGGATGAAACTTTTAATTAAAAAGTTGCCAATGATAAACGGAAGGGGCAAGTGGGGTGGAGGAGGGCTGTGGCGAGCAGAAACTTCTGTATGCCTTCAGAAATGCTCTTTAGTCGCAGTCGCCAACGGAGCGAGCTGTCTCAGTCTGGCACGCACGTAATTGAGACAAACTTCGAGACAGTAAAACATTCGTGCCATGCCTTGGGAGGCGGAGAGGCTACTGCTAGATGCCAATGAGAAAATTACGACATTTAAACCCGGAGGTTAAATGCACGTGAAATATTAAGTTTAGTTGCATGAGGGCACACTAAATCTTCGGCTTGTGAGCCACTGTTCCACTGCCCCACTCTCGCAATATCTGAGTGAGCTGCTAATTATGGCCTGACTGTGCCCAGATGGAGTCTCCAACTTGCTCACCACTGCATCAGCTTTCTGGCACGCAAAGCTCCACTTAAAATAGTTGTTGTTGTTGGGCAACAACGGGGTCGCTCCATGCACAACATCTTCAGCGTCATAAATTTGCGTGCGAGGAGACGTGCCTCCCTCTTAGAAGTCGGACCCTAAAACTAGACGTGCTAAGGCCAGAGCCGGAGGGATTTCCACTCAACGTATTTTATAGATCTCGAAACTAACAGTAAAGATATTTTTCGGCTTATGCACTGCTCTGCACATTGGTCAAAATCAGCTGTATCAGGCATTGTCGCAGAGAAATGCAACGATTGAAAATGCAGTCGAGCGTGCCTATTCCGAAAATTGCACTACGCTAAAGGATTTGGTTTGCCCTGGGGCAGTCGAGTATTGTGGGCGTGGCTGCTGCTAATTATCCTGCCAGTGTCAATGGAAACGGTAACTGTTACGATTTTGCAAAATAATCAGAAAATGCTCTCGAACATTTTACGTAATGTGAAAACGCACAAAATTTCACGGGAAATATGCAGTGCACATCGCATGGCTGCTGGCGGGCGTTCGAGAGGGGTTTTTTTTGGGGTGCAGGAGGCATGTGATCCTAGTCGCCCTTTCTGACTCTGGCCGGGTGACTCGACCGAGACAATTGGAACGTAGAGGACAGCGGAAACGCTGTGGTTGTCATGTTGCTGCCTTGTTGCGTTATCTAATTACAAAGGAATTGTGCGGCAATGTCGCACAGTGTTCGGTCTGCCAAAATTGTTTTGGGTCGATTCAATAGTATAGCAAAATAATATTTAATCCAAAGGCTAACTATAATTCGAACCTACAAATACCCTACAATTAGAGTGAATCGGGGTAAGAAATCAATTCTCAATATTATTTTGAGGTAAAATTCTGGTATTGAATAAAAATAATCTTTTGTATATTTAATTATTATTTCCTCAGCAATATTTAGACAAAGTATGTTTGGCTTTACTTGCTGTTTAGAAATATGTCAAAATATTAATATATAATTTTTGTAAATTTTTTATAGACATTAATAACCCAATTTCGAATGTATTTCGGATCCATCAACAACTGTGTGTCAATTCAAAAGTTAACCGAAACCATTTTGTACTCTTCTGTATAATTGAAAAGCCAAGTAAGTGCTTGTTACTTTTAGTTGGTGTTGTTGAGGACTGACTAACAAATGTGAAATATGGGTAACTCTTCCTGTTGCGCACATACCATTGAAAAACTCTGCGGGCATCCGATTTGTGTGAGTGTGTGTTGGTATAGACTTATGGGTTTCCGTCTCTGTTCGGATCATGGCCCGTAGATAGTTACACATAACCAGTCCCATATGCGCTGAATACACTCGAGTCTAATAAGTTTTAGCCAAATGTCCACAAAAGCGAGCACCCGCGCATGAACACAAAAACACACACAATCACACAGATACATATGCATATAGTCGGTGGTGGGATAAACAAATGAAGGGACGCCCATTGGGGGTCACAGCTGCGTGTGCGCCATATTTGAGGATGCATGGCGAAAAATTGTCAAACTGCCGGACGCGGCCCGAAAGGCAGTTGGTTTAGAAATATGCTTAGCTGCCTTCCGGCTGCCCCATTGGACGTGCCCCATCCGCCCTGCTGGACACTTGCCGACGCCCCAAATTTAAATTGACAAAATATTTGGTTGTGCCATACACATGCCTGGTCGTTAACTGAAAAATTTAAGTCGATTGTTTGTAGAACGCAAAAAGCTCAAAACAAAAAATCATGGCTTAAACGGCGAACGTGAGCGACCTAACACTAATTGCGCGTTTGCCAACACTTGAATTACAAAAGGATATTTGCGACCATTAATAAAAAACCGAATATTGGAGCTCAGCAATTATTGCAAAATATCAACACACAATATCGAAGCGATTGTAGAGTGGTGTTCGAATAGGAGTTACTTTGCAGCCAGTCTTAACGCAGAAACGTTTTGCATGGGATAAAGCCAAATTGGCAATACCAAGAAAAAATATTTAAGTGTGTGTTTTTTTTTTTGTGATGCTGTTTATTTTTTATTGACTAAGAAATACAAATTATATTTCATCGCCTTCTAAAGTAACTCTTATATTCCAAAGTTCTTGTCAAATATACGCCAAATATACGACAAAATATACATTTGTACAGATGCTATAGCTTAAATATTTTGAATAGTTCAGCCTTACTCAGCATGACGTATACCACTCTAAAATTACAGGGTGTAAAATTGAGATGGGCGTTGTTTCCTCGCTGGTTGGCTCGCTAAATTGCTGCAACAATGCAAAAGCGCACCACGTTTAACAGATTAAAGGCCGGACAGGCAGCCAAATATTTTTATACCTTAAAGCTATTAAAAGGCGGCTAAGCCAAAATTCATGGCAATGTTCTTTAAATTTGACTTGCGGGCAGTAAAATAAACGTCAGATTAGAAACAAAGTGAAATTAAATTCACAAGGAAAAAATTTGGTAAACAAGGAATTTAATTGTGGTTAGTTATTTAAATGATGTGAAATCAATGGATCTATTAAACACCAATTGGAATGCGACGCTTTGGCAGATTGCGTTTGAGCAGGCGCCAGTTGATGCTGGTAGGCGAAGGCTTCTTCAGCTGCTTGGACTTGTTGGCCAGCCTGGTGCGGATGTTGCGCATGGCTTGATACTGGCTGGCGCTGCGAACGACGCTGCTGAGCTGCTTTTTGAGTCTGGGTGATTTGGATGGCTTAAGCTTGAATTTACTCATTAGAATCTTTTTGCCATGACTGATGCCTTTCTTGGTGCCAGTGTGGGGCTTCTTCTTAGACTTGGATAGACTCTTGCCCGACTTGGAAGATTTAATTGTTTTAATCGATTTCTTTGACTTCAGCGATTTGATGGGTCTGAGAGTTTTGGATACTGACTTCTGCGAGGTAAGCATAGCACCGCCCTCAGAGCGCTTGGATTTGATATTTTTGAGTTCCGGCTTCTTTACTGCGTATTTCGGAGCTACTGGCACTTGTGAGGAGAAAACTCGTGCAGCATGCACAATCGAATCGAAGTTGCCAAAAACTTGCATTATGTTCTTGTTAACGTACTGCAAATACTGGAGCGAAGATTTGCACACCTCGCACTTGTGTTCCTTTTCGCAATTGTTGCGTATCAAACTTTCCAAGTATAAAAAGTTCTTGGCCATATTCTCACAATGCGGACACTTGTTCATGTCGCTGCGATCGTAGATATTTTCCTTTATATTTGCGGCGTGTTCGCTTAAGGCAGATCTTTTCTCCACATTGATTTTTGAATTGTGTGGCACCAAGTAGGAATTATCAGGTTTTCTTTTACCAAACATTTTTCGTAAAACTAAAATTTTGTTACCCTTATAGGCATGGAATGTAAATGTAATATTTGTGTTTTTTTTATATCGGGAATCGTAAGCTTATATTTATATATTTTCACAGCCTACCTGTGTCAAATTTTTTCCTATGAGGCGGTTTTGTGTATTGTGTTATTTTAAAAAAAATTTATCAATTTATTACCATATTTTTCTTATACACTAAAACAAATTATAGTATTATTTAAAAAGGCATTTACAATAAATAGTATTAATTAAAATTGGCGACAGAACTGATGAAAAGAAAATTTTGTTTTGACAAGATCCTTTGATGTTAATAAGCTGTAAAGCAAAAGAAAAAAATCAGTATTTAAAGAGCTGACCCCAATTTAATTTCAAGGCATGTCGACCAAATTCACATACAAACAATTTAGAGCCCTCGATGCAGGTCGGTTGGCCCGGGCTCTGGCTTTGGGTCTGGCTTTGGTTGTGGCTCGTTTAATTTATATTTCCTTGGGCACAATTAGCGATAATCAGCTTGCAGTGGCAGGCTCTGTTGTTGTTGTTCGTTTTTCGACATTTTCATTCTGATTTTCATTCCCAGTATCATTTCGAATTGTGTATTTGGGTCAGCTCGTTGCGATGTGCGCAGTAATTTATTTCAATTTAAGATGTAATCGCGCTATTTTAGTTGGTTAGTATTTTGTTTTCTTATTTTTTTTTTTTGGTATCGCGTTTCTTCGGCAAACACATTTTTAACTGACTAGTCCGTCCTCGATTAGATTGCGTTGGCTTAAATGTTGCCCTTGGTCAGTAATTGCTAAAATTATGTCAATTTGGGTCACATATTTTTGTGGTTGACCAAATTTGGTAATTAAGACCATTGCACAAATAGCTTTATTAAATGGCCATCAACATATTTTTGCGACCTCGTGCGCCGAGGATAAATAAATCTGTGGAATGTAGTCGATGAAGTCGATTTAAGTCTGTAGCGTAGAACGACTTGTTCATAATGACAATTCGATTGTTGATGCTGATCCTGAATATGTATACCTTATTGATAGAGGTGCTTCTAATCCCATGTTACATACTTTTGCACAACTTTATTAAACTCTTTTTCCTCTTTTTAATGGCTTCAGGATAAATTGAATAATTTACAACAGTCTGGCAATCACTTTACAATAATTAATTATATTTGTTCAGTAAAATTAGTTTTATAGATTGCACACATTTAATGTGGTTAGTGTGTTGGACACAATTATATGTTGCACAACAACGGTTGCCACTGAAACAAATATTTATTGGCAAATTGAATAAAATTGTAATTTTGAATATGTTCTATATATGTTTGTTTGAGTTGAGTAAATCAAAATTAATTATTATATTTATTTAGTATCTTCTACGTTTTGCATTAGTTGCAATATTTAGAATGTTAAGAAGCACAGATCAGATTGTTAGTTGCCATGACAGAAACTAAATATTTAGCTTCATTTCAAAAGGATGATTCATATAATCAAGTTTTAATTGCAATGCCGAGGAAAAGTTATTGAAAAGATAACCAAAAGTCAAACTTTTTGGCAAATTTGAGTGTCGCCAAAATCCCATAAACTTTTCTACGAAATGCAAGACTGCTCCCAGCCAAGCAGCTATTTTGATTTTAATGTCGTTAGCTGTTTGAAGTGAGGAACTTTATTAAAATTTAAAAATGACATTTTTTTTTGCCAAAAATATAACAACAGTTATCTGAAGTTAGTGGCAAACAAGTGTTGCCACTTGTGTGCATTCACATATTATTTAGTTTTCAAATCTACTATATGTGCAGTAGATCAATATAATAACGAGCAACTCAAACCGCCAAACCATCCAAGCTCGACTCCTTGCAGGACACACACACGGACTTACAAATTCGATTGGAAAATATCTTAGAAAAGTCAAGCACAAGTGCCAAGTGACGATAAACAGAGGAGCACTCGAGCACCCATACACACACACATAACTCGTACTCGACCATAAACTTGATTGTCCATAAATGTATGGGGCGTATACGTAATGCATTAAAGCAATGCAGCGCTCTGTGCCCTGTGCAGCTCTCTGATGTGCTTTGGGCGTGCCGGGGCCATAAAGTGCCAGCGTAATGAATTTATTAAAAGTTCATTTTGTTAACATGAACAACGAGGAGACGTGTGGAAAGGGATTGGCTGATGTCTTGGCTCTGGGCTTGGCTTACTTTCATGTTGGCCAAGTTTATCCAAATAGACTTCAATCATTCGTGCTTTGCATGCATGCGACAACTGAGTGTTAATGGATTTGTGCCAAGTTCTCGTCGTTTTAGCCACAACGCTCACTGATTTATTTGTGGTCAGAAATTGGAGCGTCACAAACATTGCTGTTGCTATTTCTGTGTTTGGTGCGTTAGACTTTGGGTCAAAATGCCGCCCCGTTGGCACAGTTATGCCACACCGCTTTTTTTCACAACATTTGACCCACAAAGGTCGGACCCTTTTGCTCTAACGACTTCCGGTGACTTTGCCGACGTCGACGTCAGCAGCGGCAACAGCTGCACACACCAAACTCTCCTCTACAAATAAAGATGTGAGAGTAAACACCTTCTTACAGCCTTAAATTTTGCATGTTGTTGTTGTCGCAGTTGAAGTTGACGTTGACGTTGGCGGCAACGTCGACGTCAGCGGCGCCTTGCCTTAGTATATATGGATTTGTTTGCTTTCGTGCCTTACGTGTTTATGGTCTGCAAAATGGACGAAAGTGAAACTTGGCTTTTGCCGCTGGCTCTCATTTCATTTCACTTTCGAGTGGGCGGCACGGAGTTAAACTTTGCTCGGCATTTCAATATCAAAAGCACCAACAACAGCCAAAGAGGCATGAATAATTTCTTTGCTCGAGCCTATGTAAATTTGCTCGGAAGTGTTTAGCTTTATGTGTGTGTGTGTGTTTGTGTTTGTGTCTTTTGTTCCAGTTTTAGACGCGTTCGTTTAGGCTCAAAGCGGAAAGCAGGTCAACTTCATTTCATTTTCGCTGACCGAGCGAACCACAACAGCTACAGCTGCTACAACAACAACAATAAGAACAACAACAGCTGCCATTTCCTTGATATGCGATTGCCGCACAACACACAAATTGGCACAACAGCAACGAGCAACCAGCAACGAGCAACAACTCGGCCATAATTTCTTTTGCAACGATACCAAGCCCTTTGGCCACACACATGCACACACACACATAGACATTTGCATTCGCGTTTTTGGTTTATACTACTGCCTCTGATTTTTATTGTTATTATATGGGAGTTGACGTCGCTGCCAACGTCGCGAGTAGCGTAAGCTCGCCATTGGCTTCTGTGGCATAAAGTTCAAACTGCAAAAATGTTTTGCGGTCAGTTTGGATTTGAAGTTGGCAGGCAACGCGACGTGATGCCACATCGCACCTGAGCGCCGTTTAGCTCTCGGGAATTACAAATGCTAACCTAGCCAAAAATTCAGTTAGTTATTGGCCAACAGTTTTGCCCAGTTGCCTAACTTAAGCGGCGCTTCGGTTACCAGTTATCCATTGGACAGGTCGTGTCATGTGCAGTTCACTTGTACCCCTAGCTGCTGCTGCTGCTGCTAACAACAACGTACTCAATCGTCAGCAATCAGTTGCATAGAATATTTTATGAAACTGTTTCCACATCGATTGAGTGGCAAGCGTCGTGGTAACCACGAAATTTCCATCGAAAATACTTTATTTTGAGCAGTTGGTAAGTTTGAACGTTGAATTGATTTTCTTTTAAGCTTGGCTACGAATCCAAGACTTGGCTGATGACTCAGTGAACATTTTACCATTGGGATTTCCCTTCATAAAATCGAATCTAACCTTTCAATCGAATGCTAGAATACTTTGACCAATAAGAATGAATCCAACAAAAATTCAGCTATATATGTTTATGAACATAAATATGCATATTGATATACCACAAATAATATCAAATTGGTTGCGCACTTTCCTCGAATTTGGCTTGAATATATAACAACTGATAAATCAAGTGATTAACAGGTATTGTTACTGACAATCGAATTTGGCTTGTCAATATCAATAAAATAAATTAATATCAGCATTCATTTAGGTCATACACACAACACTTCATTTTTTATTCGGCAAGCTCTGTCAGCTTATCATTTCTATTCAAAAGCATTTAAATTTGTTGCTTCCGTTTCTCGAATATAGCGAAAGCTGAAATTGTTTCTATCGTGAATCTATTAAAATGGATAGAATACTATATTGAAGTTGTGCAATGGTATGTCAAATACAGAAGCAAGCATGTCCACATAAATCATATGTGTTCTTGATCAGCATCGACAACCGAGTTGATTTAAGCCATGTCAGTCTGTTCACCTGTACAAATAGGCCGATTTCACATATTATAAGAGCAAAAGATACTCAAATTTCGAATATAAGTTACACAGATCAAATTTATTACATTTTATCGATTACTGTTGTCGCGAATATTGATACGATTCGATTTTCGATACCAATAAAATACACAATTATAGAAATATAGCACATTATATATATTACCCCCCCTGGCATATTTTTCCACACTTGTTAGAATTTCATTAAGATCACTAATTAATGCCTGTGTTTGGCAAATGCAAGTGCGATTACTAAAGCATAAATTTAAATAAGCGATGCACCCAAAAATGCGTATATTTACATAAATTCTATATAATAGTATACAAATAAGTAGATGTTTAAGCATTGAACTAAGACATTTTTCCCATTTTACGATTACGCAGTCCAACATTAAGGCAAATATTTGAAAGATAATTCTTCTTTCTTGCGCTGGAAAGTATGCAACGCCCACGTAACTGACCGGCAGAAGAAAAATCTTGAAAAAGCGCTTTACGAATTTTATGCTAATAAAATTTATTGCGCACAAAACTTTTACTTGCATATACTTATACACCATATTTATTGTGGATGCTGCAATTTTTCATGAACTTTTTTTTTGATTTGTTTTCGTTGCCCCGTTCAACAATAAAAAAGCAAGCGGCAAACAATTTCAACTTTTCTCTTGTTGCAGATTCTCCATCAGCAATGAAGCAGGCATATTTTAAAGCAGAGATGTGTGTGTGTGTGTGTGTGTGTGTGTGTGTGGGGGAGGGGGGGGGGCGATTTGTGTGTGTTAATGCAATTAAACCCTTTCGGCTACCGTTTGCACATGGGCAGCATAAAATTTAAAATAATGTTATTTGCCACGCATAAATGCAGCCTTTTATTCGGATGAACATAGTTGTTGTTATCTGCGTATGTGTGCGTGTGTGAATTGTTTAAGTGTGTGTTATTTTTGCCTGACGACAAAAGCTCGCAGCACATTTCAGCTAAAAGCCTTTCAGTGCTTAACTATTTTTGATTGCGTTACGCACTATAAACCGTGTGTATGTGTGTGTAGTGCGTGTGTGTGTTATAATCCTTAAGCGCTTTGAAGAATCCAATTTGCAGGTGCAACTTAAAGTTAATGACACAAAGTCAACCAATCTCGAGGCCATTTTCTGCGGCTTACGTCAGTGAAATTCTTCCGAGAGTTTTAATCACATTAATATTAATCTGCATTGGCGACGAGCTGCTGTGCACTCAGTTGGTTGGTTGGTTGCCATTGGCGAAAGTGCTAATTAATTATGCAGTTCGTTAACGACAGGGGCGGCAATAAAAACTGAATGCGGCAATTGATAGGGGTTGAGCATTTTATGTGTGCTTTGCTCTGTACTTTAGGTCAACTGGTATAATTGTGTAATTTAAACGGTGTCAGCAATTAAGTGAAATCAACACTTGGAATGCAATTGTCTTGGGATTTGCAACATCGTAGCCCAATCTAAGTTTATTCAATGACACAAATACCTATATATCCACATATATCATATGTGTTTGTGTGTGTCGGGGATAATTAATCTTTAAGCTGCTCTGCGTTGCAATTTGGACGCTGAGGTGTTTCAATTAAGTGCCGTATGAATAGAGCTGGATAGATTTATATCGTGGAGTGGAGTAGGAAGAGACTGGTTGGCTATCAATGCGACTGCCAAATGGCTGCTTCTGTTCAACTAATGAGCTTTATAATTACTTCACTTGCTCAAATTACAATTGATGCATACATACACAGCCAATACACGTATATATGTCTAAACTGAGTGGTAAATGAGTTAACTTGTCTACGGGCGAGCTGTCATTTCGAATAACTTGGCTGAAACGTTAATTGACAAACCGCAGAACGCAAACCGCATGACATTAAGACTGGGAATTGCAACTCAACCCCAGCGAAAGCGCTGTGAAATTAACAACAGTTGTAGTTGTGGCATTCGTTGCATTTATGGGGCATATCAAAGCCACTCGATGGGCTGCAAAGTAGCTGATAGCTAGAGAGAAACAGTGGGGAGACAGGTGAACTAGCTCAACAAAGAAGAAGTGATGCGTGCACCTGTCAGGTTGCATTTTAAGTGCCGGTGCTGTTGCTGCTGCTGCTGCAGGCCTCATGCCACGCTGTCATCACCCGCTTTATGGGGCAACAACTGACAAGCTGACAGGCCAAAACGGCCATGGAGAAAATGTGGGTGGCAAACAAACAATGAAACAAACGGAACACGCACACACACAAACACACACACACATACGCACAGGACACCCACACACATAGAAATCTATTGCAATGCGGGTGGCTTGTGGCATGTAAATGGAGCAACTTGCCACAGAAGCAACAGCAACAACAACTACATCAACAAGTAAGAGCGCCTACTGCAAACAACTGCCAAGTTCACTTGCACAACTGCATAAGCCGTTGCACGCATATGTGGCATAGCCGATAAGTAAGAGCAATGCAGGTGCGGCAATGCGGCAGGCAGGCTGGGTGGCACATGCAACATGGACAACATATTACTCGCTCAGTCATCACTCGACTGGTGCCACTTTAATTAAAAGAATTTTCAAGCTGCAGGAACAGCCACTCAAATTTAACTCCCGCTGCTGATTTGGGCTCGATTCGGGTTGCAACAAGCCCCAGCTGCAGTTTATTTCTGTGGCCCTTAACCGACTGGACGACTTAGCCTCGGACTGACGATGAGTGTAGCTGTTGTGTGCTGATGTTGTTGGTGTTGCTGTCGTTGTTGTCCTCGCTGCTCTTGACATGCCACAGTGCGAAACTTTTCGGCATCTGGGGGTAGCAAAATGTTGGCGCAGCTAACACATCCTGACACAAGTTAAGGAATTTATGAGCTGTAACGGCTACAAATATGTGTGCGTGTGTGTGTTCGTGTGTGTGGTGGGCACACTCACTGGCTTTTGGCTTAATTGAAATTTAAACGCTTAGCATCAGTGTCAGCTGTTAAATCGTTTCGTTTTTTTTCTTTTGCCACGTTGGGCATGCAGCAACTCAGGAACTTGGCAGTTTTGCTATTTCAATTTACGTGAGCAATGCAAGTTGCGAAAATAAAACTAACGTATATATCAGCTATAGGTAAGCCATGATTACGCCTGCTAAAGTCAATAAAAATTACAATATTTAACCCAATTAAGGCCGCCGAACAAAGTTAACTTAATTCTCGGCAGCGTCGATGTGGGCTTTCAGGCACGCAAAACGGCTAGCTGAATGCGAACGCGAATGGGCTTGCATGTGTACACTTAGGAAAATCAATTCGACTTGAAATCTTAAAATAAAATTCAAACCTTTTATATTTCGTAGAAACGCATTCAAAAATAACAAAATCACATTAGTTCAAAGTAGCCCTTAATAGAGAAATATAATTCTTAAAAATAAGAAACAAATCACAAACAAAAAATACTTATTTGTCTACTTTTAGAAATATATTTTTTTAAAAATTAGTAACAAATAACCCAATTTCTGGATTTATCTATAATTCTTCTTTAATAAAATATTAATATAATTATAATTTGATTTTAAGAATATAAACGCCGATGTTACGAAGACTACTGCCGCTGGCTTAGAATTTTACCTTATAATAAGTTCTGGGGTGCTGGGCGAATTCGTAATTTTTAAAGTCAATTTTTTTCTGAGTGTGTGTTAGGGTTTTAGCCTGTATTTGGGCTTAGGAATCGCCACTAGGCTCAGTGGCCACCTCATCACCATGACAACTTGGGTGGCCAACACAATAACACGGAGCATGCACCAAAACGCACACCCTCCAAATACACACAGAATACACCTACAGACTGCGAGAGAGAGAGAGAGGGAAGACAGGCCAGCAGAGCACACAAATGCATGAGCGGGCAGTAGTGCGATAGATTCCGACAGTGTCTGGCCAGCTAAAAGGCTTACTGTGCAGAAAAAAAGAAAATACTACTATATACTAATAAACAAAAACGTGAAAATGTGAAAGTCATGGCGCAAAAGTGCGTAGGGTTAGTGGCAAAAATAAATTAAAAATAAATAAAAATGCTGCATCTGAAAGCTGTAAGCTGAACTGAGCTCAACTCAACAAAATGATGCACAAACGCACCGCAACAAAAATGTCAGCGCATATAAATAAAAGTAGAAGAAAAACTTACAGTCCGACGCGAAAATGTCAACAATTTGTGTATTATAAATGCAGTCAAAGGCAAAACCAAGCAACCTCTGAGGCTGGCAGTATTCTGGAATCCTTTGTGCTACCTTAAAATCAACTGTTGACATTTTGTGATATGCACAGAATGTCTTTGACAGTGACCAGCTTTGGATGCATTAAATTTTCATTAGATGCAGCAGCAGCTGCAGCAGCTGGCAGAACTGTTGCTGGCATAATTAGTCAGGTATTTTCTGCCCAGAGACTCTCAAAGACTATTTTAAAGGCGGGGTCTTAGAAGGATTTTCAACGATTCCGAAGATGAGCGGGGTACAAGCGATGTCAAACAAATCACAAACAAGCTGTCCAGACAAAACAGTTTACTTACACAATACCGCACCTGAGTGTGTGTGTGTGGGTGTGTACATTGCGTACCATATACCTCATGCCCCTTAGGGTTTTGGCACTCTCGTTGCAAAAGTGGCTTTTTGAGTGGTTTTTCAATGAAGTGTTAAGTGGGAAAAACTGCCTGGCTGCTCAGTCGCTCTCTGCCTATTGGTGTATGTGTGTGTGGTGTGTGTGTGTGTGTGTGTGTGTGTGTGTGGTTGGCCACTTCAGCTTGCCATGTGAATGTATGTTTGTGTGTGTGTGAGAATGTATTTAGTTGTCCCTGCCTATTTGTCTCTTGCCATCACCCCTCTGTAAACAGTCCTGTGGTCTGTGCACACCTTTTGCCGGAGTCCTTGCTATGTTGGTTATTAGTGTTGCTGTCGTTGCTGTTATTGTTGCTTTTGGTGTTGTTGTTGCTGTTCTTCAACTTGCTGCTGCCATTGTTTGTTGGTGGTTATAAAGCTGACAGCTGTCAGTTGGCAGTAAATTTGCTAAAATGTTTATTTGCGGATGAGTTTGCGTTTAACAGCAGCATGCCCAGTCCTGAACACACACACACCAGATGCCCACAGACACACACACACTTGAATAGCTTGGGCGCTTGCCACGCAATCACTTACATACACACAACACACGCCACACACCCACACAAAATGCATACATTTGTATGGACGGAGAGAGGCAACTCCTAAGGCACATTCAAGATTACCAACGTGGACTACGTTTAATCACTTATAAACAGCCGATGCCGCAGTAGCAACAACAACAACCACATTAGCAATATTGGAACAGCAGTGGCAGCAGCAATAGCTACAACAACAATAATAATATTGTAGAGCCAGCATTGCGTGCACGACAAATGTTTTGGTACTTATTAATAGAATAATTATAGAAACACCATAAAACTGGTTAACGATTATGACGCAGCTGACTGATATAGAGAAAGAGAGCTAGTGAAAGAGAGAGAGAGAGAGAGAGAGAGAGAGAGAGAGAGCTAAAACATGGAGGTCAAGGCACAAATTAAATTGTAATTTAGTTGGCATACAATGCGTATGCGTATTATGACGCTATGGTTTTGTTTGGTGTGTATTTTCACTGCCTACTCGCTTTGACGAAATGTGTAAGGCAGAAAAGCATTTTCATTTCCATTAATTATAAATCTTCAGAATTAGGACAACCAATAAAGGCATTTTATGTGTTTTCATGTTGTGCAGAGAAATATGAATAGTTGTTCGCAAGGCGTAAGAGAAGTTCACTTCGATTAAAATTCATACACAATCAAAATATAGATTTTGTTCTTCGTTGAACATAATATCAATCTACTTCTCAGCTATTTGAATGGTCTACGTTTGTGATTTCACATTGTGTTTAGAGTTGTTTAAGCTTAATTAATTGCTTTATAACAAGCCTTGTCGTTCTTCAATATAACTTGATCAACTCTGTTTCATTTATTGAGCCAACTCTATTCAATTTTCTTTGAATTTAATTCAATCTGAATGTCAGTTAATGAGCCACAAACTCTTTGCATTCACAATTTGAGCTGCCTGGCAGTGGCCCTTAAGCTGTTTTTTCACAACTACCCAGCAAGAAAATTTTATTGAGACTCGGGCTTTTCTTTTATTAATTTGTTAAAAGCGAAACGCTGGCAATTCGAACGATGCCAGCGATGCTCTCAAGCGTCGTAAACCTTGCCAAAATCATCGTCAAGTGGCGATGCTGCAGCCGCGGCAGCATCGATTACGCGTCGCCACGAACTTCATTGTCTGCAAATGAAATGTAAATCTGCTGCGGCCCGCACAAAAAGCAGCCGCAAAGCAGCAAACAAACCCAGACAGCAGCAGCTGCAGCGATGCCGCAGTCGCAAACGCTTCCTGCGATTTACGTGCTCTCAAAATTTAATGCGGTGCGTGGCAATCGCCATTCCCATTCCCCATTCCACTTCCCGATTCCCATTCCCCATTTCCATTCTCCATTATCCACTCTGCATTCCCAATCCCAGACGATGCTGTACCATCATCGGCAGCTATGTCTATCTGTATGCGCGTCGCACTCGTATTTATTTAATTCCATTTGGGTTCTCAATCAACAGATAGGTTTGTGCAGCTTTCACCATTTATCGCTTTAAAAATAGCAAAGCAGCTGCTTTTCATCATCATCGGTATCATTATCAACGTCATCATCATCCACATCAATATTATCATAATCATTATTATCAGCGAGCGCGGTTTTGTGTTAAGCACCTATCATTCTGAATTTTCCGCACTGTCATAATTTATACATGATTATTGGCCAAAAATAGACGAAAATTGAACTGAAATTTTCTACTCGATGTAGTCAATATTTTGGAAAACTATTTGCCACGCGATTTAACAATGAATTTCGCTTTGATATCAACCGAGTGGGGAATTTAAATCAAATGTAAGCACATTACATTTTTCATGACACACTTTTGAGCGCGTCGCCGTGGGGCAAGGATAGAGTAGGGTGTTTGATGTTGGGGTTGAGGGAATTCGCTGTCGCTGTGCTTGTCTATTTGGCAGTTGGCAAAGCGTCGTCTAATTCCCCAGTCAAGCCGAATTCACATATGTAAGCTGTGTGTATGTGTGTGTGTGTGTGTATGTGGTTGTGCCTGTGTGTGTGTGTGTGTGTATGTGCTCGCGCTTTGATAAAAACTGAAATTAATTATTGAAAAGGACGCCGCGGTTGCTGCTGTTGCTGCTTTGGGCCGCGTTGATTCGCGTCGATTCACGTTCGCCTTACCGCACGTCGCTGGCTGTTGAAAATGTGAAAGGCGTTCAAGCGAAAACAGTTGCCGCAGTAGAGCACACACACACACACACACATACATAAACACAGACATGTGTGTATACTATGCACACACATTCAAATATGGCGACAGCCACTTCCGTTTACGCTCGACAGCTCCGAATTTGTTTACTTTGTGTAAGAAGCAAAAGTGTCACCATTAACCGCAGCCAGCAACTGTGGGGAGTGCCCGCATGCGGCAAGGATTTCACGAGCAAACAAATTAGTCTTTAATTATACATAGACAGTAGAATGATGTGCTAGAAGACTGTAAGATAGAGCACGAGTTAAAAAATAAATGAAAGTAAGAAACCTATAGTGTTCTATGAAACTTACAAAAATGCACCACAAAAGCAAATACAAACAGCAGCATCAGCCATTGACCGAGTGTGACAAATAACTTCAGGATTATGCAACAGCCGCCGAAAGCGAAGGTGGTGGCACCAGCCAAACCGCAACGGTTAAAGGTCACAACGGAACAGTTGGCTGGCAAGAAACAGCTGCAATTTGAGAGTCCGTTGCCAGGACGAGCACGTGCAATGCCAGCCATGGAGAAGAGGACAACGCTGCGAAGAGCAGCTGCTGCAAGAAGGACAACAACCACAACAATGACAACAACAACAAAGATGAGGACGATAACGGCTGCGGAGACACCTCGGAATGCGAATGGGATGAACGTGACAATAAAAACTCGTCTCGCCGAGGGCTGCACCAGTCTAATGTATGCGTGTCAGCATGGCGACATTATCCACGTGCTTGCCCAAATGCGCGCCAAGGTAGGTGCAACAACTTCAGAACAAAACAAAATAAAAATAGTAAAAAACAGCAGCAGCAGCAACAACAATTCTTGGCCTCAGAATGCAAAAGTTTTGTGCTTGGCAACATGTGTTAGAAGGAACAAAAAAAATATTGTTGGCGAACAACACTGACATAAACGACTGTAATGAACCAACTTGGTTTGCTAAACAAAGGCAAAACAAAAACATGACTAGTTGACTTTTGGTCAAATGAATTGAAGAAAGCCTTGGCAAAGAGCAAAGGCAAAAGCTGAACCTGAAGCTGAATCAGAAGCAAAAGGCAATATCATGATTTTGGTTGCTGCCGCCTGGCATTGTCTCAAACAAACAAAAGAGCGCCCAAATCGGGCGAGGGCGTAACAAGATTTTAATCTTTTTGTTGTCACGATGAGCCAACGTGTTAAAGTTAAGGCCCAGAAATGGCAATAAACTCTTTCGCAATGCTGGTGGTAGGTGTTTTGGCAGCAGCATGACAAGAGTCTTTAAAATTTCCATTGCAGCCATTTGGTCGCATTGTTCTCTCAGAGCTCCGAGCCTAATTGCTTCATAAACATTTCTACAACAAGCCGAACATAACAAAGAGCCCAACTCCGGACCGACCTGCCTACCGATCTCCCCTCCACAGTCAGGGTCAAATTAAAATGCTGTAAATGGCAGGACATTTGAAATTGACAAAATAATCCCGAGGCTTAGTTATGGCTGCGCAATTTGGCAGCCGTGTTGGAAAATGTTGAATGGTGGTAAACGGTCGCTTGGTTCGTTTGTCATGCGCCTAAATATGCCAATTTCCACATTTAATTGAAATTTGAAAAGTTTTTAATTGAACGCAGATAAATTTCCAAGGCTCCCTAATGACCATCATCCTCGCCATGGTTGTCTTCGTCGTCGTCCCATAGAAATTGTCATGTTGCTAGTTTTTGCAATTATTATTGGTTGGCGTTGCCAAAATGCTGACAAAATGCTGACAAAATGCTTTCATTTCCGGGCAGCTCAAGACTTGTGCCATCGGCCTCGTAATTGATATTGACGCCAAATTTGATATGAATTGGCCTCGACTTGCCAATTCTCACTGCCCATCCAAGATGCTGTTGCGCTCCATTCAACATGACATCAATTCACTTAGTTATGTAATTGTTAAATGGCATTAACCTTGATGTCGCTCGCCTTGAACACGACTGGTTTATTTGCCTGTGAAATATGGCAAATGCTGGCAATTATTACTTACTGTTGCCTCGCAGTACGCATTTATTGTGCATCATAAATAAAGGTCACCACATTATGGCTGTGTTTCTAATTACACCAATTCAGAATAAGAGTGGCTGCCTCTAATGTTTCTGTAACTTTGTTCTCATTGCTTACCAATTGAACGATGCCTAATTTAAATTAATCATTTATATTTCATAATTTTGACACTTTTTTTTTAATTCCAGACTTATTATTTTTATAAAAGTTAGTTGAATTCATTTAGTCCTTAAAGGTAATTTCAGAGAAGTGCTTAGATCCGATTTTCAGTTATTTTGAGTTTGTCTAAATATATTTATTTTATCTGAGCTGAACTTCTCGCTCAAACTTAATTCTCTTAAGGCGTTCGAATTTCTGCTGTGGGCATATTCAAATAATATATATGAATGATGGGAATTTTTTCCCAATTATATACATATATATTTCAAGTATTATTATGATTATTTAATTATTATTTATCATTGATCTAATTTAATAACTGAAATTGTGACGAAAAATAATGATAATGCTCATGATGAATGCAATTATTAATAGGATATAAAATTCCATTAGATTTTATTACATTTTATTTGATTACAGGTGCCAAATACTTACCTGTCGTCTCATTGCTTAAATTCGATAATAACACTTTGTACCCAATTTGAAATTTGCCAAATGACTTTAATATGTACATAGACATATGTTGTTGTTCCATTGCAGACATTACTTATGTTTGCCATTCACGATACTGTTAATGTGTGTTTTTTATTATTATTGTTATGGTTGCTAATCTTGCGCCTGCAAGGCATGCTTTCATTTGTCTCCACTCGATAAGGCCCTGTAACCTATTAAAACTTTTTGAGCCAGCTGATAAACCGTTCTGCTGGCTGAGTTCGCCGACGAGCTGCTTAAGCGACTGCTTTTGCCCATTGTGCATTGGCTTTTGTTGTTGAATAATTTAAACAATTCTTATTTATTTTGGAGCGTGGCATGGTTTGTTTCACGACTTTTGGATGTATTTTAATTAAGATTATGTCTAATGCCCCAAATGGATGACTCTCTGTCTATCTGTTTGAATGAATGACAGTCTTTAGGCTGTCAAGTCAGTCCTCCTTATGACATTTCGCTTTTAATAGTCTCTACATGCTTAAGGTACAGTGATGTTGTGAGAATGTTGAGATATATATGTATATGTATAAATATGAAATAAAATATGTATTTAGGTGAGGCAGACCAGTAAATAAATATTTTATTTCATAGACTTTAAAAGCTCGACATCTTTACTATTTAAATACACTTTTATATTATTTTTAGGTCTTCACATTTAGGTCAGATATCTCTTTAAGACAGGGTATCTACATGGAAGCCTTTTTTATTAGACTATATTTGTATATTTTCATTTTTGAATTGCGGAAGTATGGGTTATCAATATTGCTGTTTAACATGGCGTATGGGTAATAAAACCTAGCGTTTAGCTCGAAACGACGTGTATTCAGGCACCTTAGAGCCAGAGCCTCTGTGCCCATCGCTGCTGTCTTTTCAGCTACTTGAGAGCACTCAGCAACATTCATCGGTTTTGTTTACTTGCTTTCTATTGTTTTGCTTAAACTTTTCATTGATGTTGGTTTTTCCAACGGCTGTTGTCCTCGTTGTCTTTCATTGTGTTGATGCTGTTGATGTTGTTGCTGCTTTTACCAATTAAGTCTTAATTTCTTAGAAAATACAACTTTTTGGCTTCGAGCATTGTTTTGGCACGCTGCAAGCATTTCCTCTTGCCATCGCCCCTTCTTTCGGCTCAATTGGGGCACCTCTGCGTCCAGGTCAGAGTTTCTTGTTCCTCTCGGCCTTAAAGTTTAAACCACAAATTTAGCCAAAAAAAAACACAAGCTGAAACTTTTCACCTCAACTTGGTAATTCTACGTTAGTATTGGTGTGTATAAGAACGTGTTGCCTCGTGCAGCTCACAACGCATCTGGCTGCCGCTCCTAAGATAGCTGCAGGTGTAAATTATTTATTTTCACTTAAGATTTGCAGCAAATGCTTAGCAGCAACTCTTATTCGCCACCCCAACTCACCCCTATTTTATGTAACTGGAGCTCGACCACGTTTACAAGCTCTAAGCAAAACTTTTGTTCAAAAAGTCAGCTGCAGAAGTTGATTTCTGCTCAGCGAAGCCCGATGCCAAAGCACCAGGCAGCTTTTGTTTGCTGCAAATAATATTAACAATACTAGTCAGTATACTCATCATATACCTTGAGGGTATGCTCAGCTAATTGAGTATCCTGTTAACACTTAAAAAAGTATACATATATGTACATATACAGATAAGTACTGTAAAAGTCTTATTCACAACAACATGCGAAGCACCATGCAAATCGGGAAATTTTCAAAGTGTGCTTTCTTTTTTTTTTATCATTGGTATCATAGTCAACTATAGTTAACTTTTATTACTTTACACAATATACTCAGCTAATTCAATATCCTGTTAACATATCAAAGTTGTTCAATTAAAAAAAATCTATGTATATAAATATATACACTGCGAGGGTCTTATTCAGATATTCGGCAGCAAAAAAATTGCGATAACACTCAAAGTGAGAATTGTCACCTGTTGCAACACTTGATGGTTGTAGCTGCCATTACAGGGTATTCGTGTATTGTCCCAGCTCTGTTGCGCACTTTGGTGTCTGTTGTCTGGTTCCTTGTGCACAAAGCACCCGTTGGCATCAACTTGGTGCGTTGGCTGTCCTGATAGAAGAAGCTAAAGAAGCAAAGGCACTTTGGCTGCCTGGCTCGCTGAAAGTTGCCGTTCGAAAATAATGTTGAATTTGTGCGCGCTTGTTAAGCGCTTGTGTGTTGCTTAATATTTAATATGCTTGGCTACAAGTGCAAATGCTGTTTGACTACAAAAATGGCGCTGATGTTATTTGAATTCTCTGCTGGATGTTTTCTTGAACTTTCAATATGCTCTCCCCGTTTCCGGCGTTCCATTAGCTAGATGATTGGTTGACCTTGGATTCGTTTTTATTGAGCATTTGCCAATTTTTTTAATTACGCTTCTCTTTTATTGCACTTGGCTTGAGGCATTCGTTTCGTATTTTGTTAGTGCTCCATCATTGCGAAAATTATAATTTATTTGAAGGCGCTCCTCTGTCTACAGCTTGCCCATCATACACGAGCCCCCTTCCAACTCTTTGTATCAGTCTGCTCGTCTGTCCGGTTGTCCGTTGGCCTTCGCCTGGTAATTTTAATTGCAATTTTTGCTTTTCGCCTGAACTAGCAGTCTCGGTCTCTTTCTCTCTCTGTATCTGTCCTTCTCTCTCCCTTTTTTCCGAGCCCCTCTAGAAGACAGTCCTTCTGTAACATTTTGTTGAAATTTCATTAAAATCTACGTCGAAAAGTTTTTCCATTGAAATTCACGTTCAGCTGCGACTGCATTCGCTCTTGGCACTCATTTATTCATTGATTTTGACTGTGGACCTGCGTTGAATCGGTCGCTTACTCGTTCGTTTGATTTGCTTGCTACTCGCACATTCAAATTATTTCACAATATCTATTTAACTTTAGTTGCAGTCACTTGAATTCCTAATTAATCACCAGTTTGCCTGCCAAAGGTAACACCAAATTGGCGCAATATTGACAAAAAAGGAAAAAATAACCAAAACCCTTTTCGACGTTCAACGCAATTTGCGCTAAATTGGGGCACATAATGGGACACGCCCCATCCCCCCTCAAAATGTTTTGTGTTCGATTTAATTGCGAGTCATTTGCGCATTTCTTGTAATTACTGGCAGACAGACCGAACCCAACGAAAGGTTTCTCGCTGGATGTGGGATGACTTCATAAACAGCAGCTTCAGCTTTAATTGAAAATAGATTAGGCCAACAGCTCTGCTGCTGGCATTTAAATATGGGCCACAACGAATTCACCTCAATTCAAAATTTATAGCCACATTTTGACAGTTTTGCATGTCAGGCTGTAATTAATTACCATCACTTTATGGTGGCCAACAAATGTCCAAATAAAAGTCAGCGTCAATGAGTTTAATGAATGCCTGGCGCCTGAATGTCAGGTTTTGAGTCATCGAAAAAAAAAAATACCACCAAAACCAAATGTTGCTACGAACGAGCGGCAGCTAATTGAGCAAAAACCGAGACGAACTTTGCCACAAGCCAACATTTTACATGAGTAGACATACATACACACATACATATATACGTATATACGTAGCTGTTGTCCATATGCGTTGGCTTATTTAGTTGTCCGGCTGGCCAATTAATTAGAAACAGAGGCACAGACCATGATCATGATGGGCAACAGAAGCAGCAGCCAAAAGGATAACTGTCTCGCTATGACTGGCAAACTTTGAAATGGCAAATTAATTACTGAAATCGTAGAAATTTGTCTTACCCACGGCCAGATGCCGGCAGTTGGCTGCCCCGTTTAGTTGTCACTGTTGTTTGGCTTTGGAAATGACTTCCGAAGTGGTCGCCCATTTACCAGTTAATAGTTGGCCAATGGAACGAAGTTGCAGCTGAAGTTGTTGGTCTCTGAATCTGTGGCACATATAGGATATCCGCAAATGAATTTGCCTGCTGCAACATTTTTGCTTAAGGATATGCCCAGGCAGGCTAATCACATGTGAGAGAGCGGAACGAAAACTTTTGCCTCAGTCCGACAATATTTGCTCAAAGTGCATAATGACGTGAAAAGTTGACACAAATGAGCAGTGCTTGTTACTAATTTTAATGCGCTTTGGTGCACAGTTTGAGACTCGTCCAATGCGGATGGCACTCATTCCACCGTTTGTTGCTGCTGTTGTTGTTGTTGTTGCCCCAAAAGTTTTTGTTGCGGAAATTACTTCGTATTCCGGAGGGGGCGTGGACAGCGGCCAGGGGACTGGAGATAGGGGATTGGATAATTTTTAATTGAGCTCCGCTAGAGTAAAGTTTGTAAAATATTTTGTAAACTTAATTTGATTTAGAGAAACTTGAGCCATGACTTACAACTTGTCCAATGAATTATGCAGACGACACATCGTAAGCTGAATCTTAACTCTGGCTACTAACAGCTGCGTCAGCTGTGGGCATCTTGAAGTATTCATAATACAAGGTTTATACTCTGTTCAGTTGGATTAAAATCGAGGGAGTGGATTGAAAGTTCGCTCACATTCAACATGCTCTGCATGTTTTTCACCATTTAAATATACATTTAACTGAAAGAACAAATTTGTTTCGTTTTATCAAAATTGTATGAAGTATTATCTAGTAGCGGAATCGATTTCAAGAAACAAAGTCCTCAAGTCAGGAAAACTTGAATAGGGAGCCAAGATTTGCCCTGCTGTTAAATATGTTTACTCAACATTGTATGCTGAATATAGAAAGTATAGGAAAACGCAGACTTCACTCTTATTGCCAATTTTTCTTCCATTAGTAGGAACCAAAGTGGTGTCAAAGTTTTAAAATTTCTAATTTTGATCAATATTATGACGTGAAATATTTAAGGACAGGTATATTCAAAAAATTGTCTCTCTTATTGCTAAAGCACGCAAAACAAATTGTGTATGAACAAGATTTATATTTGTATAAGATAGAAGCGTAATTATCGTTGAAATTATATTTAATTAGTATTTATTGCTTCTACGGTAGATAAAGTACAGTGAACATAAATTGATGACGATATCTATTTTATTATGGGGGTGAAAACAATTTTCCATGCTAAACTAATGGAATATGAGGAGCCATGACATATAGCCATGACAGATAGTTATGCATATATGTTTTCATATATATATAAATATAGATCTATATATATATACAGTGGCTCGAAGCTTATTTGGATCATGGTCAAAGAAAAAAAGGAATTGCCTGCCATAAGCTAATCATTCATTATTTTTCAAAAATTCCAAAGACCGATGGTAGGTAACTATATTAACCACCAAAATTTATATATGACCCCAATACACTGGGGTTTCCCCATCTGCTAGGTAGAATTATAAAAATGTTGCCTACTTATAGGTGCAGTTTTCATTTGGATCAGTCTAAATAAAATAATATATTTGGCGTATAAAAACTTAAATAAGGATGTTAATACTTAGAATGATATCCTCTAGCCTTATCTACTTCCCTTAACCTATTATTCATGGAAGCTACCAGCTTCCTGGTAGCTTCTGGGCTGATTTTGCTCCACTCTTCCCGTAGAGCATTTTTGAGGTCTTTTTTGCTGGATATGCTGTGCTTCCGGATGCTATTTTCCAGCACAACCCACAAATTCTCAATGACATTTAAATCTGGAGACTGGGCCGGCGGAATTATCATGTGGGGGCAGTTCCTCATGAGCCAGGACTGTACTATCTTGGCCTTATGCTTGGGATCGTTGTCGTGGTTGAATCGGAAAGTACGTCGGATTCCTACCTTCTCGGCTTTTTGGAGTAAATTTTCCTTTAGTATGTTGAAGTAGACATTCTTGTCCATTATTGTTCCAAAAATCGCAAAATTCCCGAATCCGGCTGACGAGATACATGCCCATGAAATGTCACTTCCTCTACCATGCTTGACTGTCGCCTTTACGTGTTTGGGATTCAGCTCAGTATTGGGCTGTCGCCCACTCATAACTCCGTCCGTCCAAGTCAAATATGGTGAATTTGGACTCATCTGCAAATATAACAGTGTTCCAGAACTCCAAATCTTTGTCCAAGTGGTTTTGGCGAACGTCATCTAAGTCCCTTTATTTTTCACGCTTATAAATTGCTTTTTCCGTGGAACTCGGGCATTAAAGTCATGTGTCCGCAGAAACCTGAACACAGTTTCCACACAGCACTTTTTCCCCAATTCATCCTGCACCTGTGGAGCCACTTTTGGAGCCGATAGCTTGGGAGATCCCCTTATTATCCCGGTGATCCTTTGCTCCTCCTCTTCGGTGAAAGTCTTGTTTGGTGCCATTCTGGCCTTGCCCTTAATCCGATTGGCGTCGACAAAGCGCCAAATGATGATATTCATAGTTGAGTTGCTCAGATTGACCATTTCAGCTATTTCGCGATATGAATATCTGCTTTTGTGGTGTTCCAGGATGAGTTTCCGTTGCGCAATGGTAGTCCGTTTGTCCATAGTCCTTGTTGGCTTATTGCACCCGAGATGCAGGATGAAACTAAACTGACTACGAAGGATTGGTCTATTTATACCGAAAATATTCAACTTTAGGTAAAAAATCCGGGTTTTATGGCACCCAGGTGTCCACAATGTACCCGGTACAAATAAAATTTTCCCTAAAAAAGGGTACTTTTTTACATAATCCTACCTGGCAGGTGGGGAAACCCCAGTTTATTGGGGTCATATATAAATTTGGGTGGTTAATATAGTTACCTACCATCTGTCTTTGGAATTTTTGAAAAATAATGAAATATTAGCTTATGGCAGGCAATTCCTTTTTTTCTTTGACCATGATCCAAATAAGCTTCGAGCCACTGTATGTGTGTATTTATATATATGCATGCGAAATGCCTCTCAGTGATGCAGTTGCGGCGAATTTGCTCTGTTTCGCCCTCTCTCTTTCTAGCGCAGGTTGTCAGTCGTGTCTGACACACATGTCCATCATGACATGTGCAGTTAGTGTGTGAGAAGTATTGCGGGTGTGATATTGTCGTTTTTACTCCCGCTAACGGCAGACAAGGGTTGGCGCCAGCAAATGGCAATGGAAAATTTCCAAAAAGATCACGCCACCGTTGTACAGTCTCGGTAAAAGGTGGCCAACGAAGGGCTATAAAAGAAGTTATTATCAACACGATAGAGTCAGCGCAATACGAGTGCGGTCAAGGACGAACTAAAAGGACAAAGTGCGTCGAAGGTCCTGAAATTGGTTGAGAGACGTCTATCCTAGCCACGCTCCAATTTTGGCAACAGGCGAGATCCGATCAGAACCAAGCAAGGCAAGTGAGGCTTGGCCTGTGATTAGACAGAGAATGTGACGTGCGCATCCTGACTCACAAACGTGCTAGGTGCAATCCTTGGGGAAGTAAATCTAGCAGTGCTTGAGTGCCATTGTAAAGAATCAGAATGTGCGACTTAAATAAAAGACGTTTTAATAAGTTTGTGTTATTTAATTATCGCAAACACAATCAAATACAAATTTGTTGCACGAACCCCCAGCTCGACTGAGTTTTAGCCTAGCCAAAATTATCCGTTACAGTAAAGTTCAGAAGTAAAACAAATTAATTATTGAAACACTCGATAAATTATATCAGACGGGTGAATAGCTTAGTATTCTACATTTTAAGGTATCTTAATTACTGAAGTCGACTAGGAAATTATTGGATTTTGTCTACCTTGAGTAGTAATTTAAATGCAATTAAAGCATCGAAAGGCAACCTTAAGCTGATGTTCATATTCAACAAACCGCTTACCACCTGAGATTGAACGAGCTGACGAGGACGAGGGTGAGGACGACCTGGAGCAAAGTTTGTAGAATCAAAATGAAAGTTGGCCGTTGTTGTTAATTCGTTGCAAGCCATTCAAACTATGCAAAGAGTTGAACTATAGAGATCCGAGTGCCACACACACTTCTGCATAATAATAATAATAATAATCCTTGCGGCAAACCTTAAGTCGAGAGCGGGTCGGAGATGCTGCTGCTGCTGGAAAACTAGCTGTAAATAATTGCCAAAACTACTTAAGAATGCAGCGCAGCATCGCCGGCTACTACTTCCTGCTCCGCCTGATGTCTGTCTGCTCCTGTTGGAGGGCGCAGTGACTGAAGGATGGGGCTGAAATCTAGCACCAAGACTGCCACAACAAAGGCAGCTATTCAAGCCACATTAGCTGCAGTGCATGCAACCATTGTTGTTGCTGTTGTTGTTGCGGCTAGCAACGTGGCACTAATTAGAAGTATAAAAGGTGCTACAACAACAGTTAAAGACCTGTCTTTCGCCAAAGACCTCCGTCAACCCTTGCGTTGAGCATTCTTCCTTGGCAGTTGTGTATTGTCTGCTAAGCATGTAAATTATAGTTGCTGATGTTATTGTTCTTGCCGTTGTTCGCCTGCTTGAGACGACAGCATCTTTGGCGTTGCTTAGCTACACTAAGACGGCAATATTAAGGACGTTGTACTGGGCACATATGTGTGTGTATATCTACGTGCCTATATGATTCAGTTAAAGATACCTGCGCATTTAGTCGCTTGCATTAATTAGGAACTCGTCTCGAAACTAGCTTGGCTGACTGAATTGCCGGTTGCTTGGCCCGGCCCGAATGTGATTAACATATGAATTACGTATTGTGCGCATAAAATTACCATTGAGTGGGCAACGCTGGCTGCTGATGCTGCTGCGGCTGCTGATGCTGGTCACTTGACATCTCAAGCAGGCCACACGGGGGCCAAATGGCGACCTTAAGGCGCTTGCAAACAGTTTCCGGGCACATTCAATGTCGGTATGTGTGACTGGGATTTGTTTTTGGTTTGGCTTGGCCATTTCCTACAGGAAAATACGACTGTGGTTTTCCTGAACTGAACTCAACTGAACTGAACTAGCCGGCGACGTTTAGTAAGTTGTGCCCTGTTCTACCCTATCCTGGCCTTTTAATGTGCCATTCTGCTGTCGCGTCACACATAATTATGGCGGATGTGTTAGCCAACGAAGCGTTAAGTCGAATTCTCGGTTCATGTTCTCTTGGATACAGTCGTCTACCGTTTCCCTTATTCCCCTGATCCCTGCTCTCACAGCCCGCCTGCCTGCCTGCCTGCCAGCCTACCTACCCGCATGCCATTTGGTGCCCTGTCATGGCATTCAGACCAGGCATGTATTTTATTTTTTATGCATTATCATGTCACTGTGTGCCCCTGTTCTCCATTTTCCATTCTCTCACTCTTTCTTTCTCACACTATATCTGTGTCTGGTTCTCCAACTTCTGTTCTCGGTTTTTGCTTGTTTTGCTGCGAAGGCGGCTGCTGCTGCTGCTGTCTTCTTTCATTATTATTTATGCTTTATTTATATGTATGTGTACGCACTTCCTGCGTGTAAACAATAAAATGTATGGGTACACCATGTCGTATGCGTCATAGCCAAATATATTATTTCAAAGGCCTATGACTTTTGCGGCCCTTCTGCTGGACAACTCCATTTCATTGTTATGCTAATGGAATACGATATATGAATAATAAGAGTTATCCAGCTTTGATGCGGTCCCCTACCTCCCCAAGCACCCACCACTCCCTTCCCCAAAAAGTAGTGACTAAGGAAGTGCAAACGCTCGAGTTATGCAAATGCTATAGCCACAAAAGTAAATCGCCAAAAAGCAAGTTTGAAATTTAGTTGTCAGTTGCTTAAAATCAGTCCAGCTACTACCCATCTTTGGCTTAGGCTTAACCCCTGCTGAGCGTCCCGAAATCAGATGCTATAAAATATGTAAAATTTTATGGCTGCCTTCGAGCAACACTTTCATTGTTGCACCTGATTGCTATGGGCCATAAAATGTGGCGCGTATTTTTACGTATTTTTCGCTTAATCAGGTGAACTACGATACTTTGAGCCAGTTGGCAAACTGAGTCAACTACAGCGTATGCTCTGCCGAGTGCGTAAATATATATGCTAATTCATGCAAATGTATTTTTATGCAATTAGGAATAGATTATGATAAAAATACATAGAAAAATATCAATCGATAACAGAAATAGGATCTTAATTAATTGAATTTCATTTTGTTTTCGGTTTTTTTTTGGCTAATAATACAATTAAAGCAAAATAGTTTCAGTAATAAATAGCATTAAATTAATCTATTTTATTTATATTTGTGACAAAAATATGCATATGGGTTGACATATTGTTAAGCTCACGTATATCGAATTAAATGCTATAAAAATTAGTAAAATATTTCACATACATGTACAGGATGCAGTGAAAAAATGTATTTATTAACGTAATGTTAAATAATAATACTTTATCTGTGGTTTAAATTTTCTATTATTGTTGCTTTGGTGGTTTCATTTTAATGTGGCTTGAGCATGTTTTATTTGCTTTGGAAACTATTAAAATTACATAAATAGCAACAACACAGGGTGCTCGCCTGACCAAGCCCTGCTAGGAATGGCCAACTGGCAATGCCGAACTTTTATCTCAGCTCAGGTCGTTGGACTGAAATGGGTTGAAAATAGAGGAGGAGCAAGGGGTGGGTGGGTGGTCTACTAACCAGCTGCTTCTGCTGCATTGTTATTGGACGTATTTGATTATCGCATTTCATTTTGTGTTGGGCAAACGTAGAAAGTTAAATGCAAATTCGCATGACACCAACCAAGAGAAGTTGCGCCGGGTCTGAAGTGGGGATGAAGTGACAGCAGAGGCAACAATCATATCAACCATCATCGTAATAATAACAAAGGCAACAACTCCCACAGCAGTAACAACAGCAAAACGAGAACTTTATTTGATGCTGCGTTAAGTCCTTCCCTCCCTCCTCTCCAACCAGCAGTGACCCTTGGTTCCTTCTTTATACCAGCTGAGCGAGCTCGCTGTCAAAGTTTTTAGGTATCATTTCACTTTATTTGAATTATTCATAATCCGGCTGGCAGCGGAGGTTCGCTATAAGAAACAGAGAAGGCGTCCGATATGGCCAGGACACTGTGAAAGGGACACCAAGATAACGGAAGTAGCGGCAAATAAAACTCATTGTAAATACTTTATTGTGCCAATCGCAATGTAAATTTCCTCTTTTTATTCTTTGCTTCTTATTTATTTATTTATTTTTTTTGTAGCCGCAAAACAACGAAAACTTCAAAACAATTTGGATTCAATCAACAAAAATATTATCGAAACAACAAATTCCAGAAAAATACCTCACAAAATACGCTCACAAGGGCGTAAACCGTGAAGAGGTATTAGCATTTTTTTCTGTGCTTACCCAAATCTGAGCAATGTGCCTAGTATATAGTAATATTTATGTGCAATCTGTTTTATGTTGTGGTTCATTGATGAGGGCAAACTTGAACCCATTCGGCAAATATATCTTGATGAATACATCAAGCTGTAATCCAGTCTGACTTTTCATTAATCTGGGTCACTTCAGAGGCTCAATTTTAAGCCGAAAGACTGAATATATTTTCAACCACTAACCATATTTACTCATCAAATAAAAACCATATTTATTCATCAATACAAAAGTAGTGATTATATTTTTTTTAAAATATTTATTTCAAATTAACAAAGTTGAACAAAATAAAGTCGTTATTTTGTAGTTTTTTTTTTAAATATTGTCTGATTTGAATTGCATTTCAATAACTTTAATTAAAGTCTGCTTTGACATAATCCATGCTCAAATCAATTTAGTTGGTTAACTAAATCCATTCTTATACATCAACTTTATTAACATCCTACGTTAACCGTAGCCTTTTATACCACCATTTATGACCCTGCCTGCCTGGGAACACGCCAATTTCTAATAGCTTTAGTTTCACTTTTTCCGGCGCTTGTTTATGTTTTTCTTGCCGACAGAGTTTTTATCTTAGTTTTTCGACAGTTATCGAACTATTTGTTGACTTAGTTAAATGCGCTATAAATTGAACTAGAGCGATATTCGGCATTTCCTGCCGAGCAACGAGGTACACATGACAGCACCTCTCTGCCGCCTCCGAAACACCGAATCGAGTCCTTTGTCTCGCTGACAGTCACGCGATGGTTTTGCGCCTGATAAAAATAGAGAGCGACGTGCTTAAAATGTTTTGCAAAAATTGAATGTTGGTTAGAAAAGCAACACATTCAATCATTCTGCTTGACTGCGAAGATAAATACACGCCAAACGGAGCATAATAGACCGAAACTTCTTAGCTAGCGAAATATACATTTATGGCAACGAATATTTGCCATACTCTATAATTTAACTTCAAACCCATTCATTGGAAAATAATGCCTAGCAAACCAACGATAGATCAGAGGAGCATGAAGCTGAAAACCTTTGTGGTCAAATATATAAAAGTTTAAAACTTAATGGGGAATTTGAAGAGCATTTCAAGATTGAAATAAGTTATACCAATAAGTATTTTTGAAGAATGCATGACTTTCATAAATATTAAATATTTGCTACATTGATAGAGAATTACTGCGTTCGGTTCACTAACTTGGCCCACTATCAGTCGGCTCACGTGTAAATTGGCGTAGAGTCGATGACTTACCCAATTTTTCACATCGGCATTTTATTTTTATGCTTTTTCTTTTTTTGGGTTTGCGTGTGGCTGCCGCTGCTGCTTCTGCCGTTAAAGTCGCCGTCGTCGCAATGCGAACTTTTTGAGGCAGCGGCGTGGCATAGTTGGAACATAGTTCTCGACGGTGGCGACAGTGTTTGCTGTGCACTTGACATGTTTTGACACGCGGAAAACGACGACGCGTCGCTGGAGAAGGGCTCGCTTCAAAATGTTCGCCAGCCCATTGGAGTTCGATGTCGTGATGCGCGCCAAAATGGCAAACGTGAATTTGGTAATTGCACTTGCCGGCAATCGAAATACACCACGTTTGTTTTGGGCTGAAGTGTGTGTGTGTTGAGTGTGCGTTGCAAGGTGTAACTCACCACGTTGCCAAGTGCAACGGTTAGCGGCACTTGCACTTTCCAAGCGACGCCAACTGCCAACCGCTGTATTTGTTTTGTTTATTTTTGTTGCCGTTGGTTGTGGCCATTGTTGCTTTAGTTACTAACAACCAACGCTCGCGGACGGGCTGCATATGAAAAGTAATTTTTCAATTATCTGCAGCAGCGCACAATTTGCACGTGATTAACGTAAAAATATGTTCAATTATCAATTGTAAACTCGCAATTTGGTGCAAAATATAAAATTATTTAATTAATGCGCTCACACCGGCTGCCAATGCCAGCAGTAGCAACAAAATTGAACTTTTGAATTAATATTAACATAAATAAATTACAATAAACAAAACTGATGGCCAATAAAAAAAAAAAACAAAACATACAAGGAAAAACAGCAAGAACTTGGCTGAAATTATAAATACATATATACACATACGTATTTTGTGCTCGTTTGATAGCTGAACTGGCTATTAACGTTATTTTTAATTATACAGCTTATAAATCAGCTATATGCCGTGAGAGATACTCTGTCTCCCACACACACACCACATCTCTCACGCGCTCTGCCAGCAGCAGTCATTATTCGCAGCATGCAAATTATATTTTAATTAGTTTATTTTTCATTGCTGCATTCTGATTATTGAGAAATAATTAATTTTGTAAGGTAGCCATCCATAGTGGAAATGAATGAATGAATGAATAATGTATTCAAAGCATATTTAATTGGGAGCAAGTGAGTAAGTCTCTCACACTCTGACTCTGTCGGTCGCATTTCTTACATATTTCATTTATTTGTATTTTTTTTTCTTTGCAGCCCCAACTGTTGCGGCAACGTGACCGTAGCAACCGTAACGCGCTGCATTATTGTGCCGCGCAGGATTTGGAGCAGACGCGCGACCTCGTGGCTGCCGCAAGCATTGCAATTGCAGCTCCCGAGCTGCTGGAGTCGGCGGATGAAGATGGCTTCACGCCGCTTCACTTGGCTGTTATTCAGGGCAACTTGGCGATGGTCAATTTGCTGCTAGCGAACAAAGCCGATGTGAATGCGGTGGACAATGAAGGTCACTCCGTGGTACACTGGGCAACGGGTAAGCGAACCACTCCCACATTCAACTCATGCAACCTAACAGACTCACTCCCCCTCTTTTAGTATGTGGCGAAATCGAGGCGCTCCGCGCAGTCCTGGCAGCTGGAGCCGGAGTCGCCAAGCCCGATGTTAATGGTGGCACTCCGCTTCACTATGCGGCCCAAATGTGCGGCGCCAGCTATGACAGCCAGCTGCAGTCCAATTCCAGCAAGTTGGCCCTGGAAATTATTGGCATTCTTTTGGCCCATCCGCAGACCAGCGTCGACGTTCAGGACAAGGATGGCCGCCAACCGCTGCTCTGGGCCGCCTCAGCGGGCTCCGCCAAGGCAGTCATAGCCCTGGTGAAGGCGGGCGCACGAGTGGAGAGTGCCGATAAGTGAGTTTCAACTCCAAATTATGTTGATAAAGTCATTTATTATATTTATAAACAGTTCAACAGTTTATTTAATACAGTTCTTCTACGATTTAAGTAACGATTTCCTGATTGTTTTTTTATTTAATTATTTTCCACAGTAAAAGCAGCATAATCGATTATATTGCAAATGACAGCTTCTTAATTAAAAAATATGTTTATATATATATAAATGTGATTAGCTTTATTGATCCTTCTTTTTACTACAAAATGCATATATTATGTTATATATTTATATATTTTTATTGGGCCTTTCAGGGATGGTCTTACTGCGCTGCATTGTGCCGGCTCGCGTGGTCACACCGAGTGCATTGATACGCTAATCAGTCTGTGCGGTGCACCCACAGATCTGATAGACTCCAATGGTTGCACGGCGTTGCATTATGCTGTGACACTGGGGCATGCGGATGCGACTGCACGTCTGCTCGATCTAGAGGCGGATCCCAATCGACAGGATCGCAAGGGTCGCACTCCAGCCCACTGCGGATGCTCCAAGGGTCAGTTCGAGACGTTAAAACTACTCAAGGAGCGTGGCGCCAATCTCTGGCTACGCAATGCCAAAGGTGATCTGCCGCTGCATGAGGCAGCTGCCTCGGGAAGACGCGAACTCCTCGAGTGGCTGCTGTCACAGCGGGCCAAGCAGGTGAACACCACCAGCAACGATGGCCGGAGTCTGTTGCATATCGCTGCCGCTAACGATTATACGGACATGTGCAAGATGGTCTTGGACTATGGTGGCGATGTGAATGCTTTGTATCGAAATTCAAGGGGAATTGTTCTGACGCCACTCGACGGTGCACTGCAGCGTGGCCATCGTTCGACAGCCAAGTTTCTGCAGGCCCATGGGGGTCAGCCCTCGAGTAAACTGAGACTCGCAGCGCGACGTGGAAATCCATTTCATGAGGCCAACGCTGCGGATCTGGTGCGCCCGTTAAAGTATGTGGAGAAGGAGGAGCTGCATGACTTGCAGAGCTCAAAGAAGTATGTCGTCTATCTCAAACGCACGGATTCCGATAAGGACACGTTACAGAGAGAAAAAGAGGATGGGGAGGAAGATGCAGAGTGCAGCTGCACGGAGCAATCGTATCGCAAGGAGCAACGGGTCGAGCACATGTGTCGACGCCATAAGCGACGCCAGCTGCGACGACGCACCAACAGCTGTGGCGAGCATCAGCACGAGAAGTGCAACGATATTTGTCGCTCCAAGAGCAACATTGAGATAAGCCGACGCAAGTCCAGGGAGCGCCGTACCAGCTACTCCAGCGATGGCGAAAATGATGACGATGAGGATGATGAGGATTCCTGCGAGAACTGCTGCTATCACAAGCGCCAGAAGCAGCGTGTGGTGCATCGCAAGCGATCTACACCGTCGCATAGGTCCAGGGAGCTGCCTGGGAGTGAGGAGAATGGCAGCAAGGAGCCCAGTGGATCGCCCAAGAAGATAGAGCACAAAGTGCCCATTACACAGGAGGAGCAGCCAGATAACGCCAGTGAGCAAACCGCTGAATCAATCAGCAAGGTTCCAACACCAGCAGAAACATCTGGGGCTATTAAGGAGGGCACCTTCATCAAATCCCCACCGCAGAGTGCCACAGGCGAGAGGCCAGTTGCTGCGGAACTGGATAGCTTGAGAGTGGCAGAGAGCCATGCCATGGAATTAACGGATGAGGAGCAGGAAGCAGCCAAGTCGGTGATAACCCAAGTGGATGTCCATCACGATGCTGAATTGCATTCATCAAAGTCTTCCGAAGAGGCACCCGTGCCCGAGCCAGTCGTCAAAGATGCCAAGGCAGAGTTAAGCGAGGAGGACACCAAATTGGTCTCCACTGAAGTCGAACAGATGATCAAAATAGCTGCCACTGCACTAAGCAGCGAATCCAAAAGCTCCACCGAAGAGGCATCCGTAAAGGACAAGTCCGCAAGTGAAGAGCAAATTGAGCTGCCATTAAATGAGGCTACGGCTAATCCCAGTTCCGCTGCTGCTTTAACCGAAACAGACACAGCTCCCACAGGACCTGCCGAATCAGCAACCACTGCCACGCCTTCTGTTGAGCCCGTTCAGGTTCCTAAGCCAACAACCGCCGAACAACCGCAGTCAGACATCAAGCAGGCGCCTCCCTCGGCATTAGAGCCGGACAAAAAACTGGAGCCGACGGCGGCTGCCGAGCCCAAAAGTGAGACAAAAGAAGTGGCACTTACAACGCAACCAACCAAACCGCAAGCTGAGCCCAAAAATTCGCAGCAAAAGCCACCATCCCAGCAGCAGAAGGAGCAGCAGAAGGAAGAGCAGCAAGAACAAACTCAGTCGCAGCAACCGCAACGGGAGCAGGAATCCCGACGTTCATTTACGCTGTTGCCTTCTGATTCAGCAGATGATGAGCCAGCGGCAACTGTTGTTCCTGGCTCTGATGAGCCTGAACGCAAATCGAGCTTCCAAGTGCTTAAGAGCGATGACTCCATGGGTGATGTCGAGCAATTACCGCGTCCACCCGAAGTTAGTTTCAGTGGTGACAATCAGGTCTTTCAAGTGGTGCATGATGGCACCGCAGCAGCCAGCTCTAAACTGCCCAGTGCCTCGGAGCTGGATAAAGTCAATTATGACTATGAGGAATTCGATGATGATGGGGCTGATGATGACGATATCGACGATGGTGATGACATTGATCCCGAGCACGACAGTGCCTTGCGTCGCTTCCTCAGCAGCGGCATTCGTCATGGAGTGGGTGGTGGCCAAGTGGATGCCATAAGCGATGCCACTGCAGTGGCTGGAGCCTATGATGGGCTGGCCACTGGACGCAAACGTCGACTGAAGAAGAGGGTGCGAAGTGGTGCCAAGACGCGCAGCAACTGGAAGCAAGCACAGGAGTCAAGGGACGGCACTGATGTCCTGGCCACCACTTGCAAGGATCAGGATTCCGGATTTGAGCCGAGTCCACGGGCAGAGCGCACCAAGATACCAACGCCGAGAACATCCCACACGGCTATGCCACGTCGCCTCATCTATGCGACCCTGGACGGACGTTCCTGCAGCAGTCGCCTGGAGAATCGAAAGCCTGGGGACAAAGGAGCATGCGATATGGGCGCGGTGACACGCTCCATTCAACGGAATATCCGCAGGTAACAGATTTTGGGGATAACTGATTCGTCACAATTTAAATGGCCGGACGGCCAAGATTCATTCACTTAAATTAATCACACCAGCCGGGCAACGGGATGCCTCGCAGATTTATTTACTTGATTCTTGATTTTAATCAACATGAATGTCCCAGAGTCGAGCCAGTCCGGTTCGAGGATTCACATTATATCACGCACTCGCCTTTGGGCAGCCGCAGCCGTCGGCCATTTAATGTAATCAAAGTGGCTGGCCCCTTAAAGTTAATTTAGTTGGGCACTTAATAGCCTTGGAAACATTTCTCATTTTTTAACGCGGCGAGTCGGCGCCAATGTTGGCCCGGTCAACAACAAATAAATTGCCCAGCCTCCGTTTGCCATAAAACTGGCACGCTTTTAAAGTTATCATAATGCGGTTAAAGGTAATAAACGCGGTTTTAATGTTCATTCTCATTGTACTTGGGTATTAATGTTGACCCCATCACCAATAGATTAAGTCGTAATTTCAACAAGTGCTTTTCGTTTTGGTATATATTTTATACAAACAGACATAATAGAATATGTTCAGATTTGTTTACGGAATTTCGTGTATACGAAAAACAATGAAGCATAAGCGAGTACCAAAATATAATTTAACTAATGATATTCAGATTAGGGATTCAAACCAATCAATCAATTTAGCTCTAACACAGTAGACCTGAATAAAAACAATATCAGTTTTATCCATGTCTCGTAAGTTATTTTTAAAATGAGAAGACCTGATTTTGTCCGTAATAAATAATGTTCATTAAACGGACATTAAGAAATGCAAAACATATGGGCAGCACTAAACGACACTTTAATTCGACATTTAAATGACTTTTGGAAATTGTAGTTAGGCAAATTCCCTCGCAACATTGAAATTTGCTAAGGCATTCTCATTTTGACGTTGTCAGCTAACATTATGTCCAATGAAATACACTATTCGGAAGAATCAGATAATCTTTTTAGAATCATATGCAGACAATTTGTGAATTTATTGAGTTCTGCTAAATTCACTTCTATTCTTATAGCTGCCAGTCTATGCGAGATTATTTAGGGTATGTTATTACTAATGACTCATTAAGAATGCTTCTTGTAATATACCCTCGTCAGTTGAGAACACATTTCCGCTAATAAGCATTTCCACGACTTTAAAAAGAAAGTCTGACAATTTTAAGGAATTAAATTACAAATGCATAATGAGGTTAAACATATTTTTGTCTTGTGCTCAGCCAGCACCGATAGAGAACCAATTCCCAACAGACTTAAGTTTTTATTGCACTGGGAGTAGATAAACATGCTGATTAGTTTTTAAAGAATAGCCAATATATCGGTTAAACCTGTTCCCTTGGCAGTTGTCCCTTAAGTCTACCAATATAATATGCCCTACAAGCTTGCAGAGTATTAGTACGCTCGTCAAAGCGCCGCTCTCAGAAATTTCTTGTTTTCCATTGCTGATTTATTTTAATTTATACGAACGGGTGCAAATCTCAGAGCCCCCAGGCTCTTGTCATTAGCTGAAATGCTCATTTCCGGTAAAGAGTTGCGCATTTTAATTAAGTGGCAAGGCCACTCCAACCAGCATCCGCCGCCACCAACCACCCATTACGCGTTGCGACAAGAACAACGGGCACAGGCCAACGCCCACCTGCCACCTGCGGTGAGTGTTTTGTTTATGCAGAAAGTGGAGCAAAATATGAAAATAGTACGCAGCTTGCAGTCGGAAAGTCGACGGCTTCATTTACAAGGCGCTGATGCTAATTGTAAGTGGAATTAACGCAGATTAGCGGCTGAATTTTTCAGGCGCAAACAAGCAGAAAAAAAGAGGCATTTGAAATTTGTTTTCAGCTTTCGTTGTTAGCAACCTTGTCGCGGAAATCCTTGAGATGAATGGATTAAAATGTCGATGTTCACTTGACTACATAAAATTAGTTTCAGCGTAAGAGTGTGCGTGTCGTAGTGGACTATATCAATAGATACACATATATATATATATATATTTCATTTGGCAATCAAATTTAGGCAATTAGTTTGCCTTGAGCCATGATGGATTAAAGATCAACAAGAAGTCGAATTTAATTGCAATTGTAGAATTTGCATGGGTCCCCAGCAATAAACTTAGGAAACTTAATTAAATTTTGAGTAAGCATACTTTATTAATTTTCATAATCTGCCCCAGTCGCAGCCTATGAATAAATTTGCAAGCATTCAACGGCAAACGAAATTCAAAAATACACATAAATATTATTTTCACTTGGCTAATGAAATTGTTTACGCGTCCCGTTTCGTTTCGTTTGTATGAGACAACTTTTTCGTCTGCTTATACGGATGCAATGTAAATACTGCGTCGCGTATACGCAATGTATACGCCAAGTTAAACGTGTGTCTTGCTCACCACGAGATATACAACGAAATTTTTAACAAGTCGACTGACAGTGTGAGTCAATTAATTCTTGTAAAATACATAAAAATCCAACGAGATCCACTCGAGTGTGGAGGCCGAGTCGTCTGTCCTGGTTGGTTGCTTGGGTTGCTTGGGCTGCAAAACAAATCTAAAGCACCCGGTAGAATACCCTTGGCTAGGCGGAGGTTGACTTTGGTGTGGATGGGTGGATTGGTGGACTGTCGGGCAGTTGGACTGCCAGCGAGGCAAAACGCCATGAAAAGTGTGTAAATAGAGAGTTTTTTTTATTTATGTCAGTAGCATGTTCGTTGTTCTTGTTGTTGTTTTTTGATTTTGTTTTTATTTACATTATTTTTTTTTCATTTTTGTGTAACAGTAACTTCATTTTGTTTATTTTTTTGCTTTGGCTCCAAAGAGATTAAAATTTTATCTGACGCATAAATTAAACAAATAACTTTCATGCGTATCTGAATGTGTGTGTGTGTGTGTTGTATGTGTGCTTCTGCCATGTTTGCGGTGTCTATGTCTGTGTGTGTGTGTGTGTTTGTCTGTGTTTCTGCGCGTGTCCCAGTAGCACAGGTGAGATTTGGGATTTATAATGTGCGCTCACGTAATTGACATTGTTAAATATTTGGATTTCGTTTTGCCGACGTTCGGTCGAACTTTCACTTTTTTTTTGCCTTTCTCCCCCACAACCTCTGTGTGTGTCCTTGCGGATAATCTTCAAGAGTTTACAGAGCGCGAGTCTATTAGGTATTTTGAGTCAATCTGCAATCTGCTTGCTCCAAACACACCTATTAAACATGTTAAATCAAAAATGGATTTCATGATAATACATAAGAAAAAAAAATTAATTCGTTAGAAAATTCTACAGAGAATTCAAGTATCCGAGAAATTGGAAATTAACTTAATCTCTTAAACTTGTTTGGGTCAGACTTTTTTTGTAGTTAAATCTGAAAATTCTAGCTTAAATGCAAAACTAATACTTGAACAAATTTGTGGTGGAAAATTACCACTGAAACCGAAATTTCTAATTTCCGGACAACTACTGTACTCTATATACATATATATAAATTCAGAGGTACACGAGCAGCAGTCCGTGAAATGTAGGGTCTCCCTCTCCTTTTTACCCTTCCCGGGGGATCTGCTGAGCTTTTTAAGCAGCGTTCTTCAAACTTTTGAGCTCAAGCCTAAAAAACTTTCGCTCCGATGAAAAATGACGCGGAAACTTTTCAGATTTCTAAAAAAAGTAAAGAAAACAAACCAGTGCCGCAGACGCAGAGCTTTCAAGAGCTCGATGCCGCCGTCTGTGGATTTTTACCAATTTTGGTGTTTCAAATTCAAATCCTACGGGCAAATAAAGTACAGCACTAAATTGCGCATATGTCCACACGCCGATGGCAAGTAATGATTTCTTCTTTTTTTGTTTTGCTTTTAAATCGTTTGCACTTTCTGTTTGCTTTTGTTGTTTATGCATTCCAAATTGCCAGGGGCTAGAAATTTGTTACTGTTGCTGTTGCCATTTTCGCTTGTGGAGTGCTTAATTTCTTTGCATTTCGTTTGTCACTGACGTTGTCAACAGTCGCCTGCTGCGCCTGCTGCCCCTACTGCTTCTGCTGCTGCCGCTGCCTAACGCCCTCCAGGGTCTTGTTTCCACTCCACCCATATTGGTGCAGCGTGCACTTTTTGCTTGTCACATTTGTGTCGCAAACAGAATGCCGTCGGCGGTGGGGCAGGAGGCAATAGGGAGGGGAGGTAGCTGACTGGCTGAGTGACTGGGTGTCAGGGACGGCCGTGGGCGTGACAGTAAGAGTCGGTCACTGAAAAATGTAGCACACCAAATCAACGCGCACAAGAAAATGCAATGAAAGTTCTGCTAAGCGAACGTACAACGGAAACGGAAATCAGCAGCAACAGCAACAACAGCAACAACAGCAGCAACAGCAGCAGCAGCAGCAGCAGCAGTAAAACCAAAACCAACGGCTGAAAAAAAATGTGCCAAGGACAAAAACTATTTGCACTAACGGGAAAACGGTGTGGTGGTGGAGGAGGGTGGTGAAAACAAGCGGCAAGCAAAACAGAGCGAAGCACAAATAGTTTGCCAAAAGGAAAGAATTGAGGCACAGATGAGTGAAGCCAAAGCGAGGCGTAAAATTGAAAAGCGCTGCAAACAAGCCGCATATTGATGCTCCACTGCGCCACTGAGCATGGGATTGGTTGGGGATGGCCACTGCAGCTAAATAAGCGCTGGACCCATAACCAAATGGCTACGTTGCTCCAGCCTTAACGGTGGCCAGTGAACGAATGAGGTGGCTGGCTGTGGTTGTCTTCGCTGGCGGCTTTGCAGCCAGAGATTTCATCATCATCGCTCGTCCGGTTTTTGGCGCTTTTCATGCGCTACTTGAAAGCGCAATTTGTTACGCAGTTTTTGCTCGCCAATGGCCACTTTTGGTTAAAATGGACCTACAAAACGAAGTCGAAGGCGAAGTCATTTTACCTGCCGCGGGCTGCCTGCTATTTACCAAATCCTTGGTTTGTTCAGTTTTTGTGTGTTCAAAGTCGAAATTGTTTCGCATAATTTTTGTAGTGCAGCCAAGTGGCGAACAGTGTCAAGCAGCAAAACTGCATAAATTGCCAACCAATTCGCGACAATTCAAACCTTACCCTCAACCCCTCAACTCTAACCCCAACCATCCGACTCAATGCATAAACAAGTTTAGAACGCTCAACGTTGCGCTTTGTTGAGTGCACTTCAAAAATTTGCTCAGTTTTTGGAGAGAAAGTGCATTGCCCGCGGCGCTGCAAAAAAAGGCTTCCGAGCAGCCAGTTGATTTGCCAAATGGTTAAAGTACCACAGCCTGTGGCTGTAAGATCTTTAAGCCAGTCAGGTATCCTGCTGCTAGCAGATTTTCAGCTTCAATATTTGGCAGAATGCTTAGCTTTTTAATCAAATATTTCGATTATTTTTTACGCCACGACTTTGCTGGCTTGCTTTAATTTAACTTGCTCGCTTTATGTGTTCCCTCAATTATTAATAGAATGTTTTCCTTTGTTTTTTTTTTCCTTTTTTTCGCGCACGCACTTTAGTATTTTTGAAATTTTAATAACATGATGCCTTTTATTGCGTTCGCGTATTGTGCGCATTGTGTTCGCCAGCAGCCCAGAACCCCAGCTCTTGTTGGAGCCTCTGGCTTCTTTTGAGCCTGGAGCTATGTCATGCACAGGCAAAGGAAGAAAGAACAAAAAAAAAAAACAAGTAAGAAGGGCTGATTTAGGCACTTCGAGGCGTATATACCCTTAGTCTGGCGGACTTTTAAATTTTATTGCACGTTGCTTTCGAAGACAGCAAAATGATTTTTTATTAGACGCATAATAAAACAGTTATACAAGATGACATCTTTACTCTGGAAGCTTCATAGCATAGTGATCTCATCTGACCGACATATGTACTGCCTGCAGCCTGAGGGCTTAGTTGAGGTACTAGTTTGTAATGAAACAGACAGACAGGCATATAGACTCTGCTCAAGAATAAATACTTAATGAAACCCGAGACGTCTACGGCTACTGCTATAAACTGAACGCCATAACCTAAATGCCCTTGGCGAGGGTATATAAAAAGCACAGCAGGCATGGCCTTTGTTCGCCTTGCGAAATATCAGAATGACAATTTACGTACATTTGCTAACATTTATTTTATGCGCTTACTGGCAAAAGCTCGCCATGCTGATGTTGACGATGATGGTGATGACGAGATTGAAGAGAACCGGGAGCTGGGAGCTGGGAGACCGGGGAAAGAGATGAGGAACAATGATGCGCTTTTCTTAGGCTGCCTCGGTTGCCATGGTGCCTTTATATCCATCTTCTGTGCTACCATCCCTCTTTGCAGATACTACATGGAGCGCAAGATCTTTCAGCATCTGCTGGAGCTCAAGTCGCTGCAGATACGCTCGAACAAGCTAAATGAGGCTGTGCTGGTAAAGCGTGCCGTCGACGACTATCACAAATCGTGCGTGCTGCTGGGCGGTGAAACTGGCACAAGGCTCAGACGTTACAATTTCAGCGAGTACACGTTCAAAAATTTTGAGCTTTTCCTGTACGAGACGCTCAAGGGACTACAGAAGCCGGGCACCAACAATTTTCAAAACATCAACGAGGTGTACGAGGAGGTAAGTTAAGCAATTGGCCTCACAGAAATCTCTCGATTTACGTTCTCTCCATAAAAAGCCTCTCAATTTACGCCTTAAAAACTTGTAAATCGAGGTATTTCTGTGTGTATTTACACAAGTCTCAGAGTTTGATTTTATTCTCCGACAGGCGGAACGGCGCTTGAGTCCCGACTACAATGCGTACGAGAAGGCGCTGCAGTGCACCACGAAGACACATCGTTGCCTCCATGCGGCACATGCCTACACGGGCATACCCTGCGCCGCCTACAGTAAGTCAATGTTGAATGCCGCCTAAGCCCCCTAAGCAGCTATTTCAAAGCGTGAAAAATTGCACCAAAGAAGGAAAGAAGGATAGTCCGACAGTCCCACGGTCCGACAGAGAGACGTTCAGTTGAATCAGTTGGCCACAAGCTGTTACAGTTTTTGCTGCCGCCTTTTGAGTGGGTCAAGCGGATGGCTAACACTCAAATACAAAGATGAGGAGCAAAGCGCGTGGGGCGCCAAATGCGCCGACAGCATTAAAATGTATCCTAATTACGAGCAGTTTATTCATTTGGCCCAGCAACCAAGCATCGGGAGAATTAAAAATATTTTCCACTTTTTCCCTGCTTTATACCCTAAACCCTATGAAAATGGGTAAACGGGGTATAATAGAGTTGAGCGGGGGTATGCAAGAGGCAAAAGAAAGCATCTTCGACACCATTAAGCATATTTATACTAGATTGCCAGCATCAGTCATGTTGGTGTGAATAACTCCCATGATGGATAAAGTCTTGTGTCCAGGGTATCAGCTAGTCAGGCTCTCTCGACTGAATAATAATTACTTGTAATTTTTATTTTCGCTGCGCCTTTTCATCCTTCACTATGTGTTCAATGCGGACGCCGGACTTGGGCCGAAGGATGCGTCCGGCCTAAGCCAAATTAAAAAGGCATTCATTTCTGTGCGGCACCCGCGCATTGTGTGCTCTGCTTATATATGTATGTATATACAAGTAAAGTCAACACAAATCCCGCTTCAAAGCGCGCTTAATCCACACAAATGGGCTTCGAGCGCATGGCAGTTGCAAGCAGTTGCAAAACAGCAGGAGTTGCTTTAACATTTGGCTCTGGCAATTGGCTTTTCAACATTCTGCCAGTTGAATTATTTGCGCGCTTGTCTTTATTTTCTTGTTCTTTTTTTTTTTTTTTTTTTAATATTTGCTTAATGCAATTTCACAGAATGTCCTCGGTTGCCGTTGCTGCTGCTGTTCGTGTGACTAAACATTTTCAAAATGAAATGCAGCTGAATGTCCTCGGTTGATGCTGACAGTTGCAATTTATTTGGAGTATGCTCATAAAAGCGGCATGCTTTTAATTAGGCCGTAGATCATTAATCTACACATGTTGCACTCAGCACAAAATTCACGAATTCATTTTTTAAATTTAAAAACGTTTATCCTTCCTTGGTAATATTTGAAAATGTATTTCTAAATTGAAGAAATTAAAGCAAATATGTGAAAAATACCGTCTCTGTAAACTACAAACTAGAAAGAATAGTAAAAGGCGAACATTTTTTTTTTGTGTGTATTACTGTATATACAACTCTCTCATATTGTGTATGTTTCTCTCTGTCCGGCAGTTCCCATGATGAATCACCACACGATGCCCAAGTTTGGCTTTGGACCGTACAAAAAGGCCGGAAGCGTTAGTAGTTTTTATCTGCCAAAAATACTGACCACTGGTCGCGCCTCCAGTGGGCGTGGCGGCAGCGGCGTTGGCGTCGACGTCGGCTTTGGCGGCAGCGGCAAATGTAGCCACAAAGTTGCGCTGGAGTTGTCGCACGGAAAGAGTAAACAACTAATTTCACTGCCAGCGGATAAGTTGGACAGCAATAAACGTTACTATGTGACGTTCACAGTTAAGGATACGCCGGGACAGACGGCTACAATCGAGACGCATAAACAAAACCAGCACCCTCATCTTCAGCAGCAACAAACACAACAGCAGCAACAACAACAGCAACAGCAATCAAGTGTTCCAAATGGCAAGTAGCATGCGGCGTATACTTAATACGACATGCCTAAGCCGCGGGCGTTGGCTTGTGTGGTTTTTGAGCGCGACATTGCCCATACGCAGTGTGTGTGCGCTGCTGCCTCAGCATCATCAGGCATCGTGCCACACGCGTCAGACATCAGCCAGCAGGCAGCAGCAAACAGCATCAGCATCAGCAGCTGCTGCGCCAAATGCATTAAAACAATGCGACATTTTGTGCTTCTGCTCGTTCTGTTTTTTGTTGTTGTTTTTTTGGTGTGTTGCTGGCTTTGCTTTTTACGCGACCGCCCGCTGTCCAACTGCTTTTGTATTTTGACTTTTTGTTCGCATCCTTTATTTGTTGTTGCTATTGTTGCTGTTTGGCTTGTTTGTGTGTGTGTGTGCAGTGCGCTCGCGCTTCCTGTGTTGTTTTTGCTGCTTTGCTGCACTTTAAGATGGCCAACTGCTGATAATGGATGATGGCGCTGCGCTGCGTCTGTCAGTTGAAGTTGTCACGCCAGCAACGTTAGCGGCAAACGGCAGCTTGAATTACTTATGCAGCCACCCACTGCCCACCCACGCAGCAGCCCACTCCCCATCCCAACCACTCCCTTTTATGCTGTTGCGCTGTTCAGTTCTGTCTCTGTATTGTTTGCTATTCGGCTGCTTGTCTCTTTCGCGCTGTTGTTGCGCTTTTATTTGAGTTTTTCATTATCATTTTTTATTTTTGTTCTTTCGTTTCGCATTTTTTTGTGTTTTGTTTTTTTTCGCTGCCATTGCTATTGCTGTGTACGCTGCTAATGCCACAGATAAGCGTTGTTATTAACGCTCGGCTTACCAGCACGGCATCCAGCCAGGCAGCCAGCCAGCCAGCCAGTCAGCCAGCTAGCCAGCTAGCCAGCCAGCCAGCCAGCTTTGCCCCTTCCCTCCTTGACTACGTTTGCCTCTGCTTGCCACTCATCGCTTTTGTCCTTGCTTAAAAGCAACAGCAACAGCGAGAGCGAGAGCAGCAACGGCGACGAATGAATAAATGTAAAATATGTACCGTGCATTTCTTTGGCATTTCAACATTTCTACTTTATTTGAAATTTTATTTACTTGTCTGGCTGCGCGCCCCACTCAAGCTGTTTGTGCTTTCGCATACACTCCTTATACACTCTTACCCAGCGCTTTAAAATTGCGAGCATATTCCACATGTAACTGAACTGGAAAAGACAGTCTTGGAGCTTCAGTAGATTTAGATGTAGATATTGATAGACTATGGCACTTCACTAAACGTTATATTATCAAAATCAACAAAGTTTATCATCATCAAGTTACTAAATGAGCAGTCAACAGATGCGATTTGGTGCCGGTATATCCTCGACGGTCAGTTGGACTTTTACTGCATTGCACCCGTGACAGCAGCGTCTGCATCCACTTCGCATTGAGTGCATTGTAAATGGAGAATAATTGTATTCAGCACAGCAAAGCAAAAAAATGTCTAGATTTGCAAATTGTGTAGGGCAACAAACAACAAACCGAAAACAGAAAAAAGTTTAATAAATTCGCTTTATTATAATATAATCTATATCTATACAGAATGTAAAGCTCATGAAAAATAAAGCTTCGAGCGCAAGCATCGCGATTTAAAGAGGTTACGTTTAGATTTAAGGCAGCTGTTTGCAAATAAACGTTGGAAATGTCTAAATTGAAGTTTGTTTTCCTTTTACTCACCCGCAAGAGCACACACACACACACACACACAGATAAACAGAGACACACACAGATAAAGAGAGACACATGCATAAAACAACACGTGACCGCGAAAACAATTGTGCCTATGATGTCCTTGACATAGATTCACCCACAGAGTTGTCCGTCGAGCCGATTGCTCCCTTAGCTGACGCCGATGGCCTAATCCGAGCATCTGACTGAGCATCACTGCCTGGCGACTTCCATTGACGAGGAGCACACAAAAGCACACACACACACACACAAGAAAAGAAAGTAAAAAAATTAAAATAAAAAGAAGAAAAGAAAAATACGTTTACTCTGTGCTTGGCGCTGCAAGCCTCGACAATGTTTGTAGTCTGTGCTGAGACCAGAAGCTGGTCGGGATGCCTACCTGGCCTGGTGTGATGGCGATAGTGATTCGCGTCTGTTAAATCTCTATTAGGGGCTTTTGACAACAATAGAACTCAATAATTGCTGCACTGCAACCGAGGGTTTAGGTTCCCTCCACTGCAGCAGCTGCTCGCCCGAATAATTGAATTCAAAGCCGGCACTTGTGGTTGCCGCCTGTCAGCATTTAGTTGGGGCATTAATATTTTATCAGTTGTGTCCGGCCTAAGCATGCCTTTGTGTATTCTAAATGCCACAGCATTTCGCCAGCCAGTCGTCCTCTAATTTGCTCATCAGCTTTAAGCTTAAGCAACGCTTGTCACAGAAAGTCACGCAAGCAATTGTCCAACGATTTGCAAGCGGACTACCCCAATACGCAGCCGGAATGCCGCCATTTCGATTTACGCACTTAAGTGGAAATCTGTGGATTTATGTGGCCTTCACTTTAGCTTTCTTTTGTTATATCCAAGCAGAACTAATATGAAAATGCGAAGTGCTCAAACATGTGAAAGCTTTATTTATTGTGTGCATGGAACAATTTATTTGTAGTTGGTCAATTAAAACTATAAAATTTGCTTAGAATTTTATTATATCAATTGCACAATTCAAACTTATTCGCAAATGCATGATGTTTAAGTATCGTAAGTAAAGTATCATAAAATATCACCAAAGTTGGCAGCAGACAACGCCATGAGCATGCAAAGGTCCATTAGAGTCTGTTCTGGAATGTTGTGGCCATTGCAGAAGTTCTGACTCCAGGGCTGCACCTAGATAGATTCTGTAGATTCCAAATATACTCCAATCGACAGCTGAATTTCGTTTCTTATAACATCGTAAAATACTCAAACCCAAGCAGAAAATATATGTATATATTTTTATTTACAAGTTATGTGCTGCAGCTGATATTATTTTCTAGGTTAGTTCCATAAATCTAAAAATAAAGGCGAATATAACCGTTCAATGGGATACAGCTTAACTCAAGAATTGTAATTAATGTTTTGGAATAACCTATTGAACTGGTCGAGTTACAAAGTTTCATAGCTGGAACTAACGATTTCAATGCAATTTGCAAAACTGGCATTAAATTTTGCAAACTGCAGTTAAAAAGTTAGCAGGGAGTTTGCTTCAAATTTTATTGACTCCAGAGCTGGGAAAGCGCTGCCAAGTGTTTTAATCTTGAACGCCAGCCAAGTTGCAACCCATTCAAGAGCAGCTCTTGGCCAACTTGCCGTGTAAGTTAATGAAGGCCGACTTAGCTGACCGCCTTTCCGTTGTTTCGATAACTCGCCTCGAGCGCGAATGAAAATCAGTCAGGGAGGAATGTGGGTGGTTGCAAGCTAAATGTGTAGTTAATGGGACCAAGTGCTGGTGTCTTGGCTGGGTTATTGACTGTTATTTGACTGTTTGCGGGTCTGGAGAGGTATTAATATCACTTAACCCTTGGGCAAAGTTGGCTGATGGGACGGCAAACTTGGCGATTATTTGAAGTTTGATGTGGCGCTGAATGTGGGTAATTTAAATTGATTTAGATGCAGAGGAATTTGTTAATTTTCTTGAATTCAGTTTATTTATTATGTATTCATTAATATTATTAACACACTCAGTAGTTTCGGCTTAATTGTAAAATATATTTATCATTTAATTTAATTTAAATTTATTTTCATTTCTCATTTGTAAAACTAACATCAGCTTAAAAACAATCAGTTTAGTTTTGTAATTTCTTCAGAGAAAGACAGAGGGAGAGAGAGAGAGAGATAGTGAGAAAGTTAGAGTGGGCGAGGGAGATGCTTGAGGAGAAGCAAATACAAGAATGCTCAGTTGTTATTCGTATTGCCACGCCCCTAGTCGCCCCGTCTCCCCACACTTCGCTTTTGATCTATGGTATAATTTGTAATTAATTCTATCATGCATATGCAGTGTATATTTTGCTAGGCTGCCATTTTGTTTTGTAAACTTGATATTCACATTCACATCCACCAATATGTATATATATATATATATATATATATATTTATGTGCATATATATATATACGCATATGTATGTATGTGTGTGTCTGTGTATGAATGCTGTTTTACTTTAGATTTTATGTATTTTTAGTCGATTACTTTAGTTATTTATAACATATACATACAATGAATTAATTTGTATTATTGTATTATTGTTGCTATTTATCTGCTGTAGTTCTTGTTGAAATCGTAGTTGAATTTGTGGTTGCGGCGCTGTGGCTATAATTTATTTAACATTTATTCATTATGCACTCGAAGTTTGCGCACACTTTGTTTAGTTGCCTGCCTTTGTTATGGTAATGGAATATTCATGAATCCATTAAAATATATATAGTTAGTCACAGCGTGCAACACCTAATAGTGGCTCAGTGGGTGTGGCCACCAATTTGTTGGGCTTGAAATATTGTGGAAACTGCATAAGAATTGAATTTTGAAAAATTGCTCTTGGGCGTGGCCCACAGACAACTTATAAAATTGATGTTTGCATAACAATTGCTAACAAGGCTGCTGACAATGCGACGCTCTTCCGACTGCTAACTAAGGCTTATAGCTTTCGGCTGACGGTTGTCGGCCAACGGAGCACGCCTTATTGGTTTTTGTATTGTTTTGCTCCAATAAATTCTTGAACAGCTTCTCGAATAACACATACATACATATGTGGGCTACAAATACGCTTATGCAAATGTGAGCAACTGTGGACTAAGCATGACCCAAGTACGAGTAACAAGTATCGAAATAACGCTTACTTTGACTCAATTTCTCAATTGGATTCCTCTATAAACATTACATAAATTGCACGCACTTTTGCAGACATCTAACCTGTGCCTCAGGCTGAATTTAATTGATGACTTTTGATTAAGCATTTCCTGTGGTCTGCCTGTTGTTTTTATTGTTGGTACTTTCCCGCTTTGCTCTTTGAGTCGAAATACAATTTAGATACTTGGAATACACACAATCTGCCTAATGACTAAACCTAATAACTAGCTTAATAAGTTAGTGGTTCATTATAGTTACAGTTAGTATTTAACATTTAAATGCAGTTTGATTTATGTTTGCCCCTTATTTATGTACATTTGATGGCGCTAAATTTTCTTTGATTTTCAACTGGGTTTTTGATTGTGAATGTGTGCGCGCTATATGTGTATGTGTATGTGTATGTGTGGGTGTGTGTGAGTGTGTTTTTATGTTTGTATGCATTTAGTAATATTTACAAAATTCATGTTTTGATTTTAGTTTCAAGATTGCAGTGTATTTATAGAGTGGCAAAGCCGCTTTGGTAATGTTTTTTCTTTTTGATTTTGACTTTTGACTTTTGCATTTCGTATGACACTTATATAAAAAACAGAGTTTTTCTTTTTGCTTATGCTTCATATGTGACAAACATAGAACATAAATACAAATTGATTTGTATGCACTCATGTTTTGTTTTTACCTTTCACATTAATATATTTAAATTTAGGCTAAAAATTTACAGCTATGTAAAATGAAATGGCCATGAATTATGTTGCCTACTGCGCGGCTAAAAGTCGCCAGGGCTCTCATAGTGCAGCATGGCGCTGAGATGGGGGCAGGGAGGTTGGGAGCTATGTGTACTGCGGTAGATATTATTACATTTTACAATTACTTCAGCGTTGGATCCAGGGTCGTAAATTCCAATTCGCCGCGTGGTAATATCAGATCCGGGTCTGCAATATACACTTTGGTTGGTTGGCATAAAACAAAATCAACAAGAATAATGGCGAGCATAGGTGTATGAGTGAGTGTGTTTGTGGGTGTATGTGCGTGTTATAAAATGAGGTACGAGTAAGAATTGCGCAAGAATAAATACATGTGTGTGAATGAGAGAGAGAGAGAGAGAGAGAGAGAGAGAGATGCGGGTGGGAAGAAAATAAAAGTATAATTTGTGTGTTACCGATTAGTTTTGCTTGTATCATTATTATTGTTATTATTATAATAATTATTAGTATAAATTGTTTTTACTTTTTTGTTTTTGTGGTGAAATTCACAACACTTGCAAAATGACATCATATAACAGTAGCAAATTGGTTTTTGTTTTTTTTTTTTGGCAGCAAATGAAAAATATTTATCAAAAGAAAATAGAAATCGTAACTATTAGCAAATATCAAAAGCGTGACCAACTGTGCGCCGATAAGAGGCAGCGGCAGCCAAGCAAGCAAGCGAACAAAACCAATAACAACAACTGGAACATCTTATAAATATTAAAAGCCCGCCCAGCTGGGTCGTAAATATGAAATAATTCAACAATTTCTTAATTTATATCGCACATTTCACTCGCATTATGTTCAAATTCATTTTATTGTGCCTCATAGTGGAATAATGTTCACATCATTTTAGTTCGCCCACAAGTGCGAGTGGGTGCGAGTTGACGTATGAGTTTGAGTTCGGGTCAAGTGAAACTTAAGCGCCATCTAGCGCTGGCTGGTGGTTGTTGTTTACGATTTTGCAGTTTGTTATTTGAAGTTCGTCCTGTCGCAGCGCCCTGTGTTATATTTTATTATTATCGCCTTTTATGTCACATTTGTGTGGCGTCTTTGAGTCATAAAGACGCACAAGCTAAAGCAACGTCCAAATGGCGTCACAATTTGTATTTGCGTATGTGTGTGTGTGTGTGTGTGTGGCCTTACACGTATACTTTCACGCCATGCCTGGCAGCATTAAAAATGTCAAAAGTTGCAAAAATGTTGCCAGCTAAGAGGCAGAGTCAAAAGGCAAATAGGGCAAGGGGAAAGGAAGTGTGGCGACAAATGAATGAGCGTTGACATTGAAGTGCCACAGATTGTAACCCTGCCTGGATATGTGCGTGTGTGTATCAGTGTGTGTGTTTGTGTGTGTGCTTGTGGCACATCGTAGGCCGCATCAACAATGTTGCCAAAAGCAAATTGTGTGGCACTTTTTGTGGCTTGGCCACAGACATCAAAGTTGATGCCCCGGACGCCCGAAGCCTATAAAGCAGCTATGTGCAATTTTTACAGCATCCGTTAGGACGTTTTAAAGCGGAGCGGAGCGGAGCCGCCGCAACAAATGACTGTCTCCTACTGACTTGAGTTGGCCTCTTTTTCAGTGGCTGCCATGTGCGGGCCTTGTCTCAACTTTGTCTAATTAGACGAGTGCCACTGAAGTGCACAAGAAACCCAAAACACACAAACACGTATGCCACACATGTGTATGTAAGTGTGTGAGTTACAATATGTGTAGCATATATATCTTGCGGCAGCTGGCGCAAAGAGCAAGAGCTCAAGGACGGATGGGATACACAAATGTTAACCAGTTGGCGACGCGACTCTTGATGCGCACAGACAAACAAAACAAAACAAACGTCCTGACAAACAACAACAACAACAACAACAACAACAATAAGACAAAAAGTCGAGCAAAATGAATGGTGCAGCATGAAATGAAACAAATGTGCACACAAATAAAAAAGCATACGCAGAAACAAACACTTATAAAGCACGCACACACAGACACAGACACACACGCAATTACAATAGTGTAAGTAAGCTGAAAAAGTCAAACGTATTTGCCTGCGCTGTAAAGAAAGAAAAACACGCGCTAAACTCAACCAAGCAGCCCCCTCCCTCGCCCCTTGTTTGCCAAACCAGACCCCTGGCGCCCACCTGCCATTCAATTTGCGAGTGGATGCAACCAGGCTCTATGCAATTAAAAATGTTGGCTAATGACAACAGCAGCAGCAGCAGCCCTCGCTGAGCGATGACAGGCATGCAAACACACACAGACACAAACACACACACACACACACACACACACACACACATACATACAGTCATATATGAGTAGCTCTCTTTCTTGAGTTGAATTGCTGCGCGGTAAGTGCTCACTTTTTGTCTAAGTTGTGCTCTATGAGAAGCTTGAGTCTATTAGTTTGCAGAGGGAACTGGAGCAGATTTAATTTGCAGAGGCCACAAGAATTGCAGTGCGAAGCAAAGTGGAAAGTTAAGCTAGTAATATTGCGAGAAGCAATTGTATTCCGAAAGTATCAAGAGTATACATTAAGACGCAAAGTAAAGGCCAGAAGTTAACTTTGCAGTGAGGTCAGAAGCAAGAAGCGAGCAGCGATAAAATTATGAAAAAGTAAAAGCAACAAGCATTTGCTGATGCCGAAATGAAGATAATGTGTATTAAAGCACCACAATCATTTTTGCTCTTAAGTATTTCAAATTTATTCTTTTCTTATTTAAGAAAATTCACTTTGACTGTAATAAAACATAGCAAACGTTGCAAAGTAAAGTAAATGTAGGTCAGGGTGTAACTGTGCTCAAAGTAAATAAGATCCTATCAGAGCAATATCAAAAATAAAACAAAAATATATATATGGAATAAATGAATAGCATATCATAATCATTTTATTTACACTGTTACAAGGAAAGCTACTCTCAGCGCTGCTCGCTTCCCTTTCTCGGCTCGCCTCACTCATCGCATGTATTGAGGTGCTGAGACATGACATAATTATCTCGTTCCTTTCAGCTCTGGCGTTTGCCCTACCTTCTGCCCTGTAGGGTATTCCCTGTACGACCAACTTTAAACTTGTTGGCTCTCAGTTTTATGCTTTGGCAACAGCGCAACAGTTCCCCGCATTTTGCAGACGCCGAGGCACACTTCAGTTTGACTTTGGCACTTGTTAGTGTCTTGTAAGCAAGCCCGAGTCAACTTGGTTTATTTATCAGCGTATAAGGCTACTGTGTTTGCGTGTGTGTGTGTGTGTGTGTGTGTGAGGGGTGTGGGAGGAACTTTGCTAATACGCCTCCGGCAACAATCGCTTGACAGTCAAATGTGGGAGGTGCCGTGCCATGTCAAGGTTTAAAGCCATCGGCGCGTATAAATTAAAAGTCGTCAGGCATGCGAACCAGCAAAAAGAAAACAAAAATGACAGAAGCACATAAATAAAGAGAGAAACAGAAAGAAATGAAATGTGGCTAATTCGTGAATTTTGAGTTACACTCAATTTACATTACGCCCAACATATTCAATTTGAATAATTTTAATAATAATAATGTACACGTGTACACGTCACAGTAACCTATTAAATAATATTTGCATTTGCCGTGTTGACATCATGAAATGCTCACTAAATCTGTATGTGTGTGTGTGTGTGTGTGTGTCTGTGATTATTTGTGCTTTTTAATTTAGTGCTTTTGCAGTACATAATTGAAATTTATGCAATTCAAAGCGAAAACAAAGTCTACGTGAGCTCGCAAAATAAACAGAGCGAGCAGCATATTCTGAAATTTTGTTTATTGCACTCTCGCCGAGCGTGCAACATACTAGCACTAGAAACGAGTGCCTATTTGCATATAACTCTGTATCTTGCTTGTGTACTCTCCAGCTGCGTGTACGGACAGCTCTGCACAACTGCATAGCTGTGTGCAATGTGTCCAACGGGTTTTGTCGACACACCAACACACACACACACACACACTCGCACACACAAATAGGAATCCAAATACCAATAGAAACAAACTGCTATAAAAGCGACCTCATTCAAAGGCGGACTCGCACAGTGTGGCTGCAGCTAGAAAAGCATTTGTATAACTTAAATATGTGAAACGATTTAAATAAACCCCATACAAAGTGAATAAGAAAGGAAATGGTTGAAGTCGATTTGGCATTTCAGTTTCCTTATTGCTAACAACAATTCAATTTTGAATTTATACGAGCAATTTATGATATTTAATCTAAGGCAAAGCAATGAAAACTTCCCAATTTAATTTAATAATAAATTTGGAATTGACTTCAATTCGGTTGAAAAACTAGCCCACTGTGGCGATGCTGCTTGTTTTCTTTGCAGACAGCAGCAGGGCGCTGCTGCAATTGTCCTTTTTAAATACAATATTTAACAGGCGAGTGTGCTATTGTCATGTCACTTGTTTTGTTGTTTCAATTCTCCTTGTTGTTGTTGTTTTTGTTGTCGGTACTGTCATTTTCAATGGCTTTAGAGCATCTACGACTCTAAATACAAATTCAAAGCGAAACCACTTTAAGAAAAAATGTATTAAAAAGCTTTTATGAAAATTCATCCTGTTTTATGGCAAAGCTTTGCGCTCCAAGTCTCCATACAATAATTGTTTGAAAATTCCTTTTATTGCCAACGTTGGGGGCAGATAAGAAACACAAGGCATTATTTAAGTTGTTCCAGAATAGCAGGCTGAAAGTATTTCAATTCCAAATGATTTTCTGGCCACACACATACTTGCAACTAGCGGTCAGAAGTAAATCACATCAGCAATTAGCAAAATACCCGAAAATAAAAGAAATTTGTGGCTTTGCTGTGTATTTTGGATAAGGGGAAAATGCCACACAAAAACTCATCATCGACCTAAAACTAAAAGAGAAAGCTAAGCCTCAAATTTACTACAAATGTTTTAGTCGATAAAATACGAATACTGTCTTATGAATACCCTGCTTACTTAGGAAATATTGTAGTTGATCTGAAGTTTTAAATATTTTATAGTAACAACACACAGACAATACACCCAAAGTTATTGTGAGAGGAGAGTATAAAAAATGAATTGTGAACAAAGTCGATTGACGTGCAGGCGATGGAAGTTGCGACAAATTAATAAGTGAAATCAAGCAACATTTTGTGTCTTACTCTAGTTTTGAAATTCGAAATATTTGCAAAGAGAACTTTTGCTTTATTTAAATTTAATTTATTGCAGTTTTCGATCAAAGAATGTTTTGTGTGTAATTTTTGCTTTTGTTTTTATGCTGATGCTGGTGCTGGTGCTTCATGCCTCTCAGCTTACTGCACAGATTTCATAATATAAAAATCAGTTTGCATACATTTGGGCGGCCAGGCAGCTGCGTCGCCATCCGTTGCACAGAGCACAGAGTGAGCTGCAGCTGCAGCTGGGTGGCGCATAGCCACCACCACATCCGACCTTGTGGCACTGGCTTGGTGGAGTGGGGCGCTGGAGCCAGCCCGGTGATAACGACTGGTCGGCTGGCTGGCGGTAACGAGCAAAGGTAGCAGCACATCGCCTAGGATGGGTTAGCAGTTAACAGTTAGTTAGGGCCACAGACTGGCGGGTGAGAAATTGGGGGGTGGGAAAGTTGCAACTTTACAAATGTATCTGTGCACTACATGGCTTTACAAATATCTTGAGACATTTACAATCTCAAGTTAAGAATTCGACTACTATGTTGTTTGATGATTGAAAGCAACCAACAGGAAAGAGCGAAAGAATAAGAGAGAGAGAGAGAGAGAGAGAGAGAGAGAAAGCGAGATAGAAAGAAGGGAAGATAGATATAAAGAATGCAGCACTGTATAAGAAGTTTGGGCAATTAAGTTTAGAACTAATTCTAAGATATTGGCAGGGGTTTTGTACGGACTCCCTAGGATATATCTACTTCATTTATATGTATATATTTATGTACATTGCGGCAGCAGGTGAGCTAATCTGTACACGTGAGTTCACAATGTACTTAAGTGCTGCCCCAGTAAAAATTTTAGGTGATTCAATGAAAATGGAAAAAGTAGAAATTGTTTCAATCAACACTAATTAGAAAATGTTATGCCATAAGCCACTACTTGGCAAATGGTATAAGGACCAATTAGTTGTTCAATTTCAACACACAAAATATCTAATCTATTTGCAGTTGCAGTTGCAGTTTCAGTTGGATTTGATTTAAAATGTAATGCGCTCTATCCCTCAAACCGCAACACTACATTATGCAATCGGGGTGTGCATCGGTTTGTCATTGTGCGTGTGTAAATATGTCTAGATAAAAGGACAGCGCTAACCACAAATGCACATTTCGCAGCTCTCTCTTTTCCCGATTATTTATGACTAATTAAATACCAAAACAAATTCATGCACTTAAAGTTTTATGTTTAAATTAATTTTTGAAATAGATAATCATAATATAAAAACGTAATAAATGATTGATTGACTGTTGGCATTGGCATTTTATTATTTAATATTTATTCCATTTGGTTTCATGTGCAGTGCAGTGCAGCTACAGAAATTGAGCTAATCTACATGTTGATTATGTATATGGCATACTCATGATAAGTACTCAGATGTGAAGTGTGCATAATATTGCAAATGAATGTATAAACAGTATTTACAGTCGAGGGGATTCGATTCAAATCGAAACGAATCGAATCGCATCGATTATATTCAATTCAGTTTAATTAAATTGCAGCAATCAATCAACTAAAACTATGAATACAAATTAATATCAAGTGCTTACTCCAACATAACACAAGAGGTAAGAACGCAAACCGAGTGGATGCAAGATAGCTAAATACGATATGCGATATACGATATACGATTTACGATATTTGGTAGATACGTAACATTATTGGATATTGGATATGGATACTTGACTAGTCAACTACAGCTACATCTACTCGTTACAGTTTGTTGAGTATAGATTTTGGAATAGTACCGTTTAGACTGGGCTGCGCGTACTGTATGAAGCTCTCGGAGATGTAGTGATGCGGTCCGCCAACGCCCACAATGCCACCGGCACCGCCACCAGCGATGCCGCCACCGCCGGGTCCACCGCATAGATGCGATGTGGCAGGTGTGATGCGTGCGCGAATCTCCGCTGCCCGTCCTCCGCCCTCCTCCAGCTCGTTCAGCTCGTCCTCCTCAATGTACATCGAGGGCACATCGTTGCGTGCCGGCCTGTGGGGACACAGAGTGAAGCAAAACAAAAATTAAAAAACAAGTCTCACAAATCTATTAAAAGTTTCGCATACCTAAACCACAACTTGTTAATAGTTCCCCCGACAATATGCACTTTTATATTGGCTTGAGCAAAAATCTAAGCGACCATCGCACAGGTCAACAACAACAAAAGCAACATTAGCCAGCACTCTGGGGTACAACTGCTGCAACTTTGCCCATTTAACGGGCCGATTGCCCATTGCCCATTGCCCATTGCAGGCTAAAATTTCAATTTGCTTGCTCCTTCATCTGCCATAATTGATGTTAGCCCGTACAGCAAATGCTAATTAAAACAGATGCGTTCAACTCTTATCACTCAGATTTTGACGCACGTGTGTTTTGCGTGTGTGTGTGCGTGCTTCAATATTTGCACTAATGCTTTAGCCACAAAAGCAAAGCGTTAAAATGTATGCATTGGCATACATGGCAACGTTGCACAGATAGGGAGAGAGAGAGAGATAGGGACAGAGGGAAAGGTGAGTTGACAACCAATTAAATTATACATAATTTGATATACTTATGTGCACAACTCACTTTGTCAGGTTGTACTGGCCAACAGTCATAATCCCACATCAACACACACACACACGCACACACAAACAAACTCGCACACATAGCAACTGCAATTTGTAAAGCGACCATTTAATGACCCGCATGCGTTTCGCTTTGATGTCACATGCGACGAGTTGAGGATGAGGATGAAGATGAGGCGGCAGCGGCTATTTATGAAACTTTTTACTGTGTTGCGCATTTTAATTAGTATTTTGCTTTGGCCTTTTGCTTTGAAGTGCGGCCCACCTGATTTGCCTCCCTATCGAAATGTAACCGAGGATAGCAGGTGGGTCGATAATCTGTTGCCCCGATGCGATTAAGTGGCAGCATCAGAATGGCAGGCAGACATGGCAAAGGTCTCTATAGATAACTAAATGACTGCTGGGTTAATCGTCAATACACACACACACACACAAGCACACGCACACACATAAACACATACACACACACACACATACTCGCACACACAAACTAAGTGCGCTGTGCCTGGCAAAGCGATTGCAAGTTTGTCTTTCATTAGCAGCAACCTAGCCACATAGCTGACATTTGACAGAGTTCTGGAAAGTGGTTGGCCGAGACACAGAAGAGGAGAGACAGAAAGACAAAGAGTGAGGGATAGAGCCAGTTATAGACAGAGATGGAGAGCGATAGCAGGCAGGTTAAGCAGCTGCTTAATTATTGCCACTCTGTGCTCGGCGACCCTTTCAAAGTTAACGCAGATTTCTTATCTGAAATGAAAGTCACTTGGCGGTGAGGTGGGGTGTCGGGCAAGCGGCTTCCGTTTCCGGTGCACAGACAAAGAGTCGCCATCTCTTGATTCTTTTCTGCTCTTTTGTGGGTCTCAGTCAGGTGCAGGTTTAATTAATTTAATTACAGACTAAGCATAATTTAGTGGGCAGCTGCGTGCTCTTTGTTTAGCCCCAGGCACATTGGGGCTGCTTTTGTGCTAATCGATTCTGCCGTAGCCAGTGAAAATGTTTAATGAACCTAATACAGTTGCAAAGGCGTTGTGGTCGTTTTATTCATTGACTTGAGCGCATTTTAAAGACTTGATCTTCAAGCAAGCAAGCGAATCGATTAAGCACCCTCTTCTTGCTCATGCTCTTGCTCTTGCTCTTGCTCATTCTCCTGCTGTTGGTCTTGGTCTTGGTCTTGGTCTGGGATTTTAATTATATTTTATGAAAAGGCTCAGAAAAGCATGCTACAATTATTTATGCTGCCGCTGCTACCTCTTTTAATACAACCAACGGCTGCTGCTCTTGTTGCTGCTGTTTTTGCTTCTGTGGCCTGCACACGTGCCCCACATAAATAATGCGCTAATTATTTGAGCACACACACACACAGTGGTACAGCTACAGCAGTGGAACAAACAATTTCATTATTAGTTTTTATATGCGCTCAACTCAAAACAATAAGCGGCAGCAAACAGCAAGAGCAGCACACAGACTGATCGACTAAGCGATACCCTCATCTCAGTGATAGAAATAAGTATTCTATCAATTAATCGATTTACATTTATTTAGAAGAATTATCTTCCTTTTTTGAAAACAGATCCGTTAATAAATAGTGAAATGTTACTCAGATTTTTGCAATTGATGCGAAATTATTGGATGTGTGAAGCGAGGGCGAATTCCATATGCTACCAGCGAGCTTATTTAATTGTAGGATATTTTGACGAACTTACCGCATGCTCTTGCGCACCTCCTGTGGCTCAGGTGGCCGCGGCCGATGTCGACAGACAACAACAATGCCTGCTACGATAATTGACGTCACAATGACGGCGCCTATCGCCACAACGGTGGCAAGTATCAGCAGCGTTGACTCCTTCTCCGGCCCGCTGCCGATGCTTGCTCCGGCGCCGACGCCACTTGAGCTACTGCTGCTGCTGCTGCCGCTGCCGCCGCCGCCATGATGCGTGGTTTCCGCGGGCGTCGGATCCTCCGAGAGTATGGATTCATCTGTAAGATAATACACAGGACATGAGAGTATGTAGAGACATGGACGCAGGTTAGACAACAGATAGTTTCGAGCGAGGGAAGGATGGAGGATGGAGGATGGGCACACAATGATTTGTTATTTGCTCGAAATTAGTATGATATTGTGGATGCTGTGGAAGCAGTGCTTGCCTCCTCTTTTACCCATTTTGATATTTTTTCGTTTCATTGCCATTTATTTATTTGTTTTGTTTTCTTTTGTGTTTTGCTTTGGGATTCAGGGTGTGTCTGTGTGTGCGTGTGTGTTGGTCATGTGTGTGCGTGTGTGCTCACGTTTCGCCTTTTGCTTAACTGATTGCTTTAACTGTCGTATTTGTCTTATTTGTTTATGGGGTTTGTTTACTGTTGTCTGTTTTCTTTGCATTTGTCGTTCCAATTCTTCTACTCTTGTTGATGCTTAACAAATTGTGTTGAAAATTAAAATTAGTCCAATTGGCCAATTGGCCAATTGGCCCATTGTTTGTGTCTGAGTCGCCTGAGTGGTTCCCACTACGACCTCGACGCGAATTTAATTGCTCCCCGCTGCCGGCGGCATCGAAATCAAGACACTGACTGCTCCAGTTTGCAAAGGCTTTGCCAATTATTAGCAACATGTGCAGAGCATTGTTTATATTTATTAGGTTTTCAGCTAGAAACGAAGAAGCAGCGGATATTGCAAGAGAAAACTCCTTGTGAGATGATCCCCAGGCAAGATTTATGCGATACATTCATCTTGTGTCAGGCAACCCGCCCACTCGGCAACTCGTCCACTCTCCCAATCACCCACCTGCCAAGCAGCAGCTTGTTGTATCCCGCCCCTATTTTACTCAGCTGCTATGCAGCATTTCCGCTCCATTTGCGAGGTGCTCTGCATTGAAACACTGCCAAGTGGTTGCTCTGGCTGCTCTGGACTGCCTTTTGAAGCGAGCATTTAGTTGGAAATTGCCTACACCTGCGGCTTAATTTAATTTTTGTTGTTATGTCTGCCATTGATGCTGTTCGCCTTTGCCAACGAGTTTCTTTTCAATATCCCTGTCGTGGTTATACCCCGTAACCAAAAAAAAGCCGTATCAAATGGGTATACCAGTTCAAATATTTATATTCATATATATCATCAATCGGCAATCAATTTTTAAGCCTTATCTTCATATGTGGAGTGCATCTACAAAATTCCAAATAGTCTCAAAATGTAATCTCTCTGAAGTGGACTTTTAGATATGTGCAAATGGTTGTGCTTTAGTGTGTAGGGCACTTTAAAAAGGGTATCTTTAGGCATATAAGTGTCTTACTGTTATCCCAAACCAATCGCTTAGCAACTTGGATGGTTTTAGCTTCTGGCTAACAGATTTGTTTTCATATGGCTGGTTTAAAACATTATTTGCTCTCATCCCAGCTACACACACACACACGCATACACACGCACACACACAGACACACAAGTGGGCACTTCTCGCCGTTTTTCATTATGTGTTTTCGAGAAGAAATTGGAATGAAATTCTTTTTATTCAGCGTAAGCTGATTTAAATCAGCAAACAGAAATCAGCGTCAAGCGTCGACAGATTTACCGTTATTCACACATTCGCATTCACCTTACAGCTTCCACTTCGTGGCCTATTTAATATCATACAGCCACACCCACACCCACAGCCACACCCACAATCATGGTGAGGTAGTCAGAAATCCCAAGCAATGTGTAAATAATGAAAGCTGCTCTGGCGTTGGCTCCCTGTTAAAATTTCGCATAAATTACTCGTATCGCCGCCTTCAAAGGTTCTTTTTGCAGGCACTGTCTACGGTCGTTGTGGTAATCACAGTTATTGTGCCGACGCCGAATGGTCGCGCTGCTGAGCGCAAAGCTGGCTAAAGTGGTTCACAAATTCAGTGGCAGTTTCTGAAACTGAGCTGGAACTGACCTGGCTAACAGACCAAACGCAGGAGGGGTCCGCGCGAGTCGCATTTAATTGAACATTTGCGTATGAAGCACAATTAGGTGCATTAAATCGGTCAATATTATATGTGATTTATGGACCAAACTGTGCACCGTTAAGGCAAAGTGGATATGGCCAATAGAGAGCGGCACTCGCCGTAGCCGTCACTGCAAATGAAAATGGAAATGGTAATGGAAATGCAGATAAAAATAAAAATCAGCATGAAAATAATGACAACGTGGCTGCTGCTTCTCCTGTGCTGTTGCTGCCTACGCACGAGTATACGCAGTATATAAGCAATGGATGAGTGCGAATGTGAATGTGAATGCGAATGCGAAACGAACAATAAAAGCAAAGTGTCTACGGCGCCCCGTTAAGCAAAACGAAAATTGAAGCAATTTCGCTTCTGCGTTTCTTTGCTCGATGTTAGTATGAAATAAAGAAGGGCATTGCCAATGACACACAAACACACACGTATATAAAGAGGCACACATGTGTCCATATACACACACACACACACACACACACACTTACACACTCACAGTTGTCGTTATGTCGTTAAGAATTGGGGGAAAAATGAAGAGGCTGTGAGCGGCACGCCCTTGCGTATACGTAATATGCGTGCCTCACACTAAAGGACGCCCGTTGATGGAAAATGCTGAAATGCTTTACGCATCGCTGCATAACTCAGTCAGTGGATTAGAAAAGGGCGGCCTCAACATCAGGCTTACAAGGCAACCTACCGGCCCACCAGCCCATCGCCCCGTCAGCCAGGCCAACTCCTGTTTGCCTCCTGTGCGTGGTCCATGTGCAGAGTTTTCGCGGCGGCTGATTGAAGACGATTTCCTTGAACTTGCGTTGATTTGAAAATGCACTGAAGCGTTGAATTAGACAGCAACGTCAATTGCCAAACGGGAAGCAGCTACCAGCTAGCAGCTACCAGTATCCACCCAACTCGACACAACTTTATTGGAATAGCCAAAAAGTGACCCGCAACTGGCAAAGGCAAACTCTGTTTGCCAATTGCCAAATATTTGGCAACACTTTATGCGAGGGACTTTTGTTTTCTTGGATTTGAACTGTAGTAGTACACTCAGAATAATAAAATAATTTTGATCTGCGCAAGGTATACGAGAACTCACATTCCAAATTATAGTCAGTCGCTCTTTTAGTCTCTGAGATCTGCTTATTCATTTAGGCAGACAGACTTCCAGCGTAAAATTAAATTTGGCTGCTAATCATGGTTACAAATAAATATTTTGTATGGCGTCGCACAACTCTTAACTCATTCAAATTTATTTACTCATTCAAATTCATTATTTTAAAAAAGATATAACAAAAAGAGGTAATTTTAACACACAAGGATTGGTATTATATTTCTTGAAAAATAAGAAAAAATCCACCTTTAAATGATGCCAGAGCAAGCCAACTTTTTCAAAATCCTTTTTCAAAATAATAATATGAGCTCATCTTGGCTCCAAACGTATGCTGATTTTTAAAATTTCACGGTGACTTTTATTCTGAGTGTAGGGCACTCGGGTATTTTTGGTTATTTTGGTTATATGGTAACTTGGGCTATCGTCGACGAGCAGGGTACTCACCATATGGTCCCAGTTGTGCAGCCACGCGAACACGTTCAATCACCACCGGAGGCTCGCTGCGTCCCTTTGCGTTGACGGCGTAAACTAAAAATTGATATTCACGTCCCGGCTCTAAGTTATTCAAACGAAATTGTGGACTGTTCTCCTGCATGCGAAAGATGGGCGCAGATGTTGCCTGCAAAAATAAAAGAGAGAAAAACAAAAACCAAATCAAAATATGTGTGGACAATACACACATATAAAGGTATTTCTTAATGGTGATCTAAAGACAACCAGTTCACAGTTGACGCATCTATCTATTTGTATCTACAGATGGACACATGTCGCATTATTATAATCTGCTGGCCATATGGCTTGTCAAATGCACGCGTTACAGACTATGCTGTGTTTGTTTGTTGCCAACTTTTTGTCGGGGCCCCAAAAGTTCTGCACACGCACTCCCACACACACACACACACACCCACCCACACACACACACACACAGCTGTAACATAACAACACATAAATAATTATTCATGCCTAAAAATGTGTTCAGATTGTGAGCAGCCTTGGTGAGTTTGTCGTGGGCCGGGAGGCGATGCGGGGGGCATGCGGAGGGAATGCGGGGACATGCCACATTGTTCTGACCAGGACGCTGTCTGAAATTTTAAACTGAATATCCGTTTGCCGTAATGGGACACAATCGAGTGAGCTTCGTTGGTTACGCACAAATTCCCACTCAAGTAAGCGTAAGTAATTTATGTTGTCCTTGCGGTGCCTTGGGCCACCCTACCCCTACCCTACCACCCACCCAATCCACTCCCCCTCCCACTGAGTACCCGAGTTGCTGCTGTCAATGTAGCATCCCATCCCCCAGCACGCCCTTCCACCATGACCATGGCTGTAGTATGCTGTATTTTTATCTAGCGTGAAACTTTAAAGCTGCAAACGTCCAATGTTTGGTCAGAGTCCATGTCCAGCTCATCATCCTCTCTGCTCTCCTCCTCACTGCTCTCCTCCTCTCTTAACGTCTGCCTATGGTGTACGGTCGTTGTTTTGCGCTTGGCTACTTTGCTAATAAACTCTCCTCCCGGCCAGCGTTTCATCAGCAAGTCAGGCAACTGGCCCCGATTGCGTATACCCGTAATTCCCCAGTCCCATTCCCCTTTTGGCCCTCTGCTCGGTGCTCCCCTCTCAGTTAAGTTGCTGAAAGCAGCCAAACGAAATGAAATGAAATTTTCATACGATATTCTCTTTTACGAGTGACAGAGATAATTTAATAACTCAGCATGTGTTTGCCGCGTTGGCTTATAGATGATGTAGCCAAGCGTCCTTTCAGCCCTCGTCCCTCGCCTCTTGACCCTCGGCCTTCATTCAGTTGGTTAAACTGTTCGCCTCGAACGGTAAACTTATAGCATTAATTATGTTGTCCTTTTTACGCTCGAGCCAAGTGGCTCAACCCCAGCAGCAGCAGCAACTGGTCGGTTGTCAGTCTTGACTCAAAATCATATTCATTATTAATTCAAGCGGAAAAGTCAGAAAGAAAGAACAAGCACACTAATTGACCATATGGATTACAGGGCGAACCAACCCGTGGCTCTGTCCATCAGTTTGAGTTCGCCCGTTTGTTAATTTTAGCTTGGTCAAACCTCGGGTCAACAGCACGTGTCACAAATTTGTTTGAACTCACCTGATCGTTCAAAGTGGATATCTCATTGTCGCCCTGGCCAATCGTCTCGCCGAATTGACCCTTGCCTCCCGCCGCACTCGCTCCTCCCTCGTTGGCGTACAGTAAATCGCCGCCAACCACCTCGAGCATAAAGTACTGGGAGAGGCCACCATCGCTGCCGGCCACACAGACCACCTCGAGAATGGTATCGTTGCGCAATTCGCAGGCCTTTGGCGCCTCAGGTGCATCTGCAGCGAAGAAATGAATGGTTAGTTGTTCACAATGTACTCAATTGCATGATGATTTAGTATTTAGTTAGCACTGCCAACAATTTGCATTTCCCAATTTTCGGTAGATTATGCTAATAAAGGTGTGCCAGCGGCACTACGCCCTCAGTTTGCATTAATAACGGCCAACAAATTGGGTTGTAAGTAGTGCTTTAGACCGCGCTGTTCTCATGATTACTACTACTGCTTGTATTTGGCTAAGGAGCTGCCTACTGCCTGCTGCCTCAATTGCACCGCATACAATTTCTCGACACTCTTACACACACACAGCCGCCTGCATGAACAGGAACCAATTATGTAAGTAGATCCTGAGGTGTGCATAACAGATAAACTCACACGCCGACATCGACAGCCACACATTACACATAGAAAAAGGAAACTCAACCTTAAATTAAGAAAATTACCCTGAATCTTCCGAATACTTTGAAAACCTGAATAAATTTATATCTTAATAAAATACAAATATTTAAATTAGAAACGTTTGCACTTAATCGACTCTCTAAAATGTGATGTTTTTTGTGTTTTAAAAATATTTTCTATTTTTAAGGAAACATATTTTTCTAAATGGTATAATTGCAAATGCATATTTTTAGAAACTTTCTTTCTTATACTCAGAATAAAATCTATTTTAAATACTATCTCGAATCTATGTACGACTTTAGTTAGCGCGATTTTTTCAAGTCTCACCTCCATTTATTTTCTGATTGACTAACTATGGTGATTTTCTTCGTCTTGATTAATTTTTTTCTGAGTGTACTAACGACAACACGATTAGAAGCGGCGTCTTACTTAAATTGCACACAATGTCGGCATCTTCAGGCAGACAGCAGACAGCTTGGAGAGGTGGATCGGGTAAGCAGGATAGAATCGAGGAGGTATAACAGCAATTTCCATTACTTACTGGCTGGTAGTATGTGAACAAGACAGGGCGACGTTTGTCTGCCGACCGCATTGCTGGCCCAGCAAGCTAGTGTTATTAACTCGGAGTCGGTTTGCGGCAGATACGTCACAGTGCTGACCAGTCCGTTCGATTGTATCCGGGAGTTGAGCACCTGCAAGGAGAAGAGTAGCAGCAGTTGTAGCAAAAGGATTACGAGTCGCATTGCAAACGTAGGCAAAAATTATTGAACCCGGGCAGCAGTCAGACAGCCAGACAGTCAGACAGTTGGATTTTCGAGCAATCGGCTAGTTGGGCAGCCGGGCGTGCATAAATATTTAAAGTCAAATAGTTTTTATTGCAATGCAAACAGTTGGATAAGTCGAAAAGAGTCGAGAGTTGAGCCAAGTTGAGTTCAGGTTTTAAGGTCCAGAAGGGACTCTGGCTTTGGCTCGCCGGATTTTCGTGCAGATTTTCAAATAACTTTTGCGGTAAATGAATTACTTTATTTATTGTGCACAGCTGTCCCAGTCCTTAGTAGAATCACATATGCATCTCTTTCTTCTCTGCTATCTCTCTCACTAGCTGCCTCTATCTCTCTTGCTGCCAGGCTTGCAGTTTTCGTCTCGAGTTTAACACGGAAACCCGTAGTTACCACTGGGGGCAAGTCTAACATGCTATTCTCTGCAATCACATTGCACAATTTATACGTTTTGATTAAATTTTAATTCAGTCACGTACAATGTGGCCCGGGTCTGATTCCCGTTTGGCTTCTGTTCGTCAGGCTGCCATTGTTAAGCGAGAGTCCCTGCCAGGTACCCAGTTACCAAGTATTTAACACAAGTTTTCCTAATGGTCGACCACCTTTGGGTTGCAAGTTTTCAGCTTTCCAGCTTTCCAGCTTTCCAGCTTACCAACCAATAATTTAAGCCAAGCTCTGCACACAGTACGCATTGTTGAATCACGTTTGCTGGCGTAATCACAGTCCGCCCGGGTTTAGTTAAGTTTTCGTAAGAAAAAAGACGAAGATTTCTGCGTGGCTAAAACTTACCGGGGACACATTTCGTGTATTGTTGTAGGTCCAGCTAAATCGGACAGTTTCTGGCGGATCGGCGTCCACCTCGCATTTGACCTGTATCGAGTGCATGTTGATGGCTCCAATGGATGTCTGTTCCGTACCCGGCTTACAACGTGGCGAGACTATAAAGCGGAGGAAGAAAGGGAGGAAAGAAAAATGTAAATCGCACGGGGCAAGTCAAAGAAAGAGTCGTTAAGCCGAACAAAATTTGGTTTTTTAAATTCTTTTTTCTTTTTGCTTTCGGCTCTCGAATATGGGAGAACCCATCTCCGCAGAATGTAAACAGTCAGCACGTCTCTGGAGTTTAGCACCACTGAAGTAAAGTACACAAAAAAATATAAAAGTAAGAAAAAAAGAGAGAAAGCTAAATCCAAGAGGAAGTCGAGTCAGCTACATAGCCTTGAGCATAGTAATTAACATGTTTCCGTTTCATGAACGTGGCTGGCGCTGTTGTTGGCTCCGTTTATGCTTAAAAGCGGATAAAACTGTTTGAATAAGTATGTGTGGGAGTATATGTGTGTGTCTGTGCGAAGGAGTGTGTGTGAGTTGCAGGTATTGAAGACGATGTTGTTGAGCTTACTTTCACTTCACTGTAAAATGAGACCAAATACATACGGAAGCAGCACTCTAGCCCCCAGGGCAAGTCAGTCTCTCATATGAATACAGCACACACATAAATGAATAAACAAGCCTACACTAACGATGTATGCGTGTGCCTGTGTGTGTGTGTGTGTGTGTGAGAGTGCAGAGAGTTTTCTGCTGAAAGCTGCCTTTAAAATGTTAGTCACGCCATGGCTGATAAGTATTTTAGGCTTTATTACTTGACGCTGTTACCCCAAGTCAACTGCAACTCAACACAATATGCTTAAAACGACTTACTCTGCGGGTATGCGTGTGTGTGTCTGTGTGTGTGTGCGTGTGTGTCCACATACTTGTTGCATGTATGCGAGTAAGTTGAACGAAAGTAAGCCGCAACTGAGTGCTAAGAGTTATGGTCGCCAGCCAGAGTCGAAACTTTCATAATTCGAAATATAAACTACTTTAACTGTCGTACAGCATAACAGCATATTTCCTACTTTTTGAACAGTGTAATATCAGTTTCCTTCCGTCAGATGGCTAAGAAAAAACGTATGTATTTGTCTTGTACTTGAATGTTGTCTCCAAATAATAAATAAAGCAGTACACCAACAAAGTCCGCACATTTTCTGTGTCTTCTGAGAATAAAAGCCAAACAGACAAGTTTAAGATACATTTTTAATAAGTTCGTTGGATTCGGTTCTTTGGCTTTGAGAGCTTAAGAGCATTACTCTGCTGATCAATTCAACTTGCCATAAAGTTACTTAATAAATTGGGTAAACCAATATTGGTTACTCCTATAAAATATACGCATAAATGCAGTTCGATATGGACTGAACAGGTGGACCTAGTTCATTTTCCTTCATAAATACTTTGTATTTTTGCAAAACAGTTAAAAGTTGGAGCTTAAGCAGTAAAGGTGAGCGAAATGATTTCAATTTGCGACGAGTGTCGGCACAGGACAAGCTTCATTTGAGCTCCACTTTGGGTCCACATAGATCGACTGATTTATAACGCTCAATTGTTGCTTGTGCAGTGCACATTAATCACACGATAAAAAATAGCTGGCGGCTGCTGTTCCCCAATCCCCTAAAGGCAGTGCGTGAGGTTTATGAAAAAGTTGGCTGAGCAAAAATTGCCCCAGTTAAATTTATGGTCAAAAGTTTAGTGTGTAAATCAATGGCGGTTATTTAGACTGGCGGCAAGAACAATTTTACAATTGTAAACAAGCTGGCACGAACTCTGTCTCACTTACACACACACACACACACACATACACACACACAGATACATATGCAGGCACACACAATTGGGCTTTGCATCATTTCTAAGCAATTTCCCCATCCGCTGTGCAAGTTGTTAGCTTTAATTTTATTCTTTTTGTTGCCATGGACACCGAGTTGCAGCGAGTTGATTTTATTTTCATCAGTTTCCGTTTCCTTTTCCGTTTCGCCATATCGCTTGCATGCAGGCATTGCAACCAGTTCAATTACAACACAACATCACTGCCAGCTGGAAAGCTTCTTACTTACATTGTACTTTCAGGGTGAGGCTGGAGCTGCGCGTCTCCCCCTCTGTGTTGGTTGCCCCGCAGGCATAGGCGCCCGCACTCTCCCTCTCCAGTTGTGTCAGATGCATGATTTCCGTGCTCTCGCCAGACATACGCATGCCCTGCAAAACATAATACAATACAAATGTTCATAAGTTAGGAACAAAAAGGTTATGAACATGCCTTGAGTGCAACTGCAAATTGTAAACAGTCTCTGTCAAGGGCTTGGCTATACCAGTAGGTGATGCAATCGCTTGTGGGTCAGCTCAAGCGAATATTGCATTGTTATAACCATGGGAACACATATGTATACAATAAAATATTAACTTATTTGTTGTGTTAGCTTTTACTCGAGGCAACTGCATTATTGAAGTATTATAAAATATGCATTCATATATTGATCAAATCTTATTTTAAATTTTAAGCTGAGTCGAAGCTCATTGCTACTTTAAATTGCATACATTTGAGTGGAATTATTGTACAAGCTTTTGCCCAATAATCTTCTTCGTCTTAAGCCGATATATATTTTGAGTAATTAAAAGTATATTTGAAGTGGGAGAAATAGTTTCTGGGAAATTGTGAACAGCATTAGAGAACGCAACTAAAAATGATTTTTTTTATTTATCATTATGCAGAAATACCCAACTCCTACACAAATTAGCACTGACAGGCTTGGACATTGTAAAGAGTGCATAAATCATAATTAATGGAGTTGCGTAGCATTATAAATGCATTATATTGAGTAAAAAGTTGTAGATTTTTTTAACCTCAGCACTCAAACCAGACAGCCAAGTTCGCTTCTAGTATTTCATTAGAGCACACAGCGATTGTTGTTATTTAAATGCCACAAAGTGCTTTTCAATGAAAATATGGTTTACTATTGAAAATCGAATAAAACGGGACTCGCGCGTTAGCATTGGCTGTACTACATTTTATACATACATGTATATATGTACATATGTTGGTATTCTGATGTTTTTCATGAATTGTGGCATATACAAACTGACATTCGCTATGCAAGCTCAATTAATGCCATTGGAAATGGGCCTTCCTGCAACATAAGTACATTTTCGAATTAATTTTTCATAATTTGTTGGGCCCAAAATGTATAGAATGAATTTGTGCAGCTGTCAAAATTTAAATTGAATAAATGCAATAATGAAAATATAATTGAAGCAGCTTCAAGTTGCATATTTATTCATACGAATAATGAGTATGAAGAGCTTCATAAATGTTTGCAAATATGTACGTATATAAGAAAAATTAGTTGTCAGTTTATCCTCAAAAAGAGTTAAATATAATTAATTTTTTTGTTGTTTCCATCCGTCCTGTCAACAATTTGCTTACTTATTGACATGTTAGTTATTGAGTTAATCCGCTTTCATTTGAATTATTAGAAACAATTTTAAAATGTTTTTTAATAATGTAGAAAATCGGCACCTTCTAGTCCGGAAGTAGTTTTGAGTAGTGAATTAAATTTAACATAATTTTTTGTCAAAATAGAGAGTAATCACAACGAAAAAAGCCGTTAGCTAATTACAAATAGATTATGTATTGCATTTCTTATGTTTAATGCGAGGCAAAAGGCAACTTAAGTAATGATATACCATTTCCATTTTTTTTTATTTTTGGTCTCGAAAAACTTAAGTCTGACTTGGCCAAAAAGTTCTTGGGTTAACAGAACTAAGAAAGAAACCTGATGATAAAGGGAAACTAAAACACGCTGACAACTGAAAAGTGACAAAGTTTGCTTTTTCCTTGGTGCTTTTTATAAGTAGGATACTTTTTTTCGTTGTGCACATTTGCAACATCGCTTTTCACAGTTTGGCGATTCTTGATTCTTGCTTACAAATTCCAATGGCAAAAGGCAAAAGACGAGATGCCTTAAATATTAAAATGTTTTTGGTGCCACAATGGGCTGGGATAATTTGTTAAAGCCAAAAGTTAAGGCACACACTCGAAGGAGACGAATATAATACTGAGAGCAAATAAATGTGATTTTATGCCACTGCGTGTGTGTGTGTGTGGGCCATGAAAAATGATGATATGCCCATATATGAACAAAACTGTCAAAGGTTGTCAAAATGCCGCCAGTTTAGCTTGCTGGCAACAACAGCAACACAATAAACTGACTCGGACTCCGAACAATGGCGGTCGAACTCTGTGGCTTAGATGCGACCATGAATGGAATAGAAGGCGGTCGTTGGTTTGAGTCCGAATAAGCGTATTTGGTCAATCTCTGGCTTATTTGTCGCATGATTAATGCTTAAATAATTTTCAATACAAAGCTGACTTCAATCAAAGCCATCATGAGCAATTATGTAATGGGACGTGCCCACATTTGAGAAATGGATCAACAATACTCCCACAAAAGTGGGGAGTGCACGTTAACCGAATACGCCACACATATTGCGCCTGGCATCTTATTAAATGGAGTTGGGTGCGCACAGCTTTTTGAAATTTTTGGCTGCTGCAAACAATTTTGGTAAATTAAATTAAACCGCAAAGTGTCTGCTTAAGTTGCCGCAGGAATGTCGGCAGCCAGATGGGGCTCACCAGCCAGGAGGAGCCGTGCAAGACTCGGTGGCAAGAGACAGCAGGAGATGTGCAATTGATAATAAAAATTGCCAAAGTGTCGGCTGTTTTGATAGGCGTCAGCGGTTGTTCCCCCGTCAATGTGAGATAGAGGCAAATTGATGAAAATCTGTTGGCATACTTACGTTCTTGAACCAGGAGTAACTGGTGACTGGTGGTCTCGCATCCGCACGGCATTTGAACGTGACATTCTGGCCCTCGGCACGTGTTACCATACGGCTGGGATCCTCGTTGGCCAAGTGCACTGACACGGTAGGCGGATCTGTTTGGGGATATAGAAAAATAGAGAAAATAAAGGCAAGAGCAGTGGATAAGTAAGTGCGGGCGTCAAATCTAATGAGCGCTGCAAATAGCCGGATAAAAGTCCAAATAATAAACGCAAATGGCTCATAAGGTGAGCTCTGGCCCCTATTGCGTAATGTAGTTAACTCAAGCTGCTACTGCTACTGCCTACACTCAAAAAAAAATAGCATCCCAAAAATCCACAATTTTGGTGAAAACTATACATTTTTCTAGTAAACATATGTTTAAAAGTTTCGAAAAAAAACTGATCTAATTAAAAATATTAATTTTTTATCAAGATACCAAAAGCAATTTGCGTTGTTCCAAGAATGTATTTTAAAAAAAATTAACTTTGCAATTATGGTTTTAAGATGGGCTCAACCGACTCAAAACTCATATATATATATAGATAGAATATATATATATAGATAGAATAAATATATATAGATAGAATAAATATATAGAAATATATGTTAAATTTCAATGCAATTATTTTTGTGAGTGTATACTCAGGTCAGTTGGTTGTCCACGCACAGAGGGCTTGGGCACGAGAAGGGCTTTTCTTTGGCGATGGTCGCTTGACTGCACATCCTTAACGCGGCATTGTTGTAGAAGGCCTCCTCTATGGCCATAAGCCAAATGGGACTATTAGTTACGGTTGTAAAAATCTAATACGCGACCGAGACTGGCGCCAGCGACCGTCATCTTGGGTGCGGGTGGACAAAACTACAAGACATGAGGTTGCAAAAAAATAATGCCTGCCTGACTTTTATGGAGAATTATTAAAAATGCCGCACAAAATTAAACTGAAATAAAGTCTGATGTCGCAGCATGAGATTGGCCTGGGTTCGGACTGAGTGCAGGTAATTTAATTTGCTGCTGTTGTTGGTTGTGCTCATGGCAAGCAAGAGTAATGTGAAACGGAAGCCGGAAGCGGATGTTGCAAATGTAATGGCGGCTAGGCGAAAAATGAGTACCGGAAACATAACAGTGAAAATTTAATCAAGCCAAGTCGAAGGCAATGCAAAAGGCCAAACAACGGCAACGACAACGACAACTACAACGATGATGATGACGATGATCGGAATGATGATGGCAACATGACTGCATTTCATAAGCAGCTTAACAAGAAAGAGCAGCAGCAACAGCAGCAGCAGCCAGCCAGCAACAGGTGAATATGGCCCAGAGGATTGCAAGGTTCTGGCATCCCTAATCAAATTATGTTGCTCTGGCCCTAATACGCTTCTAATTGGACTTGCCTCAGTGGCAAGAGCTTTCACCGTCTACAGCTACACCGAATACTAACACACACACACACGTGAATGTTTAGGGAGTGGGAGCGTGTATGTGGGTTTTCGCATTGTTGACATAATTGAACGTATAGCCAAGAGTTCATTTCGTAGTTCAGGCAGCTACGATAAAGCAGCAAGCTGACAGACTGTCATATGCCTTTTTCTTCTTTTATCCTTGAGTATGGTATCATTATTTTATTGTGAGGCGTGAAACACATTGGTCTCCCTCTCTCCGACTTAATAAAGCACTTGCTGAGCCGATATGGCCATGTCTATCTCAATTTGTTTTAAAGCTATCTAAGTGAAACACAGATACATCCATATTTTAACTTCCGATGGTAAGTCTATCGGAGTTGGTTGAATTTACATAAATAAATATATCACATTGTTCACATAGGTCGAAAGATGAGTTATTGTAGCGAAATTAAACACATAAAACATAAATTTTGGACTACTCAAATTATCTTGAAATGTATTCATCAGCTGCTCAGCAAGGGTATATTTTCGTCGACTAGTCTAAGATAGTCGTTCTCTCATGCTTAAGTTTCTGTTTTCTGTTGCAACTACTTACATGCCACACGTATAATACGCTTGTCCTCGATGGCGCCGCCGGAAAACCAAGGATTCGTTGCGCGACATGTCAGCTCGGCATTGTCGTTCTCCGATGTTACCTTCACCGTTAATATGCTCGTTGTGATGTTGGCATCCTGCAATGATAAATGGCCATATATATTTTTTGATTTGCAGCATAAAAATCAATTAAAAAATCTAAAGGCGACAAGTTTAGCTTGGAAAGTAAAATACCCCATTTTGGACAGATTAAAATGGCATTTTGCTGCACGAGCTGGCCGTATAATGAGAGTCGTTCTTAGCAGTTGAGTGTTATTCGTTGAACACAGAGTGTCGGGTTACGACAGCAACCAAGCCCATGCTCAAGTTCAGGTCAGAGTGCTTGCTGCCCAACACAGATTTGGCAACAATCGAACTGAGGACGTGTGCCATATGTGTGAGTGTATAATAAGTATATGCTGCAACACACAAAAACTAACCGACACTCGACTTACATACAACACACACATGAGTTGTTGTGTGAGCTCTGTAGCAAGAATCGGTTATGCACGAGTTGTCCAATGCCAGTCGACGTTTTGACTTTTGGGGCAACCCAACCTGCTCAAACTGAAACTGAACTCCAGCTAGTAGCTACAGCTACAGCTCCAGCTCCAGCTTCAGCTCCTGTCTTTATCCATTTACATGGTATAATTAGAAAGCGAAAATGGCAACTGGAGAAGGCAAAAACGGATAACTAATGGATGCCGAAAGCCGAGCTATCCTTACACTGAGCGGTTGCATATCTGCTCATTCAAATGAAGTTGAGTTGCATGCACAAAAAAATGTGAAAGGAAAATAGAATGAAAAAATTGTAATGGTCACTTAACAAATGCCAAAGACCAGTCGTCTACATAAATTGAAATAAAAATCCGCATACTAATTGAGTAGAGTCTGGGCAAATGTCTTCCCCGTTCGTCGACTGCATATTTGCTTAGCCTGTTCGAAAGTTTTTCGGCAGTGCACTTAATCAAAGAAGACCAGTAAATGGACGAACCAAGAGCAGAGCAGGGTGCTGCGAGCATGAGTGCTGCTGTGCAGTGTGGCAGCCAGCCAGGCGGACTGCCACTTGAAGTCAACTTGTCTGCAGCTTTTGGGCACTGCACCAGCAAAACTTTTGCCATGGACTCACATCGCCTTTAAGGGTCACCCGGTGGTCGGCATTGCTGTTGTAGTTGCACTACCGAGAGTTATTAAACGACGCAAAGTTCCTCAAAGTTCGCACTACTTGTGTGTGTGTATGTGTGTGAGTGTGTTTGTGTGTGTTTGTGTTAGCTATCAAATGTCAAACGTGAAAGAAAATTTTCTGGCAAAAGTTGCAGTGCCTTTAATGAGGGGATCTGCAAATACAACATCAAAGTGCTTCTATTTTCCATTGACTTGTCCAAATTTTGTTTGTTTGACAATTTGAGCAGTTAGTCATTGATACTTGATATGGGAGCGCACTTACCTCCTTGTCATTGTGGACGGTGACCTCAGCGTTGCGTATGGGCTCGCCATCGAGCAGCCAGGTAATCTTGGCCGCCGGATACGAGCCCCACGATTCGCACCTGATGGCAATCGGATGGCCGGCAGTGAGCAGATCATTCGGTGTTATAATCTTCACACGTACAGGTTTCACTATTAATAAAGCATACACACATGAATGTTAAGCATATAGTTGTTATAGTTGGAGCTTAGTATGGCTTACAGTGAACCTGAACGGTGACATCTTTGGTGACTGGCTCGAGGAGACGTGTGCCCTGTGCCCGGCACTCGATGCGTGCTCCGTAGTAGTCCCGCGTCGTGGTGCCAATGAGCAGCTGATTCACCATCACTGTGGCGCCCTCCTCGACTGAGGTGTGACTGGTGCCGATCATTTCGTGGCCATCTCGCCACCAGGTGACCTTCGGTTGTGGTCGACCTGAAACGGAGCAGTATGTGCATTATATTTTGAGTAGATGCTGTCAATTGCTGTCACATTGTATCCTTGCCAACCATCGCAATATTTGCCAGTTGACCATATTGGCAATCCAGCCACAATACGAGTAGCGGCTGAAAACTTATGGCTTAAGTAAGAAATCGCAACTTATTTGGACTGAAAATAAATTAACTTTTCAACTTTTAGATTTTACTTATAATTTAATTATTATAATTTTTTTAACTTTCTTATAAAACTGTTAAGAATGACGTGTAAAAGAAAAACTGATATTGCAGTTTTCTTAATTAAGCCGTTTGCTTATCAGGCGACCCTCGTTCGGCATCCAATTGGCAGGTTTGCCTGGCAAGGTTAAATAAAGCGCTGCATTGACCACCGCCTGACAGCCTGAGTGGGTCAATACTTGGCAATTGGATAAAACAAAAGCCTAGCTGCAGATGGGTTGCTGCACTTACCGCCCCGCACTTGACAGCAGAGAAAGAGTTCGTAGCCCTCACGAAATGGACCAGCCAGTTGGGAGATTTCCTTGCCCTGGGCATCAAAGATGCGTGGCTCCTCGGGAAGAGCTGCAAAATCATATTGGAAATTAATTAACACTAGTAGCAAGAGAAAATCAATGTTTTGCAATCTTTTAACAATTATTTAAAAATTTAATTCTTATACATTTCTAATTTGCTATTTAGGTTAGTTTAAACTCACCAACTAGTGTTAAGTTATGCCTAAAATTGCGGGTGGGCGAGTTAAAAAAGTCAATGCGGCAGCGATAAACGCCACCATCCTCTGGCTTCACATCCTTGATTTGCAGTCGCGAATCCTTGGGATTGTCGCCAATGCTAAAAAACAAACGCTGACCCAGATCGCTAGCTATTGCCGCATGTGGCGCCAGCTTCACATTGCCCCCGCGCGAGTCCAAGCTGCAAAGTGTACAAGCACAACACAAACGAATGGTTAAGTGTGAATTTAGTGTACGGGCGTGGCTGTACGTATGGCGCTTATTATACATCATAAATAAACATATGCAAGCATCTCTCATGGCCATTAGTTGTGCCCCGGCGACCAGGTTTGTCCTACTGCTACCATAATTTAGTACCATAAAAAATGACGCTTAATTTGCACGAGTGTGTTTGCCTCTCTCCTCGCCACTCTTTCTTCCCCTGTTTCTCTTTGTTGTTGCTTTGCTGCTGTTGCTGCGTGCCACGTCGCGACTTTGGCAGCTTTGGCAGCTTTGCGCAAATTGCAGCAATTTGTTGCTGTTTTAGCAAATTACTCTGTTTATTTCGTGTACAACACTCGACATTCTGAAGTTGGATTGCTGGGTGCTACAGTGTTGCAGTTGTTGTTTATGATTATCGACTGGTGGCCAGTTCACCTGAATGTGTCTGATAGCTGTTGCTGTTGCTGCTGCTGTTGCACGCAATCCACGTGGCTGTTCCACTTTAAATGCGAACAGAACACATTGAAAATTTATCAACTGAAATTTTTGTAAGGACAACACTGCTGGCTTAGGGGCATGGAGAGGTGTCTCTGCGTATGTGTGGGAGTGTGTGTGTGGGAAAGAGGCGTGTCTGATGCGTATGTGCGTGAAAATTTGCTACACTTTAGCGATGGCAACTGTAATCGGATGTTCTTTACATTTATTATAACAAAGTGGATTATGACGGCATGGACGGGCGCATCCTTCCCCACACACACACACTCACACACACATTCAAGCGCGCTTACAAAACACTTCTTCCGGAGTCCTGCGTTAAAATGCTGTCGCACAAAAAAGGAGAGAGAAAATCAAGCGTGCCAGGCTTTCAGGCGAACGCACAAAGAAATAAAAAAATGTACGCAAAATGGCAGGAAAAAATGTGAAAAATGCGCCAAGTGTGATGGCAGCAAAGGATGTTGACGATTACTTCACGTTTTTGATGGATGGCATTCGCATGCAGGATGTGCTCACGTACGCGTGTATGCATTTGTGTGTGTTAGTCTGTGTGTGTTAGTGTGTGTGTGTGTGTGTGTGTTGGCCACTTGGGCAACATTTCCGCATGTCGGCAGCAGCTAGTAGCATCAGTTAGCTGACGGTGTTCTCTTCTTTTTTTGTCGTTTGCCAACTAAATAGTTTGGCCAGCGTTTGAAATTGATTTGCGTTGTACGCAGCACAATTAAATCTTACCTGTACAGCGGTATGCCTGTGGTGTCCTTGAACCAAAGCAGCAACTTCACCGAGTCCTGCGGCGTGGGCGGCGTCAAGTCGCATGGCAGATCCACGGTCTTGCCGGGTGCGGCCCAAACCAAACGTGCGGGTACTGCAATAAAAATTGCACAAAAAAGTTTACGTTTGTATTAGTAAAGCATGAAAACTGACGCGAGGGTCGAGGTCAGGGACAACGGAGGGGAAACCAATTGAAGTTGTCAGGTAGGAAGCTGGTGTTGGCATTGCCACTGATAAAAATATATATTTATTTCTTATTTGCACATCCTGCATGATGCGGCTGATTGTTTGTTATTTTAACACAATGCTTCCGCTTGAGTTTCGCGAGCGACAGACATAAAACGAGGCCAACACACGGGAAGATACCTAAAAGCCGAGCAGGACCAGCAGGAATGTGGGATCGAGCAACGCCAAAACAACTCCACCCCCTCCATTCCCCCACTCGACTCTTCCGTTTGCCGGCTGTCGACATCAACATTGTCCTTGCTGTTTCTGTTTGTTCGAGTTTGTTATTTTGGCTGACAAGAAAAAAAAAATAATAGAAAATATACATATATACATAAATATAAACATATTTATACATAGTATGTATATACAGAAATATTTATATATCCAGACAAAATATTTCGGTTCATGCTAGAGTGGTTTACCTCGAATTTTGGGTCCGTGTTTTGTGTTATTTTATTCGACAGGGTAAACTGTACAATTTTTGACATTGTTTCCGCCCGCATGGCTACACTTTCTTTGTATACATATTGAGATATATTGATGTTGAATATCTACACCCACCTGAAGCTGAAGGTGTGTTTCAAGAGCTGCAAACTCAACTTTAAGCAACGCTGGAAAATGTTACACGAATTATGAAAAATTATAGCAAACATAATGCATTTTTGCTGTGTTAAACCCACATAATCCACTTAACACCGAGAAAGACAGAGAGAGAAATTGCTTTTAATTTTAAGGATATACCAGAATAGCAAAGCAAAAATGTCAGCCACAACCAAAGTGACAAAATCAACAGCAGCAGCACAACAAACACAATAACATCATTTTGCAAACATTTTTCTCACCCGCTTCTGTTGTATTTTTTGATTGGTTATTTGTTGTCGTCCCAGCACTTTAATGCTCAAATGTTTTCAGGCAGCTTTGCCAAAGCGAAGTGCAAACGCCGCCAAGCCACGTACTCAACTATGGCGTTACCTGCACAAGCAAAGGATTAGCGTGGCACGGGCCACAGTTTTATGCATGCACGCTGAACGCTGAACGTATGCATATTAGGAAATTATTGAAGCACGCTGCCCGCAACGCAGCTGGCCAAGAACACAGTGGGAGAGGGAGAGGGAGAGTCGGGTTGCGGCAGAGCCACAAAGCCACACGCCATTTGTTATATTGCTTTGCATACTTTCCGGCAGGCACATTCGCTGACAGCTTGAGCAAAATGGCAAACATGGCTGCGGCACAGCTTCCGCTCTCGCTCGCCGACACCAACAGCGAACAGGGAACAGCGCCTGCGGCAGCGGCAATTTGTCAACGTTTTGGCTTGCGGCAAGCTGAGCAAAAGTGCGATACAGAGCTATAGGCGACACCTAGCCGTAAATCCTTATGAATGGTTCGCTGACTGGCTGACTCTGCAAATACGAACACAGCTCAGGGGCAGGAGTTAGTTTGTACATATATTTGCTTAGTTGTCGTCGAATCTGCCAGTTGCAACGTCTAATTAAATGCCTTCTGTTATAGCTTTGATGTTGTCCAGCTGCAGCAGCAGCAGCAGCAACAGCCGCAGCTTTATGGGGCACGTGCGCCCTTCAGTTGTCTGGAGTAGTTCTATTTATAATTGGACTGTGGCATATGCCCAGTTCTTGGCTGTTGGCTGCAATCGTCTGCTCATTTTTAATGATTTATGCATTCGTTTAATTCTCTTATTGGCAGCCCAGGGGGACGATGACGATGACGACGACTTTGATGTCTGTTTCGTATCCATAAAAATAGTTGCTCTCTCTTCCACTCTCTCAATCTAACACTCTCTTTCCCCCTATCTCTCTCTCTCTATTTCCCCTGAGTTTTACCTGCGCCCCGCTCGCGTTCTCAGTTCGCATTATTTGCGCCTATTTTTGGCTGCATGTAAATTACTTAACACAAAGTGTCGGCAAGCAGCGTAGGCGTGGGTCGTGGGGCGGCGATGCGTTCTCCCAATTGGAATCTTTACAGCTTGTCGAATATACGCGGAGGTTCATTATTTAAGCATCAGCGCATTTGACAGGCTCTCAACATGGATCAATTAATATGCACCGGGGTGTGTTGAGAGTGCTAAGAGCTTATGGCTGTTTTCTAATTCTAATTAAGTCAATATCATGGGAAATGTTAGCGGAACTTTTTGTTATTAATTCAAAAATAAAGGAAGATCTATACGTGCCAGCTATAAATAAATAACATCAATTTTAAAACTCCAGCAATATACCATTTGACTAATTTTTAATGAGTACGAGATTAAAAATATTTGGGGACAAAGTGTCAGCATAAAAGTGCCCAACGAAAAGAAACACAAATTACGGGGCCAAGGTAACTGAACTAAGAATTTACGTCCGTAATGACTAAGAAAGTTTCTTTTGGCAAATTGTAAAGTTTCAAGCTGTTCTAGGAATAAACATTGCATATAGATATGCTAATATGACTTCTGCTTGCACATTACTCACTTATTACACACGAGTGATGGCACTTACTTTGCGCTTACACTTTAAATGTAAAATATAATGAAAGTTAAATATTATCTATGCTGGGTTTTATTTTCATGAATTTGTTTGCATGGACTTTTTCTGCTGTTTCTCGCGTTTTTAGCAATCGTTGTAAGCTCACTGGGTCGATGTCTTAAACTCGAGAATTTAGCATGCCTTGTGCAGATATTGCGCATACGCAGCATGAGACTTTGCATGCATAAAACAGCAGTCGTAAAAGGGCGTAGCAAACATTTTGTGCAACATTTGCCTAGTCCTCAGTCTTCACGCCCTCAACCCAAACAACGGAGGCACAGAAACCACGTTGCGTACCCCAAGACATCACATTAATTATGCAGGCAAAAGGCCCTAGGACCGAGCAGCATTTTCTGTGGATTTTGAACGCTTTAAAATCACAATATTTGCTTTCAAATGGATTTTGCCATAAACTTCATAATGCAGCTTTATTATATTAATTTAAATACTTATGTGCAGCTGGTACACGAGTTTAATGAACTTTAGGAATAAAAATAAAAATCAAAATAAAAGTAAATACACATGTATGTTTATATATATACTCGTATATATGTTTTTAATGTAGTATCCACAAAACGTGTCGCTAAACAAACGGCAGCGTGCCAAATCTAGCACGCAATGTAAACAATAATAATAGCAACAGCAGCAGCAACAATAGCAACAACAGCAACATGTAGAACAACAGCAACATACACAACAACAACTAATACAAATAAATGCCAGAGAGCGAGAGAAAACCAAAAAAAAAAAAAAAAAAGTTGGCAACCTTTCAATAGCAGCGAATTTGTGTGCCTTGTTTTAGTTATTTTGAATTTCATCAAACTGTTTTATTGCACATTTCTCAATTGATTTTTTATTTATTCGTTTTTCTTTACATATTTTTTTTTTTGGAAAAGTTGGGCTTGTGTGTTGTGCGCTAGGTGGTTGAAGCTTGCGCGCCGCATTGCCAGCTCTGTGGTTTTTGTTTGTTGCGGTTGCGGTTTTGTCTTCTATGAATATCCGCTTGTTGCACATTTAGGAGAGCGCAAAGAATAGCTGCGTTTCGAATGCATATAATTAAATAGCTTATTGAACACTTCCTTTCAGTATCTAAATAATATTTATTTTATTAAATTTGTGATAAACCCAGCGAAATGCCTGAGATTAAAGGAAAAGTTGCATATTTTTGGGTAAATTATATAAAATCCCTGCAAAAATATATTGTGTGGTTTGAAATATGCATGTGTGTGTGAGTGTGTATGTTTGTGTGTGTGTGTGTTTGTTTGTGTTAGTGGTTAATTACTAGTTTGTGGCTTTTGATATGGTTGAAGTTTGATTGAAACATTTGCCAGCGCACACAATTGCAAGTGTAACAAGAAAGTTAATTAAATAAAATTAGTGCAACTTATCCCTTCGAGTATGTGTGAGTGTGTGTGTGTCTGTGTGTGTAAGTGAGTGTCTGTGTGTGCGAATGCACTGCTAATGAAAAGTTTATTTAGAGCGGTAGCAACTCTGAACTAAATTAGAGGCAATTGCCAAGATAAATATTTGAGTTTCACTATTCACTATTCACAGCTGCCTCGTCTGCCATATGCTGCTTTTCTGCTCTTGCTGCTGCTGCAGCCTTTTAAATATTTTATACAGCTGCTTTTGTCCTGTTACATTTTTTCTGCCACACTGCGGCACATTGGGGCGAATTGTTTACATTTAAATTGTACATTATGGCGAACATACACATCACAACACACACTCATACGGCTCGGCGCGGCCACAAAGTGTTGCAAGTCGAGAGCGAAAGTGGTTGCCATTGCCACGACGCCAAGTAACTGTGGCAGCTTCCCAGCCACGCCCCTTTGCAACGCCCTAGTCGAGCATCGTCCAAGTCGTCAGTGACCCTAATGTTCTTTCTCACACTATTCGCATGCACAAAACTTTTAAAATGTTTACACACACACACACACACTCCTACACACATTTACACACACACACTAACTCACACTCGCAGTGCCTGCTAATATGCATGCATGTAGGAGTATTTACTTATAATTAGAAACGCCGACATTTTTTTGGTCCACTCTTCCACCCCCCCTGCGGTATTTGAGAAGGTTTGCATGCAGTCTGTGTGGCTGCCATAACGCTATGCAGCAAATAAAGTTAGCAACTTTTGTACAGCTGGTGTGTAACTTTTGCTGTGCTTTGACCAGCGCGTTGCTTCTAATTATGATGCAAGTTGTGTGTACAAATATTTCTCACAAGCATCATCATTATCATCAGAAGTGCGACAGCATTTTCCCACAAAAAAAATGCTGTATTGCAAAATATTTTTATATGTGCAGGCAAAAAAGTTGGCGCCAGTCACAGAGTCTTCGAGTGTCTTGCAGCCAAGCAACAAATGTTCGCGTCAAGTCAATTAGGCAAAGTATCGAGAGAGAAAAAAAAACATATATATAAAAATATGTGCTACTGTTTGGCATACGATTTGCAAAGCTGCTTATGGCTGACACACAAAAAATAACGCTTTCATGATTTCTTTTTCATTTTGGTTTTTCTCATAAGTCTTTCAAGTTGTTGCCACCTTTATTTGCTGCTTGTTTCGTTCGTTTTTCATTGCTGCTGCTTATGCTGCTGATGCTGCTGGGTGAGTCCCTGTCAGTGAAAGTTTTCAAATTAAATTTAGCGACGCCATTTTCAATTAGAAAACTTCGTTGGCCAAGTCATTCGCAGGAGCCCGGCACAATTTTCAATGGTAGCCGCAGGAGGAACATAAGCAGGAGTAAGCAGAATCTGTAGCAGCAGCATTAGCAGATACAGTAGCAGCAAAAAGTTGGCATCCATCTCATCTGTAGTCTGTGCCTCATCATCGACCATTTCAAGTTGTTATCAGTTCTTGAGCTTCCTCTAGGCGACGGAGTGGCTGGTGGCCGGGGTGATGGGGTCCCTTGTGTGTGCCTTCAATTAAAATGCGTTCGCTGTCATTTTGGACGCCGTATTGCACTCGCTACGTGATTTAATAATAAAATACGAAAAAATATTCCAGTCAGCGCTTGTTGTCCTCGTCGTTGACGGCATTGTTGCCCGGCCATTACGTGGCTCTTTTAGCTATTCTTCTTCCTATTTTAGTTGTGCTGTGTTCTGTTGTTCTTCCTGCTGATTTGGCAACTGTTGCTTGAGATGCTGCTGCTGCTGCTTCTGCAGGCTCGTGGTTACACAGAGTCCTTGTAGCTGAGACGCTTTTAGCAACATGGAATTTTATATTAAATTTCCTATTAAATTTCCTATTAAGGTTAATCAGAACTGAATTGGCAACGTGAAGCACTCGATGCTCTCCTGAAAGCATTTGCGATAAATAAGAAGATTATGCATACGCAGTGTGCCCATCAATTGCACACAAAGCTCGCTCTCATTGTGAATAGCAATATCAATTTAATGGCATTTGTTATTAATGAGAATTTCAGTTCCTACTTTAAGCCACGCTTGCATTTTTGATTTATGCGCAATGCATATTCAAATATTTATCGTATTGAAATTGAAAATTATTAAAAACCACTTGCCGATCATAAACATTTTTAATGACCGCAATTACTGTACACACACACACACTCGCAAATTATGCAATTTTATTTTACGTTAATTGCTGCACTTTCGGGGATTCCAAAAACATAAAAATAACGAATGAACCAGCGGTTGCTCTAACAGCGCATAACTTAGTTGATATAAATTTAACAGACACACGACGAAGCGGGAGGTGGGGTGTAGAGGACACGGCCGTGTTGTGTGGCATGCGCGAATAAGTAAAAAGCAAGAACAGGCTGCACATATTGCCATGATTTATAAAAACAGATGAGTTTTTAATTTTGCCCAAATGCAAGCTTAACAGCTCTTAATGAAAGCAGCCTTACAGCGAAATAGGGACACTCTTTGAGCGCGATTCAACATTCTGGCATTCAAAAAGTTTTAATAAACATTATTTACCTAATGAAAGGTGCTTTAAAACTTTAAAATATAAGGCAATATTTTTTCTCATAAACCATTTCAACTCAACAAAATATTTATTATTTTGTAACTACAATTTTAAGTTTTCCGCATTCAACTTAACTATGATTTCACAGGCTTTAAGTTCATGTTAGCTTATAAATAACAAAACACCGCTTAACCAGAAGAGAGTGAGCTTATAGATATTTGTACTAAAAATAATTTAATTGCCTTTGAGCACAACTACACTTCAATTACACAAAGAAACCCATAATTTAAATGAAGATAAATTTAAATTGAAAATATAAAACATATTCATAGTTATATTTTGTATTGATATGTTTTTGTTTTAAGTAAGGGAGGATCAATGGCAACACTTAGTCGAATAACTTGCCCAGCGAAGGGTATGAAAATGGACCGCATTGAAAATAACGCACCGCAAATTCGAGGTGTAGACAAAGAGGGAGCCAAGGGTCGTGTGGATGGCAGCGAAGACAACTGCAACTGGAAAATGGTGAAAATGAGCACATAAATTTAAAAAAAAAGCATCCAGCATGAACAGCGACGGCAAGGGCGTTTAAGAGTAATATATGGCAATGGCATGCAGCAAAACATTTTTGCAAACGTAACAGGCAACCACAGCAGCAACAACTACAACAATAGCGACAGCTACTGCAGCGTGCAACACATGCTGTGCTACATGGCTCGGGCTGTGTAGTTGCTGCGACAATTTTGGACGCCAACTGGCAAACGACAGAGCAGAACAGGACGCGCTCCTGCAGCAGCATCAGAGTGCGACTGAAACTAGGACAACGCTTGGACTGTGGCAGTGTGGCTGTCTGCAGCACTATGCAACTATGGTCGAGACATTGCGCATTATTTACACGCGTGTTTATTATTTTCAATTAAACTGGTTACTGGGCACTTATCATAGATAAACATGCTCGCTTGACAGCGACTGACTCATGTCCCTGACAGCAGCAGCTATAGCAGCAGCAGTAGCAGCAGCTATAGGAGCAGCAATAGCAGCAGCAATAGCAGCAGCTATTGCAGCAGCAGTAGCAGCAGCTATTGCAGCAGCAGTAGCAGCAGCCAGAAGTAACTCATAGATACGAGCTACAAATAGTTTTAAAATGACGCCCGCTGGCACTAAGGGGCTTTTATTTATAGTTCATCTTCAAGTTGTTGTCGTAAAATTGCGTAAAAAACATTTTTGAATTTGTGCCAGTCTTTTCGTTTTAGAAACAGAAAAACACGCAGTCTCTGCCCTGTGGCATCAATACATACATATATGTATGTAGTATATAGTATATATATATAAAAATATATGTATGTGGCGCGTTGCGTACGATTTGAGAATTTCCCTGTGACACAACCAAGCTAAAAATTTATTTATGTGTTTTTAATACAATTTGATGTAGATTTGTGTTTTATTTTTTTTTAATTTTATTTTTTTTTTTGAATTTGTGTGCTTTAGGGCATAACTCATCAGGTGAATATTTTTATAGTTGACTATGAGATGCAAATAGGAAATTGTAAATTGATTGAACTGGAAGACTTGAGAAAATAAAGTAACAACCAAAAATGAATAAACTTTCTTAGTTTTGGCTTTATTTGTACTTTACTTGTTTAAGCTTAACGTATTCATTTGCCAATTTACTTACTTATTTTTATGATTTTGAATACTCATATTATTCTCTTTTAATTGTATCAATTTTTCCAATTGGCAAACAGTGTAACAAGATTAACTTCATCATGTTTTTGTGTTAAATATCATTTTATCAATTTTTCCAGTTGAAATTTTAAGAGTTAACGTAAAAAATAAAACATTTTGCCACCCAGCGAAAATTGAACGAAAATTGATGTTGATGTGGCGCCACTTTTCGGTGTAGCAGAAGCAGGCGAGGCAGAAGAAACTGCAGAACAGCGGCAGTAGAACAGGCAGCAGCCGAAGTGAAAATCAATTTAATTGCAGCTGACAATTAAATTTACGCCGAATTAACAGCGACACTTCGCTTTTTGCCGCCAGTCGAAACAGTTGCCCATCTTTGCATCTTTCCATCTGCCAGCAGCCACCTCAGCAGTTAGCTCCAGCTCCAGCTCCAGCTCCCAATAACCCAACATTCCACAAACTGGCTGGCAGACTCGGAGGCCAGACAGGAAACGTCGCCCTGATTTCTTGTCAAACAATTTTTTAATCAGTGTCGCTTCAGTAGCGCTGTCCTTAGTCCTTTCTGCAGTTTAACGGCTCTTCAATTCTGTTCAGTGCTCATGTTATTTAATTTTATTTTGGCTCTTGTCGCAAATTTTAATGTTTGTCGGTGTCCGAGCTCAGCCTGCATTTTTCGAATGCCGAATAATAATATAATTGACTGCACATTTCGGAGCCCATTTGTATGTTGACGCTGACATTTTTCAGTTAAGAAGGCGACTTGTTTGCCAGCCAGCATCAGCTGCTTAATTTGACAAATTCGCATGACGATGAGAAGAGCTAATTAGGCGCCGCAACTGCCGCCTTGGCATTGTTTATCTCTTTTCAATTTTTTTTTTTTTGTTCTTTTTTATTTGGACTTTTCCCAGAATTACAAGTCGTTGAGTTTTATGGAGTACCCCCACAACGCATCATATGCATATGCATAACAATAACAATAACATAAACAGAAGTCAGAAGACAGAAGAAGTGCCGCCCGCTGCAAGTTTGTTTGCATTGCGTAAACAAATAATTAAAGTAATGTGACGAGGCAGCAGCGTTGTCAGTTTTTGTTGCACTTGCAGCTGCATTTCGCAGCTGCGTTTGCCATCATGCGAGTCCAGCATGAAGTTGCAGTCGAGCGTGCTTTAGCGATGGGAAACTTGAAGGTTTGCCCCATTTTCGGGCCATCATTATTAATATTATTATTGGCTCGCCTGCAATGTGTTGTGCACATGCTGGGAAAGCTTTTAATTGCTTCTTTCTTTGGCTATTGTTGTTGCCTTTGTGTTCACCATTGTGCGTCAGCTGTCGCCAACCCTCAACCCCAACCTCCAATTCCCAACTGCTAACTAGAAGCATTCAATGGATTGTTCTTTCCTTTTCTTTTTGTTGCGTTGCTTTTGCAGCTAATTGATTTATTTACTGTGTTGTGCACGGAGCCGTTGCGGGTGTGTGTGTGTGTGTTTTGAAATAAGTAATTTTATGCTAATTTGACTGTTAATCGAGCTCGCTTACCCCTAATGTGTGTGTGTGCGTGTGTACGTCACAGGCACAACATAAATGAAGTGTGAAGTGCTGCCAGCCTTGTTGTTGCTGTTGTTGTTGTTGTTGTTGTGCATTGATTGCTAATGAGCATGAACATTTAGATGATTTAATGCGGCGCCCTTTCGCCCATATTTAACGCCCAAACAGCCGTTGTGCCATGCAAAGCAATCAATAAAAAAGAGCACAAAAAGATGGTGAGAGTGTGCGTTTGCTCGCTTACATTCATTTCGCTTTCTCTCTCTCTCACACACACACACACACACACACACACATGAACAATACTAACAATATATCAAGTATACGCTTGCTTAGCCATGAATAAGCCTAGAAATCGTAGCCAGAGTTGGCAACTTGGTATCAGTTGCCCAGATGATGCTACTTTGGACCAGACTGCCATAACTCAGAGGCAGCGCATTCAATTTCAGTGCAGTGCTAAGCGGAGCGGTGGGTGGGAGGGGGAGGGGGCGGGATGGCAAGGAGACACACCTAAGGACCCGCCCTGTCTCAACACTTGCCTTCGGGCGCAAACTATGTGCTCTTTTGGCCATTTTGTAGCTTTTTTATTTTATATTTATTTGCAGCTTCTTTTTGGCTGCGTTGTGACATTTCAACGCTGTTGTTGCTGCTTTTGTTGGCGCTTCCACGTCTGAGCGACAAAATCCGCTTTAGCGAGTTTATTTATATGGAAAATATGTAAATTTACGATGGCGACAACAAGAATAACAGCAGCAACAACAACAACAACACCATAAAGAAAACCCAACACCAACCCAAACACCAGCAGCAACAACAACAACAACAACAGCTACAAATAGAGCTTGTAGCACTATGTACATATTTTATGCATAGCATTGCATACATTTTGGGCGTGTATGCTTAGATTTACAAGTGCGATCTGGTTGGGGAGCCGATGCCTGGTTTGGTTTGGCTTGGTTTGGCTTGGTTTATGTGGCCGCTGAAAATGACTTGGCCATGGCCAACGATTTATATGTTAGACGAGCGGATTTTGACGCAAAATGAAATGAAATAAGTTGTAGTATTTTTGTGCACAGCCCGGCAATAATTTAGATAATTTTTTAATTAAAGCCAGAGCTGACAAACTATTTGTGTATGTACAGTATTTACAAGGCAATTGCAATTTATGGGTCGCTGACCATAAATAAATCGAAATTGCAACTGAAACGAAACGTAAAATGCAGCAATTGTAATTCACTCTAATTTATTTACTCTGACTGATGCTATTTATGGCATTTTATAACTGCACTGCAATTGCTGCCGCCGTTGTTCTTGTTGTTGTTGCTGCAGTTGCATTTTCAAATTGCGACAATTTATGGCCACATATTATGCAAATTCAGAGCCTAATCTCGCCCCCTGCCGACAACTACAACACGCTAAATAAAAAGCAGCCTGCTTAATTTAAATTTAATAAATATGCAAATTACGCAAATTACTGCCAGCCTGCATGCGACGCCCACATCAGTTTAGCTGGCCACGCCCACCACGGCTAATTTTCAATTAACGCTCTGACTAAAAACTTCAAGCCAAAGGGTCACTCGACCTGCTGTTCAAATAGCACAAAGGGCCAGCAAAACGAGCCCAGAAAAATGCTGCTCAACAACACAAATGAAAAGTAGGCGGAAAAATAAGTGTAAAGGGTCTTAAAAATATGTACAAGCGAGTTGATTACGTGTCTCAAATAGATTTGCCGACAAATTTCATGGAATTTTGGCTGCGAATTAGCAGTGGAAAAAGCCAAATGCCAAACGCTGAAGCCAAAGGGGCGCGTCCCGTTTTGCTTGGCATGTTCAAGTGATAAATTCAATTTTCCACTTGAACGCAAAAACCGTTACACAACCTACCCACCCCACCCCACGAACACTTCGCAATGTATGACTAATGGCGCTTGCTGGCTGGTGGCATCGGCGGCGGCAATCAAACAGAAATCATAAAGGCGTGTTGCCCAAGCATAAAAAGTAAACAGGCGGCTTGGATCACTACCTCGAACAAAGGTCACACAACCCAGACCCAGGCCCAGGCCCAGAACAAGGCCCAGCCCCGAAGCCATGGCCAACAAAGCGCATGCCGGGCGGCGATAAAAATTACAAAGCCAACACCAAAATCAGCAACAACCACAACAACAACAACAACAGGCACATCAGAAGCCTCTGTGTCCGACTGGGTGCACTGAAGCGTGGCCGCTGCTTCTCTTGCTGCTGCTTCTGTTGCTGCAATGCTCGAGTGTATAACGCCAGTCGTGTCCGGGGCTCGTTGACTGAATGTGAATCACAACATCAACTAGGATTTACACAAGCATAAATACAAACAAGGTAATGGAGTATAGCTTGAGTCATTTGCAGTGAAGAGGGACCAAGAAAACAAAACCCATTTTAATTATATCCTGTAAATATGCCAGCACAACAATTAATCACTGTTGAACCAAAAAAATGCCAACAAATTATTTAACAATTATAAATATATTATTTAAATCGTGATTTCTTAAAATTTGATTTTAAATAAAAAAAATATCCAAGTCCATAAAGAAGATATTTGATCTTCACAGTTTCTTTCAGTTTTAACTTAACAATTTGAGTCATAAATAATTGTAAGCTACAATTCTAATGCAAAGATGATTTTAATAAAACCATAATGCTCATATATGTATGTATATAAATGATATAAGTAAGTATGATTGAGAAATTAATAAAGCCGAATGCGCCAGTCAATTAAGTCAATTAAAGCCACATTTTTATTTGTTTTATGAATTTATGATATTATAAATTCCTTAAATATGTATTTGCCATATGCATATATATATGTATTTGTGCGGGCGCCTCTTTATTTATACATTAAATGCCCAAATGACTGGAATATTTCTAGTATTCACATAAGTAACAATATTTTAAATTTGGGTATTAATTATCTTAAGTTACAATAGGTATCGAGAACAAAGGCCAGGCTAACAGGTAAAAAACATTTAAATACATTTGAAAGCATTTAAACACTAGTCAAAAGCATTCATTCACTTAACCACATACAAATGTTGTTAGATTCAAGTAGATGTATCACAATATGGTTGCGTGCCTCGATACCCCTAAAGAGCCATAATTACAGGCTAAGCAGTGAGTGTGACATTTGCCCCCATTCGGTCTGGGCCTGAGTGATTCGGTCCGAGGCAGACCGTTGACCAGTGGCGCTGTCATTTTTAATGCGATTTTGGCATGTGCAGACAAACGAAAAGTGGCCAAATAAAAGTGCTCATAAAATTGAATTTTTTATGAGTGCCTTATGGCCGAAAGGGTTAATTTCGGAATAAAAAACACCCCGTGAAGCGTAGCGTAAAGGCACAAAAGGCAAAAGACCAGACGCCTGTTGACAACAACAAATGATGTTGGCTATTGGTTTCATATACATATATCCATGTGCAAATCTATGTATTTATTTCTTTGAGGGGCTGTCTCGCCATTTGTTGATTCACACCTTTTAGCGTTGGGCATTAAAGAACAAGTGTTGTGTGGCTTGGAGCTAGGGTCGCTGATTAACGGAACCATTACTCACAGCGAAGGGCGCTCAATCCAGTGCGAAATGCAGAATAAAAAATGCTAAAAATATATGTATCAACACCAAAGGAAGATGGAGACTATAAAAGTGAGTAAACTCTCAGTGGCAGCAGCAGTATTGTCTGCCACCCTGAGCTGCCGCACCCTCTGCTTGCCGCTGATGCTCTCTTATATTGCTATTGCATTTATTGCGCTTGTTAAAGAAAGACAGAAGAAGGGGCAATGGGGAGAACGCAGCAGAAGCGAGTTAAAAAGTCATAAAATGATATTTATTTCATTTCACTGCCGCGTAATGCTTACAATCTGGGTGGTGGTGGTCGTCTCGCGGGTGGCATAAACAGCAACTAAGACGCAACAGTCACTGAAGCCAACTCCAACTCCATCTGCAGCAAGCAGCCGGCAGCAGGGCAACCGGAGAGGCTGATATTGAGAGAGAAAATGTGCCATAGATTTGCCTTTTATGTGAAATTTATATCTGAGTGCAGCGGTCGGCGAGATAACAAAAAGCGTATCTGCTAAAAATGAATGGCGTTTGGGTTTGGGGTTTCACACACAACTATTTGCCGCTCTCGTTGACTCGAAGCGTTGACTTGCCTTGCCACGGAGGGGTTTCACGAAGTGCTGCATGTGGAAGTGGCAATGGAAATGCGCTCCATCCTTGTGGCTTTTTAATGTGTTCTTGTTTAAGTTTATTGAAAAACTTTGAACAGTCACGTTTGAGTAGTCAGCGGCTGCCCCCACTTCTATATACATATTTATATACATATATATATATCTTCTCTGGTCCTTCACTACCCAGAAATGAGACAGCTGCACAAGTGCACGCCCAAAAGCCCAATAAAGCGGGCCAAAACGAATTTTCTCGATTCGAGACGGAAAAATGTAAGAAATACAAATGAGAACGACAAGCCAAAAAATACATACCCTTGTGGACTGGTATCAAATTGCCGTCATCTGAATTTTACTAGAAATTTAAAAACCGAGCAATGGTTGCTATGATGGGGCTATATGATATTGTAATCCCACCTCGCTGGTCTTCTGTCCGAATAATGGGAACATAATAATAATCACAAGTGTTAAGTTTAGTTTGAATAACTTGCTGAACAAAAAAGATTTTCCAACAAGAACTCATCTTGGGGTAGATTGCTCCTACGGCAGCTATTTGAGATAGTTGGCCGATCTCGATGATTTTTGCGTAAATGTTAAAAGCGTAACTTGTGTGTTTGATTCGCATTGCTTATCCCAAATATTTGAAATATAATATTACGTTTATCTTATGAGTTTGGTTACTTTTTAGTGCAATAACTCGTGTTCCGACTGATTGTGCCGATTAAAGCTATATGATAAAGTAATCCCATCCCGCTAACTACGACATCTGTACTATGTGTACTGTCTGTGTGCAGCAGGACAGTTTCCATACTAATTGAGGGACAGAAAACTTTATGTTTTCAGAGATGTCTCCTTATGTGTTACGATCTTCATGACAAAATTATAATACCCTCTGCTAGGCTATAAAAACTTTCTAAAAGAACGATTTACGCTGTGTTTTCTGTGAAAGACGAACGGTGTCCGCTGGGTCAAGGGGGAGGTGCGCAGCATTCCAACTGTGCATAATAAGGGCGTGGGCATGTTTGGTCATAATTGAAATTTCGCACTAAACAGGAAGTAGCTGTTGTTCTCAACTCGTAGACACTTGTTGTGCTATTGTGCACTGACTGAAAGCAACAGAGGCAAGGCGGGTGTTGGGTGTTCATAAATGCAGGGAGCAGTCCAGTATTTATGGGCAAAAGTGCATTGAGGCAAATAGAGACCACATGCCACAAGCAAAAAGAACAAAATAGAAGAAAAAATAAAGAATATGGCAAGGGAGGCTGCTTTTGTTTCGCTCGAAAGATCTGCGCCTGAGCGAACAGAAAAGCGGAGAGAATAACAAAGCGAATTCTGTGTAATTCAGATTGAATCGCAGTTCTTCCTCTTCTTCATCTTATTCAAAAAAAATAAATTGTAAGCTTCTTTTTCCATTTTTCCATTTACTTTGCCTTCATGCGATTTACACACTTGCCAACTATGTAATGTAAGGTATAAGATAACGCATTCAAAAGCCAGCTTTGGCTTACTATTGAGGTTACCTCAACTATTGTCAATACTCTGATTTATTTAGCTTTTGCCTTGATTGTATGCGGCACGCTATTAACGATACTCCCGCATTCCGTATGCCCATTTCAGTCACTTTGCTCTGCTCTTCCATTCTAGCCCATTTATTTTCCTCCTTTCAGTGCATGCCAGTCTCTGTCGCCTGTCAAGTTGCATCGCCAGTTGTTCCCACTTTGTATTCCTGCTCCATCCCCTCCGATCTCCATCTGCAGCCTCATCCTTGCACGTACTCTATGCTCCGGAGTGACATGTGCTTCCTCTCTGTTATATTTTTGTTGTCCACAGCTCTCAGCAATATTTCTGCTGTTATTTTCCACATGTGAAATTGAACTTTGCATCTTGGCGCAACGTGCCAGCTACAAACGCAATGCCACACGGTTGATGCTTCTAGATGCTGCATGTCCCCCATCCCATCCCCGCACACCACACAACCAGTACTGCACTTGACTTGTGGCGCTTCTCGGCCACCCTCTTCCCCCCGCCGGAACACATTGCTCCCCTTCTACATATTTTACGCTTGCGACGTTGTTTTGACACTGCGAATGCGCGCGCGTGTTTATAAATAAATATGCATATATATATATATATATATATTTATGTATTTATACATATTGTATATGTATCTTGTATGGCAGTGCAACACACACTCATTTATATGTAAATACAGATGTATGTGTGATGGAAATATGTTTGAGAAATATTTACACGCTTCTGCTCACTTCTCCGTTGCCGGATTTTCCCTCTTGGCTGGCAGCAGACATGTGTCGCTTTTGGTTGGTAGGCGAGGTGAGTGGGGGCGGGGTCACCCTTCGGATTTTTCTGGCTTTTCCCTTTGAAGTTCATAAGAATTAACAAAAAATCAATTTACGCACACAAATGACGCGCTGATGAGGAGCAAAGCGACCGTTCCAACAATGTTTACATTGCAATTGAACTCTTTGCGCCATGCCACGCCCACAAATACTCACAGGGGGTTGGTTGGTTGGCGTTACGCGTCGCCAGTTGGGTTGCGCGTGATGATTGCCCATCAAAACAAAGCCTGGCGCATGAGGAGCACAGTTTGAGATTTGCATAGACGCACATCGTTCATAAATCCAACGATAATACCCCGAGCTACAATTCGATATTTATATATATGTGTGTACGTGTATATAGGTGTGTGTGTGTGTGTGTGCCAGCAACTACGTGCAACAACGGCATCAAACACAGAAAGAACCAAAAAAAATAGAAATAGAGAAAAAGTTGTGAACATAAAAATAGAGCGACGATTATGATGAAAATATTCATGCGACGAAACGGAAAACGTCGCCAAGTGCCATGGCAATGTCCCAGGAGTCGCATGGCCGCAGCGGGAATCCTCCCCACCCCACCTATCGTCCCTCTCAATATACACATGAATGTGCATGCATATGTATACATAAGTACGTACGAGTGCCAGTTGTTTATGTGGCAACGTTAGGCAGCACATTCGAGTTCCACTTAAAGCGTCATCTTTGCCAAATGCGCCACTATCGAGTGGGGCAAAAGAGAATTCACTTGAAATCCTCAAGAGTCAACGATGGAAACGGTCGGCATTTTAAGCTCTCGAGTGCAGATTGCTAATAAGTAAAGAAGCAGATGAGGCAGATGAAGAAGCAGAAGATCAAGCACACATAATTAAATTTAATGCTCAAAAGGGCACCGCGCGAGGCGTGAGGCGAGGCTGCTCGGCCATGTCTATGTCGAAGCATCGAAATTCAATTTACTACAAAATCCCGCGAGTCGGCGTGGCAACGCCAAACCAAATAGAAAATGCCAGAAATTGTGTCTCGCTTTTTTGGGGCCAAATCCTGTCATAAATTGTGCCCGGAAACGGCAACAAAAGACAGACGGCCCAGACCCAGAAAATATGCTGATGTCGATGTCGAATTATGATTTGTTTTTTTGAGAGGCTGACATCCCAAAAATTGGTAAGCAGAGGATTGAGGGAGTGGGCAGTAGAAAAGCGGTCGCTTGGGGAATAAGATCGAATAAGAATAAGACCGATGTGGCCTGTTTGTTGCTGTTGCCTCAAGGTTACAGTAATCTGAGCGTAAATTACAACAACCAGTTGATGGCATCGTAAAAAGCACTAGGGGCACCCAGGCTCAAGCAGCATAACAGCACTCGCTCACACTCACACTGACATACACAATGACACACACACTGGCAGTCGCACACTCTCAGGCACACTCAGACACACTCAGACGCACTCACACGCTCGACCTCGCAAATTATAAAGTTGTTTGGCCAAAACTGCTGGCTGGCAAAGTTTGCATTTAAGTTTTCTATTTCTTCACGTTTGCCATTTTTTTTGCTTTTGTTAGTTTTGTTAGTGAAGAGAGAAAAAGAATCTGCAGCACGTTTTGTGTAACGCACATTGATAAGCATTTTTGGCAATCGGTGAATGATTTGCAAGTTTGCACAAACTGCTTGCACAGCCAAGCATTTTGTGCCAACGTGTGCGAATATCCAGCATCAACATGTGCTGCCCTTTTTGGCACAGTTTCCAGTTTGGATCAGGGGGGGGAGGTTGGAAGGCAGGGCATCATATGTAGGTTTGTGGCTTCAAATGTTAAATGCTTTGTTCGCTAGCTAGACAATTGAAAATGTGATGGCCAGCAAATCGCCGCAAGCTCAGTTTTACATATCTTGAAAAGAAACAAAAGAACAGATATGATTTTATGGGGTTGTGATTGCAACAATCCCAATTTGATAATAGCTGAAGTGACAACGATTTAAATTTGTTTCTAGTTTTTTTTTTGGGTTTTCATGAGTTGCCAGTGAATCTCTGGCAAGGCTTACATTTCAAAGAAAAAGCCTCCAATTCATCTCCAATTAGCAGGGATATATAGAGGTGTATATATATAATCCTACTATGGTCAGAGGGGATTGAGAATTATTACACCTTTTGTTTGAGTTCTTTTTTTATGCTCTTGCTAATTTTACTTGTTGGGTAAAACCGGTTTCAGTCTCTGTTTTTTATACAAGACTCTTACTTATTTATAATTATAATTTAAAAAGTTTCATTTCAAAGTTGAGGCCGATAATAAGAAGCAGAGAGGACCCTAAACGGACGAGATGTAGGCGGCAATCTATAATGAAAAACAATTCAAGCAAGTAGAAGCTCAGAACGGTTATGGAAGGAAAAAGATGAAGTATTCTAGGAAAACATGGTTTAAGAAACCCTCAACCCGATAAGCCACGTAGCTAAGGGCTCAGAGGAGGGCACAATATCTCTAACTGGGTCGCAGAGCATTAAGTGGGGAGTCCGATAGTGATAATGAGTTCCTTATAATGGGACGTCCCTCTGATCCAGCTTATGTTCTCTTTAATAACGGATTTGCACATTTTATTTCTTTAAGGATAACTGTGCAACAAAATGAATACAGAATTGTGCTAACCTGCTACTTATTTTTCTGTATTGTAAGTAAAGTCTTTATTTTTTCTTAGATGCAAATAGAAGGCGAGTATTTGGTGAGTAAACAGATTACAGTTTGCTGTAAGTAGTGAAATGTACTCAACTTACTGTTCTTTTGAAAATCCTGTGACTCCTCTTCCGCTCGAGTCGCTTCCGGCTGCAAAAATAACAGCAGAAGCAACAACATCATCGCAACGAGCATTGAAACCGTTTTCCCAGAGTCCTGCAGCGTTCGCGTCCTTGATTTTCGATGTGTGTTGTGTTGCTGTTTTGGTTGTTGTTGTTGTTGTTGTTGTTGTTGCTGTGGCGAATTTAAGGATGTTTCTGTTGCTGGCAAGTTGAGCTGCATTTTGGTTGTTTTGTGCGCTGTTATTAAAAACTGCATTGTAGTCATTGCGTTGTGCTCGAACGCAGAAACGTCCCGTCATTTATGAAGCAAACTTCAATTTAGCCAAAGAGTCGAAGCAACAGAATTCGTAAACCAACTTAAATGGCCACAATACATGTGGTCACCGTGACGCTAATAGACAGAATACCAGATTCGGATATATGCGTATGTGTATATGTGTGTGTGTGTGTTTTCGTTTTGTTGGAGCTGTTGTTGGCTATTTCCGTTTCCGTTGCTGTTTCCGCTTTTGACTTTAATGAAGCGCCAACGCGTCTTTAGTTCGCTTTGACTTCGAGTTTGGCCCATAAAAAGCACATTTCAACTGGCATTTATATGGATGTATGTGGCTCAGCCGTTGGTTGAATTCTCGGCTTGCTTTCGAATCGCCGGCATGTCCTGTTTGTGTATTGCTGCTACTGCTGCTGCCACGGGAATCTTAATGTCCTTTTACATGTTTATTTGCACTTTTATTGCCCGTTTCAGCACGCCAGAATGGAGAGGCGTCTCTCGGCCCACGCACTGCAAAATAGAAAAGCAAAGAGCAAAAATCAAAACATGAAACATGAAACACGAAGAAACTTGAGCAACTTCTTAAGTTACATCAATACAGCATAATAACAACAAGCAGACAGCCAGCCTTGATCCAATCCATTGCTATGTTTGTTTTTTTATTTACCCTGTAGCCATTAAAATTGGCTAAGGAGGGTCAATTGGAGCTGTGCAAAAGTATGTCAGAGGCAAAAAGAAGCATTGGTATAAATATTGTTGATCTGCCTTGTCTGACAGTTTATCTTTCTAAATTTGTGCCAGCATTAGAGATATGTCTGCCAGCTAAAATTTATTTATTTTATCGATACAAATATAGGCTACAATTAATGGATAATTGCCTTGGCTTAACATTAATCAACGTGTTGGTTTTAATATCTAAAACTAATCCGACTAGGTAGATATGGACTTGGATTTAGGGTATCACCCAGTCGAGCTGATGCAACTAAAGTATTGTTATTGTTATTTTTTGTGCGAAATATGACAGTGGCAATAAAATGCTTTTTATTGATGTGCGCCACACACACACACACTAACGCACACATCAAGCAAATTGAACTCGTAAACTTGGACGAAGGCTAAAGGGTAAGTCGGCAAGGAGAAAGACAAGGAACTGGAATTCGTCTGCGAGTTGGCCGGCAAATTGGGTGTTTTATGCGGCTATCGACCATCGATGAAGTGTGATTAATGGCACATTTCAATGTGAGTCTTGTAATTAAGACTGGCGGTAGATTTATGTGTATGTTGCCACAGTTGCTGCCACAGCAGTGTGTCAGCAATCGTGATAGTACACCTTTACCCCCCTCAATTGACTTCTGCTTTATTACCCAGCCAAATGTTGCACGTTGCTGTTGCTGTTGTGCCTTTTAATTGCGTGCTTAGCAGCGAACGCTAGCCATTAAGCAACGCATCAAAATTGATAAACCAACCCTACAGCCCGCAGTGTCGGTTTCAGAGAGTACATCAGGAGCAGCCACCCACAACCCCGCTGTGGCAGCGATGCGTTGCAGCCACGCATGTGTCACGGTTTGTTTGGCCCGGGCTGCAATTATGGAGTGGGTTTGAGGGTGCGACAAGAGCGGTGACAGCCAGGCTGGCAGGCTGGCAGGCAGAGAGGGGGCAAAAACATGATTTGGCTGTGCCTGCAGCTGTGGTTCACCTTAACCCAGAAAGACGTCGAGCTTGTAGTTATGCAACATTTTGGGTTTTTGGGCAGCGAGTTTTGCCGGGCTCTACAGAAAAAGCTGCTTTTGTTTCTTTTTCGGCAGTGCTGTTAATGAGCAGCACACACATAAATAAAAGATTACGCGCGAAAAGTTCATAAATTTTGATGAACTTTGAAGAGGCTCCGCTTCGCCTTTTGATTAAATGATAACTGAACTGAACAGAATTGAAATTTGTGGCGTTTGTTCGAGTTGCTGTTTATTGCTGCTGCTGTTTGCATTTAATTGCATATTTACATATGTTGCCTGCCATATAAAGCTGTTACCTATTCGTTTCATCTTGTGTACCTGTAAATAAATGTGAGCAAACGAGCAGAGCAACGCAAAACTTTGCTCATTAGTAAATTTCATGCTGAGCCGCGGCATATGCTCCGACCAGAGACAGAAGAGTATTCAGCATACACATATAGGCAGACATATGTATACAGAGGGTAGTAGTAGTTTCTACTGCCGGCTGTTTGTTGGCATATTTTATTACTGATTAATTAACTTGACTGTGCTTGTGTTGTTTTCGGCGACTACAACATACACAACTTGAACTTGCCCAACAAATGAAGGATTTCTTAATTAAAAAAGTTTGCAAGCGCATGAATAAAGCGACGACAACAAGGTGTCCTCGCTGCTTCTGCCCTGGAGAAAGGTACTCAAATTCTGTAGTGAAGCTTATAAGGCATTGGGACAGATGTCTCCGAGGTCATATGGTAAACATATTCCTGATTGGAGTCACTAGGCGAGACAATATAGCAAGATCCCTGTCGGCTTATATGTAAACTAAGAAACAGGGTTATTTCGATAAATCTTGGAATATTAAGCCAGGCAAATCGGTTGACTAAATCATATAGTGATCAAGATATCCCGACCAAACTCACAACAAAATCTACATCTAAGTATTTAAGCTATAAGATATTGTTTTATGATATATTAATTATATAGCTTAGAACAATCAGTCAATTTCAGAAGGGCATGCGATCTTCGGGTTGCCTAAGATTCCCGTTATTCTTCTTCTACTTTGTGTGTGTGCTCATGTGCAAGTGTTGCACAACTTTTGACCTCTATGAACAGCGGCGAGTATATATAAATTTATATATAAAGACGGGAGCCGTTCAGACTTGTTCAGACTTGTCGTTCTGCCTTTCTGATGAGATTATGGTGGTTTATAAATAGTGGTCCAAGTCCAAGTTGCGAGAAGTGGTCGCTGTTGGGGCTAATCAGAGAGATGTCTACATCAAAAGGTGGCAGTAACTTTGGCAACTTATCTATTATTGGGATGCGTGTGTGTTTTGTTTGTTTGTGTGCCCCAAGGCAATTACATATTTGCTTATATTGGGCCTAGTATTGATTGGCTGCTGTGTACACACATACAGGTGCGAGCATGTTGCCATGTTGGAACACTTACGGCCTACACCTTTCTGCTGCCTGAAACATGACCAGAGTCTTACGCATTCAGCCTTGTCATATTACCGCAGCCACTCCATCATGTTTAATTCAGGTCCCGACAGTGGCCAACAACGCGCATAGACCTCTATCTGCTCACTCTCTCTCTCTCTCTCTCCCTCTTTCTCTGTGTGTGTGTGTGTGTGTGGGTGTGTGTAAATTTATGAGCAAATGCTCAACTTTGACATAAATGTTCATCATAATGTGACACAATTTCCTCAAGATTTAACGCCGCATCAGCCATCGAATGGAGCACATGTGAGCCGTGAGCCATGCGCCATGGAGCCATAAGTGAATAAGGATGCGAGTGCGAATATGAACGTGAGTGCGATTGCGAGTGCGATTGTATTTCGAATACGAGTGTCAAGGCCATTGCTTTGTGCCTTGTGTGCAATTCGCAATTCGCATGCTTCATAAACTCAATTTACTTTCTTCTTTTTCTCATCCTTGTGCTCAAAAAGCAGCGGCTGCTGGCAACTGACATAAATTTTAAAATTAAATAAAAATATAATAATATTATAAGAAAAATACATTTTCAGCTCAAGTCAAAGTCGCTGACAACACACACATATTATATATATATATATATATGTATATATATATATATATATATATGTACACTTCCAAAAAAAAAAAGAAAAATCTGATTTGAGGATATGCATTTTCTGTGACAGAACCGATTTATGCTGGCGCTATAAGTGAACGCGATAAATTCTAAAGTCATATTAAAATAAGAAAAAATCTGCGGAATAAGTTGAGCAGTCTTCAAAATGTCGTTGCAATTACTTTTTCTATTCTTATCATGCTGAAAGAGTATCTGGAACTACTGAACAAAAATCAGCAGTTGAGCTGCGTTTAATTTTTTAAGCTACAATTTTTTCTTTTTTTCTCTGAGTGTAATAGTGTCTTCCTTCTTATCAAGCTGAAAAGGTGGCTGGAACTAAGTCATGATGGGCAATCACAGTGCTTGGGTCCTGACTGGCTCTTAAGATGCTGCCAACATACAACAATGGCAGCAACTGCAGTTTCAATGTGTGTGTGTGGGTGTCTGTCGAAGTATGTGTGCGTGTGTGTGTGAGTGTGTTGATGTGTGATATCATAAGCATGCGTCTGACAAGCATAAGCACCGCTGCTGTCACTGTCACAGCAGCAGAAGCAGCAGAAACCCTTAAAGCAACCCCTGGCGACAATGCATGTTATTACACCACGCGGCATACTTTTAGCGCCACTCAAGGCACATTCCCTGAGCATTGTGTGTGTGTGTGGAAATAAAAGTTGAATTATGACAAAAGGCATGCATCAGTCAGCAGCAACAACAGCAACAACAACAACAACGGCAACAACAACAGCGACAGCAACTATGACCTGATAATGCGCTCTTCACTGACATTGCTCAACTTACAGCGTGTGTGTTTACTTAAGCTGTGAGTGTGTGTGTGCCGTTTAACATGTCGTATGCGCAATTTGTGAAATATGTGAGCGCTTTGCCTGCCAGCATAAGCAATAACTGTGCTGCTGCCATTATGTGTGTGTGTTTGAGTGTGTGAGTAAGCAATTAGTTGCCTTTTCAACTGAAATAAAAGCAAATCGTGCGAAGGTTCTGCTCAGGGGCGCCCCCTTATGAGGGGGGGCCCAAACAAACAGCATCTCATTAATATCCTTTATGCGTTTATTACAGGCATCCGGCAGCATCTTATGAAAAACATTAATAAATGCGCAGCGGCAGCCATAAAAGCGACAATAACAATAACAAAACAACATCAGCCAAAAGCCAGAGAATGTACTAATAAGATAAACAAATGAGAATCGCCTCTCGCATGGAAATCAAAATCAATCCGACATTGCATTATTATTAATTGGCCTAATACGTTCACTTGGCCAGAAATCATTCATTTGCGCATTCTAAGCCCAATAATAACAATTGGATCGGCTGCGCGTTGTGGAAATGAAAGATGCCCGACATATTGCCCGGTATATCGGCTATTATCCAATTTGTTTGTTCGAAACTAAGCCAAATGCAATTTTTTAGCAGCTGACTGACCTTTTGGCCTGAATCCCAAGCATTATTTCAAAACTGCAAGAATTCGTTTTTTCATGTATTTTACACATAAAAAATATATATTTTTCTTTATCTCTTTGTTTTATGTCGTCATTCTCGCACTTTTCGCCCCGAAGCTGACCCATTTTTGGGCACGAGTCCAATTCAAATACATATACGCATTCATAAGCATTCACACACTATTCATACGTGGATTCGTTTTATTTGGCCTGCACATGCCAACATCCCTTTTTATACCCTTTGCTCTCACAATGGATTAAGTGTATGTATATAATATAAATAATGCACTCATAAGTTATAAAAGCTACAAAGAATACGAAGAATATTTTGTATTCCTGATCCGCAACTGAGTCGATATTCACAGGGATTTCTTTCATATCTTCCATATGCTGTGCAGTTATCAAGTTTATTTAACAATTCTGACTTATTTAGATTTATATGTGTATGAAAATGTGTGCTGAAACAACTTAGACTGTGTTATACGGTATCTCCCAATTGAGCATAGATTCCCGTGCAAAATAATCTGGGTGCGTAATTCAAAGGAACACACAGTAAATAAACCAGTCTGCGCTCCTTTATTAAAATCTCAACCTTAATCAAGGATAACGTATTCAAATAAATTGTGAAACAAAGTTTTACCTTTCAAATAAAAATACGGACGCCAACGGGCAAACATTTTTTACCTTAAGCTAAGCAATATTAAATTCAATTTAATTTAAATTGTGAAAATATTTTGTACGAATAATAAATTTATTTGTACTTGGCTTCTTCATTAAGGTTATTTAACCTAAATATATTATATATATTAGCTACAACAATTTGTATTTAATTTACGGACTTTATATTTATTTGTTGTTGTAATTTAAATAGCAACAAGTAAAAAGAATAGAAAAAGTCACATTTAAACTTGTTTTATTTTGCTTTATGCCCGACACCCAGTTGAAGCTTGTTTGGATAAATTAAGCTGCGAGCCGCAGATAATGTGTGAATATTTTAGTTTGACTTTTGTAGCAAAGTGCTCAACACAAACACAAGGGGACACGTACAAAGATAGAGAGGGCGAGAGAGCGAGAGAGAGAGAGAGAGAGAGAGAGAGATGGTGAATGGGTGAGACTACTGCCAAATACAGCGGTCTCAGCTGTCATTCACAGGCCACACCCAAATCCAGTGGCCTCCCGCGCACACACACGCGCACATCCAACCCACTCTAGTGGGATCATCTGACAGCTTCATATAAATAAAGCGAGTGCACAGATACACACACACACACACACGCACAGATACACACACAATTACAGTTATAACAGCTGCTTTCGTGGTTTGCTCTGTATTTTCGATGCTGTGGCTGCCCAAAATCTACCTTAAATTTGACAACATGCGGCAGTCGCACAGGTGTCGCAGCCGACGTTGATTTTGCCATCTGTGCGCCGCCTTTCAGCCCACCTGCGCGTCTGCCCGTCGGCCCGTCAACATGGCGGGTGTCAATCAGAGCAGTGCCAAATTATGTATTTAAAGTTGCTGGAAGGCTTAAAGTTTGTTGGGGGCCTTTTGCTACGCTCGTGAACTTTGTTTGATATTAATGAGGCGGCATTTGTCAGCAGATGAACATTTTTGCAATTTAAATTAACACCAGCTGCAATTAAATTAAACGCTTTCCATTTCCCAAAAAATACATTTGCACGTGGCAGACCCAGCGCCGAACCCTCACCCCTTTTTCGATCAACCCCGCATGCCAAAGAGAAAGGCCAAAATTGAAATTTAAATTGAAGTTAGTTTAGGAACGCCTTCTAATCCTTCAATTAATATTATTCAGCACCCCATCCCCCACAGAGAGACCAAATGCGACCCAAAGTTTGCTGCTCTTCGAACCCTTTTCGTGGTTGGAATTTTTTTTTTTAAACTTTTTCTTTGCCGGGCCACAATTATTTAACGCTTGCGACTTGTGCTAGCCTTTTCATTTTATTTAATACGGCCACATACTTTTTTTGCCATTAAATGTATAATTTATCTTTCGAACTGAGTGCGTCCCTCTCATCAAGATGCGAGTGGGTGTTTTGGTCAGCCAGCAAACGTGTGCTTTTTAGTTTCGGCTTGTCACCTGTTTAGCCAGCCGAACTTTAACCGCATCCAATGTAAACAAGGCAACACACTCAAAAAGCCGAAAGGGCGCACTGCCACAGCGCCAGCCGGTTGGGGCGTGGCAAGCGTGTATTTCATTAAAACACATGACCAGGCAGGCAGGAGCTGTCTTACTTGTCTCTGACTGACATTGTTTGACTTTCATTATTTATTCTCTTATCGCAGTGCAAGGATAACGTTTCCCCAAGACAAAAACAACAACAAAAAGAACCAAAAATAATATAATAATAATTAATTATGTTCCCTTTTTAAAGGTACAGTTAAAGTTGCACACACACACCCACACACACACACACACATGGCATATATGCGTATTCTTTTGACACATCCTAAGCTCTGTTTAAGCCTCTTTTGACAGCCCTCCCGGGTTATCGCACCACACCCCTCCGCCCTCACCTGGCGCCTAGCCAGCAAAAACTTGCCGCTAGTTGTGCTCCTATTAATTAGAGAAGCAAACAAAGCGCCAAGCGTTGCCGAATCAAATTAAATGTAAATAGACGAACAGAAGCGGGTCAAAGAAACACGTGCACCAGAAAATAATTACAGGACCTAGGTCTGAAACTGGGAGCAATTGCCCAGTTGGCGTGTGCTGGTCCTACTAATTAGCTGCAGCTGCTTATAGATCCGCCTCTACTCTGTACACTATGCATGCACTATTTGGCTTTCTCGGAATTGTCAACAAAAAGAGGGAAACAGTTTGATTAATATTCATAAAAACCAAATGAGAGAAATGCATTTGCATTTAACCATCTTAGAATTTTTCTCATTTTTGAATTTACGCACTGTGCGAATATCGAATTTTTGCGTTTTGCATTTTGTATTTTGCATTTTGCATATTGCGTTTCGCATTTGGTGATGCGAACGAGAAGCAAAAGTTGATTTTTAATTAGCTGAGCCAAAAATAAATCGCACAAACGTGGCTGGCATTTGAGTGGGGAGGTTTGGGGGAGAACAAGCATTTGCGCAGATTCTTGACATGTTGCCAACAGCTGCAGCTAATAGAGCGAAGGGTGCTGCTGGCTGCTGGGCTGGGCTGGGCTGGGCTGTGCTGGGTGGGGAAATGATTGAGGCGTAGCCACGCATTGCTTCATGGAAATGCATTTGCATTTTTTCGAGCCCTGTCAAACATATGGGCGGTCAGCGGCTGAGTGGAGATCTGGGATATTGAAATTGGGGAAAAGCCATAACGCCATGTGCTTATATAATAGAGTGGGTTAGACAAACTCGCCGGGCGAAAGCTTAGTTATCGTTATCGGCCACTTAGGCGACTGTTCCAGCTCGTCAAAAGTAAACAATTTTATGTGGAAAGTTTCTGGTCGCAAAACGCAAAACAAGCGGCCCAATGCCAAACCAACCAGCCACCCAGCCACCCAAACAGTCAACCAGTCAGCCAGCGACAGCCCCCAAAATTGATGCTGGATAACAAGCCATAGACAAAGTTTTTTGGGCAATCATTAAAATTCATTTCCTATCGACAGTCAGCAAAGACACACACTCACACACCCCAAAACACACACACGCACACACATACATACACACACATGGTTATAGATGACGCAATTTAGTTTGAATATCTATGGCAGCCCCATCCACCATATCCTACTGTATACGTGTATGTTTGTGCTCGACTACCCATTTCACTGTTTGCTATTGCTTCTGCTTTCCTGAGCAGTATGTCAATTTGAGTGTGTTTGTGTGTGTGTGTGTGTGTGTGAGTGTGTTTTGTATGTGTGTATTTTCAGAAGTGCCTCGCAGCGATTTGAATGCGGCAATTCCTTTGAATTGATCCCAAAAGTGACCTTTGATTTTCGATACGATTTCATTCATTTTCACATGGCCAGGGCCAAAAAGTCTCCAGCGAATTTTACAAGCAACACTCACACACACACACACACACACACACACACACACACACGCACGCACACAGTGAGAAACAAGGGCCATTTTGTTTGTATACATAGTTTAAGTGCCCGCATTAGTGGCGCATATAAATTTTGTCGCTCGACGCGGCAACAACAAAAACATCAACAAGAAGAAGAAGAACAACAACAACAAAAACAACAACTACAACTACAACTACAACAACACACAGCGACAACGACAAAAGCGACGAAACGAAGCGAAAATCAAACTAAAACTTCGCCACATGAAAATCATAATTCAAACGTTGAAATCAGCACACACAGATTGCGCCTGTCTGCCATACGGGTGTGTGTGTGCGTCTGTGTGTGTGTTTTTGCATTTGTGTGACTTTGATTGTTTAGCGCTGACTATGTGTGTATATGTTTGTGTGTGTGTGTGTGTGTGTGTTTGAATACACAATGGCAACTATTGAAAATACGTAAAGCCTCTTTTGGCTTGCCTGCCTAGCGGCACGTCCTTGTGCTGCTTCTGTGATTTCAGTGCCAACCAAACACAGCTATACCCCTAACCCGCTTTCCCCCCTTTTACCGCTTCCCCCTTCCGCAGCCCTTTCCCAAAAAAAGGTCATATTCTCCACACCCGTTAGGCCCCTTTTAGCACAAGTGAAGAATGAAGCGCGTGTACGATTTGTTTTATTGCCTTTGCTGACTCGCTGCTAGGCTTGGGCTTCATTTTTTTTGTTGGCAAACACTTTCCCTCGACAGCATACCTACTGGGCATGTGAAAGGGGGGCGGGCAATGCAGGGGGGGGGTGAAGGGCTTCCGTCTCCTTTGGCAGCCCATTGTGTGGGGATAATCGAAGCCATAAATAACAGGCGCGAACGCGCGAGTTTTTTTGCTTTGGCCAACAGCTGAAACAACGACAACGACAACAGCAACATCAGCAACATCAGCAACAACAACAGCAGCAATAAGCCACGATAACAAAAGTGACAAACACCGGGCAACTGTCAAGCGACCACGAGTGCCCCTTGCCCCCTCGCCTTGCCACCAACTGCCAACTCCCTTTCTCCTCCCTTGCTAAGAGCAAAACTCGTTAGCAAATCCAATTTGTGCGTGTATGTCAACAGTTTCTGCTGCAGTCTCAGTTAAACCAGCAACACCAACAGCAACAGCAGCATCAACTGTAACGGTAACTCTAACTTTGTCGGTAACAGTTAGTTGCTGTTGCAAGTGCAGCAGTAACAGTTACTGCTTTAACTGCCGCCAATAAAGTTTGCAACACTGCTGTTGCTGCTGCTGCTGCTGCAAAAGAAAACATGCCACACATGCGACACAGTTTCGGATCTGTTAAAAATGATTTCCCTTTTTTGGCTGTTTTTTTGCTCATAAATCAATTAAAAATTTACATTTCATTCACACAATAAATAATTTACATAATAGCCACAAACCACACACACACGAACACGCACACTCTGGCAATGCCAGAAGCATAATAACATGCGAACCTTCGCCCGACTACGAAATACGCTGTTCGCAACAGTAAGTTGGAAAGTTTGGAAATTTGCCACAGTTTTGGCGTCGAGTGTAATTGAAATGAATTAAATTAATCAGAAGTTTTATTTCTAAGGAGTAGGGTTTTTACTTCTTTAAATTGAGAAAAAACTATTATTTTTTTTTAAGTTTAGTGCGTATTACTGACATCAGCTTCAACAGTGGCACAAAAAGACGTTTGTCAAGTGCAAGCTGCAAAAATGGATATGGCCCTAGATGCAGTATTACCCATTGAGAAGGCTGCATAAAAATGTAAAAAACAAGAAAAAACACATCCACGCCTACAAAAGCAACAAGCAACGCCTTGCATAAACAGTTTTCAATTAATTACAGCGGCTGCTTTAATAATAATGCTGTTGTTGTTGTTGTTATTGTTTTTGCCGCTCTGCTTGCATTCCAAATGTTGCCAAAGTTTTTATTGCATACATTTTGCTGTCGCAAAAAAAAATAAACAAATGCGTGCTGTAAATTTAATATGAGTGCTGTGAATTTTGAATGCAAAGGCAATGTATTTTAAAGCGCAACCAATAAAAGATGGCGCGAATATATTTATCCATTTCGATGCACAAAAACCCATCAGAATAATTGAACAGTTGCGACTCAGTGGCACACATACATATACATCTATAATTACTATTGTAATGAAAAGCATAAACATATTTAAACACTTTAAGCTGAAGCGTAGAAAAAATATACATTTTTAACACTAAAATATAATAATTTTTAAGTCGCTTATGTTTATGCATTTTGTGCTTTTTAAATTAGTGTTTATTTTCAATTACAGTCTAGGCTAATAAGGTATACAAAATTTATGGCATTATGTATTCTGTTTTAATTATGTCTGCAAAATCAAAATCACATTTACACTGAACATAAAATATTTGTGTAGTTGCCACTACAACAACAATCTGTCAACGTTGACTTTTTGACGTGCAAATGCACGGAATTGCTATTCGGAGTTGCAACACGCGAGTGCTGTTCCATGTCCTTTCATATAATCAGCTAATCAATCAATTTATTAGCATAACTTTATTTTTGGACTGCCCTATAGAAAAGAAAGATCATTATGCAATTCTGTGTTAATTTCATAATTGACAATGGATAACAAAAAAGGCTTCAGCTTTGAATAAATAACTGTTGAAATTGTTTGAACTTTTGCTAAAATCAATAAGTGAATGACTCTACTCGATAAAAAGCAGCTCTTGGATTTTACAAAGATAATTCAATTTTTTTAATTGAAAACTCTCTTGCCAAAGATGCAAAAAAATGTAAAAGAAAATTGAGTAAACAGATAAATGGAAAAGTCTGGTGAACAGTTTGTATTTCTTAACGCTCGGCAAAGTATTTGTAAATAACCTTGCCATAAGACCACAAAACCATGAATTTACACAGTCTGGTATAATTTTAGACCTGAGGCTACAACAAAAATTCAGACAAGCATCTGGGCGGCAACATTGCGGGGGAACTGTGAGTGCATTTCACTGGAAGCAACTCATCAGCTTGAATCTTCAATAAAATTGTATATGAAGTTGTTAAAAAAAATAACTCACTCAGTTGAGGAATATATCCGGTTCTCCTTGATAACTGACAAAACAAATTAAGAGCTTGTACGTAAATGAAAAATGTGCAATTAGAAATATATGTTTTTCAATCGCCTGGGAATTGCAATAAACTAATATTTAAATAAATCAAAAGCAGCTGCAGACTCCAGCCAGAGCACTTATACTTTCCAAATTAAATGCATATAACAACTCATATAGCAACAGACACAGATACAAAAAAAAAAACACACACACACAAACAAATCAGCAAACAACAACAACTCTAAACTAATTATTCACTATGAATCTTGGCATATTTCAAAAGCAATTTACATTCAGCCACAAGGCAGCAGCAGACTTAAAATATTTCATCGTATCTGGTTCGATTTGTGTAGTTGTGTTTACAGGCAAACTTATTTATTATGATGCATCATTTGAAATATTTGAAAAGTGTGTTTGTGTTTTGAATTCATTTTGGTCAAGAGAACAACTTATTCGATTGTTCTTCACTTCAGTTGCGGTTGCCATGTCACATTCAAAGGAGCCGCCCAAATTGACAGTGAGTTATGGCAGTCTATGGTCAGCATTCGCATTCGCATTCGCATCAGCATTAGCATTAGCATTGGAAACAGCCTAAGCTTATGCCTTTCAAATCGCATATATATAAATATACAAATACTTTATAGGATGGCCTTCGGTTGCCAAAAATGTGCCTGACATTATCAAAAAAAATAAAAGTGATTTATGTTTCTTTTGACCACTAAAGCGTTGCTTTAATAAATATAAACATGTATCTGGAAAATACAAAAATAAATGTTAAGAGCCAGTTCTTGGACTCGAGCAAATTTAATTGTTGGCTGTCTTCAGTATAGAGCGAAAATGTTAATAAATGTCAAAAGCGTTTCCAGCTCAACTGACACATTGAGCAATGAGCTAAAATTCGACACCGGCCAAAAAGCAGCGTCGACATTGTGCTTGTCGTGCCATAATTTCACATAATTTATGAGTTTTCAATTTATCATTTTCTTTTTTGTTCACATATCTGTTGCACTTGCCCCGCCCCCGCCCCCGCCACCGTCCAAAGCTGCAGTCCCCAAAATGTCAAATGTCGAATGTGAGTCTTCTTATCGAGGGTGCGCATTTTAAATGTGAGGCACACATGTTGAGCTGATCTGTGTGGGAAGCAAGCGCAACGGCTTGTGACTTAAGCTCTGCTTAGTTCATCCAAATAAGTCGCAGGCCCCCATAAAATATTGCCACTTGTCATCAATGAAGCCAATGCCCCACCCCTTGCCCCATTCTATTCATGCCGCATGTTGTGCTTGTCATTAAAGTCGTAAGCAATGTCATGTTGCTGTCAATTTCCAAAAATCGCATTAGCTCGTGGAATTTGTGTCGGGTGCGAATGAATATGCATGTGACAAGTGTCAGCCGTCTTGACTAGAGACGGCTGACTGAGTTTAGTGCTCTGAGCTTATCAGCTCGTAAAGCCAGCAGCTCAACTACCAGCAGCAACTTGAACTAACTGCAACTGCTCTGCCACCGTAAAAAGACACTTGTGCGGCTGCACATAATTAGCGTTAGCCCCTTAAGTTACCTGACGCAAATTCTGTGCCGCCATTCCATTCGGCAATGTCAACGTAAATTTACATTTTAAGGGCTCCCATAAAAAGGGCTCACGGGCTCCGGAATGCGGCTATTCTTAAGCTTAGCGCTGCTCCAAAAAAAAAGAAGAAGAAAACAACGGTCGCATAACAAAATGTGAAACATGCGCAACAAGAATGTAGATAAGAAAAGCACGCTCAACGCGCCGCAGGATTAAGCGCTCACAAAATGAAACTGAAATTGAAGTTGCAGACTATTTGGCAGGAAGGTGATTCGAAAGCAGCCCTTCGAACGATTTACGAAATCAATTACACAAATATTTCCATTTAAAATACTTAGACCTGAGTTGCTTGTGTCCATCAACAAAAATATATTTGGGAGAACGATTTGGGAAAACGATAGTATTGAAATACTTCTGTATCGGTTGTGTAATTCCTTAAGCAAGAGCGTTTAATAAGAAGTGGCTTAAAGCAAGTTAGAATGCTCTAATAGAGACAGCTTGGCTACGAGATACCCTATACCCAGATGTTAAATATGAAATATACTTTCTGAGCTCCTATAACAGTTGGAATACTAACGGTCAGATGTTGATGAAGAAGATATATACTTTATAGCGTCGAAACTTGTACTCAACTCAACCAAAACTTTGACTCTGCTTCATTAAATAATAACATTCGCGTTTGCAGAAAATAAATCAATTATTTAGTAAGTAATACACTTACTTTCATGATTCAACTTTATTATATAATAACATTCACTTTTGCAGAGAATAAATCATTTATTTAGTAAGTAATCAATTATTTAGGAATTAATACACTTACTCTCACGACTCTAAAGATGCAAATGTGGCTTTAAGGATACAAATGTTGCCTTTACTCAGTTCAAATTCTTTTCAATCGGCCAATCAAAGTGCTTCATATTCTTGGCTAAGAATACGAAAAAATCTTAACGGGAATTATCGTAACTTAGCATAGATTATTTGAATACGTATTATACCCTGTATATACACTTACTTGTATATATGTATATATTTGTGTATATGTATATATATACGTTAATTTGCATATAACAAGCGAATTCCATTTGAAAAGCAGCAGCTCAACGGAAGTCGGTTGCCAACTTCTGTTGCCTTAATACTTGTGTATAAAAGTTTTACACAAAAGTCTTGTAACCTCATTAAAAGAGTTTCAATATTTTCGCACATTCGTAATGCAGCACATGAAATTGGCAGTGCCAGATAAAAACATTAGCATACTTTTGTGAGCGCTCGCAAAGTTTTGTTCCTGAAACAAATTAACCTTGAAGCAGCAAGACGCAGAAAGAGACACCCACAGAGAGAGAGAGAGAGAGAGCTAGTCGAAAAAGTCTTGTCTTGAAAGACGTAGATTATTATGCAAATTTGTGTATATACTGGCAGTCAGAAAATAGGACAATACCAGCAATTCGAGTCAGCAGTTGAGCCAACTGACTCATTTCTGCCACAAAATTTATTAATTTTAAGGCAGCGCGTGACGTCAGCTGATAAGAAACATGCTCGACAAAATCAATAACCCGCTGCCGCTGTTTCTGCTGCCGCTGTTGCTGCGTATTTTGCATGATTAATGAATTCACGTAATTGATTACACGACCACGCCCCCCACACGCAAAACAATACATATACACAATCACAATGGGATGAGAACAATAAGGGAAACGGAACGCATCGCTGTGTGCACTTTTTACAGCCATCAAAGACAGCAACAAACAGCTGATTGATGCGTCCCCTCTCTCTCACACAATGGAACACACACACACAAATAGATAAGCGGAGACGCACGTGCGTGTGGTAGAAGACCTGTGCTATATGGTGCTGCTACTCCTGCTGCTGCTGCTGCTGTTGCTGTTGTTGTTGTCATTGGCTTGATCCGAACGCTGTCATCGATGTGAAGCCAGGACTGCAATGATGATGACTAAGATGCAGCCAGTTTCAATGCCACTTGAGTAGGGGTTGTGTTGGGGGTATGCAACTTTGGCTGTAGCACGATTTCACTTCACGTCTGGTTATTTATGCGTAATTTCTATGCACACACATCCTGTGACTGTCTCTCATCAGCTGTATAAGCAAATGCCAAAGCAAGCCAGGCCAAGTCAGCCTCTTCAGACATGAGAGTCGATGCGGATCAAAAGTGGGTGGCTAAAGTGGGTGGCTGCCTGTGCTGAGTGGGTGGCCAGTCTGTGCCTTGTTGTTGTCGTTGCTTATGCAGGCGCACAATCATCAATCAAAATCAAAAGCCAAAGCCAAAGCACTTCTGACATTAATTTATTCAAAAGGGATACAAGCAGTTTGGCAAGGCAGCAAAAGGAAGTTCTATATATACACACACACACACACACATGACTCTCTTTATGTGTGTTTGCGTTGTGTGTGAGCTATCTATATAGCTCTTCAATTATGTGCGCTTGTCAAACATACACACACACACACACACACACACACACAAAATAGTTATTCAATTGAAAGCAACGCCACATGTAAAATTCACATGATATTTTAATAAATAATCGAAGCCCACATTTCAGCGCCAAACATTTTCTAATTAATATTTATAAACGAGAACGGAGAGCACGCTTTGCATAAATCGCAAACATTTGAATAATAAATACGAATTATGCATTTAATTAAGATTTGTCACGCAAACCAAAAGCAAACAATTATCCAAACATTTTCGTTTAGCAAGCGTATTATTTTTTTCTTTTTCTCTTCATCCATCCATCGATATCTGCAACGCGATGGCTGAAAATTTTGATTTCGCTGGCTTGCATCAGTCAATGCTTAGAGGGGAGGCAAACAAAATGCAAAAAAAAAAAAAAAAATAATGTGAATTCCCAAACGGCAGACGAATTCAATCTAAATGCAAATGTTCGCATTGTTCTTTTTGTGAACGCGAGCACCACGAGAGCGCCCGGAGATGCTGCGGCTGCTGTGGATGCTACTGCTGCTGCTGCTGCTGCAGCTGACTAACCAACTGGGCAATCAGCCCTATCAGCAGCTACAAGGCGATAGCAATGGCAAATGCCAAATGGCAAATAGCGACTGCAGGTGAAGTCGCAACACAGAAAGTCAATTAGGCGACCGGCGCTAATCGAAGCTGCTTCCCGACTTTGCTAGACTAAGCATGCAATTGTGTCTGCTTTAAAACAAACCAACTGAATGCTAAAAGCTCAAAGCACTAACCCTTAAAAAACTAAACTCACTTTATTATTCCAGAAACTATGTCTTTAACAGGAATGGGGAGTATTAAAAAATAAGAATTATAGTTTTTAATTCTTCTAAAACAGTTGGCATGTGCCAAGGCATGACACAGTCAAAGGGAAGCATTAAATTTTAAATTAAATTTGACATACAAGTTCTTGTATATCCTACGCAGATCAAGTTCACCTCTTTTTATCGATAGCTCCTCCCGATTCGCGTGGATCGATACGAATCGATTTTCTATAGCAATATAAGATACAGTTGTAAAGATATAGAATTTTAATTTATTTATTATATACCTAGACATACTATTGATTAACTGTAAAAGTATCATTACGAATCGCGATTTGTGTTAACCAAAATTTATTTGCATACTAAACAAACTATTTTCGTCAAGCCTCCTATATATTTCAAGGCAGAGTTTAGGGTATCTTCTAGTCACCTCAACTCTTACGTTTTTATCTTAAGAAGAAGAAAACAGCATCATATTGCATTTGTCGAGCGTTTGCAAGTTTAGGAAATTAAATTAGAAAATTTGCGCAGCATGTCCAGAAGCCAGCAAAACTCTTTGGCTTTCAGGTCGACTTTTATTTCAGAACGTTTTTCTACATATTAGAACAATTTTCTTTTCTTTTTGCCGGTTGCATGTTGTTCTCATGGCCATTGGCCAATTGTCCCTAATGGCAACTGCTGCTAAAGCTGAAGCTTAGCCTGCGGCTACGGATGTGGGTGTAGCAGTAGTCTCTGCTGATTTTAATACGTGTTTCCAATTCAATTGGAAATTTGCAGCAGCTCGCTATCTTTTCATTGTTTGCCCCGAGACCGTTTTTCTCCTATATAACACAGCTTGTGTTTTTTCTATGGCTTACCAATAAAAATGTACAAGCATTGTGCGCCATGTTTGCTTAAACAATAACAAGAAGAGCAGCCGCACATGTATGTCTGGCAGTGGTGTGTGTGTGTGTGTGTGTGTGTGTGTTAGCCTGCGCTTAAGTATGTTTAACATTGGATAAGCTCGATTTTCCTTGCTCGCTTCATTTACTTCAACGTGAAAGCTGCGCAAATTGATAAATTATCATTGTTCTCGTTGTTGTTGCTGAGTTGAAGTTGAGAGGCCACATTATGCCACGCCCACATCATAAATTGCATGCAATTAGCTCGGCAAAAAGAACAATTAGCCGCATGAAAGATAAGCACGCATAATAATACAATTTATTGTAATAATTGAGTTACAAGACATTCAGCCGCTTTTGTTGCAAACGAACACACATTCGGGTCATTGAGACACACACACACACACACACACAGTGCAATTGGGTGGGCGTGTCGGCTGCCCTCCCCAATAAAATCACAACAGTCCCACAGACAAGCTAGCAGCAGGCCGCTTTTTGTTTGCTTAAAATCCCTGCCACACGCTTACAAATTATATGCAAATGCCGCATATCAGCGAGAAAAAAAAAGAAGAAAGAAACGAAGAAAAACACTTTGAAAGCATTAGAATTACAAATATCGCTGGTGGCATCTCCATAGCAAAAGCATTGTGGCAATGCCAATGCCAATGGTAACACCAACCAAACAACAACAGCAACGCTTCAAAGCCTACAAGCCACAGAATCTGTAAAATGCTCCCCTTGAAAAACTCACATAGTAATAGATGCAAAATAAATATGCAAAATCGTTTCGCAGCGAAATACATAAATCAGATGAGAAAAGTTCAAATTAAATGCAAACAGCACCAAAATCAACAACGAAGACGAAAAATGAAATTGAACTTTAAATAACACGTTGACTTGATTTGAATTGAGAGTTGAGAATTGTGAATTGAGAGCACCACAAAAAGAAAATTGAGGAACGTTTGTCATGCAGAAGTTGTCGCGTTTCATTAAATCAGTCAGCTAAATAATTTGCAGCGGTTTGTGCGATGCATGTGAAAGAATGCAACGTTGCAACCGACGGTGGAAGTGTCACTTGGAGTTGCAGTAGAAGGAGAAGCACGGTGACTGCTTGGCTACGTGCTTGAGAAACAGTTTTTAATTGCAAGTTGAAAGCAAACACGAGGCCACTGCATAAATAACGTTAATTGGAAATTGTGCACTGATTTTCCATTATTCCATTTGCATATTCATTGCAAAACTGCGTTTAAAAATGCATTTCCACATCGCACGTGACCCATAACGGGCTGCAATAACAATAATAATACTCTACCAATTGCCAGCCACTATCGCTTTTTAATGAGCCTGGCAACACACAAAGAGCAGCACGTCTGCATTGGATTAAAACCCAAGTTGCATAATAATACTATCGTAAGAATTGAATATTGTTTACTCTCTAATAACTATCATGGATATTATGAGTTTTAAATATCAATTAACATTTGTTGCTTGCTTTTTGTATTCAATTTGATAAAGTTAATCTCTTGGTTTACTTGATGTTTGAACTGTGTGTGTGAATTATTTAATAAAGCTAGCCGCAAAATGCCAGCAGGCAAGTTTACTTTACTACTTTTAATCAAATAACAAGAAATATCGCAAAATCTTATTATTTTCATAAAACACAGTAAGAAGATTGGCTAAATCAAGACAGCTAACTGATTTGGTTAACCAAAACGTATTTTCATATTCTCCTAAATAACATCAGAAAAAATTGATATGTATATTTAATAGGTGGATTCAGAGTATCTTCTAGCCGAGCACTCACGACTAGAGCGTTCCAATTAAAATCATGAATCGATTGCTTTACTTACACATTAATTTAAAATATTTATTATTATAATTAATCAGTTGCCCTAATTGCACTTTTATTTAGTTAATAAAAATAATAATAATAATCGTCCGATTTCACAATTTTCCAATCTATCTGATTAAGTACACAGAAGTTAGTAAGCAGTTTAGCAATAAGTAAAATTTATATCGAGCATCAGAATATTTTTGTAAATTTTGTCTCATTTTGTGTACATAGTATATGGCCAAGGGGCTTTATGAAACGATGAAGCAGTCTGTGCCTGGGTATTGGCCTGGGTCATGCTCGACGTATATATTTAAGATAAAATTTTATATATTGCACACATGGCAATATATACACACATACAACCGACTAACGGCACACAGCATCTGTATGAAGAGGAGGATACAGGACTCTCGTCAAGAGCTTGTTAGCGTTTGCTGTCTGCTTTGCAGAAGGTGCTCTCATCTGAGAAAAAAGCGATTACTGAATTTATTGAAATAGAAAAAATCCATTTGATTTGACTTTTGGCCTTTATGAATTTGCAGAACTGACCAGCTCAACTAAATGTTGACTTAATTTTTCTAATTACAATTGCAATTGGCCATTAATATTCATATAATTGAAATGAATTTTTAATCTTTTGCATTCGAATATTCTGCCCCATTTGTCACATGCTCTCTTAATCTCACTCCATCTCTCTCTCTCTCTCTCTTTCACATACACTCTCTATATGTGTGTCTCTGTTTGTGTAGTCTTATATTTATTTGCAGTTGAGCATTTGTTGCAGCTTAACTATGAAATTTATTATGCACAAAATGGTCAGAAAATATCTAATAAAATATATATTGAAAGTTTTATTGCTACGCTGCAACCACCAACAAAATCACATACCCACACATACACACACTCGCATATACATACATATATATACAACTGATTGTGTGTGTGTGTGTGTGTGTGGACAAACATTATTTGCATTTTCACATGGCAAAGATTTTATGTGCAGCCTCTGCGTCTGTTATTTTTGTTGCTTTTGTTTTTTTGCTGCTGCTTTGAGCATTTTGTTTGGAAAATTCAATTTTTTCTATACAGTTACCTAAATGTTGGGTATTTGTTGCTTACTTTTTTTTGTCGGCTTGCCCCAACTTTATATACGAAATATTTTTTTTCTTTATGTTTTCTGTTTCTCATCGTTTTGTATTGTTTTGCTCATATTTTTAGCGAAGCGCCTGTATGGATATATAGTACAGAGTGTGTGTGTGTTTGTGTGTAAGTGTGCTACTATTTTTTTTCTATTTGTTTTAATGGAGTACAGTGTGTGGACTTTGCCGTCGCTGGCTTTGCAAATATCCTGCGGCACTAGCATTCATATGAGTTTATCGTGGGGAGTACAGTGGATTTTGTGATTTGCTCGTTTATATGTATATGTGTGGCATATATGAGTGCTATATACATATGTGTGTGTTGCTGACTTCGTTTTTTTCATCCTGTTCCAAGACGTCGCGAAGCGCTTAGTTGAACTTAGCCAGAAGATTTGACTTTAGTCAACCGCAATCTTTCCGGATTCAGTGTGTCCATGTGTGTATGTGTGCGCGTGAGTGTATGCGGAATGCAACATGCGTGTGTTGGCCAGGTAACCAAAATTGGTCATAAGGCAGTTGCCTGGTCACCGAAACGGGCACTCTTTAATCGAAATGTGTCTGCCAAGTCTTATAGACGAAACCGAATCCATTCATGAATGTTGGACCAGAAAGTCAATTCTGACATAATTGCAAACATCTCTAAATAAAAATAATAAACAAAAAAGTCTACTAACTAACGACTTTTATATGCTTTTCGAAGTTGCATTGGACAAAGTCAAAGTTGAAGTTTGAATTTGCTTGACAGCTTTGCAGAACTGGTGCTTTTTGATGAATAAGTAAATTTAATAATGTTTGGCAAAGAAATTGTTCTCAAAGAGAATCCATTTATTAAAAATCTTAAAGAACTCTCCGGGTAAAATAATGGTGTGCAATATTTAAAATATCAATTCTAGAATACTAGATCAGATTTATTTAGTTTTATCGATAAGTATGGCTGTGTGAAACACGTATAGTGTGTAATCACCACGACGAGACGATGTATAGTATCGAACTGCCCGCTCTTGACGAGCAGGCTCTTTATTTATACAAAAATGCTTAGACCTAATACATATATAATATTACGCAGCTGCTGCAAGGCGACTGCTTCGGCGCTTAAATTCTTAGAACTGTTATGCAGCTGCTGGTAAGGCGACATCGGCGCCTAATAGTCGTTGTGTAACGGTGACCGTCGCGACGCCAGCCAAAAAACAGCAGTTGCGAATCCAACATCATGGTCCCTTATCGTACTCCAAAAATAGCTTGACCCATGCAAGCCAGCCTCAAGTGCCTAATTTTGAGGGCGCTGCATGAGCCAGCTATCAGCAGCTGAGTGACGCATGTTCATACTCGAACAATGGCAGTTTTACGAAAACCGACTAAGATCGATTTCAGACAGCAATAAACGATACAATTGTAGGGAAATTGCCTTTCAATTGGTAAATAAACTACTCAGACATATTATAGATCAACTGTCAACATTTCATTGGGCTCGTTTAAGAAAGACAGCGTTTGTCAAGCAAAAGCGTATTTTCATATTGCTTCTGCTAATCGCGCTCAGTCTCCTTATAAATAAGGAATTGCTGCTTATCCTTAAAGTCGTTCGACACAGTGTGGAGTCAGAACTTAATTCGCAAGTTTTAGCATAGAGCTCTGCTCCAAAGCTATGGGAGAAACTCACCCAAAGTTTTTTCGCCCTGCGTTCGCTTTGCTAATCCAAATCTGGCTGGCAGCGCTTTATTTTATCTGCTTGTTTGTTTGTTTTGCTTGCTTTTTCTTTAATATGCGCGAGGGCGAAACCGAAAAGGGAACCAAAAAAATATGAGAACTTTGTTGCTGTTGTTGTTGTTGTTGTTGTTGTTGTTGTAGCTGGTAGTTATTATTGTTCTAACGCACTGGCCCGAATGCGACTTTCTTCATAAACAATTTGTATCTTCTGGATGCACTTTCGCACTCTCCCTTTCTCTCTCCCTCTCTCTTTCTCCCCACTCTCTCTCTCTCTCTTTATCTGTGTGGCAGTCGCTGACAATTGTGATAAATTATGACAGCACGCGACCGTTTCGACGGGTGAATGTTTGGAGTGGGGGATATGGAGTTAGGTTCATTTCACACACCACGCACACAGAGACACTTAGACACCCTGATTGTCATTAATTTTGTGTGCTTTTGTTTTTGCAGGTTTTTCTTGTGTGGCGTTTTTGGAGGCGCCTTTTCCTCTTCGGGTGCGAGAATATAATTGTTATCGGGGCAGCAGCAGCAAATTAATTGATGTGCCGCACGCAACAAGACCTTGCGGCTAGATGCTAATTTGCGCGAAAATGACACTCGCAAATTTCCAAGTGAATCAATTCACACGTTTATTTATTTTTTGTTGTTTTTCCGGTTTTTTTCTCGCTTTAATTGTTGATTTTGTGTACTCAATTTTATTTGGTATTTCTTTTCAACTGTTGTCGTTCACTTTATTCGGTACTCACTCACACTCACACACTTGCACACGCACACGCACTAATACACTCACTTGCTTTCTGCTTTGTGTGGACAAAATCTTCCTTTTATGCTGCCTGCTGTTGTTGTTGTTGTTGTTGTTACTTGCTAGCAACAGCAACAATTTTCGTAATCCGCTTTTGGCCTAAATTTCAATTCTTACTTGTTTTTTTTTTATTTTTATTTTTTGCACACCCTGCTTTTGTTGTTGTTGTTGTCACGATGCTCTTTGAGCATTTCTTTTTAGATGTTTTACTTCTTTTGGTTTATTTTCTTTGTTTTTTTTGCTTCTGCGTGTTTATTTTTACGCGAAATTACGAGCACGATGTCGGCGCCACTTCCTGTCCCTTTGTCCCACTATTTGGTTTTTCTCAGTCCGATGCCAGGCAACGCAGACTATTCACACGCACTCTAACTGTAACCGGCAAGTGGCAAGTGGTAAGTGGCAAGTAGGGGGGTCAGTTGGGCACGCACCTTACCCAAAATTTATTTAGTTTTGGGAGGGGGGCACTGCGCAGCATCCATAACACCAAATTTTGCGGAATGGGTCACGCACTTGTCTTGCCTTTTTTCATTGCCTAATTACCGCATAAATTGCGAGCCGCTTGTCAAACTCAAGTTAAGTTTGGAATTTGCCCGATTTGTGTGGCTTGCTTTTTGCTGTTTATTCGTTGTTCACTCACCAAACAAAACACGCGCTTTCCCACATAAATATTACGTTTTTGATTTCTTCTTTTTTTTTATTTCGACCAATTTGGCGCTAAGCAAATGAAGAATTGGTTTATCAAATTCTGCAGACGAACGAAACCGACAAAAATATCCTCAGCAGCGGACGAAACGAAGCGCGCCCGTGTTGCGAACGACAGCGAGTACGAGAGGCGAATGAGAGACTGACGCGACAACGGCGTCGAGTGGCGCAGCCAACCACATCGAGCGCCTCATCCAACCAAAATGTTCGATGGCCAACCCATACCAACCCGCGTCAAGTTGCAAGCCGAACTCATCCTCACCGATGCGATGCCAAATTAAGCAGTTTAACATTTGATATTAATCAATTTATGCTTTTCTTATTATTCTTATTAAAACTAATATCTAACTGATTACTGTGTGATGCTCTAATAAACGAGCTAGCTCGATTAAGAGATACCCTAACTACTATTCAGCTGTTGGCAGTTGGTTGTTCATTATGAAAGAAAATCAGTGTTTCTTGTTCGACTTTAATAAAGTTGTCACAATTAATAAATAATCAATCAGTTGCAAGGCGGTCAATTTACAATTGTGTCTTGTATTTGATTTGTATAGATATTCGCGAAACGTTGGCAGTTATCGATAGAAGGAAATAAACCTAATCAGACCTATGGTAATTGAGAATTTATATTGCGGCAATAAGTCATTAAATCCGTGAAACATGAAAGCGCCCAGATAAAGCCCAAATTGAAGTGGATGAAAATACCAATAAATAGAGTAAGAGATTAAAATTTTATAAAATATAACAATTCTTTTTTTAAATTCCATTAAAATTATTTGTTTTGTTCGTAAAACAAGTGGAAAGCATTTACATCAATTGGGAAAGAATTCTGATAGCAACGAAAACATCAACTGAAATTCCAAAACAGCTCTCTGAAATTTTGTGGCATCTGTTGCAACATTCCCCGCCGACAAATTAACACAACTAATCAATGTTATAATGCATGAATTAAATATTAAATGCGATTTGTGGCATGGTAAAAATAATCTGATGCTGCTTGCCCCAAATACAAATGTTATGGCAATGTTACTGTTACGGTTGCTGTTAGCATCACCGAACAAATGTTGCAGATGTTGCGTGTCCAACGCGAACATGTTCGACGAAGGCCAAGCACAGTTTTCGATCTGGTCGCCGTCGCTTCGTAAATGGACCGCTGTGCCTCCCTCCCTCCTCCACCGAAAACACCATTCCTCAACGATTATGATTCTCTCGCAATTCTCGTGCTCATGTGGGCCTTTAGCTGTGGCAGCATGTTGCCGCAACATGTGTACATGCAGAAACTTGACCTTTGGCAACAACCTTAACTGCTGTTGTTTTATGCAACCAATTAATAGACAACTCGCCAACACACACACACACACACACGCGCTGCTTGTCTGTGTGTGTGATTTATTGCATGTGCTCATAAATCTGAGCTCGCAACACAAAAAACAACAGCAACAGCAACATGCATAATTTCCATAAATCTTTTATGACTTCGTGTAAAAAGTTTTTGCTTAGGCCAATTATGCGCCCAAAACTAGGCACTAATTTGACAGAAAGTGGCCATAACCCTCGTCGGTGGGTTATGGTCACTCAACCCAATCGAAGTCATAAGTAACCCCAAATTGAGTTTGTGTCTGGCTAACCAGCAACATCATTAATAAGACACTCAAACAAACACACACACAGGAATTATCTATAATCAACGTAGGCAAACAAAGGTCTGAAAAGACTTTTAGCCAAGAACTAGCAATGAGCTCAATGAGAACAGCTTAATTTCGATTTCCGGGAATTCTGTTCTCCAAAGAGCTTTCCGTCAGTAACTTAGTTACAATTACAATTCTACATATATAGAAAGAGATTATTCGAAAGATGAAGATGCTGATTTCACGCATTTACGTAACTAAAATGTTTTTAACCTAATATTGCATATATAAAATATTTAAATTCGCACTTTTAGCACTGAGCTATCAATATCAATCAATTCTTATTACAATTCATTCAAAATTCATTACACTTGATTTTTTAAAGGTAAAAAACATAATAAAATAAATTTGGCAGCTGTTATCTGCATTAGGAACATATTCGTAGCAATATGTCGCTCGACAATGCTGCCGAACATCAAGTGTTTACCAAAAATGTGTCTAAGCTAAAATGTGGCTGGCAATACATTTGTACTAAAATGTAGCCAACGCGTATGTAGACACATGTTGCTGCAGCATTCAATATGTTGTTTTGGCAATTTCAGGTGAATTTGGCGGCTTGTTTTTGGGCCCACAACTATTCAAATGGCCAACAGACTGTTGCTTGCCGCAGCTATAGAAGCTGCTGTTGCATGTCTTGCGACAGACAACAACAACAAACTCAACTTTTGCTTGGCATTTGTGCAATCGAAGAAATCGAAATGGGGCCCAAATGGAAAGTCAGGCTACAAAAATGCAATCTAATTGATTGCCCAATATACTTTAAGTGCTGCCAGCTAGTTGCGGGCGGTTGCAAAAAAGGAGGCGTGGCAATTGTTGTGTGCGTGCTTGTTGCCGCTTGGTTTTATGGCTCCGACTGTTTGCCCACCGCAGAAAAAAAAACTTTTGCGGATTTCAATTTAATTGCTTCACAGGCGGCAAGTCAAGACATCAACACACAGATAAACATACATACACATGCATACATAACTCATTTGCGGTTGTGTGTGTGTATGTGTCTCTCTCACTCTCATTCTCTCTCTCTCTCTCTCTCTCTGTCTTGCTCGTGCTTGGGCTATGTGCTCATTAAAAAAGCGAGTCAGCTACGCAGAAAAGCGACATTTGCATAAATTGCGACTGCCTGTGCGTGTGTGTGAGTGTGTGTATGTGTGTGTGTGTGCGAGCGCCTAAAAGCATGCAAAACGTGCCAGTGACACACAAATGTCAGCAGTCAACAGCAGCAGCAGCAACAGCAGCAGCAGCACAAAGCAAAGTCAAAACTTGCAAATTATAATGCATCACAAGATTTCAGCAACTTTCCCTTGAAAATAAAATTCTTCCTGCATCCCCCCCCCCCCACGACGCCACCATAGAGTCAAGCGGGCTCATTAAATGCCATCGCTCGTCAAGTGGAGCTTCTTCTTTGCCTTGTTGCAGCTTTAACCAGTTTTCGAGCTATGATTCTCACTCGTGGCGAGTATTTAGTATTTTTGATGGCCTGTCGTTAAATGGTCGTTTCCTTTTTTACGCACTCAACTAAATGTGATTGACAGCTGGACACACTGCGAACGACAAGCGGCCAGCTTCCCTCTGCCCCGTCTTAATGCCACAAAGAGCGGCAATTTATGGGGGTGTCATTTACAGTTTTTGGCCAGCAATTAAAACTCTCGCGGAGAAATTTATACCTATCTCAAGGCTCGAGATGAAAGTCAAAAGCATTTTGTGACCAGGCAACGCTGCTTCCCGGTGGATTAACACATCTCTGCCTGTGGCAGCAGCAACCCCCATGGGCTGCCCCTCTGCTCATCAAACGCGCTTGTCGCATAAATCAAACATAATCAACGCCAACATTCAATATATATACTTTGTGGCACATAGACGGATGGCGGAGGTAGCAGATAAATCTAAATTACAAACATACTCAAGAGCGTGGCAGTGGAGGGAAGAGCGGGCAGCGGGTAGCGGGGAGGGAGATCTGCCTGTTGACCGCAGGGGAATTCAGTTGTGGCGGTTGAGAACTGCTGGCTTTAAGATGGCAATCGCTGTGTGTGAATGAAAATGCTGCTACTCGTTTGTTAGCGCTTGTTTTCCCGCTAAATGCCGCATGCCAAAGTTGACGCCTAAACGAGCGAGAGAGGACAGGGAGAGAGAGGGAGAGGGTAGCATTTTAATGAGGGTGGCTTCTCCAACTTAATTGCAAGTTATTGATGAAACCGTAATTCGATTTAATATTCAATTTGGCCGGCTTGTAGTCCGCTCATATTTCGATATCTGACGCGTTATCAACCCTGGCAGGACATGCAGGACATGCAGGGACGGGCCGTAATGTGAACAGTCAACAGAATGAACCTTATGAAAAGTCATTGACAACACATCAAACACAACGAAAAACAAGTGAGAAGATTGTAGTCGACTGCGAAAAACTATGATAACAGTCAATAATAACAAACTGGGTGTATCCAAAAAATACCCTTCCTTGAAGGAGGATCCTAGTATTATGCCCTCCAAGCTTGTATTTAAAATTGCGGCATTTCTGAATTTTGGGTTCAAGACTACAAAAAATGTTGAATGAGTTTCCAAATAATCTACTCTTAGTGTTGGATATCCTTAGCCTTAAAATTGCGGAAACTTTGTGGCGGGGATTGGGAGTGGTTGCAAATTTGTAGATTCTTAGTAATCTGACTTCCAAGTTGGGTAATTATAGCTCCTAAACTGCAGGAGATGCTTTTGACAAATTTGCGACGGGAGTGGGCGTGGTTAAAAAAAAATGTTGCAGCACGTTTTGAGTAATCTAAATTTGAAGTTAGCTATTAAATTGCTGGAGACTGCTCTTTCAGCTTTGCTATTGATATTATTGCCTCGATGATATTCGGTCTGAATGTGGACAGCTTTCCAAAACCCTACAATGAACTGCGTCTCATAGGTATGGAGATTCATAAGCCGACTGCTAAGAATATTTTGCGTGGAACAACATACTTCTGATATTCCAGGTAAGCCAAGGACAATGCCTTTCCTATATTTAACAACAGCAGTTTATATCAATCACCTGTCAGTCTGGCGAAAATGTTCAATATTGCTGGAGCTCAAATCAATAAGGACGATGGCGTCTGGTTGGCTCAAGTCGGCTGAACACAGCATCAAGTCGCTGTCAAAGACCAACAAAGCTGCTCAGATGTTTATATTCCTTTCGGCCGGCTATCACTCTGTATGAGCTGGCACAGAATCCGGATGTGCTGGCCTAGCTGATGGAGGACATCAATCAGACACTGGCTTAGCACAATGGAGAGCTTAAATATGATTGTCTACAGGCCATGAAGTATCTGGTCTTATGCATTATGGGTAGGTCTCAGTCATAACTTTAGATGGCTCTCACGAATTTGTTTTCCTTCGATTTTCTGGTCGCTTGACAGAAACCACTCGCAAATATCCAACTCTACCGCTACTGAACCGCATTTGCAACAAGGACTATCCGTTGCCAAGCTGCAGGTTGTCAGAAATGATCAAGTAGGTGATGGGCTTGCATCGTGAAGCCGAATATCTTCCAGATCTACTCAGAAACCAACCGGAACGCTTCGCCGAGGAGCACAAAAACTAACTGTTGGCAATATGCCCTTCTGGGTTGGACGGCATTAACCATGAACTCGGAATTCTAAATCTGATTTTGTCTATTCGGCAAGATGAACGTGAAGATGGCCTTGACCAAAATACTGACCGACTATGCGATTGAGATGCGGCAGGAGGTGTAACTCTGCTTCCAAAAGATGCTATACCCATGAAGCTCTCTATAAGAATGTGGCAAAACAGCACGACAACTCTATCGAACTGTGGATCGAACTATGGATCTCTATCGAATGAAACGATTTATATGTATAATATATATTCCTTATATATGGGATATGTATCCATATACATACAAAAATTTATATAAAAAATCAGAGAAGATCGTTTTATGATTGGTTTCCAAGACGAAATTTCCATATTTCGATGGTAGCAATAATCTCTTTCATTCATCCAGACTAAAACCTATGAATTAAATTAATTTTGAAATAGTCAATATTAAAAAGGAAAATACATTAATATAATTACTTATTAATAAATAACCAATTCTTTGCTGATCCACATCGATAACTTGGTTGACTTTGTGGATATTTGTCGGGCCCAATTTCCGGTTTCCACAAATCCCCTTTCTGTCTATTAGAGACACTTGCGTACTTCTTAATCCCCCTTGTTGGCCATTTGATGGGTATGAGAAGCGAACGAGTCCTGTTCACAGGACGTGCCACGAAGTGCGTGAAGGGCGTCAACAACAAAAGCAGAAATGATGGTACACACCTACAGATGTGGATCAAGCAACAACAACAAAAATGTGGGCGTTAGGTAGACACTATCTCATTTGTGGTCATGTTGGCGTGTCGAGAGCGTTTCAACAACAAGGAACAAACAACAACAAGGAGACTGAGCTCGACCATATGGCAACCATTTGCCTGAATGTTATCAATGGAAAAGAAGAGCATAAGCAAATTCAAAGGTGGAAAGTGTACGACTTGTAGATACCACGTGTGGCAAGCCGGATATAGGCAGTTAAACTCTTCATTCTTAGCTGGCAGTTGTTCAATTTGAGAGACTTGGATTCTTTTGATGGCGTCTTCATTTATAGACTCTACGCTTTGCATAAGTATATAGCAATACAAATTCAATTTTTAAGTCTTGCAGATGAGAGATAGAGTGCGAGAGAGAGAGAGAGAGAGAGACAGAGAGAGATAATTCGACTAGAAGATACACTGTAACTTTCTTGCACTGCGACCTATTAAATATTTTGAGCTCCAAATCCATCTGTCAAATATATGAATTATTTTAATCTAAGTCTATTTATGTAGTCAATAAATTGTTATTGCCATAAAAAATACTTCTCGACAAATAGGCTTTTTTAACTGCATTTTCAATATGATAATTTGATTTGGCAAAAATATTCAGAGTTGCCTAACCGATCTTAATTCAATTCTTACTGTATATATCAATCAGTCATTCTCATTTATATTGTTTTATCCAAAACTGAAGTTTTGAAATACCCAGTACAGGATACATATTTACAGGGTATTCGCAGTGCTCCCCTGTTTCTTGGCAGTTGTTTGTATTCAGCCTGTCAGCACATTTTTTTCCCAAAACGCATATTGATTTTATAATTTTCAATGTGCTTATAATTAGCCACACCTCCTGCAGCATTCTGCCTGCCACTGCCACAGCCACCGCCTGTCACAAACATTCGACACTTGTAAGTGTTGTTGTTGTTGTTGTTTTTGTTGCTGTTGTTTTCCTTTTCAGAGCCTGCGACCCGGCATCATTGATTGGCTTGTCCTTGACTTTCCCATTCAAATGCCGCTTTGTCGGAAGGGAAAGTTGTCGATGCTGTTGCTGCCACCAATTGCGGTTACCTGCCGCATGCTGCGCTGTTTTTTAAGTTGCACCTGCAACTGTGCTGACAGATTCACACATTTCACATTTCACTTTTGAATGCCAAATGCCAATTAAGAAACGTGTCTCAATTGATAATCTGCCAACGAGCCGTAAACAAAAAGGCAATCATGCAATTAGCTGACTAGCTCAGCAGGCAAATTGTCTCTTTTCTTCTACTTATCTCTCTCTCTCTCTATATATGTATATTTCTATCTCATTCTCTCTGTGTTCATTGGCATCAAGAGTTGCCTCACACCTTTGGTGGCCTGCGTCCAGTGCACATTAGTGCCGCTCAGCGGCTGTCTGTCTCGACTTTACAACTAATGCCTACCCCTATTCTTACAGTGTGTGCCTCTGTGTGTGTGTGTGTAAGTGTGTGTGTAGTGCACCCCTAGCAACAGCAGTTGGCAGTCTCCAGGCCTCGTGCCTTTTTCAAACAAACAAACAAACACAGCAACAACAACTACAATGTCAACGACAATGCTCGGACTGCGATTCACCTCGCCAGTTGGCACACACACACACACACACACACACACACACACAGACACACAAGTGTTTATTTCAGTCCACTTCAGGACTCTTCACGCCACAATGTGAGGTGTAAAGTTTGTTTATGGTCAAGTGGCTTGTGTTTTATATATACATATGTATATATGTGTAAAAAACAAGGCGCCAGGAGAGAGTGCCATTCTGTTGACACGACACTAATGACCACTCGGATCTTATCTGGAGCTGTGAATGGCGCTAAAGTCGCTTGTTGCTTCAACATCCTACTTGCCCACCTAATCCCCACACTCCCCGTTTCCCTTGTCCTTCTGCTACCATTCAAATGTTCAAATTGTTGCACACATTTAGTTTTTTGCGTGCGACACTTTTTGTGTACTTTTGTGTTTTTATAAATAAAAAAAAACATAACCATATTTGAATACAAATCTTCATTTTTGCGTCTTTCACATAATCCATACAAAGAATAAACTTTGGCATTATCCATTGGGCACATAAGTGGCAAATAAAACAAAAATTGTTTGCCCGCATTTTGCGGATATGGATTACTTTATTTTAAAGTCAAAGATATTATTATTTATCCATGATTTCAATATATCAAGACTCAATCACTCAATGTAATATAAATTAAAGCTCTTGTTTATTGAAAACCCATTTTGTTATTGGCATTGAAAAACAACTTTATTATTGGCATACATTTAATAGAAACTAAGAATTTCATGAGCCTCAAGTCAGTTTGATGGACATGTTATTTATTTATAGCTTGTTAATAGATTTTATATCCTGTACACATTAAGGACTGGAAGAAATGTATATCGAAATTGTGCAGCAGTATGTGACAGCAAGAAGTATTTATATATTCGTCTATCAATAAAGGCTTCTAATTGATATATATAAATATATATATATAAATTCTCAAATTTTTATTTGCTTTGGGGTTTAATATGCTAAAAATAATTAAATATTAAAACTTATTTAAATACTTATACTAATACATGGGCTTAGGGTATCCCTTTTTCGATCTGTCTCAAGTAGAGCATTTTAGCTTCTGTAATTTTTTTTCATGAGAGATTTATAGATAGATATTCATTAGATTTATATATTTGATTTGGGCAAGATGATAGATTTTTTGGTAATGTTGAAGGTCATCAGTTTATTTTGAATTTGTATGGTGAGCTATACTTGGCTCAAGTGCACAGTGTGGGGGTCATTTTTCCATTGCAAGCTAACGCCACAACAAAGACGAAGCTTGTGGTGTAATTTGTATAAGCTTAAGGCCTTAAACTTAACATTAATTCAATTAAAAGCTAAAGACATAGATTATTGCCATTTTATTAATTAAAATTCAAAATAGATGCTTAAGCTTGTGTTCAGTTGAAAATTCAATTACGCTTCAATTATGCCAATTAGACACGAGACTATTCTTCACAAAGCACAAAACTTATTTTATGTTGCTGTCCAAGGAGAGCACTGCCAATATTTGCATACATTTTTGTCAACATGTTCATGTCATAAGTATATTTATAAAACGTGACTTTGCCACGTGACTTTGCCACGGATAAATATCTCTCTCAGCTCTGTTAGTTGCACTTTGCAATGTTTCTCACTAAAATTCACCATTTTTTTGCTGAGAATATTTTCATATTTTGCCTGATGGACACAATGAGAGAATGCTTTGTTGTGTGGATAATTTGACAGGCGGAAATCCACATGTTCGGCTCAACGTTTTGTTTATAAAGAGCATCATAAATGCAAATAAGTTGTGTGTGTGTGTGTGTGTGTGTGTCCTACAATATTGGCTACCTTGCAACTTTATAGTCAAGCCAGACTTGTAGCTGTTGGTTTTGGGTATTGGGTGTGGCAACTGCACTATGCTTGCTCAGCAAGAATGCTGAAAATGAAATAACTCAAACATGGACAACAACTAAAGCAACAACTGCAGCAACAACAACCACAAACATAATACACTCAGAAAAACCCAACTTGAATTGTAGAACACAGCTCTCATGACTAGGAAGATTACTTATTATGAATAAAAAATATGGGAAATTTATAAATATTGATTTCTCCATTTTAAAAAAATTTACCCAGAAATTAATAGAAAAATTTCCTGGCACTTGGAGTTTTCGTGGGCACTAAATAAGTTTTTAAAATGCAGCCCGATTTTTTTTCCGAGTGTACACATTTGTTTTAGTGCAATGTGTCAAGTTTTGAAGCAAGTGGACTTAATTCGTGTGCGCAACAAACACACGCTTGGTATTGGGTGATAGGGCTAGAGTGTTGGGTGTTGGGTGTTGGTGTTGGCAGTCAGTTTGTGTGCTGCTCGCTCCTTGTCTATTTCGCTCCATCAGCTATGCGGGCGTGTGTATGCCCGACTGGCAATACGCACAATTTCCATGCCACAAAAACACAAGAACCACAAAAAAACAAACCAACAAAAAAATGGAGATAGCTCGGCTCGGAATTTCGATTGCCAACGTTTTTGCGTACCCACCTTTCTGGTTGCACGGCATGTGTGGCTGTCTCTCTGTGTGTGTGTGTGTGCGTGTGCGTATGTGTGTGTGTGTGGGGGGTTGTGCGGGTTTACGTACGTTTCGCAATCTTCAATAAAACTGTTTGTGCTTTTATTTATTTATTTTTGCATATTTTTTTTTTCTGTTTGGCTCCGCTTTTCATTTGTTTAAAACGCAAACTATTGTGCCGGATGGACGGAGTTGTGCGTGGGTGTCTGTATGGGTGATTGGATGAGTGGGTGGTTGGGTGGTGTGGCAATTCCTTCGTTTGGGGCTGCCCCAACGATACGCGCAACTTTGTTGCTCTTTTCAACGCTTTTGCCAATGCGCATTGTGTTTGTTGGCATTTTTTTATGCCTTAACTGAATGTGGTGCGGCAAGAAGAGTTAAAAAGGTGCAGGGCGCAGTTGTAGCAGGGGGTGCTCACTCAACTTCAACTGTAAAATGCAGTGAGCAGAGGGGCTCAGGGGCTGTATTGTGCGGTCTTTCATGGCGGCCACTTTATTTTCATAGCCGCCTCTTTCACAGCCGCATAAAATGCAACAACAGCAAATTGGAATGTGGAACCGCAGCTCGTAGTTAATTTTATTTATACTCCAACTCGTTTGAGTTTCTGCTCTCTTTTTTTTTACAGTGCGTCGACTCTCCTAATTGTTGGCTTTAAGGCGCGTTGACGCTTTAGGACTCGTTTGCTGTCAATATGATTTAGGCGCAGTGGCAATAACATAAATTAAACAAATGCTGTAGATAAATTAGCAAAGCCCAAAACAATTTAACGACCGGTCACAAAATGCAACCGTCCCGAACACAGGACGCATTGTCCTTAAACAAACAACTCATAAATGCAGCAGCGAGTCAAGCCAAGCCCAGGGGTGGGCAGGGCAGGGCTGGCAGCTGGAGGGCGAGGCGACAGCTGGTGTTGCGTGTATTGATACCATTAACTGGCACTGGCAAACAAATGGCTTTGCGCAACGCTTCCCAACTGATGCTCAATGCTTAATTGCCAAATATTTTTAGCTGCTGCTTTTCGTTTGTTGCCGATAATGCAATGTTTGCCCATCGATTTTGAGGGGCATTTGCTCACATCATGCTGCTTATTGTCCTGGGGCAATAATCACAGTCAAATCAATTACATAATGCGGCCCATGAATCGACAGAAACGGGCAGCACAGCATTTTTGGTGCAACACCAAGGAATATTGAAACAGGTGTGCAGGACAGCTGCAAGGGGGAGGGGAAAGATTGGGGCAGGGGCAGGGGCAGCCGCAACCATTTGACCATTTTGTAACGTTTCGTTTGCTTCGGCGTTATTTAAAAAGAATTTCCATTGCAGAGGTTTCCGTGCACAGCTTTTCCGCCCCTGCTGCTGCTGCTGCATTGCACCGGAAATGCAAACGTGGCGTTTCCAGAGCGAAAAGCGCAAGGAAAATTTATTGACAGACAATGGTGCCCATTTTCATAGTAGTTGGCACCCAACGCCCCTCACACACACACTCACACACACACACACACATTTGTACATAACTCGCCCAAGAGACGCATATTTATGCATACACAAAAAGTGCCTGAAGAATTTGTAATTAAAACATTCTCATACTCGTTTCGGGCACAGTTCCACTTGCCATGTTCTGCTTGCCGCATAATATTCTATGCGTAGCATGCTTTTTTCATTCCCTTTCCCTTCCCCCTCTTCGTCTTCTTCTTCAATCAATTTAAGTGGATTGGAATTGCAGCGACATGAAGAGACATCCTAGTGAACTCAAACCGAGTACAAGCAGAGCAGAGAAAATCCTCTTATCACCTGAGGGACAAAAAGGGAATACTCGTTCACAATTTGAATTAGCATTATTTGCTGTACCCTTTTTTTCATTCACAACCCAATTCAGCTTCATTTTACACATTGCTCAGCAACCGCTTTCAATATTTAATCGATTTGTGCACCAAATAGAAGAAAATGTCGACAAAATGACGATGCCGCGTGGACATCAGTTGGCCATTCCTCTTCCTGACCCCGCCTGGTGGAGCACCTGCGTCGTTTTATGTCCAAATTTCTCTCGATTTATGTTTATCTTTGAATTTGCGAATTGGACAAGTGGGTGAATTGTGAGATATCCTTGATTAAATGTTTTCAAAATACATCTGGGCCTTGGTCTAGGTCTAGGACTAGATTAATCTATAGGTAAAGGTCTCTGTTTTGGTCAATGTGTCTATTCTAGTCAAGTCAAGTGTAGTCTAGTCTAGTCTAGTATTCAAAGATTTCAAATATAATATTAAACATAGTTATAAGCAATGTTTCATCTTAAAGTTTGGAATTCACAAGCCATAATTGGTCACTTTAAGTTCCGCCACTTTTTGATAATCCTTATATGCCATTGCCTTTGTCCTTGCTGCCGATTGCGCATTTGACTGATTTGACTTTGTGGTTTGATTCGGTGTGCTTTGGTTAGAATCGGTTTGATTTGGTTTGGTTTGGTTTCGGCTACTGAAGTGTATCTCTTTTTATTGCATTGGCTTCAATCAACTGAGCAGTGGCAGAACGCGTGGCACCACAGAACACGCTCAAGCTTAATTGGTTGCCTTCGTTTCATCCTTTGAATGCCACGCGCCCAGTAAGAATTCCGAAAAAACGGACATCAAGTGCGACCCCATAAGGCATATATATTCTTCATCAGCATCAAAGGCCGAGTCGATTTATACATGTCCCGGTCTGTATGTGGAAGACAATCTCAGAGATTATTAGAGCATTCAAATTTGAAATACAAGTTCTTATATATTTGGTATACAAGAGATCAAGTTTACATAATTCTATCCGTAACTGTCCACGTTTCGCAAATATCGATACAAACAGCAATAAAATAAGGACATGACCTTTAAATTTAAATGAAATATACCATGACATATTATTTATACACTGTGAAAATTTCGTTAAGAACGGATAAGATGCGCTGACTTTGCTAACAGAAAGGTAATTTCCTATTGCCAAAACTAATATCAGCAAGTCAATCTCTCTCCGACTAGAGCCTTCTAGCTTGTTTATGTTGAATACCAGCTCCACCAGAACCCAATCTATATTTCTACTCTGTCAAGTAAAATAGACAGAAAGACATTATTCACTCGCCTCTCAGATTTCCGCTGTCTATTTCAATGTGCTGCACATTTTGCGGCTAGGGTATACAAAATGTTTACTTGACTCTCAAAATTTGTAACGCAACCGGAACCGGAGCCACTTTCTCCATGAAGTGTCAGAGTCCGGCAATATTGAAAATAGTGTTTAGCTCTTTGGCAGTGCTTAAATATAATTAATGAATTATATTCTCGCTGCACTATTTTGGTAATTTCCAATTAGGCTCTTAATGCGCTGCTCACACGCCGTAGTTGAGTCCCGTATCTTGATATTTTCGTTTTGATGAGATATTTATGGGTGTTTTGCATGATATGACGACCGTTCGGGCTAATATCAATTTGTGTGTGGAAAGTTGTTATCGCTTTTGTTGTTGCCGCTGTTGTTGACCAGCCAGGCAGCTCCATGCGGGTCCCATTCGCATAATTAAGCTGTAAAAGTAATTGACGCTTAAGTGGCCAACTTTTGAGCATAATATACGGCGAACAGCTGAACCGTTCCGAACTATTCATTCTCGGAACCGTTGCCTAGTTCACTAGTGGACGCACATGGACTCGCATTTGGCACATCATTTTTGGCAATCATAACAATAAAATCAAATGTCAAACACTATCTGAGCTCGGCTCTGGGCTAAAAAGAAAAGTTGCCAATGCATTTTATGGACTTTTTACGACTTAAAACTTATGCGACGGACGCGACGAGGGCGAAAAATTGGAGTCGAATAAAAAGCCAGCCAAAAAATAGTAGAAGCTGTAGCCAAAGAAGAGCATAACAAATGAAATACCTATATATATACACATATAAATATGTATCTGTGTGTGTATGCATCACTTGCCGATTTTATGAGCTCAACAAAAGGCAGACAAGAGGTTCGTCGTGGTTGTGGCGGTGAGGGGCGTGGGGCACGGGCCGCGGGGCGACTACCTTGTTATTGTTGTACCGTCGCATCGTCCCAGTTGTTTGAGTTTTGCCAAAACTAATAAAATTAAATTGAATTGCTTAAAAATTGCCAAAAATGAGGCAAAGTGTCAAAGGGGCCAATGGCGCCACAGCAGCCAAATGGTTATGAGCCCAAGACCACACTCCACAACTGACCCGGGTTAGGGCCAGGGCCCAGGAAGGGCAGCCCAAGTGGCCTGTTTTCTTGGTTACCCGTCCCGGGGCGCTGCCAACGTGAGCGCATTAAGGCATTTTGCCGGGAATTGAATATTGAGTCCAGGCTCTTAAGGCAATGTCAGAAAGAAATCCGCATTCTCAGTACTATGTCGAATTTTACATACTCTGAGCGTGTTTCTAATTAGCTTATTAATATTGAATGTTTCAAATTGATTTTAACGTTGTATACAAAACATATATGTCCCAAAATTATAATTAATACGAAGTGAAAACAAATTGTGTATCCATTTTTACTGTCAGCAATTTAAATGAAATATGTCTTGTTCATTTTCTGTTTCACCACGATTTTAAATGCTTAAGTATGCGATTTGATTAAAAATATAAAATTACGCACCGTTTATTCTAACTTGGCTTAAATACAGTTCAACTTAACGCATTATAAAAATAATAAATACGAAATTTTATAAACTTTAATTTGACTTTAAAGTCACGTACACTTTACTGATGTTATAAAAATATTAAATTCTACACTTTACGAATACAAATCTTTTCTTATATTTATACTTATTGTAAATGTTTTTATTTATTTTATAATTATAAATTAAATAGTTAGGAAATTAATAATAAATTCTTTCAACTCAAAAATGTCATAAACAACACCTAAATATTTAGGTGATTATTGTTTGCAATGGGTTGGATTGTGTGTGGGGCCCTGTGAGGGAAAGTAGGGTAAATGAAATTGATATATATTGAAAATTTTGGGATGCTTTGCTGTCTGACTCTATTGGGGCTGAGCCCGGTGCCGACAAATTGAATTGCGTTGATTGTTAGGGTGGCAAACAGCTGCGCAGGTTCTTGCCCCGGCCACAACATTAATGCAATTAAGTGCAAATCGGAGTCGCTGTCGCTGTCAACATCGACGTTGCCGTCGACGAGGACATCGACACTGATGAATATCCTTGCTGATATCGTGATGGGTAAACGCATCAGCGAGCCCATAACGAATTTACAGCCAAATCCAATCAAATGCATGAAAACGATTTCATCAAAACACTCAGTTGCATGAGAGATATACAAATATGTGAGTGTGTTTGTGTGTGTGTGTTTGTTTGTGTGCGTGTGTGTGTGTGTCAGTATATGCAGTGAATGCACTCTTGTCATATGAGTGATATCCACTATGCATATCTGTTCGAAATCTGTGACACATTTCTATAATTAGTTGGCTGCCTGATGCAATCTTTTATGGTTTTCACAATTGGCAGGCAATTTAATATTTAACCGCTACTCAATAATTGACAAGGCGCGAAACTTAATTTTAATTTAGCTGCAGAAACAAACCAAACAATAAATATGTGAAAAGAGGAGTCAACAAGAATATGTTGTTGATCCAATTTAAATGCGTTTTTCTTCCACAATTTCATTCACTACCTCGTGTGCAAATATAAATAAAAAAATATATATAATAACATATTTGCATTCGCCATTCAATCAATCTGTAATTCATTTATTATTGTATCAACTGTGAAATATTTTCTAACCCTCTAAATCGAATAAATCCACGGGAAAAAGCAGACCAGCGCTCTAAAATTGACTACTTAATTGAAAGCTTTGCAATTCAATGCGAAATTTAAATTTTCAACACTGTAAACTACGGCATTACTTGTCCGCTGGGGCATGCCACGCCGAGCCAAGCCAAGCCGCGCCACGCTTGCTGCAAATTAGCATAGCCTAATTGAACACAAATGGCATCCAATTTCCAGCTACTGCTCCAGCTCCAGCCACTGGCACGCCTTTGGCACTGGCCGCGAAACCGAAACCCATCGGACTCGAATCGACTCCATTCCACGCCACACAACTCAACTCGATGCCTCGATTGGACCGGACTGGAGTCGAGTGTAGGGCAGGACGTGGTCCGCAGTCTCCTAGCTGGCATGGGAGACGGTTTCCGTTTGCAATTTATGATGCCATAGACGACCCACACTCCCAGCCAGACGAGTTGGTGGCGAAGGCCATGGCTGACTTTTGAGCAATCAAATCGAAACCGAAACGTTCGCCAAGCCCAAATGACTCTCTTTGGTGTGCTTATTATGATATATGACCAATGGCCACTGAGCAGTGCTCAACTTCACTCAGCCTATAGTTAGTGTAGTATGTGGCATGTGGCATGTGCATCATGTGTGGCAAAATATGGAAAATGTGATTTGGAAGTAATTAAGATATGACTCGGCAAGCAAACAGAAAATGCCTCCAAGTACTGAGTACGCAATTGAGTCTGACATTTGAATTCGGTCAGAGTAAAAACATCTTAGACCCACACGCACACGCATGTGGCATGGAATTGCATTTTTGGCTATGTGCAGCTTTGCTTCTTGCTTTAATCTTTGGGCAAGAAGTGGCAAAATAGGGAGACATGCAAAAAAAATGGCAGCAAAGTAAAAGAAATGCAACAACGAAGTGCTCATTTTTTCCGTTTGCATGTTGCGTAAAATTTTTGATTGCAAATTTGTGTTTCTTTTGCTGCGTAAGCGTAGCTCTCTTGCAGCTTACCTTTGAGCTCTCTGCCTCGCCTGCCAGCAAACATTACTATTGATTAACATACACACATACACACACACACACACACACACACACAGACACAGTCATCCAATCTCTTGCAAACTTTTTGCACAGATTGAAATACAAAGTTTTTGCAGAGTTGCCGGCTCGTCTCTCATTGTTTCCACTTATTTGGTTTTTCATTCGCACCCCACTCAGATATTTATTTTCCTTATTTTCCTCAACTTTTCACTTTCAATGAGAGTCCTGTACATGAGAAATAGATTTGCCCCATAGCTACGCAAACTTGCGCTGTGAGCTGCTCATATGATATTTGCATAAATCAGCCACAAGTATTGAATATGTCATTGCCAGTTGCATAAACCATTTTAAAGACTTGCCCCAAGAAGCAACGAAAATAGGAAACTACGGCCAATTCAGACACGCCGCAAATTAAATACCACTGCAAGCAAAAGTCATTCTGCTGAAATTTAAATCTGGTTTCCTAAGTCCTCTTTTTTCCTTATTTGATCTTAAAAATAGGAGAATAAATATCTTCTACTTTTTAAGAAACTTTATTTACTTACTTTCAAAATTTATTTTGATCAATATAATAATCAATAATAATTGTTTCGATTAAAGACTTTTCTTCTGATTAGTTGGAAATTTGCGAAAATTTGAGTAAGCTTGATAGACAGAGATAAAACAAGTTGGAATGCTCTAGAGAGGTCGACTGGGAGATACCCTGAACACAGCTCTTAAATACATTATAGGCATGCTGCTAATGCCTTGTTCAATATGAAAATCCAAATTAATCTGATTTTCTTAAGCGATCAGCAATATGTCAGGGTATATTATATATATCTCTATTTCTATTTGTAACATATTTGTGCACCCTTTCATCATCCCCTGTTCTCATTTTGAATGGGTACACGATATAAATACATTTTGTGCTGTAGAGCAACTTTGCAAATAAAATCAGTTAAAGTTTATTTGTTATACTTTTTGTCAGACCTGTGTTTGACAAACGCACTTTGAGCTAACTTCCAACCTGGGGGGAGTGGGGAGGCATTTTGGAGGGGCTCAGATCGGGCACAAGTGGGCGTGGTGGCCAATTAATGCAAAATGTGGGCTGACGCAGGACTGTCTGCTTTGCGCAGTCGTCGAAATTTGTTTTGTTTTGTTCAGTTCCGATTCGGTTGTTCCTATTTTTTTTCTCGCTTTTCTTTTTTTTGGTTTTTGCTGCAGTGCCAGTCAAAAGTCAGAGGCTCAACTTTTGAGCTCAGCTCCGTGGAGTACAATTTTTAATGGACCAAGCATTTTAATTACTTTCCCAGCACAGCGTGTGAGGTTGTGTGTGTGTGTGTGTGTGTGTGGGAATACTCTGCTTAAGCTAGTGGAACATAATTACTCGTCTCTAGCGCAACTCCCGGAAGTCAGCGTCAGCCGCAGTTTCTGCAACGCCGGAAAATATGCAGCACTTTGTGGCAGCAGCGGGGTGAGAAACTTGCCATAAAATTATTATATGCCATGCAACACATACCTACATATATATGGACACACATACATGCACACGTACCTATACATTATATGCTCCCACTCACCAACATATAGAACAAGAATTTCTGGCGAAAAATCAACGTGCCGGATTAAAGTTTATTTTTTGTTGAGTTTGTTTGAGTTTTGTTGGTAATTAATTGCTAAAGTGTAAATGAACCATGCATACCCTGTAATATTGCACAAAGTATACAGCTAATATAACTTGCGTGTGTGCTATCTTACTGATATTTTCAAAAGTCATTTGAAATAATCAAAAATAAGTGCAGTTTAAATCTTTATAAGAAATAAATAAATCAAAATTAAGTTTTTATTTCAAATTTGAATAGCAATTTAAGTAATATGCAAAGATTCCAAGGCAAGACTAGGATTTTATATACTATTGCATTCTTATTGCTTGATTGTGATTCATAATTTATAATTGTTGGTAAATATTTTCTCAGATTCATTGTTATTCTATTATATTTTTACTCTACTCTTCGGTTAAGCTGTGCTTCAGCACAATCCAACATGGAATCCATTTAAAAAAAAAAGAGTATATAGTCCATTATATGCTTAACGAAATAGCAACAATAAATTGGATATGAGGAAAGGTCGTTGTAATTTTATAAAGCCTCTCATGTATATAACAGTTTTTATTTCTGATGCTGCAACCACTTTATAAAATACAAAATTAAAGTTGAGCAGTTTCACTTGGCAAACAAAACAAAAAAAGTGGGAAAAAACAAATATTTTTTCTTTGGGTAACAAAAACGAAATACCCTTAGGTTAAATAAGTAATGAAAATCCAAGTTCGTTTTCATGGAAAATAAACAACAGCATGAAAAGGTCACAAAACTAAGAGTCTTTTCAAATATTAATAATCGAAGCTTTTAATATTTCGTGACATAAATTAAATTGAAATATACTCTACAAACATTCCAAAATTGAAAACTAGTTAGAATAGCTGTAAAATATAATTCGTCTATATACGATATATGAGAAATTGTATTCCAAAGATATACGGGAACGAAAAAGTCGACTCGTCTGTTAATGCTAATCAGGATTACATATACCTTATGGGGTCGAACAGCCTTTCCCCTGCCTGTTACACAACTTCATTAACTATTCTTTTTTTTACATTTTTAATGGGTTCAGCGCATAAAAAGTTATGCTTTGGCGTCAAGTGTAGGCCAATTTACTGAACTCTGACCCCACGGGAGCTAAATACCTGTGTGTATATGTGTCTGTGTGTGTTGATGTGTTTGTTGATGTGTGTGTTGACGTGTGTGTGAGGGTGTAAGTGTTAGTACTATCACTTTCAGCTAATAGACACTTGCACTGATTCAATGTAGTTGGCCCGAGCGTGAACTGCTCATAAAATATTTGCCGGCAGATAAGGGCCACATTTTGGCATAAGTTAGCAGTTAAGTGCCACGCCCACACGGCGACGTGCAGGGCAATTAAAGTCAAACTGTGTACACACATACACACACAGACAGATATATATAGTAAAGTCAGCATCCGTTGCCTGGCGGTCATCATAATGTTTCATGAAATCCATTTGCGGCTAAGCAAACAAATATAAAGCAGCAGACACATTTACAACAAGGCGACGGGAGGGCCGGAGAGACAGAAGGACAGAGGGACAGACAGCCTGGCAAACATTGAGTGGCCGACGGCAGGTGGCGCTTTTGCCATATTGTTTGCACAAAGCGCTTTGACGCGTTTCATTTTGAAAAATTAAAGCTCAGTTGTCGTTGTGTGTGAATTGAATTGAGCGACGCCCGAAAGTAGGCAGCACATTTTGTGCATGCTCTTCACGAACTTTTCTCTCACCGAGTCGTAGGAATCACGTGCATGAAGCAACAACAAGTCAACAACTGAAGCAATGGGCTTGGGTTATTTCGGTTTGGACCGTGTTTGACCCCTTGTCCACCGGCACTCATAGAATTCCACCTATTTTTCAATTTCAAATTTCTGTGCAGCAACTACAAATCATTCCCAATGCATTGTTGTCCTTGCCACTAACTGACCCACTGCCCATAAATATGGTGCGTGCCAGCAGCCAGCTGCATCACTTTGCCTCTCGCCTCGTGGTGGATCAAATTGAGAACAACTCCGGCAGCAAAAACTAAAAAAAAGAAGAAGAAGACCGCAAATGTTTTGTGGCTTGTCGTAGGCAGGCGCTTCTGCACAGATATCAAGCATAACACCAACGAAACATGAATAAGTTTACTGACATCAGATCACCGCAGTTTGAATACTCTTGCTCATATCAGGAACTCCTGGTAAAGTAATTCGATCTTAGCTAAATAAGTTGCAGTTTAAGGCAAAAAATGGCATATATGTTCTGTTATTAAATATAGATTAAATAATGTGCTATACACTCTGCGCTTGTTTTACTTTAGGTAAGTTAACTATCTACTACTAATTAACTATCTATATATGAATTCAGTTCCAGTTTACATTTTTTCTTTTTATATTTTCTATTTTCATCTTCTCTGCGCTGAATTTTCTCTGCTAATCCCGTTTTCGATTATTTTTCTACACGAACAAGTTGTGAGAATGCAGCTAATCCGCTGATTTTTATTCTGAAAACCGATTTATCATTAAAGAGTGCTATAACCATAAACTTTATTTGAAAATAAAATAAATTACACTTCATTAATTTGATATATTTGAATTGAATTCAATTTTATGTGAAAGATTTTTATTTTGTGGGCTTACTTATAACATTAAATTAAATAATATTAAATATTCCACCGATTTAACACATTTAACTTAGACTTTTTGAATAGGAATTTACGCAGCCACGGGAACATCTGGAAGATAAGGCGAGGGAGTTAGGTAGGAGAATGCGTCATTATTGAGAATCCCTCTGCCAAAATGCCAAAAAAAAGTCTATATTTTAAGATGCACGAAAAATAAAGCAACAAAATGAAATCCAGCTGGTTTTACTCGCTATTAAAGTACAAATCAAAATTGTAGATACTCATATTAATCTACGCAAGGTAATCTTAACACCATCAAGAGTAATATCGTTGGTAATAATTTTCATATTCAGCAGAGAGCTCATAATTTCTATGGTTGTGGAGACACACGTTACACAGTTGCTACTGAAATAGACTTACCCTCTCAAAGAGTATTAAAAAGTGCACAACACGCAGTGCGGTTGTCGCCTGACCCAAAAGTCAACTCCGCATTCAGAGCCAGCTAGAATTTGGTTTGGTCCCATGATGTTTTCTGTTTTACTCAAAACTATTCATGGCATGAAAGCAACAACAATGAGCGGATGACAACCAAAAGCAACAGCCAAAGCCATACCCAAACGACTATTGGTCACTTGCTGTTCGCACTACATTCACACTCCCGACACACGCACACATACACACACTCAGTCACACACAGACACAATTCTTTAGCGAAAATTTCGCTTTCGAGTTGTGTTTATTTTTCTAAATTTTGATCACGTTTCCCGACTATCTGAATCCCGAGAGGCCAAGTTGCGTTGGCCTCGTCTTTAAGCCACTTGGTTCTTTGTTCGCTCACGCTCTTTGCTGATGGCTAATAACATTTTAGTTATCATCACTGACTGCATTGTTGCCATGGTTGTATTGAAATTGTGAACTTAACAGCTGACTGATCCCAGACAGTCGATGAAAAAATTTAAATTGGGTACAAAAATCGCTAAATGCAAATTTGCATTTACAATGTCAGCGTTGCACTTTTAAGCCAGCTGTCACTTAAATGAGCCACGACTGACGGACAGACACAAAAAAACCCCCCACTGGTAATCACAGGTGTGTCCGTGAGGCGACCACACAACCCCGTCCAGGTGAATGACCATGCATACAAATATACTGCATTTTTTAAAACGAATTGAGTCGGAGCCGTTGCACTGGGAGAAAAGATGATGTGCCTACAGTTTGAGTCTCTTTTTTTTATTTTGGGCAGGAATTTGAAATCAATCAATAGTTGTTCAGGATTTAAGGTATCTTCAATATGAACAAACTTTAATTGTCGTTAAACAAATTTAACCAACACATTTGGGCAAGTAGACATAAATTATTTGTGTGCAGTGTGCTTGCCCCAAAAGAGGCACCTGCCGACGTTCACAGGACTTTGTGGGGGCGGCATGTGAAAATGCAATTAAGCTGTAAATATGGTTTTATATATGTATGTTTGTATCTTACTCAGATCAGATGGTATGTGAACAGTGCAAGAGCTGCGCAATATTGCCAAGGGACTTGTATGAACAAGTAAGATAGCTCTAGTCGCGAGTGCTCGACTGGCAGATACCCTGAACTGCGGTGATATACTATATATGAAAATATGAGTTTCTTAATCGATTTTAATGAATTTTGTAGAGACGATCAATAATATGTTAAGGTGATTACAAATACAACTAGAACATTTATTTGATATAATGGATTTTAATTTTAATCGATATTTGTGAATCAGGGGCGGTTATCGATCAAATTAAAAACTATCTGATCTGCCTGTAGATGTCAAGGTAATTGCCGATATATCTTTAAAAAAAAAGCCTTTTAATTGGGGTTTCAAATAGAACACAATGAGACAATGTTACCACTGATCTGAGATCGGATGATGCTGATCAAGCAAATATATATAACTTTAGGCAACGCAGAAGCTTCCCTCTGACTGTTACATCACTTCAGCATACCCTGATCAACCATTGTCAGTGAACAAAGTATTTGTGTCGTACATATGTGCGATAAAAAATTGGTGTATCATAATCAAAGCACAGGCAAATTAAGTGCAAGTCACAAGAGATAAGATAAATGAAAATAACAGGGTATAAGAACAGTGCAGAACATGTGAAATCGTGTTGTTAAAAGATATGGTAGCTAAGAGACATAGTCACAGAGCTTAGGTTTTGAGAAGTGAAGTTAATTTAGACATGTGATCTTAAACGAATCGAATTAAGTCTAAAGACAATATTAAATGCCATATTTAGTTTAATCGGCTTCCAAAAATTCAGTAGAGATTGAAATGCTTGATATTCCACTTTGGTTATTATGACCCTATCGTCATCTTTAATACTTTTCCAGTTAAGCAACACTTCAAATATGAATGCTATTGGAAAATGTCTGCAGACGCCGCTCATGATAAATGTCAATGTCAAGTAAATATGCTGCTAATCATTGGCAATGACGTGCCCCTCTTGCCACGTTGCTGCATCCTAAAACTTGCCACAGCTGGCTGTCAACATTTTGGTGTTGTTGTTCTTTTTGTTGTTGTGGTTATAGTTGAAGTGACACGTCGCTGCAAAACCAGCCATCAACTTGAGCTGATGCCTCGTGCCTCATAAATGAATGTATCTTGGCAGCAAGATGACGGCGCCACAGAGCATTTTTTTTTCTTACAGGAGCAACGGACTACCGTTGACTTGGCAACTGAGCGCGAGTCATAAATACAAGTACAACATGCCTCCGTATTTGTAGCTTTGCGCAGGAATTCATGAAATATTAAATACGCCGCTTTGTGCTTCAACTGGCAACAAAGCACATACATCCAGCAACAAATCCTGAAATTAAATGATACCGAATAATGTGGTTATTGCCCAACCACCATCGTCATCGTCGTCTTGGTGGCTACTGTTGTTGTTGTCATCTTTGTTGTCATCTCTGTTGCCTCGCGCCAGAACAATGACTAGGCTGCACTTCAATCTTTTCACTGGTGTCTTATGCTGCTGCCGCCTCCACTTGAGCACGCCTGATTGAGCACACACACACACAAGAAAATGTGGCTACACTCGCCAAAAAAACACATCGAACTGAAATCAAAATTGGCCTTCTATACCAAAAAGTTCTTCTGATTATTGTAAATAATTTTTAAATTAGAAACAAATATATATTTTGTGCGTTGTGAATCTTGAAAAATGAAAGAAAAAAGTGCATATATCAAGAGGCAAATGTTTCGCCAGACAAACGAAGCTGTTCCGAGCTAGAATCAGAGAAAAACTTAAATTTTCAATTGAGGGATCCACTTTCTGAAAAGTAAACTGTGCAGCAGCTGCGTTTGTTTTGCAATTTTTTCTGCGAGTGTAAGTTTTATATATGGTTATATTTTTATGATTTTTCCGCTTTGCTTTGGGAGGCAGCGCTGCTATTGTTCAAACACACATGTACACACATAGATACATTCAAATACATATAAACATTAGCCAATGAGGAGGAAAATCAAAAGACAAATGACAACGAAGAGCTTTGAATCGGTGTACGAGATGCTTTCGCCAATTAGGTGCCTGGTCATGTGCATTGTGCATATGACACTGGCACGCCATACAAACATACATTTATACGTACATACATGTACGGTGCATAGCTTACATAATCAGGGCTTGCACTAATTAAACATGCAAACTGCAACAAAACCGGGCAACTTCTTCCTCTTCTTGCAAAGATAGCAGCAGCAGCAGCAGCGACAAGAGCTCAACGGGTCATTTCGCAATTAAGCGGCTGCAGCAATGTATCCGTGTATCTATAGCATTCTGTGTTACTCGAAACCGATGCCCCAGTCCCCAGTCCCCGCACCCGATCCCGTCTTCTGCCTGATGATGATGAATGAGTTAAGCGGTCGTTGCCGTTGTTACAGTGTCTGCTCATCTAATGAGATACTTTTTCTACGTTGGGCTTGGAGTGGAACGAATAGCGGAGGGCGGGGAGCGGAAAGCGAGGAGCCTAGAACTCAGCGGCAAATCATGCAATGTCTCAACTCAGCTCAGCTCATCTCATCTCATCTAAATTGCACTCTAACTGTGTAATCTATGGCATGTTAGCGTCTGTGTATCTGTGTATATACACACACACACACACACACACACACACACATATACATTTACAGCAGATGCGTGCCCAGGCACTAATTGCGTCTAATTGAATTGCAATTGACCGTGAGTTGGCGCATTTTTCACTCGTTTTTAGTCGACCGACAGTTGAGGCCGACGATGAGAATGAGGATGCTTGATGAAGATTTACGCAGCTGCTTTGATTTGTGTCAACAAAGAGAAAAACGTTTTCAATTGATATAGTAGTCAATTATATAGTCATGGCGCCAGTGAATCATAACAAAAACTAAGCTGCTGCCACAATTATAGCTGAAAATCTATCGAAAAGTTTACAATTAAATGTTACCTTTTGATTTTGGCTCATTTAAATTAGTACTTATTCATTGCAAATCTTTAAAACTGACAAACAAAAAAGAAGAGTAAAAAGAAGAAATGCAAAACTCAGCACGCTGTTCTCCCATAAATACGTAAATAGACGTCATCAAGTTAAATTGAAGAGAAAATTCTGAAAGCTCATTGTCTCTTTTAGCGCAGGAGCAATAGATTAGTTTCTTTCGCTTAACACTTCTCGTAAACATACAACAAAAGAAAAGGCAAATTCAGCTACCGCAAGTGCGGCAGCTCATTGTCTGTTTAGTTTTTACTTTTTGCATCTCATTGCTGCAAACAAATAATTTTCTTTCATCGGGCACTTTACACTACTTTATGGCATACAAAAAAAGAACAAATAAGAAAGTTGTAGTCGAGTAATATCGACTACGATATACCCTGAACTCAGTTGGTAAATATATTCTAGGGCTTTGCAGATTATCATGCTATCTCTGATCAATTTGTGAATCTACTTTCGACTAAAACTTCAGTATTTTTTATCCAATCTTAATCAAATTTGGACAGTTGATTGACGATATGCCTTTGCATATTGTTTATTAATGAGAATATTCCGTCTTTAAAATTGTGGCATTTATTGTTATCGGAAAGCGAAATGTATCGATATTCCAGAAACGGAGGCAGTTATCGATAAATTAAAGTAAACTTGATTTGCGCCTGGTACACGAGAACCTATATTCTAAATTTTAATACAAATTTTATTCTAAATTTACATACTTTTTGCACATGAATTTGCACATAACCAATAAACCCTATTAACCCATTTTTATTGGGTGCAGGGTATAAAAAGCAGCATTATTTAATAACTATTAAAGCGCACGGCGCATCTAAAGAGAATCAAATTGCTCCAAACCCAACAACAACATTGTCTTACAAGGAATACCAACTTCTCTTTAGTTTTTTTGGCAATTGCGCAGAAAACACTTTGAGAACAATTACACACCGATTCAATCATATTTGTAAGCAAACGGGCGCTTTTAAATTAACACATCTTAAGTCTTATTATTATGCGATTTATTTTTAATTGACATCCAACGAGTTGAAGACGCGCAATATAATTGCTGTTTGTGTGTCTCGATGAATGAATGGACATAGAGGAAAAGAGCAAAAGTATCCTAAAATGGGTAGTTGGTTGGTTCTTTTGGGCAATACTTGTTGTTATTCGAGAATTATAGCTCTGGTAGCGGAATTTGTTCTCTTTGAACAATAACAAGAAATAGTCAACTAGTCAGACTAGCAGATACCCTTTACCTGGTTGTAAGACAAGTCAGAAAAGCTAGCCAATTACCTCAAAATCATCATTTATTAAAAACGACATTTAGCTAGAGCTCGTTTCGCAGTTGAGCAAAAGTAAATTGAAATCAATTCGATTGGTTTCCGATGAATGCAGACATTTTGCAGAATATGTCTGAAGTCTCAGACTTGGTTATCTGATAAAAAATACTACTTAAGTTTGCTGTAGTTTACTATTTTTCATTGCAACCCGATTGCTGGTGCATATTAAATGGACTTTTGTAAGGCCAACGGATGCTCATTGGCCATCGTCTTCGTCTCAAGTACACTGAATTTGAAGTACTAACTTGATGTTTTTCTGCTCTTCTGGCTGCTATTTCTACTGCCTCAATTTTCTCTGACTCCTCTTGCTCAAGTTGCCCCTTTGCTTTTGTCATCTTTTCGCTTTCAATTCTGTGCACCCTTGTTTACATCACTGCCATCCTTTTTCCCACCACCTTCGCCACCTCGTCCACCACTACGACCACCTCCACGCCCTCCCCGTCCACCGTTTCCAGCACCATCCTCTCCATCTTGTTCGCGTTTTTGATCTTTCATCTTTTCCTGATCGTTTTGGCTATCGTTTTCATTGTTTCTGCCTCTTCCGCCTCCGTCTCCACCGCGTCCACAACGTCCACCACCACCGCCACCGCCACCACCACTTCCGCCGGCACCACCGCTTCCTCCCTCTTTACCATTGTTGCTGCCTTTATTTTCCGCCCCTCCCCCCGTTAAACGATTTTTGTTGTTATCTTTGATTCGAGACATTTCTAAAGTAATTTTCATTCACTCAAACTATTAAATTTTTAGACAGAAAACACTAACCAAAAAAATTATTATATACTATTGTTCATTTGGCTCATCATTTTGTGATACAAACTGTCACGGGAGATGCAAAGTCTTTCACTTTTCAGACTTTCTGCAGTCTGTTATAGTAATTCGCACTTCACATATGATGGTTTACTGATCTTTTGATCCAGACAATCAAAATTCGGCACCACAGTTAAACGCCTTTTCTTTTCGCAAATTAACAACTTATACGCCGAAAAGTTTTGCCAACAAAGTTCGCCCGAAAAGTTGGAAAGCACCTGGTCCCTCACCTTTTGGCGAAGACAAAGTTGCTCGACGAGTGCCGCGTGGAAATGCCTTAAAGAAAATATGAAAAATCGATTGGACGGAGAAAAAAAGCCAAAATTCTTGCGAGCTTTTCAATTTTATGTGGTGCTGTTGTTGCTGCTGCATCCCAATTTTATGTTTACAACTTGCAGGCAAATATAAAAATTGTATTTTTATGGCTGGGTGTGAACACTTTTTGTTTTTTTTCTTTTATGTTGTTTTTGTCCTGCAATAAAATAAAATATTGCTGCTATGTTGAGGGAGCTAGCAGTAAGTGTCACTGATATGTCAAACTAACAAAACATAAAATGGACATAAACAAAAATCAGGCCAAACATAACAACAGACGGCAAAAAGATACAGCTCGAAACTCAGCACCATCTTGGAGAGCAACCAGGATAAATATTTAAACTTAGCTACGAAAACTTGGCAAGTGTTCGCTGGTTGGTCGATGGGGTAGGTGGTTTTGCCAACGGCTGCGTCACTGTTTCCCACTTGTTTGTCTTTGCTTAATCTTTTGATAGAAATTTGTATAGCAAAGTTGTCCATTGGACCTCGTCGCCCCAATCCATGTTGGTTTTGTGTTGTGTTTCTTGACCAAAGTTTTTTGCATTATTTTTACACTGAAGGCCAAGAACAATTGCTGGGAACACGTTGTTTTGCTTATAAGTGGGTCACCTGGCCCCAACTTTACAACAGATCAGCTCGACAGCAACATCATCATCATCGTCATCATCGTCATCATCATCATCATCACCATCTCTATCATTATCACAATGTCTTGTCACAGCTCTGGCATAGCTTCAGATTCTCAGATAATTTACAATCATGTCCCGTGAACTCTGATCCTGATTTACACACTGCTGATGCTGATGTCAGCATGTGCTTTGTTACTGTCCACACACACTCGAGCCACGTCGTCCTTTGTGTCTGTTGTTATTTACAATGTGGCCAATCTGGCAGCAGTAGCAACACCAGCAGCAGCAGCAGGAGCAGCAGCAAATACAGTTAATTTGTTGGCCCAATTGCTTTTATGCGACACGCAATGCGACGAGGCGTATGCGTAATAATTGCATGGTCAACCAAATTCCACATAATTAGAATAGTCACATTTGACATTTGACTCTTTAACGCACACTTGCGCAATCAACTGAGAAAAGACGCGGCAAGTCTGCTAGATAACAGATTGAAACTGAAGTGCCACAAGAAAGCGCCATAGTATTACAATTACTTGAATATCTTTAAGTGCTCTTGACCACAAGCAGGGGAAGATTAAGTAGGAGTGTTTTTGTGTAATTCTGCGAAAAGGTTCCTAAATGGCTCTTTAATATTTTACACAAGCTTGAATTTAAATTGATTTGTTTCGCATTATTTAAAAATTAAATATTACTTAAAAGTAACTAAGCTCATTTCAAGTGGATTTAAAAAACACACAATCAGAAAGTAACTAAGAAACGAAGAAGTATCAAGCAGTTCAAAAACAAGCTCAATTTATTTAAATCCAACCACAAAATGATCTGGGAATGCAATATTCCTTAAAAAGAATTTATTTAGAATAGTCATCGGTTTATTTATTTATATTTTAATTATCTCGCTCTGATTGGCATGTTAATAGAGATATACATGGCTTAATAGACTCGGTTGCTGATGTTGATCAAAATCGTACACCCATTTTTAATGGATTTAAGCAACCGTTGCTCTGTATTTTGGGCTTAGCTCCTCCTATTAAGATATACTTAAGTGATTCCTTAGCTTACCACAAAATTTCAGATTATTAATTTTTTTGGCATTCCTATCACGCTGCATGCATTAAATTCAACTTAAATTAAAAGCAGAACCGCCATTAACTTTTACCAACTAGCATAATTATTTTATTTGACATTAATATGTAAAATTAATTTTGGCCAATTAATCAGATGCGCCATCTCTCTCGCATACATATACATGCAGTAGCTGTTGACTTTTGTGGCAGATACAAGTTAGCCTGGCAAAGACCTCTGTGGAGACTGACAGAGACCGCCCCGATGCATTTGTCAGTGAACTTTCACAAGTTGCCACTACAAGTGGATGAAAATTTTCATTGCAATTAAATTTAGCACAAAAAGTTTGGAAAAAAAACACATAAAAAGAAACGAATGTCATGTAACTGTCAGTGGAAAAGAGAAAAGTGCTCGCCAAAATGTTGCCGTTTGCATTGGCACTTAAACACACATAAAAGCGAAGCGACGACTGTCGCTGTCACACACACACACACATACACACACAACATACTCTCACAGACACACACACACACGTGTAGCTGTTGGTCGGCGACATGCAAATCGAGTCAAGTTGAATAGGCGGAAGTAGAGCAAGAAATGCGATTGCCAAATTGAGTTGAAGGTTTCGCTTGACTGTGTTTTGTTTGGCCAACTCCTCAGTTGGCTCAGTATAGCCCTTTGCTGTCTTCTGCTGCCACTGCCACTGCTGCTGCCGCTGTCGCTACTGTTGCAGTTGCAGCTGCAGTGAGTGCCGCTCACAGGCAGTTGGCACTTTGCTGCAATTTTGTAGTTTTGATAAAATTTCGCAAGCATATTAAAAACTTTTGCGCAACTTCGCTTTTACTTTTTGCACATGGCATACGGCCACTAGAGAGGCAGGCACACCCCTCTCACACACACAAACACCCACTCAACACATGCTAGTGACAGGCAGCGGCGGAAGCTGTGCCAGCCACGGCTTGTTTGCTGCCAAAAAATTAAATAAAACACTAAAAAAAAAAAGCTACAAGCTGCGCACTCTGCTTTGCTATTTAATTTTGCAGCTCAAAGGCTTCGCAAACTAAGTCGGCGCATGGAGACTATTTTGCATGAAGTGAACTTTTCAACTTGTTTGTGTACGACAGAGACCAAAACTATGTTCCAAACAACAGTACGATCAGCAACAGCAGCAACAACTACTACTTAAATAATTAACGCTCATTGCAAAAACAATTTTCAATATTATGCCAATAATATTTACCGATAATGGGCATAAAATGAACTAACACCCAAATCAAAAACTATAAGCGGTTTTATTACGCATTTACAATATTGTTGTTGATGCCCTTAAAAGTACACTCAGAAAACTTGAAAAATATGGCTTTTAAAGTGACTTTTAAATATACAAAAAAATAATTCATAAAATTATAATGGCTATTTTTCACGAAATTATTTCCAAATAATATAATATATTTCCAAAAATTAGAAATGCAAACTCTTATTTAGAGGCAAAATCGTTTCTGATAATCAGATTATGGTCATGAAATATGATTTTTCGACTGCATAAGTTTTTTAAAACGTTTTGTATGTGTGAAATTTTAAAGTACGGCTTATATGTGAGTATAATTACAATGAAAATTATATATATATATTTTCTATATTTTAAAATATATATACGATGTAATTAAGTATAGGAAAACCCATATTTCTGTTCTCTGAGTGTATGTACACAGATATAAATTTGGTTATATTTGAATAATGCCTGCCGATGTTGCAGATACTCGTACATATTATTGCGCTGCGGCAATTAAACTCAATTGAGTGTTGCATGCTTTTGTGCGCAATTTTAGTCAGCACTTCATGGAAATTCTATTTGTGTGCACGCGAATTGAATTTTACATACAATACACTCAATCGAATGAGCTTTATTTAAAAATCAATGCAAAATCTGAACAACCTTCCGCCCGCCTGTGTTAACAGAGATTTTTGTTTGCAGCTTTAAGCCAGAGAAGCCTATGTAAATATGTCTGTCTGTCTGCTTGTCTGCCTGTCTGTTTGTAACTGACAAGCCAAAAATTTGTGGTCGAATCGTTGACCTACTTGAGTGGTAGACTTTTCCAACTCTTTCCGGGTGGTCCAACCGAAGCATATGTGTCTGTATCTATTTAATTTTAGGGGACTGCGATTGTTTAAGGCAGATTGTTGTAATAATGTCAAACATCGAAAGGAAAACACAATTTAATCATTGCCGCTTGATGATAACATCGCTTTGGCAAGCCTCAACTTTAATATTGATTACTTTTAGCCTGCCGACCATTCAATTATCAAAAAGCACTCTCTACACTAGAAACACCAAAAATATTGCAAATTCGGTGTGTAAACGTTTGTTTTGCTGGCCAAATTACAACAACAAGGGGCCAAACAGCCTTTACGGCCGGCGTTTTGCATGACAAAAGCTAACTGCTATTAAAAAGTGCATTTTTTGGTCCATCCATAATTTACGGCCGTATTGTGCTTATTCACGGTCTAAACCATACAAACATACACACACACACACACACAACAACAACAACACACCAGCAAACACTCGTTGTTATAGTCTGAGCCGTGTCTGCATGTGGGGCAAAGAAAAAACAAGTGAGAACGTTGCAGTCGGATGTAACCGAGTGGAAAATACTCTGATACCAAGGCAAGAGGAGCTGATAACATGTGAGTTTAAGAACTTTAGCTCTTAAGTTGAGGGAGATTTTAAGAATTTTTGGTGCGTAATTGACGTAATACCAGCAATATACCTTTCAAATTGTGCGAGATGGCAACCAAATTTATTTTTTGTAAAAGGGAGTTAACAGCAACTTAATTTTAAAATAAGGTGAATTTAGGTTAAAAAAAGGTGAATATAGCTTTAAAATTTTCAATGATCGACTTCCTAGCTCCTTAATTAATCACTGAACTTTGTCTGAAACGGGAGTGGAAAGAAGTTGTGCTCATACGATCAGACAGACACGACGGACATAGACTGCTTTACCCTCGGTATCAGAGTAAAAAATTTGGAGCTCCAACTCCATGGTATATTGTTTCACTGTGGTATGGCTATGCGCTCTATTTCACACATACACACTCCCTCACACACACCCTCACACACACCCTCACACACACCCACACACACACACTCGTAAACCCACACTTTCGCACAATAAAAATGATTGCATTGGCAAACGCTGACAGGCCGCATAGCGCGTAGAGCTGCCTGCAAGTGATGAATGAGTTCGAAGCTGTGAAGCAGATGTGACAATTCAAATTCCAAAACTCAATACATGCACACCCACACACACCCACATATACACACACACACACACTGGCATATGTATATATATGAGAGTACAGAGGCAAAGTTGATGCGCTAAAAAATGCATTGAACAGGAGAATGAGTTACGATTCGACGAGGAGTTACGAGTTTTTATCGAAATTGAATTGTTGATAAGTTTCGTCAACATTCGACCAACTACATCGTACATAGTACATGGCGAATCATAAAAAATGCATGCAACAAATACTCATCCACACAGGCACAGCCCCTCGGGCCATAATTGATTTGTGTTGAGTGCTGGTTGAAAGGTTCCAAACATTTTGTAAAGCGATGCAATAAAAACCTTTCCCATTCTCATGGAAAACTTGGGCACCAAAGCATCTCTGAAAGATTCTTAACCTCTTCAATGAACTATTTCAGATTTTAAAATTTTAAACGTAATACTGGTTAGCAATACAGTGTATAATATTAATAGTATATTCCATTTAAAAGGGTCGTTTTAACCTTTTTCTATGCAAAAAGCAAATCAGACGAGCTGTCAAAATCCTGTCACTTTCTAAATAGGTAATAAAGATGGGCAAATGTTTGTAATTCAGCAATTCTGTAATTCTGTAAGATCCCATATACATTCTTGGTCAAAATCAACAGACGAGTCGATTTAGCCATGTATGTCTGACAGTCCTTATGAACATGCTGAACTCAGAGATTATAAAAGCTGGAGACTTCAAGCTGAAAGTAGATCGAGCTTTTTTCATTTTATCGATATGCGAATAACGATATAAATTGATTTACGATATAGCTAAAAATCCAAAATATATAAAGATATAGCAATCCGATAGACATATCATATGCCTGAGTTCAGCTGTAAATTTCATTAACATCAGATAAGAAACACAGATTAAACATATTTTCATATTTAAGAAACTAATATTAGCAAGCTTTCTGTTGAATTGTTGAATTTTGATTTAGTTTCCGGCTTAAAGATAATATTTAAAAGCTCCAGCTTATATCCTAGTCGAGCACTCTCGACTAGAGCTTGTATTTTTTGTTAAATACCGCACAGCGTTTAAACTCAGTTCAACTTCACTGTCAATCATTTAATAATCTCTCATCCATTTTTGAATGTTATGAAACATGCGTAAAAAAGATAAGATAAAGTTCCAAGTTCCAATTTACTTAGTTCAAGAATCCATTAAACTTTGTGTGAGTTCAAGCAAAAACCAACCAAGTTTTACAAGTATCATTAATTTCTGGTTAGCGAAATTAATTGTTGCTCTACAGCTTAGCAGAATATACTTGGACAAAGCTTAACCAACCGCATACCTCTGTTTTTAGTACACCATGCAGTCCGTTGAAGAGGCTGTGACCACAAACATTTGGCGATTCATTCATTTGCTTGAGCCCGGTTGAGGCGGCAACAAATGTTGCCAACACCGAGCCGCAATTCGTTTAATTTGCGGCTGCCGCATACACAAACACGCACACACACACACACACTCACTCACACACACAAACAGCAATTGACATAGTCAACTGAACTTGCCGTAACCCACATTGGAGCACGACAAATCAACATGTTGCTGACCCACAATGCCACATAAAGTGGCAAAAGCCGAACACAAACGACTGTCGGCAGAGAGAGCTTCTGCGCAGTTGTTCTACTGAGCGAGGCAGAGAGAGAGAGATGCGGAGAGAGCATCTAGCGATAGAATCTCCGGCTGATGATGCTGCAATTGAGTCTGGCCTGCCCCATTACTCAATACAGTTTCTCAATTGCTGGGAATACGAGAATGTTGACCATAAAACGCCTAATTCTTGTCTCTGCCAAATGAGCTAAAATACTGCACGGAAAACAAGGTCTTTAATTGCAAAGCCAGTTGTTGACATTGGAGCTGCTGACTCGCACTGACAAATGCAATGGCCACTCCCCCCCCCCCCCCCCCCTCCACCCACACACACACACACACATTCGCAGAGACTTTGCAGACTTTAACCCATTTGCGTTAAGTGCTCGAGACTTGAAAAGCCATCATCATCATCATCATCATCATCATCTGCAAACAATTGCGGCAAACACAAGCCAAATGACTTCATATAAAAATTTGTCAAATTATGCCAGAGCTTGAGAACGTCCTGCGAGAATAGAGAGAGCCCACCTGAAGAGCTAAATTGTCTGTCAGGCATTAATCAAGGTACCTAAAAAGCAGTGCTCCCGGCAATTTATGTTGCGCAATTAATTGTGGCGCCTGTGGAATTGGAAACTGCTTTAAAGACATGGCTGGCAATTTTTGTGTGCTGCAATTTGCACTACAACTCACTGGCTTCAATTTGCATTATGTGTTAAATTATAATTAAAAAATAGCATGTCTGACCATGCCACAGAGTTATGACTCCCATAAAAAGCTGCTCGAAATGATATATTCATTTATCCGAATCGGACTCAAATGCTTGCCAAGTTAATGGCACTTTATCATAATTGTTGAACAATTCACAAGATAAATAAACAAAATAATGAATTAAATGTACAATTGATGTAAAATTGAATCCCTGAATGTTTGTTTGTTTGCCGTTGTTGTTTCTGCCTGCTGGCAAAACCATTTATATTTATTTAGATCTCCGCTATGGCATTTAACTGGAATTGTTCCGGATAAAATGGCATGGCCAACTCTCAATCAGCTTACACACTTCGGCAGTCTTAACACGTTTGTATAATTTGTTCATAATTAGTTGGCATTTTGTCGTATTTCGTTAACTTCGTAGCTCGATTTCCCTTTGACTTGACATACAAACAAAACCCTACAGCATCCATCAGCGCCTTACATAAACATTTTCATTATATTTGTCCCAAGCTCCGTGGATCGTTGCTACGGAAATGCCTGCCGAATTTCGCCTTTTTTGTTTTTATCCTTGTACAGGGTTGTATCATTTTGTCGTTCAATTTGTAAGCCATTGACCGAGACGTGTCCGACAAGATGAAGTACATAAACTCTTTATCAATATATATCTTTATATTATCTTCATAATTCTTTATTGTTCTGTCTATTCGTATGTCTGTCTGATTCAAGCTACAGTTTTCTATTTGCTGTATGCAGCAGGAGTCGGTGATATCGGAGTATTAGCTCTCAAACTAACTATCGGATGAAAAATGAACTCTTGTATGAAGTCATTTTTTCTATAAATTGGGCAACAAAATCCTTAACATCGGACCACTGCATTATTTATCTTTCATAGGAATTATAAATTTATCAATATATTCATCTTTTTGCTGCAGCTAATAGGAGTCATATTGTGCTGATCCAATTATATCAAATAGCTTCCAAATAAACTACCGGTTAAAATTAGAGCTATTGTAAGAAATCATTTTTCCGAACAAGATATTCTGAAGAAAGTCAGTAAGATCCTTAGCCCTTTTAGTAGGGAATTCAGTTTTAGAGTCTTAAACATTTTAAAGTTAATATTATTCTTAAAAATAACTCAAAAAACAAGGAAAATTATTTTTGTAAAATTGTGGGCTAGGTGACTTCCTTCTGCAAGGGTATGAAATCTTCGACATGAAGCTGTTTCTGTTTTTTTTTTTCTTCTTTTCTTTTTTTGCTATTTGCCAAAACGTTTTGTGCCCGCTTTTCCCGCTTGACTTTAGTTTCCCTTTTATTTATTTGATTTTTTTCGCCCATTTTTTTGCTTTTTGCTTATGCACTCGTTGGCCGTTTTGCCTTTGTCGCCAGTTATTTGCGCTAGCCTGCTTTGACAGCTCGTTGAGTTTATCCTGTCAATACTAACCCACGTTTACATACAAACAGACTCACAGGCGCACATACAACTGCAAGGATTGCTCGCCTTTGACTAAAGGATTTGGTTTGTAATGGCTGGCACTGGCTGGTTTTGTATTGACTTTATCGTGTTTGGCTGCTAGGATTGATCGATCGCCTGATTGATTAATTGACACTTTGCACATTAATTAGCCGACTGGCCGGCAGCTGGCCGAGTCAACTAAACAAAATGCGACGAGTGATTCACTTAAAGGCTTTAAGATGGCCTTGCACTTAAAGCCAGTGAATGAGCAAGTAACTGTTGCCAACAGTAGCTTTTAGCCAGCAGCATTTAAGCCATGTAATCATTATTGATGGACAATCCAAATTATGACACTTTTCTAGGCTTTACCTCCTGGGGGGTGTGGTCCCAATTTATGGCTGATTAATAAACTCATTAGAACTTTCCCTATTTCCGTATTCAGTGTTGATTAATAAACAGATTCACAAGCTAAGAACTTTGCCCTGGCATTTAATTAAAAAAGTTTAGCGACTCCTAATTTATGTGATGTGATTGACACAGTCGGCCTACAGTACTGCTGCCGGGCAGACCATACTTAATGCAACATTACATCGAATATATTAACGAACTGCCACAGATTCGCATCTCATTATTATTCTATTGCAAAAAGTTACTGTTTAATTGGGTTTCTTCTTTCTTTCAGTCGATTCGACTTGCTTTATTTATCACAATCATAACTTATTTTACAAGTCTGTGTTTTTGTTTAAGACTTGCTTGTTCAACACAATTCAATTAGAGGTCAGAAAGGTTTTTTTTTACTACATTTAAGGGGATTTATTATAACTTTACTTTTACAAAGGAAATACAAATGCATAGTTTAAATACTTTCTTTCTTTTTTTGCATATTTAATTAAAATTAAATCAATTTCCATTTCAAGAAAATGCGTCCAAATTGAAAATAAATTGCTGACATTTTAATTAACAAATTTGTTGGATTCATTTGAGCGAATGACCACTTTTAATTATAACCAAAATAAGCTCATGTCATTTTCAAGCAGTTTATTAAAATATTTGAAATCGAATGAATTTATCTGCAAAATTTACTTTGCAGTCCGAAAATAATCAAAAATATTTTTATATTCATTTGTGGGCGACATATGTATATATATGCGATAGCTTTATGTCATGTGAATATGTTGATGTTTAATGTTTACCGTGCTATACATATTATATTGCTCAGCATTCCGAAAAATATATTTCACTTTGAAAAATGAGTAAACATATCGAGCAATAAATTGCAAAAAAAAAAAAAAACATTTTACAAACATACATTATATGTATATATGCAAATTTTTTTCAAAATACATATTCGAGCTAAAAACTCATTAAATGGATTCTGCAAGTAGCTTAATAGGTTTGGCAATCTGAGTATGCTCTGATCGGAACTGAACACATAATATTTAAATTTATTTTAACTATAATGACCAGTTAACAGTTTATCGACTAGTAATAATAAATAACTGGCATAATTATCAGCACAGGCCTACATATTACATAATTACTGAAACTGAAACGGTGCACACTTTGCAATTTGCATGCAATAGCTAAACAAATAAAATAAATGAAATTACAAAATTTTCGATAATTAATCCTTAAATGCAATTCCCAAAATACTCTAATTCTGATTTAAATTAATTAAATTGAACTGAAATAAAGGTAAATCATGTCCACGTAGAAATCGAACAAGTTTACTTTAAAAGTAAACGGCATATACAATAAGATAATAAGTAAATTAAATATAGACAGATATAAAGAGATGAGCAAAGATGGGTGCAATAAATTTAAATTGCCATTTAAATGAAATTTTTATGAAACTTAAACGAAATAGTTATGATTATTATTGCAGACAGTTTTTGATCTCCAATCATGCTTTATTATTATTTATTTTTTTATTTAAGCTATTTCATTTTGCCCATGCACATAAATAACAAAATTGCCGTCAGTTGGCTCTCATATGCACAGGCAACTAAGTTTCGACTGGCAACTGACGACATATTTCTCATTGTCGTTCTTGCTTGCTCTTTTGTTTTCTGTTAAACAATTGACGGTGTGCGTGTGTGTGTGTTCGTGTGTCAATGCCTTGTTGCTATTCGTGTCCTGGTTGCGACTACACATATAAATTATATTTTAATAAGAAAACAAACGAAAAATTCAATGGCGCCATAAACCATAAAAAGATGCTGGAAAATACTTAAGCACGTGCGTGTCTTTGTCTGTGTGTGCTTGGATTGGAAAAACAATAAGCGTGTGTTTGACACACACACACACGCACACACACATGCACATATAAAAGCAAAAAGTAAACAATGAAACATTTTTTGAAATGAAACGTAAACAGGGGCATAGAAAAACGCACGCCGACGACTCGATTAAGTAGCATAAAGTGATGATAAATGCGACATTGAGCAACAATAAATTCTGCTTTTGCTCTTGTTTGTCTCTTCATTCAAGTTACTTTTGTTGCTGTTTGCTGTTTGCTTTGTGTTTTTGCTGTTCATGTTTTTTCTTTTTCTTTTTTTGGCAGTGCTTGCCATTGACGTGTTTGACTTATTGATGCTGCGTGCCGGGATTAGCGAGGGGGGGCCAATGCGGCGTATGAGCGACATCGAAACGAGCGAGCATATAACGCTGATTATTTGCATTTTGATGTGCTCGGCTAAGTGTGCGTGTGTGTGTGTGAGTGTGTGTGTCTATACAGCCATATATCGCTTCATAGCTGTGTGTGTCCGTGTTTATGTTTATATTTTCGCTGCTCATTCAATTGTTTTGTTTATGGTAATTTGAAATTCATTGGCCAGCATCAAGAGCCCGACAAACACATCGGCCCTATTGCACAGCAGAGGCATTGCAGGCAGCAGCGTTAAAGCCTAAATTCAATTTCGATATTCATATAGATTTCAATAAAATCCATCATAATCTTTTTGGTCTGAATACATCAGTTTTTGGTCAGCACTATTAGAAAATTGAAACAGTTAATGCATTTCAGCTCAAGGCCGTGATTTCATCGAGCGTCAACACAATTTTACCCGCTTTCCCGCTCCCCATTTCCCTTCTACATTCGAGCCACTTCTGCGCTGCATTTCAGGCACTTTTGCAGCTATATTGCAGGCAGCGTTTTCGCATTCAAAATCGCGCAATGCAAAAGTTTTCCACTTAAAAGAAAAAAAAGGAAGAAAAGGAAAAAGTTGCCTTAACGCTTGCCAAAAGGGCCGAAGTTGGCAATTGGAAGCATTGCAAAATTTGTTGTTTGCCTTTTTATTTTGCTGGCAATACCCCATTTGCTTTGTGGGCTGCCGCAAGCTGTGCTACTTGCCACACGCCCAGCTCCGTTGCGGGTCTGAGCTTCAGATTACTTTGGTTAACATTGTGCAACGTTTGCGCTTTATGCATAGAAATCTAGAAGGCTGACTGCTGCCGTTCAACACGCCGGTTGCAGCTTGCAGCTTGCAACTTTCAGCTTTCAGGTAACAGTTATGTCCGATGATTGAGGATTGAGGAGCAGGCTTATTGAATAACACAATTGTTATTAGGAATGCCAGCACTACAACCTAGTTGCTTGCTCAATTAAACATGAGCTTTACGGGCAGACAATTGCTTAATTGCGGCCTTAGCTCAATTTTGCCCCTGGACCTGCTCTGGCACCTGTCCCTATCCCTGTCCCTGTCCCTGTGCGCCCTTTATTCTGAATGGTCGAGCAGCCAACTGGTCAATTGGTTAACTAACTGCTACCTGTTTGCTGTTCTCGGCATATAAAGTCTTGGCCAGCATTCAGCTTACAGTCATTGCCTATAATGACTGGAATTTGTGGCTTGCCCGATATGAGCTGAGGGTTCCCAGCACATGAAGCTGACTGCTTAGTTGCCTGCCAACCTGCCTGCATAGATAAACAGGAGCTTCACTAAAAACAAAGCCCTTGAGCTGAGGTTGGCACTAAAAACGAATAACTAACTAAGCGATTCGAAATCCTATATGTATCCTTAGGGTTTAGTTGCTGCTTAAATGCAATTTAAGTGATGTGCTTCCTTTTTTTTTGACCAGCTCTACTTGCCAGCCGCAAATAAAGCTGTTAATAGTACAAATATTGTGCAAGGGCAACCACAGCAGCAACAACATCAACTTAAGCAGGGTTTGATATTTTCATTGTGTATAGTGCACAAAAAAAAATTCAATGTTATAAAACTGCAAATGGCAAAATGGAAGTTTTTTCTTTTTTCTGATATTTATCGTTTTACTTCAACATCTTTATCTTTCTTGCTATACTTGCACTAAGCAGACAATACCTGTATTGTTGTACTCCATGTTTGACATGCAATTCAATACTCGGAAAAAATTGTCATAAAGCGAAATTCGCCCTGAAAACTAGAAAGTGATTCTTGCATTTAGAAATAATTTCCATTCATGGGTATTTTTGCAGCCAACACTCATTTACTTTTACAATGTGGTAAGTATCAGTGGAGAACAGCTTGATCTAATCTTTGCACCCTTGTAGCGATTCAATTTTCATTTGCAGCAGTTCATAGATGAAATTGCATCCCATCATCATCTTTACAATTAAGCACTTTACATTTGAGAACTTCAATCTCTTTTTCAAGCGGATGAAGGATGCTGGGTCGCTACTTTCTGACATTTTGCCTTCAGGCAATTGTTAATAGCTGTACAAATATTTCATATATTTGTAATTCTTCCATTCCATAAATCGTTTTAGTTCAAATGACATTTGTTGTATGTATACATATTTGTGTGGACGCAGCGGTTTAAAAGCACGCCCCAGGGTGCCATTTAATTACTACAAATAATTTCATTAGACCAAGCAGCCGTTTGGGCCGCCCTCCGAGCATTGGGTTCACATTCGCATTTAGCTTTTCCAATTAGCTCAATGGCAGCCATTTGCTGAATTAATTGTCAACGTTTATGAACTACTCGTTCAGCACTTTGCATGTATACATAAACATATATATATATATATATATATATATATATAAATAAATGTGTGAATGTGTGTGTGTGTGAGTGTGTGCTTGTGGGTGAATGTACGTGGCATGTTTACGCTTGTCAAACGGTGCACAACAAACACAATCACAACACTAAAAGAATTGTAAATAAATCACATGTAATAACAACAGCTCGAACAATTGAACCTCAAATATTTTGATAAAATTATCACAATGAATATTGAAAAAACATGTAGTACATAGTATCAAAAAACTAGATTGCATTGATTTTTACATAATGTTTATTTCGGATTTCCTGTATTTGTGTAAATATTTATATGGCTTTTTGAGTGTTTACTATCGCAATCAGGTCATTTCAGGTAGAAACTGTTTGTTAATGTTATATTTGCGGTTACAACTAAAAAATGTAATTGTGGCTGATGCATAATTATCTTTAAAATTGCATTTAAAATGTGCTCACTTCTGTAGAACTCCATGGTGACAATCTGAACATTTATTTAACACTTGTTATTTCATCACCTCCAAATTCACATTCGATATATCGTTCAGTCCTTAATTTAAAGCTTTAGTAGACTGACTGCCTTCCCATAAGATAAAGCAATTTTCCCAGAGGCTCTTTCAATCAAAAGAATTGCTTTACATTTTCAACAAAATGTAGTTCAATAATTTTACAATTGTATAAAACTAATAAATCATAACCAGGACTGCTACATTGTTTGTTCGTTGAAAATCGATTTTTCTTCTTGCTGTCCTTGCTATAATGTATTCACACTGAATGGACAACAATAATAATAAATGCCTTTAAACTTATTTGTGGTCATTTTTTGTACCAGTCCGAAGAAAGAATGTTGCATAAACTTTGGGCTTATGTCATATGATTTAATTCTCTGCAGTTGAGCCAGCGTCGATAAATCAATTACCGAACATTCACTTGCAGATTATCAGAAATCTTTTTTATTACCATCACTTGCAGATATAGATGCCGCAGCAGCTGTTGGAGTTGATGGGAATAATTGACAATGCACATCATGATTAATGAATGCAATTAAAAGTGGGCAAGTGAAAGACAATTAATAAATTGGAAAGCGCCAAGCAATTGCTATCAAAATCAAACTTGGATAGTTTCTAAGAAATTAAATATGAGAATTTAATGCAGGATGCAAATTGCTTGTGGAATAGTTTCTTTTTGTCATATTCACATCGAATAATAAATAATCACTCGAGTTGTGGAGTGAGATATTGATTTTTGATTGTCGATACTTTGATTTCATCTCTAATCCTGCTATAAAAGAAACAAATTCAATTTTGTTGCCAGCGGCAGCAATAACTACTACGATAGTAACAAAAGTGATAATCCTATTGTGGTTTTGTTGGTGTTCTTTAATTGGCATCAAACCACGCCTACATACACACACACAGACACACCAACACACACACACATAGCAAACAAAAGCGGCATTACTTTTCATGTTTTGTGGTGGCTGCGTTGTGAGGCGCCATTACTCACAACGTTGAGCATGCCATAACGATGTCAGTTGAGCCTGCTGGGGAAAGAGAGTGTATGTGTGTGTGTGTGATTGTGAGTGGAGAGGGGGGTGTGTGGGGAGAAGGACAATAAGCTATTTGCTGGCATTTTAGCACGCAAAGTTTTTGGGCTATTGTATGAATTGTGAAACAAGCGACTAAAGTTGCCTGAAAAGTTTTGAGCTGTTCCATCGAATTTAAGTGCTCCCTTAACTTAAAGCCTGATTTGCTGATTAGCCACTTATAAATTTACTTACGCCTATTACGAAATTCCAATTAAAATGCGTGCTGATAGGTCATCTAATTTTGCATATTATTGTCCAAGCGATAACATCAAAAATAAATAATAGTGTGAGTGTCGTTCTGGGTAGGTGTTTTCCGTGTGTAGGTGTAAATTAAATTACTTTGTATTTGGAATCGTTATAAAAAGTGGAAATGCTTATGCATCACACGCTGGGAGAAAATAATAAACAAATCGATTGAAAGCAGTAGTTCATTTGAGTGAACTATGGATTGGTATCCAATGAGCGTATTTTTTGTAATGTTTCGGCAACCACAACTACTACAAGTCTGAATATTTTGCTTATTGCAATTAAAAGCAATTATGCTCATTGTCCCGAAAACCACAAACTCATTAGCTCGGTGTACCAAAACCACAATGCAGCAAATCGCTTAGCCACAACAACAAAAACTACAACAAGCAATAGCAACGCACCTAAAGCTTACAAATACATATACAAGTTGTACTATTGTTGGTATATGGGTATGGCACGGCTATTTGCATATTTGGGATTGGCAGGCGTTGAATTTCTATCGTCTTTCAAATTGCAAAACTTGACTCACTTTCCATGCAAAGCTCTGGTCTATTTTTATTTTTATTTTTATTTTTTTTTCACACATTTTTTTTGACATATTTCTGAAGTGGTTGCGGCCCGCTGCACAGTGGGTGGTCGAGGTGAAGGTAGATGAAATGTTTGTTTAGAAGTTTTTATGCATATGTCTGACATGTGAGAAATTCCATTAGGAAGTTTTCTTTGTTTGCATAACATTTGCATCTCTAACAGAAAATAAAATTATTTATTTGTGGCCATCATGGGTCGGAATCTATCCGCAACATATATTTGTAAGCGAGTGTGTGATTGTCTGTGGCCAGCAAGTCCGAGCATTTTATTATTATTAATAATATTTTGTAATAGCTTTTGAGTGTTTGGAAAGGCTGAGCTAAGAAAAAATCATTTGCATAAAATCGATTAAAACATTTTCATCAATTGAAAGACAGCTCTGTGTGTGTCCTCGATGTAGGTTTCACTTATCGTACTGTCATCGCCAACATGTTCAATAATAACAATGGGAATTTCTTGGAAAACAAGCAATACAGTTCAGTTGTTCAATGCTCAAAATATTCAATTTCAATAGAAATCAATTTAGGCATTCAAGTCAAGCGAAAAATAAAAATAAAAAACAGTTTGAATCTTCCGTGTTTTGTCAAGACAAATGGCATATTACTCAACATTTGCCAGCTATATATATTTATTGTAAACAATATTTCAACTACTTATAATTGTAATATTTATCGTAAAAGGAACAAAATAGTCTGATTACATATTAATACAAATATTTTGATTTCATTCGAACTTGCTTAATTACTTAACAACATGCATACATATGATAGCTTGAGCCAAGAATGTTCGACAGCTAGATATTCTGTATATAGAAATAGAGATCAAAATCTGTTAAAAATGTGAAACGAACGTTGTGAAGTTTAGTAAATTTATGTTTTGACTGGAGCTTGTTTGAAAATTGTTTTAATTTAACCCTGAAGCAAACGTGATCTCCTTTTGACACAGAAATTTCGTTAGGTAAGTGCTACCTTCGTCTCTCTACTTCTTGTCATGTGCAAGCTTATAAAATTTCGCATATCAAAGTTCTCAATTAAAGCAAAAATACATTTTGATAATTAAAATGTTACAGTACAAATAACTTTGAGTATCCTTTATATTTTTGCTTAAAGTGTCAATTATGAGTTATATATATGTGAAATAAATTTACCAGCTGCATTGTGCGTCAAATGGAAGTGCATGTAAGAGAAGGTACTTAAGGGTCCTCTACTCGTAGATGTGTTTGTATATTTGTCATCAATTGATGTGTGCAAGAATTTGGATTGTGTTGTCTTAAGTCTGTCTGGATGGGGATTTGCGCAGGCGAATAAAGATGCTGCAAGGTTGAATTGCTGCTGTTGAACATCTTTGTGGCAAAAATAGATATATAATTAGATTATGCAAACAAACGTCAGATTTATTTGTATTTCATTCCTTAAGCAAACAATGTTAATTAATTACTGCAGAACTTTAAGCCGAGAGAGATTGAGACACAAAGTGCTCAACTTGACAGCGGAAAGAGCATGAAATTACAATAATTTAAGAACTTTCGCTTCAGCACACTTCAGAGCTGACTGCAACAACCGTAGAACTACTCCCAAGTCCCATTAAGGATAAGCACGATGATGATGTTCGTTGCATAAACAGTGCGCTTGGCAGCATTAATGGCAAGTTAAGCTAGCTGCAAGTTTAACAGAAGCAGAAAACGCAACGGCTACAGCACACATATCAAATTTAAATGAAGTTGTGTGCACAAAATGCTGTCCCCAAAACCCGCCACCAATCACCACAGCTCGTCTGCCAAATGCAAATTGAAAGACAAATGAGGATGAAAATTAACGCGCATTCTGTTTGCATGCTAGGCCAAGCAAACAAAACGCAATAGCTTGAATTCCAATTTGAGTAGGGATTTCGAGTTCGCTTTCATTTTTGTTGGCATTGCTAATGAAGCATTGCAGGCAGCCTTGCTTGAGCAAATGTCAAACACCAAAGACTACAGTCGCTAGACGCTTGGTAGCCACAACAAACAGCCAGCCACACACTATGTTAGAAGAAGTCTGCATTGCAATTGCCATTTTGGCCACTTTAAATTACAAACGCTTCGGCGAGAGATACAAGAGTTCACAGCGCAACGGATAGAAAATGGCGTGCAATAAATTTGAAATTAAATAGAAACTTGCAGCACCAACTGCTAGGAAAGGAAGCAAAAAGAAAAAATAAAATGCAAATCTCTGCTAATTCTTATAAATTATTAAATAAGAAAAAGTCAAATGATTCATTTTTAAGCTACACCCTTCATCACTAAAGCTCAGCTGGCAGCACCAGAAAAAATGACCCAGGCCAGCAGACAGAAAAAGAGAACATTTTCGTACAAGCACACGACACACACAGAAGGCATTGCTGCTGAACGAGCAATGCAGTAAAACTGCTGCTATATACATATATATATATATATATATATATATATAAGAAAGTTGTCTGTAGTTATGCCAGTGCAAGTGTCTGCTTTGGGTGCGCTTGATTTAATGCTAAGCTGCGTGTAAAATGATTGTCTTAGAAACAAAAAAATCAGAATTCACTCATTCTCTGAGTTAGTTTACGATCTAGCAACTTAGGTTGTTTTTGGAATTGCCATCAGTTTAATCAATCAAATAATTTTTCTATCCAAAATCGATTTTTGTCAAGATAATGAAAACTGGAGCAAATGAACCGGATCAAATAATATCGAAAATTTAAAGATCATTTAGATTTGCTCTATGTATATGCGAACTGGTAATCAAAACTTGAAGTCCATAGCTCTTATAGTGTCTGATATCGGCACGTTCATACAGACGGACACACAGGCAGACAGACAGATGTTCCTGTTAGTTGCAGTTGACCCTTATATAAGGATAAGCGTATATCATAAAAATGCCGTAGAAGCTTTCTTCTGTCACTTAAATACTTTTGCAGAACTCTGTTATTTCCCTTACCCATTTTTAAACTCTTAGACAGAACAACTGTTACCAAACTTGGAAGGAAGATTACTAGAAATATACTCTAATATTTGTTAAGCTACGCCTACTCCCACCCCCGAAATTCCCAAAAGCCCATATCTGCCGTAGTTTAAGAGCTACAATCCAACTTGGAAGGAAGATTGCTAAGAAACTCCTCCAGCATTTTTTGTTGGACACTCAAATGGAAATTTAAAAGGCAGACTTGTAGGACAGACTATTAAGAACCACTTTCAAGGATCGGTATTTCATGGCACACCCACCATGTTCTGTGGCACCCATCAGATGGCTTGACTTATTGGTATCTCATTTTTATGTTTTATCAACTTTAGTTTATTAAGTTTATTAAAAATCTTAGTATTCGATAATCAATGATTGTTTAAGTAGCTAATAATGATAACAGGAAAAGTCTAAGTGCTCTGTTCGCTAATGTAATCCTTAGAGACTTACAAACAAAGAGTGGTGTATTATATTTTCCAGTCAAGACCTTCGAATAAAGATGAACAACAAACTAACTTAAAAAGTTGTAAGCAATCTCCTGGGTATTAAGACTTAGCTATCACATATTGTAAACACTTTGGTTCTGGTCACACTCAGTTGGGCGATGACGGTGAGCAATGGTGGGCAAACGATGGTGCATCATGCACAGAGCACTCAGTTAGAGAAAGCTTAAAAGTGAAATGGCCCGGCCCTGTGGGGTACGTGACAAAGTCAAGTTCCTTACTGGAATTCTTGCATACAAAGAGGCGTTCCGTTTTCCTTTTTCCATGGTTCACTTAGCGTTTGCCTACAAGCGCCGCCGGCAACATAGAAATGCGTCCACAAGGAAGCTGCCACAAAGGCAGCGGCAAACAAACAAACAAAAAAAAAAAATTCTAACTGAAAGCAGCACAAGTAATGCGGCAAAGGCCATAGAGGCAGTGGCAAACCCTTGGCAAATGTTGAACGCTGTGCACATGGCACTTTATTCATGATTTCACATATTTCGTTGCACCCCCCCCTCTCTCCAGCGCCCCGCAAATCCACGTCTCGATCTGTGCTTGCCGAAGCCCACTCTTTAGAGCACCAGTGGATAGTCGCCATTGTTGTGCATTAGTCAACTGTTCGCCAGTTCGTTGCTTGCGCAAAAAATATTGCCTTAGAGTTTGTGCAAACGTGGCAGGCACTATATACACTCACTCATGAACACACACACACACATATAAATGTATATATATACAAAAACAGAGAAACTCACACATGCATAGAAGCAATGGTGAATGCTTTCTACATGATTTCTCTGGCGCGTGTTTTTGTTGTGCCCTGCTGCTTCCTTGCAATATTTTTTGCAGTCACCCCACCTCCGCACACCGCCCGTTGCGCCACTTTGTGGAGTTGCGTTTTTATGGTTTTAACATGTTTACTTTAATATTGCGTATTTGTCTTGTCGGCGTTACTGTGACATATGTAGCGGGCGACCCGAAAGGACGGCAGCACAGAGCCACTCAAAAAACAGCATATACCTAAAATATAGTGAAATTTTAGGATAGATAATACAAGTACGTACTTATACATCCAATAAATAAGCATACAGGAGAATAGAAACAGTATTACTCTAACATTGAATCCATCTCACATTTTATATCACCCAAGAAGGGCAATTTCCGCCAACTGCAGTTTCCTTCCTTCGGGTCACGACCAAACCCAATCTGGGTATGAAAACCTGACTACATTTGAACATCAGCCATCCAATAGAAAATACATGTAGCACCTTTCTCTTTTTAAGAACTTAAGCACCACATCATAAGCTTAATAATAAACGTACAATATTTAGCTAGAGGACTTTCTAAAAATAAATAAACAGAAGGACATGACTAAATGTGTTCAGCTGCTATCAAACTTTGTCCTCGTTAGAGAAACAAATTTATTATGCAACTAATTTTGTACATTTTTCTATTGCAAAAATATATTTTGAATTTGGAATCGCATTACAAACGAAAACCAATTTATTGCATATTTATTCAAACCGTTTGCAGATTTATATGAAAGTTATAAATTAATACAAATTTATTCAAACTTGACAAATTTATTTTGTATAATCAAATTGTTATGCGAACTTGATGCATAAGCTGGCTAAAATAGGGTAGGTCTTGCTCTCCTAATTGATAATATGAAGCAATTGTTGGCAATGACTGTGGCTAACAGCACCAGCTTATTTGCTTTGCCCATAGAAATATCCATAAACATTGCCTTATCGTCGAAAACACTTGGCGAAATTTCAAGCATTGCCAGCACTTGCTTGAAACTTGTGGAAAATATCAATAGTCATGGAGCCAGGACGGATAAGCCAGCAGCGGTTGGCGGTTGGTGAGTGGTTTGTGAGTTTCTGGCCTGGCATGACTTTAATCTTGGTATCGATATGTAATCAATGCTTTCAAATAACTTTCCAATTCGTAACACGGCTTTTGTTTTGTACAAATCAAGTGCGGGTAATGGCGCAGACCAATCCCTACGAGGAGCGGGACAAAACAATGCCTAGCTTAAGTTGTGTATGGTAGTCAAGTATGTCTGTAGGTGTGTGTGTGTGTGTGTGTGTGTGTGTCTGTATGTGTATGTGTCTCTGTGTCTTGTGGCGCGCACAAAAGGGATTTCAATAATACGCACACAATCTGTGCTGAAAGCTTAAACAATAAAAGTGGAAACTCCGCAAAACCCTGTAGATAGTATGTGGTTAAGCATATTATCAATAGAAGAGGCTGTCTGACTGGCTGGCTGGCTGGCAGGCTGGCTGACAGCCTGAGGTTCTGCGTTTGCTGCATAAGTTACATTTGCGGTCCGCAGCCCCGAGACACTGCGACATGTGTCTCTTCAAAGTTACAACAAGGCAAGGCAGATTAGCTGGGGCAGGACAACACCACTGTAGTCGAAAGGCGATTGCTTTTGATTTAAATGAGTAACTGCCCTCGCTTCGTAGCTCGACTGTCATCTGGCTAAGGCCGAGGCAAAGGCAATGGCAGAGTCACCCACGTCAAAAGCCAGACAGATTCTCAAGTACCATTGCCAAAGATAAGCACGTTTTGCATATGAATATGGACATGGGGCTGCTTTCTATCATGCACATCGATGAAAATGGAAATCAATTGAAATGACATACATATATCGATTTTTATACCCTGTATCCGTCAATTGAACAATAATCATTTACTTTTGGGTGCAAAAAACTTCAAACTGATAAAAATAAGATCGTCATATCGTCACTCAATAAAAGGATATATGGCAATCGAGCACACCCAAGCAAAGAACGCCCGTTGTGCTTCCGATTAACACAATATTCACCAGTAGTTAATATAGTAATTATGTTTACAGTTTGCTGTGTCTGCTGCAATTTTCTCTATAATTTTCGATTCCATAACAGCCTGTTGCTTATTACCATGATAAGTTGTGCCTGAATATTAATTATCAATTATATATATCTGTATTTTGGGGGCATATGAGTTGCATTCGTAACAACAGTCTTGACATGCTGTGGATTTATGCTAGTGAATGTTTTAAGCTGCAACTGATTTATGTTAATGGGCTTACCTTATATTTGCGCCACTTCAAAAGCATTATGATGATGATTGTTATACATGTTTGCCATCATTGTAAAATAGACATACGTGTCTGGCTTGCAGTTGACTAGCTAAACAATTAAGCAAATAGAAATAAGAACAAGCTTCTCGTTTGTGATCACCCATAAAAATACCCTGTATTTCGAAATATGGTTGAGTTTTAATCGATATTAACATAAATATTTACCCTAAGGAAATTTAAAGAGCTTCAACAGTCGTGCTTTAAATTTAAAATTTCCTTATTTGAAAAAACTCTCTTTCATCTAATACATTGCATTTATAAGCCGCTGCTTTCTATTTTTCTTGAGCATAAGCTATTTTTAAGATCAAACTCGACTTGTTTAACAGTATATACTTAAAACAATACATAATCAGTATGCCCGATTTCGACTGTTACTCAGTAAATTTGCACATTACATTTGTGCAATGCACTTGTTTCACTTTTACGAGGACAGGGTATAAAACTGGGGCTGGACGTGTTTGTAACGAACGTCGACGAATGAGATACGTGACCGACGTGATGTTTACAACGACTGTGTGAATCCGGTATTCACTCACAGCATCAACGTAATTTGCACTGGCAAAGGGCAAATGGACTAATAGCAAACTAAGCAATAAGCTGCAGTGAGAAAATTTCTGCGTTCAGCAAATGTCACAATCAAGGCAGCGAGCTGTGCGCTTAGAGCCACTTCATATGCATATCGCTGGCAGCACCACTCAAAGTCAGCCGAGTGTCTAGATAACTACGTGACAATGGTCCACCCAACTCCACCCTACCAAACAAAAAAAAAAAAATAGTGGCAACAACTTTTTGCGCCTCGAACTTGTCGCGCATATGTCGTGTGCAGAATACACACGGCAAAAGGTGGCCCATATCCCTTCGGGTACCTGTCAGCTCTGCCATTTGTAGTGTAAATATTTAAACAATAATAAGTTGGCGGAAAAACGTCGGAAAACTCTTGCGTTGCCACGCGGCAAAATAGCGAAAACTTTTGTTATCTTTTCACCATGAAAACAGCATGAAATGGGTTGGGCTGGTAAAGAGTTTGGTCGCTGAACATTAGGCAGGTAGATGAAGTATACGCCAAGTGTGTCGCATACCCAGTCTGTTTGTCTATGCTGCGATATATCGCATTTCATGCTTTCAATTAGCGTTAATGTCAGTAACTCGTGCATGTTCGGAGAAACATGAAATTACAAACGTAGCCAGGGGCGAACAGGGCCAAGACAAAAAGGGCGATGTCTCATGACAGTATATCGATTACAGTAATAAGTTAAATATTTGAGTACAGTTTACAAACAGTTTTTAATCAAGTAAGTAACTTGGAAAAATTCAAAACAATTCCCAACTATTATGTTCACGCCTTACAATACAATCAATCCACCATTTATGTATGCCAAAAGTTTAAAAAGCTCGATATCAAGAATTCACTGAGCTCCGTCCCTGCATTAATTGAGTAATACCTTTGAGCGCTATTCCATTCAATGTATCGTATGTAAATGAGTAATAAACTCTATGGGAAAAGGGTTGTATTTATGCAGTAGCTGCTATATAAATATTGTCATAGGCGACACTCGCAAACTATTCGCCACCCCAATGCTCATTTGCATAAATGTCAATCATACGCCGCGTGTATCACAAATGTTGTTACCCTTGCTTGCCTAACTTGGCAACAAAAGTACACGAGCATATTTGTGTATGCTTTTTTTTTTTGCTACCGACATGGAAGGCTGGAGCATGTCTTACAGCAGCCTTCCTCCCCGCTCTGCCCGTCAAATGCCTTGGCAATGTTTGTGCTAGCAAAGTGGCATGGCATTGAGAGTTTCGCTACTCGATTTGCGTTTTATTTCAAAATTGAATTTCGGCTCTGATTATGTATATGTATTCTTTTTTTCTCATTTTTTTTTTCGTGCAGTTATTTGTGCCCTTGGGGTGTTCACCGTATGGCTTGCCTGCTGTTTGCACTTGTTTGCGCTTTCTCTCTGTCTATCTTTCATTGGCTTGCCTGGGGTGCATAAATAAGCAGCACTCAATTATTCGTGTTGTGGCTGAAGCTATTCTGGCAATCCTTTTTTCTTGCACCTACGACGTGTCGATTTGGTTTGCTTTGCAATTCAGTCGTAAGACATGTCAGTGCTCATTCTCACAGATTGGCATAAGTCGTCTATATATTGTTGGTCCCGATAAACGTTTTATAAGCTTTATGCTTTATGCTAATGTTCGGCACAAATCAATTTTAAATTTGCTGCCTCACTTAAAGCATTGGATTAAACTTCAAAAAGCGTCTGTTTCGATACTTATTGCTGTGCATGCAAATTGAGTACCAAATAAACTCAAATTTTCTGCTGTTGTTGTCTTCGGTATCGAATTTCTAACCTTTCGCCTCACACTGCGGATGCTAACTGCTGATTGCTGGCTGCTTGGCAAAACTTTGGGACCGATGAACATTTTTCATTTCAAGTGAAACGATGTTGAGAATTTGTCTGCATTTTCATTTGGCTGAGGCCATTTAATTGCGGCCCATTACATTTTTATTTGCCTTTGAGGTTTCTGCCGTTACATTTAATTGCAAATTTTTGTTTAAAAAGTTCCACTCAAAACCTTCTTCGGTTTGAGTGTTTTTTTTTTGTTGCTGTTTGCTCCCCTTTCAAACAGATTCAAATATTCTGTTCATTAAGAAGTGAAATACCACACTTTGTTTTTAAACAAACTGAAATTATATGATAATTTCAATGTTCGCTAAAGACTCTTTAAAGCCACAGCAGCTTATGTTAATTAAATTATACCGTATCATAGCAAAGCCACGAGAATTGATTGATTTTTGTGCGCATTTATATAATGACTGGCTAATTGAGTGTATTACTTGTATTGCGATCAAGGTAAAAAAAGTGACTGAGAAGTTAATATAAATTAGCCAATTCGTATAAATTGCGCATCAAGTGTAATTAAAAACATTTATAAAAACATCGTTAAAAAAAGAATTAAAAACACGCACATAAATTGAGGACGAGAACCATGGAAAATTCAATGATGATAATAATGAACGTCAATTTTTTATCAAAATTTTAACTGATGAGAAAAATGTCACCGACAGTTTCCTGCCAGTTTCAAAAGTTAATAGAAATTTGAAAATAAACAAGCAAAGTGCATTGTTTCAGCAACTGTTCTAAATATGAAATACCCTGTGAAAAACTAAATAAGCACACAAAGTAAAAGCTTAAAACTTTTAAATAACCAGCTTACAATACAAAAATGTAAAAATGAAAATACACTAAAAGTATAATAATTCGAAAATAAAAGTTAACAGAATACATACGTATTGTAATTTATTTTATTTGTACCCTTTAGAAAACAATAAACAAATTTTGCATTTAGTAATTATGGCAATTGATTTGGTGGCTTAGAATCTATAATTTTATATATTACTTAGTTCATTTATTACTTGCTTATTCCAAATTAACAATTTAGTGTTGTAGCTTATCTATGTGTTAACTTATTCAATGCAACAAACACATCGAAAACCATGTAGCTTTGTCTATATATATATAGATATAAGCTGCCTTAACTGAATATTTGAAAAACGCTTTAAAATCTATCTAATTGTTTTAGTTAGACAAACGCTTTTATAGATAGTTGTTAAAGTTTTTTTTCTGATTTCGATTATTGATGACATTTTCTTAATACTCTCAAAATGAAATGAAATCGGAATATTCATTTTTCATTTTTTATTTTATGACGTGTCTCTATATATAATGTTTCTATAGTTTAAATTTCGCCTTTGTTTTTATGAAATTTAAACTGAAAATGTTGTGAAAGTGGACCAGCTGAGTTGTGTCCAATGACCATGACCAATTTTCTGCCTGGTAAACATATCACGAATTCGCATTTACTAATGTATCTAACAACTTTATGTCCTGCATTTGACCGATAGCAGCACTTAATAATCACTACTTGCCAGCGGGAATTGTTGGTCAATGCGTTCACTCTGGCATTCCCGCTGCAGGAATGGTTGTTTGGTGTTGTTTTGTAGTTCAGTCTTCTTCTTCTTATTCTTGTACTATCTCTCTCTCTCTGTCTTATCACTTGTCAGTCTTATCACAACGGGCCAAAGTGTGCCGACCTTGATAAAATGAAAAAAACTTAATCCTTGGTTAGTTAACGACAACTTTTATTTCAAATTTAAAGTCTCTACTTTTTATTGTCTTTCAGATCAGCTTTTTCTAATCGAACAAAGTTTCTTCCGCTTGTTACATTCTTACTGCATGTATTATAACTTTTCAAATTTTAATTAGGTGCAAGTCTTATAAATGCATAAGTAATTTAAATCTGCTTGTCATATGCAAAACACAAATATATATATTGTTAAATTGGAAATTTCGGCAGCAAAGCAAATTAAATCAAAATCAAAAACAGAATTTTTGTGGAACGCAAAACGGATTAACCTAAAAAATTAAACAAAAAACTTTAGTTCTATATATTTGTCAAATATCATTAAGCCACAAATACTGTCAAATACAATTAGCAACTAATTCAAATCAAATACCCGTGGTAAATTTTCAACCCGCCTCCCCTTTAAATTATGTTATAGGTCTTATTGAAAATTCAGTGGAATTTTGATTTTATATATTTTCAAGCATGACTAAACTACAATAAAACACTTTGTGTAAAATATTATGTTAAAGTTCATAATTTTTTTTCAAGCACATAAACCATTTGCACTCCCAGTTCAGAGAAACATTTTTAAAATTTTTTCATTTAGGAGGATTTCTTAAATTTTTGTTTTGTTTTTTTTTGTCAACGTAGATGGAGAAATGGCGCACAGGCAAGAAAAAGTGGCAAAATGCATTGGCAATGGCTATAAATTGAATGCGGTCACATTGAATGGTCGCTGTATCCATTCGTCGCTGGTCGCTCATTGGTTTACCCAAATGGCTGCAAATTAGAGCTGAAGTGTTTTGCTCTTGTTCTAATTCTTCGCCTCGCTGCCCGTTGAAAAATCGAAATCGCTCTCGCTGCCGGCGCCGGCGCCGACCCCAGAAGCGGCTATCGCGGCTCCCGTGGGAGGCACAGTGGTGGGTGGTGCTGTGGGTGGCTCTTGGGCCGGTTTCGCGCTTGAGCTATCATCCGTTTCGCTGCTGTCAACGAAATTAACGCGCTTCTTCTTCTTTTGCTGCTGCTGCTGCTGCTGCTGCTGATGCGCATCATTAGGCGCCGCTTGTTTGTCTGTCGACGCTAGTATCGATGTGGGTTTGACAGGAGCTGCTTTGGCTGCCGGAACCGGTGGGGGAATGATATCGGTTGGAGGCTTGCCCTGCTCCACTTCCTGTGGCAGCTCAGTTGATAGGCCACTGTTGTTGTCAGCCATTGAATAGGCGGCGGCTTCCTGTTGTTCCAGTTGTTGCTGCTGTTGCTCCTGTTCCGACTGCTGTTGCGGCTGCTGCTGCTGCTGCTGTTCGCCATAGTAGTCATAATTCGTTGCACCAGCAACATACTCTTGACCCGCGTAGCTACCATCCGGCGCATATTGTGCTGCACTGGGATCGGCAATATACTGGCCAGTGGACTCATCGTATATGTAGCCCGGATAGGCATTGGGATCATAGCCACCTGCAGCTGAATATTGCGATGCATCATAGTTGCTGTAATCCATATTGGAGTACTCCTGCTGTTGTTGGGCTGCTGCCTCAGCATCAACATCGGCTTCAACTGCTGCTGCATCTGCTACATTTGCATCCGTTGCATATTGTTGATAATCGTCTTGGGGATTTCCGATTTCACTGTAAAGCGGCTCGCCAGCAACGCTTGCCTGCTGCGGCAGCTGTTGCTGTTGTTGCTGGCTGGACTCAATGCTGGCATAGCTGGGATCGTTCGGGTCCACATAACTACTGTTGGCATCATATGGCCCATATTCGATCTGGGATGCATCATGTGTAGTGAGTTGTTGCTGCTCTACCGGCAACTGTGGTAACTGCTCCAACTCATGTTGCTGCTGCTCACTTTGATGCTGCTGCTGCTGCTGCGGCTGCAGTGCGTTGCTCGCCACATTTTCAAATAATCCTTGCGATGATGCTGCTGCTGCCACCTGTGTTACTGCTGCTGTAGCTGCTGTTCTGGCTGAGATTACTGTGGTTGGGGCTACCGTCAAACGTTCGCCGTAAATGGCATTTTCAATATTCTCAATCGACACTCTGGGCTTAGAGTATGGCTCATTGATGGTTGCCGTTGGCGACAATTGATTACCTCTAGCTAACTGCTCATCAACAGCAGCCGCTGCCTTCTGTAGAGCAGCACGGCTGGCTTTGACTTCGTCGAGCAAATCGCTGTTGCTGATGCCACCACCGATGATGTTGCCTCCTCCAGCACTTTTCATTTCACCCGCACGCACATTTAGCTCCATTCTATCCTCAAACAGGTCGCCAGATCGTTGCTTTGTTGTTGTTGTTGCTTTTGTTGTTATTGGCTGCCAGGGCTCATCGATTTTGAGCTCGCCAAAGTATGCTTCGAAATTAAGTTGCCTTTGTTGTTGTTGCTGCTGTTCCTGCTGCTGTGGCTGCCGTCCGGGCTCATTATGGCCAGCAACACTTGACGATTTTTCATGCTCGTTTTTAGTCACGCGTGAATTTGGCATCCAATCATCCGGCTCCACGTCTGCTGACTGCTGACTTTCCCCACGCAACTCGTTGCCACCAACAGAGAGCAAGACAGCCGCAGCGGCAGCTGCAGTCGGCAGCTCAGTCATCGTTGCCGTCTTTGGCAATTTATCAAATGTCAACGATGAAGTTGTTGCCAGCATTGTTGGGGAAGTGCCGCTCAGCTCCCTTGCATTTTTGTCTTGCGTTGAGCAAGGAGTTCCCGTTGCCGGCATTGTTGTTGTTGGGGTTGTCATTGGCCTGTCAGCATTGACTTTTTCTGTATCACCTGCTGGCAAGGCAGCCTTGTCAAAGCGACACATGCGTTCCGGCAAGTCAGCATTTTCATTGTCCAGGGCGCGCAATGTTGCACGCAGATCGAACAGATTGGAGTTGCCAAGCGACTGCCCAGCTCCTCCATATGGATCCGGGTAGGGCATATAGACTTGCTGAGGTGTTACCTGTGAAGCTAACAGCATACCAGCTGGTGTGGGAGCGGCAAATGCCCATTGCTGTGGAGTTGCTGTGGTTGGCATAGAATACAGCAAAGGCTGATTTTGATTTGGGTTTAAATTTAGAGGTTGATTTGCTGCCGGAACTGCTGATCCTGCTGTATTTGGCGGATTTGACAGCAACGTTGCTTGTGGCTGTATCAACACTTGATATGGCAGCGTTGTTTGCGTGCCCCCAGCATTTGTTGTCTGATGTATGCAGCGCAGTGTTTGATTTTGAACCATTTTTGCAAAGTACATTTGATATTGCAGCTACATATGAAAAGAAAATTTAATACCCTCGACAGGAACTGTTTGATTTGATTGTTGCTTTGTTCTATGTACAGGAATACCTCAATTCAGGTTAATTGTGCGAAACAATACAATCAAATATAAATTTATTGATGACGTGTCTTCGCTAATCGAGATATTCCTGTACAGATATATATATATACATATATATAAAACACTACCTTCATCATTTTGAGTCGCTCGCTGCGCTGTGACATGGCTGCCGTCTGCTCATCAATGCGCTCCAGCAGATGGACGAGCCTTTTGTTCCGTTCATTGCGCTGGGCCTGCTGCTCCAAAAAATCATGGTACGCTTGACGCGTCTTATGCCGCACGGACTTCTCGCTAAAGTAAATACACAACTGGAGTTATAATGACCCATATTGCATACATCATTTGAACAGGCAATATACAGACAATATTTACTTACAGCTCGCTGCGCTTTTGTAATACTTTGTCCAACTTGTGCTCCAGCTGATGGCGATTGTCCTCGCTGTGGATTTTTAATGCCAATTAAGGCGAAAGACATAAATGAAACTTTCACAAAATAAATAATTTCCTTTCTTCAAGAAAGCATACATTCCACGACTCTCGATATTAACTTTAAATCATTTCTGTTGGAAACAATTTCTGAAAGACATGGAAATTAAACTCGGAGATGATTGTTTATTTTACACTTGTCTACAGTGAGGAGCTAAGTCCTTGAACACTTTAAACTTTCTTGCACCGTAGTTAAAACAAAAATCTGATTCTATTATTTGTATATTCAAATGTTTAATTCATGGGATTCAGTTTTGAAAGAGTCGTGTGAGCTCGTTCCTCACAAAACGGTTCGTTACACCCTGTTATAAAGAAGACATTTTAAATTTTGTTACATAATCAGTAACTGTGAAGTGCTTGAATTTGTTTTACTGACATATTTACTAAACTTAGCAACTTGAACATTAGGATCAGTCAGTAATATTTTGTATTAGACTTAAATTTGAAGCTATTTATGTGACTGACCTGCGTCGCAGTTTCTCCTGAAGCAACTCCACCTGCAACTTGTAGTTCTCGAGCTCAGCCTGTGGAAACATCTCGAAGGAATGCAGAGTCAAGTCCTTTGCCTGTCGCTCTCCTGTTCTTCGTTCTCGTCGTTCAGCTGCCACTGGCGAACTGCAATCGACTGTTGATGACACAGTTTGTGTGGCAACGCGACGAGCAGAGCACAAAAATACAATAAATGCGCCATTGAGAGTTATTTTTAAAGCAACCTTATTTGAATAGCCGCATAAAGTGTACTTGATATTTGTTTATTGAGTCGCGTTGTCATGGCTACCTCATTTCTTAGCTGTGTGTTTGGGCGTGTGTGTGCGTTTTCCTTTTGTTTTTTTGGTGGTGGTTGCTTGGCATTGGCCTGTGGCACAGGACTGTGGACCTGCCCTTATTGATTTTACTTTGCCCCTTTTTGGATTTTAAACAGTGGCAAGCATTGAGAGCGGTGCAGGCCAACTTTCGATTTTAGCCATGCATGCCACTTGTGTCCAGGCACTTAGTAATTACACAGAGCCAGCAAGTAGGTCAGGATTCTTTTTCTATATTTTAGCAGAAACGAGCTGAGAATCGTTTTGGCACTAGCCAAAGCATTTGTCATGCATTTCACGAGTTTTGCCTGCACCAGTGACCGCAGCTTCCCGGCCCCTCCCCACTCCGTCTGCCACACTCACAAATTTGAGGTGGGTGAAAACACATGTTGTTCTCACACATTTACTTTTTTATACGGGGAACCAGAGAGTTGCGCAGCCAAGCGTGCGGCACCTGAATGTGAATTAATGGTAGCGTCTATCACTTGCCAGCCGCAGACAACAACGCAGTGACATATTCACACAGTCACCATCACTATCATGGACACTGCCATGCCAGATCCAGAGCCAGAGCCAGTCCAACAACGTCAGCCGGCGGACACAGAACCCGGTCACTGCTCTGCCTACCCCCATGGCTCAGGCTGCACCTACCCCTCTGCAGCTTGGCTTGGTCTGGGTTTCTCGCTTGGCATATGCCGTTGTCGTCACGGTGTCGTGGTTGCGGTTCGCGATATAAAATTTTGGTTATTTACACTGGCTAAACGAAAGCAGGCTACATACATAAGTGCCACTGGCTATATACCAATTTGCAGAGTGGTGTGTTTGTGTGTGTGTGTGTGTGTGAGGTAGAGTGTGTGTTTTTGTCTGTATCTGGATGTGTGTCCCCGGCATGAGCGTAAATTGTAGATAATGGCTCATAGGGTTAGTACTTATATATAAACAACAGATTTAACATGATTTAGTATAAAACCCGACAATTTAACGTTTTACATATTTATATGATGTCAGTGTATACGTTTTTGTAAAGTCAAAAAAAATATATTATTATAGATTAATAAGGAATAGGAGGTCAATCATCGCATACAATAGCAGCAAATGGTAAATACTGCCAAGCTTCTATGGCATGAAACTTACAATTGACCATTTGAATCTGAATAAATATTCGCATCGGATAAAATTATTATTATTATTATTGCAATATAAAATAATATTATTGTGGAGGATGCTGCGCGCAGACTCTGTCTTGAAGATGACGGACTTGAAATGCGGCTCTAACATCAAGTAGAATCATTGCCCATCCGTACATAATTCGGACTGTCCAAGGAGGTCGTGGTATACTGTCTCTACAGCAATAATAGTAATAATAGTAATAACTCTTCGAACGCACTCCTTTTTTGCTCTAAAGATGTAAGTTCGTTGCAACATGTAAACTATAAGCTTTATATATAACGATAATAGATGCTGATGTCAAAAGATAGATTCATTAAATTATGATTCGTGTTCGTACACAAAGTAAAGCACTCTTTAAGCTATTATTGAATAATGAACTCGAATGAAGCTGTTGCCAAGCAACAGAAGCAACTGAAGCGGCACTGCTGCTGCTACACCTGAACCGCATATCTATTGACGCAAAAAAATGCAGCGAACATGCAATCGTCGATAGTTGTGCCCCAGCGGACATGAACTGATAGAGATGTAGACAATATAGAGCGACGAGTGTGGAGAGCACATGACTGATTGATTTTTGGTCTGTTATGTTGCTCGGCTATAATAGTTGACGTCGAATATTTCATATCGCACAATATTTATTTATATTATTTGACCAGCAGCAGTTGCCGTCAGTGGTTTTGTACAAACTCAGTGAATAATAATAATCATTGCGTCAACGCCAACTGGATTCAATGCGTTTCGAGTTTTTCCAGGGATTGCTGCTGCTGCTCGCTGAAAATTTGCATGGAAAATTGTGTGGAATTTCAAAGGAAATATGGAAAATTTGGCCAAAATGAATTTATGTGTATGGCTTCTTGCTGCAAATGCCAGAATTTGTGGTACTATGTAAGTGAATGTGTGTATGTGTATATGTGTGTGTGCGCTGCTTATCAGTCGCTGCACAGCGTACATTTTGGCGCATTTAATTTCAGAAGAAGCGGCGACTTCTCTGTGCCTTTTGCCGATTTGCAGTCAATGAAGTAGAAAACTGAAAACTTTTTCTTCGCAGTCTATTAAAAATAATGGCCGCTGACAGCGAAGCCACTCGCCAAGTGCGAAAGACGCCACATGCAGTCCCCCAAGTGTGTGGCTGTGTGTCTGACTGTGTGTGTGCTTAAGTGTGTGTGCGCGAGACACTGGCGGACATTAAATTAATATATATGAGAATGTACGTTGAACAATTTCTCATAGCGTTCCATTCAAAGCCTCAGCCATTGCACTGACCATTTGCGGGTGCTTTTATAATGCCACTGAACTTTCTGAACCATGTAAGGCAATTGTGGTACATTGGGGCAAACCATTAAAAATTCATTTGATTTTTTCGTCGTTGGCTTTATGTACAAACAATGACGACCACATTGAAATTTAAATCATAGCTCTCTGCGAATATGCTGTTAAAATATTAATAATCTTACACTTGTAGCTTGTTTTCCTTCTTCTAGAAATTGTAGCTTAACTTTAAACCTTTAAGTTTGCCATTATTTCAATGGAATATTTTTCGCTGAGCAGTTCAAAAACTGTTTTCATAAAATAGTTTATTGTGAATTTGTTCTTTATATATAATCTAGTCCTGCTAATAATATACTTAACATAAATATTACATTTCTCATGGATTTAAAAATAAGCCTTTGTATTTTTGTTCATTTACTGCTTATCAAGCTTCACTTCTTATTAATGACATTATAAATTAACAGCTGCCATTTACACATAAAAAAGAAGAAGAAAAATGAATGAAATTTAATATTTCCAATTATATGTGTAGTGGATTTGAATTGCCTTTCAAATTAACATTTTATTGAATACATTACAGAGAAAAGTGCGACATATTTTGTATATTGGATTAGGTAGCATTTAAAGCGTGTATTATGCTTTAAAGTCCTACTATCATCTGACTATAGTTTCAGCTGAACTCGGCTTAGTTTTATTCAATCTAATCTACAGTGGCCTATATTATAGATTTGTAAGCATTTTAGGTATGTACTGTTTGTATGTAAAGTACTATCAACTGACATACTAAAATTATTTAATAAAAAATTAAACTAACCATGTCAGTAAAATCGATCAAAAGTCTCTTTAAAAATTTTTAATTTCGTTTGTAGAGCAGTCGATAGTTGCATGCACTTGGAAGAATACTTTTCTTTCTGCTTATTTTATTTTTTGCACTCTTGCTGCGAGAATACTGTTTAAAATTGCAGTTCAACATCGCTCAGTGGTGCGTTGGTTTTTGTGGTTAATGCGATAATTTAATTGTAATGCGGGTCTGGCGTCTTGGGTGCCAATAATTTAACTTGCAATCAGCGGAGCATTTATTGGGTTAAGCATACACACATACATATTTATATATATATATATATGTATTTTTTATACGCTAGCAGCCAGAGTGCAAACACAGGCTTACTTGGCTTGTTCCAAGAAGTGAATGAACCCAAAAGGAAAAGCCGCAAGAGGATACAGAGCAAAAGCTGGCAAATAAATTCAGTGACTGGTCCTGCTATCGTACTCTACGAGTATGGTATTCTCGCTCACAAGCGCAGGGGAAGAAGGTGCCAGGCAACTAATGCGTAGCATACTTACTGGCGCTAGGCCAAGCAACCAGGGAAACACAAAGTGTGGAAGAAGGCGCACAGTTGCCTTGCCAACGTCAAACATTTCATATCGACGGCGATTATTTTTGCCTTGCCACAGACAGTAGCAATGGAAGCGTCCCCCGATGCAGGATTAAATGCGGAAGAGCAGGCTGAATGGCAGCGCTTAATGCTGGCTGTCACCTACAAGACAACAATCGATAGGCTCGTCCTTCAGCAGCGCTCTCAGCGCCTCAACATGCAAAAGCCGCCGCCACGTTTGCCAGCATCGCTGCGCCGGCTTCGGAGCTCCTCCATTGGGCAACAAGCGATGCCGCAGCGAGTGCTGTTAACGGGTAAAAGGCTGCCACGACTGCAGTCGTTGCTCGGCGACACAGATCAGGATACGGACAAGCTGGATGAATGTGTGCTTAATGCGCTGAAATACGAAAGGGACTTAGATGCACTACGGGGTTTCTTTCATGCGGCCAACGAGCAGCTATTCATGAGCCGCGAGGATCTGGAAAGGGAAGAACCAAGTCGCCTGGATCTCGCTATTTCCGCGCTGAGTGGCAATAACAGCGAGGAGTCTGTCGCTGTTCAGCAGCTGCAGCAGTTCAAGGATGAGCTGCAGCAACTGGAGGCGCAGCTGGAGCAGCTGAAAATCGATGGGGCAGCCAAGCTGCACGAGACGGAGGAGCGCATAGCAGATGCCAAATACAACTTGAAGTGTGTCTCCCGCGTCAACGATCTGGAGTACAGTTTGGTGGAGCGTTGGGAGGCATCGCGCATCTCGCAGGCACAGATCTGGGGCGAGAATGCCGAGCGGGCTTACTTACGGGACATCCTAGACTACAAACAGCGGCTGGCGCGAGAGCAGCGTGTCAGCCAGGAGTTGGGTGCCTTTCGCCATCGCGAACTGACTGATCTGCAGGAGCGCATCGCCGACTGGCAGCAGCGTTATGCCAGTGAGATGCGTCGGGTCGATCGCGAAACGGAGGCCTGGGAGCTGCGCATTTTGGAGCAGACGAAGTCACTGGCGCATCACCGCGAGGTGAATGCCCAGCATGTGGAATTCGTGCGGGAGTATCGCGACAAGAAGGAGGAGGAGCAACGACTCCAAGATCTCGAGGTGCATCGCATGCAGTGTGCCATCAAACTGCAGGCCTGGTGGCGTGGTATAATGGTGCGACGTGGTCTAGGACCCTTCAAGAAAAAACCGAAGCGCGGCAAACGGCAAAAAGCCAAAAAGTAGGGCAAAATTAATGAAGCGATCACTTTACGATAAGTTATAAGTATGATTATCGAATAAATGAAGGAATCAAGAGGAAAATTATGCTAGGAAACTTTCCATTGAGCTTATTACTATGAGCCAAATCCGAAAATTCGATGGTTGTGGGTAAAATTCAATTCAATTGCGAATACGGCGTTTCAGCCTTATTATGCCTTATGGATTGGACATCAACGTGTGAGTTAAAACCAATTAAAAACTTGGCTCGCTGGCAGTTAACACGTCAGCAGTCGGCAGCTTATGTCAGCCTTAATGACATGCCGCCATTGTCAACAGCCTTGGCCATTGTTTACGTGCTGCTAATGGGCTACCAACAGTCAGACTGCATCTGCTAGTTACAGCAGCAGCAGCAGCAGCTGGAGCAGGAGTGAGAGCTGCATCAGCACTTGGACCAACTGAAGTTTAAGTAACTTTTTAAAGTTTTTATAGTTTTTTTTAATTATGTTTTCCTATTTTTTTACTCTTTATTCATTAAAAAAAATATTGAACAAAAGGGTATAATAATGTTGCCCACATTTTCGTAATAGACAGTAAAAGAAATCTCTGCTCTGCTTAGGTATACATTTTATTTAGGTGCAAGTATTAATGAATTGTTTGTTGAATCAGTTAGTTTGAACCGATGTCAGGCTTAAGTGTGACTGTCAGTTTGAATCGATCTCATCTTTTCTATACGTCGAGCTAATGTTTTCTTGAAACATATTCCATACACTGCAGGCTGCAGGGTATCTCTGAGACGAGATCACGCGACCAAAGCACTTTTATTTGTTTTGTTCATATTGTTTGGTTGCATGGCCTCATCCAAGCGGTTTCCACAGGCAACAATGGCCTCGTTGGCAGTCATTCGGATGGCAACTTGGACAATCAGTTGGCTGTTGTTTTTGTTATTGTTATTGTTTGTTGTTACTGTTGTTGTTGTTGTTGTTGAATGCGTTGTTGTCGCGCTGTTGGTGCATGGCGATAAACAGCGACAATTTGCCTACTGAATGGGTACAACTCTCTCTCTGGCCAAGCCTGAGTAAAAGCACCAGTTGCCCGCGCGTGTGTGTGTGTGTGTGCATTGTAATTTAAAATATAATTAATGGCCGTTGCCTTAATTTATTGAATTTGCATGGGCGCCTGAAAGCGTTGGCATTTCTTGTTTATTTCTCATTCTCCTCCATGTCTCTCTCTGGGTCTGCTGCCTGTTGGTTGCCATTGTTCAGCTTAATACTCATTTTTGTTTTATACTCTGGCACTCCCAACAGCAATAACCGCCCAATAATGACTGCCGCAAGTCCATTTTGTTGTGAGGCCATTTGTTTATTTGCCGCCTGATGAATTAATGGAGAAATGGTGCGAAAAGAATGCAACACGACGCAACAAAATAAATAACGTGCATAAAAACACAGTTTGCGGCAAAATGCACTAAGCTAATCGATGGATGCTCAAATTTAAAAATTCTTTTATAAAATAGCGAATGGAACTAATAAATCACAAATGCAAGTATATTTTACTATATGACTCCGGCCACCTGTCACCTTCCTTCCAGCTTCCTTCTTCCATATCTACTTTTAAGTAGACAAAATGTGAGACTTGTTTTGAAGACTAGTTATGAAATAAGTGGCATCCTGTAATCAAAAGTTAGCTGCGAGTGGAGCAAGTTAAATTTCAAATATGGTATCCCCATAATCTGGGGAATTAATTCTAAGCTAGGTTAGCACGCTGCACCCAGTGTGGCTATTGGGCATTCTTGACTTGTTTCGCTTCAAGACAAGACGCGGAGCTCTTGGCACACGACCGTTGTCGTTTGCATTAGTTAAAACATACTAAAACAAAACGGTCGCTGAAATCCTTTAAAATTTTGAGGCACGCAAGACGGCTTTCCCCCAGAGAAAAGGGGCGCCAGCTAGAAGGCTCCCTAAAATTTACATACAAATTAGGGTTAATGAGCAGTGAAATTGTTATTTAACTTCAGTTGACCGTTTTTGGCGCTTTAAAGTTGCAACACTTGAGCAAGCCCTGTTTTTAAATAACCACGCAGTTTGCGACACGTTTCCCAAGTTTTCTATGGTAGGGCATATCTTTTACGACAAACGTATAAGTATGCCAGATAAGTATTCGCACGCATAAGTTAATTGAATATTGTGCATACAACACGTGCTCACAAATTAATTTCCTTTTTGTGTTCTATTTTTTTTTTTGCAGAAGTCGTTTCCATCAAGTTTTTTATTTAAAATTTAATCAAACACTTCAATTTGATTAACAGCGCACGTCTTTCAATATAAATTTATGGCCACACGACGCATAATCAGAGACCAGTTCCTCCACTGACCAGCCATAAAAAAGGGTTAGCTACCTCAGGCCACCGCGCCCATTTCCCAAACTCCCTTGACTTTCGTCTCGTCACAGCTTTCAACACACCAACGGCGTCATTTGATATGCGTGCGTGCCGTATGGGTTAGTGGGGAGGTGAGTAGGATATGGTGTCGATGTTTTAACGTCTAATAGCAACACGTACGTCTGATAAAATATTTTATTGGCATATGTGGCTCTCGTCCTGTCAGTCAATTTATTTTATAGATTTTTCAAATGCCCTCACACTTCGATATGATAACATCAACGCCATATTCACTGTAGCCATGGGAACAAAAAACATACAACATACATTTTAATTGAAATAAAAAATGTTAAAAATTGTATAATTGTATTATTCTTTTTTTCTAAAATATGTTTAATATAAATACTCAAGCTCTCTTGTAAAAATATTTTTGGCTTAGGCAATGCTTATTGAATTCAGCTATTAAATTTCTAAAATAGAAATCTGAATCGTACAATGAGCATACTTTCCTGTTGGTGCCTAACCAGCTTGTTATTCGAATGCAGAATTAGTAGCATAATTTTTAATAATATTATACCGACAGGGTGTTTATAGTCTGCAGTTGAACAAACTTTTTGTATTATCGATTGAAAAATGCCTTTAGACCAAATGCATATTTCATGAAATGAGTGCAGAACTTTTACGTTCTCGCCTGGGCCGCAATTTTGTGCACATAAATCATTTTAATATACAACTTAAACGCTGAAGCTAAACAAACACCGGAGGCATTTTTATTTGACTACGTGTCCATTGTGTTGATTGTGAACACGCCCATTTCACAGACAACACTACCGAACTGCCCACTACTCTTAAATACATACACATATATCTCATCATGAAAATCTCAAATAAATCTTTAATTTCTGTATCACGGAAATCACGGGCAGCCGGTCAGCAATTTTCACTAGTACTCGTTATAAATAAACGGAAAATGGCGAATGGCAAATGGTAAACGGCGAATGTTAAAATGCCAACTGCTGATGCCGAATGTTGATTCAGATCTGTGTGGGTGGCAGCATTTGAATGCCTCCATCAACAACAATCGCTGCGGGCGGATTTGTGTGCTGTGCAAAACTTTTGTGTTTTCATTGTTGTGCACCGTGAAGCGTGCTATGCTTATTTTCATTCTGTTTTTGGTTTTTTTGTTTTGTTGTTGTTGTTCTGCCTGGGCATAATTCAGCAATTAGCTGGCATGCGAGGCGCAACACTGAGGCGCATATTAGCCAAATGCTGCAGCCGTTCAATGAACCTGTCGCCAAGTTTCAAAAATCAAAGCGCGACCCACAAATTGAATTTTGTACGTATCAAGAGAAAAACAAACTCGGGGATGTAGCGTGAAAAGTTCCTATTTTATTTTATTTTTTGAACGGCAATTCTGTGTTATTTCATTTGCTTACTGATTTTGTAGTTGTTGTTGTTGTTGTTGCTGCTGGTGTGCGCCGTTTGGAATTTTAAATATGGCGTCTGTTTTGTTTGAAAACGGAAACGAGTGTCTGTCAGTTTATTTGTTTGCTTGTCTGTGAGTTTCTTTTGGCTCGTTTGTTGTTGATGTTGTCGTCGGCAACGTCGACGACCCAAAATGAAGTCAAGCAACTTTTATGCCGCTCCTTTGGCAAAGGAAACGACGTCTAATGTGTTAGTTTGTGCATCCGTTTGACTGTACGTCTGTGTGTGTGTGTGTGTGCGTGCGTGTGTGTCATTGCCATTGGCGTCGTCAACGTTGAGCACATCTCTGAGGGGTTCCGAATTCAGATTTGCCCGTGATCTTAAAGTTGACTTTCCCAAAAAGAGACTTTCCGAAAAAAGAGAGCATGGATATGGCTGATAGATACTTTTAATATTGTCTTCATATAACAAGAACCTAGCATCAAGTATTTAGATTTTATCCACGTCTCTGTTTATTTTGAGATTTTACTGTTTAAAGAAACAACTCACATAAGCGATAACGGTAAAGCTCTGTTCTTGTGTGCATTAATAAAGTTGGCTCTCCATTTTTAATAGTCTACTTTTCGGCGCATTAATTTTAATGTACCTATTTTTGCCAGGAGAACAGAGACACGGAAGATAAGTGGTAACAGTGAGTTAAGGAAGAATTCATTTTGTATACAGCCCAGCACATTGGCACGTTGTACAACATTTACTAACCATTAGGCAAATACGAGCAGTAGATAATTGTATAACAGAATTCGTTATTGGATTTAACTAATGGCATTGTGCATTTTGTGGTTTGCATTTGCCCGACCAATATTAATATGCCCAGGACAATTAAGCATAAATGGGAAACGAATGTTGAGTGCAGCTGTCAAAACAAAATTCGCTTATCGGGAATTTGCAATAGTTTTTACTTGAACTCCGAAATTTTGACACGCACATATATGCATATATATATTCTACTATTTATGCAGATTTTTGCTTTCATAATGAAGCAGCTATATAGCAAATAGTGGCAGCAGCTGCAACAGATAAACGTGCCAATAAATTAATGTGCTTTGCATATTATTATTTGCAGCTTGTCATAGAAAATACTGAAATTGCACATAATATGAATCCCATTCCCAATGTACTGCTGTACTGGCCGCAATATCCAGCAAAGTTTAGCATTACACACAATTTTAATTAATTACAATGCGCTGCAGGCAATGCGCACATGTAAAAGCAGATGGTATGGAACTGATGTGTAAAAGCGAAAACAGAAACCAATGCTACAAAATAGGGGGAAAAAAAGTTTAATTACACTGCCGATCGATTAAATAAATCCTCATCTTACTTGTTCATTCTATAAATCTACCCCGCTCTCTCTCTCTCCCTCTCCCTCTCTCTCTCTCTCCCTGTCTCTCTCTCTGTTTCTGACTATCTGTTGAACAAGCGAGCTACTTTAAAGGCCTTTTGTCATGTAATGATTTTTATCATCAATGAAGTTATACCAATTGTAGTGCGTTTGAATTTGCTGTAAAGCAAGGCAACCGAACAACTACAAAAAATGCTTTTACAAATTTTTACTTGCAAAAAAATTGAAAGCTGCAGTGACAGATGGGTGGACATTTTGTCAGAGAGTATAAAGTGAAAAACAGTTACAAACAAAAAAATGAAATATATAGATAGAAAACAAAATGCCTGACGCTATACACAAACAATTTGCAATTCAACAGCTAAAGGGATCAGCAGTGACAAGCGCATTTGCAGCATTTCAACGGGGGAGTGTTGAGAGGGTGTGGGTGTATCTATGGGGGCTGAAGTTGCGGCACTGCGTCAACGTCAACCATACACATGTTTCTCTTCTGTTGGATGCTAGATCCGAAATCAGCTACATATGTACGCTTCATATTGTAATACTCTTGCAGAAAGTATACCACTCCAATTATTAAATATGTACTCCCACTCAAGCATGCTCGCAAAAGTGCTTCACATAATTGCTGCACATTGAAAGCAGAGACCTTCTTTCTCTGTACATGCATATTAATTTTATCGTTGATGTATGTAGACACTATTTGAAGAGTACGTACTAAATCATACATTCTAAAATATGTACTTGGTTATTATAGATCTGCAGATATGACTATATTAATTATATTTGCGTTTGATTGAATTAATTTGGTTGCATTCCCTAAATCTTAATGAGATTTGCTGTTAATAATTACTATATCCAAATTGATATCTAATGTCTTGTCAGTACTTAACTAATATTACAAAACGAAGTAAATTATTTAATAATTACCATTGGCATATGTTAGACACAAGAGTTAGAGTATTCACGCGTAGGAGTGAAAATCATTTTATATTATAACAATTTTTTTAAGCACTTCATTTGAACTGGTAAATGCATTTATTTTTATGTTGTCCTTGCGATTTTTTGTTGCTCATAGTGTTTTGGACGTACGCCTTGTCAAAATAAATGAATTTGTAAGCAGTGCAACAGGAGTGCGTATGTGTGCATCTATATGTGTGGAAAACTATTTGTACTTACTAATAATACGGATTGTGTATTGTTTGGTGACCGCATTTAATAGTTTAAACATACCTTTTGCTGGCCTTAATACTTCGATATATTTCGAATCCTGCTGGTATTCGTCTTCAGGTAGAGATTCACAACGCCCATCCAGTCAACTGTGTAGTTTGAAAAAGGAAAGCTTGAATACATTTTATACTCTTAGAGACTAGAACATAAAATCCTTGTCAGCAAGATATGACAAGTACTCACTTGTCATATCCGAGTGCTTAAGAAATTAAAGCATCATTACGCCTGCCTTCGGGAAATCTACTAATTAAGTACCCTTGAATGTACATATTTAATTGATTATAGATATGGAATTTGACAAGCAATTATAGTTAATTGATTGCAACTGGCGATTGTTTTCTGTTATTGTTTTCCTTAATCTTCTCTTGCGGCCAATTAGTGTTCCGTCTGCCAAACACCTCATCAGTGTGAATGCTCTCCTAATTAATTGGTTATTAATTAACATTATTGCTTATTTAATATATATATATGTGTGTGTGTGTAAGTTTGTGCGTGTGTATGTAATTATAACAAACATCAAGCGATGTTCAGCCACTTAACCTTTCAATCATAATTTAAAGCAGCTGCTTAGCTGCTGGCGCTTTTGGCCATGGCGACCACCGCGGTCGGATAGAAAGTAGAACGTGGCTAAAATGTCTAAAATGAAAACACTTAATGAAAATACTTATTACGCAAGTGCGAGGGTAAATTGAAAGTGAAAAGCATTTTAATGCCACATTTTTAACTTAAATGTAGCGAACACACACACATTTACAAACATCCGCTGCCGAGCGGAAGCCACAATGTGCAATAAACATTGTGAGGCGTGGGCAGTCGGACAGACCACGGTTGCTGGAGTAGCGGCCAAAGCACGTAAAGATCGTTGCCATTGATTTATGCGCTGCGTGCCAGCTCCAGCATGAAGCGTGCAACAAGCCAAAGTAACGCGCAACGTACAAAAAAAAAAATAAAATTAAATAAGTGGGATGCTGAAGTGCGCCGGAGTGCCATGGAGCCAAGCTGGTTGCCCCGGCGACTGACGAGTGCGGGTCAGCTGCTAAATAAGTGTGTCAACACGTTGACTGCTTGCTGACTGTATTCTGCTGCGTTGCACTTAACTGCCAACCAGTTTTCAGTTAAATGAAGCGTGCCCCCAAAGTATGCAGCAGCAAGCTTTTCCCATCCATCCATTTTAGCTTGGCTGTCATTTGATGCGAGGCAAAATTTGATTAAGTCCAAGCTGGCGATAAGTTCATTGGGTGCTGTAAGCACGCTTCGACTTGCCGAGGCCAATTTAACATACATAGTTTGACATGGTCGTGGTGGAAACGCGAACGCTAAGGATTCATGCCGTGTGGCATCTGCGAACATAGCAATTAACTCACACATCAAGGACCACACACACACACACACAGCCTAACGCAATTACAACTGCAGACTGAAAATTGCGCCTGTCACCAACATCAGTATTCGATTTTTGTCACGCATGATATGCGAGTGAGAGAGCGAGAGAGAAACTGAAGCTGGACGAGCGGGATTGCGGTGGTGATTGCATGGTTATAGCCATATCCGCTGCCCGCATATTGTCACAAATGCCACAAATCGAACGCTGATGTCTGATGGCAACATTCGCTTTGCGGCTGGCTGACTGCCGTAAAAATAACTCGCATACCGTATAATTACTTATACGACTCGTTGCTCGATTTGGTCAATGATGACTATGCAAATAAGTTTACCAATCGTTTGCATAATGCGATTGTTATGCTATAATCTACAAGGAAAGCAATCTAACAGGCTTGATAAAAATTGATTGATATTAGAAACAATAAAAAAAAACTGAATAAATTCGAAATATTGCGGAATAATTTTTGGAATTCATTAGTTATCTTGGAAATTTATTCTCTCTATCGTAGTGAAAAATGTATTATCTAACAATAGTTCCGCATTGTAAGAAGAGAAAATTTTAATTACACAAACAGCTTAGCCGAACACAGTTACAGATTAAAGAACTGTTGCTTGTTGCGCCATACAGAGCAAATTTTCAAAATGGTAATTAGTTGAGAGTGTAATTTAGAAAAGGTTATTCATCATATCGATTTGAATATGCATTATCCTTGAATAATTAAAATGATTATTTTTCATTAAATGTTTACAGCAGTAAAAAAAATCATGCCAATGTTTATGTCGCCAGTGTTTTAATTATTCATATTTGCTGAAATAGCTTGTTAGTTATGCTATACAGTTTGCACAATTATTAAATAAAATATGCATTTGGAATGCACAAAAAGTGAGTCTGCTCAAAATGGAAGATGCTGGCAGCCCACTTGACAGACACAAGCAATTTCCGCAACATTTGCGCAGCTCCTTGCGACGTGATTTGCATTAGCCAAACCCCCTTGATTCTGGGCCTTGAGCCATGAGAGGACGCCTGGTGTCGCTTCGATATGTTGTTGGCTGTAATTTTTTATGGGTGCCATCTGAAGGCAGTTTTTGTGCAATCTATCTGCATGTTGCACGTCATGTTTAGCTATGTTGCACTTATTTTATTATATGGCGGCCAACGATTTATGGCCCAAACGTTTTCTTCCGAGCTGTGACCAAATCTTGGAACCGGCTGCTGTCGCATGCTTTTGCCAAATTTATGTTCGCCGTAGACAAGCAGCAAATGGTAAGTTGAGACAATGTTACCCAAAAATAAACTGTTTTCAGCTATCAGGTCAAGCCAGTTGCAAGTGCTGCGCAAATATTACAAAAAGGTCAAGCAACACTGACACAAAACAAATGTTGGCAAAGTTCGGAAACTTTGCGGTTCGCTAGCAGCACAACATAAATCGTTTTATTGAGCGTGTCATCCACAATATAACTTTCAGCAGTTATGCAAATCAGAATAGCTGCATTTCTTAATACACTGTCATGCACTAGAATATGTGCAAGCATACTTTAAATAAAGTTACAACTATTTGAGCAAAAAAATCAATCGAAACGGTTTGTACTTGAATGGGGATATCAACTGAAAATTGGAATCACTTTAATAACTTTTGTTTTAATATATTATATTAAGGTTTCATTATTTTTGCCATTATTTAAGAATATTTGAAAATTTTTGATATCAACGTTATTTCTCATAAGCCCAAATATTCTATCAATAACGGAATTCTTTAGAGACTTTTATTAATTTAAGGATATTTTGCGAATGTGTTTATAGCACCTGCTACTAGCTGTTATTGAAATTATCCTTCAGACTCAAATCCTTCTATTAGCGCAAAAAATAGTCAAAAGTTTGTATACCTTTGCTAATTATTTGTGAATAGTAGCAATTGGTCAAGTTGAAGCATTTGTTTGTATTCCAGACATTTCATTGTACACTTGCATTTTGCAGTAAGAAATGCAGCCATAAATTGTAGTTAGCCAAGTTTTGCTGTGTCGCCTTGAGATTTGGTCCGCCTGCCAAGTGCGAGACAGTAAAAAGAATGCCAAACAAGTACAAAGCGCGATAACAACAATAAGTTCCAAGTTGCTGGTTGCACATTGCGAACGGCATCCAATGCTCCAATGCACAATGGAAGAGTCGATAGTTTTCGAATAGTTATTGGCATTGCCAAAACGCCGCTTGCCCCTTTGATAAAACATTCGAGCAGTCAGCGCCGTTTACTGTCAGTCGAAGTCGAAGTCGCAGTCGAGAAGGATGAGGATGTGAGGGAAGTGGAAGTAGAACTGCTAGGCTGAAAGTGGTAGTCGTTCGTTGCTTGGCTGCTTGTAATTTATGGCAATTTAACAAGCAACAACAACAACAACGATAAAAACACCAACCAAATGGCGAACGGCAAGTTCCGTTACAGTTTCTGGCCACAAATAGGCATAAATTTGCATTTAATGCAGCTGCGAGTGAAATGGGTAAAAATGAGGAGCACAAATGCCAAAAATTATTTTGCTATTTAGTAAGTATATAATTTCCTGGAATGGACCCAGTACTTAGATCGCAGGTACCAGGTCGCAGGTTACAGGTCGCTGGGTGCCATAAAAGCGGCATACATTTTAAAACTTTTACAAAAAATTTGCATTGCAAATGCCGCAAACTCACACACTCGCACACACACTAACACATGTGACTCGCTTGCCATAGTATTTTTCGCGTTTTGCATGCGGTTTTAACAACGTTTGGGTCAGTCTATTAAAATGCTAAAAATCCGCCGAACCCGTGGCCCGTTGGCCGTTACCGCCCGGAAGTCCATTTTGTCTTGTCGTTCACGTCATAAATATGGCCGGGCAAATGCCGTTGCTGTTTACGGCTTAGTCTGCCCGTGTATATATGTTTATATGTTTGTATGTGTAAATGTGTTTGTGGTTTTGCTTATGTGTACCGGTCCTAATGACAATTTGCTAGGGGCTTGCATTAAACTGAAGCGAATTTCACTTGACACATATACGTTAACATTTTGTCTGTGTATGTGTGTACATGTATCTGGTACTTTATTCCATTCCTAGGCTGTTTTAGTTTTATTCGGAAAGCATAAATTTAAATAATTTCCACTCTTTGCATTCACTTTACAACTTTTTTTGAAATGTGTCTGTCTAGATACTAATCTATGCATATACATATATCTGAGAGTTTTATTTGGCATGTGATGACTGTGGCTTTGGATACCAGACTAGCTGCCATCGCCTCATCAGAGTTGTCAACCTACAGGGGTTTAAATACGTTCAAATACTCAGTTGTTATTGCTGTCTTAAAGATTACCACTTTTTCAGCACTTTCCCAAATCAAGCGGTATTCCTTAAGCAATCGCTGGTAGATTTTCCGTTCCGTCTTCGCATCATTTTATTTACTGCTTGCTTCTGGATTTTTATGTCTTGTTTCTGTATCTGCGGATAGCTGCTGATAAATTTATGAGCTGTGGGCCGCAGCTAACTCATTTTTAGCTCTTCTCTAACCAAATATGTATGAAATATCTTTTTGCGTTTTTATTTATAAGCATTCAACAAAAATATCATATATTGAGTAGATGATGCTATATGGAATCATAATATTTGCAAATCAAAGCAACATCTGCAATCATAAACAGTGCCACAAATAATGGATACTTAAAGTTTCGAATAGCTGAAGTATAATTGCACATATAAATATAGATGTACATATTTACGTGCTATGTATCTTACTTTTTGAATATTATTTTCCACACGAATGCCTTAACATGACCAAATTCACTAGCCAAGACGAAGAAGTTGCCCTTACTTTGATTTTGGCTTTGCTGCTTGTCACTTAACGTGAAAAACAATTTTTCTCTAGCTATAAAGCTATGTATTACTATGCTATGTGCGTGGGTGTGTGTGTGTTGTGGTGCCCGTGTGTTTGTAGCTATCAAAAAACCAATTTTCGTTGCTAAATTGATGTTTATAGCAATGTACGATGATGACAACGACGAGCCAGATGATGTTGCCGTCGATGGCAATGATGAGCTTGTTGTGACCACCGCATCTCACACCCCCTCAACCCCTCATCCAATGATGAAGACAAAGTGCCAATGTGAAAAACTAAACGCCAAGCCGAACCTGTCTAGGGCCTGACTTACTACAGTTGGCCAATGAAAATCCTTTCCGTCTCAACTCAACTCGAGCGCAGTCTCCTCGAGTCTGCTCTCGACTCGACTTGACAGCATTTTGATGCTTCCTGTTGTAATTTATGTGACACTTGCAGCACCATAGATCAGCAGGCGCTGCGGGCTATGTCACGAGACTGGCTGACTATGGTTTTTGTTGATATTTGCTGTTTCAGTTTTTATTAGGTATTTGCAGTCAGCTTATGAGCCGTTGATTTGTTGAGCAAATTCAAGCCATAAAAAGCAATCGGGCTCAATAAGCGTGCAACATTACTGCCTAATCATTTAATTAAACTCACTTCTATATATTAGCTAACTGACACAAGCACAAGCGAAATGTGGTCGCATCCTTTTGTTTGAGACTGCATATTAATTGAAACTCATTCAAACAGCAGCGCCAGTCACTTAGGGGTGAAATGCACTTCAAATTCCACGTCGCCCCGTCAACACACGTCAACTGACTCTGAATCGCCCCTCACCCGCTCATCATACGCCCCGTCAGCCGGCTCTGTCAGTTACAGATTTATTGTGAGTAAATTAAAATGTTTGACTGCACGCATGCATTAAACGAGTGAATGCATTTCAAATGGTTTTCTCATGATTACGATTGCACGGTGCACTTGAGCCGTTGACGGCACACCATAATGCTTAAGCTGGAATGCTTGTGTTAGTCTCCGGCATTAATTCATGCTTATATCTAAGTCAGATCAAAGCAACAATGCCAAAACTCTGGCTGTGGCACTCACTTTATGTTAAGTGGCGCATAAGTGTGTTCTGACATCGGCATTTGAGGCAATTACATGAATCCCAGGCACAGAGAGCCCAACAAAATATTGGTATTTATGACAGGGCAAGTGCAATTGTCTGAGAGAGACAATGTCTAATTATATACGCGAGTGTAGATACTTAAAGCTGCTTTCAGGCAATTCTAAAGATATGTGTTAATGAAGTCACATATTAATAACTGTAGTTTACGTTTGCATAAGGTTAAAAAAATATAATGATTAATCATTGAATGTGTTGAACATAATATTCACACCACGATTTAGAGTAAAACTAAAATTTGTCGTTTTGATCTCTTGGGTATTTAACTTTATTTAGTATTTTATCAGCGTTTTGCTTGCTTTTATTTCAAAATTCGCCAAAACTGATCTGACCTATTTGTGACAAATAAAAACATAAAAAAAAAACAATTAACAGCGATTATCTTACGCACGCCGAATTTTATATACCCTTTCAGACAGGAATTAATCTGCTTATATCCCAATTTTTGTTCAAAATATTATCATTTTAAATTAAGACTATGTATAGTAGGTTTAGAATATTTTTTTAATTTTGAGCAAGTATTTAAACAAATTCTTATTTAAAAAATATATATATTTTCCTTTTCAGACAGACCTCAGTCTGTCGGCTTACTGAATATTCCACATTTGAATAGATAAGTTTCTTCAGTATCTCTACACGTTGAATACAACATTTTAATACCCTCTACAAGGGTATAAAGTATAAGTAGGAAGTTTGCTTAGAAGCGAATGCTTTCGCATAGTATCTGAGATGTTAAAAGAAGAAATTGATTGCAGCACTTTACCTTTGACTAATTTATCTCACTTTCAATGGAATAAGGCTGCCAAACGCATTTGTCGATTTTTGGATTTAGCACTGCATGAATGCAGGGCATCTTATTGTACTCTCTCTTCTATTTTTCAAATTGTTTCTCTGGATTTATCGCAGTACTTCATTGCCTCTGTTTGGTTTCATATAAAAAAAAAAAATGTGTCAATTAGTCTTCGACTCTGGCACACATTGCACAACTGTTTTCAATTAGTGTCAATGTCATTAACTACTTAAGCCGGAGCTCGGCTTAGACAAAACTGTACTGCGCTTGCCAATCATTTGGCATTTGAGCCAAACAACTTGCCGCCGTCGCACAAAATACAAAACTCTGCAAATCCATGAGACTGTTATTCTGGGCATGTGCCCTGCATTTAGTTTGCAACTACGCCAGTGGCATTTTCGGCACAACTAATGATGACTTTATCGGTGATGCAATAAGCGGTCTTAACGACTACTTTGTCGAAGATACAGCAACATCAAAGTCAAAGCCCAACAAGCCCGTTGCAACAGCAGAGACTACGACAGCGACTTCTGGATTACTCGATGAAATGGAATCGTCCCTGGAACATGCAACTAATAAGCTTGACGGTCTGTGGCAACGGTTTAGAAAGGTAACACAAGCAGCTCAATCGCAGACTGTGGTGCTACTAAATAGTGATATCTATTCTATGTTCATTTTAGGAATTTGTTAGAATGATGGGTAGCATCAGTGGCAGCAGTGACACTAATGGGCATAGTGCAACAGCAACAATAACAGTAACTGGAAATTTACAGCCACAAAAGCCAATTGTAAGTGAGATGTTGGTCAAAACAAGTTCGACAACGGCAATGCCAACACCAATGGTAACATCTAAAACTGCAATACTGCCAGCGATTCAGTTGGAAATAGCGTCGACAACGCCGCTTCCATGATGACTTCTGGGATTAAACACGACCACAACACGCAGCAAAATACCAGCTTGCATTAAAATTCGTATAACTCAAAAGATAACATACTCGTATTTACAATTCAAAATGTAAATAAAAGTCTACTTCACATTTGACTGCTCAACTGGCTCAAATGTTTGAGCAGCTGTGGGTTATTCAAAACTCAAAAATAATTTAACAACGCTGCTGCTATAAAGAAAAAGCCTCATTATTCTCGAAAGTCATGTCAAGGTTGTGTTTTCGTATGTTAATGTTATTCCTAATATTAAACGCATTTTCTGTTCAGGTATGTACCGAATTTAAGAAACAAAAAAATAGCCTAGAGTGCAAGTTCTAAATTCTTCTCAGCCAGCACCATTACATATAGCATTAATGGAAATCGTTCAGACAGATCGGATTGGTATTCCTTCTCCCATTCCGAGCTTAGGTTATGCCCTAGCTGACACACGGGACCTTCAAACGGAGATACAGCTATTGAAACAGCAGTTTGAATATGGTAAGTTACTGGAAACAAATAAAAGTTTTCTGAAAATACATTCACATTTATCCGTAGATAAGAGTATGATACAAATGGATTTGCTGCAACTTAATATGATGAAGATTCTATTTATTTTGAACGTGGCGACTTTAATATACATAGCGTATTTTAATGAAAGCGAAAAAATCTCTTTAAAAAATATAATATACACTGTATGATAATAGTAATACTTAAACTAAGACCCAAGACACATATGGAATGGATAAATAAGTATTATTAAGATATTCTGACGGAATAAATTATTGCATCACAAATTGAGCAGCCATAAAAAGAAAAATATTATAATTAACTTGTGCAAGTGTTAGTGAAACACATATGGATTTAACTCAATAACCGGTGTTAGCCAACTCCAAGTCAGCTCCTTGCATAAATATCAAAGGTAATCTTTTAAGAATTTCGCAGGCGACAACAAGTATTTAAAATATTTTGATTAGTCAAAAGGATACAAGGGACTTACTGGAACTGACATATGTATGTTCGTGGTCACATAGTTCAATTAATTTACTGTCACTTTGACAAAACAACGCTGAAAAAACACTACATCGACATGAATTTTACTTTTGTGTTATAAAACAAAATGAAAACAATAAAACAGGTAAATTAACCTGTGAATCTACACAGAAAATACGTCGTTCATCAAGTTTTTAATTTACTTTTCATTTAATGAAATGGCTTTTATGCATACGGTAGCTATTTATATACATATATGTATGTATGTATATATAAAAATGTACATATATACGTAAGTCTGAATGCTTGATTTATTTTGAGATGAGAAAAGTGTCTTCCGCAGTCATGTGAATTATATTTATATGTTTACATTAGCCAAACGCTAAAGTTGAATATGCTGATTTTTATCATTGTCTGTCGCTTTAAACGATTAACACTTTTTAGTAATAAGATGCTGTTGTAACAAAGTTTGCAAGTTATTAAGTGTAGCATTTGAACCCCAGTAAGTAGCTACTAACTAATTAAATGCTGACAATTAACTTTAGTCAAATTGCAAATACGCCGCATGCGCCGATAGTTGCAGCAATTGGTTTAGCCGCGTTGCAGTTGGGTATTTTGCAGCTGCAAATATCAAATGCACGGCCACTAAATAATTATTGCCCACTTGCTGGCTGGCAGAACCTGTGCACTTACCACTAAATATGAGGGCAAGGGCCCTCGAATCCGAAATTCAATGCGCAAAACATCATTAAATATTGGCAGCTGTTGAGTGGGCCAACTGTGCATGTCTGCCAATTGTGCTGGACCGGAGTGCAGTTTCATTTCGAGTCCCAGTTGCCGTTGCTGTTGTTGTGCGTTTGTTTATTTGTTTGCTCGTTTGTTTGTTGGCACTTTTCCATAGTTGGCTTCATAAATATTAACAGCCATTAAAACACTGAACTGGCGCAGCCATGCATAAGCAGCCAAAGAATTAATTTTAAAGTTTCAAACCAAACGACGCGCAGCTTACGCGCAATTTAGTAAACGATCTGAAAGAACAGGAGCAACATAAATGCACCAGCATGTACATATATAAATGCACATGTGTGTGTTTATGTGTGTGTGCGTTAGTGTGTGTGTGTGTGTGTGTGTGCTTAAAAGCATCATATGCCATTGTGCAGCCTCAGTCTAATAGCTCATTTAATTAAAAACGGAAATTGAGCAAGTGACCAAAAGCGAGCCGTGGCCAAGTGGCCGGCAGAAACTTTTTACCAAAGTTGTAGGAAATATTAAAAACGGAAAACACTTTGGGGCAACTAATTCTCTGGCACTGGCTTGCTTGCTTTTTGCTTTGGGCACACTTAGTGCCCTTCTCGCGGGTATAACAAGTCTTATGGCCAAGCTCGTAACGCATTTAAAAGGAACATTTCATTATATTTGCTAAGTAAAGTGTGATATTGATCTGTACATTTGATGCATGATTTAATTATTACAGATAATTTTTAATAATATCTTTATTATATATTTGTATTATTGTTATTTCACATTTGGCAAGGGTATACAATTTTCGACATTGCTTAAGCCGCTGTCCTTTCTTGGATTTCTTTGCTCGCTTTTTGGCAGCGCTTGTGGGTTCAAGACTTGGCCGGTTGTCCACTTAACTAAATGGGCGTCTAGATGAGTGCCAAGAAAGGAAGCGAACGTGGCGCATTTAGTAAGTTTATTGCATGAAATTATGAAACGCTTAATAAAAGCGCTCTAAAAAGGATATTCAGCAATGCGTGGATGAGGGCAAGTGTTGGCGTATATTAAAAATAGAGAAAAGAAAAATACAGCTTACTTTAAGGGAAGCGAGTTAATTAAAAGGTTCACATATTTGAAAAGTTCGCCTCGTCCAACGAGCTCAACGCAGTTTAATCATGTAAGTGCTGGCAAATTGTTGGCTAAAATTAGAGCCAGATAAATATTGCGCATACGCCTAGAATTCGCGTTAAAAGGATGCTGCTGGTAGCTGGTTGTTCGTTGTTCCTGCTCCTGCTACTGATGATGCCAAGTTTTATGCTAATGGCTTTCGCTTAAAGCCAAAAGTAATTTATTGTTGTCAGTGGGCAACATCAAAAATGTTGCTGCACATTCATTATGCCCAAATGTATGCGCCTCTGTACGTCTATGTGTATATGTGCTTTTGTGTCTATGAGTCTTTGTCATTGTTTTGTGTGTGTGTGTGTGGGTGTGCGTGAGTGCTTGTGTATGTGTATGTGCATTAAAATTTTACTCGAAAACATAAAGCCCACACCATATTTTGTTGCTGGGCTAAAAACTTGCATAGAAATTAAGTTAGCCAAGAGGAAAAATGCTCGAAAATGAAATGTTTTGCAGCATGTCTCGCAGCTATTTGTTGTGCTTACTTTTCTTATACCCTACACACATCTCAATTGTCAAACAAACATTTCATAAAATGCAGGTAATGAATGTTTGAAATACTCAAATATAATCCGCTTAGCATTATCTAATAATGCATCCCCGTATCACACAGGATTCCTAGAGAATAGGATATATTTTAGCAAGTCATGCTTACGATTTATTATTTGTGCTTATCCTGTCAGATATGAAAGACGGGAGTCCTTCGCAAAACTATGTTTGCATATTATAGAGCACACGAGTATAAAGCTTGAAGCGATTTTATTTGTATGTGCATGATGCACTTACACATTATTAATGTCAAAAAAAAAAGATGTTAATTATTTCTGTTCGGCATTTTGCGATTTCCTCTTCGAGCTGAATAAAAAATAATTTATTTGCATTGCTTATTCAATACAATTTCATATTGTCATTTTATTTGTGTAGCTAAATCAATATTATGAGCATTGATTCTATACTTTAATCACGCACCGCTAATTCCGGCTTATATTTTAATAAACAATGGTGAACAATGCCGTAGATTCTTTATTGGCTCAGCTATGTACAAATTGTATTATAATTATAAAGTTTCTAGAATCCAAGCAGAGGGTATCTGATGGTTAAGCTTACTGGACAAGTGACTGAAATTTTTGTATTTTTTTAGCATTAAAGAGGAACACAAAAGTTTGTTTTATGTGCGGCTCGACTAAACGTCCGTTTGTTCGTTGGTTTGTTTAAGGACTAGATTTAAATATTTGAGCAAGCGGTTGCCAGCTTGCTACCCACGCGACACGTCTTTGACGTTTTGGCCTGCTCGTTTGCTGGCCGTTTGTCGTCGTTGGGAAGCGTCCGGAAGTATGTAAAAGATAAAACGGCCGCGAAGTTTGCAACATGTTTACGGTAAAAACGTGATTTTCGGGCCAAAAACTGAGCCCGGATGGTGCTGACCAAATGTGACCAAGGCCGAACCCTTCACCAACCGCAAACAAGTTAAGTTTAGTGGTGGCACAAAGGCACAGCATCAACCCACAACCCGGTAGCCACCACCCACCGAACTCCATACAAACCAAAGTTATAAAAATGAAAAAAAAATTAAACATTTGTAGCTATGTCACGTTTGTGTTGACACTTTCTTATCACAGCCGAGCAAAATGAGTCTCGAGCTCGTGCTCGTCCTGCCGTCGGCCCCGCTTTCGACCCGGCCTAAATATGTGGATGTGCGTGACAGTATTGACTGCCACAGTGACTTGTTCACCTGACCCAGCCTGAAATAAAACTGCACGTGTTTGCGTTCACATCGTGAATGCGTGTGGACCGAAGGTGGGTGCTGCCACGCCCATTTACCTACGCAAGCACATATGCTCGTAGGTTTCATTATGGCTAAAGTGCGTGAGTGTGACGACAAGATGTCAGCCTGTTGCCTGTGTGGTAATTTAATCAATCCACTGCTCAGCTAAACTTCACTCAATCATTTAAGACATTTTGTTGTTAATATTATAACATTTTTTCTTTTGACAAAAGGTTAACTTGGGATTCAATAGTTTGAGGATTTGCATTATATACCCCGTGTTCCTAAGTTGCCCTTTAACAGGTTGTTCCACTTGTCCAACATTCCATATCAAGTATCAATATTTACAATTCTATATTGTATTATCATAGAATAGACAGGATTGGGATTTATTATTAAATACAATTCGGATTTGTCAAATATAATACATAGTTTATTTAGATGCTGCTTATTCAGTTCTACCTGACAGCATTTTATTTGGACTTCTTTAAATATTCTGCTTCGACCATATATGTGAATCTTGCCCTTTGCCATCGCGATATTCCTCAGAAGCACTTAATTTATTAACATTGCTTTGGCTCAGTAATTTCATTTGCATATTTAATGCAAGTTTGAAAATGTGGGTCGTAAAGATGAGCTACATTTTAGTGAAAATTTATGGCATGTCAGCCGAATTTGAGTTTGAGCTTCAGCGTATATAAATGTTGTGGGCAACTTTGTTGCCATGCAACTTTAATGATTCGTCGCACAAAACCACAAAACTTGTCAGCCAAAGGCTTCAAATTGAAAAAGTTAAAAAAGCGTGCGTATTTGATTAAGTCACTTCCACACGCACATGGGTGAAAGCCGCACAACAAGCAGTCTGTTCATTTTGTGCTCGCTTGTTGCACAAACTCATCTGACGGCCTTTGAGCTCGTATGCAATCATAGAAGTTGACAATGAACCACGGCGCGAGTTGATTAACACGACTGTGTTCTACAACAAAACCCGGAGTTGGCGCTGTATATTTCCGACGATATGATGAAATTCTTAGAATGCCTGCCAACATCGAATTCCATTCACTGCCCTTTTGCCTTTTGAACATGCACCGATTATTCCATCGTCCGATGCAGGAAAACCTTTTTTAAAGTACTAAAGAAATTGAGTGACAGCAGAATCCGTTTCAAGTGTAATGCTACGGCAATTCAATTAAACGCAGAGCTGCATGAAATACACTTTGCTCTCCGAGCGTAAGATTTGCCTGAGGCCAGACGGAAGGGGTTACAGTTGCCCCAAAGAAAGCTGGATGCAAAACAAGTTGCGGCACATGTGAGTAAGTTTCTCCATCTGTGTACCCAGTTACAAAAAGTTACCCAGTTACACAAGGGGTTGCTTGTTCAGCATTGAAATTTAAAATGTTCAATATTTAAATTGGGAATGAAAGTGAGATACTTATTTATAAGACTGATAGACGTTTTCTTTCATAATATTTGTAGATTCTTTCCTATGCACAATGCAATGGGTATACTATAGTCATGCAACAGCTACTTAGCTTATGGAAAGCGATTTCTGCTGTGCATAGGAAATCCATAAAATGCATCACAAAGCTTCAAAGGTACAAAGTTTTTGGCATAGGTGCCAAGACGTTTATTATTGTGAAGTTTGCTGTGTAGCTTACGAGCTAGATTTCGAAAAAAAATGTACATATCAGCAATAGGGACGGACCACTTGCACACACTATATATATAGAAAATAATATACTAACTCTGGTACACTTTGTTTTATTTGTTCTAATGGCAATCAAAGTTCCAAGTTCTTTTTTTTTTTTGCAAGGCAAATGCCACAAAAGTTGAATTGACTCGAGCAGGAAATTAAGTTGATGGTTTCTTTTGCTCGATTTCTGAGTGCATGTCCTCTGCTTTGTGTGTGTGCAACCCACTTGAGTGCTTGTTTCCAGCCCCCGAATCGTGGTTCTGGCAAAACTTGACTTGACACACTTTGAAGATATTTATTTTTAACTTGCAGCTCTTTGGCTTTAAGTATACTTGAAAAGCATATTAAAATGCTTTAGGCGTAAATAATAGATGACTGCCGCAGGTAGGATGCATGCTTTCATTATATAGGCGAACGGATGCATGAAGTTTACTATACCATACTATACACCATATATTGGATTTGCTTTTGACTTAAACCAAGTGCCAAAATCAGTCACTCGACAAAACATTAGCGTTTGAAATTTATATGTGGCTTGTTAAGTGCATTGGGTTAGTAACTGAAATCAGTTGCGAAAATAGAAATTCTGTTTCACTTTCGGATTGACAGAAAGTTAGGATATGAACAGAATGCTCCAAATCTATTTTAATTTCATTTGTACGCAAGATTTTAGACGGGCAGCTCACACACACATACTTACTATATATTTACCAGAATGGCCATTTGCATTTCCCGAAACAGTTAGATAAACTTTGAACTTTTGCAAAGTAAATGAGTTCTGCCACAGGATGCTGTTTTGCTGTTTGCGAGGCTGCTTGGTTGTGACTGTGTGTGTATCTTAATGTTTGTCTGTGCTAATCTGCTTTGCTGCTACTTCAGTTACTCCTGACCTGAACCTGGTCGCAGACCATCCTCTGTCAGCTAATGGAAATACATTTGCCAACATTTGTAGTCCACTGTTTTGGCACTTTGAAATTGAATTTGCTATCAAATTAGCAGCATCAAATTACCAATACGATGAAAATTGATGAGGGGACCAGCACCAAGAATAATTTTCAAACATTCCCTCACCTTATTAATGCAGCAGCTGAGAGACATAGTTTCAATTAGAGCTACCCAAAATATGTGCATTATCGACCAAGAGTGCTTTGAAATAGTGAGCAAGATAAGACGTTGCCTTTAGCTATATTTCATATTGTTGCGGTTTTGTTGCAACAACGAAAACCAAGAGTATCTAACCATCCAAAATGTTGTAGCAGCTGTGCATTGTAGAAGCAACTGTGTGTGTAATAAGTAAGATATATCGGTAGTACATCGCAACGTATTAGATTATTGATATTCCAAGCGATTGGCAGCCAGGCAACGCAAGTGTCCTTGTGCACGAGTATTTGTACTATGTTCTGCTCTGTGGAATATTTGCGAGCATGCTAATAATGTTTGTAATTCAATCAAATGGAAACAATACTGAAAAATATCACTTGCTTTGGCAACAGCAGCAATCGTTTATGGCTTAGTGTGGCCTTGCTCGGCTGCTGTTCATGTCTACACCAGCCAACAGCAATTGGCGAGGCTTGCCTCTCAAAAGCTTCACAGTGTTTGGCATTCACCTTGAGTAAAGAAAATAAAAAACGGAGCAGGTTATGACAATGAAGTGTATTTTTTTTTTTGTTAGCATCCAGTTCGCGTTGAATAGTGTTGGCTTCAATAATCAGACTTGTCATTACCAGAACGATATTTGAACAACTTTTTCAAACTGTCACACACAATTTTTGACCAAATAAAAAGTTTAAACATATCCAGTCAGCTACATATAATTTTATTTTTGATTTTTCTTACCTCCTAGCATTTTAAAGTGAACCAAACCATAAGCAGCTTTATTTTCTTTTTGACTTATTTGGCGTTGTGCAGTTGACACATCTCAGCAAGTGAAATTGTGACGTTGGCAATCTGAGGTCTGCCACATTGCAAAACAAGCTGGAAATGTTTAACTGCCACATTGCAGAACAAGCTGGAAATGTTTAACTATAATATTGTAGTAGTCAAATCTAAATAATATTTCTTTGTAAAACACGCCTGCCTGCCTTACATTTGTCAGCTCTTCTGCTTGAAGCTGGTGATCACAAAAATGCTATCGATAGATATTAAGTTACAGATGTTATGTTACAGTCCTAGTGCTACACGAGTGGCCTGCTACAATATTGATACAACTGTTCAATAATCGACAATCGATATTCCCATAATAATGCTTTCACATTTACAATTCAAATAAAACGAGTAAAAGATACTTTGTAAATATATAAATACTTACAACCGAGTGCACGTTTAGGTACACTCTGTAAATTCATCACATATATTAAGTAAAGTAAACGGAGGAAAATACTTCGATAAAAATTGGATGAGTCAAGTCGGAGTGGCCACTGCAATGCTACGCCACACATGGCAATGTAAAAGTCATGCAAATTAGATCAATTCATTTTAAAATGTACGACTCAAAGAGCTTTTTGGTGCCAAGTGTGAGAATTATTGAGAGGATGCTTATTACACAAGTGCCGTACCAAAAAAAAAGCCAAAAAGCAGTTTTTCACATGCACACTCTTATCTACTTGAAAAATTTTGCAAAATGAGTTTCGTTCAGCAAAAATTGCGGTTTATTTCGAAAACCTTTTTCATTTCCTCACTTCGACGAAAGTTACTCAAATTGAGGTCAGAGAGACTTCAATCAAACGTAAACCGAAGTCTTAAAGTAATATCATGAAAGCAAAGGCAAAAATATAAAATACACTTTTTGAAATGTATCAAGCAGAAAGTGTAAGAGACGTTTTCATTGCATTTCTGCTACAATGTTGCAACACACTCTATGGTGCCCTTATTGCAGTTATGAAACTTTCTACAGACTGAAATTATTACGAGACTATGCCAATGTCTCTTTTGACTGACTGTGGAAAAACATTCCCGAATGTAAAGGTGAAAGGACTGCTATCTAAAATTAGCTTTTGCTTCAAATATTAATTAAAAGTGAAATTCTCGAGTGCTGTGCTCAATGGGAAGCGTAAGCCATGATTTTCAACTCTGACCCGTAAAATTATAACATTTAAAGCACAAAAGGCGTTGAGCTGCAGCGCCAACTATTATTGTATGTAAGTCCATCAGCAACACTTCTTGCCACTGCCCAAATTCAGGGTAACTGCTTTCAAAGTAGTTGGCAGCGGGCGTCTGCTGGAGTCGTGCCAAATTCTTTACTTAGTGTCGCTATTGCTAATAGCTCCTCCGCTCCTCTATCTACATGTCAGAAGGCCGTTCGTAAATACAACAAAAAAGTAAAGCGTTCATAATTTTGCTTAAAGGTACTTAGATAGAATTGTAGATAGTCCAGGTGTCTAAGGTATTATTTACCTACAGAATTTGTACAATGCATGAATGAAAAGACACGTAAACTGCTTAAGTTGACTTATGCATCCCATTCTTAAATATGGATCTTGTATAAAGTCGCCAAATAACGAGGTCCATCAGGATGAAATATATAGACTTTAATTAATGTATCTTTTGTATCTACCTGATAGCAGATCCATTCTTGGTAGACTCTTTTTAAACAAACTTATTAATGCTTCCATTGATTATTGCAAATTTATCAAGAGTGCAAGAAACTTTCCACTTCTTACTCTCACAGCGTGCAATAGGATCTATTCAATTTTAATTATTTACCCGTTTAATGAAACTGATCTTAAGCTCTACTTTGAACTGAAAATTTGCCAAAGACTTAACAACTTTATAAACAGATATATGACAATTCGACAATCTGACTATTAGTTATAATTGCCTATCAGTGGTAAAACGATGGGGCAGCATGTTGCCCTCGTCAATGTCAATGTGCCCCAATGCGAATGTGTGGGTGGCATTATTAATTCTTAGCTTACTGTGCACACAATTACTTGGCAAATAATTAAATACGTGGACTGGCAGCAGCAGCGTAATGCGTCGGCATTTTTGAGGATATTTCAGCTGAGAATCTGGCAAATATTTATACTGCAATTATATGTGTTGATGTTCCTTTGTTGTTGGTGTTGTTGTTGTTGTAATAGGGAGTGTTCTGTGACTTTTGGCAAATACCCATTATGGTAGTATGTCAGTTTGGCGAACGACTTTAGCCTGCGGCATTACATTTTGCCAAATTGAAAGTCAGTCAATGACAGGACTTGTTTGTGTTAAGGATCCATCACATTGCCAATATTGTCGCATTAAAAAACTGTGCCGACAGCGGTTTCCACGTGGAAGGCTCTAGAGACCGGCAAATATGCGTTGTCAACTGTCGTAAATGTGAAAAATGCTCCACAAATAAACAAATCAGGTGCTGCTCGGCATTGAGCTTAGCTCGACCATTTTGTTTATAATTTATGACGTCAACCGGAAGGGTAGCTGAGCCCGGCACAGCTAAGACGTCTCAGGCCGTAAAGCACGAAACTGAAATATTGCCCATCATTTCTTTTTTTTTATTATTTGCACACATTCCTTTTTCTGGCAGTCGACCAAAGTAGATGTAGTTGTTGACTGCTGTGGATTGAGAGCTGAGCTGGTTGGTTTGGTGAGTTGGGACCCTTAGTAGCCCAGGCAGCAAAAGGCTCACAAATAAAATTGTGGAAATGCTGACTGAGTTTGTGGCTCTGCTATGGACATATAAACAACAGTAGTCGAAAACAACAGCAACGAGTACAGCAAGAACATGGATAATAACAACAAGAAGAGTGGATTTCATGTGCTGCTTATTGAGCATAAATCTATAAATATGCCAAGGCAATTGTCCTCCTTACACACATACACACTCCAAAATGGACATTGGAGCATGCTCATCTCCCATCTGACCTCATTCTCTATACCATTCATTAGACTTTGTTCACAATAGGCCCCAAGACTACTAAATCTGCATAAATCCATCGCATCTGTAACAGTTATAAAATAGGAACTCTAAGTCTAATTGAAGCCACTCATCTCTTAAGACTTCTAAAATGAATTCAATATAGCTTTCACTTTTACAATGTACATAAAAATGGGTTGAAGTATTTTCCTATGATTTATTCACATGTTATATACATACATGTTTTCTGAATCACTATGAATCTGCAAAACGACGTAGTCTGTTAGTCAGGTGAATACAATTTTCATTGTATTTTTTATCATAATCTGGATTATGATTTTACACTTTCCACAAACTTCATGCATTGAAAAATTGACATTTTACCTTTGAGACTTGACTAAAATGTCGAAATCAAAGATATTTTAACAGTATAAAATTTATTTTAATGCTTTGGTTGAAAATTGTGCATTTTATAGGTGCTGCTTTATTCATATTTTTATTAAAGCTTATAATTGCTGCGGCATCTTTAAATCTCATGTTGAACTTCCGATTATAATGACACAAATAGATCATTTAACACATCATGGAGCATCTGCACAGAGTGCAGACACCCGCGAAAGTATAAACAACACAAACTCACACACACACGCACACACACATAGACAGAACAAGCTGTGCGCAGTAAACTGTGGAGTTCCTTTGCTGTTAAGTTAACTGTCACATAAATCCAGCAATTGTCGAGCACTTCGAATGGTTTACAGAGTCCAAAGGCATTGTTGTTGTTTTTGTCTGTCCTAAATTAGTGTTGTTGGCGGGGGCAACCGACGGGTTGTGCGCCACACACGTTCAGCGCCATTGAAAAGCCATCTCATTATTATCAAGCATTTATCGCTCATTCAGCGTGTGTGCACAAACATCAACAACACACATAATACACACATGAGGGGCAAGTGTAGGGCATGTGCAGCGCTGATTGTGGGTTATTTGTCATTAATATGCAAACAGTTAACTACAACAACATCGGGGCAACCATTTCAGCGAATTTGTGTGTGTGTCTTGTGTGTAGCTATGCCTTGCATCGTTGCAAGCTGAGTTCAATCAATGCCGGAAACGGATGTTAATTGTGCGCATGTTTCAGGCAGTAAGCGGCAGATAAAGCTTTTAGACAATAACAATTATGAGAGCGAGAATGCAACAATTGGTTACTTTTTGCATTTGTAATGCATGCCAAATTGGTAGACAGCCTCTTAAAGGCAAATACACAAATTCAATAAGCTGCTTGACTCACTGCATAATCCATAAGCTTAACACATATACGAAATACGCACACAGGCAAGCGGGGGAAGGACAAGCAGGCAAAAAAATGTAATTTGTCGCTAACCAAGTGTGTACTAACCTCATTTTACTAAAAGCATTAAAAATAAAATGTAATCACATGCTTCATAAAAGTAATAACTAAACACACACACACAAGGAGAGATAGAGATAGATAGAGGAAGGACAGAGATAGAGAGAGAGAGAGAGAGAGAGAGAGAGAGAGACAGAGACAGAGATAGCTTCCTGCACTTCAGTGCCTTGCTGACTACGTGTGGCTATAAAAATGCTTGCGAATGTGAGAGCGTGTGTGTGCGAGTGAGTGTGTGTGTGTGTAAATAACTGTAAAAGCCTTGACGTCGCGACGTCAGTATTCGCAGTCACTGCGAACAGCGAACAGTTAACGGCATTGCCCATATACACATAGACGATATCATTGTCTATGTCAAAGCACGCACAAAGCTGCCTTAGTGAGTGATAGAGAGTGCGTGTGTGATAGAAAAAGAGAAACTGAGAGTGGCGGAGAGAGACAGAGAGAGAGAAAGATAGTGTGTGTATGTGTGTGTGTGTGGCCATTGCATTAGTGTGCGTGCTCGTCTGATTTTTACGAGACGATTATGGCTTGCTTTTTATTATCTGTCATTGAGCTAAAGTGTTGTGGCATGAAAATGTGCATGAAAAACGGCTTCCCTCTTAACCAACTTGTAGTTCGATTTGTGAAGCAGCTGCTTGTATGTTAATTATATATAACCCAATACTCGTGCTGAGCTGTTGAACCTGAACACCTTTTGACCTCAGCCAGAGAAATGCTTTCGAAAAGCTGCAATATGTTCAATAGAAGCTGCAGCTGTAGCTCGTTAGTGTCAAAAAGCCAGAGACCCAATTACAATAGACTGACGTTCTTAGTTCTTCTTCTTTTTTTTGAGCACTTGGGGACAGGTTTCTGTCGTTGGCAAGGTGGTCGGACAAATGTTGATAAATGCAGTGTCAACGAAATAAAATATTAAAGCCAGTAATCCGTAGTTTTTGGCTGTCTGGAATTGGCTTATTAGGAAAATGTCAAAATTTTCGAATTCGTTGAAAGGACGCAAAGCGTTTTATCAAGTTGCATGTGACAGATAAACCGTTGAAGCATTAAATGAATTGTCAGACTCAAAATGAAAAGTGAAATGTAAAGTTTTAAGAAAATTAGGAACACTTGTGGCCCATCAAAATACCCTTAAGTATGAGAACTTACTCGCCCGATTCATCAACATCGACAATTGCTGTAGGCAGCTCGTGCGCACACATGTCAGTTCTATTGTAGCGGGATGGCTTCTTATAACTATGTACGTTCATGCATGAGATTCAGAGAGTGGCCCACTGGCCTGGACAATTTACAAACTTATACTCGTAGTCTATGATGGGCGGTCATGACGACGGCAATAGACCGAGTGCCTAAACTTTATAATGAAATTTGTTGGCATGAATAATTAGGTACACAAGATTCTTGGCCAATTTATCGTTGCTTGGCTCGTACTCGATGTACACTTTTAGTTTGTTGCAGTTGATGCTGTCTGCCTGGACTTGCTCTTTCGTCTTCTGCACGAGCTGGCATTAAATTTGTAATGATTGACTAATTAACTTGATTGGCTTTGATTTAATAAGAGTATACCATTTAGGGTGTCCATTACCAATTAGTCTAGTTTACGGGCAAAACAAAAACAGGGCAATAAAACTTGATTCTTAAACTTTACACATTAGTTAAAAATAATGCCAATTAGTACCAAACTGACGGATTTCATGTTATTTATGGCTGGTTTTCCCAGAAACAGTGCGATAACAACGCATAATTCATGCGAATTCGCGTTCGGTGAACTGGACATCAGTCACGGAATTCTCTCCAACTAGGGACATGCGAAATTGTATGCAAATGACTATATAGCTAATCATGCCGAAAACAATCTGCAATCAAAACATAAATACCAATTACATTTAGAAAACAGCGAAGAGTTTAATCAATGCTCTCACCTTGCCCAGAATCTCATTGTTGATGATGAAGAAACCGCCAGCACTAAATTGACATCGTTCCTGGCCCAGTTGTGATGCGATGCGATATAAATGAAAATTCAGTTGCTCATTGCAACGATCCGTAGCTAGACCATGAAGTATTGATCGAAGCTGACGCTGCAAACGGTCGCAACGAGTGCAAATCAGACAAGGCAGAATAATGGCCAATAGCTTGCAAAATTCTTCAGTGATACAATCTGCAAAGAGTGAGTGAATTAGTGTGAGAAATTTTATTAATAATGATACTCACAGTATACATTAACGAAACTAATATTATTGTACATATTGACATAAATCCAGTATGGCAATATGTGAGTATCCACAATGAACTTTAACATCAGGGTCACTAGACTAAGCTCAAAGTTGCATTCAACTGAGCGCACTGTATTCCAGAGCTGTCCATGCAACTGTTGCAGAGTAAGTAAACGCTCCAAAGATAAACGGCGCACTGATTTCACCTCAAATTGTGTCTTGTCCAGCTCCATGATGAGCCTGAGGCTGATCTCATTCAGCTCCATATAGAAGACCAAGATCAGTGAAGTATACAAAGTAAACTCAGTGAATCGCATTAGTAGCACCATTTCCGAGTAGAAGGCATGTAATAGCAAAACAGCCATATCTGTCACCAGGTTATTGTATATGGCCATTCCCAGCAGCGATGTACAGGACACTGCCAATAGGAGCAGCAGGCCATGGCAAAGGCGACGAATCCGCTCCAGATTCACCTTATGCCCGAACTGCACTCGTAGCACATAGCGCATTTTTTCCAGGTGCTGTTCAATCCGCTCGCTGCGATTCCTCCAGATCAGCTCCATGGCGACCACACAATGGGAAATGGTAAGCGTCGAAAAAGTAAACAAGTCGGTGGTGCGCGTAAAATGGTCATTGCGAAAATTGTAAGCAACATCGTAATTGAAGCTGAATCGCCAATATAATACAAAGACGAGATACATCAACAAAATGACCGTGTACAGCAGCTTTAAATACAAATGTGGACATGGAGGTAGTAATAACAAACAGTGCATTAATCGGCGCATGGAGCGCAGAGAAGCCTCGTATAATTCGCTGGACACATGCCACATGACTGAAGTGCCACATTGGCAGTACAGGTTGAACCGCAATCAATCACTAATTGGCTAATTGAGTGGTCAAGCATTCTAATTGGCAGCCTAGCAACTATCGCCCATGTATCGAAAACCAAATATTAATTTTTTATGGCGTATAGAAAATAAGCGCTTTTTTCATTGAATTTATTAAGTGCACCTGCTGTGCCAATAAAACCAGCTTAAAGAGTTATGGACAATTTATTAAAATGGTTAGAACAGGTTGATTATTTCATTAAAGCTAACTTCTTCAACAGTTGTTGTTCAATTACTGAACCAGGGAAACGTTCTGTTCAGCTCCTCCAGCTAATAATTTTGATGAATAGGTAATCCGAAATTGTATGTAAATGAAGGTATAGGTCATCATGCCGATTACAAACTAAAGTAAAAAAAATAAGAAAAAGTCGAGCTTTACAAACATACTTACTTTGGCAAACATTTCATTGTTGATAGCTAATAAGCCACCAGTTCTAAGCTGACAGGTTTCTTGTCCAAGCTGAGCCGACAGTCTCAGTAAAGCCGTATTTAACTGCTTATTGTGACGATCCACGAATACTCCATGAAAAAGCGATCGAAACTTTCGCTGCCGCTGATCACAACGTGTGCAGAACCAACACATAATGTAGATCTCTAACAGTTTGCCAATCTCCTCAGCCACACACCCTAGAACAGAAAGAAATTGTTAAGCTCCAAGGAAAGCTGTAAAATTATGTATAATTAATACAAATAATTAACCTACATAGCCGCAATGGAGCGTCGTCAACATCTTTTCGATTCACATACGCCCAGTATGGAAGAATTGAGGTGTCTATAAAGTATTTCAGCATCACCATGATGAGACTATGCTCAAAGTTGCGCTCGATGTCGCGTTGAGTTTTCCACAGCTGTTGATGCAGTTGTTGAATGGTAGCTAGACGTTGAAATGGCAAGTGAGACCAGATCTCGAAGACGTTACTCTCAAGTTTCTGAAGCAGACTATTGGCAGTCTCATGCAGTTCTTGGTAGATTTCCAATATAAGTGCTAAATGTAATACAAACTCTGTGCATCGCACTTTGAGCACGAGTTCAGAATAGAAGATAGTGGTGAGCAGAACTCCGCTCTTTCTATTTACATTATAATAAATTGTTAATGCGAAAAAAATAATTACGCGAACGAGCAATAAACTAAAAATTATAAGACTATAAAGACGAAAATGTCGGTGATTCAATTTGCGACCAAACGATTCGCGCAACACATTATGAATTTGCAAAATTTGGTGCTCAATTTGTTCGCTGCCATTTCGCCAGAGGAACTCCATAGTGACTATGCCATGGCCCACAATTAATACCACAAAATTAACCAAATCGACGAATCGCGAAAAACTATCATGAACATGACCATAGTTGACCTCGTAATCGAAAGTAAATCGCCAGCGAGACACTACAACTAGATAGAACAGTTGAGCTACATTGTGAAGCAGCTTTAGCTTTAAGTGTGGCCGAGGTTGCACAACCAAAACAAAGCACAACACGCTCCTTATTAAGCGCAGCGAGGAGTCGTGTAGTTTTACTGGTACATTACTCATGACTGAGGGTTGCATACTTGGAATATATTCATGCATTGGCCAGGCTAGCAAAAATCAATAACTAATTGGCTAATTTAAAAGATAAAATATGTGAGTTATACTTTTTTTAAGGATTTTGTTCTAAGGATAAATTTATTGCATTCATGCTTCTGTTGGATAATTAATTTAATTATTATCTAGAAAAGGTCAAATTATTTCGACAATATTTTAAAGCAATTAATCCTGTAAGAGCTAATCATAATGGAAATAATCTTTGTAACAACTATTTCACTTTTTTGCTAAAGACTTGATCAAGTCAGTCTTTCTGAAAGTCTTTCACATTTTTGCGTTTGCAGCATTGTGATTTCCCTAGTCAGATTTTAGCCATATCGTTTTAAAAAGATTTGAGTTCCTTAGAATTATTTGAAAGATGGCAACAATTTGGAATATGGTTAAGTTAAAGAATAATTGGAGTAAGCTGATGCAAATTATGTAAATTGCTCTAATCTCAAGTGATTCATTGCCTTTCATCAGCTGCGCCTGGACGCACTGATAAGAGTATGTTGTAATCGCTTTGAATGTCATTTGGCCCATTCAAATTACCATCAAAGTGACGCCAGCGACTTGAAATCAGCCCATGAGAGGAATTATTTGTTAATTTCATTACACCAAAGGAAAACTCCCACACACACACATACACACAGACAGGCAAACAGCCACAAAGCACGATGAAAATTACTTATAAAAAATTTGGCCACAGACGGGGGACGGGGACAGTCAAGCATGTATGAGTATACACACACACAAGCTGTACATAAATTTGCATGCCTTTATTGCAGCTCAAAGAAGAAAGACAAGTAAGCAAACACACACAACAAACACACCCGCACACATTGACATGCTGGCTTTATGCAGCCAGGGAGGCACTTTGTTTGCACACTTGTAAAACACCTATAGAAACGTTGAAGCTGAACGCCTCCAGTTATTTGAGGTAATGACTTAATTGCCACGCTACCACTGCCACAGCAACACTCCACATTTTCTGACAGCAATGGAGCTTCCCAAACCCATTTTAGTTTCACACCACTGCCATATCGCATGTGGCTGTCTGCAACTGGGCTTCATAATTTGTGCAGGTGTCGAGAACGCTTTGTCTTTGATTGCGCGTCTGGTTCGTCTCTAATCTCTGCCATCCACAGCGCAATCGTCATGAACAGCATTGGCAACAATCGCAGCTCTGCCAGCAATGGCAGTTGTAACAGCAGCGTTATCCATTGTGCTAATACTGGGACACTTGAAGTACAGCAAACAGCTGCCTGGCAGCGGGGTAGGTGTCTGGGTTAAATTGAAGCAATTGTGTGACGTTGATTTGTATAATTTTGTAATTTGTATACCAAAACGTAGCCCCACACATGTGTGTTTGCATTAGCCTGAAGTTGGCAATTTAACTTTCCCTAGGCCATGCCAAGTATGTATAAATAAATTAAAGTACAAGTACGCATACGCATACGCATACATACGCATTTCGCAGATACATACGTACATATTTACTTAGGGATGCCATAAAAATTACAATACTGAATGCCAGATATCAAAGCACAAACAAAAAAAATAATGCAAATAATATATCTTGTTTTTGTTCAATTTGCGTCTTGTAGTAAAATCAAGAACATCAATTAAATTATACAATAATAACGGTTTATTAGGCTTAAATTTAGGATGTCAGTCTTTAAAATATTTAATATTTGTATTTTTGCATATTATTTTCGCAATCTCTGAATTAATTTTTTTTATTTTCAATTTGATTACCAAATTTAAGTCAAAATGTTTCCAATTTTAATTTAGGCAGCATTTTTATGTAAAGCATAAATATTTAATTTATGCATGTATTCTGCACACCATAAATTGATTTTTTTAATTTCAATTTAATTACCAAATTTAATATTAAAATGTTGACATTTTTGTATAAACTGTATATAATAGTTCATTAATAAATTATTTTTGGTAGCTCGCCTAGCTTTTTTGCAATAAATTGTATCAAATTCTGAACTAAATTTGTAAAATATATTGCTTAATTAACGGTAATGCTTAAATTTTGAGAAGTATATGACCGATAACGTATATATTTTATTAATGGCACATCTGTGTAGTCGCTTCATCGTGCTGGGGCTTTTAGTAGCAGCCCTCGCATGAGTGCGGACCCCATTCCTTGAAGCGGCAAAGGAAACAATTTTTGCAAATGTAATTATCGGCATATTTGGCACAAAATATACTATATACTCAGACCATCCTCAACGAACTCATGTACATACAATAAAATGTATGCATGTGTACATGTATGTATGTATGTGCTCGTCTGTGATTGTAAGCAACTCACACGTGCCTACAAAAATGCCAAGATGCTGTCTTGGGGGTCTCGATTTACTTTTGTAGTTCAAAGGGAGACTGCTAACTGACATTTGAGACTGTGGCTTGTATTGAGAAGTCCTCGCTCAGAGAGCCTGAATATGAGGCACAGATCTTTGGCACAGCTGTTTATTATGACGTCCCTTAATTCTTACAACCTTTACGTTCGTGTTTAGGTCTTTGCACTGTGTAAGTAATTTCAACTTATCTGATTTTAATTTGGCGCAATTTACCTTTTTGCACCTGTTGACCTGTGTAACTCAAAAGCCATCGTTCTCCTCTCATGTTGTCCAAACCGCACTCGGTTAGTATTACAGATATGCAAATATGGTTAAATGGAAATATGGTAATTTTGAGTGAAAATTGATTTTGCCATTTAATTGAAAACTCCAGAGCTACTTTTTTGCTGTAGCGCACATATCATTGTCGCATTTATGTTTGTTCTTGTTGTTGTCCTTTGTTATTACTGTTATTGTTGCTAGGATTGTTTCAGCAGCTGGCACAAATTGCATAAATACTTGAACACTTCCACTTCCATCTTTCGCACATCGTTTGCAACTTTTTCGGAGATTGTTTTTAATGACATTAAAATTGCCAAAATTACAAGAGGCACACATACTCCCTAACACACACACACACACACATGTTTTGCATTTATATTTGTATGTACATGCCAGGATAGAAATCAATAATCACAGAGTTCAATTGGAGCCGAAGTTTGATCCACCATCCCTGCAATGAACCCACTGGCAGTAGCTGACAAATGCGCCTGATATATGGGCCTAGACTGGCTCGATAAATTTTGTGTGCGTTGACTTGCCAAAATGGCTAAGGGGGCGGTGCCACATGTGATATATGTGCGGCATTTGGAAAGCAATGCAAACATGCCACCTTCATCCACAATAAAAATTAATTGCATTTTTTGTCAAACACATAATTATGATGAGGAATGTGAGTAGACCAACATGAAAAACGTGTTCAAAGTCACGGCAATTCACATCAGCACAGCAGACAATTGCAAAAAGTCAGGTGATAACAATGACAGCACTCACACACACACACACAAATACATACCCACATACATCAATACACATAGACATATTCTCATGGATGTGCAGCAGTTGTGGAAAATCTCAATAACATCATTTATCTTCACTGGCCACAGGCAGCCAAAGGCGAGGCGTTGCCCAAGTCAAAGACACGCCGAGTCCTGACTGCAGAAAAAGAAAGGCAGAGAGACAGTGACAAAAGAGAGAGAGAGAGGGATAGTTATCTGGGCTGAAGGGCGTCTTAAAATATTCGCTGTATTGCTATTTATTGCCAATTTCGCTGCCTTGCAATATTTCAACTGACACCACGCTCAATGCTTAGTTCTATTTTTTCAAATTAATTGGCAAGGTTAAGCGAAGGGCTAACTGCAAAAGTTTTTGGCATCTGAAAAATTGTGTCTTCTTTTGGTATTGACTTTAATTCACTTGATATCCGATAGACGCTTTATTATCTGTGTTTGCCAAGGTCAGTGTAACAATAAAATTACAAACATTTCTACACATAGGCCCATATAGACGCTGATAACACCAATAAAAATAACGAATCGAGACTCTATGACGACTTTGGGTTGAACTACTTATTTTTTTTCTATTGTCTGACTGACGCAGCAATTATGCGAGTCTAATGTGGCGCGAAACCAAATAGTTGTCCAAGAGCCGACGAATTTCAATTCTGAAACCCAATTTGCACAAAAAATAGAATTTAAAAATGACCAGTTGTCGTATCACTGCAAAGAGAATGCTGCCAAAGTAAGTGAATGAAAATGTAAACTAAGAACGTAAAAGATACATTGAGTATCCTGGCAATGCTAGACATACTCACTGTACTGTTAGTACACATTTCACTTCCGTTGCAATTCCTCTAAAGAAAAATCTATTGCATACTTTTCAGATCTGAGCGGATGGTGAAATTCAAACAATATTTGAATATGTGTAACAATTTTACTTTGAATATTAGTAACAAGCAATTAATATTGACGTTGCGCAATGGAACATGAATTATTGGGTATACTCCACACAGATAAACTGTATTTACTAGTTTTAGATTATATCAGTAGAGTTTCTCAAGTAGTCCAAAAGTACATACAAATAATAGACTGAATAATCCGTTGTCGGTAATTTTAAAGCAAGAAGCTCAAAATCTATATTTTGTGCTTCTACATAATTTGAGCTGTTATAAGCCTAGAGACAGAATATCTGGCATGCGGCTAATTGCAATGTTTGTAATTGTTGTGTCTGGTTTTCGGTTGCCAGGCCACGGTGACGCCAGCATTCGTAACCAACTAAATGTGAACCTTGTCCATTGCCAACGTCATTGCCATTGTCTGCTCTTGCTATGTACTTGTTATGCAGGACAAGTAGAACAATTTACGCAGACAGGATTAGCTGTGCTAGCCATGTTGACTGGTCAGTTCAACTGGTCACTTGTCGCCTCTGTCTGAGCCTGGTTCATCATTTAAGCTGGCATACAATATAGCTGTGGCTTTAGATTGACCGATGGAAGACACACTACTTCTCAGTCTCGGTGATTAAAAATAATTATGAGAATCGGAAAATCGGTCGGGACGGGAACCGAGTCAGTTCTCCGGATGCTGTCGCATTAGGGCAAAGTGCAACAGATTATGACATGCTCGCTCGAATTTTGCCAGGAGTAAGTACATACCTTCTGTTCGCATTTGCAATTTCGATTGCCATTGACGTTGCTGCTTATTGCTGTTTACCATATTTCTGCTTATTTGTTTGCCTTCAATGGCAAATATTTGAATTTAAATTCAAACGTGCTTGACACATAATACACCGCCTGCAGACTGTACTCTTCGTAGCCCATTTCGCTGTGCAAATATTTTATGAATTTCAATGAGCCTCTGGCGTCTCTCTGTCATGACAGCATAGCGTCTGTGGCGGGAGATGGAGTTGGGCGTGCGATGGGCAACCGAAGCGCCGGTGACACAAATGCGACAAAGTGTAAAAGGTAACAAAATGTGAAATTAGTTTTACACGTGTAGGAAAGTAAAAGACAGAAAGCTACTCAGCCCAATGCGTGCCAGTAAAGCAGACCGCAAGCAACACAGATTTTCCTCGGAAAGATTTCAAGGGATTTGCATCGAGCAGCATACCTGTCTAGATTTATAGATTTATACATACCTTTGGCTTTCTGACTCGTAATTTATTCACGCCCTTGAATCATTTGCCTCATAAGGTATGTTACTTTTCATTTAATTATATTTATAATTAAACATAATCTTAAGTAACACAAATCTCCCATAGTTGTGAGCGCTTTAAAGGAGAGCTTAGAGGCTTTAACTTCTCAATTTAAATAAGATCCACTAATTGAATGTCGCTTCTTTACTTTACTTAGTATTTTTCTGCCTTCTCATATACCTAACCGTGGGGATTGCTGTTTGTCAGAGAATTGCTGTAAAACAAAGTTTCATGGACAACCGACGCTGAATATTCTATGTCGCCATCTGTACCATGTCTGTGTGACTGACAACAAATACATATACAAATTTATATTTGATATGCATATATATATATATGTGTGTGTGTGTGTGTTCACATGTCACCGCAAATCTACTTAAGACGCAATTAAGTTGAATGCAAATACAGGCGAAGACATTGTCTGACGATGCGGTAAAATGCAGGCCGACATCCGAACTGCAAGTTAAACAATGGCAGACAGCGCGAATGTGGATGCACGAATTGCGACTTGTCCCCTCTACGCTTTCAACCCTCTCTTTTCAGTTCTCTTTTGCAGTCAGCTCAACGAAATGTTCCTGATAAAATCTTTTGATAAAAGATTCATACATATGTACATATAAGAAGTTGTAGCAGTGTATTAAAGCCAGCAAGGATCCCTTATCGATTGGAAGATGCCCTGCCAAATATGAATGAAATATATTTTACTCATGTTATGCATTATGTATTTTGTAATGTCGATTTTTAAATTATTTTTAATTATTATTTTAATATATTATATTATAAAGTTTTTTTTTGCATTTTTTTCATTTATTTCTTTGTTAAACATTGAATGATTAATGAAAAATTAAATAAGACAAAATGTATATATACTCAATTATGTGACTCTAATTGACTTGCGAGTACAATTTCCATTAGTACACCAGTTCTGTGGCAACAGGGTAAATCAAGTATCACATTTCATTGCAATTGCCCAGCATATGGAGCAGCAAAGTCGACTTGTGTGGTAGTAAAATTACACAGTGCCAGGCTATCTGTTTGGTTAGAGTGGGTAGTGTGGGCTAGGCAGTTCGTTATTGCTGTCAAGGATCTTCACAGATGGTGGCAATGTGCTGAAATTGTTCAGCTACCTTATGGTTGTTGCTGCTTTTGTTGCTGATGACTTAAAAGTTAAATTTGTTTTTGAATAAACTTTAATCAACTTTTCCAAAGAGGCGGAAGGGAATAAGACATGAAACAAGAAGCATCGTATTGTGTAAGAGCAACGCTGGCAAGGATAATATTTCGATTCAACTGCCGAGGGAAACGCAAAACTCATCGGAACTTGACAGAATTCGTCAAGGTTATGTATAAATTTGTGGAAAATAACCAGGTAATTGATGCTGCCAGGCAGCAAAAATGAAGCCAGCCAACAAACGTCTATTGCCGCTGATGCGCATATGGTGGACATGTCTCAATGATGGCTGAGTGAACAACGTGGCCATTATTATCTTACCAAATTAATTGCGCGTGCTTTGTGAAACCTTTGAAGGTTTTTGCATTCAATTAGTCAAAATGGTATCAAGTTTAAGTATCATTGGTAGCTATGGCTGTTGGGTCAGCGAGTAAAGTTTGTATATGATAGCACAACGCATGCTGCATGTGGCAGGAAGTGGTCCTAGCCAAGACATAAACAAACGGGCATTGCAGGCCGCAGCAGTTGCAGTGGCAAGAGCAAGAAGAAATTCCTTGCCATAAATTCACTAAAAGCTTTCGCAACGAAAATTTGTTGCTGCCTTCCGCTGACAACTTGGCTCACCTGGTAGGAGCCAGGAGACAGGAGCCAGTAGCCATAGGAGTCACCACAACTTGCTCTCACCCACCCAGTCAGTAGCCAGTTTCTCTCTCTCTCGTTGGCAAACTGCAGCCAAAGCAAAATTTACGCCACTGCCTTCATTATTATTGCACTTTGCCTCAAAAAACATTGTTTTTGTTGTAGTTCTACTTTCTGCTGCTGCTGCTTGGTGTTGTTTTTGTTGTTTGGTGCAGCGGCTGGTGGCTGCTGTGGTTGGCTTTTGCTACCGCAGACAATTTGGCAAACGTGCAAACGAAGTTGCTAAATAAAAGTGCAAGCCAAATGAGCATTTAGTGTGCGCGCATCGTAAATTCCTGTTGAAATATTTCTGTCGTCTTACAATTTAGTTGGAAATTCTAAAGCTCAACTTCTAATTCGAGATGTGCTTTAAAGCCTTTAAATGATTGTGCGATGTACCGCACAGCGTATGCGTTATGTTTTAAGTTTACACTTGTTGTGTCGCTGTGTGTGCGTGTGTTTGAATGTGTGGCTCTGTTTGGCTGTATGTGTTTGGGAGCCTTTGATAAAGTTAAGGCTGCTTCATGAACATAGGGCATAATAAAATGGTTTAATGAGGCGTCGCTGCCAGCTCCTGCCGTGCACCTTTTATGTGTCTGGCAGTTGGCGTTTGCTATGAGCTCGACAAAACTACTGCTCGGACACACACACATTTACAACTATACCTACACCTACACCTACACACACTGTCAACACTGTCGCACATGACTTCATTAGTGTAATGAAAACAGGCAACAAAAATAATAAAAAAAAATAGAAAAAAATGTCAAGGTTGCTCTCGGGCTGCTGCCTTGTGCGAATAGTCGCCGTCAATGTTTGTCCATTTGCGAGGGCTTAGCGCCGACTGCCAAAAGGTTAACACTTGCAAAATGGCTGACGTGGACGTGCCGCATTTTCGTTTTGAATAACAAATTTAATTAGAATTAATACACAAGGTCTAGAGCCAAGCAAATCTAAACATTGGCCCTGTCCCCCTTTTGCCAAAGTTTAGCCGATGTATCCAAGCACTTGTGCTAAGCTTGAAAATAAAATGAGTTTGTATGTCGGAGGAGTGTGTAATCCACATCAGACAATTACTACTTCTTTGCCTCTGTTTTCTGCGAAGTCAGGAACACTTGTATGGGCAATGATGACAGTCAAGAAGCATGGTTAATCTGGGCTCTCAATTAACTAATTGAAACATGAAGCTTTTCATAAAAAATGTTAACAAGTCTGAATAAATATAAAATCAAATTAATAAAAATAGCATTAGTACCAAAGAGAATTGCTTGATTGACCGATTTATATACATATATTAAAATTTACATAAATCATTGGAAATTAATCTGAAATCTATAATCTATAAAAGTACTCAGTAATAAGCTACTTATTATTATACATTAAGTAATGTATTTCACGCATACAATACTTGGCCAGCCGATTCGCCCAGAGCAATAAAATAAATGAAAGCTGAAATAAAAAAACTTGTTTTAAAACAGAAAAACTTGTCCAATTCCTAATGGAATCTTGGCAGTTCAGTGTCAAACATTTAGTTTTAGCCTGGGCCACCAACTGGCCAAAGGACATCCAAATTGATTTTGTAGTTACCGAGCAAACAAGGACTTTCTGACTTTGGCTCATTTCCGCTCGCCCTGCGAGTGAAATTACGGGCCCCTAAAAGTATGCTCCAATTGTTTGCTCGATGTCACCTTAGCCAATTCATCAACCTTATTTGTGTATCTGATGCGTGTACATGCTAATCCAAGCATATTTTTCACTAGCAAAAATAAAAAAATACAATTAAATAACTTACAACGAATTTATTTTCAAACTCTTTTCATTTGAAATGTGCTTTCAATTGGTTTTTGATCAAATTCAGTATATTTATCTTAAGTACTGTTTGTTGCTAGTTCAGATGAACTCATAAACAGACCTGAAGCAATCATACAGGTGAACAGCCCTCTTTAAAAATATGGAATTGAATTAAATGTTGCATAATTTTTATTAATTTGTTCGTTAATTTAATAACATGTGAGTGCTATATTACGCTTACATGCACAGGAATGCATATTAAAGTTGGCTATAATCATACTATATATTTGTATAAAAGAACAGGGCCAACATGGCGTGTGCCAGGCCCTCTTTGAAAATGCGGGGGGCTGAGGGGTCCATTGCAATTTAACGCGCAATGGCCACGGATATCCGTTTAATGGCCATGAATACATAAATAATAAAAATGTATTTGTTTATTACACACAGACATGACAGTCACACACACAAACACCCATGCAGAAGTCAGCTTACATGCCTTTATGCGAATTTATTTACCTTTGCAATAAAATATATGGACAGTTTTTTTTAACGGAAAGCAATTTAAACAATACCCAAGAGTATTTATAATAAGCGCAATAAAAGGCAATAAAAAACAAACTATCTGTGCTAGCTGTGAAGAGATTGGGTTTGTGACAGCCACAAGGTATGTGTGTGTGTTTGTGTTAGTGTGGGTGTTTACGTGTGAATATTACTGTGTGTGTGTGTCCGACCATCTTCCGGTGAACTGCTAAAAATTATTTAATTTTATTTTATTTCAATTACTGTTTGCTGCTTGAAATTTTAATATTTTAGCACTAAATTTGCATCCAAAATGAGCCTGTTGAGTGCAAAATAATTCGAAATGGACAAGAATCTCTCTGCACTCTAACGTTTGCAGGAGTCGAGTCGAGTCGAGTCGGGTTGAGCCGAGTAAATTAAAAATGCCATTGGGCAGCTGAGATATTACATGGGGGCCAAGGAACGTCTGCATATGCTCCAGTTACACAAAGTGCTTAATCAAGCTGAAAAGAAGAGCACTTGAAAATGAAATAAAACCCGCACACACACACACAGACACACACACATACACATACACACATGCACACTATATGGTGACTAGCATGGCTCGCTCAACGAGTGGACAAAGTGAGTTGAAGTAGTTTGAAATTAAAAAGAACACATAATCCTGTCAATGCTCTGCCGCGCGGACGTTCGCCTAAGTGAAATTCTAACGGGCTGGCGGGTGAGCACTTGGGATTAGGTGGCGAATGAGACGGGCTCCTGCAGGACTTTAGTCGAGTCGGAGGGTGTTTTCATTTGATTTGACTACCACATGTCACATATATACACATATGTATTAGTGTGTGTTGAAAATTTGCACATCGCAGCACACAAGAAGGGCAATTATGTGCATAAAATGGAAAATGAAGCAAGAAAGTGGAACAATTGCCATTGCTACTGTAGAAATACTCGTTGACAAGATGCACTTCAGAAGGGGGAAAATAGTCATTACGGATTGCTGGACATGTTCAGTTTTATGACTAATAACAATCGTTTCCCACATTGGCTTGCAATTGGAAAATTACATGCCTTATACTGTGACAATTGGCAGTACAAACATTTCAAGATCCTTCTATCGGTGAACAGTTAGACAAATTAGTCTGCATACGCTGACAGTTTCACGTTTTATCAATAACAATAAGAACTTACATTGCACACTGAAGTGATGTTTTTGTAATTCTTTACTTTAAAATATATATATATATATTTTTTTTTTCTTGAGAATTAAGACTAACAACGGCTTCTACAGCCTTTACTTTTTTATTTCAGTGTAGGTTTACCTATTAATAGGTAACAACTGTACTATCTATATACTCCTAATTAATCAGATACAACGCGCCAGTGGGCAAATGCGGCGTATGCGTCATAAATATGTCTAATTGAAAGCAAGCAGCTGCGACTTGGGCAGTAGTCTGTGGACGACGTTAAGGGTGTCTGCCATGGAGAGTCAGCTACTGGCAACAGCGCGTCCTTATCTGCAGCTCTTCTCGCTGTTCACGCTAATGCCACCGCCCAGCATTTACGAGCGAAATTCTGGCCATCGCCGGAGGCAACTATTGATATTTGTTTTCGGCTGCTACACTTGCTGTGTCCTCCTGTTGGGACTATACGTTTCCTATGTGAATACGGTTCAGTTCCACGCGGAAATTCTACTTTTGGCTGTCGGTGATTTCACAAGCAAGCTGGGCCTGCTGCAAGATCTCTTCTTCACGATCCTGCCGGTCATCTTACGTGTCTGCATGCTGATCCATTTTGGTAGACTGTCTCGCATTTTTGTGGAAATAGCAGATTTGGAGCTGGATATAGATGCTGCATCCCAATGCTTTGGTGGTCAGCGGCAGCGTTACTACTTGCAACAACGCTTGGCAATCGTTGTCGGCTTGTGGCTGATTTTTCTGCTAGTAGCTTTTCCTCGCGTAACCATTTCCCAGATGGGAATGAACTGGCATGACAACATGCTCACCGAGTTCATATTGCTGGCCATGCAGCTGAAAAGTGCGGAGTATACATTATTTGTACTCCTGGTTCGGGAACTACTGCTACGTCTGCGCCACTCGCTCATCCAGCTGCAGCAGGAGCTAACCGTCTGCGAAGGCCGTGTTCTGCTTCAGGCACTGTGCGCCGCACTGCGACGCAATAAGCAGCTAATGTCGCGTGTTTGGAAATTGGTAGGCGAACTGGAGGCATACTTTATGCTGCCAATGATGCTGCTGTTTCTGCACAACGGCCTTGCCATGCTGCACATTGTCAATTGGGCTTACATTCAAGCGCTCAATCCCAACGATTGCAGTAATTGTCTTTATTGTAAGTGCTCCAGATTTATATATATATAAACTTAGTTAAAACGTTCTCACAGACATTAAAGTAATTATTTAATTAATTATTTGACCCGGATAAATATGCTTTTTTATTGCAGGGCGTGTTGGACACTTAACGTTTTTGCTAATTAATCTTCTGATACCATGCTGGGTCAGCCAAAACTGCATAAGCACAGTAAGCAACTAGTATTTAGATCAGTTCCTTTGTGTATAATAATTAGAACAATTCCATTTAGTACAACAGCTTCAAACGCATTATTCACAACATTCGCTGCGGTTTTTATCCGATTACTCCGCATCTGCTCAAAAATGCTATCCGAGAGTATTCATTGCAGTTTGAACATTTAAAGATGCGGTTCACTTGCGGCGGTTTCTTTGATATTCATCTAAGTTGTTTTGCCAGTGTTGGTTTAACCTATTAAGACTATTAACTTAAATCACATAACTCTTACTTCTTCATTTACAGATGATGGTTAACATGGTCAGTTATACCATTATTCTTATACAGTTCAAGATGCAGGGCTTTCGCTCAACAAGCGAAAACAAAGCAATGATTGAAGCTTACTGAAAGCTCCGCAAAAGTTAACAGAGTCGCCAAATGTTAAAAATACATCAAATTTTAATACTTACATATGAAATGATTTTATTTAAACATTTAGACTATTATTGTTTCAGTAATTGCACTGGAGCAACTTCAACGATCAGTTATTTTTATGCTAGCTTTACGTAATTAACATTTAATGTTTTTTGCGGTTAGTTGTACTCATAATTAGTGTAAAGTAATTGCGACGATCAGCTTATGATTACTTATGTGCTATGTATTGCTTATCACCTACTGCTAAACATCAGCCTACCCATGACCCATCAGTGTTCAATTATAGTTATCGCTAGGCTACGTCTAATTTATTGGATTTGTATATGCTCGTGAAATGTTCAGTTACTTTATGTTTGTTTTGGATTTAGATGTTGTCATATAACTTTCAATTGATAATCACAGACTGAATAACTGGAATAACTTACGGAAGTTCCACATAAACACAATATTAGTATACAATATTTAACTAGTGAAAAAATTTGCTATTTTAAAATACGCCACCAACGAACAAACCAACAAAGCTCATTAAAAATTCTCAACCATTGACAGGTTATAATATACATATATATGTTTGTATGTTTGTATGTATGTAATTGGTTCTTCTATGTAGAATACAAAAAGATACAAAGATACTATAATGCCGTTGGCAGATCGATTTACAATTAGTTTAAGGTAAAGCTCTATACACTGATTATAGAAGAATATATAACAGATTGGAAGGACACTGGTGGTCTTACATAACGTACAAGATCTTACACATATATGATTGAGTATACATTATTATAATTTCTTCACTAACTACTTAAAACAGGTCCATATTGTAGTTCATATAGCTTAGCAGATAATATAAATATATTAATAGACACACTGTAGGCAGGAGATAATTCAGCAGTAGGTTAACTATTATCCCGTCCCGTGCTTTCCGTTCTCGAACAGGCCCTTCTTGAAAAAAGACGACAGCTGAGCGAGGGAGGCACGCGTGAGGCCCGGTCCCCCCGGTCCCTCATAAATTGGACACTGCGGTATCTTGGAGCAGACGACAAATAGGCGACGCAAGTAGAGCTCCAGCAAACGGCGACGATGCTTGGCCACCGGCTCACTGTTCGAGGCGAATAGTTCGCGGCGTGGAAAAGGCAGTGCAGAGATCTGCAGACAAGAGAGAAATCAATAAAATTATTCTGATATTGAATTAATTAGAAATGGACTTACCTTTGCACCATAGCAATGCTTCATGCACAAGTGCAGCTCGCGGAAGCGACTGTAACGACGCAAAATATTCAGTTTGCCATCGGCCAAGGCAATGCGCACCTCATACTCATAGTGCGTCTGCTTGCCTGCTCCGCGCATCACGAAACTTGGTATGGTAATAAAGTGTTCGCCTTCGGCTAAATAAAATAAAAAGAAACAAGTCAGCTTAAAGCATTTTTTGAAGTGTAATCGGCAACTTACAGAATTCGCTCATTGACGGACAAGATCTTGTCATGCTGGGCGAAAAGATTTGAGAGGTGGACTCCTCCATGCTGGTTGGACTCATCACTCTGGAGCGCTTCACTGAGCAGGCCAGCTCACCCGCACAGCACTGAGCATGCGATTCTCGATCCTCCACTGACTGCAGCATTTCCTGTTCCATTTGCAAGTAGGTCTGCTGCAGATCTTGCAAAATGGCTATTTGCTCATCGAGATGTGCCCTATTTAGATCCGTTTCGAGATTCTTCATAATTAATGCCTTTCGAGAGGCGATTTTGCGACGCTGCGCAAGCAATGGGCAATGGGAGCGCATCATGCCTGAGTTTCTGCCGAGTTCACAGGAAGAACAGGAGCCTGTCTCCTCATCGCTGGTGCGCATCGTGTGTCTGTAGTTGCTGCCAACTCCATTTGGGATCACGCTTGGCTGATTGCGACTGTCCAAGCAGACACCGCTGTCGCTCATGATTGCCTGTGAGCTTGGTGGAACAGAAGGGGTGCCACTGCCACTGCCACTGCTGGGACCCGCTGTGCAGGTGCGCGACGCATCCTCGCTGCTGCCCGAGAAGTCATCCTTGCGCGTGTCATCCGCCTCGTTATCGGCCTCGCACGAGCAATTGCTCAGCGGCGACTGCTGACCCTCCGTAATGGTGGGCGATGACATTAGCGAGAAATCTGAGTGCGCCGTATGGAAGGTATCACAGGTCTCATATGTGTCCGATTTGGACACATCATCCATATCATTAGCACTTGTCATCTGCAATTGCATGCTCTGTTTTTTGACTCTCATTGCCTGGGACTCTTGCTCACTGTCGGCTCGCTCCTGGCGCAAACGGTCCAATTGCCCCTGTATTTCCAGCATGGTCTCATCGACTTTAGCTATTTTCGTGGTGCTGGCATTCAAAATGCGCTCCTTCTCGGCGATTTGCTCGTCCAGCCTGCGTATCTCTTCATTCTGCAAAGGCGTTTTTAAGTCAGTAAGGTAGATATAACGTTAAATTGTTAGAGCTTACATTTCTGCGAACTGTATCCTTGATGAACTGCGCAGCAAACAAATCCAACGATTCGGAGACGTGCAGCAGTAGTTCATCATTTAACGGAGTGCCTTCCTCGATTTTTACACCCATCTGCAATCAAATAATTTGGTAAGCAAGTAATTTAAGTTATGTCCTGTTCGAGAATAGTCTAAGCTCTACGCAAATGATGTGTGAAAAGGGATAACGAACAAACCTCGTCAAGTTTGCCACAATCATGTAGCTCCTGTAATTCTTTCGCTACATACTCTGAGAAATCGCGTTTCTTTGAGTCGAGCTGCGTTTGAAATGCTGAAATTTGTCTACACACAATGTCGATCTAAAACGAAAATCAAACGAACAAAAAACCATAAAGAAACCAAAATCATAATGCAAGCCAGACGATAGCACATAACAAGCACATGCGAAATAAAACACATCCTTAGCTATTTCCATACATGCAGCATTTAGTTGAATCGGAAGAGCGTACCTGAACTTTCTCGTTATTCTTTTCCCAGATCAGCATGTCCTTGCGGGCAAACAGCTCCTGTTCGCGGCAATTCAACACCTGCATGCCATCAATTTTCTCCAGCTCCAGTCGCTTCAGTTCCTCCGTTAGCTTCCGCACCTTGGTCTTGTACTGATCATGCATCTGAACGCGTTCCTGTAAATAATTCACTGCTATTAGATAATGTGCTTAACCCATGATTAATTGAATATATTTTCATTTATTATCAATATGTCATAATGAAAGATTAATTAAATATATTTTGTACTAACCACATTCAGTTGTTTTAGTGCATTCTCAATCGTGTCTAGTATTTTGCGGTTTTCATCCTGCAACTCGGGATCATCGCGTGACATTGGACGCTGTGGATAATACTGTCGGTCAGATCGCTTAGACGACGATGAGGTGCTGCCCGTCATGACATCATCGTCCACATAGGTGCTGCACGAGAGCAAATTCTCCCGGGACGAGGTAATCAAAGACAGGCGCGACATATCCAACTGCGAGCGGTTTAGATCTTTGCGCAGTTTCTCCGCCTCGGTGGGATTGTTAAAGCGGAAAATGTTAGTGCGTCCCAGCAATATTATATCGCCCTGTGAGATCTGTTTGGGCTCATCGATGAGATGCGCATTCACCCAGCACTGCGCCTGCGTAAAAGGATGTAGCGTGGCCACGCCCCCCTTTAGCATAATGCTGCAGTGTTGCGGTCGTATGCCATCGCCCATCAACTCAATGTGCTGCGCCAACTCTGCATCCTCTGTGCCAATGCGCGTTTCGCCCTCCTTCAGGCTATACAGGGTGACGCCAGTCGTCACATCGTTGTGTATGCCAATCAAATGCGGTATTTCCGAATCGAGCACAACGCCCACACCGGATTTGCGTAGTCCGAGACTCTTTTGCTCCTGCAATATGGACTGGGCCACCTTCCATTTCTCCGTCCACTCCTCCGTAAGGACTTTCTCCTGTGCCTCCTTCTTTTGCAGATCGGCCAGCATCTTCAGCGAGGGCTGCAGCGATTGCTATTAAGAGAGAGTAAAACTCATATTTAACAGATATACATAATGCAGAGCATTTAGCGTTGCTTACAATATCGCCGGTTAGCATTGACTTTAGCTTGTTGATTTCCTCGCGAAGCTCGCGTATTAGCTTCACATTGGCATCCTCGTTCACCGTGGGCTTGTTGATGATGTTCTTGGCACGATTCGCATATCGCAATGTGCTCAACGTCTCGCTGTAGTTGCAATCAGCTGGCGATAGGGCCGCTATCATAATTGTCTTGCTGTTGCCGCCGAGACTGTCCTTCAGCAGCCAGGTGAGTATGGAGTCCCGATATGGAATGTAGAGCACACGCTTCGTACCGCCATTCGGTGTGGTTGCCAGAGAGGAAGTGGACAAGTGTGCGCTGCTGGCGCTCGACTGCTCCGCCAGTGCTGAGATGACGCTGCCAAGCGTCACCAGAGATTTATTGATGTGGGCACCCTCCTTCAACCGCTGTCCCGTTGCGCCCGTTGCGTTGGCGCGCTCACTGCGGAAGGGAAACCAAAATCATGTTAATTTTGAGCAATACAGTTTCATGGTCTACTAACGCACCTGCCAGCCAAGTCAACCAGATGTATTTTGGAGACGGTCTCGCTTGGCATATCATTCATAAAGACGGCCTGCACAAAGGTAATCGTGAAGATGGCGTGACTGCGACTGCTTGTGTCATTCATGTTGGTGCTGGCCGTGGTGCGGTGCGCATTTCCACGTGCAATGCATTCCTGCCAAAAAATATTATTAGTTGGGCTTAATTTAAATTCATTGGCCAAACGCTCACCTGTATCTCCTCAAAGTCGGAGACGGCATGCTGCGACAAATTCTCCACGTAGGGTCCCTGGGTGCGATGTTCGCGCACTCGCAACGCATGTCCCGTGCTCTGTGCCGACAGCAGATCCTTGACCCGCTCATTGTATATCTCCAGATAGCTGGCCTCCGTGCGATATCCCGTGCCCGACTCCTGGCCGATGCGCATGCGCGTGAACAGCTCCTCGCAGATGCGCGGTATCAGGCCCGGATTGCTCGGCGTCCCCATCATGGTGAACGTCTTACCCGAGCCCGTCTGTCCGTAGGCAAAGACGCAGGCATTGTAACCTGTCAACAAGAGTAAAGAGCATGTGAATCCCACTCCTTATGGCCAATTTAAAAAGGTAAAGAGTTGCAGCTGCAATTTGTTGCATCGCTGCTTGCCGACCCACTTGTTGCATGCAATGACAGCATTGCCTAATACTACATGAGCAAAACTGCGATCCGTGACTGCTGTGCGGCAGTTTGCTACTCAAAGTATCTATGAGATACAAAATAATATGGACTTATAAATGGGTTAGTAATAACCATGAGAATTAAGTCATATATTAACCCTTAACCTTAATATCTACTCAACATAAGCGTAGTGATGCCGCAGTTATGTTAATTATATATTTTTTAATTAGTAATGAATTAAGTAGCCTGCTTATATGATATGATCATATCTCTGAGACATAATACATAAATATGAACATATTGTTATGTAAGATGAACTTATTTATCGCCTTGAATGACTTTTCAATGAATGAATGACATTTTCACTCATTAATTTCAGGTATAATTAGAGGAAAAAGTTACGCCATCCACAAATTAAATATAATGCCACCTAAATCAATGGATAACTATCACTGTGGTGTCTAATATTATTTCCTATTCCCTACTCAAGATATCTGGTCAAACTAGTAATCAACAAATTTGCACCACAAACACCTAGCTGTGATTTCATAATATGAGTCACCGAAAATAATTGCAATGGTAAGCAACATAATAAAAATCCTTATTGTATTCATCGAATCGGTTTGATTCCGCCTGAGCTTTGAGGCTTACTTACAAATCGCATTGCATAAATATAAATGGAAAAGGAAAAGGAAACCTGAGTTGGCTGAAACACTTTTACTGTAATTGCAGCTCAAGTGTCAGTCACACGGAGGCGACAGATGAACCTACCCGTTGGGCGGTCGCATGTTCGGCACATGGCTTAAATACTATCTCAACAGCTTGAATTGTCGTTGGGTTTGCTTTTTAGCCAAGAGATTGCCTGAATGGACCTCTTCGACGGCGCCATCGGAGACCGCACAAGTGGCGCAACAACAGCACAAACAACAAAAGTAACAACAACAACTAAAAACAAAACAGACACCAACAACTACAATGGCACTGCCAAGTCGCTGCGTCATTTAGCCAGCCAGCCACACGTACAATGACTATTCAAAGTGAGGCTCTCGACACTCCTCCTGCCAACCCACTGTGCAAGTGGACATCACTTGCAGTTATTGCTATACACTCATTGCTCTCGTTGGGTATGCTGAATAAGTCCTGACTTATGTAACCATGTCCAAAACCCATATAAGAGTATATAAATAATTAAAATATTTAGAATTAGTAAACAATTATTAACTTTTGCTTTAGAAAGATGCTGGGATGCTCTGATCGGGAAGCTGGACCAAAAGATAGCCTGAACTTTAATGAATCTGCGATTCTTATCCAATCTTATTCAAATTTGTACATTTGATAAATAATAATAATAATTGGAAGACTACATCCTAACAATTGTGTCGATAGAATGAAACAAACTTAATAAGCGTTTGATACATGAGAACCTGTATTCAAATCTTGATGTCTTTAGCTCTGATAATCTCTGAGATCGACTTGTCCATGCAGACTGACAGATGAACAGGTCTCAGCTTTTGATGCTTATCAAAAATATATATACTTTATGGACACTTTACAACTTCATTATACCCATTTAAAAATTTGTAATGTGTTCAGTAAAAAACCAGCCATCGAAAATGTATTTTGAAGTGGAAAATGCCCTCTGAATCAAACTCAGAAAATAAAAGTGCACAGTCGTTCATAATGGGATTAAAGGCTTTACTTATCACTTTTGAGTGACACGCATTGATTGTTGACTGTTCATAACGATAATAAGTTTAGTCATTTGACTATTGGCTGTTCATAGCGATAACAAGTTTACGACTTTGATTACGCTTCCATTGACATCAGGCTAACAGAAAGCTGGCCAGAAACAGCTGACCATATCTTGCAACTATTAAGGGTATTTCGACATCAGTGCAACGAAATCAAATGTTTTTTTGCATGCATTTTGGATTTGTTTACGTTTTTTCACATCGTTGACTCGTGCTCATGCAACTATTTGTCATTCGCAGTCGGCCAATCTTGGCCGGGTAATTTGATATTGAAAGCGTGCCAAGCTGCAGGCAGCCTCAAAAGCAACAGCAGCAACAGCAGCAACACTAACACCAACAACAGCTAAGTGCAGACAGCAAACAGCTGTTGTTCCATTCCGCTTGGCATTTTCTGCACTTGTGGGCGAAAGTTATTTTTCGGCTTTTGTTTTTGCGCTTGCAATAAAAGAAATTAGACTTTTGTTACAGTTTGTGTTTTATATTTGTTATGATTTTTTTTTTGGCGAGTGAAAGCGCATTAAATATTACGCACTGGTGAAAATCATAGCCAGGCACGTGTTGAGTCATGTCAACAATCAATCAACACTAAGCCAGCAGGGCATCAACCAGGTAGCTGATAATGCTTAAATAGAGTGCTGGGAGTTAGCCGGAAATTTGCATGTTCATTGAAGGCAAACGAAGCGAAGCGAATCGAAACGAATGCTTATTTTTAGACACGCATTTTGCAGACGAGATCCACATCAAAGACCACAGAGAAAAACAAAAAATATAAAGAAAATGTTAACAAAGCTCAGCAAAAGTGCGAAATAATTTGTACCTGACTGACACAATTTTATCAAACAGCTAACAAAGTCAGCCAAAAGTCACGGCCCAACTGTGAGCAGCAATTAGTCAGCCCCGGGTTAAAGTGTGATGTCATCATTATTAACTACAGCGTTACTCTTTGCCCTCCGCCCCCTGCTCCATGTGTATTAAACTCACCTTCGTAGGCGCAATCGACGACATCGTTGCCTAGATCGCTGTACACCTGCTCCTGTGTGGCAAAATGTGAATCCTCCGCATCGAATGACCAATATGAATAGTCGAAGGTGAAATCGTGCTGCGTTTCCCGACCCGCATCGCGTACGGATCGGGGCTTTAACAGGCGCGTCTTCTTGCCCTCCATTTCCATTATCAGCTGGGCGTCCATATCAATTTCACTGCAAAGTAAATAAAAAGGGAAGACTTCAATCAATACTCGCAATACACAAATAACCTTGGCCCCATAAGCGAGCGAACACGAACATTAACACAACAATCCAGCAACTTGTCATCGTGCTTAGTTTTCCCTGCGGCCCCATTAAATATCCGTTTAGTAGCCATTGTTTTGCGACTTTGACTCAATAATAAATCTAACTATATATAGACGCTTTGCATGATCGTAAATGGGTTTTTGACGCGAGAACTGTTAAATAATGCCCTAGCCCTGGCCATAGTCTCATGAGTTCTCAGGCGGCAAACAACAAACACGATTCCGGTTTTCGAATGAGAAAAACTTAAAAAATAAAACGAGTAAAGAAAAGCGGTTGACCAGAGAGCAGTGGCTGTTGTAACCGGTTGACATCGGCGACATCGTCGGTTCATGCTACACCCACCGCAGTTGAATGTGCCAATGGCAACAACAACAGAAACAAGAACAACAACCACAGCAAACAAATGCCACCCAATTCAAAGACTTGCCACTATGACTCAGTCAATGGCCCCGCAGCGAGTCCCCTGACAACAAAAGGGTATTCATATAATGTGATTGAGATTGTTACGAACATGAAATATATGCATGCCAATAAAACAGGGAATTATATTTTTATTCTTCAGTCGGTAATTTTGGAATTATGAAATAATAATAAATAACTATTTTAGTTATCAATGTAATAAGTTCACATTTAGCTTGTTTAGTTTAAAAACAAGTCAGAATGGTTTATGTTTACTTTTATCCGACCTTAATGTAATAATATAACAACTGAAATACTATATCTTAGCAATTGAGTTATTTACAGTTAAAATAAGAGAATATTTCTACTACAAATAAGATATTACATGACTGGTTCAATCATTTATCACTTATATGTGCAGGGTATCTATTCTTCGGCATTGCGTGAATGAAACTTTATTCTGGTTTTTCTATTTTTCTATTTTTTTTATTTTTTTATCTGCATGCGTCTTGTTCTCATTTAACGCAACAATTTTAGGTCGTTCCTCTTTTCATATGGGCTCATTGCTCATGGGGCATTGTTGTTGTTGCTGGTGGCATGCTTACGCTCCACTTTCAGCTTTCAGCTGCAAGCAGGCATTTGTAGCATGCGGCTGTGACTGTGAATTCTGTGACTGTTGAATTGTTCTCTATCTCTGTCTCGCTCTCGTCTCTCTCTCTCTCTCTCCCTTTCTCTCTATCTGTCACTTCTCTCATTGCTGTCGAGTGGCTTTAATTTTTTAATCTGCTGCTTGGCTTGGTTTGCTGTCGGGAGCATTTTGAGTCGGATTATTGCGCATTCCCCAATGCGCTTTATCTGTATCTGTGCCCGCTGATTTGTTCCTCAATTCCCAACAAACACATACGCAAATACAAATGCTGCTGCACTGCTGTCGATTATGACCGAATTTCTGACTCACACAAATGCAAAAAAAAAACAAAAAAAAAACAAAAACTGCGCTGTGAAACTTCATAATGAATGTGGAAGTTGTTTGATTTGCACTTGCGTGCAAAATATATTCATAATTCCATGCATAATACTTTTAAGTGTGTGCCTTTGTGTGTGTGTGTCTGTGTTTGGTATGTGTGTGTGCAAATGCTAAAAGCCAAGCGCAAATTCGGATATAATTTTATATAAGTACATATGTGCATGTGTATTTAATCGAAATTGTTTTTGTTTTTTTTTTTATTGCTCGAGAGAAGCGCTCTTCCATGAATACAGTGAGAGCAATTTTAAAGCCATTTTCAATTGTTTGAGATTTATTTAATTTAAAGCCTTCAATTGAATTCAATATATACCCTGATATATTATTGATCAGCTGTAAACATTTCGTTTAGCATGGGAGGGTATCTCGTCGTCGAGTTCTCTTTCGACTAAAGCATTCAAACTTGTTTTTGCACTCTCCATGAGCATACTTCGACACCTATCATACCTAGATAAAACAGCAGAAGATAGCAAAGAGATGTTTTCTGCTTCAACAACATGATAATTACGATTTTTAATTTCTGGAAAGTTCGATACATTATACATATTTAACTAGCCCATAATTGATTGCCTATAAATGATTGTTGTATAAATAAAGCATTTGCCAGATTAGATAGTTTGGCTTATCATCAAAAATGTTCCAGTAAAGAGAAATGCTTTTGTACTTTTGGCAAAAAAGAAACTAATTATTAACTTATATGAATTGTATGCATTTTATTTAAAATGTTAGCAATTTCAGTTACATTTCCCGTTAATTATGCAGATTGAATGTATTTGTGTTTTGGCTCAGTGTACAAGCAACAAATGCAAATGAGCGCTAAGTTTTTGTGTTTCACGCTAAACAAAACATCAAATATGCATATTAATATATATATATGTATGTGTGTGTGTGTGTGTTTATTGGCTATTACATATGTAAGAAAGAGCACATGACGTCACAGTTTGTGTGTGTTTTACTCTGGAGAGCTCTATAATTAGATCATTTGCATGGACAATTAACACAAGGAAAGGTTTTTTTTTGTTTTTTGTTGATGGATGATTTCTTTATAGTCTGTTTTCTTTGTTGGCTTTATTGAACAGAGCGCAAGATGAATGACATCATTACAGTTTCATCTGCTTCAGCTTCAGTTTCTGCCTCTTCTTCTGCTTTGTTGCCAAAATCCGTTGGAGCTGCGCTTAAGCCAACTAACTGTGCCAAGATACACACACAAACGGTCCGAGTACAACAAATAAAAAATTATATGTTTAATGCGGTTTTAATTAGCCGTTGGGCAAGTTTAAGCCAACATAGTACATTGCCAGCTTGCCTCATAATTTGTTGCCCAAAAACCAAAGAAACATAAAAAGAAAAATGACCAAAATCTTGGCAACGTCAGCAGCGCAAATGTTTGGCTTTGGTGAATGGGTTTTTTTTTCCTTAACGTTGTACATTCTAATTGGAACGCGCAACAGGCGAATTAAGGGGCGTATACACACAAATGTTTATATTACTATCTGAGATTCCAACTCGAATTCGAATCAGAATTCGAACAACTTACCGCGAGTTAAAGGGTCGAACCCTGACGGCAACCTTGAGCGACGACATTTCGGTGGTTGTTTGCCTGTTTGTTGCTGTTGTTGCAGTCTTCTCTGTTCCTCTGCTGGCTTGCTGTTTGTTTGTTGTTGCTGCTACTCCTTTGCTCCTTTGCTATGCACAGTTATTTGAGTTAATGTGAGAGGGTGCGAGGGAGAATGATGTACAGTTGGTCTGTTTAAGCATTCAGCCAATTCTTGCAGTGTATTTTGTTATGTTATTTTGCGTTTTCTTGTTTTTGCCTCTTGCATTTGCGCCTTATTTTTGTTGTTGCTGTTGCTGCTGTTGTTGTTGTTGGCCTTGTTAGTTTGTTTTTGGATTTGTTGTCTTGCGCAGCGTTTCATCGTGTGCCCCACAGCCGACAACGAGTACAGCGCATACCAATAATAACAATAACAATAATATTAATATTAATTGTGCACGATTTGATTCACTTGCAGCTCGCATTGTCTACAGCTAGCTACCCACATCTTGGGCCTGTCTGTGTGTTACTGTGTGATATTTATCAGCGAATTGAGACGGAAGCACTGGCGAAAAAATCACATAGTTAACCCAATTGCACTGCGAAGAATAATGTGTGGATATTTTATTCCGATAATCTGATTTTTTATTGTGTTGTGCGCGTTCCGATATTGTTGCTTACGGTGTCTTCTTCTTACTGCAGCTGAGTTCGCAGTGTTGCACAATGTTAGCGTCAGTGACAGCAACTGTTATACTGTAAATAGGCATGCTGTGCTTAACAGCCAAGCAGAGTACGGAGCTTATGGAAGTCACTAACCATTTGTGTTGTAGTCGGTGGTCGCGGCAATTGATTAATTATTATTTATAAATAGTATTAACTAATTTGTCAGTAGAGTTACCAAACTAATATGCAATTTTAAAATACATATGTGAACAAACTTCAAAATTAACATGAGCAGTTATGTAAACGCAACAAAGAGCTACGTAGCAGTTTATATGAACTGCTTGTGAGCTGTTGCACTGCTTTGTGGAACTCATTATTGATAGTTTCAATTTTTGCCACAAGCCCCATTGTCGCTTTCAAGCTTCAAATCAATTGGCGGGAAAAGTATTCTCAATTAAAATGGCGTTTTTGATTAGAAGAAGAAACAGAAGTTTTGAACATTAAACTCGTTTTTAGAGAAACGTAACTGGTTGTGCTCTTATAGGTCACCCGGAAAACTTTCTGAAGGGCTTCTGCTAGTCTCCACTCAACCAATGTATTTTACCGTTGAAATTTAGAGCACAATAAAAATCTTGAGCTGCATTTTCAAACAGAACACTTTATTATTTATATGTCAACTGCTTACTTAAATTCTTTTTCTTTTAGTTGTCATTATTTACGTTGACCACACACACACAAACGCACACACACACATATATAGAGCAGGCTTTGTTTTTTTTTTATTTTGAGTGGATTGCACAAAAGGCCGGAAATTTTCAATTTTGTCACATGCGTATCAAATTCACAAAAAAAAAAACAAAAACGGAAAAAGAGCAGAGCCAACCGAGTGTTTTCGACTGGCAGATACCCTTTATAAAGTATGATTAAATCACATATGGGAATATCCACAGATGGGTTAACGGGTTTAGAAAACTTATTTTTCAATTATTATACAAATATAACAAATTTCTTTGAAAACAAACCAAATATATTTTCAAATATATCTGTTTACTTGGAGATTTTTCTAATGCAGTGAAAAATGCTTATTTATGAATTATCTTTTAAAGTTTGTGTTCAATCACATTATTATTAATTTTTTGTTTCCAATTCGATTCCAAAGCTTTCTAGTTGAATTAATCGATAAGTACATCGTTATTATAGCTTGATTATACCCCACTTTCTGAGTGCAGGGTACAACATCAAATAACAACCCATACAAATATTTATGTATATCGTGTAATGTTTGTGAAACGGCGAGAAAAAAGCACCGCTGAAACCGGCTCAGTCGCTTTTCATCAACAACAGCAGCAAGAACAACACAAACAGCAACAACAACAACATTGATGAGTAAAGAAGAAGCTTGTCCAGTCTACAGTTATCACTCAGTCAGTCTGTCAAACGCTCATTTAAAGCTGGTGCAGTTTTCGCTTTCAGTTTTCAGTTGCATTTCAAACTGTGATCAAAGCAGTCGCCTCCAAATACATCAGTCAAGTGAGTAGCTCCAAAAAGAAGTGTTTTCTGTTCCTGATCCACGATCGAGACAAGAAGCCCGAGCTGACTTTCTAAATGTTCAAATTGTTAACTGATCGATCAGCTGTTTTGGGTCGACACGTTCTCATAAATTGCGCACGTCATCAGAGCCACGCCCCAAAGTCTATTTAGCTTCCTGGCTTTTGCTTCGGCTTTAGCTGACACACAATTCCAAATGCCATGCGTTGCATATTAATCAGTTTCGCTACACAAACTGTTCTATAAAATGCAAAAAAAAAAAAAAAGCATCAACGAGTTTGTAATTAGTCTAAAAATAAATTCCTACTAATTTCCTGACTTAAACTTAATTGGGAGGCAGTGAATTGAGTTTTCCACATATGTGTTTCGATGGATCCAACAACTTAATTTAATAAATTGGTCCAATTTGTAGTTTGTTCAATTAATTTTCCAAACATTGTAATTAAATAACTAAAGGGATTCCCAATGTTTACCTGCAGTTAAGTCAAATTTTTGTGATTTACTTTGGTTAACTGTTATAAGAACTCCAATTCTGTTGACTGGAACTAGTTGAGCTTGGGCAAGACAATGGTTAAAACAAGAAAACAATTTATATGTTAAACAACTCATACTTTGAACTACATTTCTCAATGACAGAGCAAAAACATAAATCGCTGACTTATTTCATTAATATATACATGTATATAACTTGACAAGGTCGACAATGACTCCCTTAACTAGAAAAGAAAAGATATTAACTTAATTACCAACTGAGCTTTAAACGAAACTGTGGAGTGAGCAAATTGTGAGACAGGTTTGAAATTGAATAAATGCGCTATTCAAATAAATACAAACATTTAGAAGAAATATAAATATTTGTTTTGTATCGCAAATATGCACTTTAGTCGATTGTAAATATGTGCTTCAAATGACGATCTTTGAAATGGCTCTGGCTTTGATCGGGAGACCGGGTATTTGGCCATGAGAAGTGATTAGCACTTCCCCGTTTAGTTCGGACCTTAATTGGCTTTGGGGAAGTACTCACTTGACTTGACTTCAACTTGCACTGTTTTCTCGAGAATGCGTGCAAATTAACGCATCTAACGGATACACAGTAAAATTAAATCTATATATAAAATACATATATAACTGCGAGATCGTCTCACACTGAGTTTGATTAAACTGGCAGCTAAACGTCACGGATGCGCCCAATTGAAGAGCACTCTACAAGCACGCAAATCTCTGTGCGCCGGGCCCCGTCAGGTCTAAAGCGACCAATTGTTTAAATTGCGTACACACACACGCACACACACACGCACACACACACACACATCTATGTATATGTGTTTATATTGCCACACGCATACCAAGCAGGTTCAAGAAATCAGATAGTGTCAGCCATAAGATCGCACGATTAGTCAGCCGACGAACAATCGATACAATCAAGCTTTATAAACACATACATATATATACATATATATATATATATATATATATAGTCTCTATACTGGGCGATATTCGCTCAGTTGCCGTTCATCAGTCGCGCTTGCAGTTTGACATACGCGCAGTATCAAAAAAGTAATTGACTTCAAGCCAACTAGACAATTGTGTTCTTTAGCTGACAACTAGTCTTGACTTGTTTAAGTGAGTTAACCAAATCGGCTTTTAATTTAGGCCAAGCATATTAACCAATGAAAATGTGGGGTTCAAAGATACATTTAAGCCACAATTGCAGTTTTTCTCCAAAGTTTTTAAAGTCTCTCTCTCGCTCTCTCTCTCTCTCTCTCTCTCTCTCTCCCTCTCTCTCTCTCTCTCCCTCTCACTTCCAAGTTTAATTAAGTCCAATCTTACAGTGAAGTGTACAAATCAACCGAATAACCAGAAAACCGCTTCAGCTAACACATCGACTGACCCGTTTTTTTTTGCACTTTAGACTGCTTTATATTTATCTAATAACAACTTTTTCAAGACAAGTACACCAGTAAAATCATTCAAGTCTTGAAATTTGCTCAATTTGAAATAATCTGTGTTTGAGTTTTACAAAATCTTTAATTAAAATAAAAATAAGAGTGGGTCTCATATAATAGATAGCATAAATCAAAGATACATATGAATCTAAAAGAGTTTTATCTGTATATATGCATATATATATACATAAATATATATATATACAATTGTTTCAATTTTATCCCAGCCTCGAAAAGATATCTTAAATAAAGTTGTTTGAACTTCTCACCTTAGGTAATTGTTAACTTTTTGCAATTTGAAAATACTTACACAATTGAAAAACAAGATTTTAATAAAAACTGAAAGATGCTTACAATTTCCAGCTAAAGTCGAGTTAATGGCTTGCTTACAAAATCTTAAGTATCTTATCTTAATTGCATTAAGTACACAAAAATATAAAAATAAGTCAGCATTTTAATGCCGGCAACTTTGAAGTATCTGAAAGATACTTGACATTTTCCGCACAGCATCAGCTCATTGAGCTATCGTTTGCTTTGCAGTCAAGGTCGATCTTTCGCTCGCAACGCAAATGGTGAACCGGTTTATTGTGATTTGACTTTTGGTGTGAGCCAAGCTTTTTTGGGCCTGGCCTAAAGTAGTTGGCAAGCAATTAGCGAGCTGAACACAACATTTGCATGCGCTGCGAGCGATTGCTCACATTCAGCTTATAACGACTTGTGTTTAATTACTTGCAGCACCTCAGCAGCTCAGCACCTGCAACACCCCCCAACTTAGTCACAATGAAGATGAGTTCTGCGCTGTTTTTGATTGGCGCTGCGACGCTGCTTGGCCTTGCAACGGCCACCGAAGTGAGGCCATGCCCGAAATGTGTGTGAGACAGTGAAGACAACTGTTAACTCTTACTAATTGCCACATTTTCACATTTAGCCAAGGCGAAAGCGTTGGGCGCCGAAGATGTGACCATTTCGAATTGTCCGAAGAACAAATGCATTCTGAAGCGAAACACGGAGGCGAGCATCATAATGAAGATCAGGCCGGAGCGTGACTTTGCCGAGCTCACCTCGGACATACAGGGTATCATACTGGAAGTGCCTTTGCCCTTCCCCGGATACTATGGGACCAGTGCGTGTCCGCACATCTACGATGCGTCCGGCGAGAACAAGGTGGGCTGTCCCCTCAGGGCGGGCGAGACGTACACCTACAAGAATAGCTTTAAGATACTGCCCGTTTATCCGACTGTCAGTCTGGAGATACACTGGGGCCTCGGCGATAAGCAGGGCGATGCTGCCTGCTTCCAGATACCCGCCAAGATCAAGGCCTAGTTCTTGAAATGAGTCGCATTGGCCTTTTTGCATATTAGCTTGTAAGTTTTATTTGTTATCATTAAAACGTATGTTATGCATAGGTTATAGTAGCGATCGGTTAAGTACAATTTAATTTAAATACGAATTGGACTTTATGAGTTTATATAATTGGGCAATATTGCGGCATCCAGCCAATGTCGCAGTATTGGGCTTTCAAGGGCAAACTGAGAAACAAATCAGAAAACATATTATATGGATAATTGCACGATAATAATATTAATAATATTACTTAGATTTGTATAATAAAAACGAATACGTACTTCAAATGAACAAAAAGCTAAATGTGTTTTTTTTTTTCATTTTTCTTTTTTCAATTTTCATTTAATTTGGCTTATCTGTACAATAGATTTAGGCATGTATCTTGTATCTTTTCGCGTGCAGCTCGCCGACCGGCGATCTTTGTATTTAATTTATTTAATTATGTTAATTGTTAATTGGCGCACAGCTTGCAATGAGAGACGAGTTCAGAATGCTCGAATGATGGAATAAATATCGTTTAAATGTTCTTGCTTGTCTGGCATCATTTAATTTACGTGTCTGTCTGTGTGTGTGTGTGTGTGTGTGTTTGTGTGTGTGTATTTGTGTATGGTTTCTATTTAGCGGTCAATGTTTACTTTTGGAGTTCAAAGAAATCGCCACTGGACAGTGGCTGCTGCAGCTGCTGTTGCTGTTGCTGCCCCAGTTGTCCTTGCCGCTGCTCTGCCTCGGCCATCGCCTGTTGCAACTTGCGCCAACTCTCTGCCGCATCGCTGGCGTCGAACTGGCGCTGCATCTGCCGCAGCTGATAGCGATGCTGACGTAACAGTTGCGTCCATTTCGCATCATTCACATCACGATTGCGTTCCGGCGCCGTTGCATCCACACTCTGAGCTGATAAGCCGTCAGTCAGTGGCAAGTTGTAGATTTTATTGCTCTCCTCATCAATAGCATTTGCAATATTGTTGTCGTTGTTGTTGTTGTTGAATAGTTGTTCCTCTAGATTCTCGGCGAAGGGTGTGGCCTGTGGATGGGCATACAAAAATGGGCGCAAAATTAGTTTGTTGATTATTCGAATCTGACTTGCGTAAACTTTAATATTATCAATTAATTGTGCTAGGGAGCAAGCTTGTACATAGGGCCCAGAATATTACATCTGTCAAGCAAAACCTCTTGAAAACTTCCCCAGAAACTCCTGCGTAATTGCTACACAATCAGTTAATCATTAATATAAACACTTCAAAGTTTGGGAATATCACTTAGCATAGCGCACAAGAAAGCCTGGCATTTAAGATTATTGAAAAATAAAATAAATAATGTCTCTTAAATTAATAATAGATCTTAAACATAGAGTTCCAACCCTGAGTAAAAATGTAATGCTGTTAAAAATCTATTCAGTGTTGCCAAAGTTAAATAAGTTAATAATTTGATGGGTATTTAATTCACCCACATGTAAGAATTGACAAACAGAAGAATTATATAATACAAATATACAAATTTATGACAGGTACATGTTGTGGATAAGATTAGTTCGATAATGTGTCCAATGCAACTGTGTTACTTTATGACAGCTTACCGTTGTTATTTCATTAGAGTTTGGAATTAGTTATAATAATAATAGCTCACCAGTTTAGCCGCAATTGCCGCCCTGTTGCCCGAACGTTTGCCATGTGCTATACCAAAAGATACAGATACAAATGCAGAAAGTGAGCGAATAGAAATATATTTATTAAAATGTTACTCTCAACTTACCACCCCAACACGAGTGTCCATATTCCAAGCAGGAGCCTGCAAGTAAATGTGAATAAAATTATGTTTACCAAATAAATCATCATCAGCATCATTATTCTGGCAAGGCACTGAAGAGTTAAGCTCTGCATGTGAATTTATGAGGAGCCAAGAAAGAATGGCACTCCAAAGATTATATACCCTTACAGACCGGAGCTCAATTGCAATAATTTATTTTACAATATGTTTAAATAAATCTACCGATGTTTTTTTGAGATGGATATCAAAAGGTACAGACAAGAAATCATCTCATATTTTAGTTATATTTCATATTGGAGATTTATCTCATATTGGTAGGTGTACCTTGTATTGGAGCTATATGACATAGTGGCTGATTGTTCCTGTTGAAGCTATATAACATTGTGATACAATCCGGTTCTGAAATATGTACAACCTGGAGCAAAACAGCGGACATATTACAAGTTTCATCTAGAGAAATAGATGAATAGACAAACATAGTTGTGCCAACGACTACTGATGGAGATCATGAACTTATATATAACATACTTCAGGGGGAACGATATATCTTATTTAATAAGATACGAGCTTGAACATATATAAAATACAAAACTGCCTGCAAAGCTATGACCTGGCAGTTCATGCCATCAGTAGCAGGTCATCACAGGGGGAGGCCTCAGGAAGACCAACAGCATGGCTTAAAAAGTTAAAGGAAACCAAGAAGCTGATGTGGATGCTGTGGCTGTAATGTAATTGTTACTGCTGTTGCTATGGCTACTATAACGTCACAGCATTGTTGCATGTTGTAGGTTGTATTGTGTCGCGACCTATGATAAATATGAGCCATTACAGTTCAGGTAATAAGCCTGCACCTGAGTAATGCGTTGAAAGCTCCGCACTCAGCTGGCGAGAAGTGCGTGGTTAACACGGAGTAGCTGAAGCTAGTCAGGGATGTGGACCATTATGGAATGTCCTTGGCGCTGCATTTCATTGTGTGACCAAAAACTAATCGCACAAATGGATGGCCAACAAAAGACTTTGTGCCATTGCTCACATGTCACACAACGAGGCGTCAAACAGTCAACATAAGAGCAGCTGGGACATAAAGCATAAAGTTTACGCAAGAGCAGCAGCAAATCTCTCTTGGCAACATGGCAAGCAGCAACATGCCACAGATGTGCTGCACTCGTCGTTCCTTTTGCGTAAGCCCATTGATAAAAATTGTGAATGTTTGCAATTGGGCATTGAGCCCACTTGGCTGGATGACTCTATCAACTGTTGACACCGCCTCCCAGACGCCACATGCCGAATGTGTAATCATTTGTCAATTACTTAAGCCATGGATTAATTGTTGACAGGCCCAGACCATCAGAGATAGTTCATGCCAAGGGATCTACGGCGCCTCATCGAAGGGCTGTCATTAAAATAGACCAAGAGTGAGTGTATGGACTTTCACTAAGCGTCTAATTAGCGTGCCCATTCACTTTAATGACTCAACCCGTAACGCTCTGTGGTCAGTTAGTGTCGTCCTTGTGCACCCTCTTGGCTTTCAAATGCCGAGTAATGGTTTTTTAATAGTCGCACGTGTAATTTAAAATTGTTGTGACATTCTTTGTAATGTCAACTCTTAATGTAAACAATCTCAAAATAAATTTAAATATTTTCACGTTTGACTACAATTCAGTAAGTGGACATCTATAATATAGCCATCTATTATATGGTGTCCTTAAATGCTTTGCATTTAATTTGATACGAAGGTAAAATAATAATTCTCATATCGATTTTCTCATTTAAATAGATTTAAAATTGGTTAATATGTGGTTATAGTATTTGATTAAAATACAGAATATTATGATTTATTTTTGTTTACTATTAAAAACCAGTTAAAAGTTAATTTGAAAAAAAAATTACTGGTGATCAAACTTTCAAAAGGAAAATAGAATATAAATGTCAACTGGACATTGTTTCATCAATTTCGTAATGTAAGCATCTTAAATAAATCATCAATTGTTTTGAAGATCAATTAAACACTTACAAAAATGTTTAAATATTTAATAAAATTTGGCTACTTATATTGGACATGAATTTGGTTAAGTTGTAGTTAAAAATTCAATTAATCCCAATTTATTTAAGAAATGTAAACTTATTCTTTTAATTATCAATTTTGTTAAGTAATAATTCAAAATTCTATAGTTATATATATATATAGATGCATAAGTTTATGTTCGCTGCTTTATGGAATACTATATTACACAGAAGTGTTCGAATAAAGAATTCTTCGATATCTCTATAAGAAAGATGGAAGCAAAGAAGAAACTCCAATACTCCGACAAATCTGTTCTTTAGAAAACCAGTCAGCTAGTTTGCCATTTTTGTATTTAATAAAAATAAAAATTAATTAATATGCTTGCTGATATTTCATGTCATTTTTTCATCAGATTGATTAAGTTGAATAACTAAACTCAAGCCAAGAAATCTTAACGATTAAGTCGTAAGACACAAATTGACACTCTTTCAATAATTGAAGACTTGCGTATTTCCAAGAATTGGTTGCCACTTGCAAAAGCAATTTAGCACGAATCTAGTCCAATTGTGGATCACTTCAAAGGCAGTTGCCGCTTGGATAGTCGTAGGTGGTAGCATAGCCCAAACTAAGCCAGAACCACAACCGACAACTGCAGTGTGGCAACAATTTGCAGCTTGAGTGGTTCACACGTTTCTCGCTGCGTCATCCGGAGTTCCTGTTGTCCTTGTTGTTGTTTTTGTTGGTGCTATTTGGCACGCAGTTTGGATTAATTTACGACTGCAATTAAAATCGCTGGGGCGTGTTTGCTGGCATTTGATATTTGGATGCCGTTGTCGGCTGACAACCGACGCAGTTGACGACGCAAACCAATGATATGAAAATTATAGAAACAATACCGGCGTAGCGATCAAATAGCAAACGGGAAATTGTGCATAAAATAGATAATGCGCCTTACGATTTGAAACAACAACATGTGTGTTAATAAGGTAGTCGATCAATTTTATGGCCCTGTTGATACGGATTTCGTTCTACCGACAGCTCATTTGCAGATATGGAGTGGAATTCTAAGAAGACTTTGCATTGACTCATTGTCAACAAAAGAAGGAGGATGAGTGCGATTTAATATATGAATATGTATTTAACGTCACTTGAACTACAATTACGTGTCGAAGTTGTGCTAAAGTATATAGCAGGCAGAAGGAAGTATGTGTATAATTAAGTATATATATATATAATTTATTAGCTGAGTCCCTCTGTGTCCGTCTCACGATTTTAATTTATCTATTATTTACCCTGACATATTATTGATCAAACGTGCAAATGTCATTGAGATCGCATAAGGAAAGCAGAATTTTTGAACAAAAGTAAAATTTATACTTATATTAAGCCAACTACTAGCATTAAGATTACTTTGTATTTTAAAGCTGAGCTCAAAATATGGCAAGCTCTGTCGGCTAGATCTTCAAAAATCTGTTTTACAAGTAATGTTTAGATTTGACTCATAGGAAAGCATACTTTGAGGCTGGTCTATTTGTCGAATTGGTTGTTAGAACTTTTATTAATTTTTAGGGTCTGAAAAGCAATATGCCGTAGATACGCGTGGACTTTGTTCCAGTTGCGAAAATTAAGATATGCAATAAAAGCAGTGAGTGTTTTATTTATTTAACAGTTAGTCAATGGGAATACAAGTTCTCTATACAATTCTGTGTAAATTGCGTAACACAACGTAGACTTTAATTGGAAAACTTACAAAACAGCTTCTTAAATTTTAAACAAGAATAATTGTCTAAGATAGATAAACGGATATTTATGTATTTTTCATTATAATGCTAAGCAAAGCTTAAGTTAGTTAAAAAAATGTTTTCAACTTGTTTTGGTTTTCAACTTTTTGAGTATACTAATCTGATTGAATGAGTAAAATATATTTCAAGAAATTGCTAAATATTGCATACTTTTGTGAGTAAAATGTACGAAAACCAATTGTGCAACTACTTAAAAATTGTTTAAGATAATAGAAACTTAATGATTACCTGTCACAAACGTGAACAGCACCACAAACACCAAGATAGTCCAACTTAATTTAATATACCACATTTTGAATCAATTGTTTGTGAATTCAACTTAGCACAAATTAAAATGTCGAAAAAATGCGAAGTTTTTTTGTTTTGTATTTATATATTTTCGTTCTGCCCACTTTGAATTTCACTTTTAATGCACTTGCCACAGGATAGTTGGTTCAACAGTTCAGCTGATGTTCTGCTGGTGCGAGTATCTTTTTGAATTGCCACCAAAATGCGCTCGACTGACGGCTTTTATAGCGCCAGCGGTCTGCAGCATTTACCGCCAGAACGCCAAAAGATAACGACAGCCAATGCGAGCTCAACACACGAGGCAGATGGGCGAAACGAACAAAGATACGAAGCCAACGGCAACGACAAGGGGCAACGACAGCGAGCAGGGGCACCGCCAACGCACGACGAGGTAAATACCGCCAATGAGCGTAAAGATGGGGGTCAGCAACAGGCTGACTTGTGTGAGTTGGCAACAGAGTGGAATGGGCATGTTGCCAGAGTGATGGGCTCTCCCCCATCGAGGCTGCCAAAGTTATGAGCGCTAGAGTTTAACTTGTTGCAATTGCCACGTGTTGCAAGCTCATTTTATGCTTGCAGGCTTAGCATTTAATTAAGACATGATGAAAACACAGAGTTTAACAAATTTAAAACAAGCTAAAATGCTCTAAGCTGATTCATCTGATTCGATCTTTGCGATATAAATCTGTAAGGAATCGACCATTCCTGTCAAAGTTCCCCCAAAGGAGCTTAGACGCATCCAAATAACCTGTTGCAGCTAGATAAACAATCAACAGATTTTATGCTCTTTAAAGAAAAAACGCAAACTGGACAATTGTTTATTATAGTGTTCTGACAAAGTCTTAATTATGGCTTATTAGTGTATGTGTAGCAAGGATATTTGCTCCTTGGATAAGTTGGCTAGTTACTTAGCATAGGGGCATACATATATGTGTTTTGTGTGTTTGACCTTCCATTTAATCAATCATCTAGTTTCGAACGCAAGGGATGTGTGTGTTTCATGTGTGGATAGCTAGCTTGAGGGAGGCTACGTTGTGCAACTTATTGATTATTCTAGCTTGGCGAGAATGTCACTCTCGCGGAACAGAACATACTCGCGCTTGTCATCCATGTCCACCTTGGTGCCGCCATATTTGGGCAATAGTACGCGATCTCCCTCCTTAACGGCAACTGGCAGGTGGCCAGAACCGACGGGATTACGTGCACCGGGACCAACAGCCACCACAACGCCTTGCATCTCTTTGGGCACAGAGTCCTCCGGCAGCAAAATGCCTCCAGCGGTTGTCAACTTCACCTCGGCACGCAGGATGAGTATGCGATCCATCATGGGCAACACCTTCTTGATAACGCTAGACATTCTTCTGAAATTTTTCGAAAAAGAAAATTTTACAAATAAAAAATGAATAAAACAAACTTGAAATGCTTACCAAAAAGTTGTACTCAAAAAGTCAAAAAAAGGCAACCAAATTGTTAATTTTTTTTGTGTAGCTATTCAGTTCAATTGCCAAAAGCAGACTGAGCTGTGCTGACAGTATAAAAAACTGGTAGGAGCAAATCGATATGAAAATCGGCTAGCCTACTTTGATGATTTTGGTTCACCCTAAAGAGTGTTCAGTGTGTGAGTTCTCTACTCACTTTTGAAACTCGGCCATGCATTGTGAGTGAAACTACCGTTATAAACAGTGCTTGTGTGTGTGTGTATATAAGATTTTATTGTGTTATTGTCGCAATGCTTTGATAAAATTCGCACGCTGCAATAATCAGCGCCACCTGTTGTCGCTGACGCGCACTAAGCTTTGAGCTCATATATCTCTATGTGTGTGCGTGTGTGTGTCCCATTGGGCTTCTTGTCTAAATGATTGGGAGTGAGCCGTTGTTTTTTGTACTTGCAACAGTTAATGTTGTCTGAAATTGCTTGCTGGCATTTCATTTTTTGTTTCCCGATTCGCTCGTAAATCAAAATATTTCACACTTTTGCGGGTGAATCTGTGCCCGTGGGTGTGCCTATGTGTATGTGTGTTGTAAATGGTGTGTCTGTTTGAATGTGTGTGTGTGTGTGTGTGATCATTTTCTTTTGCCTGACTTGCTTTTTTTCGGTATTATTGTATTGGTTTGCTGGTTTTTGCGAGCTTTACGTGACGTACATTAAAGATTATTTTTGTAACTTGTCCAAATTTTGTAAAGTATATGCATTTTCATACAAAGTTCGTAACACTCATGGAGTACAATAAGTATTAGGCTTTGAGCTGCAGGATATATTAGTGGCATACCAAAATGTAATGGCTTGTAGATGATGAAAATAAATATTACAGAAATATTGAGAAATTATTGTTAGTTCAGCCAGAAAAACATGCAAATTATTTTACAATAATGATAAATATAATCCGGAGTTGAGATGCGGTGCCCATCGTTAAATCTATTTGAGACTTACCGCATTTCATACAGGGCTTAAAGGTGCAGCACTCATTTCAATATACATAAATAATTTCATTTAATAAAGTATTATATTTCTGGCAAGTCTCTGACCGTGATTAACTGTGGTTAAATTACCTCATTCCACAGGCTCAGACATCCACCTATTTTTTAACTTGGATTCCCCTAATCCTTGCAATAAATGTTCGATCCTTGAATATACCCAGATTTATTAAGTCCTTTATTTATTTTTTATTAATTTGTTTTATTTTATTAACTTCCATTTAATATTATTTTACATAAAGTTTGAATATCTATCCTCAGATCCTTGCAAAACAGTTGTTAGGGTATACAAAATACGTAATGGAATATAGAACAAGTGTTATCGTTACCAGCATAGCTTTGTTTGACTTTTGCACTTTGTTTTGGAAAGTTTTGCGATGTTTACGGTGTTTGTGGCATGCTGCGCTTTGACTTTCATCGTATGTATTAAAATGACGCATATAAATACAATTTATGAGCCTAGGACATGAATACGTAAGCAAATGTTTAGCCAGAATGCAGGAGCCGAGGTCGACCACAATTTGACCCTTGCCAAATAAAAAGAGAGGCAACTTTGACAATGACGCAAAATAGATAAGTCTTGAAAGCTTACTTTAACCAGCATTTCAATTTGCTTGATTGCATTTGCAAATCAAATGCAACTCTCGACTGCTTACTGACCATATTACTCATACGTCGCGTTGACAATGGGGCATTGGGGTATTTGCAGTCCGTGACCTTGAGCGATTATCAGCACGGTGCATGAAGCATGATGCATGGGTGTGTGGTGCATGACAAATTATTATCATATTATTTATTCATGCAGACGACATTCGCAGTTCTATTCACACTGCAAATCGATAATAGTCTTTTTATGCGCATTTCGCTGAATCCAAATTACAATATTTTCGCTTAATTCACAGCGCCAGCTAAAAATAGTTATTTCGGCGTTTGAAGAAACCCTAGCAAATAAATTGAGTAAGTGTAGAGGCGTTTTATTACATTAAATCTTAAATCAAATGTTTGATGCCAATCTATTCATATGCTTAGTAACGTCATTAGGAATATTTTTCCGGTTTCAACATTTGTTCTCACTCGCACATCGGAATCAAGTTATTTGTGTTCCTGGTTGTGTATTAAACTATATTTAAGAACACTTTAGCCAAAATTTGAATAAAGATACAGTTTAATTTAAATATATAGACATTTGCTTTATTTTGTACAAGTTAATACATCGCTTGTTTCCAATTTATATATTTTGCTTAGAAAAATACACCTATTTGTGTCGACAAGAAAAGCTAAGCTGTAGATAATATTATGATTAATTATTAAATAAAACTGGTCAGTTACGGAAAATTACATTTTATAACCGACACTCAAGTTGAACATTGATGTTTAGATATAGTTTTAAGTTACCTTAATTTTCTATGAATTTTGAGTTCAGATTCAAGCTAAATAATAATTTAAATATATAGATATTTATCAAATAAATTCTCTGTGAATTATGAACAATTCTCGACTTCACACTATTAAATACATTAAATACATATTTTCAATATACATTTCCATAAAATATTTAAGATAATACAATGGACTAGTTATGCAAGCACATTGCACTTATTACTTAAAAAACATATTAGGAATTATAGCATTGACTCAGCATTTTTAGAATCAATAAATATTTGAATATGGAATAACAATTTTGTACTAATTACAACAAAATTAACATAAACTCGAATGTAGTTATTACATATTAAAATTAGTGTACACTAGTTAGCAGAAAACTGCACAAATACGACGAAGTGATAAATATCGATGGAAAGAATACTAGAAAAGAGCAACAATTAGCGCATTGTTTATTGCAAATTACGAAACTAGTTGCGAGTCAGACTGCAGCAGTCGTTCATTCAGCGCCGTCTAAACAATGAGAGAAAGAGAAAATGATAATGAGATAAGGATAGGGAAATACATGTTAACAATATTGAATCACATTAATACTACACGCAGAAAAAAAATAAAGAAGCTGGAATGCTATTCAAAAATTTAAAGTCTTCAGTCTTCATACAGACAAACATGACGAAATCGACTCGGCCTTTGATGTTGATCAAGAATATATATATTTTATGTGGTTGGAATTGATTCCGTTTGCCAGTTACCTACTTCATAATACCCTTTTCCCATTGTCAATATGAAAATTGATTTATTTATATGTGAATACACAGATATATACGTAAAAAACCCGGGAATATACAAAAGAATTGTTAAAATTAGGAAACAAAGTAGAACCCAGAAATAAGATATTAAAAACTGTGCTGTTTACACAAACACAACCTACTGATTAAAACAAAGACACTTTTTTTTACAAATAAATAAGGTAAGCTGCCCTTCTACATTTCAAAATGGGTTTTTTTTTTTGAGTGTACTCTTATAAACTGTTATACAAACCTGCATTAGTGTCGGTTTTGACTCAATGGACTCGCGTTGCGTTTGCGTTGATGAGTTGAGGGTTGTGTTGCGGCGCAAGCGTCGCGACTCCAACTGACGTCGCGAGTTCAGCGATCCCTTCAAGTACTTCTTGCCCAGCAGCACGGCCTGCAAAGGGAGAATGTCGTAACACAGAATCTAAATCGAATGGTTAAAATCGGTAGCTTACTTTGAAGGCCTCGCGAAACTTGTTGCTCATCAGGTTGTAGAGCAGTGGATTGATGCAGGTGGATAGATAGTAGAGCACGCCGGAGATGTAGGTCATAACGGTGTAGATAAACTCATGCTGCTCATTCAACTGGGCGCCAGTGTCTGGCGCATAAATGGCAATCAGACGCTGAGCATGGAATGGTGCCCAGCACAGAAAGAAACAGATGACGACGGCCACTGTGGAATAAAGCAGACCAAACAATTTGTACATGTACTTCTACACATGTATTTATATTCATTTGCAACTAACGACACAGCCGCAATATAAAGAATTGCTTGTATGTTTTTTCGGGCACCATAAAAATTCGCGCCCGCTTCATAAAAGTCAAGCAAGCCAAAATGACAGGCAGACAATGTAATAAATTAGGCGGTGAATGACTGATTAAGTGTGTGCCCAATTCGCAGGCACAACTTCATAATACCCCTTGCTGGCATACACACATATGGTTAGAAATGAGAAATATGGCACACAGCCTGTGGCAACATTTGCCACACTGCTAATGACAGATGCGCGCAAAACTAATTATCCAATTTCAATGGGAGGATAACTCCCATCCCGAAAAATTTGTTTTTGTGATGATGACTTGTGATTTTGGCTTCCGACATGGCTTTGCCGAGGCCTACATTGGTCCCAAGTCTAAGCCAAATTTTTACAAATTTTATGTTGTATGTATTTTAACATTTTAACAACTGAAAAACATTCGTTTATTTTTCACTCACAGCACAAGCATTCCTTATATTTTTAATTTTTTGTATATAGCGCACTTTATACTTTCCGCCTTTATTTTCAGAATTCAGCTATTAATTTTCTTCTTTCATCACATTTCAAAGTCTTTAGTGACATGTTTACATTCACGAGCTCAGTTCGAAAACTATTTTTCTTGGATTCTTTTTCTTTTCTCTTGGGATTTGTTATTGAAATTTTTCTGGAATGTGTTGAGAATGATGTAGTATCTCGCGTCTCACATACTTTTGATAATCATACCCGATTCTGAATAAAACTCACCCAACATTCGCAGCACACGACGCGTGCCATAATGATTGAGGCGTCCACGCACCGAGCTCAACTGGGGCGCCGCGTTGTTGGTCGAAACCGAGCCGACGCCTGCATAGCGATAGAGTATTGTGTCGCTCGGTACCGACTTTATTGGCTGTGATTGACGTCTGTCGGCCATGAGAGCTGGTGTTCCGACTCCCCCAATTATGGTTGAGCGATACAGATGGATGCCAATACACAGATACAGCACCAGAATGATGGACATGGGCGCAAAAAAGAAGATGAACGTCGAGAGCTGAAAGGAATGCTGCACGATCACGCGGACCATGGCACATTTGTCGACACCCGCATAGCTATCGATGCCAAATTGTGCTGCCTGCGGTATGGCCGTAAGCACGGCCAGCACCCAGATGAGAATTATAATACGGATGGCGCGGCTCAATTTGCTCATTGCCTGGCCCAAGAACGGATGACAAATGGCCATGTAGCGTTCCACGGTGAATGCCGTTATGGTCAACACTGTCGCATTTGCCGATGTTTCGGCCAGCAGGCCGCGTCCGATGCAGAAGTGCTCGCCGAAGACGTACGGATACTTGGACCAGATGAAGTACATCTCTGGCGGCACACCCGACAGCAGCAGCATAAAATCCGATATGGCCAGCGAGAACAGATAGTAATTGGTGGCCGTGTGCATTGAGCGATTCTTCTTGATCACAATGCAGGTGCTGATGTTGCCCACAACGCCGGTGAGAAAGATCAGGCTGTAGACCACAGTGACCGGTATTACAATGCCCAACGAATCACGTTGAGCTCCAAACAATTGGTTAATTGTGGCAGCACTCGCGTTGGTGTCAGGCGGTGCCGAAACCATTGACATATTTTTTGTTTTTTTTTTTATGCGCAGAAATTTTCCTTCAACTAATGCGCTTTTGTTTATTTCTCAATTCAAGCAATATTTCCCCTTGCTAGGCGTTTAGACTAGCTATATCTACCTCTACGCTAATTATTATAATTCAATGTCACGACCCAAAAGCAACTGGAGACTTCGAAACTCAACTCAACTCGTTTCTTGGCTCGCACGCAACGGACGCAAGCAACAAATAAACAATATACAATATATATGTATAAGTTGTCAACAAAATCCCAACCGAGTCTGGAACCGGTGCCAAAACACCCACCCAGTCCACTAGCTGCGAGGTAACTGAACGCTTGGGCAACTGCGTTCACTTGATTATAAACTGACCAACCGCATCAATTTGTCACTAATTTTAAATGCACCGGGTGCTGGCCGATTCCGATGTCGAATCCGAATCCGAACCGCACGCCAGCGCGTTCTAAACTTGTCTGATAAGCAGCGGCAACATTTCCCATTCAGATTTGTATCTATCTACAATGAGCAGCGCTGTCGCGTCGCTGCCTCTGTCAGTGTCTCTGTTACTGTCACTGCTTCTACCTCTGCCTCTACCCCTGCCACGGCTAACATGTGCATACTGGTATGCGACTTGGTGCCGTGTATGCTTGGCATAGTTTATGCTTCTGGCAACCAACTTATAGCCACAGCCAAGAAAAACAAGAAGACCAAGAAGAAATATCCCCACGACGACGACTGTCATAAAAAGTTTTTGCTCTATGCGTTTTGTCAGTAGCAGAGCAGAGCAGAGCTCTGACGAGTGACAGTTTCTTCAAGTCCTGTGACACATATATGTATATATATACATATATACATATATATATGTATGTACGCTCATTCATTTATATTATTTAGCTTAACTAACCGAAAAAATACTCACCCCACTGGCCCCTAGCCGCCCACATACCAAGTGCGTGCGCTGCTTTTGAAATAGTCGCACACACAGAATTCACATGGATAAACTAATACTTACAGTTACATTTACAGATACAAATACAAAAGCAGTGCATGGCTGTCTCACGAGCATCACGTGTGCTTCCCCGTCTCTGTGTGTGTTGTACAAAGCTTTGGGAAGTGCTTGCACGCGTGCTTGAAAGCTCTTAGCAACCGCGCTTTTCTGTTCGTTTCAACTTTAAAGACTGCTACTTAGCAAACTGTAATTTAAGTGCTTTGAGTAACAACGACAAAGTATCAATTACAATGTAATGGAGTTCAAAAAATATGTGTTATATTTCATATATTTTTCGCACATCGTCGCTTCTTTATGAGACTCTTATTTTTATAATATTATGTCATCGATTTCCTTCAATCAAAATATTTATAATATACCAAATATAATTACTTTTCTAAAACATTAGACTTCTATTTCGAGCCAATCAACATTTTGGTGATTTCAAGTTGTCAGTTCAAGAACACTAAAATTGATTCTATTTCTTTACTTTAGGTCTTTGAACCCAATTCAATTTTTGTTAAACGTATAAGCAAGAAAACGTTTTTAAGTAAGCCGCATTTTAAATTTGTATCTTCACATGTATTTTCTAGGGATTTGTTTGATGAGAACCCAGTATTCCTTTACCTAAACGTAATAAAATTGAATACACAAATATTATGGACAACATCAATTTTATTGTAGTTTCTAAAACCATTCGTAAGAGTCAGGACAACTTAGAATTTTTTAATTAATGATTCAAATGCATTCAGAAACACATACATATGTAAGATGAACAATTTGAATATACATACATATATAAATATTCTCTAAATAGATCTGCATAAGCTTGGTAAAATGAAGTCAATAAATATCTCATTTAAACACTGGACACAATTCAACCAGCCATTCCAGGAACTCTTGCCTGGTACCATTACCTTCGTTATGTATTCTATAGACATTTACCAATAGTTTAAATAGATGTATATAGGCAAAAACCAATATGCTAATATAATATATATTAATCTCATTAACACATACAACATATGTATCTCGCTATGTATGGCATTAATTATGCTGTTTTTATATCAACACTACTAAAACAATGAATTGCATTTTATATTAGATATAATATGAGATATTATCATATTTTATAACATTTTTTTCATTTTGTTTCTTAGATCACGCAATAGTTTAGTTTCCGAGAATTAGGCTTTTCTAGATTTGATCGTTTATTTTAAACACACCACAAGATTGTAATTGAAAACCACTATCAATAACATTTATTTGATATTTTAAATACTGGCTGAGTAAACTCGTAGACTCTAAACACTCATATATTTATGCCATGGTGTATGTCCACAGTGGGCGGCTGAAATAGTACATTTTGAATAAGTACATAAATATTTGTAATATTTGTAACATACATTGACTGGAAACAAATATTTGCTGAAATATTTATGACATTCAAGAATTGTATTTGTAACACTGAATTGTGTTTCAAGTTACAATTGGTCTTCTTCAAGCTCGTTTATTTGATAAGTCTACGTTAAGTTCATGTTTTAAAATTTATGCACAAACATTTTGTAAGAGATTTTCTTGGTTTATCACATAGAACTAAAATATTTTATGTATTTAATGTTTTTTTTAAGAAGTTATGCATTTTGACAATGCTTATGTGAGGAGTCTAGCATTTACTGAATATTTTATAAACATAAAACATTTAACTAGGACTCTTTTTATATCACACAACATAAATTAGAAATATAATCGTCTAGTATTTTATACAAAAGATTTTATGGGTTTCAAGTTACAAGTTTATTGAAATGTTTTGTTTCATGTATATAGAGGTATGTTAGTATTACGACTTTTTGGCATTGTATTGGAATCTTAGCAAACTTAATGCTAAATGTAATGCTATATAAATCATAGATTAGTTTTTGGATAATTCAATTATTTCACCCCAATTTGTCTCACATTGTGATAGCTATAACATAAATATAATTTTAAATAGAGAGAAACATTTAGAAATGCCGAGCATACAAAACAATATGTTTTGTGAGACTGTTTAAAAAATATTTCACAATCGAATATATAAATATGGAACATTGAGATAATTCAATCATATTGCACGGATCCAATTTATAAATCAATATCCATGATCTCGGCATCATCCTCATCAGCGCTTCCCCAACCGGCGTGAGGATTGTTCTCATCCAGTCAGTGAACGAGCCTCTCCTGCTATAGCAACACCTTCTTCAATTCTGGCAGATGCAGATCCAGAATATTCTGAGCAGTCTCATGATCCAGCCCATCAATGCCACATGCCACCAGCTCCCTCAGATTTTCCGCATATCTGGCAATATGACTAAACGATTGCAACGTGATCAACGAACAGTTGCTAATATTGAGACTGCGCAAGCGACTCAGATTGAGCGCAACAAACTGAACAGCCACATCATCCAGCAATGAGCAGCTGGCGACGGACAGCATCTCCAGCGACGGACAGGTCATGGTGAGTGCAGCGATGCCTTTCGTATCCAAGCGATTACAGTAGTCCAGTGTCAGGCTAAGCAGCTCGGGCAGACGCAGAGCCCGCTTAAGCAGGTGGCGGGTAAGATTGTGACAGCCTCGGACATTTAGTTCGCGCAATCCTCGCAAGCGACTGATGGAATAGGGATGCTTGCCAAAGCCGATGAAGCCGCTATCCGTGACCTTGACGCAGTAATCAATCCTGAGCACACGCAGCAGCTTCTGGTGTTGGAATATTGTGGCCAGGGTGCGATCGGTAGTTGCCTTTTGGCAGTTATCCAAGCTGAGCTTCCTTAAATTCGGCAATCGCTCCAGCAGAGCGCACATGGAATTCTCATCAATGAAGCAGACATCCTCCAGAAACAGCTCCTGCAGTGTATAGTTCATTTTGGTGGCAAGCCCCTCCACCAAACCTCTGCCAGTCATCGCACGACAATAGGACATAGTCAGCGACTCCAGGGAGCCGCTCATCTTGCGCAACGCCTTCACACAGCGCGCATCCAGCTGGACACAGAACATGAGATCTACGTAACTGAGCGTTTTACGCCACTTGCGAGCCACCCGGATCAACAGTTCATTTGACAGCGATAGCATGCCGGTGAGATCAAGGTGTTTGAGTTGAGCCGTCTTTGGTATCGAGTCCAGAATCACTTGAAGCAGCATTAGATGGCAGTTGCCAGAGAGCTTTAAGGTTCGCAAGCTGTGCATCCGCTCAAAGGTCTGAAGCCAGTTCTCCGTTTCAATGCCCGGCGAGCAGCTGAAGAAGATATCGACGCTTTCCAGAGTGTGCGCATGATCGTAGAGCACCTGCAGCAGGACCATCTCATTGTTTTGCCGATACTCAAATAGCAGGTGACGCAATCGAACCTTGCTCTCTTCGCGACGCAACTGCAATAGCATCAGTAGCTTCAAGTTTGAATCTAGACTAACACCATCGCATTCGAAGCCATCCAGTTGGTGGAACTGCTTCATATTGATGCCATCGACGGTCATGTTGTCATCATCCAGGAAGCTAGTCGTGGCTATTTTCAGCATTTTCAAATTGGGCAGCTTGCCATGGATGCTCCGGAAGACGGGCGAGTGACGCACCAGCAAGCATTTGACCTCCTTGCCCACCAGTCGCAGAAACTGCTCCAATTCCAGAGTCTGTGACAAGTTGCGCAACTCGATGTCCTCAAAGTTGATATACGATGCATGGCTCTCCACATGCTGTTTCATATCTTTCAGATTCTCCTTTGTCACAATCACTCTGCCCCGTGTCGCAAAGTAGCGCCGATTAACCAATTCTCGACAACGCCAAGAAACCAGTCGCAGCTGCTGCAGATCCAAGTACGTTAAATATGACATAATCTCTATCCACAGATCATTTGGCAACTGTTCAATGTGCATCATTGTAGTCTCTCCCTCGCCATAAGCTACACGTGCCGCATCCATCCCCGGCTCCACTTTACTGGCCTGCAAGAATTGAGACATTTTCACTATATAATTTACTATGAAGTCGGAGCACAATAAACTACAGCTCCTATTAAAATGAATAAATATCAATAAATCAGTTATAACACTGACGGTTACAATTAGCGTTTCTCGCAATGCCTATTTTATCTGATCGGATAATTCTTCGGTTGCTAACGATTATTGAGAGAGATGTGTCTTATCGATTCGCAAGCAATCGATATATTTTCTTTTATGTCGCTTTTTTTATTAAAGGCATTATAATCAGAAATTATTGGGGTATTCTGTTTATAAAAATCGTAATCTTAAAAAAATAATTCTTCTCTCCATATAAGTGATTACACTAATGATCAGATAAGGGATTTTTAACAATGAAAGTATTTCAGGAAAGCACTTGCTACAAAAAGTGGATCATAAGTGCACAACACTCAATCAAATCAGAACCCTAAAGGCACCTCTTTTTTTAAAAGAGATTGCTATTCCATCCTTTAATTTGATGTTTTTATATCCTTGTGGAGAGTATTATAATTTATTCGCGAGGCCAAGTCAATGGATGCATGACCTCCTCCATTTTTAAATTTGTCTTGTCGCTTGCTTCTGTGGTAACTACGAAAGTCGAAGCCGACCGGATCGGACCACTATATTATATAGTTGAGAGATAGGCGTAGATATGCATGTAACTAATACATGCATACATTGAGCAGTATATAATTTTCAGCTGATCTTAAACAATCGTCGACAGTGATTCACTTGCGACAGTCAACAGTTGCAGGTGCAGGAATACAGTTAAATAATAATAAACATTCTGTTCGCTATACTTAATAAATAATATGATACTCGAGGTTATTGGTCTCTAAATACATGTTAACCTATCTGATTCAATAAAGTCACACAAATGAGGAATATTCAATTCACAGCCAGACGTCAAACAGAAAACACACAAATATAATTTGTTTAAAACTCTGGACTAGAAGTCTCTACCTTTCTACAAGGGTATGTAATCTTTGGCGTATCTAAGATAAAGGCTCTTTTTATTACTAATATGAAAAACATTAACGGTTGTTTCGTAGCTTTCATTTTTGAAAGCTTTCGGAGATAATCAATTCAATTAATTTTGTAAGCAGAGGTTTTTGGTTTTTTAAATTAAGTTTATCATAAGAGAAGTTTCAAATACTACCGTTAAGCACAAAGTAAATTCAATAAAATAACCTTTCAATATCAGCTGCACTAAAAATTAGAGCTATCCAGTTATGCAGGAAACAAAGGTTTCGTTGATGCAATTATTGCGGCCGATGTGACGCACACAAGGGTTAAGCTTCGGTATCAAACAAACTCGCCACATAACAGGTGAGCTGGTTGCCCGGGGAACAATCCTTAGCTGGCATATTGCACTCTCACCCACGCTGGGCATAGATTGTTAAGGACTCATAGTTACATGCATATATACAGATGCGTACAAATATACAAATGCAGTTAGAGTCACACAGATACTTGTACAGATAGATGCTCATCCCATTATGGGAGTCTGCAATGCATCCAGCATTTGCTCTTACCTGGCAATTGATGGTTCTATCGACGAACGCAGCTCGACCTCGGGTAATCCTTACAATTCCACTTAAATTATTTCCCATGCAGACAATTATATATTTGGCTTTGTACACTTGAGTAATCAATTTCACGTATCACTTTCAACGTGTTTCAATGTGGAAATTGCGCATTTTCTTTTATCTCCACTGCTGTAATACTTGTAATAGCTAAATTTATTTTTATATTGCTCTTATGCTTTGTATTTTCTTATTCGGCAGCAACCTGCTTGTTGTTATACAGAATTACAGAAGCCAAATGCCATTGGCAGAGCTAAATGGAAAACCAACCACGCACTGGGAGCACAGCTGTGTATCTAATAACGAAAATCAAACCATCAAATTGTTGTGCGAGCGGATAGATAATTTAATTCCCTAGCAACGCATGCTCTCACGCTCAGCATGCTCTCTCTCTCTCCCGGTGTGCTCTCTGGCACTCCACTCAGACACCATCCCTCCCTCTCTCTCTCTCTCTCTCTATCAGACTCTCTCTCTGACTCTATGTCAACCGCTCTCGCTTTGTTAATGTTTGTTGTTTCTGACCTAATTCCACAAAAAAAAAAAAGCAACACCAAATCAACAAAAAACAAGAAACTAGAAACTGAAATTCTGTGCCGACAGTGACCTTAACGTTGTTGCGTAGGAAATGTGTCCCTCAAGTGTCTAAAGGGCTAGCTCATAATGAAACGAGTTTTACTATTATCAAGCGAGAAATTATATCAGCTTCGCACCGAATATTATATACCCTTGATAAATTCACAATCTAAACCTAATGAACATGTAATACAATTATTAATGTTACGAAATTAATTGGGCAATCAATTCGGATCTAATATTGAAAAAGTCTCATTCATTAAGTTACAAAATGCACTTGGCTCTTTTATAATTATTTGATATATAATTTGAAAAACTTTTCATAGGCGTAATACGTACTAGTCGAACATGAAATATTAAAAAACTCAATAATAAAAATATATATATAGATATTTGCTTTTCAGGGAAAGTTAAAGCTAAATAACTTTTGTGTTCATTTTCAAAAATTGCCGCCCATCTAACGTATTAAATAGGGGCTGCCAGACTGCTTAAGAAATAGGTCCGGCAAGGCTGACATAAATTCAAACCCCAATTTTGTTAATTGTGACATCCAGCGGCTTCTCATTACAAGGAATAAGCCCAACAAAATGGAAAATTGTATAAAATCATAAGCAACAAAGAATAAATTATTTATATATTATATTATTATAATTTTCCTTTCTGAAAAACGCATTTGAAAAACCAATACAATACGAACAAATTATTCTCGCTTCTAAAATACATGTGCGCTTCTAAAATCATCACCAAAATAATGATCTAAAATAACAATTGTATCATGCAGCTCCATTCGATTAGTTATTTATTTAAGATATGTAAGACATACATTATAAACATAATTAATGCATTAGGCATATTGAGCATTTCGTTAAATTGTGCAGCCCGTCTAATCCTAACCTAAACCTTTACAACTATACCTGAGCAACTCGAGCAGAGTTGGCGCTGCCGAATCTAAGAATGTGTCTGTTTGCCCAGACGCATCGAGGGACGCCGCATACCGATCGGATTCACAGCGGTGGAGAGACGGGGCAGGCGCGGATTCACTGGCGGCCCCATCAAGCGATCTGGTCCGTCCGACGCGGCAACCTCTATGGGCGGCAATGGTGATGCAGGTGACCATTCCGAGCTGGAGCTCGAACCGGGTGAATCGGAACTACAATAAAATGGTGCGTTGTTGGTTTATAGATATGCCGTTGGGAAATATAGATAGGGTAGATTACCCAGCTGTGTAGATGGGCGGCAGCTTCTTTTCATAGTTGCCCGTGCTTGGCGTGACAACGCCGGCATGAATCTCCTGCTGGTAGAGACCGTAGAGTTCCCGCAACTCATCCGGCAGGTCAACGTTGCCCTCCTCGATGAGTCGCCGCTGGGAGCTAATGATGTCCTCGCACAGTCGCCGCTGCCGCTCGGCCCGCAACAGTTGCAGATCGCGGCGCCGCAGCTCCGCCTGGCGCGCCAACCGTTCCGCCTGCAATGACACCTTGTCCGCCTCCAGTTCGTGCACGCGGCAGAGCAGGGCTAACAATTCGCGCTCCTCATCGCTGGTAATGCGTTCGGGAAGCTCCTGTTCATGGATTGGATTTTAGTTACAATTAGCATTGCTGAGACTAGACTTCTGTTCGACTTACATCCTCTAACTTGACACCCTTTTGGCGACACTGCTCCAGTTCGTGCTCTGTGTGCTCCCGCACTTCTTTATAGCGTCTCGTCTCCTTCTCAATAGCCGCCAGTTCGCCCCAAGCATTCTTCAAGGCCACAGAGCCCTCCGATTCGATGTCTGATTGAGGTAATGCAAATTAAATAAATAATTTAAGATATTTTAGATCAGATAGTATATATATATATAGCGGCAAGCAATTCTTTAACAATTGCTTAACAAGTTATTCTAACCAAACTCGGCAGCTATGCGTGTCATTATGGTCTTAACTTTTGGACAAAAAACTAACCGCTATAAAGGGAAGGAGATAAATCTAGTCTACAATATTTCGCTGAGCTAGTTAATCTTCCTATTTTCAAATACCCACCATCATCACCTGGAGCATCGTACAGCTTGCCAATGCGTCCCTGCCAGTGAGATATGATCATGTGCTGTCGCTCGGCATCCAGTTCCAGGCCCAACAGATGGCTCTCCGCCTCGAGGAGTTTCCTGCGCAGCTTCATCTGCTGCTTGAAGGTGAGCACGATTTGTTCGCGCAAGAAACGAAGTTCTGATTTCCTCTGCTCATTTGGCTCCCCGCTGGATGGTGGCTTTTGAGCGGTCGCAGCCTGAACCGTAGAAGCAGCCGCAGCGGCTGCAGCAGCTCCACTGCGTGGACGTTCCGTTAGCATCTTGGTGCGAAGGCGGGTGACCTCGTCGCGCAGCTCCGAGACCAGACTCTGGTAGTGTTTGGTGGGAAAGTTCTTGAACTCATCGATGTACACAGAGCTCTGGAGTTTTGTGGTGATGCTATTGGCTCGATCCGCATAAACGAGCGTATTCTTGGTCTCGTCCCTATGCTTGCTCTCGGGCGCGACGTGGGCAATCATGACCGTCTTGCAGCGTCCACTGAGCGCCTCCTTCAGCAGACGGGTCAGCTTGGAGTCGCGATAATTCACATAGCGAGCACCACCCGACAGAGCATTGATGCAGTTGCCCAGCGCCAAAAGACTGCGATTGATGTGGGCGCCCTCCTGCAATCGCTTGCCACGATTCTTCGTCTTCTTGGCACGCTCCGAACCAGCCAGATCGGTGAGAAAGAGTCGACCCTGTTTGGTGCCCATCGGCGTTCGTGTCTGCACCGTGATGCTGAGCAGAGCATGACTCCGCGAGGATGTCTGATTGGCTGCCGTGGGCTCCATTGTGCGCGCTTTGTTGCCCTTGATGAGCAGGCCGACGACCTCCTTGCGACTGGATGTCGTAATCTCCGAGAGTCCAGCAACGGTGATGCGCTGTCCTCGGTTATCCTCTCGCAGTTCCAATGGTCCGCCCGGATTCAGCAGATCCCTAATGAGTTCGTTGTAAATTTCCAAATATGATATGGATACTTTGGAGACACTCTCCGGTGCAGCTGCCTCAATGTAACCAAAAATGTCCTCAATCGCCCGCACCATTAAGCCAATGTCCTGACTATTGACATCCGCTTCGCTGCCGCTGGCTGTCGAGGGTTTCTTGCGAGGCACAGGTCCAAGCATAGTGTGCGTTTTACCCGAACCGGTTGCTCCATATGCAAACACGGCCGCATTATAACCGTTGAGGACATCTCTGACCAGTGGCGACGTTGTGGTTTTGTAAACCTGTTCCTGTGTGTCGTTCTCCTTGAAGACATGATCGTAGGAGTATTTCCGTGGCCGACTCTTGCCGCCATCATCAAACAGCAGGGAGCCCCCAGAGATGACTTCAATGCAGCGCTCCGTGGAATCCAGGCTAGGACGCACACGCACCGCCACCTGCAAAAAGTGGAAAATTCTTGAACTGCAATTGCGCTAGATTTGCATCGCAGTTTTGCCACTCACCACTAAGCGTTCCTCCTGGGCTGGCTGTGCCGTTGCCAGTTGGCGTCCTTGCGAGGATATGCTGCCCCCGCTGCTGCCCGACCAGCTACTAGCACCAGCACTAGCCGCCATCTTGAATCAAATGATGTGTCCTTCGATGCAATGCCACGTGCCTTAGATGTGTCGATAACCTGCCGACAAGGTGACCACAACAACAAACGATTACAAATGGTGACAATTTGTTGTCAACAATCATAAAACTGTCATTAACTGGGTATATCCACCCCCAACTTTCCAACCTCAAACCGACAACTACTCTTAATGGATTGTAAACTTTGGCGTCAAGGTTTTTCCTGTCATGTTCATGACTTGAATTAATCGATGTGGTTGTTTTTGCTGTTGTTCAAGTTTTGGCAGTTGAAAGTCCTGTGGGCTTTGTTTACGAGTTGGCGTGCGCCGTAAATCAAGCCGTGAACTTGAACACCTTCCATTGCTCAGCGTGTCTCCGTATGCAAATCAATGAAGGTTAATTTTTCAGGAGTTCGATGGCTGCTGAAAGAGTCAAGCACCTGCCACAAGACAAAGCTTACTGCCAAGTCATTCAGCAAAGCTCCCACTTATTAACACCTTGAATCAACACCTTTTAATGCTTAAGTGTTTGAGCAATTTTTCTGTAATTTCCCAATTTTTCCAAGTTGTTAAGGTCGAAACTCACTCAGAGAATTCCAACTTAGTCCTATTTAACTAACTAATTTGTAGACTAAGAAGTCACCTAACTAAACTAGGTATTTATATCAGAGAAAAAACAGCTAGCAGAAATCCTCAATGAATAACCTGGCAGATAAGATCCATCATCCTAGGGATATATGTATGTTTTGAGATTCAAGGTCATAGATGCCCTCAACCAAGCAAAGATTCTAGCATTCGTGCAAGAGCTGGGGTTGATGGGGGAGCTAAAGGCTCAGAAGGGGGCACAATAGATTTAATAGGTAGCAGTGCAGGTACCTCAATTATAATACCACCACTTGAAATAACTTTTCTTATTGAAGAATTTACTTATTTTTCTGTATTTTCCAAATTTTCTAAGCTTGAAATCGAAACAACCAGAAGAGAGAGTAAAGGTTTCATTTATCGTTCAAGCTGTACAAATTAATCCATTTTTCTTAATGGTAAAAAACACAAAGCTTTTGATTAATCAAAAAGCAATATTGATAATTAGTTATAATGAGCAGAGTAATTTCTCAATGCTAGATTTACGAGAAGATTATATTTAAATTAAATTATGTGCACCATTAAGCTGGCCAACTCAAATTGAATTTTAATCTATAACGACAAAGTTCACATCGCTAACCAAACACACTGAATCCACTTCCCACACAAACACACACGTGTCCAGCTAGCCACAGTTGGGCTGGGGTTCGCCCCTTTTTCCAATTCATATGTGCAACAAATGCCCTTCTGGGCGCGAATGCGCATAAATAATTTAATCGCTTCAAGCCTACCGATAAATAAATAACTCATGCGACACTTAAATTTCAAATAAACAAACACTTGCCCCTCAAATGAGTGCACGGACACATGTGTAAGAGAATACAAATTACAGGCCTTACAAAGTGTAGGCCGTCAGTGTTAACAAAACGTGCTCGGACACGCCCTATCAGGAAACCAGGTATCCATAGTGCTCCTCAATGGCCGCAGCTTGATATTAAAATCGATTTGCATAGCGCCACTCAAAGTTAGCTTATAAAATGACACATAAATTTTTCTAATAATTTTTGCCGGCTTGTTTTGCATTCTATGTTTTTCTATTTTACTTCTATTTTATGTTAATATTGTCATTTGATGAAAACGTTGAAACTGCCTGTAGACACGACAACTAGGGCCAGCAGTGGACAACAATTCGTTGCTGAATAACTATACCACTGTCTCTCTCTCTCTCTCTCTCTCTCTCTCTCTCTCTCTCTCTCTGTGTTTGTGTGTGTGCGGGTGTGTCAGTGGGTCCTGTGTCTTTGACGTTATTGTTTGCGTTTGTTGTAGTTGTTATTGATGTTGCTGTTGTGGCATGCACGTTGTTAATGCTTCCATACTTTAGAATCCCGCATTTTGTTTTCATTCCGGTCAGCAGAGTTTTCGGCAAACACAGCCCAGATTAGTTCTACTGATAGCCATAACTACACCCCGCTCTAAGCGATGAGGTAGACTTGGCTAGAGCGTGTATCTGTAGTTGAGTTCATTAGGCGGCAACTCCTACATACATATAAAAGTAGGTAAGGACGTTTGCAACAAATGATAAAAGATTCATAAAACACATTTATCATTTTCATTACTATATACATATGTATGTATTTAGTATGTGCGCAGGCCGACTTTTCCTCCACGTGTTGACAAAATGTCTGTGCTATTAACATTTGTTGGGGAAAATCAGTGATTAGCTGGGGAGTTCTCTTGGTAAAAAAATGAAGACAGTGGTCGTTGTTTGTAAACAAGTCAGCTTATTTAACATTGTGGCTTGGTAGCAAATAAGTACAAAAAAATTTTGGAAAAACAGATTTGATCAATTTGCTTTAGCTTTGATGTATGTACTTATGTATCTTTCTTGGTATATTTTATCTAAGCCATGCTATGTTTTTTTTAAAACATATTATGCACAATTTAGCATTTATATAAATTTGTTTTTAAAAAACCTAAGTTTGTGTATGTGTATTCTAACCAATTTGAATATAACAACCCTTACTTAATAACTTCGACTTTGCTTCATTTCTGCAGGTCTAAAACGTAAGGAGTCATTAATTTTTAATATAAGATCAAAGTCGTGACTTTTAAAGTCGAGTTTATTCTCTTTAAATCTTTCAGGTAACCATAATTAAAACTGAAGAACGTTTAATACAAATCACTTGGTCTATAGTGGCAAACTGGCTAGCTTTATAAATTTAGTCCCTTAAAATACTGTACCAAAAATTCAATTCACTTTCGTTTCTATTTTTGTTTACCTTGTGTAAATTGCTAAATAAATATAGACCAAGAATATTGGTTTTCACTTGTGTAACTTGCTGTCCACATATAGACCAAAACTAAAATAAATATTGTAATTATCATAGCATACATTTTGGCTAAAAGCTATGCAATAAAATTTTACTTTGGATTTGTGGATTCTTGTATTATTTATATACTTAAAATATTTAAATATATAAATATGACCTCAGCGTTACATTCAGTCTTATGCAAATCAGCCAAATCATTTTGAATTATTATGTGCTTGCGTTGACTATGGCTGGGGGGATTGTGATTGATGGCCAGCATTTGTGGCCAACAAGTAATTACCAGGACTAAGTTGTTTGTGCGTCCTTTGGCTATTTATAGGATACATCAAATCAAATGTGACAGGGAAATTCTAAGAACGCTCATTAAACAAACTTGTCCAACAACTTGAAATGTGGATTTTCATCATATTTTGGTGCGTTTTGCAACCTTCAAGTTTGGTCAATTACTGCCAGGCACAATTAAAAACTCCGGACATTGAGGGAAGGTGTACAAAAGAGGTGTGCGTGCCGCAATCTCAAGAACTTGGCCCGGCTAAAAGTGGGCCAATTTCTCTGCATTGTTTACAGTACGTACAAAACTTTCCATATTTATCACACATTTCAACAACAAAATGACTCCAGTGGCCCCAATCTTGACATGAAATAATGTTATATTTTCACCAGTTCGGCTAAAAAGTGTATCCAATGCGGCTGCAGATGACCGCGATAAGCGGCTCAGGCAACTGCCTTCAAGTAGGTCAATTATATGCGCAAACAGCTAAGCCATCAGCTTACAGAGCTACTCATAACAATAATCCCCTCTGAATGACTTATCATCGATTATAATATGGTAAGGAACAGCAAGAACTTTTCGCCACTCGATAACAAAAGTTTCGCAGCACGTCTGCAAAATGCCGCACTTACAAATGTTATTTGTTCACGAAACTATTCGAAAAACTTGAGTTCAACAAAAAGGACACTTTCCGAGTGGTATTTTATATACATATATATATTTATATATATATATATATATATATATATGTATTTTCTGACTTGGGCTCGCGATGTTAGCGAACCGTTCGCGTGGACTGACAAAACTGAACTAAACTAAAAGGCGACCGGCCCCATTTGGACTCTGTGCTGGTCAAAACGAAACGAAACGAAATTATAGGCATAGTGTGCAGTACACAGTAAGCTCCAAGTGTTGGGTGTTGTTTTTTGGGGGCGGTGTTGTAGTCTGCCGGCTATTGTTGTTGTTGTTGTTGTTGTTGCAGTGTTTCGTTTTGTTGGCCGCATAGCTCAATCAATTTCTCAGTTGTTGTTATACACTTTGGCAGGTCATTATAATTTTGTTGTGTATTTTGAAGAGGACGTCTTCAATACCATACAATATATATATATATATTATTATATATATATTATATTATATTATTATACATATACATATATATATATACATATGTATATAGAATTTGCATATATACGGACTTGAGGCAACAAATTCTGTTTCATAATTTAATAGGAATCCACTTCCCGTCTGGCAATATTTGAAGTTGTAATTATTTGGGTTAAATGCCTGGTTTGCATTGCAGATGTAATCTTTAAATGAGAAACGACAGCCTGCATTCGAAATTGAATTGTTCTCTCTGACTGACTTAATGAAATTTACAGTCAATTAGCCGTCTTTGCCAACTTTTACCCCGAAAACCCATTTACATCCATGGCTTTCTTGCTCTTCGGCAAATCTACAATTTCCCAGGTGTTATTAGCTTCAAGTGCTTGAATTTCCTTTTGTATTGATGCTGACCATTCTCTACTCATTTTTGAATTACGAGCATCACCTACACTTGCGGGGATTGGCACATCCTCTGCTCTTAACATATTAAGAGTATTAAATAACTTTTCCGTCTTACCAGTCCTTAATATTCGTGGACGACCTGCACCTCGAACTTCACCAATTTTGGGTGTCTCCACTTCATTGCTTTCCGCATATTCTTCGGAATCGTTACCTTCATTACTTTGATTGCATTCCTTGGACTTATGCTGCAGTTGCTGCATTAACTCGTCGCACTGCTTTTCCAATCGCTTATGTTTTATGGTAATTTTTTCCATTTTTACATCAATCATAAATAATCCAACAAACTTAATAGCCTGCAGTATTGTCACATTTCCATTGTCTTTTATTATGGCTTTCTCTCTCTCAAACAACACTTTGTCCCCTTTTGCCACGACTTTTAATACATACATAAAGTTTGTTTGCAATTCTCTAACGTACAAAACGTTTTTTAATTCAATGGAAAAATTTCCAGAATTTAAATTAATTTTTGAAGCTAATGGGATGTCCTTTACATTATTTAATAGAAGTTTCCATTTTTTCTAAGAAAATTTCCATTAAATTCTAATTAGGTGCAATTTACAGGTCCAGTTATATGTATCCTAATTCCCATTAAGTAAATTAAGTACATTCATAAACGTTACGACTTATCTCTGTGAATTAGGTGAATGCCTTTGGGGTAAATATTTTTCCTTATTAATTAAGATGCTATAAATTTCAGATATAAAAAGCTGAAGGTCAGCTTTCAATGCTGGTTTAGGAACTAAATAAAAACTTCCATAACTCAGAGCACCCCCCATAAGCTTCAAATGGTAAGAGTATTGAATGAAAGCTTTTTGAGACTTTTGAGCTTTAATACAAAAGTGAAGATTATATTTTTCTTAAAGCTTACTAAAGTGTAGGCACATATAAGTACAAATTTTTAGATATAGTTGACGTCTTCTTAAGGAATACATTTTGAAGTCCCTGGTTTTAATTAACACTCTTGGTCGTGACTGCAGAAAAATTATGGATACGTTTCAAGTTTCATAGAGCTATATTTAAAAGTGTCCGACGAACAAGTTTCAATTGAACCAGCTGATCAAGAATTTATATATATTGGAGATTGGAGAGCTTTCTTTCACATAAGATTTACTGTTTTATTTATTCTATAATTTTATTGCTAAAATATTTCCAAAAATTATTGATTTATGTTGTAATTATTTTAAGTTTGTTTAATGATGCTTTTTATGCTTATGAACTTAGATAATCCATGTAGATGCTATTTAGCTAATTCAAAGACATTTATATGTTGGCAAGCCTGAAGTAAATATCAATGTATTTGATTTGAATGTATTTGACCCACAATTGTCAACAACAAGCAATAGTAACATTATCATCCGGAAGTAAAACTTTGCATAAACAACACGAGTCAATGTAAGACAATTCCAACAACAACGACTCAACTGAAAAGCCGCCCGGCAAATCCCTCAATAACAAAAATCAGCTGTTTTTCGCTCTCCGAAAGCTCGTCGATGTTTCTTCAAAAGCTGCCGCAGTTTACAAAGCAAGCAGGTCAACGCTGCGTATGCGTTACATTTCACTTTCGCTGTGAGCCTTTTGCCGACAAAGAGCACGAGGAATGGGACAAGGACGACGATTGGCGGCTGCTGCTGCCGCTGCTCCTGCTGCTAAGGCAATTTCGTTTCAATTTCCATTTCAGTTGCCGTGCTAAACTCAACGCGAACAGTTCTGTGTGCCACTCCGTGCAAATAGGCTACAAATCGCGCAAGTCGTGTGCGGATTTCCAACAGTTTTGAAGTTGGTGTTGTTCGCCGATGCGGCCCAGATAAGCAGGCAACGCGAATTGTGCAAGAAACAGCTCGATGTCAAGTGGCACTCGGAGCTACAACTTAAAATTAGTGTGTGTGTGTGTAAGTATGCGTGTGTGTGAGTGTGTGTGTGTGTGCTTGTTAGTGTGGACTTTAATATTGCCCAGCCAGCAGTGAGCAGCCAGTGAGCGTAAGATTTTTATGAATGAATTCAAGGCAGCAACTGCCTCTGAGTTGCCTCTGTCTGTGGCAATTGTGGGCTGTGGCCTCTTAAAGGCATCGCGTGCCTGGCATATCAATAGCATTCCCATTGCCCGATTCGATATATATTTATATATATCGTTGCCATCATCAGCATTGGCATCAGCTGGTGTTTGTCTTAATGAGCCAACAGCGCTGCCAAAGAATCTTCAGACTGTCGACTATGTTATGCAAACAATGTTTACGGCCTGCTTGTCGGTCTCCTCGAGTTAAGGCTTAGATGGTAAGATGTTGCTTCTTGAAATGTCAGCGATTTAACAGTTATCAGCGTGGCTTTGTAGTCAATTTTCGATTTGCATTCTTAGCTGTCCACTTTCCTTTTTGATGTGCACTCCAACTGGAATTAAGAAGTCACTTTAAAAATGCTATAAAATATTTGATATGAATTCCAAAAACAGAACTTTATCTCTACTAATTGACACGTATATCGTATTTATTATCATTTGTGCTCATTTATGCTAGAGCTTAACTTTCTCACATTCGAAATTTCGAATAAGCTGTAGAAAGCAGCTAAACTAGGAAGCACTTTTAAGTAAGCCTTCTTAGCAAGTTTTGAAATATTTCGCTTAACTGATTTGTCAGTCGGATGCAACCTTATCTAATTGCTTAAAGCAATTTGGCTTTGCCAGTCTATTTTAGGAACATAATCCAATTAAGTCCGCCTCAGCAATTTACGGGTTGACTAAATTTGTAGTCGAATTTCGTGCGTTTGTCGCAAACACAAATGTAATTGTGCCAAATGAGCAAGCATAAATATATATATATATATTCGGCGTTAATCTGAGAATGTTATAAATGGCAATTTTGAATGCATAATATATTATGAAACATGCAATTTATTGATAATATATATATCAAACAAATTATACGCAGATTAACTTAACTCGCCGCCATTATTCAAAAGATTTAAGCGCAGTAAAAATGCCAATTAATTGCATATTAAATTTGAAATAAACAGCTCAGACTGGCCAGCAGGACTAGATTTAAGCTGTGGGAACGTGACCAAACTGTTTAATGGAAAACACTTTGAGCTTGTAAAAAGTTGTTCAAAAGGCAACAAAAGACTTCACTGAGTATCACGTTCAATACTCCGGTACTGAGTGATTGTTGTCGCGACAATGGCCTGTCCAAATTTTGCTTTTGATAATAAAAACGTGGTATGAATTACAGGCAGGAGGAGGCATGGACAGGTGGAGCAGGTCAAAGTCAATGCTTATGACAGGCTAACACAAAAAGCCTGACATAATCTCGGGCTGACATCTCAGAAGGATGTCATTTGATCATGTGAACAGTGTACAGCACCCAATCGCAGGGACTCGAATGGCAAACAGATAACTCTGGCATTGGCGTTTGCTGAGAGCAGTGTTGTTGCCATGGTTGCTGCCATTAGGTACGACACACGCCAGCCAACTGACGCCTGCTTACATTAAGGAATTTCGTTTCCGACATTGCGTATACGTATATATTAATTGCCGAAATATTTGAGATGGCGGAAAGGCGCTTAAAATTTTTACAGGCCTCTTTTACAGTTTACTGCGCGCGCCATGGCACGCAACTAGGGGTTGAAAGCCGATCCGAATACCAGCAACAACAAAAAACAAACAGGAGAACCCGTTGAAACTCCTCTAAGGCTCTAAGCACGTGTGTCTGTATTTGTGAGTATGTGTGAGTGTGTGTGTGTGCGTATCGTTACAATCAAAGCTCATTCCAAAAAGGCAGTTGACTTGAAGTCACACGGTCAAAAGGCCACAGTCAACATTTTAATTGCGTCTGGCTAAAAGGATTTACGGGGCGTATCCACTGAGTGCCTCTCTCTTTGCCTGTGTGTGCGTGTGTGTGTGTGTAATCCGTTTAAGTGTGGTATGCGTGTGTCGCAGATACAAACACGCACACACACACAGACAGACAGACAGAGCTCACTGTCAGAATCATGCCTAGACCAAACAACCGGTTTAACCAACTTAACCACAAAAGCAGCTTACAATAGAATCCTGCACACATAACATACCCTAATAGGCAACCGGCCTCAACGTATACATCAAGTGCATCAAGTACGTGTCCTGGCTGGCCACACACTGCTGGTAAGTGTGCCCAAAATACGTATGCGCCACAAAATTAAATAATAATTGCAAGCATTGCCTAACGTCATATCTTAATATGAATATTATCTTTAAGACTAGTTTGTCTTAAATACTTTTAAATAAACTTATAATATTCTCAGCAATTGCCCTGCAATATTTATGTCTGACCTGAGCTGAAATATCATATTTTATGTTGTGCTCAACATAAATTTTTGAGTGTTACTCGCGAATTTGGATTTTTTCTTTAGCGTCGAAGTTTGTAAATGAATTTCTCACTTATTATACTCCCAAAAAGGATGCTTCCGTTTCATTTTGCCACCTTAATTTTTTGTTCGATTTTGGGTAATTCAATATACATACGTAATGACGATCATCTGTAATTGTCAGTGTGCAGAGTAGTAAAATATTGTGTAGCATCAGCTAAAACTAATATGTGCGCAGTTTGTATTCATTTATTTATGTGCACATCTCTATCAAATTTTAGTTGTCTTTCGCCAGTCACTGAAAGTAACTGAATAATGCAGTGCGCTTAAGTTATGAAGGGCAACACCAAACCATACACAGCTCACAGCTCCGATAACTCTTACGGGCATTGGTGTCGAAACACATAAATTGCCAGAAATGTGACGTAACCTGGGCGCTGCTGATGCTGTAGATGCTGCGCTGATTGTTAGCCAAAAAGTGGCACAACAACAAGCAGAAGCAGCTAACAAATCCACTTGACGAACTAAATAAAACACACAGCTGAACAAAGTGAGAAATACGCGACAAAGTCACACAAAAGTCGTGCTGACAAATTTGTGAACAAAAAACAAATGTGCTACCCCAACAAGAAGCTTGGACAAGCAGACAAAATGCTGAAGAGGTTTCTTCCACAAAGTAAAGTGTTGATTAAGTTGCACGAAAAAAAGAAAAACAGAAACAAAAGTGGAAAACACTCCAAACTAAAACAGCTTTAAGACTGTATCGGATTTGCATGCCATTTGCTACTTTATATCAGAACTGACAGACGGATAGATATTTTAAGGTGGCGCATAATTTTAATTAGCTGACTCGCAACTGGCCAAAAAGGGGCACAGCACACAAAGCAGTTAATGACCACGAATTTTCAAATTGCTTACGCAAAAAATATTGTATTAAAAACACAGAAAATGATGAGCAAAAGTATTTGTTTCAAAGTGAAAATGAAAGTGAATTGCACAAAGTAGATGATCAGAGCGAGAAAAGTATTGCAACTAATATTTGTAGTAGCAAGCACAAATTTACAAGAATGACTATTCTTTAATTTAGTTATATATGTATATACTCATTTTATTTGCAAGAGGGAACCATATTTCAATTGTGTTTTATACTTGTAATCTGCGAAGTTTATCAGAATAAATCGTTTGCAGTGTTTTCTCTCCACTTTTCTGCTCGAAGTTTCTTTATTTGCAGAGCATAACTATGTTTCAACTTCTTTGCGGAAGTTTTGCTGTATACCCGTTCTATATATATATATATATAGATATTCTCAGTTCAGACTTTCCAACTTGTCACATACAGAGAGCATAAATCATGCACACACGCACACTGGCTACTAGCGGCTATCAGCATGTGGCAGCGACAAACTTTGGTACTATTTTATTTTTATTTGCACTCCGTAGGGGATTGAGGGGAGAGGGTGTGGAGGCCACAACTTGTGCCTTTTACGAGGGATGCTGCGAACGGTTCAAGTGAAACATTTGTTTTCGCTGCCGTTTACAACTTCCGCCTTGGCTTTAAATGGCCTCAACGGCCATTTTGCATAGGCTCAGCCCAAATGCCTGCCACACTCGCAGCATAAAGAGACCACAGAGGGACGCTCTCTCTCACATATGGGTGGATTTCAGTTGCTCTGTGGCAAATTAAGTTAGTTGTGGCTGCGAGCAGTCGCAGCCAGCGTCATGGTTGGTAACCATTAGAAGACTTGAAGACGATATGTGCCACAGCATCCACAAATAGATGTCAGACAAATGACAAACTCAATGCCATTGTGCTCTGCACAATTTCGATGGGATTTCTTTTGTCTGCCGATGGAGTGTTTTGTGCTCTCTCATTTACGCTTGCATAACAGTGCACAAGTGGGCTAAAATGTTAATCAAATCAGTCATCGAGCAGAGAAAAGCCATACAAACAGAGAACAATATGTTATTCAAGCGACCATTGTTCTTAGCTGCATAGGCATCAACTTTATTGAATTATTTCTTTCCAGTTTATTCATCTTAAAGACGCAGCGCATTGAAGTACGGGTATAAATCATATTAAATAGGCAAAACAAAAAGCTTAAGCACCTGATGAATGTTAATGAGAAACCGGTAAATTTGTATAAATATTTATTATATTTATTTGGGATAAGCGGCTTTAAAAAAGTATTTCACTTGTTTCTATCTGTTGCTGTTCAGGTCAGCTTCATTATGTGTTTTTATATTCATCCTTTTCAAACTTTTTCGAACTGCAGAGCGTGTATTACGTTTATTTATTTATTTTTTTCGTTTGTAAATAAACACCGTTTTGCTCTTTAAATATTCATTTATTACATTTGCGCCCACTAAATAAAGCATTTATGCAGATATGGAATTTTTTTGGGTTTTTATTATGCATTTTTGGTCACGTCCTGTCTAAGAGACGTAAGCAAAACAGATTAAAAAATTGTTCCACAATCTATTGGTTTTAATTGATACGTAATAAAAACAAAGAATGTAAGAAAAAATGCACAAACCAAATATTTGCTTAATTGTTTATATAGTTTTGAAAATGAAATTCTGCTAGAGTGAGTTGGATAACATATTTCTTATGTACTTCAATAGTAAGGGCTCTTCATTTGCTTTGTTTTCGGCAATATTTTCTAAACAAAGTGCGCAGCATTTTCACTTTTGCGCAATAAAAATAATAAATATCGAGTGGCACATTCAAATGCATTCATGTGGAAACACAACATTGGCTCAGATATGGGAACAATCCAAAAATTAAATGAAAAAGTAGCTTTATGTGGAGAAGTTTAAAGTCTCTGCAAATACTCAAATTTCAACAAAACTCGAAATGTGTTTTCAATTCAATTGTTGCAGTAGATTAAGCCAAGCTTATTGAGATTATATAGAGTGTACAATATTCAAATGATACTAATTGGATGGCTTGGACTGTGCTGTCACATAGAGACACACATATGCATCTACTTCATCGCACGCAATCTGCTTTAATGCCAGTTTAAGGCAACTGAATCGAATTGAATATGAAAAAAGGCACACACAGTAATACCCATCCACACCCACACACACGCACGGACACACGCACACCACCCATATGAATACCAGCTGGAGCGAATGCGTAAACAGTAAGCGGCGGACATTGACAAGGGGTTGGAATGAGTCCACCGAACGGAAGCACAACAAAATTTTAAAAATAAAATGGCGCTGTAAACAGACAAAAGAAAAACATCAAGACAAACGTCAGGGCAGAACCGAAAGCAGCAGCTGACGGCGAACAAAGCAAAATGAAAACAAGTCCGCTTGAGTCAGGCGAGCTCGACTGGGAGATATCCTGTACACAGCTTTTAAGAATTTAGCAAGCTGGCTGCAAGTAGTTTTTATGTTTTGGTTAACAAAATCGGTGTTTCGGGAATATAATATATCTATAATAGAATAAAATAGAATATACAAGAATATAATAGAATGGAATAGAATATTTATTGCTATCGGGATTCGATTTGTATCAGTATTCGCGATACGATAAACCAAATCTGCGTATTTTATTACCAATTTAAAGTGGCTAACTCTTAAATTCTTATTTTGATAAATATACCTTATATGCTCGAGCATGTTTCCTGCTGCCTGCTGATAGACATCTGCACTACTCATCATATCCCTTTTAGCCATTTTCAATCAGGCTATAAACAAAACAAAATAAAACAAAATTGTTGCGAAGTATTTTGAGTAGCGCTCTGGTTGAGCGAGCGCAAAATGAGGACAGTGTGTGTGGTGTGTGTGCGTGTGTGTGTGTGTTGTTTGGGAATTACTATGCTGGGTATTTATGACTTTATACATTTGCCAGTTAAGGGCTTTTACTGCGTGCCCGCATTTGCTTACTGTGCGCTAATTTATCTTGTCATGTATGATTTAATAGAAACGCCAGAACCTTTTCCCCATTGCCTCTTTCTGTTGCATATTTATGAAGTCACTAACGGCAGCCACTTTCGATGCACTTCCTTGTGGCAACAAATTATCAGTGCAAAAAGTGCAACACAAGCAGCAGCAGCCACAACATCATTATTTATGCCACTCCCCTTGGCCTGCACATCGCCAATGAGACAGGACCCCAACAAATTTTCGCAATTTAAAGCGAATTTGTTTAGCTAAGTGATAAACGATGCAATTTGTTTCATTTGAAAAGCACTTTCCAATTGCATATTGAATTATAGATAAGTAAATGAATGGCTCCATTTCACTTACAAATGCTGTAAATTGATTTGGATAATAATTTAACTGGTTTTTTGTTTGTTCGAATTTCAATTGCCATCAATCAAAAATAAAATACCAAAACCTCTGCTCAAATGTTGTTTTGTTTACTTTTTTTATAGAGTGACAAATTGAAGTGGAAATCGGATTTATAAAACTATTATTTGATTACTAGTTTATTAAATAATGTATATAAAAAAAGTGCAATTGTTTTCTGAATTATTTTTTTTTTTTAATTTTGTTTGTTATAGTAAAATACAGATTGATAATCCAATGCTCAATTTTTAGATTTCCACTGCAATAATTAATTAGCTTATTTGTGACGCATTCTACAAATACTGGTATTCAATTTGTGTATACACTAATTAGCGTACTTAGCAAACCAATTTAAGCTTAAAAAATGCATAATAAATAAACACATGCCAAACAGAATACTTATATATATAAAATTATAATGCTTGCTGCGGGTAGTTTGAAGCATGAATGGCAAATATTTGCTGAAATGCCGGCGGCGTCCCCGCAACACGCTCGACAATTGCCAATAACAAACAAGCTGGCTTTGTTTGGCAGATGGGGAAGATTAAATAGATTTGCGTTTTAATTGCTCATTTTTAAATGGTTTAAGTTGTGTTCGCAAATTATTGTTGATTATGAGATTTAGAGCTGTGAAAAGAGTTTGCCACATGGCTTCAATAATGACAACATCATAAAAGAACCCAAAAGTTGCACGTTAATATTAAATAAAGAATCAAGTATACCTTTTAGATACTTTGGGTCGCCTATGGGCAATAATAGAACAGTTGAATTAACAACTCAATTTGATATAATGAGTGTGGATAATGAACGCAAATTGTCGAATGACAGCATTATTTCTATCAGCGATCTGCTGAAGTGAAAAAGTCTGGAATACCGGGGAGGCGCAGCAATTAGAAGCATTCAGAGAAATTAAGCACGACCAAGGCACAAATTAATGTGTCCAAGTCGCTGGCCAGCGCCAGTGGGGCCACTGCTGTGATTTATGGCGTCTGGAGCGTGGGAGAGGGTTTGGGCGTAGACCAACTAGGTGTTGGGCCAGCATGCATTAAAGGTGGCATCGTCAGCTGGTGAGTCTTTAATAGTGCCATCATAATTTGGCTCGATGGTGTTGCCTTTGTGGTTACCTTTGTGGCCGACGCGACGGGCATCTCATTAGAGCAGCTCCTAATTGCGGCAAGTTTAGTAAATGTAGCCTACTTATTTTCGTGCAGACAACAGGAAGCCAAAGCTGCCCAAATAGGTGCTTTTAATTAAAAATTATATAGGCGAAGGCCAACTTGTTAAGCAATTGCTCAAAAAGAGGACGATATGCCAACAACAAGAACAAGACCAACAAATGTTGGCCAGAATCATAAAAACAATTTAATTTCGCGTAGCTGTAAACAAAGCTAAATCCCAGGCAAACGATGCCAAAACCAAGACATAGACAGTGAGAGAGAGGGAGATAGAGAGAGAGAGGGAGAGAGAGGGTGCCAAAAATAGTTAAAATCAAGACTGCCTAAGTCGGGACGCCATTTTCCAACAATTACGCAATAAACAAACCGGCAAGGAAACAAGACAACACCAAAAACCCTGCACCCCGAATACACAATGAATGGAATACATAAATGCCGAAGCAACCAAGAAACGGAAGGAATCGGGGAAGTTGGTAAATATCTCAGCGCAATCTGTGCTGCCTTTCAGTCCCTTTATACCCAGCAGTCAAAAATAATAATAAAACATATTTGAAGGTATCAGCAAGCTGCGCAAATTCATGTATAACATAAAATAGACCCACCTCTGCGTCAAGGGCACTTGTGTCTAATAACTTTCGGATCTGAAAGTATCTATAAAAAATAAATAAGCAATAAGTAAATAGTTACTGGCACAAATGATCCATATTTGAATAAAAGTAGTCAACATTTGCATAGAGGGTATTTGGAAGTCAAGTACCCTCGAAGCACTTCTGTTCACTTCCTTGAATTGATTTTTGTGTAAAAAAGAAATTTCTTGAGCTTGGGAGATTTGTGTGCGCCAGGATAACAAGAGGAAGCTCAAAGATTGCCCGAAAAGTACAAACAGTGTGCCTTAGAAAACAAAAGGGGTTAAGTGGGTGATTTTTCTCTTTTTGTTGTGAATGAATACGCTGAACAGCTGTGACAACTGTGGTCCAACCAAGGGATTTGGCAGTTAAATGAGTTTACCAACTGAAGTGTTAAGCAGTGGGCGTGTGACGAGCGATCAACTTGTTCGGGTGCGAAAGAAAGACAAATCCATTACTGGATTGAAAATACAGAAATCGAAAATGTCAATGCTCAATGTTAATGCTACGATGATTCCGGCCTTCACATTAAATCACTTGACTTTTAAGGATTTCTTAAGGTTAACACCATAAACAGAGGCATGGGATCATGCTAATATCTTAAGACATGCAGCGGCACTTTCAGCTCTAATTAACGCACCTTAGCCAAGATGATTCAATCGTTGGTTTGCCAACATCAAATCAGAAGAGAACTTAAGCAGGATATTCATTCATTGCGTTATCATCCAAGTTCAGTGAACTCATTATAACGCTCGGTAAACACCACGCAGAGCGCTGAATTTTAATGGGTGACTGCTTATGACAGACGTCGGCAAAAAGGACTTCACCGCATGGGGACTCAGCCAAAGTGCCGTCAAAAAGTCATAAACTTGTCACACACTTTGTAATCTACAAATGCTGTGCCACTGCCACACCCGTCAGTCTGCCTCTGCTCTCCTCTTGGACAGCTGCCATCACGTTGCGTGCGGAATTTTACGAAAAAAAAGAAGAAGACATATATTCATATATATATAAATTTCGTTAAGGCAGTCGTATGCTTGAAATTGCCAAGATTCTGTCAAAAGGTTGAATCTACTTGACTAAGCAAGGCTGCCGCAAGTCGTTTTCCAGTACTTCCACATCCTTTTATATCCTGCATTCAATAAAATGGTTAACAGGGTATATTGGCTTTGTGTAAATGTATGTAACAGGTAGAAGGAAGCATCTCCGACTCCTTAAAGTATATATACCCAGGATCAGGATCAACAGTCGAGTCCGTCTGGCTGTATGAACACGAGGATCTCAGGAACTATAAAAGATAGAGACTGCAGATCAAGTTTACTTAATATAATTTAAATTTTATCGATAACTGATTCCGTTTCTTGAACATCGATACATTTAGATTTTTGGTAGCATTAAAGAAACAATTCTAAAGGCAGTGTCTTTTAATTAATACATAATATCCATATCATTCGAATAAGAAACACCTATGTTATAGTCGAAAATATGTTATCATTCTGATTTCATTTCTATAAGCAGTATGTATAAATAAATGTATGTTTGTATGTGCAATCGTCTGTCGCCAGCCAGTTCGGGGCTCTTCGGGTCAGTTCGGATCAGTTCGGTTCAGTTCGGATCAGTTCGGGTCAGTTCGGATCAGTTCGGTTCAGTTCTGATGAAATAAAAATATGGGTTGCCTCAGTTAGTTTTTACTCAGCAGTCTCTATGCCTGCTTTAAGAAAAGTGCTGCTTAGATTTGGGTGCATATCTTTTGTAAATGGATATTTGCCAATGAAACTAGAATATATTTAAAGCTGGGTGTATCGAAGTCGATCTCACTCGACAACAGCACTCTTACTTGTTTTAATATTTGTTCACTAACTAGCACCTGGTGCAATTCGTCAATGCTCTAATTAATTCGAAAGGAGTACATTGGGTTTAGCTCATTAGCACTAACTAAGCAGCATGCTGCCTTCTGGCCAGGATGCTATCCGCGTCCTGTTTTGTGGCCTGCTGTTCATTTGCCACGCAAATTAAAACTTTTCGCACAATGTTCCCATGCTGACTGGCTAATAGCCAACGGGCAAAAAGGATTTTCTTCACACTGCATATTCCGTTTTAATTTGAATGCAAATGAGTTAACTATGCGGACAGGTGTCAAACCGGCAAATCATGTGGCGAAACAACAACGAACAAAACATACTTCGACAACATTAAGTATGCACATTGAGATATACAGTAGAGTGAGAGAACAAACTTTGTTACAGTAAAAATGCTAAGGGGACTGCATATTATGACATGTTATTCTCTTATTCAGTAAACCTTTTTATTGAGCTTCATATTTATTACTTGTTTGTTTTTTATACAAATATTTTTTTACTTAACTTCCATTTATTTCGAACGAAGTATTGTTTATTAAAGCAATAAATTGATAAGAATTAAGCTGAGAACTTTAAGTCAGCCAAAAGCCCCAATAGCTGCTCATAAAACCTGATAAGGCGACGACTTTAAAAACTTTTCAAGCTGCATTAAATGTGGATGAACTATTTACCCCTATTTAGCCAAATGGTTGTGTTGGTGAGTGTGTGTACATATGCACATGCGTTTATCTCCTGGAAAACAGTTTGGAAAGCATTTGACGCTACGAAGTTGGTTTTATTTTATAGCACAAAATTTGTTGCACAAGTTTTTCGCACAGTTGGATTGCATTTCAATTATAATTCCCAACTGTGCAGAAGTGCAGGAGGGGCAACTAAATTTGAATTTGAGGCAGTCTCAAAAGGAAAATTACGCATTATGTGGATAACTGTGGATGAAGATGAATGATTAAAAGAATCCAAAATTACAAATACAAATAAATAATATTAACAATTAAGCTTTTTGGAATATAAATAAATTAAAAGTGAACAATACTGTTGAAGATCAAAGGTGAATAATTATATATCCAGTGCATATAATTATTCAGGTGAGAGAAAGCCAGTGTTATTCACTTTATTATGAAGCCCGTACTTTAAGGTCATCAGCCTCTTTTATAGTCGTATATAAAGCATATAAAGCTCAAACGGTTTTCAAATTTACTTCATGTATTCACACAGGTGAAACATTGAAATGAAAGCGTACAAGTTGTAAGCATAAAACATTTACGTTTATATAATAAATACTTGTTTGCCTTTGTATGAATGTGGAAAGCTTTGAGTATTTGTTTATATCCTTTCATATTTCAAAGAAATTTTATTTCATTTTATGTGCTTTGAGGGTTTTACGCAAGAAAATGTTGTAACCATTTCAATTCGCTGAGTTGCAAAACAAAACCTTAAATAATCAGACCGTCCCACGGGTCGTATACTTTATCACATAATCCGCCTTGTGCCAAATATTGGCACATGCCAACAATATGGGGGCACTAAGGTCCGAAATGAAATAAGTTGACAACCAGATTGTCCCCAAACGGGCCAAAAAGCCAAGAGTTGGTGAAGTGCCTCAGCTGAAACTGAAGCTGAAACTATAGAAAGAAGAAGAAGCTGTAGCTCAACTGGAAATTCAATTAACCCAATTGGCGGACTTCAACAACAACTCGAACTGCCCAGTCTACTCGCTGGCCGGAATAATTCCCCCAAAAATATGCTCCTCAACATAATGAAAGGGCTGTGAAGGCAGCGACAGCAGAGAGCAAGGTCAAAAACATTAAAAGGGCTTAAGATAGGCTACACCCTAAATACCCAGAATAAAAAAGGGTTGTCATGACCCATTGAAAGTCATGAGAGCTGGGCAAAACAAATGCCAGAAATGCAATAAAAAAATCGCAGCTTAAAAAAGAAACGGCGAAAAGTGGCAAAAAGAATTTGCTGTGCATAATTAAATTTTTGTGTGAATGTGTGTGTGTGTGTTTGGGTGTGTGTATGGTTGTGTGTGTGGGAGTGTAAGTGCGTGAAATATGCGCTAGAACGGCAACTTAAATGGGAGACTATTTGTAGATCTGTTTGGCAGCCATAGCAATGTAATTGAAAATGTTTATGGTCACCACAGGCCAACAAAAAAATATAAAAAAAGAAAAAACACGGAAAGGAAAGCAAGAAAAACGATTATCTTGGGCATGCCGAATATTTCATATCCTTTTAGAACTGAGTCAGCCTGCCAACAGCTATCATTCGCTATCCACAAAATCCAACCAATGGTTGCTCTAAAAACTATCTGATTAAGTAATCCGGTGCCTGTAGCAAAAAGGCGGATATCTTTCAAGATTTAACTAAGATAGCTACAAAAGAGACAACAGATTAGATAAAATTAGCTAATATTGCTGTTCAGACGACTCCTTCAATGTATTACAAACTTTACGATAAAAGTTGAGGTAATGCCTGCAAAAAAAAGACGGATAACTTTCTAGATTTAACTAAGATAGCTTCAAGACTGAGGTACTTAGTAGCAAATAGAGACACAAGCAGGCCTATATCAATTTGGTTAATATTAGTGATCAGGAATATATATAATTCAGACGACTCCTTCAATGTATGACAAACTACACGTTAGAATTATTAGACTCTCTCGGCAAGTGTGTGAAAACAGCAACCACAGCAGCCACGGCTGGTCAAATTTATGCGCAGACTTTGCTCTACGAATTTGTCTGCATAAATTTAGCTAGCCAGGCTCATTCGGTGTAGTTTCTGGCAACTTAGTGAGTGTGTTTGTATGTGTGTTTGCGTATGTGTGTGTGTTTGCGTATGTGTGAGTGTTTGCGTGGGTGTTTGTGGGTTGTCAGCACATTCGGCTCAGTTAAGATGTCAAAGAGGACCAATGGAAAATCTTCACTGTAGGCATTCTTAAGTAATTTGGTAACTTGGTTTTGCCAAAATATTAACTCGAGTGGCTTACTTTTTCGAGTTTTGGCTGTTTAATGGAGCAATCATATAAAGTGGAGAGTGAAAGTCAGACAGAAAATCAGAACTCGATTGCAAATATGCAAAACATTGTTTGTTAGATGTCCTAGAAATGCAATCCGCAAGAAATCAAGAAAACACAACAGCATTCTAAGAATTCAAATTAATTTTACACCATGAAAGAGGCTGCTTTGGCTTCCGAAATGAATTCCACAATTGCTCAACAATAACATCAGTATGGAATATAGCAAATTGAATTTTCTTGTAAATTCACGCTGAAACATGTCTAGCATATTTATGCCGCCAAATAAACATAGATTTTGACTCAGCTTTAATAACAATTTGACTTGTCTAAAACGCAAGATAATTAATTTAAATTGTCTCCTTTCTTGTATTTTACACAAAAGCAAGAATAAGTAAAATTCGACAAACTTCTGGAAGTATACAAAATCGATTAGATTTTCAAAATTTTACCTTGAAGTTTTTTACACATATTTATGTGTCAGCAAGTCACTAAATCACCAGATTTGATCTGTCGAGCGCCCAAACTAAACGTCTTTTGTCCGAAATAAGACACGTTCAGCTGAAGTCCTGGCTTCGAGCCACGTTTAATTAATATTTATAGCCTACACTTCTACACGTCTGCAGCCGAAGGACATAACACAATTAATTTAATTGGCTGACACTATGCACAAAGAGGCATAAATCATTTATCACAGCACTCTAAGGTATATGTATATATATATTAAGTCATATCGATCTTGTGTGAAGTAAGCCAATGTGGCACTTGGCAAACGAGTTTTGTGTGATTCCATTTTTCTTTTATTACCTTTTCGCGATTCAAGTGACAAGTGTCTTGGCTAAGTAGGCAATGACAATTGCGGAACGGGGGGAGGAAAGGCGGGATACAGAGCTGAGACACCGGCAGAAAAGGCTTTGAGCTTAAAGCAAATCAAATAAATTGCGAATATAAATGTTAAGTGGGAAACGCTCGAAGTTTTCGTATACGCGAATATGCAAATTGCTTTTAGCTCTGATTTTTGCTTCACATCAAATTTATGCCCGACACCGAGCTTTAGGCAGGTGAAACTGTACAATATATATATATATATATAAGGGCTTTAAGCATCCGAAAGTTTTTGTGCCCGCAAGTGTTTTTCATTAAAATGTGAGGGATTCTACATTAAGCAGCAAAGCGAAATTCATAAACAGGCTTAAATGTACATACATACACTCAGAAAATTATCACCTTGAATATTTGAAGGTCTTTCTTATCAATTTCTAAATAAATTAATGTATAAAACAATTGTTCATAAAATTAGAAAGACTTTTTTCCATTTTTCAGAAATATATGTTTTAATAGTAGAACATTTTTGCCTGAAGTAGGAGTGCAAGCTTAATTCTGAAATGTGGGAAAACTTAAAATTCAAAAATTATAAGTTTTTGAAATATACCTTCAGAATAATAGGGTGAGTCTGATTTCTTTTCTGAGTGTATGCAAATATATTTAGGCATATATATATATATGTATGTATGTGGTTGTTGGTTAAAAAAATTATGACATTATGCGCAGATTTTGTGCTTGCCTCTGGTTGGGTCACTCTTTCCTCTCTCTTTCTCTCTGTGTTTCTCTCTCTCTCTCTCGCCTCTCCGCTCCTCTACCTCCAGCTCTATGACAGCCTCACTTTGCCTTCTCTGTTTGATATGACTGCGGCAACATGGGAACGTATTTTATTTTCTATATATTTTTGGAAGAATTTTAATGATGAATGGGCACGTCAGAGTGGGTATGTGTAAGTTGTGTGTATGTTGTGTGTGTGGGTGTTTGTGTTTGCCTAAAAAATCTACATAAATTCGTGTAAATGTTTCAGAGTTTTTTCCATTACTTCTAAGGAAATTAAATTTTCAAACAGTGCTGCCAGAATATATGGTGTGGCAATCTGGGCATCTCGGAATCAAATGCCTAAAGTTGAACGTAAATTTGCCAGTCGAATTGGATGCTTCGTGGATTGCTTTGTCAACAAGTCAAAGCAAACTTGCAACAAATAGTAACTATGGTAGTTAAATGTCAATTAAAATAAATGAGAACTTTGCAGTCCGGCGTAACCGACCGTGAAATACTCTGATAGCATATCTAATACCATCTGATAACAGGTGTCACAGAGCAGAAATACTGATCTCTAAAGTAGACTTTTGGTATTGAACCGTACCAGTTTGTCGTTAAAAATGCGCTAGAAATAGACTTTGTGAGTTTTGAGGGAAATGTTGTTCTCTATCAGACTATAATGAATCAGTTTAAATTCAAAAATTAGCTAAGAAAGCTAGCAAAAGATATTTAATAAAATGTTGTAAGAAAATCTATGAAAAGCAGATACCTAATCAGTATGCTGTGTCTGAGTAGTTATTTGGCTGGTTTCACAGCTCAATGGTACACAAAAAGTGGTAAGATTTGATTTAAGCCAAGGTCAAAAGCATACACATTAGGGCCAATTGACATTTACGCAAATAAAAAGCACAAGCACAAGTAGGAGGCCTGAATACTTGAAGACTATTGCCCCAGCTACAATCTGAATAATCAACCAACTAACAACAGCAACAGCAACAGCAACTTAAACGACACAACTTTTTGAATACAATAACAAAACTTAACGGCACAACAGCAACAAAGAAATCAAGGCTAAAATGTGTGTATCTTAGTACTTGTATATGGATGGGATAACATAGTTATATACATACATATGTATATATATACGTATGTGTGTGTGTGTATGTAATCTACATGTGCTTGCATAAGTTTGTGTGGAAATTGTGGCAACGTTTTCAAGTTCATGTTGAGCCTTTACCGGATTCGACTAATTTTTGCGCAAACAAAAAAGGGGGTTGCCTCTTACTTACACATAGAAAATCACACACAGACACACACACACCACACACACACACACGCGGGCACTCTCAAAGTGAGACGTCAACAAAGCACAACCAACAGCTGTAACTGTAATAAACAACAAGCAGTAAAAGCAGCAACAGCAACTGAAAAATTGAAAATCTTTCGCTCGGCTCGTGTTGCGCAAGAGATTATTGTCGCCAAAAAGTAGGCGACTCTGCCGGGAAAGCAAAAAAGAAAAAACAGCGACCAAAAAAACACAAAGAAAAGCCAGCAAATGAAAGTTTTATTGCGATGTTGCAAGCGCAGTTGCACAGTTGAGTTGCTGCCACTTTTTGGGGGAAAAAACGAATATGCAGCGGGGATTTAAAAGATTCGCCCTTAGATAAGATTTGCATGTCCAGCAATCAGAAGAGACATGTAATCCAAACTAGACATGAATGCATTTCAATGCAGTATTCCATTAGATGCCATAAATTTAATGCATTTTTGACATAATAATGGCTGCGCAGAATTTGGATCTGTCCCAAAACGTGATTTGAAATATAATGCATTAAATATGGCAAATTTAATTATAGAATACTTCAGAAAAAGCCGCTCGACTAGGAGAAACCCTGAGCCCAGCTCACGAAACTGTGCTTATTTATGTACAATCATCAATTAATAATGGCATATTGATATCAGAAATAGATTTGAATTTTAACGGAAACAGTTATCGATTAATTACGGGAGCTTATATTTGAAGTCTCTGGACATGCCTTAATCGAGTCGACTGTTTATGATGGTCAACAAAAAATGTACTTTGTGGACACGGAGATACTTCCTTCTGCATGACTTGCCTATAAAAATCTTAGTGTGAGAAGTATTTAACCAATCCGTGTAAAAATCTGCGTACTTTCTTGCTCACTCTGCCTATTTCTGTGTACTTGCTTCAAGTATAAAAATATATTAGAAAGGCAATATCTCCTCTTTAATTTGCTCTTGCAATGTGAACTTGAAGTCGCAGCACAACAGACTTGATTATACAGAAAGTTTTTCTTGACTAACAGTTTGCAAACTTAATTTTCCCATAATCTGACGTACTTTATTTATTTTGTGCCACCAAACTCAGGGCTGCTAACCAATCAACTCTAATTTAAATCCAAATGCAAACCGCAAAACCAAAAACCATTTCCAAAGCCATTTCTAACCTGACCGCAGTCAAAGAACGAAAGCCGGCAGCCAGAGTTGGGTTATTTCAAATGCCGTGCGCAAAGTTTGCTATTCCGACAATTTAAATTGAAATTAGTGGTGGGAGGAGCGCAGCAGCAGCTTCAACCTTAGGATCCACCGCACCACCAACGCACCCCGGAGGCTCGTCGTCCAAATAAAACTCGTGCTGCGTTTGTTCATGTGAAAATGTTGATAAACACGCCAAGTGCGACACTTAGTCAAATATTTATTCTAATAAAATTGGAAAACGTGCAACCAGCAGTCGCCTGAAGCCCCACTCAGACCAGGGCTATTCTCCGTCGTGATACGTCTCTAGTTGAGCTCAATTAGCACACAGCCTTAAGGAGGCTTAGACGCGCAGCAGCCTTGTCCTTTGCCCAATGCAATCTATGGCGAACACCAGCCAACAGAAAGAACAGAAAGAACGCCCATCTCAGCCACGCCGTATATTAAATACTCTAGCAGACCAAAGTCAAACTGGCAACATCTAAATTTCAATAAATTCCTATTGAAAGCGATACGATGTAATAATCTGATCCGATTGGCAGCTATATATAATGTTACGATCCAGCTGGCAGCAACAAAAGGAAAACGGATATATTTAAACTTTCCTCAGTCGTCTCCTTCAATGCGTTACAATCTGCCCGACTTAATGACCGTCATTAAGGAAATTAAAAAGAAACAACAGGGGAAACATTTGACAGGGTAACAGCCAGAACAGCCATGTAATTGAGTTATTTCAGGCGTTGCTAACGCATGCAAATCATCGTGCTGAAATACTGAAAATAATGTTAGACTGCTCGACTAGCAGATATCCTGTATGTATGCTTTATAAGAAAAAAACGTCTAAAAAATCGAGAGAAATGCAGTTGAAAATATAAAACATTTTGGTAAATCTGAAATATCTATCTACCTAACAATTATGAATATGAATTGAGTTATCATCAATCAAATATCAAGTGTGATTGAAACAAGTCTACAATTCATAACATTCAAATCATTATGGCATTTTCAAGTAAATTATAAATTCGAATTATATCATAAATCATTTGATTATCATTTTGAATAAAATATAGAAATCGAATAGTTTGCTTTTTAATTGTATTTAGACAGCGTTTGCTTTAATTGGAAATACGTTGAAGTTTTAAATCCGAAATTTTAATTGGTGCAGGCTGCACTAGTAGACGATAAGCAGGCTCACCAACTAAACCAACAAGCCACTCAACAGATCCTTATCAAGGTTTATGCCACAACTTGAAGCAGCAACACACAAGCGATTCGGCAAGAGCCGTTTCGTATCTTTGTGCCATTCACAGCATATGGTAAATAAAATACACACACACTCAGACACAACTCAGAGAGACACCTAACGGGTCTCAGAGTGGCAGCTGCTTCCCCTTCACCTTGCCATTTTACCTTCCCCCCGGCTGGCCATCACTTACCGCACATTGTTAGTTGTGAAGATGCCGCCGAACTCAGGCCTCGAGCTTCTTGAGTCCTCAATGCATATGTATGTACATATGAAAGATGCTCCAGATAGACCAGCAAACACACACACACACACACTCGCACACACACACACACACTGAGACACATAAACACTAACTGCCGTTTGCTCTGTGTCAATATGTATGTAAATAAGCGAGAAAACAAGTGGCTATAAATTTACAAGGATGCTGCCGTTGGCCAACAACATTGCGAATACGCCATCGAGGCCAAAAGCCGTCAACCAGGAGTAAATCCGCACGCATGTCTCCATCTCGGTGGCTGTGTGTGTGCGTGTCTGTGTTTTGAATGTGTGTGTAGGTGTGCTTTACTAATAATGCCCTTAGGAAAGGACACGCCAGCCGAGTGTAAAAATATAGGCACAAACAAAAATTGAGTTAAATAAAATAAATGAACGTAAACATGGCAGTGGAAAAAGAGAAAGTGAGAGTGAGGGAAAGTGAGGGAAAGTGTGGAAGAGCGAAGGAGACCGATGAGGTGTGCATAAGTATGCGCATTCGTGTGTATGTCTGAGTCAGAGCATGAACACAATATATCTATTAAAAACACTAAAGTACACCACTCTAGACTTGACCCGCCCACCCACAACCTACCCACAACTAACACAAAACCCACCGCGCCGTATTCGCGCATATTCGCATTTGTTTTGTATGGTTTTATTGCCGACATCCTTGGAAGTTTGTGATATGTTTTTATTTATGTAAGCGTGCCACGGCGAGTCATCAATGTTGTTGTTTATCGCCACACAACCAATGCTGTTAGCGTCCACTGGTAAGGGGTTTATTACGCTGCTCATAAAATGTCATCAAATTAAAAGCAATTTTGCTCTTACTTTTCCATTTTGGCTCGTAACTAGCTGCTCGTGGCTATAGAAAATGCTCAGATTATTCATCTGCTTCTGCCACTGCTCCTCCTGCTGCTGTGCTGTACTGCAATCAAGGTTATTAAAATTTTAAAGGGCTTAAAGGTCAACCAGAGAGCGAACGTCAAGCCATTAAGGCTGTCAGGACCAACATTTAATTTCAAACTATGTCCTGCAAACTACATCAAGATGAATAAGTGTCATTAAGTGTCCAGCTGAAATACTCCATAACAACTTCATAAATTCTTCTTTGCGATAACAAAAGATGTACGAGTTTCACATTTAAATTGAAAGACACTTTAAAATTCTTTTTATTGTATTGTGATACAGTTTTGTAGCGTAAATAGAAAATGGCAACTTTTTAGTCCACATTTCGCCACGAAACGAACAACTAATTGTCATTTTAAGCAACCGCAGAGAAAAATGCTTAAAAAATGGCTGCTCGTGATTGAAAACATTTTTCCATCAATAAAGGCCAAAATTCTTTTGTGATTTGACAGTAATGCTCTTAAAAGTACAATGAACCCATTGTTTGATTGTAATCTTTCAACTGCGCACTTTCAGCATCTTCATCAATAATGCAATAATAAACACAACTCCTGGAAAAAGCTTTTGAGTCCTTCGTGTCCCTCGTTTAACCTTCACACTTTTAACAATTGGCGGCCTCCAACGACAAAAATATCAAGTGCTTAAGCCATAATCATTGGCCTACACATTATGTGACAATTTGCTTGCCAGCCTTGCTGGGCATACCACATTATTTATGTTGGCCTATTGAGTATACTACAACGCACAATGATCAATCATTTCCGGGCAATAGCCATAAGGCGCAGAGTGTGTCAAGACGATGGGACAGAGCCAAATTTAATATCTAAATGAAAGTTTAGATTGGCGCCATGGCTGATGAATTGAAATATTGCCGCACGAATGCGTTTTGCAGGTAGTCAAGCATGAAGTTGGCTCAAAGTGCCGGCTGAAGTGGGGGGTAACGGAGAAGACCAGCTCCGAGAATAAATAAAAACCGGCATGAACTTTGCGCTTTAAGCTTGAGGCTGAGGTGGGCTGTGCTGTTAAAAAGTTGTCTTTGTGTATTCACAACATTGCGAAATATAGTCAACTGTAGGTAACTTCGAGATATCCTTGAAATTACAGCCGAAAATTTAACGATCGTCTGGAAACACTATTATGGCAGAGTAGAATTCACAATTGATAATAATATGTAACATATATTTTAGTGGATATTGCACATATATATTTATAAATATGTATATATATCTTAGATGGGGCAGTAAAAACTAAATTATCTTTTTAAAATACGTCTGCGTTCTTTTTTTATGTATTCACAACGATTAAATCGTCTTCTTCTTTTCGTTGGTGAGCACACAATTGATATCGATCGGCATCGATATCAATGTTGTACTTAACATAGATGCATGTTAGATTACAGAAGCTCTGTTATGTTACAGTTTCAGCCTGTTATCTACATTACAGGAGGCCTGCTATAAAGTGTACATTGGATTGATTTTTAAATCGATTTCGATTTTATGTTTGGTTGTAAATAAAAAATTTAAAATTCTGCTGCCTTATGCGCTTTGCAACTTAATCCCTCGGTAAGCTGATGTTTATTATGCCCTAAACATTTTGATTGGTACAGGGTATGCAAAGGCGAGGCAATCAAAGAGTTGAGAGGAAGGTGCGATTGTGTCCCTGGTACCAGCGCAACAAAAATATACAAAATATTTATTTAGGCGCAATCAATTTTATGGCAAATCGCTTCTTACAGCAACAGCAACAACAGCAACAACAAAGGCAGCCAGCAAACGGAGAACATACGCCCTCTTAGCCAAATTTGCGCCCTGAATTATGCAGAGCTTCTCCCTTAGCGCAGCGTGTAGATGTCTGTCAATGTGTATGCGTGTGTGTGTGTGTACTTAAGTGTTTCCTGTGTGTGTGCGTTGTATGTATGGGTGAGTGCTTAAACGTGCATGAAACTGCTGTCAACCAGCAACAGTAAAAACAACAACAATAACAACAACACCAACGCGTGCATGCCAATCTTTGACAGAGAGCGTGTGTGCGTCGATGTGAACTTTTAAACTAATTTGAAATTTTAATTTAATTAATTTGTGGCCGTATTTCGAAAGGAATAAATTTCAATATCCGCTATGCGCCGATGTGCTGAACAACTGAGTAAAAGCAAAAGTTTCTGTTTTCCCAACTGACACTAAGCAAAATACGCTTGTCGAATTTGCCAAGCGATAAAATCAATATTAATAAAAATGCAAATGAATAAATATTCGAAAATATTATGCTTTGAAAAACTGGTGGAAATTTTAGCAGTTGTATTTATAAAGGCGAGACGAATAAACTTGAACGTAAACAAAAATGCACAGCATAAATATACTTTTAAATAGTTTTAATCGTTTCCATTAAATGTTTAAATTGTTCAATATTTACGACATTCCAAGTATCCCATTACATTTCAAATGACAAATAGAGAACTCATTTTAATTTAGTAATGACATTGGCAGCATTATATATACACAAAATGACAATTGCGAAGAAATTTCATTAACTCTTCTGGTCTTGTTTCTCAATATATTTCCAGGAAGCTGCAATTTGCCAGCGAAAGAAAAGCAATTATAAACAAATTGAAACACTGCGCGTTAAGTTCGTTAACAACAAGGAGAACAACAACAACAAAAACATCAATAATCAAAAAGAGCAACGGCTGCAAAATGTAAACGGCTGAAGGGGACTCCAGTACTGGGTCCATCAGCTCTGCAGCTAGCAAAGTGAAAGGCAATCGCAATAGCAAAAACAAAAAGTAACAACAAAAAAAACAAAAACAACCAAAAGACATAAAACAAGACAGCAACAACAAGAAAACAACCGCAGCACAAGCAAAATACGCAACATAAATGAAGTTAACAATCTGTCAAATTGCTAAATTATTTCTGCTGTTGACAGCCTTCTTCTTTCTCAATTCCCCTAACGTCACCTCGTCCACCTTCATACCACCCAACAACAACTCGGCTCACCTCACCAACAACAACAGCAGCAGCAGCAGCAGCAACAGCAACAGCAACAACAACAGCAGCAGCAGCAGCATCTCGACGCCAGTTTTCTTGACTGTCCAGCAGAACCCAAAGCAAGCTGGCAGAGTACCCAAGACAACTGCAACAACGACAATAACAACAGCAACAGCAACAACAGCAGCCACAACACTTGAAAGAAATTCAATTTGGAGCACAGCAACAGTAAGAAAACAGCAGAAACAACAGCAACCACAACAACAACAACAACACCAGCGTAATGCGCGTGAATTTGAACGTGGGGCACGTCAAATGCAAACCCAAAGAAAACAACGGCAACAAGAGCAACAAGAGCAACAGCGGCAACAACTACGTCAACGTCAACGGCGACAACAAGAACACCAGCAACTACAACAAGAACAACCGGCAGCAGCTGCAGCTTTGGCGGCACAGCGTGTGGCAGTTCTAATACCGTCATCATTGCACATGGATATGATGCATGTGCAACAGGGATTCCAGCATTTTGTTGAGTTTTTTCAAGCGCATTTATCTAATACCAGCGTCGATTTTCTACGTGATGTCGGTGAGTGAGCAACAGCAACAGCAACAACAATAACAGCAACTGGCAACAGCATCAGCCTAACACACACACACTAACACACACACATACACACACTGAGGCAGTTGTATGTTTATTTAGGCCAGCTGTAACTGTATCTCCCACACTCAGTTTCTTTTCGATTTTCTCCTCTTTTATTGTGGTTCCCTTTAGTCCTTCAAATCTTTGCATTAACACGTCCCTTTAACGATATTTTGTGTCTAGCTCCATCAACATTTTTTCTCACTTCCGATTCACTTGGGATATTTAAGAAGATAAATTGGCAATGAAAGCTGTGAAACTCATCGAAGGCATGATTAAAACATATCTAACAATTTTACCAAACGAAAAAGTATCGCATTGTTTAACCAACTAACTGATTACAACATCGATTTAACAAAGCAAGAAGATTTATTATTCGTTCAAGCTAATTAATTAAATTACTTGAAAAATACGATTGTTGTTATTTTATTAGCCCCGCTACTGCATTATGGCTAATTAGCCATTAAAAGCAGCAGTAAAAGAATATTAAGTGTTTTTTTAATTGCACTTGAAGCAACAGAATTACGAGAATATCCCAATTGGGAGAGACGTTCATTGTCACTTATAGATTTGTGAACTTATGTTCCATATTGATACTCTGACTTCAGCTTGTTCATACAGTCGGACATGGCTAAATCTAATCTATTGTTCGTGCTGATCAAGAGGAAGACCCTTATGTTTTCTACTGACTGTAATGCTTAACTTCATTACACCCTTTTCCCGCTTTTAATACGCTCATGGCATAAAAATAAGGCAACTGTATTTTTAATCTTAAAACATTTTTCCCGTTTTATATCCCTTTTTCTTCATGCCCCACTTGGTTACTCAATGCATCATCAAAGGCAACATTTTGTATTAAAGAAAATGTTAAGTGCTTCGCTTGAAATCGCGACTTGTTGAAAGAGAAAGAACGCATCTACTGCGACCATATCCAAATGCAGTTTTCTGCCTTTTTACTCTGCGAAATTGTCCCCAAAGCAAACTCAATTTGCATGCATGATGCGCATACTGCGCTGGAGGAAAAGAAAAGGAAAAATGCAGCTTTTTATGCTTTTTAAACTAATTAAATCGCAGTAAGCAAGTTTCTTGCCACGTCCTCATACTTATGCCTCTGGCTCAAACGTCTCATCAAGTTGCCAACTTGGCTGCTCTTCTATGTTTTCCTGTGTACTTACAACTTTAATTACATTGCCTTCAATTATGGGCGCGCAAAGGACTTGCCTGCATCCCGAGTTTCTCCCCCGCCAAGCATCGATGTCATAAATATTTCTGTCCGGCAAGTGACAACTTACAATTTCCGCTTGAAATTTTTTGCGACTGCAACTGACTTATGAGCATTTTTATTTTATTACAGCGAACCATGCCATAAACTTAACCCAACTGTGTTGCTGTAATCCTGCCTCTTTCCAGCCATTTGTCAAGTCCATCTCCTTCGACTGCTCCCTCAAGCTTTTTATGATATTTCTTTCATTTTTTTTTGCTAAATTCATAAAAGAAGTAATGCTTTTAAATTTATGGAAGGCGCTTTAATAAATGGGGCACCGTAACTGAAATCGAAACTGGATTCTTGTCAATTGTAATAATAAATTATAATATTTATATATATTTTATTCATTTCTTAAGCTGATAATAAATCCTAAACTAAAAAGTTCATTCATAATGTTCTCATGTTTATGTTGAATAACTTTTTTTTTTAAATCGTAAAATTTTTATATATCTGTCTGATAAACGATTAACGCTTAATTTCGCCAATTTAAAATTTAAAGTAATTTTTATAGAATTCAATCAAAAACTTCTTAAAAATTCACATTTATAGTTAATTGAATATTTGATATTCTTGTGTTTATAAGCTACATAAATTCGAAATTAAAGCCTAAATAAAATAATTTTTTTTATGCTCTAGATTCTTATTTAAAGTTATAGGAATATTTGTTTAGTATCAGAATTAAATACTAAACTAAACTAAATTCTTATTTTTTTTTGCTGACTATTAATGAGTTTTTGAGTATATTATTCGGGATACTTTTAAATTGCCACAAATGGCAATAAACTTGAGTTCTGCCAAACGGATAGTTCAATCTGCGACCAGTGCTTAACTTGGTCTGTCCAAGTTTTCGCTTAGTCCCCGGTTTTTTCCCAATCAATATGGCAGTCATGTTGGCTGCTGGTTGTTTTCTTTCAATTTGCTTTATCTTAGTTTGTTTCAAAATAAACAAGGGCAATGAGAATCTTGGAGTTGCCGACTTTCTCACTTATGTGGCACCAAAGTTTTGCCAATTGCCACAAATTTTGTTCGGCACGGCGAAAGTTTAAATTTGATACCTTTAATTTACACAGTCCTCCGTTTGTTGTCATAAATAAAAACTGTCACTGTTTCACCTGCTCATCCGAGGTTGAATCAAATAAATTGAGTTCCTACACAGAGACTGCATGAAAAGCTTTACAAAGAAATTCAATTTTCTAACTACCCTCATAAATTTATACATATTTTTTGTCTCTCTCTCTCTCTCTATCTAACCCTTTATCCCCCTCTCTCTGTCGCTTGGTTGTGTTGTCCACATGCAAAATAGATTCTATTTGCCGCAAATTTCTTTCAAAGTTTGTATGTTGCAAGATATTGAAATTGATTTTGGTTGCATATGTTGCAGTTAGGTCCCCATTTCTCTCCCACAGACACAATTTATGAGCTGACCACATGAGTATAGCTAGAGCAGAACCTATTGTCCTGCATTCCCATTTGCATGACCCAGTAAATACAGTTTAGTTTATGGCCACAGCCACACGACTTGGCGAGCATTCTCAGCATTTGCGGTGAGCCAACACACATATAAATTGTATTTCCATGCAGCGCCTACCAACCAATGCAGGCAAAGCGACAAATTAAAAGGTGCATGCTGCACCAGATTGAAAGTTTGTAAGCCTGCCTCGTTCATTGTACCCGTCCACCTGTGAATATGGAATATGCCATAAAATTAAAAACAACAATAAAAATTACATATATGCATAATTTACTTATACTCTGAACTCATTAAAAATCGTAAAAATGATTTAATAAAGTTGTGCAAAAGTAGAAGGAAGCATCTCCGATTCCAAACTATATAAGGCATATAACTGCCTGCGCTTCGAGAATTATAAATTCGTTGACATCCACTTTATATATAATAAGCACATATATTTATTTATCAACTGTAAAAATGCAGGGAATTTCAAGTCGAGCTTTATCGACTACAAAAAGCTTACTTTAATAATACCTTTTTGCTTGCTTCGTTGACTGTTGTGCGATAAAGCCACAAAATGAAATTACCTATAATTAAATTCAATTAAACATGGGAATAAATGAATCAGGACGTAATGCATCGAAAGAAAAAAAGTATTTTTAATGAACTTAATTGATTGAAAGCATTTGCTTAACAAGCCATTAAATTAAATAGTTTGTGACTTCAATTTAAATATAAATATATATTGAGAAAAGAATTATATTTTATATTTGATTAAATTGTGTGGAGTATGAAAAAGGATTTTGTATATGCCGTTGGCACTTAGCTATATTTTCAGAAGGCCACATTATAAGTCTGGTTTCAACAACGAACATTTTATGGAGCACTGTAGATTCATGTAAATGATGGCACTTATAACAACTCACAGCACTTGCCGGTTACAGTTGGCAGGCACTGTAGTGAACCGCAAAAGCACTTCAAGGGGAGCCGCTCTTAGTAGACTGCTTTCATCTGCAGTTACTGTTTCTACACCTCTAAGGCACACACACACTCACACACATGCACTTACATATTAAATATATATATGTACACACACACACACACACACAAAGGGCTTAAATATTCAACAGTTTTTATACGCTACATAAAATGTTTCTGTTTCTTTTTCTTATTTTTTTTACGTTCGTCTGCATTTTGCCATGTTGATGGCGCTGCTGACGCACAGATTTAAGTGGCTTCATTAAATTACTTGAGCTACCCAAATACACGAGCGTTGTAAAGACTTTAAATGCGGGCATTAATGTGGACACCGACGTGGACTTCGATGCCAATGGAAATGGCGTTGGCGATGGCGATGGCGATGGCAATGGCGTTGACCCAACAAAGCAGCCGAGTCAGCAACAAACCAAAATGAAACAATTGTCAGCAGACACTTTATCAGCATCCACACAGATACCAAAGCAACATCCAAAACATCAAAAACAACAAGAACAACAGGAGTGGCAGGAGCAGCACTCGGATATGGGCAGCCTTGGGGACTGTCATCAGCTGGCTGAGCAGCTTGCTCACGATTATAATAAGAGCATCGTCTTTTGGCCCTGTCCGCACATGAAAGTGAGTACTTACACAGATAAATTTACTTTTTAAATTATTTTTTGTCTTTTTCCCGTTTTAATATCTTCATTTTGTCTCTGGCAAAGTGCTTTGCATAGATACATTTCTATGCCAGCGTGAGTTAAGAAAATAATTGCAAAAATTCGAAATTGTTCTATGTAATAAATTCCTGAGAAATGTGCTTAGCATGTTTTTTACAATAAACCAAAACTGACAGCTTTTCTTATATTGCATTTTATTTCTGTAGAATCATAATGAAAATGGAATTAATTTGAATACAATACACGTTCAAATATTTTAATGGATATCCCATTTAACTTAAGAATGGGAAGGGAGTTTAAAGAAGCTGTGGAATTTGAGCGAAGGTTTTAATTATAATGAAAATGCACCAATTTATATCATCTGTTGAGTAATTGAGATTTTCTTTTCTGAATTGGAATTGCGGAAAAATTGAGTATAATAACTTCTTGGAACTTTTATTATGAAATATTCAACAATGCAAAATAGGTGTCAAAAACATCATGCTAGCTGATTTCCTCGCTGGTCTTATATAAAGTTTTAATCATTCTCTATAAAAGTTAAATTCCAATTTATTAAAGAGCAGTGCAGAACTTCATAATGAGGTAACCAATCTGTGTATGTTTAGGAATTTCTTGGAATTTTCTGCCAAATGCTAATAACATTTGTCGCATTATTTATTTTTTTTTGGGATAACCACTTACGCATCAAGTAAAACGCATTAGTTTTGTGCGATAATTAAGCAACGCTTCGAGCCAACCCATTGCCAAACGAACACTAGCAGCGAAAGAGAGCCCAAGCTGACCATCAGGTATTTTGTAGCCAAACTTTAAAATTTTGCAACAGCACCCAGCAGAAAAGTTTGGCAAGCCAAGTCAAGTCAGGCAGGGTAAGGGCACAAGGCACAGGCAAATCCAGGACAGGACAACTGTAAACATACTCAGACAAGAGCTGAGAAAGATACAGCGAGAGAGCGAGAGATAGATAGAAAGAGATAGAGATAGGTGGAAAAACCTAACCAAAAATATGTTGTAACGAAATTGCTCGACAAAAGTCGGCAAGGACATAAAATTACTTTCTGTTGCAAAATGCAGGAGAGCTCGTTAAAGTTGTTGTTGCGCCTAATTTAAGGTATATGCCAAAGTGCACAGAATATATCACAGAATTTATGAATAGGTCACAATTTGAAATTCTGGCCAACTGTCATAAAGTCAAGTTTAGTTTGTTCACCACAAATGTAACGCACATTCCACTCTTCCTAAAAATATTTTATTTAAATATATTTAAAAATAATCCTGACGAAACTTTTCATAGACTTACTTTTGCTTCAGGTCAAATTCCACCCATAAAAAATACCAAATATTTAATTATACATTTTTCCATCTCTTTAGCATATTCACATAAAAAAAAACTATTTAAAAAACTTTCATAATAGGGTATTTACTCTTGAGCATACCAAAGATAACAGTTGCCTTTTTTAACAAATTTCAAGAGCAAAAGTTTTGACAATTGATTGACAAAGTCTTGCAAACTTTTGTGGAAATTTTGACATTGTATTAATGAAAACTTAAAGTTTGGCAAAAATGATGACAAATTGCGACAGACTTGCTGACAAAACAGAGTGATTAAGACCAGTTACGATGAGCTATGCATTTTTAATGAGATTGGAAATGGAGATGCCTCGAATATGCAGCTGAGACAAAAGCCAAATGCTGCACAAGAGGCAACAACTGGGGAAAGCCAAAGCAAGCCAAAGCAGTAGACAGATAAAAGGCATCTGGAAAACTGAACTGCATTTCATTTGCATACAAATCATCCAATAGAACCATTCAAGCTGATATATAGTGTGGGGCATGAGTACGGGCATGGTAATGGTAATGGTAATCGAACAGCAATGTCCTGCAATTGATGGCAGAATGAAGCAATGAAGGCAAAGGCAGCTGCTAACTGCACTCCGGGTGCTGCAACAATATTTCACAACGTTAAAGCGTCATAATTTCTGATTTGTATGCATGCGAATAGCCGTTAGCTGCCAGACCATTTAAATCACTCAGATGTGGATAAGACAGGCGATTCCGTAACTGCTCAAAACTCGGCACTGAAACGTAAGCGAGTGCCTTAAGAAGTTGCAAGAAAATCTCGCTTATCTCATCTTGCCAAGTGCCACGTCGAGTTTGCCTCCAGCCGATAGGTGACACGTCTGTGCCTGATGCTTAACACAAATCTGCTGCACAATCTTCACCAAAAAATTGTGTTCAGCCTGGCAGCTGCGTGCTTTTTATGTGCCGCTCTTGGCGCCAGCACCTGAGACCGTTTCATGGAAATATTTAATCACTAAGTGAATGCATGCAGCATTGTTACAATAATGCAAAATGCACATCAAATGTAGCATGCAGCAATGTTTGGTAGCAAGTCTGCAAAGTGTGTTAATTTCAGCAACTAAAAGCACATCACAGCTGAGGGGACGAAACTTCAACGAAACTTTTTATGTTTCTCTGAGACACTGCAACACTAAATGTGCTCAGTAAAATTCCTAGTATTTATATAAGTATAAGTATACTATTTACAAAATGGTTATAAAACTAACAGACTGCATTTTATGGTCGAGAAGCGAACAATTATTCTTATAGTAGCTGGGCATTTGTCAACGAATTTTAATTAAATTTAGGTATTTTTGGCAAAGAACACAAGAATGACTCTTACATACTGTTGCATACCCTTTCCCATTTTAATTGAGTTCACACTTTCAGAGTATATACATTTCTATATTAAGATTAAATACGCCTTAAATGGCAACCAAACCGAAAATATGATTTATCATTCAAAGGCTAACAGTTATGAGCAGGAACCCAACTCTTCCAAGTAACACCTCCATTAATCTTGCACAGCTTTACACACTAACTTAAATACTCCTTCGACTGTAATAAAAAAAGATAGGGGCCACAGGAATACAGGCCATTCCTCGTCCATTCCTCTTTGGCATGAATGCCATAGAAAAAAAGAGAAACAACTGAAATAAACGGTTACAGCACATTCAGCATAAACTAAACAGTTCTAAGCCAAATGGCCCCCATTTTCAACCGCAGCAGGAAATTTGTGTTTGCAGAGCGATTATTTTGCGCGAGTGTTGCATAAAAATAAATTCCTTTATTGTCAATTTATTTGAATGTTGCTGTTCAAGATGTTAATCCACAAATATATATGAGGCTCGAAACACTTATTTGAATTATGCATTCAAATTAAATTATGCATAGATGGGAATGGAATTAATTGAATATGTGTGTTTGCCTTGCAGCAACAAAATTGAATGAATTAAGTTTTAAATCTATTGAATAAATACATATAATACTGCATTCGCAGTTATTTCAGCATGTGCTTTCCATGAGATACCCTGCAATTTTCAGGACTAAAGCAGATGTTGCTGTTACAGCTCTTCAGGGCTACCAAATTGGTCCAGACTTTCAAAGGGTTGGCCAAAATGTTTTATTTTTGGTGAAACATATCGTTCGAGGCTAGACTTTAAAATCCACTAAAAATGAAGGCCCCACATGAGCACATAAAAGTAAACTGCATTAAACAATGCGCTTGTGTATACGTAAGTAGTATTTAAGTGCATGCAACGCCCACACATGGACTCCCATTAAACCGTACCACTAACTTGCCCCAGGCGCTGCCAGCTGTGACCCGAGCTGCAAGCTTTAAGCAGTAAGTCCGCAAAACAATGTAGCTGATAAAAGAGATTCTAATTGACAGACAACACAAAACGAAAACAAAAGGAAAGACACACACAGAGCACCACAAAAATGCGCAGCAAAGTATGGAACGCACATGAGGCAAGTGCTGAACTGTGGCACTGCAACTAAATAAAAGCGCCATAAAAGCAGCTATCCTGGACAACTATGTAACGCAGCGTGGAATTAACTCTGATTTTTACGCCCTGTGCCATATTTATGCGCCCAGAGTCCAGTAACGAACGCCTACTGACCTTTCCAGCCGCCCAACCACGCCCCAAATCAGCGACAGCAATGAAAATGCATTTTGTAAGTGAGTTGAAAATGTGCCAGAGTCGCTCTGGGAGTGTAAAATAAAAAAACAACAAAAATCCCATTCAAATTTCGTTGCAGGACACCAGCTTAAAGCCGCATTGCGCATACGACCTGTGGTCCAACACTGCCACAGATTACTAACTAGAAATGGCAAAAAACCGATTTGCAAGTTTCCAATTTGCATTCTTTATTGTGTCGTTGTGTCAGGTGAACATTATCGAAACTCCAGCTTCTCTTTTGTAACCAGAGGCTTAAAGTGCCATTGGGTATTAACTTAAAACACAAAAACGTTTTTTATCTGCAAAAGCTGAAAAATGTCTAATGAATTCAGAGATAAGCAAAAAGTGTCTTTCATTTTAAAATGTTTTTCTTGCCAAAACCAGTAAGAGAGAGCTCGACTAAGAGTTGCCCTGAACTCAATTCTTTATTTCGTATTTTTAAATCTCCGACGAAAAAAAATTATTTTTCCAATTTGAATCAAACAAATTCTATAAAACTTTTGACTTTAATTAACATGAAAACAATTCACTTTGTGCATACAAATATTATTATAAATAATTACCTCTCTCAAACTGAACACAATTATTAAAAATATTCACATTCGCATTAACAATCATTTTTCTGTACTTAATTACTGCGAATTTAAGGCTTAAAGCCAATCATTATTTATTTGCAAAGATTATTTCAGTTTGAGTTTAATGTTTGAGGCCAACAACAAAGTTGTAAACTTTCAAATAATTCAATTTGAGTGTATATAACAGGATTTCGATTTTAAATACTGCTTTCAAGCAAGATGTTTTCGCCTGCTCAACGCCCCTCAGCCTCCTTTTGTAGTGGTTTTCTGTTCAGTGTTCAACAGAGCAAATACAATTATGCATTCAATCCACACAATTCACAAACTGCAAAGTGTACAAAGAGAACATAAAACCGGCATAAAACATATTTTAGCCTTAGTTTTGCATAATGGTCATTGAAGCTAGGCAGCAACGCACTTTAGTTTCTTTTTCGCTTGTGTATAAAATATAAAATTTGCTGGAATTCATAACTTTGCTACACTGTGCTCAGCTCTTGTACTAATTACCAAGCTATAGCTTGAGGGTTCACTTAGTTGTAAAGAGTCAAGAGAATACTTAAAATGGGTTTTTGCTTTGGCTAAAATGAAACTCACACTTACCAGTCTGCAAAAATGATTGTACTTTATCTGTCTGGTCTTGAAATAAAATTTCGGTTCGTAAACTTTACGCTTTTCCCTTTTAAAACTTGGGCTGAAAACAAAAACGAATTTAATAAAATTATATGCAGATGCAGTCTAAGCAAATATTATGAACTAAAGACAGGGTATATCAACTTTGAGTACACGACTGTGTCGCCTGTCCACTATTGTTGTTGTTGTTGTTATTGCGGGTTTGTGCCGCTTGAATTACTTAATGCGCAAAATTGAGTTTGACCCATTTAATTATGCTGTCAACAGTGGGATTTAAATACAAATATATAATGCAAGCATTCAAATCCATTCCATCTACCCAAACAAATACACCCCTCACACATACAAGAACACTTTATTGAACGCTTAATCCCAGCGCGAACATGCAGACAACTTAATGAAGATTAATGCATTTCACAATGCGAGTCCTTTGAGACAAGCAGAAACACAATAAAAAATAAGTCATTGCAAGCTGCAAGTTGGCAATCGCGTTGCATGTGATTCGATCGACTTTCCCATTTATCTATCAATTTGCAGTGCTCCTGTATCAGCAGCAACAGTCAGTCAGTCAGACTGTCTATCAGACTGTCTGCCAGTCAGAGCTTGCCACTGCTCCTTATCAGCAGAGAGTGTATAGACAGATAGCAATAGCACTTCTGAGCACTCTATCAGTTTGACAAGTGACAATCGCAACGGCAGCTCAGCGCTGCTTGGCTGATGACTATGATGCCATCCGACACAAGCTACAATTGTCAATTGCGAGTTGCGAATGCGTTGACACATGACACTGTTTATCCGCACAACATCAAACAGTTGTCTAGTCTAAAATAGGTTAAGAATCATTTACCAGAGCGTATCTTGGATGACATTCTGAGTAAAACCTATACAAGTTCTGTATTTCTTCTGAAAATAAGTGTTTGCATTTCTACACTTAAGAAATATATTTTATTATTAAGAAAAATATTTCTGAAAAATTGTTTCAAATACTTTCTTATATTTTGACCAATTTTTCGTATACTTTGAAATTATGTTTAAAAAGCCCTGATGTCGTTTTAAGCTGGTTTTGAATATACACTTTCTGAATAATATGCAAGGCCCTTGCCGCCATAAGTTTGGGAATTTATAAAACTTGTGAAATATCCAAAATATATATTTTAAAACAAAGGACAAAAAGCTAAGCTCTGAATTGTCGCCATGCGAATTGAGAGTGCGGTTGACAGGCGCCTCGATTGCTGCTTGTTTTTCTGGTACACGTTGTTTAATGTTGTTATTGTTGCTTTGTCCCGTTTTCCGCAACATGATTGATTGCTGTTTACTGGCACTCTCCCAGCTGCCCCTTCAAACTGCCACATTTGTAATTCGATTTGGCGAAGCTCTCATGCATTCAGATTGCGTTGCTATGATTATTTTCAGAGAATGTCAGGTCAGCAGCGTTCGAGTTGCAAACTGGATTTATTACAGTGAAAGGCAATCAAAACAACGACATTTTGAATTAAAATTTCGCTTCAGGAAATGCCACCGGCAATATGCACGTGCACCAGCAGCAATAAACAGTGTCGGGAAACTGCAACCAAACTGGCCAAACACCAATATGCCGCCGTCAGAGTTGCGAAAACCCGTCCAAGCGTTGTGTTCATAGAGAGAGGAGACAAACAGAGCAGAACAGCTTTTAAATATCGATAACAGTTCAATCGATTGCACTGCATTTAAATATCGATAACAGTTCAATCGATTGCACTTGCGAATTTAATTTCAATTTTATTATTGGGCATATATGACTTACGCATGGCTAAAATCTGATTTTTTGTTAGAGATTTTTTGAGTTTTGAGTTTGTGAAGGTTTTACGAGCTGCTATATCCGTTATTGGTCCTCATCCAATACCACCCCCAAATTCCTGTAAATCATATTTAATAACAACGCAACTGTGCCGGGACAAACTCATTTAAATGATCAGCATCGGAGCACTAAATTAATTCTTGTGCTCAACAAAATATTATTGTTGAAAGCAAAAACAAATTCCTTTCATATACATGGCAACGAAAAAGTCCAGCTGCATTAATTTATTCTCTTAATAATTCTGAATTACAAAATATATAATATATGTCAAAAAAAAAATGTTTGACCACCTTGTCCTCTCACCATGCAGCTCCAGTCGAGTTCTGCACCAAAGTTCCTATCATCTTTTAAATTTACCAAAAAAATGTAATTAAAAATGCAAATTTGTATAAAAAAAAAAGAATATTCTTTATGATAGAGAAAAGCTAACTAGTTTACTGCTAGAAAGTGGAATTTAAAAAAATGATTGCATTTTTTGGCCACATCACTTGTTTACCCTCGTAAAATTCGCCGCTTCACTTGAAGTAATAATTTTCTATCAATAATTTATGCATATGAAATTGATCAAATATGACAGAATTAATCATTTGTTAAAGTTTTCTATTTAAAAAGTATTTAATTTTAGTTTTTAATGCATATATTTTCCAGACTGGCTACGAAATTAATATTCTACATTTAAGTAATTTTTCAAATTCATAACTGCCCATGGCAACAAGTGAATCCTTATTATTTAATTTTGGTACAATTTGAAAATTATTAAATCCTCCTCACATTTTAATACGTAATGTCAATCATTTCAACTCTATTTATTTTAAAATATGCATATATACATATGTAGTTAAAGACACTAAAATGAACTTATCTAAGCAGATTTTGACATTTAATTCTTGAATTGTACATTTTGTGCAACTCAATTTCAATTGTAAATGAGCTTAAGACCAAATTAAATGTTGTAACACAATGTGTCTCAAAAGAGTTAACAGGCCCCAAAACAATCAAGCTCACATTAGGGAGTAGATATCTTATTCAGTTTGCTAAGCTTTGTCTGAAAGCTAATAAAGATAGTTCCTTTAGTGTCTGCCATATTACTTATTCGCCGCATTGCTTTTGATCGATAATATTACCATCGTCGCCCGTTTGTTTTTACTTTGGAGACACTCGTGCAACTTCAGCAGTTGGCGGTCTTTGTGACGCGCCAGACACAAACACACAATTAAGTGCACTCGTGTGTCCAATGTCCCCAATGTGTCCACCACTGTGTGTGTGTGTGTGTGTGCAAAAGGATAACTTGCAACGCAGTTGCCAGAACACATCCCACCATTATATCATTCTCACACGCTCGCAGTCGCCTTGGCCATGCAGAAGAAAGAACACATTACGTATACGCAATATTCTGCAGTAAATGCCAAAACGAATGGAGCTTTGTTTGCCAGCATCAATAGCAGCAGCAGCAGTAGCAACAGCAGCAGGAGCAGCTCAATGTTGAAATTGGCTTGTTTATTGTGGCGCTACGATAAGCTCTTGGGTCATTGCACCTCATGTTGTAAACGTTCTCAGCGGAATTGACCAGGCGACTTAAATATCAGATTTAGGTGGCCAGTACAAATTCAAGCAAACTGCACTGCTTTCCAAAAGATTGTTTAATGTGTGTTTATTTTGGCGCTAAGCAGTTTAATAGCTCATGTATTTACTTTAAGAGCTTTGAGCTTAGTTTGCCCGAGCTGGGAGCTATGAAATATTTAAATACATCTTTCGGTTTATTTAAAAAGATAATTTATTTATACTCTTTATGTTGTTCACCTTTTATATATATTTATTTTCTTGTTGATCAAATAATTTTATTTTAGTTTACTCAAAAATGGTTACCTACAAAAGTAAATTGCATGCAAATAGTTTCACTTTATATGTGTCTAAATGTGTCAGCCACACAAACCAAATATGCGAAATATATTCAAATTATATTCAAATAACATAAATATAAAAACACAATCGGAAGTAAGAATATCAGCTGACAAACAAATGCATTTACTACAAATCCAATTAAAATGCTTATCTTAATTAAATAAAGTTTTGCTCTCTTAGGCTTTGTGCAAAGTTAAAAAATCAAAATTTATTGCTTGCTCGTTATTTAAGCCGACAATTTTCATATGAAAATTGAGAAATGAAAAAGGGCGTCGACCGTAGGAATATATCAATATATTATATGGGCTGGATGTTGATTAAAAATGTAAGCTGCTATCCGTTTACATGCTCAACTCCGTGAAATAAAAGTGCAAATTTACGTTGAATAAATTCGACAGTCATTTCGTGTAAATGGAAAATTCATTAATTGAAAAATACATTGCACATGAGACGCAGCTGTATTCATATTTAAGGCTGCACTGCGTATACGTAATATTTAATTCGAAGCGACACTCCAGAAACATTCTGTGAAAAGGCCGATGAAATTTGATTTTAATGGTTGCCTTGTTTAATTTGGCTTGGAATAAGTTGTTGGACCGGTCCCTCTTGGCCAAGAGCTAATCAAATATGCCAATCACATGAGCCCAGAGACGAGTGAAAATGAAATTGTTCTTAATTTGCGTGACACGCATCAGAAATCAATTTAGCCCCGCAAATCGAAAAAAATAAACACACGTTGCCACAAAAGTCACCCACAGGTGAGCGAAGCGGCGACATATGCAGGTGTAAATAAGTTGTCTGCGCCTTATCCAAGAGGGAGCTGTTACATGTCGGAGGTGGATGGGGGTTGTGGCATGCATATTTAATGCGGCGTATGCCAGATGACATAGTGTGCTTGCCACTTGTCCCAAAGGTGTGCATAACCATTCAAAGGACACCCACCCGGGCACACCTGGCTTGCCTTGAACATTGTTTTGATGGTCAATTTAATGTTTATTTATAGAAATATCTTTATAAAAAATAAAGTGACAAATTTACGCTGGCCTAAGGAGAATGCAGTCAGTGTTTGCCGGCTAATAATTATTTGCTGAGCATATTAAAAATGAAAAAAAAAGTGTGAAATGAAGTTAAGCAAGAGTAATTCAGGGACTAGAAGAGCTAGAGAACAAGTAATAACAAGCAAATTAAGTTAACTTAATTTCATTGTATTTGGATTGCAATAAACGACATATATGTAAAGATATAGCCAATGGACATTTAATGCACTCAGATGAACTGGAAAATGTTGTTGTTTGTGTAAAGGTAGATTGTCAATAAGACTGGAACCTACCCTGATTACCTAGTAAACATTTCTCATCAACATTGGAAAAGTCATAAATCAACTAACTTCCTTCGATTGTACACATTTTATATTTCCAGCGTCTTTTGACAGTTAGTTGACAGCTGTCGTAGCCCTTTTATATATTGCTTACATTTAGGGCCTAGTTGAGTGTGGTTGTGGCCAAGAATATTCAGGCTGTCTCCAATTGCAATAAACGACAACAGAGCAATCTACTCGAAATGTACTTTTTTTTTACTTGAAAGCACTTTAGGAGCCCAGTCAAAACGCTGCTCGTTAATTGCAATTATGATGTGACCGTTGGGAATGCGGGGCAGGTCTAAGCAATTTGCATAAAAATCATAATAAATTAAATGATCCTTTTTGCGTAGACCTTTTTGTTGGCTTTGCGACTCATATAAAAGGCACTCAAATGGCCGGTCGCTTATGTGTCGCTCAATTATTTACAAGGAGGCGTCAAAAAATGAACTGCAAAGATAATCAGGTAGCAAAAAATGTGCGCCAAGTAATTGGGCAGCATTTTTTCACAAACATTTTCGCAATTCCTTCATTATAACAAAATGCTTTTAGGGCAAATAATTCACAAATAAGTCCACATAAATTACCACAACTGCTCTATGAATTCTAAGAAGGCCACTTTCAGCATATTAATTATGTAAGAATATGTAGCAATATGTACTTAAGTTAAACTAATACTGATGTAATTGCTTTAACATCACATCTTATAGAAATAAATAGAAAGCAAATCAACTGTAAATATTGTACTTATATATACATATATATACTTATACATATAAATTAAATTGATATGATACATTTTGACATTAGTCAACCTATAAAAATGTGAATCTTATTTTGATACGATATGCCATAGATATGGCACTTACGGCTCGAAAAGACACACACTGACAGATAAAACTAAGCAATAAGTAAACAAATCAAACATCTGCTTGGGCTATTACAGTTACCATCATTTTAATCTACCAATGCCAAGCTATACATTACCAGAATGCTGACAAATCAAATAAACTTTGGGAATGAATCTTAAGGTTGTACATGTTACGTTTCATAAATATGCACATAAATCGCAAAAGGAAAATGTCGTAGCATATCAAAAAAAGAAGAAGAAAACATGGTGGACTGGCATTAAAAACCAATTGGGCCGGCACTGAAAGACATCAAACAGACATTTCGTAGTTCAAAGCGTATTCAATTTACGCTCGAGAAAGAGCGGAAAACTAAAATTTGCCATGTGCTTAAGTCAAAGTGAAAACCATTTGGAAAAAGCAGCACGTTCGCATTGTGTGTGATTTGCATTTGCCAGTAAGTTGGTGTATGCCTGAGTGTGTGTGTGTATGTGTGATTCATTCTGAGAGCAATTTGGTTGGACATCCAGGCAGTTGGCAGCTGTTTTGTGTAACTTTATAGCACCTCAATGTTTGTTGCCACTTTTTCACACAGTTAAAACGGTTATTTTTCTCGCACTCTGCATTTGTGCTTCGGCAAATCGAAAACTAAACAAGTTAGAATGATCTAGTCGAGAGAGCTCGACTTGTAGATACCCTGAATCCAGATGTGCTTCATGCCTTAAGTTTGTGCAAACTAGATGACATTTTTACAGTTGATGAATTTTAAATATAATTTAGAAGATTATATCTTAACAATAGTGTCATTTATCGATTTGAAACGGATGTAGTTATCGATAAAATGAAGTGAACTTTATCTCCTTATAGCAAATTAGAATTATATTCCACATTTGAAGTCTCTGAGATCAGCTTATTAATACAAACAGACAGAATCAGGAATGTATATATTTAATGAAGTTTTCTTCTTTCTTTCTTTCTTCTGCCTGTTGCATACTTTTGCACATCTTCGTTATACCCTTTTTCCACTTTCACTTAAGGGTACAAAAAAAAAGCTGACTAAACTAGGCCAGATCAGAAAGTTATTTCACTGCTGTTATTTCCCTTGTCATTTAATGGTGTTGCCTCGGCTGCTGCTGCTGCTGCTGCTGCTGCAGACGCATGTTTTGGCCATTTATTTTCAGTTAAATGACAAAAAATTAAGTGTCCGGTCCAACTTTTGCCTTTCATTGTGTATTGATAATAATGACTTTATATATATACATATATATATGTATTTATTTATGTATGTATAAACAGTGGACACATTAATTTTTATCTGCAAACGACAGCTGCTTGTTATTGAAACCAACAGAGTGCGGCAACACAAAACATTACGCATAAATTTCTAAATAATTGACATATTCGTCTCAATTTACCATTTTCATTTTATCTTGCTTCGTTTTTGTTTAAGATAAATCGATGAATACCAAAAGAACATCTTTAATTTGCTTATAAAAAGTTCTTTATGCCAAATAGAATTTCTACCCCTTTAATCTTTAAATTGTATTCTGAGTGTAGTAGCAAAAATTGACAGAGATATATATCCTAAGCGAAGTAATCTAGACACAATTGTAAATTAGATAAAAGTATTCAAAACAATTGTATTATTTTCAAATTATTTACTATTCGAAAAATTTTGATAAATAAGAGAAAAAAAATATTCAATAATCACTTTCAAATATGTTTACACAACTGTTTCGCAAACTTTAAGATTAAAACATATTTTTGTACAAATATGCAGATTTACACTAAATTATTAACATATGAATAAATATGCAATGTCGTTGCTGCTGTTGTCGAGTTATAAGGACTCTTCACAGAGGAGAAAAAAAATTGAAATGAATGACAAGAGCACTGCTTAAGGATAAGCCAACGGCAATGGAGCCCTCGACAAACCCAGGAGCATACAAATGTCAAATATTTGCTGAGCTGTGATTAATGTTGATACTACGCACGCTTCTGGCCCTTTGCATGGGATCTTTGCCTGCTTAGGACGACAATTCACCTGTAATAGCAGGGAAACGACAACGGAAACTCATTTTCTCTGCACAAAGAGACACTTAACAAAACAAAAAGGGAAGAGAAAACGAAGACGAAAAGCAGAAAACTCTCGATTGCCTGGCATTTATTTAATTTTGCTTGGCATTTGTATGGCAATTAATTAAATTGATTGAATGCTCAACAATTTACCCAGCCATGAAAGAAAGTGCCAGCAAATCTCGAAGCGAACATAAAAACAATAAGACTAAACGACATCATCAACTCGATTCCCCATCGACCAGAGTGCACTTAGCAGACGGCCAACTGGTCCAACTGGACGCTTGGAGTAAATGCCCGGACTGCTCTGACTGGTCACGTTGTGTCAACAGACATCCCAAATGCACTTTGATGCCAAAGTTGTTGCAGTTGCTGCTACAACTTGCAGCATTGTTGCCACAAAATATACATACATATATCAGTTGCTAGGCACAGCCCCTGCAGGCACTAAAAGTTCTTAAAAGCAGGCTATCACTTATACAAATATTAAATATCGATTTTAGTTGCTAGCTTTAAGCATAAATAATTTTTGGATTTTTTATTTGAAAAGCGGAAAGCTTTTGAATATTGAGAATATTTAAAGTACTTTATTTATTAGTATTTTATTTATTAGAGTGTAAACATAAATCACTTTTGCTATTTCGAAGTGTTAATACTTCAATTTTCAAAGATGGATTTTGCTGGAGTTCAAAACAGATTAGTTGGCAAGAGCTAAAATGATATGTAAAGAGTAGCTAGTTTGTGTAGGGGTGGTCTAGCCTGGAGTGTTTTTAATGCCTGACTTGTAGACATAATAATACATATAATGAGTTGCTCTGAATGAAACCCAACTTTTAAATACATATTGGCTTTATTTATAGTAGTTCTTCAATATCAAAGTACGTTTTATTTAGCAATATCTGTGTTTTTATCCGATCTCAAAATTAAATAAGAGAATTAAATTCAGCATTTTAAGTATCTATCTGTTAAAGTCTCTCAGATCGGCTTGTTCTTAGGGATGGACGGATTGACAAAGCTATTATACCTACTCGGCTGCTCAAGCTTTGAATTTATACACCCAAAAGGTATACTTTTCTTTACAACCTTTTCCCTTCTTTTAATGATAAGATATAAACATTTCTCCTTTACCCATCCACATACCTTCTGCACCACAGGCTATGAATTATAACTGACATGTGGTTTCATAAGCCATTGCATTCAACATTTTCACACAACAATTATATGTGTTTTTATAACCCTCAAAGCCATTGCTTATACGCATAGTTGCACAACAACGCAATGTAATCGACATTGTGTGTTCTATTTATGTGTCAAAATAAATAAAAGAAAAAAGAAAAATGGGAAAAAAAATGGCAAATCATTGCCTAATCAGATCAGGCAGCCCCATTGACTGAGGTGGCTCAACTGATTGCATCCGTTTCTCCTGATGCCCTAGTTTAAAATTCAATTTTGTAGAAAATTGTATGTGCCTAAACGTATTTCAAACGTTTTTCAATTTATTTCGTCTACCAAAATAATGAAGCAGGCAGCACCAGAGGCGGCCGGGAGCAGCCGAAGTGGTGTCAGCCAGGCTGGTCAGCTCTGTTCAGGGCGCAAACTCAAATCAGGCACACTAATGTGAGCATCAGCCAACAAGAAAAATTGGAAAAAAATAAAGGTCAAAAAGGTACCAAATAACTTTAAGCTACGTGCTGGCCCTTGGCTTCTACCAGCTTCTACCACCAACAACAGACTGGCCCTCATTATCAATGCCAATACAAAATCGAATATATATATTTTTCGTTCGAAAGGCAACGGACAGGGACCTTTTTATGGCCGACTGCGATGGTATTTTTGGGGTGTGAGGCTTGATTATTGATTGAGCTTTGTTATGCGTTGAGTTTCACTATATTTATACACACACATGCATACACAGACACACTCGCACAACCACTCATAAGGACACACATTGAGTTTAATGCTTTGATTAAACCTGATTGAATTGTCTATTGTGATTTGGCCGATTTGACTGTCTGACAAGACTCATAAATAACTCACAGCAGACATAATTTAATGCATGTTAAACTTAAACTATGCGCAACAACTTCATTAGATGCAAAATAACTATAATAAAAAATCAATATTTATTGATATTTAGACATATTTAAGTCTCAAGCATTAAAATTGTATATTCTGTTTTTAAGCTGATAACTATATGTCCTCTATTCCGATCGGTCCGTCCATATCGTTCTAAGCAACTTGGCATTTATATTATCGCAAGTATTCTCTGATTAAGCAACAGTCGGCATCTTCCTTACTTTACCAAGCAATGTTGCTTTCATTATACTCGTACATATTAGTCAATTTGCTGAACCCATCAAAGCCTACCTATCACTAACTATCAGCAAGCTTAAGCATTTAATTTGTTTAACTCCAGCAAACAGAACAACAACTGTTGGGCGTTAGTTATATTTAGCTTTCATTTGCCCAGCTTTCAGACAAATCAGACAAAAGGTAAACCGAAATAAGAACAAATGTTGGTTCAGCCAACAAAGGAGCACAAAATTAAATGGCTAGCACTAACAGCAAAGTACTTCTATATAAATATATATAGCAATAGGGCTAAGTGGGGTATTTTTTTCCTCCGTTCTTTAACTTGAAGCATTTTGTTGGTTTTTTTTAACATTTGCCATATCTTGCTTTACAGATCTCGAGCAATTTTCTGCCATCATTCGAGGCAATTTCCCTGGCCGTGCGGAGCATCGCCAGCAAGTTAAATTGGACGGAGGTTGACATCTATGTAGGCGGTAAGTGAACGCTTTTTTCCCGATTAAATAGCTGATAATTTCAACGATTTGCAGTCTGGTCGCAGGTTTTCATCATTTAATTTGCATTAAATTGCTTTCAATTCTCAATGCCTGTCAGCGCACCAAAAAAAATAAACAAAAAATAATAGTAACAAAACAAGGTGCTGAAATGTAAATTGAATTTAAAAATATTCATTTCCGATAATGAATGACTTTAAGCTTAAAGCTGAAGTTTTCTATTGGACGAAAGTTGAGTTTTAAGTGAGAAGTTTACTCTTATCTTGATCAAGAAAGTGTCTATATCATTGGCAAAATTGTAGTCCGAAGTTAATCTGCATAAATCTCTGAGTTGGAAATATCATGTTTTTGTGCGTAACAACTTATGAAATGTATTTGATATCGAAATAGCCACTGATATATGTACATGTCACCCTTGCTGAAGCAATATAATTACACAAATTGTTTACAAGAAACCGAGTCGAGTTGTAAATTCAAACTCTTGAATTCGAGGTGTAGAGCAGAACCGTCTTTATTTTTGAAAATCCTAGGCTTATATAGCTAACAAAATTCACTTATTTTGCTGCACAGACAACGCAGGGAACCATTCTAACTTATGCAAGGATTACTTACAATTTATCTATTTTTACTTATCGTTATCCTGTACTTAAGCGAGCACGTTTATCTTAAACATGTGCTACACATATTTCAGCTATCTTAAACCAGTGTTCATTCTTGAACACACATTTGAAATAATTAGTTCAATTCCAGACCACAAACTGGAATCGTAAGTTAAGCTTATAGTCTCTCTGCAATAGCTCTGTTTCAACTGCTTAACATATTAATTAAAAACCATATAAGCGCTTGCTTTATCGCAATTTACAGTCTGCAATCGGCAGGCGCTTAACTTAGTTATTATCCTTAAACAGGCAAAGTTGCCTGCATTGCGTTAACTATGCCCATGAAAGCACTACGCACACTGCAATGGCCCTCCAAGGGGAGCGCACCTAATGCCGAATTATGGTAAGGTTATTAAGACAACAGGCGAGCTGCGCCAGTAAAGCAGACTGAGTACACGTGTGCGTATACGCAATGCAATTAGTGGTGACATTATTATGATTAACGTTGGGCTCCAGTCGAGCGTGTATCCTGTGTGTGTGTGCATGTGTGTGTGTTTGGGCGTATCTATGTAACCAAAATGAGTGTGCGCACAAATGTTGACAGTTGGCTAGACAAACATACAGAGCAACAATTAGATTGCGTCGCGGCTCCATTTGAAATTTAATTAGGTGGCAAGAGCTAATCGCATGTCCAGCAGCAGACAGCAAACAGCAGCAGTCAAGGCCAGGAGTCGACTGCATTTTGCTGCAATACCAGATGCTTAAAACATTTAAATCGGTAACAAACAGTTGCTGCAGCGAGCAATCGATTAAAGAGGCGAATGCACTGAAATTGAAGGCGAACCTAGCGAAAAGGCACAGAAAGCGTAGTTCTGTTAATTAATTAGTCAGACAAACAAATGTTTATGGCAAGCAAATAAACCAACAAATGACCGATATTCTTTTTTCTTGGAGTGAGCCAAGCGTCGAGTTCAGTGTGTCATTTGTTTGCACAGCATTTGCCCTTATACACACACAGAAGAGGAGCCATATGTGTAGTGAGTAAACTAGTTGCTTTTGCTGTCGTCTAATCTCAACCATTTGACATTTCTGAACTCAGTTCGTTGACCGCAGCGGCGAAAAATAACAAAATTCTCAAATTATGTGACAGTCGTTGAGAAATGGTACAAAAACAAAGTTATAAAATAAGCAAATTGGCAACTGGCAACAAGCAAAGCCAAGATGTGCGCAAAGCAGCAATAAAAACAAGTAAGAGTGCTGTAGTCGAGTGAGCTCGACTACGACGTACCCTGAACGCAGCTGGTAAAAGTATTCTAGTTTTATTGGCAAATGTTTGCGGCTGCTGATAGAAATGAGATCAATATGGTAATCTATTTTCGACTATTACTTGAGTGTTTTTTATCCAATCTTGATGAAAAATAAGCAGTTGATCAATAATATGCATAAGCATGATATGCATTAATTACAACATTCTGCCTTTTAGATTTTAGCATTTATTGCTATCGGAAATCGAGATATAACGATATTCGACAAACGATAAAATAAAGCAAACTTGATCTGCGCCGGATGTACGACATTTTGAATTCCAAATTTAAAGTCTCTAGCTCTTATAGTCTGTGAGATCCGCTATATCGGCTCGGCTGTTAATCCTAATCAGGAATATATACAGTTTATGAGGTCGGAGATGCTGCCTTCTGTCTGTTACATATATTTGCACAAAACTATTATACCCTTTTTATCCACTTTTAATGGGTTCAGGGTATAACCAAAAAAAAAACAGAAAATGTCAGGAAAAAATGTAAATTTGGCAGCCAAGCAGGCGAGCTGTAATAGAACCCACTTCCAAACGTCATAACTACAGATAAAAACAGCGACAGTAAGGGTATAAAACAGGGATAGTAGTCAGCGTAGCAGACAACGCATAAAAGATCCCAGGCAGCCGTTAAAACTGGGGAAATAAACGTAAATCGCCTGACGAAAAAATCGTAAGTCATTAACTAATTAACTGAAAACAATGGGTGAGAGGAAAATGTGTGTAGAAGCCAACACAAATGTCAATTTAGCTTTCATATTTTGGACTTTACGCATATTGGCATAGACCCATTATACAGTTTTAGAAAACATTATATTTAATTAAATTTGGGTCGAGTTTTACAACATTCTTGTTCCTGAGCACCGTCAATGTGTGTTCGAAGTGACCCTTTTTTCGCGATGGAAAATCGATTTTCTTTTCTACCGGCAGCACTCAGCACTCTAGTTTAACAAGCAACAACAAAAAGGAAAAGATATAATAGATGTGCTGACTTGTCTGGTGCTCCTGGTAAAAAATAAACATGTTTTACATAACGCTTTGCAAAACTTTAAGATAAATTTATAATAACTTCGACTAGGGTATGTTGGGCGATACCTATTGGAAGCATCAGGTTATTATATGTGGCTATAAATTATGCTCTAGCATCAAACCCAAATATCCTTATTACATAATTTATATTATTTGCTGACTTTTTTGTTGAAATGTTGAACATTTTATTAAAGTTATGAAAATATTGTTTCATCACAAATTTACCAGTAAGGGCAAGAAAAAAAAGTTTAAAAGTTGTCTTCAATATATCCCATTTATAATTTACATAAATCACAAACAAAACTTCTTAAGCCAACCTCTCAGTTTGCTTTACGTGAGTCAGTCCGATTCCCAAAAATAACACAAAGCTGTCAGATAGAGGAGTGAGAGCTAAGGTCCTGATGGCCGCTAAGATTGGTAAACGGAGGCCACAAACACACCCACAAGCACACACACACACACATTCACACGCCCACACTATCCGCTAATTTATGCGTCGACACATAACAAATACTTACATAAATAGCAAATAACAGCACAGAACCGAACTGAACTGTAATTCTTGTGAGGGATGTGCGTGCGCATTTTGGCCAAACATTTTTATGAATAATGTGGAAACATCTTTGTCCAGAAATGGCCAATAAACACGGCTGGCAAACAGACAGAGGACATAAGAGATGCCAGGCTCAAGGCATAGATTTCCTTTGTGGCACTGATATTAATCTCGAGTGTTCAACAATTAATGTGGGCTGTTTTTGGCTAAGAAACGTGGCAGACAAGGCCCCTTAATTCGGCCCAGCAATATCATTTGGAGCTGCTTTTTATGGCACCGTAATTAGCTCGAAATTGTTGGCCAATTGCTTGTCGTGGCCAAAACACAATTTTATTTATGATTCGTTTTACGCTAAGTGACAGCTAATGGGCTTGCCGGCCATAAAAGGTGGTTAACTATTGAAGAGAAGCCAAGCAGCCATATGCCAGAATTGATTGCGCCAGTTTTGTGTGTGCTGATTGGATTGACTTTGAATTTGACTTTCATGTTGACTTTGACGTTCACTTAAATTACGCGCAGTTGCCAGATCATCAGCGCAGTATTGAATTTCCTCAGTACACAGTCGCTTTTACTTTATACACTTGACAAGGGACCTACTTACATATAAATATATACTACATTGTATACACAATAACCAAACAACAACAATGGACAACGACTCAATCATCGAAACTTTTGCGACAAGATGTTATCTCATGAATAATGCAAATTGCAAGTACATGGCGACAATGCAGTTTAAACTTTAATTGCATTTCAATAGATTGCATAAAAGTTTTCTTTGGAAATTGCAAAAAAAAACTCAACACAGCAATTTACATATTTGCGCCAAAAACTGTGCTGCAGATTCTGCCAAGCACACACACATAATAAACATAATCATTTCTTGCATAATTATCATCAAGTTTTTATGCGGCATGTCGCCCATTGATAAGCACCAGACACCATCAAGTTTATGGTTACTGCATCATTTCCTACCCTGCACTAAAATTAAAAAGTGCTGTGGATTTAATAACTTGTGACATCTCCAACTTGTAATACTCTTACATAAACTATATTTGCTAATTACACTTGTAATTGTTTTGAACGGCACTCAAACTTTGAAACTTTTCCCTGGGGGCAATTGCAGCAACAAAGCAAACAAATTGTTTTATTGTCACCATAATCATCATTAATAATGCGAAAACTTACAAACTAGCCAATAATGTCGATAACGCCGATGTCAATAAAATGCTTGAATTAAATCTGCCAATAAAGGATTTATAAGTATTTTTGGAGTACTTTTATTGAGTTGCTTTAAATTTTTACTTTTCATAGTCTTGTAGAGGCTTTATCGCATTGAATAAAGTACTGTAAAATAAATTACAGTAAAGAATAAGTCGTAATTTTTTACATCAATTTTTTATAAGACTATCTTGCTGAAATTTTAAATATACCTGTCTTTTTTCTGCGATTAATTATCAGACTGTCTATCTACAGGGGTCTATAATCGTCGACGTGCCTCAGCTAGCATTTAATTTCATTATTTTATAAATATATATGCCGCATATCTTTCGACATACACAAATTTGCATGCGTCTTTTGCCACACGTTAAGTGAATTATAATCTTCCGCCTCCTAAGCTTACCCATGAAATTATGACTTAAGATGTGTTGGCTGTCGGATTTGTATTTCAATTTAGCTCCTAAGTGATTTTGATAAAACTATAACATGTGGCATGTGCTGCTGCTAAGTTTATAAACTTGAGGCAAAGTTTGTGGTGAACACTTCATCGTCAACGGTTACTTGCAAAATTTGATCAAGTCTGTGAGTGCGATAGCTCTAAAGAAATAGCTTCTTGGCTTTTATGTATATATATATTTCTTATGCCCTTATGCCCGCTACTCGTTACATTCGCTCATCCTGATAATCGGAGTCTGACTCAGACGAAATACATTCCCCACTTGCCTTCGCATATCTCCAAAACTTTATGGTATCAGAGCTTGTTGATGTTACTGCTGGACCATTGGTAACAACTTCAGTGGTGGTGTCGGGCTGCTGCACCACAGCATCACTCGATGACTCAACAACAGTTGGTTGCTCAACAACATTCGATTCGTTGGTGGTGGTGCTGCTACTGTTAGTCGCTGCGGTATGTCTCCTTCTCGACGCTTACTTTTGGCGCTGTTGACTTCCTCTCATCAGCATTCACTTGTGGTTGTTGCTTTTTCTATTCGCTGGCTGCTCCATTTTCGTTGGGTTTCAATTCAACTTTGGCTATCGCTTCGACAGCGCCCTGCTCTGCTTTGTCAGCGTTGGCTGCGCTTCAGTTGCTCCTTCGGCTGCTGTTCCCTCTGCTGCTGGCTGCTCCGCTTCTCCATTCGTTGACCCCGCTGCAGCTGCTGCTGCTGCTGTTGGGGAGGTTGGCTCCTCGGTCTGGCTTCTGCTTGTCCTTTTGGATTGTGGTTTTTGTCTGAACTATCTCAGCGAGTGCAATTGTCTCGGTCTCCCAGAATGTTATAAATACTTAGCTAATTTGTTTCAGTGCTTATGTCTTTCACCACTTGCACGCTTTGCATTGTTAGTGGACCATTTTTGGATATATGTCGCACGCCATCGCATTTAAAAGATTGCGCTCATAAAGCACTTTTTTCAACTGTTCATATGAACTAACTAGGACAGATTCCAAAAAGATTCCAAAAAGTGCGCGCTGAGTGTGCAAAACCTCAATCATATCGCTTATGCGAAAAATCAAGTCGCGGGTTCAAATCCCGCTGCAGGCATGGTTGTTTGGTAGTTTAGTCTTCTTCTTCTTCTTATTCATCTACTATCTCTTTCTGCCTTATCACTATTTCTTTGAGATCCACGGTATTACGGAGGGCCAAAACTGGCGTAAGTGCGCCGCCGACACCTTGGTCGGCAACCGTTTAAGCCTAACCTGACCTATCTTTCCTAAAGTCAGATAAGCAGCTATCAAAGCCGTGCGAGTGTGTGGTGTTTTTAATCAATGGAAGATATGAGTCTTTTCAATTTCAATTGGGTCTTTTATTAATCTTTCTGTTCCACTTAATCATTTTGAGGACCTAATGAGTGGCTTTGGCAAGCAACGAATTTTTGACTGCTTGAATTCGAACAAAAACTCTTCGTTTAAGAACAGTAATCCTAAAACGTTCTAAAATATATACATATATATAAGAAATATTGGGAAATATATATTATTTAAATTAAAACAATATTATAATTCTTTTCCTAATTTCTTTTTGTAGTTGTTGTTTGAATGCAACAACTTAGAAAACCGCAAAATAAGCATAACATTAGTTGCATTTATTATTTAAATACCTATTTTGAACCAGCTTATGACTTGCATACCGCAATCCTTTGTAGGTGTGCTTAGCCCAGCTTACACACACCCACACACACATAAAGCAACATAGCCAAGGCCAAGGAAAGACGCGCTGAGGCCATCGCTGCAAATGCACATTGGCAAAGGCGCATACTTAGCGCCAGCTGTCTGCGCTTTGCATATGCTTATAGACATACACACACACACACACACACACAGCGTTTACGCAGGTGTAAGTCCCTGTGATATAAGGTATAATGTGTGCCCGCTCCCACACATTAGCATTTGTGCTTTTTCATGTTGTGCTTTTAAATATTCATGCGCTGCTCAAAATTTAAATTAAGCCAGCTTGCAGGTGTGTTTATTTCCATGTGTATGTTTGTGTGTGAGTGTGTGTGTGGTAAAGTGTGGCTAGCAAATGCACAAGCATTTAATGAAAATGCCTTTTTCAGTTTTAGCGTTATTGTGTTTGTTTGTGTGATAGCCAGCGCATTTGGTCAACCAAGCGATGTTATTTACAATGAAATCACAAAAAAGGATTCAAATAATGCAACCGAAAAGGAAAAATATCCAGTGAAAAGCCAGAAGTTTTTCCGCTGTCCGCACATCAAATTTCAAGCGTGCACGAAATGTTACGTGTTGCAATATTACCTGATTTAGTTAGATAGTTTTGCTTGGTCAAGTGAACCAAGCACGTGCACACCAAAAAAAAACCGAAAGCCAACAAAAAATATGCGAATAACATAAACAACAGTTTTGTTCATCTTTTTGTTTTTGGCAACTGCATAGCCGCATAACATAAATGGTCAGTTAGGTAAATAAATTGAGGAGATTGGCCAAATGCTCAGTGCAATTCTGGTTGCCAGCCTTTGTGTGTTATGGATGGGACAGACAACCGCAAGACCTACAAATGCAATCAGAGCATGTCACACGTGGCGTATGCGTCATGTTTTTTGCATAGCAATGGAATAAGATAATGATGATGTGTGTGTGTTGTCGAATAATGGGGGGGGGGGGGGAAATGCTGACAGAAAACAGGCAATGGCTTCTATCGAAAAGTACTAATTAATAATCATTCATAGGAAACAGGTTCGAATACTCGACTACAAGATACCCCATTATTAGTTTGTTCGATATACAACTTTTAGTTAGTAAAAGTTTTAGTTTGCTCGATTTTCTAGTAAAATCTACGTTTATTATCCGACCTTAAATATATATCTAAAGATGTTTATTATTTATACATTTCAGGCTAAATCTTTTCAATTGAGTCTTTTATTATTACAGCGAATCGATTTTTATCGATATTTGCAAAAATTTGTCAGACATCTATCAAATGAAATACACTTGATCTGGCTATGGATTAAGAGATCAAAATAAAAAGCCTTTAACTCATCTGGCAGATTAGTTTTTTAAGCAGACGGTGGTTTCTCTTGCCTATTTCACTGTTGATTACACCCATTTTCCCACTTGGAATGGATGGCTTAATATCATTGGTCTTAATTGGCATTCGTAATGGTAAAACTCTGTTATGTAATTTTTGTAACCCTTTGTCCATAATTATGCAACTACAGTAATCGAATAGGCAGCCCAACACATTAGTGTTAACTTTATTTAAAGTGCGCATTGTACAATTTGTTGGTAATTAGAAAGTGGCCTTGCTTACGCGTTGCCAACTGAAATGTGACACCAGCTCTGGAGTAGAAGGGGGTAGGGAGGCCACTGTGCCTTGAGACACAACCAAAAACTTTGTGCTGGCAAAAGCAAAACTACGGAAACGTGTGCTGCCAAAAATCATGTGGAAAATGCATTTGCCCCAAACTGAATGGAATATGTTGACAGCAGCGCGAAGTGCTGTTGCTATATTGCGTAATTGCACAACTGTGCACATGAGCAAACAGGCGCCTGCCACTGGAGGAAACAATAAGTTCGCAACTTGCCACACTTGGCAATGCACTCGCCCAGTGGATGCTCAGCGGAGGTGCAGCATCTGGCCAAAAGTTGTGCAAGTTTTCATCTCACATCTGAGTTAATTAGTCTGTCAGCTGCATTGCTAATTGAGTTAAAGGAAACAGCAACACCAGAAGCCGCAGCAACAGCGGCTGCAACAGCAACAGCAAGTGGCAAATGGTTTTTGTTAAAAAAAATAGCCTGAGGATCTTGAACTCGCATGTCTCACAAACAACAACATGAACAACAATAACAACAACATCAGCTTGTGTCTGGGCTGAATGAATGTTATAAATATTTTATACAGCCGAGGCAGCCACTCACTTTGGTCTTGGCAGCTGAGCTGTCAGCCAATTTTGAGCACCGTCTTAATTCAATTTTTTTTTGGTACGCACACAAAACGTTGCCAGCAATTGCGTTAAATGCTTAAGAACAGTACAACGTGTGCGTGTGTGTGTGTGTGTGTGTGAGTCGTGCGTGTGTGTGTGTATGTGTAATGTCTCATTAACTCTCACATTTTCGCCAGCTCATTGCCAATTAATGTTCAACCATAAAATACCAAAATGAGCACCGACACTTGCCCCCAATTGGATTGCGACGCCTCCTTTCTACCCATAAATTATGCACTTTCAGTTTTCCACGAAATCTGCTATTCAGCATGATAATTCAAAGAACTGTTTATCTTTTTGCCTTTTGTGTTGACTTTTCATCTACATGGGCTGCTCCTCAAATTAACTACTATTTTGCTTCCTTTTTTATGGGCAATGAGTTTTGCAAAACATTTTTATGGTTTGATAGGCAATACTTTCAGTATCCGGTTGACTGGATAGCAATCTGATAAGCAGAGCGTATATTTATATGCATAAATGCATTCCTCGGATAATTAAAAATTTGAAATAATTTTGAATTTAAAATATAAACATTTGGTCTTAATTTTAAAAATGATAAAAATGTGCTTTAAAATTTTGACTGCTTATCTCCTTAAAGGCAGTAAAATGTGGGGATTTTTCACCATACAATTAGGGAAATCGATGATTTGGATATTTTTTATCAATACTCATGTTTCACATATCATAGCTGACGATGCAAAAGGGAAGAAGAAGAAGAAAATGGCAACAATAAATAAGAGTACATCAATAAAAAAAATGGCATTATTGCCAGTCATTTGTATTAAGTAACATTTATTTGGCTTTTACACTTTATTCCATCTTAGAGAAGGAACACATCATAAATGCTAGCTTTCTCAATTTATCAAATCGAAGGCAATTCGAATAATACTCTACACATCAAAGTAGATTGGAATCTTTGTAGATTTTGTTAGTTTTTGCTGTTCGTCGTTCTGACTGCGGTGTAATGCCTCCATGCGCCAATAGATTGCTTCTTATTGACCTTCCCTCCTTAACTAGGTGTTATGCTTGTAGTTAAATTACTAAATGGTCAAATCGATTCGTTGAGCCAAATACATTTATCTTTTCTCACTAGACCGTCTCGTTACTTCTTCCCACTTTCTCTTAATCGCTGTACTACCAATTATTGCTTGCATAAACCGTTTCGAGTACTCTGCAATGATTACAATACACTCTATGACGTAATCATTGCAGAGTCTAGCTAATTTAAAAAAAAATAAAAATATTAAACAAATATTAAATTTCTCCAATTCATGATGGACCATTTTGCATTTAAATATCCCCAGAAATCTTATAAATATTTCTTATATTTAATTTATGCAGAATTTTAAATTTTATTTTAAATTTAGTTTTATTCAATTTTTTTACTTTTTGTGTTTTTTGTATCGACTGATTTTGGTTGACATTAAATAAAACTATAAATAAAAAAGACTCAGAAAGTCAAAAAAAAAAGGGATAGGGTGTACCGACTAACCAAAAAATGCTGTACTCTTAAATCTTAATTGAAATAAGTTTATAGAATCTTAACCGATGATTTCAATAGATGAGTCAGCAGACTCAGTCAACTCTGTGCTAGCCAATACCACGACAATTTATTAATATTTTATCAATTGGTGGCTGAAAATTCAAATTTAATATGAATATTGAATGGCATCAAGTTGGCTTTGAAATATGATACCCAAAGTGAATATTGAGTGCCATCAAGTTAGATTTTGTAAAGAGTATTCAAAGTGAATACCACTCACATTCACACAAAACAAATTGACAAGCTGATTGGGCTGCGTATAGTTTTTGTATTTAATATTTTTGGCAACATTCCCAGTGAAAAATGCAGAATCATGGCAAGGGTGAGGAACACTTTTGGTTCATGCAGCTCACTGATCGGAAGAGTCTGCACACGCAGATTGGGCTGCTTGTGAAGAAGGCGCAGCAGACGGCTAGCGAGGATCTGCAGGATCGCAGCCAACGACTGAAGACGCTGCTTGATGAGGAGGACAAGGGGTTTGAGGAGGAGTTTGCCAGCAAGGTAAAGAATCGCTTCGACGAGAGCATCCGCCTGCGTCAGGCGCAACTGCACGAGTTCAAGAAGCAGCGAGATCAGCACCACAAGAAGTTCGTCGGAGCGAAGCGAGTGCAACAGTTGATGGCAAATTGCTATGAGATTCGCGAGGCGTTGCGCCTGAAGAATTGCAACGAGATCAAACTGTGCCAGGAGGAACAGATGCAGGAGAATCTGCGCAAGAAGCGGCGCGAATGCGAAAGGGACAACTATTGGCTGCAGCTGAACCAGCGGCGCTGGGCAGAGTACGATCGTCAGCAGGACTGTGAGATGCACACACGCGGACAGGTGCAGGAGCAGATCTGCCAGGTGCTGCAAGTGCAGCTGGCCGAGCACGAAGAGAAGCGACAGCGGGAGCGCGAGGAGAAGCGCCTCGATACGATCAAGGTGGACAAATTGATTGAAGAATTGCGACTGGAGGAATTCGATGAGAAACATCGGGCAGCCAGCAAGGATAAGGAGAAATACCGCGACGAACTGCTCGAGGAGATTAGACGACACAAGTGTGAGAAGCTCGCCGAGTGGACGGCGGACAAGGCGGAGCATGAGGAATTCATGCGGGAAACGCAGCATCTCGAGGCCGAGGCCAAGAAGCGCATCTGGTGCAGCAAGCGGCAGCTGTGCCGTGCCACACACGAGTACATCGCCTATGTGCGGCGGATGCGCAACCTGCAGCTGGGCATCGAGAAGATGATGAACGATCGCATCGACGATCTCAACCATGTGGACACCTGTTGCAAGAATAACATAGCCGAGCAGACGCGCCTGAAGGGCCTGAAAGCGGCACGCTGTCACGCCCAGCTCAAGCAGCAGATCTGTGAGGAAATCGAACGCAAGATGCGCCAGGAGGCCGAGCACCGTGAGAATGGAATGACCGAGAATCGATTTGTGCATCCGCCAGTCACACGAGAAATGATCCTCTGCAAGTACACCAAGAATCGCGCCGATTTGGATGCCCAGATCGTCGAGATGAAGCGCATCCGGGCCGAGGAGGAAAAGGCATTCGAGCAGAAATTGCTGAAGGCCGTCGATGATCCAGAGATTTGCATTCAGCTGGCAGCCCAGTATATAGAGGATGGCACAGACTATCTGCCACCGCATCCCAACTGGAAGATCCATGCCTGCCCCAAAAGCAAGTATGTCGCCAAGGCGCCCATGGCCCAGGATCAATTCGATGCACTAATTGCAAATGCGGGCATTGACAAGTGTCCATGTCCAGCGGCTGCTCGCCACGATTGCGCCCTCATGAATCAGCTGTGCGACAAGGCACCACCGAAGGCACCACCAAAGAAATTGGAAACCGGAGCCGGGGACAGCGAGCCACGCACGCAAAAGGTTGCATTCAACAGCTGCTTGTGCAAGTCCCATTTGTCATACAAATAATTGTGTTTTAAGACTAGCTTAGAATCAGAAAAAAAACAACTTGTTTATGTTAGAATTGTATCAAATTCCTGCAGAGAGTTAACCTCAGCTAATTATATATATAATAAACTATTTCATCCGGCACTTCAAAATAAAGTGCGCTAAATAAGTTTTGCAAACTTGAACTTACAATAAATAATGGATTCAGGAAAAGTTGTAGCTCAAGAGAGATATGAATCCCATCCAGCATATAATTTCATAATTTGCACAAATACCTGTGGCTTATTCTTGACACGTTGCAGGTGTTGAATACATAATGAGCTTGCGGATAGTTTCCTTAATTTGAAAATATGTTTTGGTTAAACAAATCATGTTTCTTATCCGATCTTGATAAAGCTTTTGAAGTTTGTCAATAAGGCTATGTAAAATATCACTTGAAAGATAATATCTTTGCAATTGTCTCTTTTAATTGCTATCGGAAATCGATTTGTATCGATATCCGTGAAGCCAGGACAGCTATCGAAAAACTTAAAATAACTTGAGATAGAACTTATATTCCAATATTGAAGTTTCTAGTTCTTATAAACTTCAAACGAACATGACAAAATAGACTTGACTGTTGGCTGTTGACTGATCAATAATATTTATACATTCTCAGTTCGAAGATACTTCAGCCTGTTACATACTTTAGCACAACTTGAAATCACCCTTTTCCAATTTTTAAATGGGTTCAGAGAAAACTTGCACTCTTCCACAAATCTATTTGTTAAATCGATGATTCTTTGTTTATATTCGGCATTGCTATCTGAATTGACAATCACACATAAGCCGAGTCTGGCATAGACTCAATATCATAATCAGCTTCATGGAAGGAAACGCAATTATACTGAGAAAATCTCTAAACACTTCGAAAAGTATATTGAGTGGTCAATTTGAGTGCAGAAGACCACTTTACAATACCAAAGTGCAAGAATTTGCATTCTCGATAAACTTGAAAACTACTCCAGCTCACTTGTTCGAAACATTGCACATATTAATTAATTTGCTGGAAAGACTTAAACGATTTTAGCCAGACCAATTCCCCTTGGGCAAAGCACTCAAAACATCTTTTGCATTCAAGTCACTCGAAAGTCGTTGATGCCAATTACCAAAACAGCCTTGAGTCAAACCCAACTGCAACCGTCTCCCCATGGATTTGGTGCAATTGAATTTGAGCATGAATTTAGAGCAGAAATCGTGTTGCTAAATTTAAATGCCAATCCACTGGCAATATTCGCTTGAATTATAAACTGGCCACACCCAGATACACAAGACGTGCAACACTCTCAATTTGCGACTCTGTAAACTGAAATACGCTGAAATTATGGCATTGGCTATTTGCTGCAACATGCTGCATGATGCGCGAAAAATGTAATTTTGTTGCGTGCTCGCATTCGGAAACTAACCACAGAAACTGACACAGCTGCTCAGAGCTCCACTCAAATGCAAAATGCCACTTCTCTCTATTGCAGATGACAATTGGGGTCTACCGCTGGCCATCGCATCCAAGTTGCATTTACCGTATCGCATCGAAGTTGGCGACACAATACGTGACCTGCATGAGCATGATAAGCCGGGCAAAGGTACGTGCGTCTCTTCTGTGGCTGAATGCTGTGCAACCAAAAATTTGCATGCAACCAAACTAATCACCTCTCTCCCAATCTCTCCCAAATACGCCCCACTGTGCGACTTTAGCAATTATTATTACGGCGCCTCTAAACGATGCCAGCACGCTGCGTTGGCTACGCAACTCGAAGTGGGCACAGGAGCAATCGCTGGCAACGGAACAGCAGGAGCAGCAGCATGCCAAAGTGCTGCTCATCGACATTGTGGCCACATCATTGAATGTCGAGCATCGACTCTACAAATATTTGGCACACATCAATGCGGCCACTCGCAAGTGGTATGGTGATGGTTATTGGCCTGGCAACAGTAGCAACCAGCCACAGTTGCCGGTGTCGGGTCTGTTGACCAGCAATCTGTTGGTGCTGACACTGCTAAGCGATAAGCATCGACTCTTGCTAAATGCGGCCGGAATTGGAATGGGCATGGTTCACAATTTTCGCACACCAGCAGCAACAACGGACCAGCTGCAGCAACAGCAGCAGGAACAGCATGAGGGGAATGCTGACCAGGCGCCATTGGAGGCCCATCAAAATGCCAGCCTCGATAAGCTGCTGCCGTTTATGAATCTGTTCTCGCTGTACGATCTGTTGCTTTCGCACATTGCCAACGGGGGCAGTGGGGCAACGGGGGCAGCCAGACCCAAATACGATTTTGTCGTACTCGACATCGTTATGGATGCTGCACTGGCCACATACAAGTGGCGACCGTTGCTCATACTGGAGCATCATGGCATCAAGGGCACGGCTGGACGGGGCAGTTACATAACGCACTCCATTCAGCCCGGTTACGATGAATGGCTGCTGGTCAGCACCGTTCAAATGTGGCATTGTGGCGCTATCTGCTGGACAATAGCGGCCATTTGCATTGGCCTCCTGCTCATTATTGTGGTTGCCAGCGTCGCTGCTGGTGTTGCTGTCAGGTGAGTGACATATAGATATAGATATATATATAAAGAAATTGAAAGAAATATGTTGGCCACAGTTATTATCTAAAATATCAATCGAAATCAGTCCCAAATAAATATTTATTTATTCTTAATGCTTTGCAGATGTTATTAGAAATATATTTATATTTCATATAAATATTAATTTTTTGTTAAAATAGCCATAAATTAATCTATTTATTTCCATTAAATAAATAAATTATTTTTGTGTAAGAGTTTAATTTTTATAACATATTTTTTATATTACATTTATTAAGAATGTTATAATTTTAACTAGCTTCAAGGTTATCAGTATAAAATCTGTGTGGACATTGATTACCTTGAGGCAATGAGCATTATTCAATTTTACGTCTGCACTTTGAACCCGAGCTAAAATATTTTATTACGATTGTTTATATCCTTTACCCATAAAAAGGATACTTTGAACTTGTGCTAAAGTATGTAACAGGCAGAGTTCAATTAGTTAGGCTTAGTTCAATTTTTCGATAACTTTTCCCGTTTCGCGTCTATTGATTTCCCATAAAATCTCAACTTTAAAGATAAATCTTTTTAATCGGGCATGTACATATAAGGAATTGGTTTTGAGGGCATCTTCTAGTTAAGCTCTTCCGACTGTAACATTCTTACCTGTTTTTTTTTTCCTGTTACCTTTTGGGCTTGTTTTGCATTTTCGGAACAGATTAGCTTAATCAATTAGCGGGCCTTAAAGGCGGTTTCAGATTTCAAGAGCTTCACCCACACAATCCAGCGCCATTAACCTGAGTGCAAAATATTTGGCGCGTGGCAATTTCCATATTAATTTTCATCATTAGGATTTTTCTCGCTTTCGCCGTGGGTAGGGGATGGGGGACTGTTAATTGCCTTTTTTTTTTGTAAATTGGAGAGGCAAAATGTTAGTTAGTTTGGTTTTTGTACGGAGCATAATAGCTTTTAATGTGATTAAGTTGGCCCGAACACCGACAAGCTGCCATTTCAGGCATGCGCCAAATGAATAATTTAAACTTATATCTGACATTATAAATTTAAAGCGAAATGCGTAGTTAGTGATTTCTTGACATGCATCTCATTAGCACGAAGCCACTTTATAATTTACATTAGCCCGTGATCAATTACTCAAATGTGTTAATTGCTCACATGACGCAGATGCTTTCATTTTGCACATTTAAATTTCCATGAATATTAAAGCATTTAAGCCACATTACAAATCGGTTAGCCAGCAATCATTTACACAAAATCAATACACAAACCGCAGATGAATTACAACCATTCAAAGAGTAAAACCAACTAATATACGCACACACACACACACACACTCACAACCACACACACCGAAACACACTCGCACAGGTCGTCCATTATAACAAGCATTTAATTAATTACTTTCATCAAAGCGTAGCATAAGTTATAGCATCTCACACTCGAAATGTTACCTGGTAGTTGACATTTACACACCGCAATTACAGACACACACACGCCTACACATGTTAGCATTTCCATGTACAGCTGCAATAAAAAGTAGGTGAGAATGCTGCAATGGGGTATCTCAGACTGCTCAATACTCTGAGGCAAGAAAGGTTCTTACGAGAAGTTGCTTCAATCAAATACATTTAAAGCGTTGCTTTTACTGAGAGAGCAATATTTTTTTAATATTATTTTTATTAACAATCTACTGATGAGATTATTATAATCTACCTTCCAAATTTGTTAAATGTAGTTCTAAAACTGTGGAAGATAAAGGGTCTTAACTATTTAAGAGGTTATTAGAATCAACTTTTAAAATTCGTTAACTGCATCTCTATATACATATATAAATATAGGCTGTAACCAATCTTCAGAAGAGATTATTAGAATCTGCCTTCCAAATTTGGTAGTTGTGGCTCTGAAATTGTGGAAAATAAAGGAATAGGATGGGCGTGGTCCAAAACTGACCTTCAAGTATAAGTATAAAGTAACCAGCTATTTACCTTCTAAATTTTAGAGCCTTTAACGGTGTCCGTGTATCGATAACATATCGATTTTATAGCATTTCAATTTTAGCACTTTTTCTGATGCGGTCTTCTATGAGAAATTTAAAAAGTCTCTAGTTTCAAAGTTCTATTTACATCGTCGGACGGCATTGGCAAGCACCAACGAATATACTCTCTTACCCTTGCTAACAGTGTACAAAAACAGTGTTAAGTGCGGTTGAACAAATCATTTACTGTTTGACATGTTAAAAGCTTTGCTCGCAGTAGTTTGACTCATGCCCCGCCCCGCCCGCGAACTGAGCTCAATTATATTTAAGAGAGGTAGCTTTAAGTTAAGTACATGTTCAACTTTAAATCGGAACAATAATAAACCCTCAAGGTGCAACTCAGGAAGTTTTAATTAGCGTGTGGCGGACATAATAGCAAAATGAAAATGTCCACGGGCATCAAACTGGATAAAAGAAAAAAAAGAAAACATGCAAAACGAGGAGCACCGATTAGTGAATACACTTTCAGACCGGACCTGACATTGAGAATAATATATAAATTAGCTATGATGATAATAATAACTGGCAAGTACTTCTGCTAAAGATACATTTATCTTAAAGATACAACGAACTAATTCAAAACGACAACTAAAGTAAAGTTTTGTGGCAACAGCTTAAGTAGATAATAGATGCTTTCAAAGTAGCGCAAGTCATCTTCGGGCAGCAGCAGAGGACATAGAAATGGGGCAGGCGTGCAGATGTTTTTATGCTGAACGATGCCGTTGATTATCCTTGCATGGTTAACGGCACAGGTAAAAATGTTTTCCATGACTAAGGCCGAAAGCTGTAAGGCGTAAATAGAAAAACTTTAATGGCTTTGGGGTTGGCTACTTAACCGGCGTTACACGTGTGTGACGCCCCAAAGAGTTTCGACTTGGTCTAGATAATGCCCATTAATGCGCATAATACACTTAACCTTACTTGGGGCTTTTGGCCACGTGGCAAACTTCTTTCTGGCTTAACAGTTGTTGCATGAATTTGCGCTTTGCCTGCTTTAAGTATTTACGTAACTATATAAGGTCTTAATGCCCTCCAAATGCCAACAGGATTGACTATGCTAATGGATGCAGATTGCAGCATGGGCAGAGGGTGGAGCTGGAGGGCTGGAGGGAGGCAGTGACTGCAAGAAGTCTGCCTCACTTCAAGCTACTGTTAATTGAGCAAAACGAACTTCGAAGCTCTTGTTTTTGCTACGAAAAGTTGCCCCAGGTCAAGTTTGTTGCTTGAGGGGCGCAACTGACAATAGAAGCCAACTAAGTTGCTTGAAAAAACAATGCAAATAAATCAAGGAGCCAGTGATTAGTTAAATGCAGTTGATAAGCTAAGATAAACTTGAGATTTATTTACATAACATTCAATTGAAAGAACATATATATTTTCTCAGTGTGTCATGGGATAGATAAAAAAAATTATTTACTTGAAAAGATAATTACTTGATAGTAAAACTAAACTAAAACTAAATACCTGCTGTAGAAATATTAAATATGAAATTTAATTCGTTAAATCGGTATCACTAATATTATAGTTACTTTAACAGTACAAAAAAAAACGCCTTTTAAGTGTATAACTTATTATTTTATCCTTGGAGAGGTTGCCTGAGGTTGCCTGCGACGGGAAATAATTGTAGGAAATGAGTAGTCTGTTATGGAGGGACATGGCGAGATCGACTCGACTACTGCTGCTGATCAAGAATATATATATATATTTTATTACTATACATTTCGTTAATAAAAAGCCTGAAATTTTATATGTTAAATTTCACACAAGCTTCCGCTCTCAGATTAATATTAGCGAACTAAATCTCTTGGCATTAATTAATTAAATGTTAACTATGAGAAGTAGGTTTTTACTCTGCATAGTTGAGGGTAAAGTAAATAGATAAATAAGAGATTAGTTGAAAGAAGGCGCTCAAAACTTACTCATATGAACAAAAGCAGAGAAAGAGAGTGAATCAGCTGTTTAAACACTAGACGTGACGAGCTGCTCAGATGCGTATGATTATGAGAATAAATAATTTTTCCATAATATGTTGAAAACTCTAAAAGACTTTTCTGCAGCTGTGTAAACTTCTGGTTTTACGTAAATACCCGTCAACTTATTAAAGCTATATAACAAAGTGTCTGAGCCAACATTCTTGCCAAACTCACTCGAAATGCGAATTCAAACGCTGATCTTTTGCTGTGCCACTTTGGCCATGTGCCTCATAAGAAATGCTGAAGCGGTGGCCTGTGTTTCAATAGCTCCAAATCTACCTTCTGGATGCACTGATTGCACCGATACGGCAAATGTTGGACATGTTGACTGTACAGTGACAACAACAACAGCTACAACAACAACAACAGCAGCAGCAATAGCCACAACAACAGAGCCGACAATATATGTTCCCGCCTCTGTGTGGAAGAAAGCGGGCGCAATTATTAATTTTGGAAATATGGTGCTTGAAGCAGATTAAATTATTGTATAAAATCGACTTCTTTGAGAGAGTGTTGTATGTGACTTTTTTCAACTGATTGCCACAAAACTCTTTTTTTAAAAACAATGCAAAAATAAAAAACCAAACTTATACTAAAACTTATATAATCGTTAAGTTATCGTCAGATCGATCTTAATTGTATTTTTATAACTTCACATCAAAAAATCGATGAACAAGCCGATCTCTGAGAGTTTAGGAGACTCTTTCTCTAAAAAAATTTAATTTTTAAATTTGATAAAGAAGTTCTCGAATACCAAGCGCGGATCGATAACAATACACAAAATGAACAACATGAAAGTAAATCGTAATTTCAGACTTACCAAATTAAACAGCAGCAAGTGAATAATAAATTTCAATAACTAAGTTGTAAACGCTTTTGAATAGTTAAACACTTAGATTTAGGACTACTTAATCTAACAGTTTTCAATTTAGTAAACTTATCTTTTCTTGCAAATTGCTCTCCATTGACAGAAACTACTTTTTGCGCAAAAGACTCTCGAAGGGACCGAATAAGATTGTGCTCTCGGCCAGTGATTTTGTGTTTCCCGTGGATTCGCGACGGGTAAGCAAAATGTTAATCTAAGTTCAGAGTTCAAAATGCAAGATGGGAATTTGCAGGTGGACGAGGGCATTGAGGCGATGCTTTGCTGCTGGCTGCAGCAGCTGCAGGAATTTGGTGGTCCCGAAGTGGATAAGCCCGATCTACTCAAGGGCTCCATTGGCTCGCTAAAGAATTTGGGTTTTGTTATACCAGGCGCGGCGCCAGCGGGCAATAGCGGTGCCGCCACAACGACGGCTGTCAATGGCAAGAGTGGCTCGTATGCGGCAGGCAGCCTGGCGCGACACAAGCCGGCTCACCTGGACATGCGAGCGCGCTACAATGGTGACCTGGTGCAGCTGAAGGAGATCCAGTTGAATGGCTCCGCAGAGTTGCGCTCCAAGGCCATGGATCTGCTGGTGATGGCGCATGGACTGCGCCACGAAAATATCAATCCACTGATTGGCTGGCTCTCGGATCCAAATCGCACGGCTATGGTCTTTGACTATTGTTCGCGGGGCTCGCTGCAGGATGTGCTCATCATGGATGAGATCAAGCTGGACTGGTCCTTCCGGCTCAGCTTGCTGACGGATCTGGTGCGTGGCATGCGCTACTTGCATGCCTCGCCGTTGCGCGTCCATGGCGCCCTCACGTCCAGGAATTGTGTGGTGGACGCCAGATGGGTGCTCAAGATCACGGACTATGGGGTCAGCTCTTTCTACGAATCCCAGGGCTTGGCACAGCTGCCACGCAGCACCAAGGAACTGCTGTGGACGGCGCCCGAGTTGCTGCGCAACATGAAAACGCCATTGCAGCCGCAGCATCATAATCATCACCATCATCATCATCAGCAACACGGACGCATCCAGATGGGCACCCAGCTGGGCGACGTCTACTCCTTTGGCATCATCATGCAGGAGGTGGTCGTCAGAGGTGAACCCTATTGCATGCTCTCCCTCTCGCCGGACGACATCATTGCCAAGATCAAGAAACCACCGCCGCTCATAAGGCCCTCGGTCTCCAAAGGTGCTGCCCCACCAGAGGCCATCAACATTATGCGACAGTGTTGGGCCGAACAACCGGATATGCGACCTGACTTTAACTCGTAAGTCTAACAAACAATTTCAATATAATTGTTGAGCTACATGAAGTCATTGGTCTGAGTGAAAGAGTGATAAAATTAAATGGGCTTCGATTTTATAAGGTCACATTGAGAGTCTTAGGAAAGAGAGGCCTTTAATAGATAAAAAAAATAAATAAACTTAGAATTTTATTTAAGCTCAATACAAGTCTAATTATTTTTCTAGCTATGGCCTCACATTTTATCAGAATTTGATGTTTCAAAATAATTTTATTAAGACTTTTGAGCTGTTCAACAGAATAATTATAAATGACATTTGTGTAAAATTAAGTCTTCTCTTGTGAACGATTCAAAATATGCCACATTGAAAAAATTCATGCACAAATAAAAAAATGTGTGAGTAGAAACTGTGTCAAAGCTAAACCAATTAAAAAAAGAAAACAGTTATTTTTATAATGATTTTACCTCCATAATAAAACTGAATTTAAAGTTGGCAACGTGAATCTTGGTCAAATTCATGTTAAAATACTAATCAAAAAAATAGTAATGGGGACGATTCCAAAGTGTCCAATACCTTCAAAAGTGATATTTAATCATGGCTGCTTATACCTTTGTAATCTACAGCGTTTACGAGCGCTTTAAGATGCTCAATCATGGACGGAAAGTGAACTTTGTGGACACAATGTTCCAAATGCTGGAGAAATACTCAAACAATCTGGAGGAGCTAATACGCGAGAGAACGGATCAATTGGATATTGAAAGAAAGAAGACTGAGCAGCTGCTAAATCGCATGTTGCCAAGGTATTAAACTGAGCCAAAGTGCAATCAATTTAAAGAATGATTAAACAATGTTGTCTAATTTCGCAGCTCGGTTGCTGAGAAACTGAAAATGGGTCTGGGTGTCGATCCAGAGGAGTTCTCCGATGTCACAATCTACTTTAGCGACATTGTTGGTTTTACAACAATCGCCGCACATTGCAGTCCCGTTCAGGTGGTGGACTTGCTCAACGATCTCTATACGATATTCGATGCGACCATCAATGCCTACAATGTCTACAAGGTGAACAGAGATTACAAATAATAATTTCAAAAGAAACCAACTCAAATTTCAATTCCTACGCTGTTATTTCAGGTCGAAACTATTGGAGATGCTTATATGGTGGTCAGTGGACTGCCAGTGAAAATACCCGATCATGCTGAGCAGATAGCCACTATGGCGCTGGATCTGCTCCATCAGAGTGGACGCTTCAATGTCAAGCATTTACCGGGTGTGCCGCTACAGCTACGCATTGGTCTGCACACGGGTCCCTGCTGTGCCGGCGTTGTGGGTCTAACAATGCCACGGTACTGCCTCTTTGGGGATACCGTGAACACAGCCTCCAGAATGGAATCAACGGGTAAACACTAAAATCTTTAAATTTGTTGTGCATCTGAATATGATATGCCGTCTCTCGTAGGATCCTCGTGGCGTATTCATATGTCGCAAGAGACTCGAGATCGTTTGGAGGCCCGTGGTGGGTATTCCATTGAACCACGCGGACTCATCGATATCAAGGGCAAGGGCATGATGAACACATTTTGGCTGCTGGGCAAGAAGGGCTTCGACAAGCCGCTGCCTATGCCTCCAGCTATTGGGTAAGTCCATTATAATTAGGCTAGGATTGTTGTGTTGTGCCCTGCTGCAACTCGATTATCAGTAATTAAAGTTAAAGTAAATAAAAGTTTTAAAATATGTTTCAAAATATAAGGTTCTATTGGAGAGAGAGAGAGAGACCCATCATCTGTTATAACACATTTTTCACACATCATATTTAATTTAAGACAACACTTGAAGTAATATAGGCCACGATATTTGCAAAAATATATTCCAATTACTTACTTTAAGTACTTGTAAAACATTTGACATCAACAATCAAAAAATATACTTACTCTTGCTTCTCTTTGGGCATAACAGCCTCAGATCAATATACTTTCATTATTTATATTTTATTTATTATTTATATTTACATTTTTAACGCGATTAATGATCTACCGATCTACCAATCAAATGCAAGTCTTAACTGAAGCACTCTGTTTGGTCAAACTAATTTGAATGTAACTGATTTTGAATGATCAGCTGTTAATAACGCTACTCTACATAGCTGTTAAATATTACTCATTAATGGCAACACAACATTGTAATCTTAATAGTATCGATAGTTTCACTATCAAAGAGTCTGAGTTAGAGATTCGAGCAGGCTAGAAGCGCGCTTTTTGTTCCGGTGTCAAATAAAGTAGCCAATTAAATAGTTTAAGCACCGCCCAGATCTGAAGTTGTCGCTCTTTGAAAGTAGGAAATATTAATTTTGTAATGCTATAATTATCTTTCACGGATAAATTCCGAGAGAATATGTTTACTAAGATCACAGACCAAATGCAAGACAAAAACAACTGCTCATTTCTAACGGGATCGGCCGAAAAGGGATTTGCAAAATTTTAATCTGCCATTGTCCAAACACAGTCCAAAGAATTAATAATTTTGGTTCTTGTTGTTTAAATGAATAAATCTTGTTAATTTTGTTGTTGAATAGTTTTAAAAAGTCCACTTAACAGTAGAAAAATAAGAATATAAATAAAATTCAACAATCAAATACTTTTTTTGCAAAAGAAGTTAGAAAATGTGAATTAGTTCCTGTGTCCAACCACTTTATGCACATACTGTATATTGGAACACTCCTTACATATATGTATTAATTTGCTGTCATTATCATTCAACGATGTGCTGCAATAATAAATATGTTTTTAACACTTTAGCTTTAAATTGATAAAATTCTTTTGATTCATTTAACACGCACCACCACCAACCCAGGGAGTCACATGGGTAGGTAAACGAACTCAATGACTTAACTATAGGTATAAAGCTAATTCATCGATCATTTGGATCATAGGCTGGATGAGTCGCTGATACGCAACTCGATCACATTGAAGGCGCAGGCGAATAAGTCGCGCACAAGCACAAATCCGTCATCATCGCAAAGTTCATCGCTGGCCGGGGAGTCCGTGGAGGTCAAGGTGGAGATAACGCCGCCGGCGAATTCGGATATGTGCTCGAGCCAGCTGCCAAACTCATATTCGCTGGACTCCAACTCCACCAATACCATTAGCCCCAATGCGACGCTGTGCCCGGAGTTTCCCAACAAGACGCCGAGCAGCACGAGTCCACAATCGCGTAAGCTGTCGGAGCTGACGCCGGATAGTCTGCTGAATCCGAATAGCTTTAATCGTTTGCCCAGCTCGACGGGCGGCTCGAGTTCGCGCCTCTACAAGAAGATTGAGGATATGATGGATCTCAGCTCACCGTATAATCACTACAAATGCCTCAGTCCCAGCGAGAGCAACCTCACCCAGTTCTACGACGGCAAGTATCTATTTAGCAATGCGGGCGGCAGCAGCGTTGCTGGGGCCAATGGACCTGGTAGTGGTGGCTGTTCCGTAGCGGGCAGCACCTCCAAGTTTGACAGCAAGCCCGGCTCCAGCCGGCTGCTGCGTCGCCAGTTCAGCTTGGATCGCGACGATCAGCAGTCGAAGGTGACGGAGCAACAGCACCAGCTCTCGCTGCAGGCCAACAACTATGCGGCACTCATCAATGCCAGCAAGAGCACCATGCTCGACATACCCGTGCTGCACGACGCAGCACGCAGTCCCAAGGGCACCTTGGCCCGCATCCACAAACAGAACTCTACCTCCATTGCGCAGGATCTGGAGAAGATCGAGGAGATACCATTGTCGCCGGCCTCCTCGCAGCATCACAGCAGTCTCGACAGCAATCTCAATCGGAGTCCACCCTCCACCCTCGAAGTGCAATCCCCAACGCTGCCAGCCACCTCCACAGCGGCACCCCGCAGTCCGCCGCTGCTGTCGGCGCCAACCTCGCCGGCGCCTTCGCGCTCCTTGAATGGCCTCAATGCGCATAGTCGATGCACCAGCAACAATAACAACAACAACAGCAGCAGCGGCAGCAGAAGCGATAGTCCCAATGATGCAACGGAAAACAGCCGGCCGCGTCCAGAGATTACGCTCAATGTGGAACAGCTGCTGAGCAGATAGGGAACAGTTTAGGCCCCAGTGCCAACTATATAGTATAAACAACAAAAATATAGCTTTAGTTCTGAGAATTTTGGAGTGTTGTGATGATGATGTGCAAAAGTCAAGTCAAGTACCTCGATGCATGCAAACTTGGTTCCAGCTGCGAAATGAAAGTACAATTTAGTTCAAGATTAGTAATGTCCAACGATCGAGCACAATAATGTATGTATTCGATACCGCTTTCCAAATCTAGTTAACTTCAATGTGTCACTTTAACCCATTAACGTTTGAAATACATTTTCAAAAACTTTCCGATTGTAGAATACAAAAATCAAACATAACCTAGTTCAAATTAGCACAATTGATATTATTCTACAAGATGGGGAGGAGACCTTTCGCTTTATAGAGAAAATGTTCAATCATTTAAGAAAACTGTTTTCCAAAGTCAAATATTCAATTTATAGTAAATCATTATACCCATATAAATTGAAAATATTTTATAAAATGTTCATTATTTCCAAGCCAATATTTGTTTAAATATTTCGAAATAATATATTCCATCTACAAGTATTTGGATTTTCATCCAATTTATTAATTAATTTCAGTTTGAAAAGCCTTTTTTTATTTCAACTTAACTTCGTCGAAAAATGGGAGATGGTTTCTATTCAGCAAGTTCTAAATTTTCGAACGTTAATCGGTTAAACATACCAAATTATTTGTATTTGCTTCGTAAGTCTAGAAATTTGGGAATGTACCCAGCGTAAGTTAAATAATCAATTTTGTATAAGCCTAATCAAAGGTATATTTAACTATAATCAAAACATGAAACTCCTGAACTGAACTCAGCAAAAAAAAAAATGAAAAACTATAACCAACAACTTTTGAGGGCTGATTCTTTCATCCACTACTCGCATGTGTTTTCAATTCTACGTGAAGTTCCTTTCAGATCTATAAATACCTATACATACAATATGTGTGTGTATATGAGTAAGTAACATATTTAAGAACGTATTTGATGAAATGCATAATATCAAATAAGAATTATATATGTGAATTTAGTTTTCTAAAGACAATCGTTAATAATTTTATAAAATCAAAAAAAAAGAAATATATATATATATATAAATGAAAGCTTTTATTTATTGATCTAAAGTAGTTGATGTTATTGTCTATATAAGTAATTTGTAGCACCTCTACGGTAGTCTAGTCGGATTGTAAACTACTTATAATCTGTGTCAAGTATTAACTGATATGAATACATATATGTATATATGTATTAGCAAACAGCTGGAAAATCAAAAATATCAGTTATCAAATATATAAGGCTATAGCTAATTGAACCGGAATATAATTCAAATTTAAATCGATCCCACTATACCAAAACCTTTTATAACTTATATAGGCATATCTCTAAGATTCAACAAAAATAAACTGTTCGTTTCCAATATTTTGAAATATTTTATTATATTTCTTTTCTATGTTAGTAATTTATCATTAGTAAACAATTTTTTTTTCAAATTATGACACTGTCAATTAAGTCAAAGCCAAATTTGGCGTCTGTTTTGTATTCTAATTATTCGAAACGCATTTGTTTTTGATTTAGCTGTGTTTGAGTTCGTCTTAATTTTCTAAATATGAGTAATTACCTTTAATATTGGCATGCGTATTAATAGGCAGAAATCTCAAAATAAAACTACATAAATAAATGGAAAACGTAGTTTTGAAATCCTTTTATTGGGAAACTTGGAATAAAAAACACAAATCCCTCTTCAGAACTTCTTATCCTCTTAATATTTAATTCCTCGGGTTCAAATATAGATAACTACTGAAAAACAATAAGATTTGAGTATTCAACCTGATTATTTTTTATTCCTGCCTGCTACAATTTTCTTAGGTTCAACCGATTCTTCAAACGACAACTATACGATACAGTAATACGATCCAAAAAGCGATTATATTCCAAGTTACATCAAGATATCTTCAAGATGGAGATGGCTATATTGACTCGGCTGGAGTTGTTGATCAGGAATATATATATATATTTTTAGGGAACAGAGGCGCTGCCTATTATGAATATAAATTTCTTCACAACAAATTTATGTAGAAATATTTTCCAATTTTTCATGCTTTTCGATTATTTATAGCTGACTTGAACTTCTAATTTGCTTACATTAATAGTCTAGTCTAGTCTAGGAATATTCACAAACAAAGCAACTTTAGTTATAAGCCAGATAACAAATTAAAATGAGACATCGATTTCCAAATCCAGATACAAATTTCCACATAGAAGTATAAACAATGCTGAAAGTGTATATTAAGTTCGACTTAACAGTTTTGCTTAATTTGTAGGATTTTATTATTGGAAGTGTATTTGCAGTGTTGTTAGCATTTTGGGTGTCTGTGTGTGTGTTTTTGTGTGTTAGTGCATAGGTGTGTGTGGCTGTGATTATGTGTGTGTGTGGGTGTGGCCAGCTCAGAGAACGGTCTGCTCGTCTTCCATATAATACCTAAATAAATGCTATTCCTCCTCCTCTTTGTCCTTGCGATGTGATTTCTTCTTATCGGTTCGACTGGAGGAGCCGGAAGTTGAGGAGCTGCTTTGCTTGCTGCTGCGCTCGCTGCGGTCCTTTTCGCGTGACTTGGATTTCCGGCGACTGGATTTGTCCCGGGATCGCGAACGAATGTCGCGCCTTGAGCTTTCCTTCTCCCTCTCCTTCTCCTTCTCCTTCTCCTTCTCCTTGTCTTTATCCTTCTCCTTTTCCTTCTCCTTCTCCTTCTCCTTATCTTTATCCTTCTCCTTATCTTTGTCTTTCTCCTTTTCCTTCTCTTTGTCCTTATCACGTGAGCGTAGGTCGCGCGCGCTGCGGTCCCTATCGCGCTCCTTATGCTCGCGCTCCTTGCGCTTCTCCTCCTTCAGTATGTGCAGATAGTCCTCGAAGTACTCTTCGCGATAGGCAGATTCCAGTGCCCGATATCGCGGATCCGTTTCAAATTTCTTCTTAATGTCATACCAGCGCGTATGGCGCTCAATATCGTGCCGCTCCCGCAGCATGTCCAGAAAGTCTTTGCGTAGCTACGAAAAAAATCACACAATTAGCAAATATATAAAGAATTTTGTAAGAGTCTTGATTCTAGCTCATAAAAAGAGTTCTGAATATGCCAATCATTTGTTTTTATATTATTATTTTCCTAAAACCCAGTTCGATTCAGTCTGCACCTAGTTCTTTTTCAGGTCATATTCGTACTATGCCTTTTATAATACTGCTTCGATGGAAAATTGCAATTTTATGTTTTCAAACATGAATGGGACTTTAGTTTATAAGTCAAATCATGATCAACCAGTTAGAATATTCTAGGAGATCTGCTAAACCAAGCTTTTAAATATTTATGCTTGCTATTATCATAAGTCTGTTTAATATTTAACAAAATCTGTGTTTCGAATCCGGTTTTGATTGAAAGTGATTTTAATTTGCGACAGAACTTTAACTTGAATTCAAATTTTTAAATAAACTACAACGCAAAGCATGGTCTAAAAACATTGCATTGAAGGATCTGCTCAGTTTTGACAAAATTAAGGCTGATGACAAGAACTCAACATTTAACCGATCGTCCCTATTGTAGCTATATGACACATATGATATGATCCAGTCCACTCTGTCATATTTTAAATTTCATCAAGTTGGCCTTAAGACTTGCGGACTGGTTTCCATAGAAACAGACAAACGTATGGATTTGGCTATATAAAGAATATATATATACAGTGGCTCACAGTTCAAGTGGATCATTTTTAAGACTGCTCGAAATTAGCAGTAAACAAAAAATAGGGTATTCTTTTACATAATACTACCTAGCAGGTGGGGAAACCTGTGTATTAACTCAAACTAAACCGTAATACTATATAAAAAAGACTGCATGAGTTTCACTAACAAAAAATTGGAACTCTCTGATCATTAATATATATATATATATATATAGATCGTAAACAAATCGTAAACCTTAAAACTCTATTAAGAGAGAGATCGGCTTGCCATGCAGACGAAACTGGCTAAATCCACGGCATTGGATGCTGATCATATATAAACAAAAAATAGTTTCTGGGATCGTAGATGCTTCCTTCTGTCGGTTACAAACTTTTGCATAAATTCAGTTTACCCCTTGAACCCATTTTAATGGGTATACAGCCTCAATCTGGAAACTCAAGGGCATTCTATACCTGCTCTTTTTTTAGCTGCTTGTCCTTTTCACGTCGACGGCGCTCGCGATCATCATCATAGCTTTCGGATCTGCGATCTGAGGAAGACGACGGCGGCATATTGCTGTTGTTGCTGTTGCCACTGTTGCTGCCACCAAGTGGCATGCGTTGCTGTGGTCCCATATCTGCAAAATACAATTAAATCAGTTGGCTGTTTAACAATCATACTTCTGCATCCTTACTCATGTTGTGCGGCATGCGCATCATGCCTGGCGGAGGACCCATGCCTGTGGAGAGAGAATATACATTATCAGTGAATATGGAGCGGATGGAGATGGGTCGGTAACACACCCATGGCGTGGGGCATGCGCATGTTGGGCGGCATCATGCCGGGAGGCGCATGCTGTCCACGTAGCTGTGGCGGTGGTCCACCCATTTGTGGCGGCGGCACATTCAATTGTGGCGGCATTCCCAGCTGGGGCGGCGTCTGCTGTTGTTGCTGAGACGGATGGTGTGCGGGTCCGGGCGTAAGCTCCTTGATGCCGGTGGGCACCCAGCCTGCATTGTCATTGCCCCACTGGGACTCCTGTGTCGGCTCGTAGCCATAATCGAAGGGTTCCGGCTCGTGGAAATACGGCTCATCGGAGGCGCCTGGTGGCGGAAAATTGGGTGCCATTGGGCCAGGGCCACCGCGTGAATACTCGCGACACTCGGCTGTCATCACCTGTATGGCATTCTCCTTGACGCCACCCGTCGTCGAGATGGGACGTGGCGGCCGGGCCATCATGCCCATGCCGGGACGTGACTGATGTTGCATCATGGGTGGCATGCCTGGTGGCGGCATTTGCATGGGTCCATCGCCACCCATCACCATTAGTGGCTGCTGCTGTTGCTGCTGCTGCTGGTGATGATGCATAGGACCACCCATGCCCATGGGCCCGCCCATGATGAGGTTACCGCCAACGCCTCCCCCACTGCCGCCTCCGCCGCCAGCGATGCTGCTACTGCTGCTGCCGTCGGACATCATCATGGAGGCGGCACTCTGATTCACATTCTGGGTGAGACTGGCCAAGCCGACGCCGCTCTCCGCGACCCTAAAACGCTTCTGTCGCTCACAATAGGCGCGCCACGTCTCCTCGTTGAAGCCATAGTTGAAGTAGTCAGTGATATCGGCGCCGGGCTTGCGCCACGGCTTCTCCTCCAGCGAATCGATGCTGAACTCGTGCACGGCAACACCATTAATTGTGCCCGCTCCCTCAAAATCCTCGATGCTGAATTTGCCAGCCTGGCCTGAGGGTTTCGCCTTGTCCGCCGCCGATGCGCCCGCCAGCAGATTCGGTCGCTGCTTAATGTTGTATGTGCTCGGCGCTGACTTGATGTCGCCAATGACCACATTGATATCATCATCCGAATCATCATCGTCATCCTCCTCCGAACCGGAACCGTTGCGCTCCTTCCGCAGCTGCGTTGTACTGCTGGCGCCCCCTTCCGTCGTATCATCGGCCATCTCAGCATCGACGTCCGGCGAACCAACATCGATTCGATCATTTGCTGCGCCAGTGGAGCCAGCAGCTGGCGCGGCTGACGGCGCAACGCTGCCTTTTTTGTTGTCCGTTGTGTCGGGCAGCGCCTCCTCGTCTTCCTCCATTTCCTTGGCGGGATCCTCGAAGTCGTCGGCGAACTCAAGCAGCTCCGCCTTGGGAAACGGGGGCAGCAATCCAGCCGATCCGGGCTTCTCACCGGTCACCGCTGCGAGCGCCTCGTGTTCCGCCGCCAATGGATCGCTGCCGTTTGTCATTTCGTTGGTCGTCGAGTCCGGATTTGAGGTGCCGTACAGCCAGCTATCCTCATTCGTATCGTCGGCCATAATTGTGTGCTCTAGTTTTTTTTGCGCGCGACCACGAGTTGTTTTTTTTGCTTCTTAATAAAAATAACTTGGAAATGCCGAGCGGCTAATTCAGGTAAACACTGTTTATCAAACTCGAAGACTTTTTTTGCGATAATTTTTCATTAGTGCGTTCTGGTCACACAGAAAATTAGCTGTGCTTCATCATTCCAAATGTATCGCTGTGGAATTCATGGAAATGGAACGCAACAAATCAGCTGTTGCATGGGCGCGAATTTTAAGATAGTTTAACATAAACAAACCAGTTTTATCTCGGAAAACATCGAAACTAGTGGTCTTAACCGGTTAACTTAAATAATAAATATTTGTTGTTTATGAATTGTTATTGTAGAAGAAAGGCCTTATCTTCTACAACAGCAAGTATGAATCGAAAAAATAATTCAATTGAATAGGCGCGAATTTTGAGTTTTAACTCAACATATTTAAGTCAGTTTTTGAAAACATCGAAATTAATGTTTATAAGCTGCTAACTTGTATAATAACTTAATATTTATACTTAAGAAGCTCAAATTAAAGACTTTTCTGATACAAAAGTAAGAATGAACTGAAAAAATTTGAAAACAAAATAAGAGATTCAAAAAAATCAATTGAAAATTTCAATAAATGTGTCTCTTAACTTATAAAGCATATCTTCCACGACAGATTGTTAACTGCTTAAATTCTTAATGCTTTTGTAAGAATTGAAAATATAAAAAAAAAATTAAAACACTTTTAACAATTAACCAGCCTTAATATTGAAATTAATATATTTAAAACAATAAGTTAGATAATAATTGTGGAAGTGCTTTAATTGTTACTATAAAATATAAGTTTTATAAAGTTTTATAAAGATTAATATTTAATCATTAAAATAGTCCACATTTCTTTGTCACATTGAAACGAAATATATGTTTGAATCTAAAATGCTGTTCACATAAATTTAAACTTAAATAATTCAACTCTTAAACTTATACATTATTAATTTGAAAACTTTATTAAAATAATTTCTGCACTCAAAGTGTTTTCAGAATATCTCGCACAACATTCCGGAACATGCAGGAGAGGGCGCAATCGAAGCGCCGCAAACAGAGTTGCCGTAATCCGAGGAGCAGTTGACCAAATCGGAGCCAATGGGATCGGTGCAGAGTATACCTGGCCAGGGAGCAGAGTGCTCCATTCGAGTGTGCCTCCAAGATCAGGGCATAATCCGCATTTAGGGCCAGTTCTGCAAGGATATCATTTATCAGAGACTATTAACTACAAGTTGCCCAAATTGTGCAAACCTTTGCGGCACAGGATGAGCGTCTCCAGAAAGTTGAGTTCCATGAGATCGGCACGCAGCTGTTGGGCCTCGGCTAGAAGCCACTTGAGCTGGGCATCGCCACAGGTGTCGACCATGGCGCTGATGTCGAGGGACCAGTGCGAGGCACGCAGAATGAAGCATTCGCTCCACACCACCTGCAGAATGGCATCCTGCTGCGCCCGCTCCAGCAGACGGAACTGTTCGTTGAGCTTCGCCTGGCGCAGACACGTGACCAGAATTTGGGCGAGTATCTGGAAGTGCAGCGCCTGCCCAGCAACCGGAGGAGGTGGCGGCGGCGTTGATGGTGGCCGCGCCATCAGCAGCCGGCGACAATGATTCGAGTTGCTCGGTTGCGATTGATGTTGGGTGCGTGGACCACGCTCCTCCTGGACAGCAGCGATGTTCATGCCGACAGCGCGGCATCGCTGAAACCGGCAGAAAGGACACCAATTACGACGTGCCTTGTCCACGACACAATTCCCCTTGCCAGCGATGCATGCATAGTTGTTGCCCTTGCGTACGCTCCGCTTGAAGAAGCAGGAACAGCCATCGCAGCAGGAGACCCCATAATGTTTCCCAGAACTCTGATCACCGCAAACCTGACAGCCATTATAGAGTGGCACGGACATGCCGAGGATCTCGATGGAACTGAGCGAAAAGGAAGAGCTATTGGCGGCTTTTATAGTGTGGTGCTATTTGTCCACAAATGATATGCAAATCAAAGACACTTCAGCTCCACATGATTTGTGCTTTTTATTTATTTAGCGAATTCCTTTGCCAACACCCACATCGCTGGAGGGGGGCGTAACACGTCAAAAGTGACAATCATCGTGTTAACAATTTGTAAACAATTATTGTTGTGCTCTATGATTGGTCAGCGCCACCCGGCCACTTGAACTCTGAACTGACATTTTGTGTAAACAATAATAATAATAAAAAAAAAGGACGCGTCGCGTAACGTCAACGTCCAATATGACAATTAGGGGTTGTAACCGCATTTCTTGCAGTATGAGTGCGTTTTTTACCCCAAATTGAATTTATTTCTTTGCCAAATACTTAAATGTATGTATTTGCCAGCTTATTTCTAAAGGTTATTTAAATGACTTAATATTTTATTAAAAAAAAAAATTTTAATTTTCAACTGGCGCTCTTGTTTTTAAATGCGAGTGTTACCAGCAGCAAGGTTTTTGGTGGGATTTTTGGTAATAAGAAATATACATCGATACCTAACAGCAAACCAAAAGACTTGAGCAAAAAATGGATATCCTTTTCAAATCAAGTCTATTTAATTTTTAGCTGATTGAAAATGATGTCATAAATTGTTTGGCCATATTGCTTGGTCAAGTACTATTTCAAATTGTAAGATTAATCGATGTTCAAGATTGTTAACTAGTTGAGATAAATATTCACAGAACATCCCTAATGTATATTCTTCTCCCTCTTATCAAATGCTTTGCCTCTATTATCAATTTACATATTATTATAATCTTTTCTTTATTAAGCCGCCCAGCTGCAGATGACTGCATTTATAACTCAATTGAATAATAATTATATTAAGTAACTTAAAAGAATTAAATGCCAGAACGTAGGTAATCATTCTGCTGCTGTTAATAACATTGCAGCAAAAAAATGTTAAGTGTTGGTCGCGTATGTTAAAAGCGACATTTTTTATGGAGTATTTTAACGACAACCGCTTGCGGTCACACCATTTACATGTGTCATGTTTTTTGTATTTATTACAAGAAACCTTTTTTTAAAATAAAATGTAAGCTTTCGTATCGCCAATAAGCGGCAACAACGCGCGTAATTAAGCCACACAAAAGGCAAGCCAGCAAGTCGCGTCCGAATCCGTTGTCAAAACTAATTGTTTGCTCCAGTTTTGCATCGCCTGCTGTCGCAGCGCTTTTCTCTTTCCCAAGTCGGCCATTTAAATCGAGAAACTACAAAATATTAGTGAACACGCGAAAACGTGAAAAACAAAATCGTTTCGCGGTCAGTTTTTGTTACACACAAATGCGCCCAGCAAAAGTGCAGTTGCAGTTATAGTTGAAGTGAAGCTCATCTAAATTATCAACAGAAGAAGAAGAGGAAGCAAAAGCAGAAGAGGTGCTGAGAGAAAGAGAACGAGGAGTAGGAGGAGAAGGTGGGGCGGCTGCTCAAATTGTTTGAACGTCGGCAAACAACGGTTCTGCTGTGAGTTAGTTTTGTGTTTCTATTATTGCCTTAAGTTTCATTCATAAAAAAAACGCATACACTGCAACAAATTCCAATTGGTGGTGAATGCAGCTGTTTGTCGTCGACACCTCAGTACACACAACACACACACAGACATACGCACACATGTGGATTGATTTTTCCAACATTCATTTGAGTGGGCGCCGTGTGTTTGTGTGCGTGTGTGCCGTCCAAGTGGTTATTTATCTCATTTTAGTTTTGGATTATATGCGATAAATGCATTGCTGCTGCTGCTGTTCCATAACCATTTTGGTGTAAAAATAAACCGCTAACCCAAATCAAAAGAACAAAAAAAAATGTAGAAAAATGTCAACAAGCGTGTGCTGCACACAGGGTGCCTACAACCAACATCCACCCCACCCCCAGACGCACGTGCAGCGTGAAGCGCCAGCAATGCAAGCAAAGAACTCAAATAACAGCGAGAACAAGCAAAACGTGCCAAAGCGCACCAAATAAAAAATACATTTAAATGCATATGGATGTGTGTGTGTGTGTGTGTGTGTGTGTCTGTACACTTATGCACGTAATAATTATAATGCTAGACTGGCCACACTTTGCAGTCAATTTGGCATTTAACTGTTAGCGGCCTCTGCATTAACGGCATATGCCCATAAATCTATTTGTATTTGCCTAGGCCTAGGCCCAACACCGGACAGGTAAAACGTAAAGCGGAAAGGAAAGCGCCAACTTGCAACACAAAAAAAAGTGGGAAAGGAAAGGAAAGAGAAATAGTGGAAGACACATTTCCGCTGGTAACGAACAAAACCAAAATAGACAACAGAGCACAGTGGGCAAGAATTATTCCCTTTTTATTCATATTTAACTATTGAAATACGGTTTCAGCAATATAAGCAAATTTCAAATAAAAAGTTTTCATATTAATTTAATTCTTTTGTCTGAAAGCAATTTCAACTAACCAATTTTATTAGCTATGAATTACGAAGTATACGAAAATTATAAATGAAAATATAACATTGATATCAAATAAACAGTGATATATAATATTTTATTAAAATAGATAATATAATCCCTCTTAAGCATAAATTACCATGTAAAGTCTAGCCTATTTTAGAATTTTTCATAAATTAATTAAAAAGATATGTTGTATCCATTTGAATAGTTTGATGATCCCACAATGCATTCATTGCTGACGTCGTCGTTGTCTTTCTATGTGCGTGTGTGTGTATGTGTGTGTGTGTATGTGTGTGTGTGTATGTGTATGTGTGTGTGTGTGTGTATGCTTGTGGCTTCACTCAGCACTTGGAGGCAGGGCACTCAATGCACTTGCAGTTGTTGTTGCTGTTGGTGTTGTGTTGGTGTTTTCTTTTTGTGTTGCAACATGCACCCAAGTACACATGTATGTATGTATATACGTGTGCTGGTTGGCCCACTTGATCAGGCATAGAGGTAATGGAGAGGGGAAATGGGTGTCTGCCATTCCACACACTAATCTGAATGCGGCAAGTGTTGTTGAGTTTCCTGTAGCGCTGTCTCTCATTAGGGAATAATTTGCATTAGCTGCCAAAGCTCCTTGCCAGGCACACACATTTACAACATTTATACATATGTACATATATCTGCTTATATAGAATTTATATTGATTTTACTTGAACTTCAACAACAAGAGCAAAAACAAATTGTAAAACACAATTTCATTTGGCAGCACCCGCTGCGAAATACCCTGTTGTCAGCACAAATTCAAAATATCTTCTCACTTAAAAATTACAATCAAGATTATAATTTCCTTATTTTTTCGCTCCTTAATATAATTAGTTATTATTACCTATTTCTTTAAATGCAAACTTTTGTACATCAATTAAAACCGTTAAATTTAAAATGCTGTCAAACTTTTTTCAATTTTCGCCTTGCATTAGCATTATTAAAATGCCTTTGATTATTCAATATACTCTATTTCTGTGGGACCAGGTTACATAAAATAAAAAAACCCCAAAAAAATAACAACATAGAAAAGTTAACCCAGTTCTTGGCGCCCACTCGGTGCACTCAGAAGTTGTTTGAAGTAACCGGCGTGGATAAGGATGGGAAGAAGCGTGGCGCAGGGGGAGCTTAGAAACCAATAATTACCTATCGACGGTGCTCGTCATCAGTGCGCTCTTGATGATGTTGGGCAGACGGCCAACAAACACACATATGCACATAAAATGTACACATGGGGGAATAAAAGGGCAAAGAAAAAAATATCTTGTTTGGTTACAATTTTCACACCTCCCCTCCTTGCATATTGTTATTGTAGTGTTTGCTGCTCTGCTGCTGCTGCTGTCTCTCTGTCGCTGCATTGACTTTTGACGGCCTGACGTTGATAAATGAATCATAAAAGCAGCGCAGTCAACGACAGGCAGTCAGAGCGCCACCGGCAAACTTGCACGAAAACAAGGAAATAGTGGAAACATAGAGCGAGAGAGCGAAAGAGAGAGAGAGAGATAGAGCAAAGAGGGGCGCTCTCTGTGTGAGTGATATATTTTTTTGTGTCCACATAGTATTTATTTCTTTCACATTTTGAATTGAGATTAAAAGGCGCGAGTCTCATAATGTTGTTTTTATTTACGAGCTAATCGATAACAGCTGTGCTGCTGTTGCTCTTGTTATCGCCCAAGTTTTGTCCGCTGCCCACGACGATCGTCTCTTTGCTGGGTTCTCTTTCACTCTCGCCATTTGTCGAGCACAGTTGTTGTAGTTTTTCTGCTGCTGCTGCTGTTGCTGCCGGGCAGTGGCAGTGACACTCAAAGCGAGTCCGAGCCGCGGCAACTGGCAGTCAGAGTCAGTTCGTCGGTCGGCCCATATTGATATTAATTACATATATATATATTTATATATATTGTGTGTGGGTGTTTTCTTTTATTTTATTTCACTTTACAAAAACAAAAATTTGGTTTTTTGTGTGTGCCAAAAAATAAATTTTGTTCAAATGAAGAGCACACAATATTTGAAGTGATTTTGCAGATAATCATAAAACACAAAAAACAATAATAACAACAACAAAACGACAAAGCAAAATAAGCAGATTTATACGTATTTTATATACCACATATATTTTATTTAGAGTGTTGCTCACTTTTTTCATGACTAAAGCTAAAGTTGTATGAAAATATGAGAATACAAGTAAAAAAATATAAAAAAAAAGAAAGAGTAGAAATGAAGAAGTAAAAGGCAACGTTGAAATCTAGTTAGATAAGCGCTGTTGCTGTAGATAAAAGGCCTTGCCCCTGCCCTTGCCTATGTCTGCGTGACGCATGCCACCCAATGGATGATAGAATTTCTTTTTGTTTTTGTTGTATTTCCTTTTGATAGCAGCAGCAGCAATTCAACAAGTTAAGCGTTCTTTTAACACTGATTGTTATTATTATTTATACTTGCAGCCGTAGCTAGCTTCTTGCTATTAATCCAGGCATTTCAATAGACAGACATCATAAGCAGCAGAGATGTCCAGCGAGGAGGATAAACCACCAGCGCCGCCAGTGCGTCTAACCAGCAATCGTGGAGGCGTCGGCATCGAACGTGTTCCCCTCCCCGGCAGCGGAGCGGTTGGAGATGCGCCTTCAGTTGACATGCGTCCCTTGCCGAAGGGTAAGTATTACCATACTCAAGCACATATCTATATATATATATATATGTATATATTTATAATTTCCTTCTTGTTCCACTTCAAAGAACCCGACGACTCGGATCGCAAGAAGAAGACGCTGAAGAGCAAGATCAAAGGCTCGAAACCCTCGCACATGGATTCCAAACCAAATATCTCGTATCCCACAAACTTTGAGCACACAGTGCATGTGGGCTTCGATGCAGTCACCGGCGAGTTTACGGTGAGTTCATGTCGCCATTGCAATTGTTACAATTGACTATTGATTTAGTTCGCTGTGCGCTTGCTTCCTGGTCTCGCAATCATTATAGTTTTTTATGGCCTAACAAAAGCGTTATCACAAATTCGATTGCCAATCTATCTTTCGCCAGTTCCAAAAAGCTTAAAGGCGCAAAACAAGAAACATTCCAACATGCATCACATTAAACGTAAAACTGCAATTCAAGAGATTAGCTAAAAAACTAAATGTTTGTTAAAGTTAATTGGAATTTTAATAGCATTAAGACCACATCTGTGTCAAAACCAAGCGAAACTTAAGGAAATTGTTTAGGAATGTAAATTGCTCAAAGTGTTCAGCGTGAAAATCCAAAATCTTAGTTGGTTTTAAGATGAAAATCCAATTTGAAATTGAACCATTTTCTGCAATATAATGGTAACTTTATTTTTATTGTGATTTTAGTCAAATTTTTGCCAGAGTTAATTTCTTTTGTGGCTGTTACGCTTCAGATCGTTCATTGATTTTGTTTGTGTATCATGCCCCCTATTTAAATACTTAATTGTACATAATGTAACTTAACTCGCGATATACCAATTTTGTATTATTCATTATTATTTCAAGCTGCCAATGAAAGTAAGTAAAACACCTCGTTTAAAGCCACGGTACTTGCCTTCATTAGTTTTCTAAGCGAAATTCCAATCATCTGTTGTTGTTCTGTTGTGTGTGTCAACCCATTTCCTTGTTTTCTGAGATCGGCTCCTCTTCCATAGTTACACATTTCGTTTAGATTTGTACCTTGAAGTTGTTTCTTTCTTTAATCTACACTAGTCTAGTCTAGTCTCTACACCAAAAGCCCCACAAAACACCACACACTTCAACTATCACTGAGGGCGCTGCGCTTTAGTATATATATATATTTATTATGAATATATTCCCAATTTATCCCAGACATATATAAATCCAATCCACGCTTCTTCTTGCTGTTCTTATTTCTCTCTCTCTGTGTGTGTTTGTGTGTGTGTTTTTGTAGCTGGGTACCTTTTAATTCACATTGTTGAGATCTTATCCGGCTAATTGGCGTATCTGCATTTTACAGGGTATGCCGGAGGCGTGGGCGCGTCTCCTGATGAACTCCAACATCAGCAAACAGGAGCAGAAAAAGAATCCACAGGCCGTGCTCGATGTGCTCAAATGGTTTGACAATACAACCAAACAGAGGCCAAGTTCCAAGTACATGACAAATGCCATAACGACGCATTCAGGTGAGCACATCTGCATGTGAAACCCATAAATAATAGTTAACTGAATCAGTTGTGCAATAATCAATCAATAATAATAATAATAAAACAAATCAATTTATAAACAAATCATTTTGTTTAAGTCTCCACACACAAACTGATTTAGTCAACTACAAATTGTGAACACTTGTTATTAACGCGCCTACTCTGATTTTAGGCTCATCGCTGAGCCGCGTGAGCAGCAGCAGTCCCAGCAGCACGCCCACAGACTCGGAGCTGCATGGTTCGAATAGTGGCGGCAACTTGATTGGCGTCCAGCTGGGCAGCATGACGCTGGGCCCTAATGCCAACAATGTGTCCGCTGCGGGGCAGTTGCTGAGCAATCACTACCAACAGCAGCAGCACTTGTTACAGCAGCAACTGTTGCAGCAGCAGCAACAACAACAGCAGCTACAACAGCAACTGCAACTGCAGCAGCAGCAACAACACCATCATCATCACATTGGATCCATGAGTCAATCGCATTCGTACAATTTCGTTGGGCACACAACTTCAACCACATCCACATCGCAACATTCATCTGCCAATGAGAACGATATGTATGTAGATATGGGAGCAGCGCCGCAGCAGCCGGCGCCGCCGCCAGTTGCCTCGCGGCCGGAGCGCACGAAGTCCATCTACACGCGACCCATTGAGGAGCTGCAGCCAGCGCCAATGCCAATGCCAGCGGCACCGGCAACAACACACACAACGCCACTGCAGAACCACAAGGCGACGGCAACGTCATCACCCCTAATTCTTAACAATGCCACAACGACGCTGGACAAGAACAAAAACAATGAAAGTGAGTTGGAATGTCTGCAAGCTGTCAGACAAAGTCTGCAAAGTTTAGCTCTTGATTTTACTAACAGTGCTTTGCAGCCTTTGCAGTATGTAGGAATTAAGTTGCTTTATTAAAATGCCTCGTAAATCTCGATCGTAATCCAAATGTCGTCTGCTCAGAATGCTTTTTTATGTATATTAGAATTTTGGCTATTGTATGGGTATACATATCGTATCCGTAATACAATTGGGCAGAATTATGCAACAGACAGAAAGAAACATCGCCTACCCCATAGAGTTTACATATTCTTGATGAGCACTAATAGCAGAGTCGATCTAAGCATGTCCATCTGTGTGAATCAAATTCTTCAAATTGGTTTTCGTATACCATACGCTGATAAGTATCAGATTAGAGCTGAGTCCTTTTAGCAAGTTGTAAAGATGTAGCAGTCCAATTGGTATATAAAATAAACAATATAAAAGTTTTTTTGTGATCAGTTAGAAACACGGATTTTGGTAACTACTTAACAGATATATGTCATAGAAATATATTAGCATATCTCCTATATCTGTATAACAGGTTCATCTCACATATATATAAATCAGTATATCTCCTAGACCGACTGTTAACAAATGGAATACGCCTAAAAACAAGGCAATCAGCTCATAAATTGAATCAATTTAAAACCCACTCAAATTGCAATTTTTATAATATTTTTGATATATAATCTTTAGAATCGTCACATTACAAGTTCTAGCTAACAAATGACAAATATACAGAGCAGATATAGATATATATAGGTATAGATCTATGAATACGAGTTGGCATAAAATGAAAGCAATATCCAATTAACTGCAAGGGCATTAGGAGACTTCGGTGCAGTTCGAAGATGGTTTCAGTTTACCTTGTTGTTTTAGTTGAAGCAATGATGCATTGATGCATTGAGTGTAATGTGTAATGTTAATGTTATTGTCATTTGTCATTTGTCATTTGTCATTTGTATCGCCTCTGTGTTCTGTTTTGTTCTGTTTTGAAATTGCTTTTGAATTGCTGCTAAACAACCAACTGAAACATCAGCAACAACTGTAACTGCAACAGCAGCAGCAGACTGCAGCTCAACAGCAGCAACACTAGCAGCAGCAGCAGACGTAGCAGCAGCAGCAGCAACAACAGAAACAGAAACCACTGGGGCAACAACAACAACAACAACAGCAAGAACAACAACAGCTGCTACTAATGCTACTCGTATTTTGTCTGCTATTGCTACAAATGCTACTAATTGTCCTCCCACAACTCCTACAACAGCAGTTGCTGCAGCTTCTAACTTCAAAGAGGAGCGACAGCTCGTTGAATGCAATGCTGCAGTAGCAGCAGCAACAGCAACAACAGAAGCAACAGTTCTAACCGCTTTAGCAGCAACAGCAACAACGACTAATCACCACTCTTCTGCTTCCTCCTTTTCATCGTTCACCTCGTTTCATGATGATGCGACGCCGCCGCTGTCTGCCAACGCCCTGCCATCGATCCACTGTCCAACGCCAACGTCTTCCGCACGCAACTCCGGCGCTGTGCCGCACATGCTGCCCACAATAACGATGGTAACACCTGCCACACCTGCCACAGACCTCTACCATTATCCGGCGGCGGCCAACAACCTCAATGCCTCAGCGTTGGCAGTGACGCCAGCGCCAGGCACACAAATTGCTGTGCCGCAACAGACAGCAGCTGCCGCAACAGCAGCAACAACGACGACGGCGGCGACGACAGCGACGACGACGACGACGCGAGCCGCCAACGCAAAGAAGAAGAAAATGTCCGATGAGGAAATATTGGAGAAACTGCGCACTATTGTCTCTGTGGGGGATCCCAATCGCAAGTACACCAAAATGGAGAAAATTGGCCAGGGTGCCTCGGGCACAGTTTACACAGCGATCGAATCATCCACGGGCATGGAGGTGGCCATCAAACAGATGAACTTGTCACAGCAGCCCAAAAAGGAGCTCATCATTAACGAGATACTCGTTATGCGAGAGAACAAGCATCCGAATGTCGTCAACTATTTGGACAGCTATCTGGTGTCGGAGGAGCTGTGGGTGGTTATGGAATATCTGCCCGGTGGCTCATTGACCGATGTCGTTACCGAGACCTGCATGGATGAGGGACAGATTGCGGCCGTTTGCCGTGAGGTGCTGCAGGCGCTCGAGTTTCTGCACGCCAATCAGGTCATTCATCGCGATATTAAAAGTGATAATATACTGCTTGGCCTGGATGGCTCCGTCAAGCTGACTGATTTCGGTTTCTGTGCGCAAATCTCGCCGGAGCAATCCAAACGCACAACAATGGTCGGCACACCCTACTGGATGGCCCCAGAGGTAGTCACACGCAAGCATTACGGACCCAAGGTAAGAACTCCTCATATATATGCGATAAACAACTATCTTTTAATGCATGTGAAATGATTTTAGGTCGATTTGTGGTCGCTGGGCATTATGGCCATTGAGATGGTCGAGGGTGAGCCGCCGTATTTGAATGAGAATCCGCTTAAAGCCCTGTACCTCATTGCCACAAACGGCAAGCCGGAGATTAAGGAAAAAGACAAGCTGACGGCAGCATTTCAAGATTTTCTCGATCAGTGCCTCGAAGTGGAGGTGGAGCGGCGCGCCAGCGCCATGGACCTGCTAAAGGTGGACTAAAACTCAGCTTTCATTTAAAACTGTATGCTAATTTGAATATAATAATTTTAGCATCCCTTCCTGAAATTGGCGCGTCCCTTGGCCAGTCTGACTCCTTTGATTATGGCCGCCAAGGAGGCAACTAAGGGCAACTGATTGACAACCAAAAAGCAGCAACTTATTTAACCATTATTAATGAATTACTATTACAAGCAACAGCAGCAGCGACAACAGCAACAACAATAACAATAGCAACAATTTATGCGTATGAGATGCGTAACAGATGAGAGATAAATGATTAGAGTTTATGATTATTTATATATACGTATTTATATACACACACACACACACATATATATTCTTATTATATACATTATTAACTACTCTATAAAAACAATTCAATGGGCGACTTCAACACTCATGTAGCCAAATACGCGTAGTTCATTTTTAACACCACAATTCGGTTTCCAGTCGATTGCTGAAGTTTGAGATCATTTTAAACAACAACAATTACTTTGTTTCACATATATATAAATATATATTATATATATATGCTGTCCGCTTTTAATATATATAAATATAAACAGATTAAATTGCTTATATATGTATATATATTGAAAGCAGACAGCAAACCATTTATTCAATTTTGACAGTTTTGCTGCTGATTTGTTATACCAAATTATCGGGCATTTTAAATGCCTTGGAAAGTTATTTTAAATAGTTTCGACAAAAATTCATTGAACACATTATCGTAGATTACACTACATTTAAAAATTGGCATTTGCATTTAAAAATCATATGAAACTAATAATAATTAAATATTATATTATAACAATTGTATAAAGAGGAAAAGCACCTATAATTTCAATAATCGTTTTTCATTCATTTTCTTTAAGAACATACTGAGTAGAAAAGAGAAGAAAACACACACGAAATTCTTGCGCAAAACGCTGTAACACTAACTTTAATCACTTAAGAGTATTATTTAAACGGTTCATTTGCGAACTTTTGCTGCATTCAGTAAAAGTTTCAATTAGCTTCTTAAACTGCTTTATTTAATAAAACAAAACGTAAATATATTTTTTTACATATGAGCTTGTGAATTTTTATTTTGTGCATGTTTTTTTTTTTTTTTGATACTTATTTTAAGCTGAAGAATTTGTATTTGGTTTTTAGCCACTATTTTGAAAAGAAATTTGAGCGTTCGTTTTGATCTGTCCAAACAAGTTGCAACTAAATACCTTATCACGCTTTGCCCATCGCTCGATTACACCCAAGACACAAAAACACACATCCAACACACTCCCACACACACCCACACCCCTTTTGTACTATGTCTGTAAATGTAAGCTGTAAATCGACTTCGTAACATTTAATTGTAAAAGAGTTTACCTTGATATTAGAAGAGCCTATATATTTTTCAAATAACAACAATGTGGTTTATTGAGATAACAATATGTAGCAATTTATTGAAATATTATAGACATAGCAAATAGGAAACTAAACAAAATGAAGAGAACCACTCTTAACTGTTCAATAAGTTGGTAGTAGCAACTAAATATAACTAGCAATTAAATAGCGTGTAAAAATGATCGTGAACCATGGGAAAAAAAAACAGTTACTTTGTGCCTAACCAATAAATGATAAATCAAACAATTGAAATGCATTCAATAAGAGAAACAACAACAACAATTAATATATATATCGAAATATATATATTTAACTAACTGATATAGATTAACATACTTAGAGAATCGATAAAATAGCACGTAGCGTAGGAGAGCCAGCAACAAAAAACCAGCCACTCTAATATAATTAGCATTTCAAAATTGATTTAATTTATTTGTGATGGCCTTTATAATATATAGGTTTTGAGTAAACAAATTGATCGAGAAAAGCTGAATCCAACCATAAGTTTCAACCCTTCCTCATATTATGATCTAGATTATATATGACAGCTTAAAAATGTGTCCTATTTACGTAAACCTGTTGAATTACCCTCGGGGTGGCAAGTAGCATATAATAGGCGGTAGATAAAATGCAATAATGAGAGTGGGATAGATCCGGGAAACAACCAAACAAAGAAATGGACGCAAAGAATAATTTTCAAAATGATCAAAACATTTATTTAGTGGGCTACTTTTTTGATTATATCTTAAACAGAATTTGTTTGAAGGAAATTGTTTTATTAAGTCAATATAATTTATTGAAGAAACATTTCAATCTTCTCATGATAAATTGAAAGATATTTAGTGATTTATTGATCGAGGTTACATATAGTGTGTCATCATTGGGATTAGTTTTACAAATTCACAACAATACATGGATCATAACCTCTCGAACGGTCCACAGCGGGCCGATTTGGCTAGTTGAAATTTTCGTTAACAGCTCAATAACACCAAAATGAAAAATCAAAGAAAACTGTGGAAATTATTTTGTACAACATACACGGTGCGCATTATTTTTTGCTATTAGTTCCTAACAGACAAACACAGACATTTACATTGAAGTACATAAATGTATGGATGTATCTACAATAATTTGAACTATGCACTACGGACCGAACGTCAAACTACTTGGCGCCGGCAGTTGAAAAACGAATATGAAACATCAAATATAGAAATTATTGTATTTTTTAGTATTTAGGAACCTAAAACAAAGGTACAGAATGCATCTGTATTAAACAATAATGGTAGCGAAGAATTGGAATCTAAGTACATACGTACATATATATAGAAATAGAATTATGAAATTACGAAATGAAATCGAATAAAGAAACAAATATATATATATATAGATACATATATATATATTTATATATATATATGTTCATGACAAATACAAATCTAATATAACATATTAATGATCAATAAAAATATATATACACATATATGAATACAAAACGGCTTCTGGGCTTCTCTTTTCATTATTTTGTTTATTATATAGTACATTGTTGCATGCAAGGGATTAATATATTTTTATTTAGGTGCTACATAAGTTCAATGCTTAACATAAATGGGGCTTGAGTTATTTTTTTATTTATGAATAGTGTTTTCCGGCTTTACTTATTGCGACGCGTGGACTCGGAGGCTGTTGGCGGTGGTGGGGGACCGCGTTTGTTCATCTCCTCCAAGAACCCCATTAGGATACTGCTGCGGTCCTCCTCCAAATGATCCAACACCAAGTAGCTGCAAGAATATCAACACAATGTTTAACTAATGCACTTATGAAGAATCTTTGAATCCAATTTCGAACTTACCGCTTATCATTCTTGAGAATGTCCTGGATTTCCTTAAGGTGATTGGCATTTTCCTTGATGAGATCGCTGCTCTTGTGTGTAATGAATTTACACTCCTGCAACAACTCACGCAGCGCTGTTTTGGCCTGCATGGTTTTGTCCTTAATGTAATCGCGATACTCGCGCTCACCTTTATCTGAGCTATACTTGAGATATCGTGGATCGTCTTTGACTAGTTTCTTGATCTCCTTCCAGGTGCTAGTCAGTTGCAGTGTGCCAATCTCGTCAAGCATTTCGCGGAACTTTTCGCGTTTCTTTTTCATCAGATTGTCAATATGCTCGTTGAAGATTCTGCAACGAATGCAACAAATTTAAGATGTAAGTACGCAAATTTAAGAGAATTTCGCTTGGATGTAAGACTTACCGCTCGCGATCATCGCGATCGAGTGTCTCAATCAGTTCCCAGCGATGATCCTTGCGTAGCTGCCGCTTCACCTCCTTCCAGGTGAAATCGGGCGTGCGCACCAGATCCGTGAGCAGCGCCATAAAGTGCCCAATGCACTCGTCGCGCTTGTGATGCTCACGCTCCTTGTCCCGATCACGCAGATGTCCAGCCAGTGTTCGATGCACCTCCTTCTCGCGCTCTCTGATGCTCTGTTCGGCGCGCATCTTGCGTTCGCGATCCTTTTGCTTCTGTTCGGCTTCGCTTTCGCGCTGACGCGCCATTTCACTATCCTCGCTATCAGCCCGGTCATCCGGTTCAAAATCGTCGCAGTGTTCGCCCTCCTCCTGTAAAATCAACAAGTGATTTTAGTTTTAGTTTTCTCCAAATATTATTATTATTTTAATCTTTAATTCGTACTTACCGGTGAATCCATCTTTTTGCGATCCGATTTGCCCTTTTCTCCTTTGTCTCTTGAGGATTTGCGCTCTCGATCCTTTGATCGACTGCGCTCCCTACGACTCTCCTTGCGACTTTTTTCCTTGTCCTTGTCTTTGTCCTTATCCTTATCCCTATCTCGGCGATCAGATTTACGTTCGCGTTGTCGATCCCGATCCTTCTGGTCACGTAGCTCACGCTCCCGGCGCTTCTCTTCCTTCATGATGTGCAAGTAATCCTCGAAGAACTCCTCGCGATACATGGAATCTACAGCGCGATACCGTGAATCCGATTCGAATTTCTTTTTAATGTCATACCAGCGAGTATGGCGCTCAATATCATGACGCTCCCGCAACATGTCCATAAAGTCCTTGCGTATCTAAGGATTCGAAAAAGGGAATTCAACATGACAGCCATGCGGAAGAGAAAAGAAATTGGTTGAACAAATGAATTAGTTACGTCTTTGGCCCTGATGCGTATTTCACTTAAATCTTAGCTCCAACTTACTACACTAACTTAACTTGCCTTAACAACTAAATATTCTTAAAACTTATAAACATAGTTACACGCTTTGCTTTGCTGTAAAAGAAGATTTCGATTAGAGATTAGAGAGACATAACTGTAAGCAAAATTGTTGCGATTAGTTTTGGCCGTTTTATCCGTTGGAAGAGAATGCAGTCTAGGTCCAGGTCTGATTCGAGAAAACAGACTATAGCGGAATGGAAGCATCATGGCTAAATGAATTTCAAATATTTTTCATATACATAATTTGCAGCCAAATTTCAGTTACTGGTGTATACAAAAATCTAATAAGTCAGTTTTCAATAGTTGTGTGTTGATTTAACTATTTGCAACCAGTATTATTGGTGATGTTAGGCTAATGAAAAATTGCAGGTGCAAAATGTACTCAATATCGGCAAAGCGAGACGATCTGGTAGTTAGTTCTATTGCAAAACATATTGTCTATAAAACCAAGAGTTTTACACAGCTAAATGAGTAATCAAAGAAGTTCAGATAAAAGACTAAATTCCAAAAAACAATTTACACATTTTATGGTGCTAATTAAAAAATTGTTTTTGGCATTGATAAGATCAATGAATGACATCATCTTGATGAGTGAGGGTAACTAATATTAATTTAAACTACTATGAGTGGCAAATGGGGATAAACTTGCATTCGCCTTGAAAGAACAACGAATAGATTTGTTAGGATTGCAGTTGACCGGGGCAGGGGATAACCTTCAGCTGAGCCGAAGAGCACAATTCATAAAACTAAAGTAAACATACCAAATACATAAGATACAATATATAAAGAGACTGAGACCATTTCAACGTTCTGCTGCCGTTGCCTGAAGCTTGTGAGAGCAATGTGAAAGACAGATACAGAGAGAGAGAGAGAGAGAAAGTAGGTGAGTGAAAGTAGTTCTTAAAGTCAGTTGTCACCACTTTGCTCTGCACAGGCTTACATTTGGGATAATTTATTGTGCTGTTGTGGACGCTGCCATTTACATGATTTTTTTTTTTTTTTTTTTGTAATTGGTAGAACAAAAAGAAATATTGGTTTAATTAAATTATGTATTATTCATACTGTTTGCTCAGCCTCGAAGCCACCTGTCTACGTTTTGTTGTTGTTGTTGCTGAATGGTTGTTGCGTGTTCATTGATGAGTGGCTGCTTCCGCTTCCAATAACCCAATAACATTGATCATCTGCCCACATCAACATCACATCTCAATGCACAAATAACATCATCACCATCATTGACCATCTATCATCATCAACATCATTCCAAGGCGACACGTGCGACGCAGGGCGGGGCGGGAAGTGGAAATCACACCAACGATTATCAGGTAATTTTTAGATTTTTGCATACCATTTGATATTTAGTGATTGTATTTTTTTTTTGTATTTTTTTTTTTGTTTTGTTTGATTCCAAATTTGTTTCTTAATTGCAGAAAAACAAATTTTTCTTGTTTGTAAATTTTATTTTTGTTTTTGGTTTTGAACTCACCACACAGACAGATTGCAAACGTGTGCGTGGTGAACTTGAGCTATCAACTTTCTTGGCCTGGAACGGGGACCATGACGACGACAACGATGACGACAGGAACAACGGCTGTGTGTGATTGATTTGGTGGTGTTTGCATTTGTTGTTGCTGTGGGGTGCTTTTGTGCTGTAATCGCTTAGCTAGTAGTAGCTAAAAAATTTGATCGTACCGAACCACACAATTTGCAATATCGATCGATTGCAATTGTCAACCGAACCGGTCAGGGGCAATCGTTCAGATCAGGGGAGGATCGGTTCATGTTGTCATAATAATTAACAAAAATCAATAACATTATGTGAATACGTTTGTATACAGGTATTATGGTAAAGTCAATAACACATATAAAATAGATATGGCATATATATGAATATGGATATATACGTAAGTGGTCAGTGGCCAGACAGACAGCCACACGCGACGCCAACACATACCTGCTCTTTCCTCAGCTGCTTATCCTCTTTCTCACGCCGACGCACCTCAACGATGAACTCATTGAACAAACTCTCCCGCTCCCGCACCTTCTCAATGGCTCGATACCGCTCCTCCTTCGCATTGCGCTGGCTAAACTCCGAAAACGAAGACCTGCAATCATCGCAAAAAAAATCAAATTAATTGTGCTTTCTAAATAATTTGAAATGCATATTCAAAGAGATTTGACAACTTACTTTCCGTGCAGCTTGGCTTCCTCCATGAGTTTGCGGAAATCGTCGCGTTTCTGTCGCATCTTGTTGCGCTTCTCCTTGCGCTCCTCCTCTGCCCGATCCTTCACATACTTTTCAAATACCTGTTTGCGTTCCTTCGATGTGAGCAATAAATAACGCGGATCGAACACAATTTTGTGCAGCTCCTTTTCCCAGGTGCTAAATGCGGACACATCCTTTTCGCGCAGCATCTCCTTGAACTGGGTGACGCGCGTCTCTAGCGGCACCAAAGCGCGCTCCTTGGCCGCTCGCTGCTCAGCCTCCAGCACGGCATCCTCATTTTTCTTCGCCTTGGTAACTGTGGAAGGCAACAACCATTATAGATATAAATTTTATCCATGTCCGTGCAACTTACATGTGCGCACTCGCTTTGTGGGCACCTCCTCTACGCTTGACTCGGACTCGGTGCGAATTTTGATGACCTCATCCTCGTCATCTTCGGGATCCAATCGCTGCACCTCTGGCTGCTGTGGCTGCGTTTGCACCTGATTCAGCTTCTCCAGTGGGGCCGCATTCTCGCCAAGTTTCTGATCTGCCTCAACGGACTTCTCCTCTGCAGTTTTAAGCTGCTCGGGTCGGTCATTGACCGCCTTGTCGACATCCTCGCGATTCATCAGATCCTCTGGGCGATCCCATACGGAAGTGCGCGTCGAGGGATTGTAGAAGAAGACCCGGGCATCGCCTGTCCAGACCACACACCAGGGTGTGCCCGCAATCGGTGTGCTCGTCACCGGACGCGATTTATCCGTTTGCTTGGCAGTGGCTGCTGCAGCCACAGCCTGTTTCTTTTGCTCCTCGTCCTTCTTGCGCTTTTCATCGGCCGCCTTCTTTGCCTCCTTCTCCATGGCGGCTGCCTGGGCCACTTTGTTGTTCTCGCTGTTCGCCTTCATGGCTGCCGCTGCAGCGGCAAACGCCATTTGCGGATCGAAACCGGGACCTGCACCGGGAGGCATATGCATCAGCGGATTGGGGAGCAAATGGGGCGGCATGCCAGCCGGCATTCCAACTGGTGGTGCCTGTGGTGCGGCACCCGAATGGGCGGCCATGCGTGCCGCTTCCATATCGCGCAGTGCCTGAGGTTTTTCCCACACACTTTCGCCGCGTGCCGCATGGAAATAGTAGGGTCGGCCATCGGGCGCCCGATGCTCAGACCATTCGGCTGCACGGGCAATCACCGCCGGATCTATGACGCCCGGCTTGATGATCAAATTCTTAGTGGGTTTATCCTGTGCGACTGAAGGCGGCGCATGCATATGTTGCTGCTGTTGTTGTTGTTGCCATGGCGGCACGCCAACGCCCCAGGGCCCTGCTTGTGCGGCGCCTGGAAAGCTGTATGCGGGCGGCGGCATACAAAACGGTGGCGGCTGGCCAAAGCCCGGCGGTGGCTGCATACCAGGTGGCTGCTGGAACATCGGCGGCGGCTGTTGTCGCACATTCGGTGGCGGCTGACTGAGCAGCGGTGCCGCTGTCGGCGGTGGTTGATTCAATAGATGCGGCGGCGGCTGTGACGTCAAATGCGAATGTCCTTGCACTGCAACCACAGCTCCTGCTCCTGCTGTCGTCGCTGCTGGCACATTGGCACGATCGTTCGTTTCGGGCTTTCCAACTGTGTTCGACTGGCGTTTGGCCAGCTCCTCCACCTCGACTTGTGACATGATTTTGAAATTTGGCCCATCGGGACGCGTCCAGGTTGTCTCACGCGTCACAGCGTGATAATAATATGACCGGCCGTCTTCGGCTTTTGTTTCGACCCAAATTTCTGGCGGCTGTGCCACCCCATTGACACCCGTTAGCGGTTGGGTGTTGGCCAAATGCTGAATCGCCACCGCCGCCTGCTGTTGTTGTTGTTGTGGTTGTTGTTGTTGCTGCTGCTTCATCTGCGTATGTTCGCCAATGGGACGACCGCTGAACGCATTGAAAGGCTTCGACCTACAATAATTCAAAAGTTAACGCATCATTCGGCATTAGGGCTGAAAGAGATGCGTTGTGAAAGCACTTACCAATGCACATCGCTGGGCACATCGTTAGCAATTGCCACCCCATTTGGGCCGTCTTGACAACCGACCCCAGCGCCACCAACAGACTTGCCATTAATGCCCAGTGGTGATTTCGTTTGGGAGTCTTGCGGACTTGGACTTGCTCTATCCGCATCCACGCTTTCTTCTAAACTTGTTTCCATTGCACAATTATCACACACTCTACACTCTATTCAATTATCATTTACAAGAAGTCCCGAAAAATTTTTCCACAACTTTTTTTTTGCCGCTATCGATAATTATTCGTTTTCCGACTCTTTTTGTTATCAATTCTATGTTGTTAGGTGGCAGCCTTACAAATCGATTTATCTACTATTGTTTATTTAAAGCGGGGGTAGCACGACATCGAAGTTTCAAGAATCGACGTTTCGATAACAATCAGTCGAGCACATTGCTCCGTTTGCGGATTTAAACAATTAATGTACCAATTGACGAAATTTCCTCTGACTTCGACAACAAATTAGATAAAACGATGGAAAGCAAAACGAAGCGCGACAGAAAATTGGACGTGGATTGGTCTGATGAAATGATCCGTAATTTAATTGATTTGGTGAAGTCAAAGTCACTTTTGTGGAACCTTACATATATCGAATGCGAATGTATTGAGAAACGACAGAGAGCTTGGAAAGAAATCGCAATAAAAATGAGTCTTCCAACGGTTGCAGTTGTCAATAAATGGAATCTAATGCGCCAGCAATTTAGTGTATGTGAAATTCATTATTAAAGAAATATTTATTTGATTAAATATTAATTATTTTTTTTAATTGCCAAGAAGTCTGATTACTATAATGTGATGCCAATGCCGAAGCGATGTAAAGTTGATAAAACTTCTGAAGACGAGTTCGAGCTCTGGGGCAAATCCGTTGCTGCCACTTTACGTAATTATCCGGATAGGCATGCTGTGCGTATGGCCAAATCCAAAATGAACCTAATTATTGCATCCTTCGAGGCTGGAGACCTGGACGGAATACAGAAGTAACAAATCTAAAAACTAATTAAAACGCAGTGAAATAAAGCTGAACAGTATATACATGTAAACATTTTTTTTGTTGAGTGTATCTATGGTATATTTTCTCAAAGGTATTTTTAATAAAAACAATGTTTACTGATTTATGTGCCAAGATATCGTTGTAAAATAATATATCTAAAAATATCTATATGTATTTGTTGTTTGTTCCTTTTTATGTATATTTTAAGTCTTGTAACTGGAGGTGATTATAGCGAATGTAGATATAGTTTTAACCAATTGGCAATCAGAAACATAACATAATTTGTTCAAAATAAACTTACCGGGCCAAGTTCAAAAAGTGCTTGAACTAGATGGATGTGGTATGATCACAACTATGATCCAGGAAATGGTGTGGTTTGGCTAAGTGGCTTACTCTTCTCCGCCAACCAAGAAATCTGTAAATACTAAATCCATGAATCCGCTTATACATCTATTGAAATTTATTAAACTTAACATCGAATTTAATCTCGTTTGTTAATGATTCGCATTTAAAATGTGATATATACGTATGTTCACATTATTTTATTATAAACTATACAGTATGTATATTTCTATTTTTCACGCAGAAATGTTTTCTTTCTGAATGAATCAAGATTCAGATAAAGGATGTATAATTTATTCTATTATTGTGTTAACATTACCATTACTGCATACAATTACTAAATGAAGGATTAAAAGATTTTACATGCATACATTAGGTATTACAGCGTTAGTTGCATTTTCTTCCAAATGGCATCCATGCGTAATCGTGCTTCGCGCAGATGCTTGAGCAATGCATCTGTGCTCAGGGCATCTTCAGATGTAGATGAGGGTGCAACCACCGACTTGCAAAGCATTATGTGACGCTCGAAGCGCCAACGTGTTTTAAATGCCTTGCTGCAATATTGACAAAAGAGTTCCTCAGCTTGATCAGAATGAGGACTTTCTCGATTCTTTAAGGCTCGTTGTATGCTCGTCCACTTCGGCTCCGATTTGATGAGTAACTGGGTCTTGTTCTTGCGCTGCAGCTCCTCCTGATGATTGTGCCGTATGTGATTGTACATCTTGGACGTGCTTGTCTTGGTCCGTTTGCATAGGCTACATTTCAAATACGATTGATAGGGCAGATGTTTGAAGCAATGCTTTTGCAGTTCGCAGCGTTCGGTCGTATGTAACGGCTCGTGGCATTGCAGGCAGATGCTTTGTCGATCTTTGATCTTAAAGCTATTCTCAATAAAGTGCTCAAAGTTATGCTTCTTGAACACGTGCGTACGCCAAGCATCCATGGAATCAATTTCCTTGCCGCACTTTGGACACAAATACAAAATTAGTTTCGCCAGGCCATTGGTGGAAACCTCTACATCTACATCAACAGCACGCTCGGGTGTTGTTGGTATACGTCGACGCTTGTGAGGCGTTTTCATGTCTGGATGCGTTTCTGATTCCCTTTTCATTTTCTTCTTGAGATTATGCACTTCTTCTTCGCCAAGCGCAGCGATTTCAATAGTCACCACTTCCTTATTGGGTGGGGGACTTGCATTAATTGGCTTTGCTTCCTTATCAGTGTCCTCAAGGCGCTCCTCAAAGAATTCCTGACACAGTGCTTCTAAATCGACTTCATACTGCATATCCTTTTCCTTGCGCACTATGTCATCGTAAGCATCCAGGCAGCGATCCAGCGCCTGTTCGCTAGCATTCTGCTTGGCTTTGACGGCTGGCACAGTTGTCGACGCTGTCTCATCGGGATCTTCAGCCTGCAGATCAATGTCCATCAGTGCCTTTTGCAACAGATCATTGCGCTTTTGCGGCAGCTTTGCATTTTTCGCTTTCGCTGCCTTCTTTTCCTCCTGGCTACGCTTCACATGCTTCAACTTTGCCTCATAGTTTTCGATCTCTTTTAAATGCGTCGATAATAGATGATCATTGAGTGCTCGACGCCGTGGATAAGCCAACTGACAGTATACGCATCGGTATGTCTCCCGATGATCCAGATGCATGAAATAATGGTACTGGAGCAGAGCAATGGTGTTGTGAGCATTCACCCACTGGTAGCAAATCTGACACTCGTGAAATTGCTCATCGATTTGAATGAAATTGAAATCACTGTGAGTCTTTTTGAGGTAATCGTGCATCTGCAAAAGAGGTAAACATTGAGAAAAACATAACAAATCAATCATTAACAGGAACATACTGTATTTAAGTGCTGTCGCCACTCGACTTGTGTGCGAAAGGCTTTACCGCACTCGGGACATATGTAGATTATGTGCGCGTCTAGACGAGCATTCAGTTTGCTTTGCTCATGGGTCAGGACGCTACTTCGTGGCATTCTTGGTGAAAATTATGGCCAAACAGAAACACAAACAAGTAGTAATTAAATGTTTATGGAATTCGGGTAGAGATGAAAGTATCGACATCAGATGATTTTAATAATATCGATATATCGCTGCGTGAGTTGCACGGCTGATAAATTATTGAAATATTTCATGAAATATTTTAACTTAAATTCACAAATAATTATATGGAGAAAATAATTGAAATTGTATTCAAGAACACATTATCTTAAGATGTGTAATGGCAATACGCAAATTTTTGTTAGTTAATTATTTCAAATATTCAATAGTATCGATACATATAACAATATTTCAAATATTATACCTTCGTAATTTCAGTTTGTTAATATCGATATATATACACGACATCCACACCATACTTATCGGCCAAGCAGGAATTTCATTTACAGAAGAGAATCAGTAAAATAATATAATATTAATTAATATATAACTTCACAATTTTAGCATGTCGGGTGCAGCAAAAACGACGGTAAGTGCAAAAGCTGATTTTGCTCGACAACTTTTGACATCGAACTCAATTTCCTGCGAATCCCAGCCTAGCAGCAGTGGAAGTGCAAGTACCACGTCCCCAAATGCAATAGGGTCGAGCTCGGCATCATCATCAAGTAGCGGCAATGTGCAGGAGTTTAAGATTCGTGTGCCCAAGATGCGCAAGAAGCACCATGTGATGCGATTCAATGCCACTCTCAACGTGGATTTCGCACAGTGGCGTAATGTGAAATTGGAGCGTGAGAACAACATGAAAGAGTTCCGGGGCTTCGACGAGGATCAGCCGAAATTTGGTGCTGGCTCCGAATACAATCGTGACCAGCGTGAGGAGGCGCGCCGTAAGAAATTTGGCATAATTGCCCGCAAATACAGACCAGAAGCTCAGCCTTGGATACTGAAAGTCGGCGGCAAGACGGGAAAGAAATTCAAGGGCATACGAGAGGGTGGTGTTGGTGAAAATGCAGCCTTTTATGTGTTCACACATGCCCCAGATGGTGCCATTGAGGCTTATCCGCTCACCGAGTGGTACAACTTCCAGCCCATTCAGCGCTACAAGTCGCTGTCGGCGGAGGAGGCCGAACAAGAGTTTGGACGCCGCAAAAAGGTGTTGAATTACTTCTCACTTATGTTGCGTAAGCGGATGCGCGGCGACGAGGAGGAGGAACATGATCCTGAGGAGGTCAAACTTTTGAAGGCAGCCACCAAAAAGTCGAAGGAGTTGAAAATCACCGACATGGATGAGTGGATTGACTCGGAAGATGAATCTGACTCCGAGGATGAAGAGGAAAAGAAGAAGAAGGAACAGGAGGACAGCGACGATGGAACTGGCAAAAAGGGAAAGGGTAAAAAGGGTGTGGACAAAAAGAAGAAAAAACGAGATGTGGACGATGAGGCGTTCGAAGAGTCCGACGATGGTGACGAGGAGGGTCGCGAAATGGACTACGATACCAGCTCCAGTGAAGAGTAAGTTGCATTTGTTTCAAGTTTGACTTTAAGCATTGTTCATCTTGATATTGAAATAACAATATTAATTCCATTTCAACATCTAACAGTGAACCCGATCCAGAATCCAAGATGGTAAAGGATATGAAGGGCGTGGCTGAAGAGGATGCATTGCGTAAATTGCTCACTTCCGATGAGGAAGAAGATGAAGAAAAGAAATCGGATGAATCGGATAAGGAAGAGGCCGATGAGAAAAAGAAGAAGGAGAAGAATAAAGATGAGACCACCAAGGACAAGAAGAAAAAGAAGCAATCGAAAGATGATAAGAAATCCAAAACAAATGGCAGCGATTCATCAACGGATCTCAGCTCAGACAGCACTGATAGCGAAGATGATCTTAGCAATGGACCGTCCAAAAAGAAATCGACTACCAACAAAGATAGGGACAAGGATAAGGATAACAAGGCCATCGCAAGTGGCAGCAATTCAAATAAATCTCGCTCGGCCACGCCCACTCTGATGAATGACGCGAGCAAACGCAAAATGAACAGTTTGCCCAGCGATCTCACCGGCTCGGACACCAGCAACAGTCCCAACAGCACGCCGGCCAAGCGCCCCAAGAGCGAGCTGAGCAACTCGTTGCCATCGTCATTTGCCGGCGTTGTCAGCAACAAAGTGGAGTATGTATTGCATTGCAAATTGCGCTTCTTTTTTTTTTTAATTTGCTTGCATATATTTTTGCAGAGATTATGGAATTACTGAGGAGGCAGTGCGTCGATATCTGAAGCGCAAACCTTTGACAGCCACTGAACTGCTGACCAAGTTCAAAAACAAAAAGACGGGCGTTTCGAGCGATCGCCTCGTTGAGACCATGACCAAGATACTGAAGAAAATCAATCCTGTCAAGCATACTATACAGGGGAAAATGTATTTATGGATCAAATGATTATATCGGCAGCAGTTTAAGCTGCTTGCATTAAATATATTTTACTGCTAGCGGATACGCAGAAATTTAACTATACATATTATCAATACTTATTAAAATTTATGAATTTTACAATTCAATTTCATTGCCAGAGTTGCATAGCTATCAATGGGTACCCGTAAAAGTTTTTCTTTCCCAAAAATTTTATTGTCTAATAGTAACAACGGCGCCAAAATATGTGGCCAGACAGAAAAAAAGTGTTGAAAATGGCCAGAAAACATCGTCAAAAATTTCAATAGATTTTGCAACACAATTTACGTAGCTCCGAATCGAAGTAGTCGAGTCGATTCAGAAATACAAAAAATGTTGCAGTTTAATTAATGCAAAATAATACAACGTTACAAATACAAACAGAATATCTAAATATATTCTTAGAAATTCAAAATAACGGTATATATATATTTATTTTTTTTGTTTGTTTTTTTTTTAAATTGTACTCAATAAAAATGAATACTCTTTTATTATGAGAAAAAAGTTTAATTTGCATACAACGCTGGATTGAAGCAAACTAAGCTCAAAACATTTGACGATTTCAAATCGCATTTCGCGATTAAGTATAAATAAATGATTGTTTTAAGATATAGTATTTCAAGAAAGGAATAAAGCTTAGTCAAAGAATTTCTTGAACTCCACCATGTCCAGTCCAGTTCTCATCCCAGCCGGGAGTCACCTTCTTGGCATTCTCATACCACCTTTTCACATTCGCGTACTTGCTGATGTCGAAGTCAGCCACCTCGAAGGGGGACACACTGGCGACCAAGGCAATGTCGGCAATAGCCAGTGAATCAACAGCAGCATAGGTCTGACCCTCCAAAAAGCTGTTGAGGTGCTCGAAGGCAGTCTCGATCTTTTTGAAGGGCTCCGGATCGGCGGCCGCCTTGGCGAACACTTGGGGATAGTATGAGTTGGCGAAGCTCTGGTACAGGGTGCCCATGTCGAAGTAGAGTCGCTGGTTGATCACGGCGCGCTTTTTGGGCACTTGGGGTACAGAGAGTCGGTCTTGCCGTACTTCTCCACGAGATAGACGAGGATGGCACGCGACTCCCACAGGGCGAATCCATTGTCCACCAGGGTGGGAATGGTGTGCTAAGGAATTCGGGCTTCAGATGCTCGGCGGCCTGCAGATTGAGCAACTTCTTGCTCAACTCCGCACCGACGGCCTTGGCGGCCATGATGACGGAGCGGCAGGGCGAGGAGCCGGGCAAATAGTAGAAGTCAGCCATTTTATTTTTGAATTGTAGTTAGGACGAGACGCACTGTACCAAGTATCAAGCAACACTGATGATTTTTTCAATAATACTGTAGAAAACCATGTTGGCAATTGCCCTTAGTTGTTTAAAATATATTTACTTATCTTTAAAAAAAAAAAATTGTAACAAATTAATATTTATCGAAATCATTTCACAGACAGGGAGTTCCCATACGAAACAAAGCCACAAAATATGCATCGATTGGTTTGGTTTGTTATCGCTATTAAAATGGTCACACTGAACACTGCGAGCACTGCGCTGACTTTTAATCCACAATACATCCTAAATAAGAAAAGTAAAGAGCCTGCCAAATGTGTAATCAGCAATATTACAATAATATTCGAGCCATTTGTTAACACTTACATAGGATGGTGCATGTGCTGTGCGCTAAAATCATAATTAGTTGCAACGCAATTGCGATGGCGACGAGTGCGAACAAAAGCGAATGAGAGAAAAAAGAGCGAGTGTTACAAAGAAAAATAGTAGTAACACAGCGACTAGCAAAACCAAGCAGCTTAATTAATTAGAATTGTCACATGAAACAATAAATACAAGTAAGTAGCAGCCGTGCCAATGGTAACGATTGTAAAACTTCAGTATCAGCTGCTTTCTTGGATAAATGAAATCACATACCAAAACAGACACACACTCACACATACATTCACACTCACTCATAAACATCTGAAAGCATAATAAAAGCATACGCAGTTGAAATCAAGCAGTTCTGTTAATTGTTTAAAAATATTTTAAAATTTGCTCGAGTTTTTTACCTGTTGGTGCAGTTTCGTCGCTGCATGGACCTGCACGGTGAAAACCTTGACGGCAGTATTTGTACGTGTGTAAAGTTCAAGGCAGTGTTTGCGTATTGTGTGTCTGTGTGTGTGCGTGTAAGTGGGTGTTGCTACCTTAATCGTTTTTGTGTGCGTAAAGTGGTTGCAGTACCGTGTGTTTTGACATGTCCAGCAGATTAGAGGTAAAGGAACACCCAAACTAGGTGCCTTAAAATGTGACAAGATTTTATTTAAATACTTATGGCAGCGATTTTTAAGCGAAAGCTTGATAAGAATATATCATAATGATAAGCTGCTAGCAATATAAATTTATCACTGGCTGAACTAACGGCAAGTTTCGCAGGTATTTTTTCGACCGCTTTGTGTTTATGTTTATGGTCCGATTGTGTTTCGCTTTTGTGCAGCCAATAAAAACAAAGTCACGTTCTCATCAATATTACATTTGTGCAGGTTCGATGTGTTAATTACATGTGACATTCTTTATTTAATTATACATTTAATACACAAATTAGTGACACTTTTATGTGTGCGAAATTTATTATCAGTTGCGATTTTGATTTCATATCTAATGGTCCACATTTGGTTTGGGTGTTCGTCCAAATCGGGCAATTAAGCAGTTGCATATTTAATAGTTTCGTTCTGAACCTTATCGTCGGAATAGCGATGATTCATTTTTTTTTGCCGGTTGACCAAAGTTCTTCACTTCTGCTGTTGTTTATTTGCAAAGCATTTCATTTGCTGACAGAATTGGAAGTTTTTGCAAGATTTCAATTCATACAAATTAAGCTCATTCATAATGCTTCGAAGTGTGTTCCTTGTTTACCGATTGTGATGCACGCAGCTATATATTTGTGGTTAAACATTTTTAAACAAAGTCTCTGCATGGCATTAAACTATCGCTCAAAGCGGCAGCACTAAGGAATTGTCAACAAACATCAAAACAGCTGAGTGCCCAGCCACGGGACCAAAGCAAAAAAGCAAAGCAAAAGAAAACATTTAATGCACACATACAGAAAAAACACATAAGAACCGATTATCTTATCAGCAGGCATTGCCGTTGCTCTGGTTGACGCTGTTTTTGTTTGCACTCAGTTCAGTTTGTATTTAATGGATTTAATTTACAGGCCAGTCCAAACAAATAAAAGGAAATAAAACACAGCCAGAGTCAGGACCATATCCACCCAGATGAGAAATGCGAATACTGCAAATGGTAACAATTACAAGCAGCAGCTGACGACGCAGCAACAACAGCAACCAACCAAATCAATAACAGCAAACCGACAGTATAACAACTGCGCGCAGCAGCAGCGCATTTAGGCTTGAGCAGCAGTAATCGCAACAGTCGCAGGAGCAGCATGGCTTGGAAGCGCTGTTCCACTCTGGAGCTGGCACTGCTTGGGCTCTGTTTGATATGCCATCAGGCAGTCGTTGCTGGTCATGTGCTTGTCTACAAACGGAATACGACACAGGCAAGTTGATTTTAATTCCGGTCTCTGATTGTTTTTTAACGCAAATCGAAATTTTATTGCTTCACAGCTGATTGAGGAGTTCAATGATATGCCTGCAAATTTCGGACCTTCGATCGTCGGCAATAATCTTCGGGTTTATGCGGTGCCGCCGGAGCAGAAATATGCATATGGTTGTGATTATTTAAATTTGCCACCACGCAACAATGACTATCCAACTGGTGCCAAGTTTGTGGCGATTGTGTCGCGGTAAGCTGACGTCTTGGCCTGCAAGCTAATCAAATTCAAATATATATGATTATAAATATCTTTTTTTTTTGCTTGCACAGCGGCGGCGATTGCACATTTGAGCGTAAGGTGCGCGTGGCCCAGAATGCAACGTATTTTGCTGTGATCATCTACAATAATGAAGGCGACGAGCTAGGTATAACCAGTAATATTCATACATTTACGCATTATAGGATTATGGAAAGGTTAATTGGCAGCAGAGACGACAAGAATCATAGATCTCAAAATATTTAATATATATATAGTTTATATCTGTCACTTTTATTTTATATTTATTGGCCAGAGCGCTTGACTCAGTTACTATTTGCTGATTTCATTATGGTCAAAAAAAGTAGATTCAAATTCGCGTAAACTTTGTAATCAAATGTATTTAGAATTATGGATTTTTTTTTTTTTTAATTTTTCATTGAAAATTACGATTTTGATATAGCTGAAATTAAAAACAACTTTTTGTAGCTAATTTAATTTTTTTTTAACAAAGTACACTAAGCACAAAAGTAAACAAAATTACTATTTATATTTGCAGAACAAATGACCGCCAACAATGCCGCAGGCATATACATACCCTCCGTTTTTGTTGGCCTTACGACCGGCAAGGCATTATTATCTTTCTCTACGCCAGGGTTGGTGCTAATCATCAACGACGAGCTGCCCTTCAATATCAACACACAATTGATATTGCCGTTTTCCATACTGATTGCATTGTGTTTTCTCGTTATGGTATGTCGCCTTACTTAACTTGCATTGATTTTGTGCCTAACCCAACCCACCAACTGTTTCTATGCTTTTGTTTAGATAATCTATATGATATATAGATGCATAAGGGAACAGCGACGTTTGCGTCGCTATCGATTGCCCAAGAGCATGCTCAAGAAAATTCCGGTGCTGCGCTATACCAAAAATAATACGAGAATTAAGTATGAGACCTGCGTTATCTGTCTCGATGACTTCGTCGAGGACGATAAGCTGCGCGTATTGCCTTGCTCGCATCGTAAGTGAATGTACAGTAAATATCGTAACAGTTTCGTGAATTTAAGCGTGTATTCTTCTCTCATTTGCAGCATATCATAGCCATTGCATTGATCCCTGGTTAACGGAAAACCGACGCGTCTGCCCCATATGCAAGCGGAAGGTTTTTTCGAAGGGGGAAATTCGTGCGAGTCGGCTTCGGCAGCCTTCTTTAGATATCGTCACCGATACTGATGATGATACCACACCACTATTGCAACAACAGCCGGAGGAGACATCTGCAGCAGCGGCCAGCGCTAGTGGCAGCAACAGCGCCAGCATCAATTCTGCCTCCTCAGCTGTCGGCACAACAAGACACGGCACATTTCGACGTGGCGATACCGTGCGAAATTCCACAGCAGCACAAGAATATCATAGCTCTGATGACGAAAATGGTACGTATTGAAGCCAATACCAATACCAAGCTAGCATGTCAAGTAGATAGATAGTTACAAATGCTGAAGTCGCAGCCAGAAATATCTAGCAAAAGCTCCTGTTAAAATAACTAAAGAATAAGTTCCGAATTTTCGCAGTATTTTTTTTATTTTTGTTTAGAGTAGATTAACGCTTGATTAACAATTAAGGGGCGTTTCAATGATTACGTTGCACCATGTTTATAGTCATATATTATAATTTTGTTTTATAATCCTTATCTACCTTCTAAAACAGCGCTGCTGGAGTCAGCCACAACTCAGGCTAATACATCGTCATCTTTCCAACGGCGTGTTAATCCATTTGATCGGTCACCAAATTTACCTGCGCATTTGGCAGATCAACTAAACCAACCACGGCGCTCACTTTGGTCGCGTATCAAGTCCAGGTGAGTTTTTTTTTTCTTGCTCATTGTAAGCTTTTATGATAATTATTGTTTATATTGGTCCTCAGCTTCCCATTTCGTCGTGAGCCGGTTGGCATCAGCGTGGCAGCGCCACCTTATCTCGATCATGTGGTATCGGGAACAAGCGAAGTGACTGTTCGCGGCGTGGCAGCGATTGACACAACTGCTGCTATGTCCACGCCTTCATCGAACAACATACTAAACCCGAATTTAAGCGGCTCCTTCAAGGATGATGACGACATGCCACCGCATCGTTCAATTTACGAACCGATTGCTATCAATACGCCTGCAAACGAGCTGGGAACGCCTTCAGGTGCAATCGCTGCTACGGACTCGGCGTTCCTCCAGACTCCCACACAAGGAGGAATAGGAGTTGCCGCGCTGCCGCATAGCAGCGAAGATCGCCAGTTTCTCATATGAAGTTGACGCGATTTAGAGAGTTTAGTTTTCTAGGCATAGTTTCCACCCAGCAGGCAAAACCAACTAAAGAAACCCAATTTTTAGGAGTAGTAAAGTAGATGTCGCTTGGAAGCGACAAATCTGTGGCTGCCCGCTGCTTTGTTTTAAACAATTAACAAATGTTTATCCTTAATATACATAATATGTAAATGTAATTGTCTTTGTAATCATCATCATCATGCATCGTGGATCTTCGATGATTATATTTTGCATTGCAAAACAAATTACATTCATACATACACACACACATACATAAATATGCGTATACAAATTGTGATTTATTTTATATACCTATTATTAACCAAATTGGCTTGAATAACTAAAGTCGTTAAACACACAAAACTAAAATAAAACAAAAAAATTAACATTTATCACTGCATAAGATTGTTTACCTGTTTCGAATTGAATATTCGATTTATGTTTGTTTTTAACACATTCAACTCTACACTCCAACATAAAAAACATTAAAATCGCTTGCAAGGAAAATGTTCATAAAAATAAGTCAACAAATTGAATTGAAAATGTGTAATTATACTATTTGATAAACACTAGTTTTATTAAGCACATGAAATTTATTTTCAGGCGTGAAATTCAAAAGATTTCATTAAATATAATTTGTATAATGTTACTGTATATTATGCTCGATTTATCTAATTTTAAGTTTGCTGTGTAATGTATCCAAATTCATACATCAATTTTATTTTGAACGTAAATGGCAGAAAATAATACTTTTAAAAATTGCTGTTTGCAGCGATGCAGTTTTCAAAATTTGCTATTTTTCTCTACAAATAATACGTCAAAGAAAAAACTGCAATTGATAAAAACTGTTCACAACAATAAATACAATATATTGTAAAACGAAATCAATTAAACATAAAGACATAACTTGTGTGTTTCAACTTGTAATCTAAAGTTAATTTACAATAAATTAAACATAATTGAATACAAAAAAAATGCGTCATAAATGTATTTATTGCTCTCCTTTGCAGATGGTCCACAACCAATCGAGTTGAAAATATTTGTTGAAATGTAATACTGGGGAAGGAAGAAAATATAAATGACTTACCGAAATAAGTTAGTAATAAACACAGAAGAATCCATGACCTTCTAAAATTAACTTAAATTAGCTTCAAATTGCAAATCAAGTTTATTTTAAATTAAATCATGTTTAGCCAGCAGGAGCCCATGAAGAACGTACACAAGTTGATTAATTATATTTGATTTAGTGGCAAGTCACATATTAACATAAATAGTACACATATTAACATAAGTAGCTATTTATTTAATACTAGTTTTCTTTTCTTTCTATTATTTGCAGTCGAACTCTATTTTTTACAGTTCACTAGCACCTCATTTTTAATATACGTATTTACTTATTCCCTTGTACTTGTAAACGTAGGCTTTTAATTGGGTTTAGTTTAGTCGACTTGTATAGGCCACGATAATAATTGCTTTACTGTTGGTACAAATTCAAATTGAGAAACCAAAATAAAATGCGAATAAATGTTTGGTTTTGTACAAATACAAACGACTTTAATGTATACGATAACTATAAATATAGTTCATATATAGTATGTAGATTTATAGTATTGAGTAATGCACAGAAACATGTCAGCATTGCAGTTATTAGACTAAACCTTTAGCAGAGCTTTTATATCGAATTTCGCTATATAGATGTATACAATAATGTGTATTTATATGTGTATGTGAGTGTGCAGGCATGTTTGTGTGTGTGTGTGTCTGTGTGTGTTTAGATGTGTGCGATATTGTTTTCAGTTTGATTTGTTTGTACAACTTGTATGCATCTCGCAATTATGCGTTTATTTTTATGTATATGTATATGTGAGCCGTTAATGTGATGCGCTTTATTTATTATGTAACTAATTAAATGTTAAACTATTACGTTTGTGTATTTATAAGCTATATACAAAATATGCACTTCTCAACTTAATACTAGTAACATTAAGAGTCTACGAATTTTTAACATGAGAGGCTCTTCACTTGACCACCAGCGACTGTTTGAGATGCCGGACCAGGCCTGCGCCTATATCCTGCACATCCGGCCACTGGCGTATCACAAAGATTATAAAACAGATCGTCAGAAATGTAGTCAGCACACGAACCCTATAATTCCAAGAAAGTTAATAAGTATACATTTGCACATTGTAATCATTGTGCATCGCTCACCTCGTCTTGAGAAAGGGCATTATGATGCCAGCGGCGGTGGCAACCAACAGCAGCACCACTTGCAATATCGTTAACACCACATTGATGAGTTTCACAACCAGGGCGCGAGCATTCGAGTTATCAATGCCCTCGACGGTGACATATTGCTGCTGTGACATGTGCTCCATTTTCGATATCTGTTTGGTGTGGATGAGTGCGTTTTTCAACATAACAACAATTGTCAGCTTAATGCCTGTGCGTGTGTGTGGTGTGTGTGTGTGTGTGTTTGAACTTACTCTTGTTTGACAATTCTCGAGCACCTCGTTGACGTCACGTAGTCTTTCATCGCTTTGGTATTGTACTTTCTCTTCCATGTCAGCAATTGTTTGCTTCAGATTCTCGATTTCATTCTGCAACAAAAGGCACAAGCATAAGTACACATACATATATATATATATATATAAATACATCTCTATAAGTTTCGCACTGTGTATTAGTTGGCAAACTGCCAAGCTACTCAACGAACCTGATGCAATTCCGTCAAGTCATTAATCTGCTCCTCCAGTCCCTCGGCCCGAAAGCGTTCGCCTTCGAGAGTGGAGGTCAAGTTGTTGAACTCCTTTTGGCCCGTCTGAAAATGTAGTTAAAGATAAGGATTAAAAACTGTGCGCTAAAGGAGAACTCATTTAATATCACTTAAGTTTATGCTAGTTAAGCATAGCAATTTAAAATCGATTGCTCATATTTAATTTAGTCAGTGATTTAAATATTAATTTGAACAATGTTTCGAACTTAAAATTGATCCCATATTGAGGAAAACTTAATTTCAGTCAAAAGGTTATAAATTAAACAAGTGGGACTTACTTCAAGGCGTTCAATTCGCTCCTTAAGCTTCTCGTTTTCGGCCTTGCGCTCGGCCAGTTCCGTTAGGAGGGACTTGAGCACAATGTGGTACTGACTGGCACCCGACTGACTCTTGCCCGATCTGCATTAAAGAGCGGGCCATATTACAAAGGTGGCTTAAACACACATTAAGATAGTTGACGCTTGCAGCACTACTTACCCCGCTGGTATGCTTTCGCTGGTGACGCTGCTGCACTCGCTGCCGTTGTCGCTGTTGAACTTGCCAGTGCCGCTGCCTGCACCGGTGTTGTTGTTGTTGTTGGTGACACAGCCAGAGCCGATTGAGTTGCCAATGCCAGGCAGCTGGGGCAACCGCTCACCAGCTGCTGTCAGAGCATCCGCATTTGCCTGCATGCCCTGGAGCTCGGCCTCGCTAATCTGATTTATGTTGTCCGCACTGCCAAACTTGTTCTTGATGAGATGCGCAAATTCGCGCGGCTTGGACATCACCGAACCGGAGAATCCAGTGATGCCGTCCCGTATATTGCCGCCCACATTGCGGAGTCCCTGGCCAACATCGCGCAACACCTCGCGCGGCTGTCGGTGCTGGCTCTTCGTCACATATTGATGATTCTGCAGATCCTTGGCCCGCTTCGTATAGTTGTCCAGTTTCTTCTGCAGCTGCGAGATGCTGTGTGCGCTCTTCTGGTTCTTCTTCTCGAACACCGCCTGCAAATGGACAACGCTCATTAAAATCTCTTCTTTTTTTTTGTGGTATTTGCGTTGATGTTTCAATCTTACCTTGATGCGCTGCAATTGCTGTTTGTCGGCGCTGGCTGCGAGTTTAAGATACTCGTTGACATTGTCTAAAAGGGCAAATAATCAAAGGTTATTTCGGATTTTAGATACATACAATTCGAAAACAGTTTTTTATCTCTTGTTTCTTTATTTATTCCTTTAGTTCTCACAGAATAAATGCTGCTCTCAAAAGTATGCTATGCTTAACTAATTGCACTACTCACCATCCCGGGCAGTCTGCTCCTGTCTGATGGACTCCTTGGTGCACTGTATCTTCGTGTTCAAGCGATCAATGGCCTGCACGCTGGAGCTGCGCTCGTGAGTGCGTCGATGATGCGGCTTCTTGCTGCCATCGAACTCATCGGAGACCATCGACAAGTAATAATCCTCGTTGCCCGATAAACGTGAATCCTCCAGACCGCTGCCAGTGCCGGCGCTGCCACCGCCGCCACCACCACCTACGCCACCGCCAACGATGCCGATGCCACCGCCAACACCAAAGTCGGTCATGTCGCCACCAATGATGCCGCTGTAGGCGAGCAGACCGCCCTGATCGGAGCCATGTGTGCGTCGCTGACGTTCGCGACTGCGACGCCGGTGCGTGGGGCTGTGGCTGCGAAAGCCGCGCACCGCCACGCCCCCGCTACTGCCCAAGCTGCCGGTCACCGTGTTGCCGCCGCTATAGACAGCCGCCTGTGCAGCTGCCACTGTGCTGGACGAGGCCGACGAATTGCTATTGTTGGCTGTCGTCGACGTTGCTGACGCTGCTGCTGCCGCCGCTGCTGCTGCTCCTGTTGCCGTTGTTGTCGTCGTCGTCGTTGGCGTTGCTGTTGCTGCTGGCGTTGAGTCGCCGATGCGCTCCCTGGACACTGATGAGTTGTGGCGCATAGAAAATATTATATTGGAGATTATGGCACTGGCTTCAGGCTTACAAGTTTGTCAAATTGATGGATTGAACGAGCGATAGCGAACGAGGCGAACGCATCAAACGATAACAACAAAAACAATAATAATGAAGATAATAAACAGATAAACAAAAAGAAAATGAAGAGTGCCACGCAACGAATGAACACACAAAGAAGAAACAATAGTTCAACTCGCTGCTGTTGCTGCTGATTTAGTTGTTGTTGTTCTTGTTGTAGCTGTTGTTGTTGTTATTATTATTATTGTTGTTGTTGCTGCAGCGCTTGTAAGCTTTTGTAAGTGCATTTGTGAGTGTTAATGACAGCTGGACAGACTGCTGTGCGTCAAAATATGCAGTGAGCGCAAGAAGGAAAGAGAGAGAGAGAGAGAGAAAAAGAGAGACGTAAGCAGCAGCAACAAAAAGGCAGCGATTAAATAGCGTTTAAAATCGCGTCAGCCTGTGCCTTGCCTTGCTGTGGGAAAATAGAAAATGTGAAAAATGCAAGCAATGTGTGTGTGTATGTATGTGTGTGTGTTATGTGTATGCAATTGCTAGAAATACTTTCTCCTTTTTGAATACCTACATTGTACGTATTTATGTCTAAATAGTTGTGTATGTATGGGTGCTGTATGGATTGAATGTTGTTGTTGTAGTTGTAGTTGCGGTCAACGTTTACAAAGCTGTTTCGAAGACACAAAAGAAAAAGAAAAAGAAACGAAAACAAAAGGATAATCAACACACAAGTTATAAGCAAATGCAATAAACGATAAGCAAACACAAAAACAAGATATAAATACATTTCAGCAACAAATAATCGAAAGAAACAAACAAAAAAACGCAGTTAAATCCACAATGAGAGCAAAGAGCAAAGAGAACGCTTAAAAGCACACAACACATATTTGCACTTGCGAGCTTTTAAGCCATTTGGCTGCATGCATGCAAACATGTTTGGCTGCAAAATCTCTAAAGTACTACACACAAAACAAAACAAAGGATAAACATAAATAAGGGAGCTTAAGTGCATTTAACGGGAGATATTTATAACGTGGCAAAATTGCCTAGGGATAGCTTTGTATACAGTTAAAGCTATCTAGCATAAAAGTTTGAATTTAAGGATCGAGATACTGAACATAGAAAATATCAACAGATTTAAATAACTGATTTTAATTGAATTCGTTAAATTTGTAACTACATATATGGAAAAGAGGATTTTTAAATCTATGGATTAAACTTGGCGAGGCGGCAAACACAAATACTACAAGCACGCTTATCGTAATTAGCAGTGGCTGCCAAGTCAAACAAGCGGAAGTGCTAAGTGAATAAGTCGCCGACATCATCATATCATTCCTAGCAACATGGATTCCACAATCCACACACACACACACACACGCACACATTGATAAGCGTCTGTTGATGAGCATATTGGAAAATTCCAATTATGAGCCAAGTGATTAAAGCTATTAGACTACATACAACACACGGAAACGAGAGCGGGCTATAGGTGCTTACTTGATAGTTATCAGTGGATAGGTTATGATAGCTATTTAACTGTAATATATATATATATCATTAGATTTACTTTGCTCGCTGCTTCTGGTGGCTGAGGGGGAACGGCTGAGCCGTAAATTGGAACTGGAACCGCGAGACGAGCGAAGCGACAGCAACGTTAGCTGATCCCGGCACGTGCTCTGACCACTGGTCACTGGCAACGAATCCATTATTGCATATTGCTGGCAATAACCATAACCTCGAGCAGTTGCCTCAGTAGCTGCAAAGACAAAAGCACAAAAACAAATGCGGGCATTATTATTAAATGTTGTCTCTTTGAGCGATTGAGATTGTGCACAGTGCAAACATAAGAACAACAATCGCCGCGAGGCGAGTCCAAAGTCAAAAGGTGAATCAACTTAGCCCACTGATAATCCCAATCACATTCATTCAAAAGTAGAGCAAATGCCCGCCCAGCTGCCAATTTTGTATACCAGCTGAGTATTTCATAATAAAATTCCATGGTAAATTAATTAAACAAATCTCAAATACTTTGCATATTTGTGGCAATATGGCAATGGCATAACAAGGGCGCTTCTTTTTAGGCTATAATCTTTGCTCGCTTCTATGATAACTGTAACATAATATGGAATATTTGTTTTATATGAGTTTGCCCTACAAATGTCAGTACCTTAATATGAAAATACATTTTGTTGCTTGTCCGATCTTAGCTAAGTTTAAAATAAACTTAATCTCTGATAGCTTACGAGATATGGCTTACTTATACCTCCCATTTCAAGCCTCTAGCTTAAAAATGTCTTTAAGCCCTTTTCACCACTTTTAATGAGTTCAGTGTATAATAAACTGACTACTATCTTTAGCATAGATCTAAAAATAAATAAAATTGTCATTATATTCCCAACACTTTAAATTAATAGAACTAAGTAAGCTCAGGCATATATATAAATAAATATATAGAGTGAGTAATCCTGTTCGATCAATACTTAAACAATTTGCCGTCATTAGTTGACGTTGGACGCTCGAGTGCCTGATGCCAGATATAAATACAATCTATGTATGTAATATGTACAAATATTCACCTGATAAGGATGTGTTTGTTTTTTTTGTTATGTTCACGATAATGTGATTATGTACATATAGGTATAAAATTGTATATATGTGTACATATGACTGCACCGGAATGAAGCCTTATTTAGATTGACTCTCTCGCTTACAATTCAAGTGCTGCTCATTGCATGTCGATGTGATGGGGATGAGGAAGCGATTGCGTTGCGATGACGGCGGCATACAAAGATAACAATTGTTTATAATTTACTATAAATATTTATATTACAACTTTGTTCCTACTCGTGCGCCCCTTTGTGCTATAATTATATACAAGCATATGCTGTGGTTCCCATAACTTGAGTGGGTCGACCGCATTGTGGGTGACCCTCCCCCCTTTGAGAAGTCACCAAAAGCCATAAAAGTACGCTCGATTTTCATTTTAAATGAAGCCGAAAATATGATTTTACAATGCCAAGCAGCTGGGAGGCGACGACCCTTGAAGGAAATCCAATATACCTTTCTGTTTGTATAATTCATTTACTCATTAAAATATTTTAGCTAAATGAAGTGTATTATTCTTACCAAAATAAAATTACACTCGAATTGGGCTATAATTAAATATAACTCTTAGGTTCAATTGCTACTAATATCAGTCAGGTACAACCATTTGTGAAACTTGTATTTCGATGACTGATAAATGAATACAAATCATTCCAAAAATAGCTAAACAAATCAATTAAGAACGCAATACTCACGCTGCCTTGTTGACAAATAACATTCTTTGATAAGGTTTACACTTTCTGAGTTCATCTATTTTTAAATGCTGTTTAATCTTAACACAAGCCGATAACATTCATTTGTTCCAATTAACCAAATCCATCTTTAGTTTGTACTCCCAAGCCTACCTCACTCTGACTCACTCCCAGCTATCTTTGGCTATAACTTGTGCTTATGTTCGGTAGTTTTCCATTTCAAGCGACTAGTCCCGTAAAGCTCTTTGACTTGGCACACATTTAAAAAGTTTCTCTATTTTTACTTTGGCTGCACTTGCAACCCAAATGCTCATCTGCAGTTCACTGCGTCCCAACCACTAAAACCAACTCTCCCAACCAACCGCCGACCACCAATTTCACTCCAAGCCAACCAAGTCTTACAACGACTAAAATCATCTTTCTTTTACCTATTATTATTCTATTATAAGTTCATAGTATAGTTTGTAACCCATTGTAGGAAGTATAAGTGATTCCTCCAAGAATATATATATACTTAAGGGCTACGTATAAATATATTGATCAGCATCTATTTTCAAATCGAGATAGACATGGCATGCAGATCAAGCCCACCCGTTATTATGGTCAAAATTATAATCGATATCAAACTATGATACACATATATGGATTTATATCTTGACACCGCTGTGTAAGTGTATGTAAGCTTCGGTCTGCCGTTCTTACTTCTTTTATTATAATTTTTTTTATTGTAAACTGTAATCACCACGTTTTGTAACCTTTTTTTTCATTGTACTTTGTTGTTATTCAGCACTCGTCAAATTCGCTTTCTTCGTTGTTGTCTTGTTCAAACAGACGATCATAAAGAAAAGTAAATAAGATTGAAAATAATAATATAAAAAAAAATCTTATAATGCGAATATAAAATTGTGTTTAGGGTTATTGCACTCAGAGACATAGCACGCGCGGGCTGGGTCCTCGCCAGATGGGGTGTCGGCTTGGGATGAGGTGCATGTGCCATTATCACGAGTTAATTAGATTTGGTTGCGTGATAAGTGTAGACGTTGTTAGTTAGTCAGCGATTAGGTCAGCCTTGCAACAAGTGCACATGAACCCAGCGAACTCTGCTTATCAATTGAATGAACGCAACTTCCGCAAGTGTCTCAAGGCATTTCTTGTTTATCGTTGTAAACGAGGCGTAGTTCGGATGATAATTTATGCTGAACAAATATATATATGTTCGTACTACATAAGAACACAAAGTATATATACATATACATACATATATGTCTAGTTATACACATATGTATGCCATGAAGTAGATTTGCATTTATTAGATTCAATTATGCGCAGTCACAGTCATTTGCTAATGAGTGTCGTCATCTTAGGGAGACTTGTTGCCCACATCTGGTTCCATATCTACAGATATATATATACATGAGTGTGTGTGTGTGTGTGTATAACAAGTATAACAAGTACTCAGCCACCGCTCAGCCCACTGGCAGCGCCCGTAAAAAAAAAAAACATTTGTGAAGGTCGCGGCGGGCGTCGCTGTGACTGTGGCTAGTTTATAAATACAAAAGCAGCACAGTAGTTGATTATAAGTAATGCATAGCAGATCTATCATTAGAATTACAAAGTGCTAATGCGTCGTAGACGACGACGAGCTACTTTTATCGTCCACCCAGCAAACTGCAGATTACTTTGACAAACCTCAAACATACAATTTTACTCAACCTTCCACTTAGTCTGTAGAAAATGTGAGCAATTCAGAAATATGAAAGCTGTAGTCGGGAGAGCTCGACTAGGATATGCACTGCACCCTTAGCAGGAACGGGCAAGAGAGTTCGACTAGCAGATACCCTAAGCACAACTCATTGTATACATTAACACAGTAAATGCTTTCGATTGCTTTTGTATAATGTGTTAAATATATACAGATGATAAATATCATTGCAAATCATATATACTACTATATTTAGGATGTATCTTTGAAATTGTGGATTTATTGCTATCGGTAATCGATTTGTTTCAAGTTATCGATACAATTAAATAAACTTCATCTGCGTATGTTACGAGAACTTTTAGTCTTAAGAAAGCTAAAGTCTCTTGCTTTGCCTAAATTGCCTCCTCATACCCACTCATCAGCTCAATCTTCTGAAGCATCTGAAGCAGAGCTGACAGCAACAATTATGGTCAAAAGCAATCTCTTTTTTTGGTAAAATCTATTTTTATTACCAAATTTAGTTAGAAAGTGCATAAATTGCGTCTAATAACATTTGCGAGCAAACATGATATGGAAATTAAAGTTGCGAGACTAACGTTAGTCAAATTTGATGTTTTGCTGTTGTAATTTGATTTTGCTGACATTAAGTATACATCATTAAGTTAAGCACTTGACTTGTGTAAGAGGTAATAGTATAACATGTGTCTCGCTGTGTTGGCCATAATGGTTAGCTAGGTCAACACATTGAACTTGGTTGGCACGTAGTTGGAGATGGAGCTGTTAAATTGCTTGGCCAGCTGCTTTCCCCTGCTTTCCTCGCTGGATGCTTATGCAAAACAAAAATGCAAACTTTGCGCAACTGAAGTGCAAGCTGTTACCATCATTTTTGATGTTATGACAGCTTTGCGAAGTAACTTAAATGTTTGCTGTGCTTATTGTTGCAGCTGTTGAAATAACATTAAAGTGTTGAAGTGAAAATGTGACAGAAACAGAAGGAAATTGTACCAAGTTTGTGGCATATTAAAGCAAATTCCAATTATTAATATTTGTTTAATTTTACGTAATTGAATCAATTGAAGACGCTTAATTCCCAACTCCAAATCAATTGAAACACTCATCAAATATGAAGATCCAGCAAGCAAATACGAAGTTTATCATCGACAAGTAAGCACTCAAATGAGTGTTAATTATACTAATTGAATTCTTATCAATTATTATTTACATATCAAATGACAAGCGCAAAAAAAAGAGAGCTTAAGGTGGGGGAACTTAAGCCTGATATGAATAATAAATAGTAATTATAAATGAAAAAAAAAAAATTCCATTGATAAAAGATCTATTTAAAGTCATACTTCTCGAAAAGAAAGTTACTCTACAGAAATCGTATAAATATTTTTGACTTTAGTTGACATTAAATAAATAAATTAATTTAAAATAATTTTAGATTCTTATTATGACTTTTGAGTTTATTCCTCACTCTTGGCTAATTATGTGCCATTAATGAGTTGACTATCTTAGATTCGACATGTCGATTGGGGGTTTATTTTCGGTGGCAGGTGGCTGTGAATTCCCCAGGGAGGAATGTTGTGCAACATTCAGTTGGTTTTGCTGGTTCAGATAAGCACGTGAAACTGTCATAAGTGACGAGCCGACAAAGTGTCGATTATTTTGCAGTGGCAGTGTGTTATCACAAAGGAAAACTCAATTCACGTCAAGAAATATTTCGCATGCATTTCGTTGATATGTTTGCAATTGCTTTTTAATTAGAAACCTTCTTATCAATCAAAGATTGTGCGTTGTTGAAAATGTGTCGAAAGGGTATAATAAAGTTGAGCATAAATATGTAACAGTCAGAAGAAAGCATTGCCAAGGTATATATCTTTGATCAGCATCAACTTCCGAGTCGGCTTAGCCATGTCCATCTTTCTGTCCTAACAGAGCTAGAGATTTCGAATTTTGAATATAAGTTTATAATCCAAAGACCAAGTTTATTCATTTTTCATTTTATCAATAACTTTCAATCGATCAAAACGATTCAAATATCTAATCGAGTATAAGTCTGGATATGTAAAGTTCAAGACTTTTCTTCAGGATATCTTCTAGTCGAGCACTCTGGACTTGAACACTCTTACTTGTTGTCAAATCATGTAGAGTCTGATATCAATCACAAGACTTTTGCGGCACGCACAGTAGCAAAAACTGAATAAGATAGGGAAAGGAATTTCACTGATTGTTAAACCGCTTTTATTGTTTTTATGAAATTATATAAAGATAGACAATTACGTAGCTGTATGAATCAGCATATTAAAGCGGACAAATGAAGTAAAGTTATCTGGCTGATAAGTAAAATCCCTAATCCGAAAGTGGCTAGTTGCCATATACTTAATTATGCATGCAACAAAACGCAAATGAGTCTGCGCTTTTCCAAACAAAACACATCTTTCCAACTGTGGCACAGGTAAAAATGTAATTAAATCGTGAAATTCAAGAAAAGTTGGCAACCGGAAAATTTTGAAGCGGGTAAGATATATGGCTGGCAGCATTGTAAAATACCTAATGATAACCAGTAGCGGAGGAGTGACAGAGACGGAGAAAGTGAAAGAGAAAGAGAGAGATTTTGTGCTATCGAGTTATGATATGCGAGTTCGTTGATAAGTCCGGTGATTAATTGTGCAAAAAAGTCTACATTTCCTACGAATTAAACTGACTCAGGTTAATTACCGTTATTTTTAAAAGTCTTTCAATAATAAACAAAATAATAGAAAATCTTAAAAAAAAAATCCATTAATCTTGTACTTATTTTTTTCTGTACAAATATATTTAGTTTTACGGCATTATTTAACTTTCTAAAAGCTTTCCAACACCTGCCTGACTATTAAAGTTTCTTATCTGATTAGCCCTGAACACCTGAAATATAATCTTACAGCTGGCAAGGGAACGACTCCCTAGGCAAGGGAACGACCAGCAAACAACCGTACCCTATTTGGTGCAATACGACGCTGATTATGAAAAACCATGCATTCATTTGTGATAACGAGTTTTAATCACCCAAATTAATAGAATGACGAATTTGTTGCTCCACCTGCTGAGCCCTGTTATATATATATATATATATATCGTGCTTCTGTTGTTGCATGCATGATGCATGATTCAGAACGTTAAAGCGCCTTCTCTATATTTGGTCACAGTTATTTATTTACGTATTTGAAAATTGAAAACAAAACATTTCCTGTAAATAAGGCGAATGCAATCACCAACAAGTGTCGATTGTCGTGAGAATCACTCAGAGTCGCCTCCATTCCCCTCCCCTCCATTAGGTGGCAAACATCACTCAAAGAGCGCCCACAGTATTGTTATGGGGACCACGCAGTCTCCGATTGCCCAGACAATCATCTTGACGAGGGCGGAACTACGCGTGTCGCTCATTGAAATGAACAATACATGTTCTGCCCAACAAAGAAACTTATATTATACAAAAAATATAATATTTATCAGGCAATTTATTACACATATTATTGAGCAACAAATAAGTAAGAAAGCGCTTTTCGAGCGAGCTCGACTTGATCTGTGTGCGGCAGACAAGAACTTGCACTCCAAATTTGCAGGTTCCAGCTCTAAATTCATACTGATAAAATTGACTCGCTTATTGATCAGGAATATATATACTTTTTGGGCTTGGTCATGCTTTCTTCTGCTGATACAAACACTAACACTCAGTGTATATGTCACACAATTCATTTCCAGAGCAGTTTCAACTAATAGAACAATACTAAGAACTCGTTCTACCGCAAAGGCTATTTGCATATGTGTGTCAGCATTTGAATGAATAAGCGTATGTGATGATTCACCTTTCGAATCAAACACAACACACACCTGCAAAGCAAAAAAAAAAAAAAAAACATGCAAAGCTGAAAGTTCAGTTTCAGTTTCAAGTCATTGTTGTTGTTGTTGCTTGTGTTGTTTATCATCATCTCTTTTGACAAATGTCGCGGCACACATTAAATGTTTCGCAAAGTTATTGACCCCGCCTGCCAAGAGTCAATTAACTGCTCCGACAGTTGATGATGATGCAATGTGGCATCCACTTCCCCAGCCAATTAAAAGTGTTGCCAATGTCTCGTCAAAATTATGCATAATTTACCTATTCACACACATATATATATATATATAGTTTGTTCACATTTATATACAGTTACTACAGTCTCAAATTCCAAATACTTGTGTAATTTTCTGTGTTGCAATAAACAAACAAAAATTAAATATGAAATTAGCTGACTTTGAAGTGCCACATAAATGGCGTCTTAAATTGTCATTGAGTTCGCTTACTTTGGATGCTCGGCATGCTTCCAAAACAATTAGCTAAATAATGGGCAATCCAAGGCCAAATTGCCAAATGCTCAAGGTTAATTGTACGCAAGATCAGCCAGAGAGCAGAATATTAATGTTTAGGTATCGAAATATGTTTAGAAAATTCTTGACTTGCAAATGATACAACAACAAATTTGAATTTGAGCGTGTAAGTAAACAAATCAGAACAGCCATCTGCAGCACACCGAATATTAAACACACTTTGCGTCAACCAGCCGAAATATAACTTGGAATATAAATTTAAAAAAAAATAAATGATTTTTATTGAGGAACATGGCCATAACTGGTGAGCTTGATCTGGATAGCGTGAAAGCAAAATAAATGGGGACTTTATGGAGTCAATGACGCCTTCGTCAATTTATTACAAAATTATACTGGCATAATATATATATATGTATATATATAAAAAAGAAAGCATTGTGCATAATTGAAGGTTTTAAATTTAAAGCAATTTCTTGATTGTGGTTTTTATTGCGGGCACAGCTGTAATCACAAATACTTAAAATAAATTACCAGTCATAGTAAATAATTTATAACGAACTGAAAGCTTACTTAACTCATTTACACACAAATGTTGCCACAAAATTAAAATATATATTTATAATTATGACAAACAAAAGCCGCCAGCGAAATAATTTTTACGCTGTGTAGTAAAAAAATATATTAAAAAATAAACCTTTAACAAAGTTCCATTTTAATTGTTTTTGTTTTTTAGCACTCTAAAGTTGAGTTATTTATGACCATTTTAGGAGTGTAAACCACGCAAAACCAATTTGAAGAATTAGACTTGAGACTAGCGAGAAAGCTTCAGTTTCATGCTGTGTGGGTGAATCCCATGAATTGTTGGAAATGATTTTCTTTGAGCCAACATATATATATATGTACAGCCTCAGCACTACCTGAGGTCAAGGCTTAGAAGAGCACGTAGACTAAACAAGCTTATGCTACTGATTTATGGCCCAAGCAGATGACAAGAAAAACACCCACATGGCCAAGAGCGTTATTGCCTTCTTCTTGTTTCTTCTTGACCAGTGGCCGGCAGTCATAAACAAGCAAAACGTGCCAATGGCCAATGGCCAAGACAAATTTGAGAAACTGCAGCATCATTCAACAGCAGCAGCAGCAGCAACAGCAGCAACAGCAGCAGCAACAGCAGCAGCAACAGCAGCAACAGCAGCTGGTCGCTTTTTTTTAGAATGTGGCACAAACCAATTGCGCTAATAGACCAACAGACCGAACCGGTTGAACGGAGCAGCGAATATTGGATAACTATACTCACAGAGGTAATTGGCTCAGTGTTCTGATTACGTTTCTAGCTCATATCTTCATTCAAAAATTAATGACGCCATCCATTTCTCCAGATATGCTGGAGCAGCTGCTCCAGTAATAGAAATCAATATTCAGTATTAGCTGATTGAATTGCAATTTGGTTAACAAGTGAAATCGACTGGACAACACTCCATCCAAAAACTGCAATTAACCTGAGATTTATTAAAGCAAAAGTTTATAATAATGTTGGATAGAGGCAGGAGAAGGAAGCATCTCTAATCCCAGGGAATCGATTTGGTTAAGTGATGCTATCAGAGCTAGAGTCGATCTCTCTTTATTTATTATTATTACATTAGTTAAGGAAAACTAAAATAAATCCGATTTATTCAAAAGACAGCAACTCAATTTATTTAAGCAATTTTCGATTCTTAATAAATTTGTCGTTTATTTTTATCACAAATATTCAATCAAATTCTGCGGAAATTCGTGCGAAATTTTGATCCGTCAACAATATTTTGTCATCTGTGCACACAATTGAAGCATAATTTAGTTAAATATTGTTTTTATACGTATGCAAGATATATTTAAATCGAAATACTCATCGAATTTCCCCCTAAAGCAATAAGTTCCATTTGTCGTGTCAGTTGCGTTGTCAGCTTTGTTTTTGCAGATATATATGCTAGAAACATACATATTCACATACATACATATGTATATACACATACAGATGCACATAAAGGCGTATTCATCGTACAAAGATCAACTTATTTAGCATTTTTACACCGAATGTTGAATGAGTGACGCGGAAAAAAAAGACAAACGACGCCCCATCGCATGACTGATATGCAAATAAACAAACAAAATGAAAATAACTAAATAAATAATAACACATTTATTAAAACAAAGCAATAACAAAAAGAAAAAAAAACAAAAAAACATCAAAACAAAAAACGACATTTTCAGTTATTTTGTCGACATCGTGCTGGAAATACAAACAACAAACAAAACCGAGAAACCGGAAAATAAAAAACAACACTGCGAAAAAGTTGCAAACTTTACAAATTAAATATGCAATTACATAAATACATACATACATAATATACTTATATATATACATATGTATATATATATTATGCTGCGCTAACGTAAACAAAGCTAAATCAAAACTAAACTCAAGCCACCAATTGCCGTTGGGGAGACGACCTCCAATGTGGGGTCTGAAACTGAAACCACTTTGCGTACGCTTTTTATACCCTGTAATTATGAGCGGGGTAGCATCTGCGAGTCCATAAAATATGTAAGCATTGCTGATTATCGACTACAGCCTTGTATGGAAGTTCTCACATTTGAAAAGGAAATCGAAGATTAAAGATTAGTCTTCTGATGGATACACAACGTACCCAGAAATGTCATTAATCAACTCAAGAAAGTTCATCAAGATCGGCGAAGAAACAGAGCCGTTGTTAACCATATTGTACAAGCCACAATCAGTCTACTATCTATTTCAAAGCTCGCTTCACAAGTATCTCCCAGTCGAGCTGTCCCGCCTAAAGCAATCAAAGTTGTTTTTTGTTTTGTTTGCGACCCCCAAAAAACAAACGATGCTCATAATGACGAATCATATGAGGAAGGCCCGAGTTGAGTAAAGTTGTTGTTTTGCTACGCTTTTGTTGTTGCCCTTTTGAGCTGGCCAAAGAACATTAATATTGTTAAGTAAGAAGAATCAGTTAAATCTACATATCATTATTTATACGCACATCACTTAATAATGCTTTTCTCTATTAATCTTGAGCGAATGATTTTGCAATTTTCATACTTATGCCAGTCAGGGGTTTTCTGTATATCAAAAAAGATTCATTTATTATTAAATTTTTAAGTAATTGTGTTTCGCAAAACACACACACACACACACAAAATGTGAAAGGTCAAATGCTCCCATGGAGAATCAACTTGAGTGCAAAAGCGAGAAGTTATCAAAGAAAGTTAGAAGATGGTATGGCTGTAACGGTACTTAAACAATGATATATAAGTAATGAAATAAGAATAAAATTTATCATTAAAAAACTATCTAACCTACTCTATGCCCCCCCTTCATTTGAAAAAGCAATTAAAGCTAATGTTGACTTTGCAAAGTGTATGCAAGTTGAAGCAAATATTTGCATTCAATTTTTACACTTTATCTTCTCGGTTTTTATGCACATGTGTAACAAATTTCAATTATTGATTGACTTCCCCTACAATCAAATAAAATAAACAAGCAAACGGTGCTGCCCCTTTTGGGGGCATTGCACAAAGGTGAAAGTGAAAAGTTGCCAGTGTTGCCTTGTTGTTGCTTTCACACACAAAGTTTTACAATTTATTTATTTATTTTTTTTTTTACACAAATTCGTTCAATTTGTTTGAGTGCATAAGTGAGCAACGGAAGTTGTTTAAGTTGAGTGGCCCACAAGCTGCGTGTTGTTGTTGTCGTTGCTGCTGCTGCTGTTGTTGTTGTTGTTGTTGTTGTTGTTTTTATTGCTGTTGTGACTTTTAAGGTCAGTGTCAGATTTGGTCATCTACTAGATGACGAGCGAACGTTGTTTCTGTTTCTGTTTCTCCTTGTTGCTGTGTGAAAATCGTGTGCGATGCGTGCTGATGAGTCACAAACAGACAATATTTCAACAGCAATTAAGATATACATATATACATATATATATATACGTAAGTAGCTAAGTACTATCGTAAGAACTTGAAATACCTTTGCTGTGCATTCGATTGACTCATTAAAATGTCTCAAGGGAAGCCAGCTGAGCAGAAATACAGCTGCGGATGAAAAAATATCACCAAATCAGCAAACAAATCAACACAGCGCCAGTGCTTGAAAACGACCAAATATATATAATGAAAGGAAATATTATAAAAGAAAATAAACACAAATCTAGTACAAAAATGATTGAAAATCATATATATTTCCGGTAAGTCTAAAATGCACTTTTGCGATTAAGGATAGACTTTGCATATAAACAAATATTTATTTCAGGATTTCTAAAATTACAGCCCGAAGTTCTGTGTTTTTCATTGATCTGGCATCCGAACCATATTTTTAAAGAATATTCTTGATGCAGTTTAGATCAGAAGATTCTACGACGATAACCAAATGATTCTCAAACCCCTTTAAAACCTTCTTGCTGGTTGGCTTAGGATCGTATTCCTGTTCGAAGTAAATATCGGACACATTGCTAGAAAGGGAAATCGAATTAAGCTTTAGCATTTTGCAAATGATTTCTGGTTCATTTTCTGCATTCAAAATTCGCCTTACTTAAACCCCAAAACCCTTGCCAAAACACACAGAAAACACCAAAAGAAAGCTCAGCCCAACAAGAACAAAGCCGAATTGATAAGAGTACCATTTGTTTTGCAGGCACTGTATATTTACGTACTGAGAATTTAAAGCCGATAAGCGGATTAAACGAGGGCGGTTCTGGTTATATTTAAGTCATTACTTTGGCATTGGGCTTTGCTTAAGCAAGTTGAAAAGTATTTAACGATTAGTAAAAAAACTTAAGCAGAATGTAATGCTCGTTGATTTCCAGTTAGTTTGTCTTCAATTTACTGACAACTTTAATAGTATTCATTTGTGTTTAATTTCTTACTTGATTCGAAAACAGATTCAAACTGATTTTTGTTTTTGAACGCACCTCGCCATAAGTTTTTTCCCACGAGAAAGTCTGATTAGGAGAACAATCAAATGGTGACAGCAGTTCACGATTCTGCAGAGTAAATTGAATAGATGATTTATTTATTTATTCATGATTTGTGTTTATTGATTAACACAGGAAAAACAACAGTAAATTCCATCAACTTTGTCATTATTTTCCATGAAACTAACTAATCATTTAATGTTATTTTAAATTAAAAGGACCCGTATTTTATTTACATGATTAATGGTTTTTTTTTTAATGTTCAAAATTCAATACTAACATTAAACCAAATAATTTCACAAGATGAATTCTAAGCATCGTCATCAATCAAATTATTTCAATTTCTGTTGATTTCCCGTTATTTTCTCTAAAAGTCTATTAAACCCTGCCCTCGTTCAAGGTACATTTAATCGTGTATTATGCAATTTAATATATATATAATATAATGCCAAAAAAAGCACCAAAAAACACGCAAATATTTGCCCATCTAATTAATATTGCATAAATTATTTTGATTTTTTTTTCTGCTAAATGTTTGCCAAAAATCACAGAAAATAGGAGAAAAACCGACGTTTGTTTTTACAGTTTTTTTTTTTTTGATTTTTGTTCTTGAACTTTGTGAACCATTAAATTGTTTTTACATTTGTTTTTGAATTTTGTTGTTTTGTTTTTGTTTTTTTTTTTAGCGCACACTTTTGCCATGTTTTCCTCACACGTTGTTGGGCGTGTGCCCAAAAAAAAACACGGACGCAAATGAAGGGGGCACCAATACTAAAACAGAGAGAACAAGAGAGAGGGAAAGAGAGAGGGAAAGAGAGAGAGAGAGAGGAGGAGAGCAGGAAGAAGAGGAAAGCGAACACGTGCTCTCCCAACTTCCAAAATAAACAATAAAAACGAGACAACAAATATGCTGCGACCTGGCAACAGTGGCCGCACCCAAATCGAAAGCACACCTTTTATGGCATTAGTTAGATACCTATATAATATTTATTAGTTGGTATTTTTAATTTTATGATTTCAAGATGGAAATTAATTGCCGATATAACATTGCCTTAAGGCTCTAGAAAGTAGGAGCTTGGATTTCCCAGTGAAATTTTCCTTTTTTTTTTAATGGCTATGCATTTAAAAAGAGCTTGACTGTGGCAGATCTACAAGAAAAAGTGACTTGCCAAGATTAGGTACCAAATATTTTTCTTGCATTTTAATAACTTGTGGAAAGTGTATTTTGTAGTCGGTAGAATACTAACACTAAGCAGACAATTGTCTGTGATACTACATAGGTATGTCTAAAAATATATTTTTTTTTTTTGCTGAAAGTATTATGAATTTATTTCGGCGTTGGGAATCTCCTGCACCAAAAGTGAGATAAGCATTTCCGATTAGATTTGTGCGGGGCAAGGTATGTATAGAGAATCACTTCTCATGGTCAGTGACTGTTACATAAATTCGATTCATATTCGGCGAGTTGCTAAGTGAAATTATAAAATATGATTTATGTATGAACATTTTTTAAATATTTATTATTTTTATACATATTCGTATATTTTAAATATTCTTTAATTTGAATTTGATATATATTTTAATTTTAATAATCAGTGCTATTATTTTTCAGTGATTATTTTATATACTTGAAATTTAACATTAATTTAAAAAATTTATTTAAGTTATATCGTATGAACTTTAAGGGTATATATTGTTCCGACTTTCATTTTTGTCTCCTAGCTAATGTTTTTGACGTCACAAATTATCACAAACATTTTTTGTAAAACATACGTATAAAACATATAATAAGAATACATATGTATATGTGTATGTATATATATATATATATCTCTCATTGTGGCACTATTTGGTCAGCTGGGCAGCTCTTAGCCACTAAAATGATTTAATTGGCTGCCAGTTTCAAATCGAATAAACGAATAAATGTCAAAAGAACTCATATATAAAGTATAACATATGTGTTCAATGAAATATATGAATTCCCCCCCACCCACACACACACACACAGCCACACATACAAACGTGTTAATGGCACCCAAAACATGAGAAAAATCTTTGGTGGGAGAATCATAAATAATTTCATCAGTTGTCAAGCGAAGAGCGACAAATGGCCGGATTAGTTGAAGGAGAAAAGATGAGAAGCACACACATACACGCCCACATATATGCACATACTTATGTGTTTGTGTATGTTTATAAATTAAATAATAAAAAAAATTTAGAAAAATTGCGATGCTTGGGCAATGAGCAAAAATAGCAGCAGCAACTAGCGCCCGTAACAACAACAACAGCAGTAACAATAAATAAATCTCTTCACTTGCCGTTATAATTTTTTTTTTTAATTTAATTCAATTGCAGAGTGTTTTTGTTGTTGTAACTGTTGTAGAAAAAAACGGTGCCTGGCTCCAAGAATATTAGCAACAACAACAAAGGAAGAGTAATCAAAAGAAAACTGACTTGAGACAGCTTCACACATACATACTTATATATGTATGTACGTATGTTCTGTACTATTTACACTCGCATTGAGAGCAACTGCAGCTAATTCAATTGAGAGACACTCGAAGATGGCGCGATTGTCCAATCAGACTGTGTATTGCATGCATTTCGCTATTGTGATGAATTAAATTGAAGTTGTTATTAACTGTAATTGCACGACCCAGGCACGAAACACAAACAGATAAAAGGAGAGCAGACCAGAGAGATCTGAAAACAATACTAAAAAAAAATGCAGTACACACACACACACGCATGCACGCACGACTGTGAACGTGTGCGTCAAAGGTACAAATCGAGTTTGCCTATATGTGTATGTGTGTGTGTGAGAGTTCATTTTTAGCTACATCACGAAAAGCAGCGATTATAAACAATAATAGGCACGCACTCACCTTTGGTCCCTTGTGGTCGATGTGTATGTGTTGATTTGCTTTCGCTGCATACAATTTTAACTGTGACGCCCTTTTTTGTTTGGCACATGAACACACACACACATACACATACACGCACGCACACCGACGAACACGCTCACAGATAAACTCAAACACAAACACACAGAGCAACTGAATACCTGAGCAACATGAGAACACAAATCAAATACATATATTTATATTTATACATATATTTATATATATATATATATATATGTGTATGTGTTTATTACCAATTATTTAAATTTTTCACTTGTGTATTCGATTTTCTTCAACTTTTCATTTCCAACTTTTTTTTGGCCTTTTTCTTTGCGCTCAAATGTTGCGCTCTGTGCGCATCACAAAATCAGCCGCACGATTGCCATAGAAATTGGAAAATATTGTTGATGTTATTGTGATATTATGTCGTTTATGTCCTGGCTACACAGCGCGTCGCTTTTTAATATTTCTTTAATACTATCTGGCTGCTCTCAAAACTTTGAGCCAAAGAAATTTGTTATGCATTTCTGCTATGCGAACTGCAGCGGGAGCTCCTCTCGGCGCTAGTAATCAACACACACTAATTACTATGTCAATCTATCGATACCGCTAAATAAACTATCAAGAAACAACCCTGTAAGTGCATAGAAAAATTAGTGTTGATAAATACTCGGTTGCATCCATACAGAAGCTGTGTGCTATGACAAGCAATGCCTTGAAATACATGTTCATTTGTGAAAAACCATAACTGAGCTATCTAAGCAGTTTTATTAAATGAAATTAAATATGCCTTCTTTGCCCAATTAGATTATTTTCAAGAAATACTTACTTGCCAATATCAATAACAAACTGATATTTTCATTAGGCATTTTTAGCAAATGTGTCGCATAAAACGTACGGTCACATTGCCATCAGTCTCTCTTTTTCGCATTTTCTTTTATGTTTTGTTTCTCGCTCTCGCTTGAACGGTACGGACGTGTACTGCCGCTGCGCGTGTGTGTATTTAACTTATCTTAAGAAAAAAAATTCTTAATTATACAATACAGATGTATTTTGTTCTGAAATATGCAACAAATTGCATTCAATACACCAGTGCAGTGGGTCTGACATACATACACAACGTGCGGAATGGCAGGGAAATGCTTCAATAAGCAAAATACATCAAGTTTAATTACGTGAGTGTTTTGTATGCGGCGCACGCGATAGAGCGAGTCAGCAAATCAGTGCTTATCATAGCCGCGTAGCCGTGCGAAAGAGAAGCAGCGCATCTAAATTGCTTGTGCTTCTTTTGCTGTAAATGTGACGACGAAAATGGCTTAAAGAAAAAAAGTAAAATATTCGAAGTCGGCACGCGTGTGTTTGTGTGCTGTGTGTTTTTGTCTGTGCCAGTGTGTGTGTGTGTGTACGTTTCGAGTTCGAAATGAAATTTACAACAAATTGAAATTGAAATACAAATTGCCCCAAAATGTTGATCAAATATATATATGCAGCATGAGGCAGCAAGAAGCAAAAGAGAAATAAGAGGCTGCGTCTTCTGTTGTTCAATAAGTGCAGAAAAAAATAAGAAAAAGCGGTTGCCGCCGCCTCTGTCGTTGTGTATACGTGTGAGTGTTTTTATATATATGTGTGTGAGTGTATAAATATCTGTGTGAATGTGTTAGTGCGTATATGCATACAAAAGCAGCAGCAGCTGAAAATTATTATCGCGGAGAATATCGGAAATTAAAATTTTGCCAAGCAATGTATTTCAATTATTGTGTCTCTTTTTTGCAGCGTATGCTAAAGCTAAATAATAATCATTTAACAACAACAACGAAACAAATATAATTTAAGTGCAAAGTTGAAGCAACAAAACAAACTCGAGGTTTCGTCGATTCGTCTTTTTGCATGTCGTCTTTCTTCTTATCATCAACACACAACAACAACAACAAGGCGAAGTTTCGCCCGCCGAAAATGTCACATAACTGTAATTACGAATGGAATAAGCGCTAAAGACTCTGATCAAGATAAAAGTACTACAACAAGCAGAGAGAGAGAGCGACCAGTAGAGAAGAGTCGGCTAGCGGAGATTAGAGCGAGGGCGGCGTGAAATGTGAGTACCACCCTCTCTCTCACACTTGTACACATACATGTTTATGTACTGTTTCTTTTTTTTTTTGTATGCGACATATCAGTAAGCAGTTCTCTCTTATTTTTTTTTTACATTGCCTATGCATTCGCGATCTGTCGATCAAATTGAGCGGAAATGAGCCTCTTTTTTTGTGGTTATGTGCGATAAAATGGGCGGATGTGGGAAATACCTGAGTGTAAATGGGCTAAACGGTTGCGAATGTGGCAACACTTTTATTTCTTTCGGTGTGAGCGAACAGGTAAACGCGAGTTCGATTGCAACATATAACAATTTACATGAAAAAGTTCTGTAACGCTGTCCATCATACAAGAAATCCCATTAAAAAGCCCAAAACTAACTAAGCAACAAACGCCAAAAGACAAGTACACACATGCACACATAAAGCACACCAAAATAAAACCAATTATGGCAACTAGTTAGACTTGCTCGCAGTGTTGTCAGTGTTGCTAACTTTTGCGAAGCAGAAAAACGGCTAGTTTTAGCGGGATATTAAAGAGCGAAAGTGTTTCGAATTCATAGTATTGCAAAATCAAATACAATAATTGTATGCAAACATTGTTTTTGTTTTATAATACAAATTTAAAAAAAAAAACACATATATTTATATATATATATATATATATATTAATATATGACTTGGCAGCACTGATCATAACACACACACATGCGTAGAAATTGGCCATTTATGTTGCTTGACTGCCGTCTGCCTGCAGTTGCCTGTCAATTAATCGCTCGCAATTCGTTCTCATTTTTCTCTGTTTATTTTTCTATGCAATGCGTTTTTATTCATGCTTATTTTAGAGCGTGTCTCTCTCTCACACACTCTTTATTCTCCTTATGCACAGCCCACGCAGCAGCAGCCGTTGCGGACTCCTTTTTAAAAGCCTTCAATTTGGATTCAATTCTCTTTTCCGTTTTGGTTGGCTTTGCTTTGTTTGCTGCGGCTGCAAAATTCCAAGCCGAAAGAGAAATCCATAAAAAAGCGTATAAAGCACAAAACAAAATCCGAAGAAGCAGACAAACAAAAAAGAAATAAAAAATAAAACGAAAAACAACAAAAGAGAGCGGACAAAAAACGTGGCAGCAGCTAAACAAAAATAAGTTGCTCTGTTTTGTTGTTGTTGTTGTTGCAACAGCGTTGGATACACACCAAAAACAGACAACGGCCTCAGTCGGCGTCAGCAGCAGCAGAAACTTTACTTGCGCTCCGCTGCCTCCATTCTGTCTCCTTCTTTGTGTTTAACAGTGTGTGTATGTGTGCTTGCGATTGTATGTGTGTGTTTGTGGGTGTACTTGTGTTTGTGTGTGTTGTTGTTTGTTGTCTGTAATATTGCTTTGTTTTTGTGCTGCTGCGGTCTCTCCGCGCTTCGCTGCATTTGCTGCTACTGCGGCGACTCATCCACAACAACAACAACAATCACAATAAACTAGCGAGCTTCAGACTTCAGTCAGATGCACAAATGCACCACACACACATACATACATTACATTTGTGTGTATGAATGTATTTTGATATAAAATACCGTTTAATGTGCTTCTTTTTTTTTAGTCCGTTTGTCGATGATTTCATACAAAATTAAGTATCAAAGTTTTTAAATAAAAAGTAAGAAAATAAAACTTTACATATGAAATTTGCTCAATGTTTACACGCTTCACAAAATGGAAAAGTGCGCCATATGTAAGCATCTCTTGTTTCTGTATATATCTATCTATCTATTTGCATATTAGAATTACGTATCCATAAGATACAAAAATAGTTTTGCTGTATCTCATTAGCGTTTTGGAGGTCTGCCTGGCGTGAACTCGCCAGCAGCAAGCAACAATGCCGTAAAATATATATATATATATATATATATATATTTTTATATATATGTTTGTGTGTATATGCAACCAAAATAGAAACTATAAAACAACGAAAACTTTTACACGAAATGCATCTGCAACAAAAATGGTGGGGCGGGGGAGGCGTGTGGGGGATAAATCCCTGCCTGCTGCTGCAAAATGTTGTTGACTGTTTAGAATTCAAAGTTAAATTTAGACGGGGGACAACATGTAAAAGTCAAAAACGCAGCTGCAAACAAGAACAGAGCAGCAAAACTTTGAGGAACTACTAGAAAAACAACAACATCAACACAAACAACAATCATTGAAATGCCATTAAAAAGGCAAAGCTCATAGAATATGTGTTTGTGTGTGTGTGGGAATGTGTGTGTCTCAGTGTATACAAATGGTTTGTTATTGGTGTTGCCAGCCAGCAGAAGCCACTTTTATTTTTTTTCTATTCTTTTTTCTATTTTCATTTCTATGCGCATCGCGAGTGACTTTCTATGTGTACGAGTGTATGATCGTATGTGTGTGTGTGTGTGTGTGTGTGAGTCGTTTTTTTAATTGTTTGTATTTCTTTCTGTTTTTTTGACAGTTGAATGAACTGTGGGCAAGCACAGCAGCAACAACAACAACAAAAAGAGCAAGTCTGACATTTATTGTTGCGTTATTATAAAGAAAGAAATAAATAAATAAAAGCAATAGGCAAAAGGAGAACAGAAACAAAGCAAAAGCTGCATTAAAAATAAACTGCTCGACCCAGCAAAAGAGTTGTACGCAAGTTGTAGGGTGTGGGGTGGGGGAACGGACAAAGAGAGAGAGAGGCGCAGAGAGATGGAGACGAGTCAAAGCAAACTAGAAAAATCAAGAGAACAAAATACAAATGCATTCCGTTTTGAAAGGGAATTGTGGGGGGGGGGGGGGGGTCGATATGGAGAGAGGGAGATAGGAGGCGAGCACACGTAAAGTTTACGTAAAGTTGCCAGACATATTCAGTTAAAGAGAGTATAAAGCATGAATGCGACTCTGTGCTTGCAGAGATGGTAAAAAAAAACATTGAAGATATTCACACAACAACAAAGAACCAATAGATATAGCTATTGTGTGGCATGAACGTGCCAACGTGCATCCAAATAACACACACGCAATTTACAGCAACGTTGCCAGTTTTCTATTCAATGCATTTTCACTCTCTCTATCTTTCTCTTTATTTGGAAAATGCATTTGTTGCGGAAAATCGATTCGATTGCTCATAAAGAAATCGTATATTTTCTATTACCGGTTTGTCATAATATTTGAAATTATAAATAATAAATTTTAATTGCTTATTTGTCTTCAATCAGCTGTTGTATAACCTGACTTCTGTCTTCAATTATGCTTCAAATATGGCGTAAGTTAATTGCTGTTGTTATTGTAAGCTTTTTCTGCTTCCTCTTTTATGCTGTTACTCCAGTTATTGGCGTTCACTCGTTTATTCACTCATCCATTCAATCAGCTTCAATCAATGTCAAAGCGAACGGGCCCTCCCACCACCCACCTCTCTCAATCGCAATCTCGATTCTCTTTCTGTCTTTCGTGCTATTATTTTTGATTATCGTCATTAAGAAGCGTTTTGTTGCTTAACACGTGACGCGTTCCATTCCAAGACATTCCCTTCCACTCTCAACATGGAGGTCAAGTTTCTCTCTCTCGAGAATCGCACGCGGTTTGGTCTGAGCTGCTAATCGATCAACATTTGAATTTTGTTGGTTTCTCACGCTGCTCGCTGCTCGCTGGCTGACAGCGATATAGTTTCAGATATATCACACCTGCCCCAAGCAACGAGCGCTCAATTCGAAACTTTTGCTGATGTTGCAAATGTCTCTAGTTTTTCACGTTAAAAATTACATTTGTTTTTTTGTTTTGCCTTATTTGTTGTTTCTTTGCTTTGACAGCAGCTGCCAGAAATGAGCAAAACGGAGCCAAGACAAACTGGCAACTCTGTCAGTCAAAGGAGAGACCTGACAATGGGGCTCATTTTTTTGGGTACGTTTTCCTGGGACGAAGAAAACTAATAAAGTTGCCTTTCGCGTTGTGTCCTTTTTTGTTTTTGGCACGTGTTTTCTTGGCAATTTATGCTCTATTTTTCAAGGGGTTATTAATGGCATATTGGCTTTTCCTGTGTGTTTGTCTTCTTCTTTCTCTTCGTCTTATATAAACACATTTTTTTATTACATTTGTGGCAATCTCTGTTTGTTTATTAGTCCTGTTGACCTTTGTTTCTTCTAGCCAAGCGCTCATTTATTGAATAACTGGCATGTAAATAGAAACAGGCCTGTGCCTTGGAGTCCAATGTTTGCTCAAGTTGCGTGATTGACAACAATATGCCGGGTGTTCCTTTTAGGGTCAAAGTTGACAAGCTGACGCCTTGACAAACACGCCAATATCCAATGGAAATAAAGATATAGGCTTTCAAAGAAGTAGTTAATGTAACTTGGGTAATATTGATTAACTTTCAGATTTCATCATGATCAGATAAGAACCACCCACTTTATGAACCAAGACCTGTTTTCATTTTAAACAAACTACCTTAGGTTTTATCGATTCAATATACTCAATACAGCTGGGTGCATGGTATCTGCTAGTCGAGTACTCTCAAATAGAGCAATCTTACTTGGGTCTTATCGAGTATAAGATAAATCATTGTCATATATACAAACAGTATTGGATACACTTTAATCATGACTTGGATAACGTATGCAATTCACTAATAAAGTTTCGTTTGTTTTGTTAGTTATGTTAGTTTCATTATCCTTCCTAAGTAATGTACAAAAACAACACGAAAACATTGTCAATTTTGTTTGCTTTACTTCTTGACTTCTTGTCAACTTTTGTGCTGAAACAGACACATCAAGATAAAAAGAGTAAAAAAGAGAATTTCTGGCAATTAGCCCGCATGGAAACTTTAGCAAAGTCGAAAGATATGCAAAGACTTACTTCGCTTCGCACACAAATAACTCTCGTCGATGAGAAGATAGCAACTAAAGTTGACGGCTGCCAAGCTATCCATTTGGAGCCATTGTGGCGTGAAACGGTTATAACTAACGTTAGACACGTGTCCATGTATATATCCATGTATATGTGTATGTACATACACACACACACACACAAGCATGCATAATACCATAAACATAAACACCATGTGAACCGTCAACGTGTGCTAGCAAACCCTAATAAACCTCCTCCCCCCCTCCACTTCACCGTCACCTGCCCTCCTCCTGAGCAGTTGAAATGCTTTTACATGGCAACAAAACAGAAAATCGATGGCAATTTACCGTGCGTCTGTCACTCTGTGCATGTATTGTGTGTCTGTTCATAACACACACACACGCACACACATACGTACGTACTCATGTATTATGTATTTTGATGTACATGCGCAAAATTCCCACATCATAGAGAGCACAAGAAGAAGAAGAAGACTGTGCAACTTTTTTTAGTAGACAAAACAAAACAAAAAGGAAGCCAACGACACACAAAAAATAAAAAAGGCAGCATCAGCAAAAACAACAAAATAGCACAGTGGTCTTTCAAAAAGAAGAGTACCAAGTAGAAACATAAATTTTTGAGAATAGTTTCTCGTATTTTTTAAAAACTAGTATTTTAAGCACTCTTTATATATTGTGAATTTTGAAATGTAGTTGTTTCAAAAAGTTACACAAATGCAAAGTAATCGCAGCTTAAAGACCACTGTACAGTACATAAACACTAAAGAAAAGAAAGAGCAGAACAGATAGACAGAGAGTGAGAGAGAGAAAGGAGTACAGCTTAACACCCACACCCCCCACCACATCGCCGCAAGGCGTTTGCTTCAAATGCTGCCTACGCTTTGACTTTGTGAGCCGTCTCGCTTCGTCTCTCTCTCTCTCGCGCTCCTCTCACTCTCTCTGTGTCCTCTGCTCTGCTCTTTCATGCTTTCTTTCTATCTTTTTAAGCCTCCCACTCAACACTCTCGCTCTCTGCCCGCGCCTTGCTGCTGCTGCATTATTTTCATTTTCAACTTTTTCTTGTTGATTGTCGCCGTCGCCCTCCACCCCCCTCAGCCATCGCTTGGGCGACCTCATTTAGAGGTAGGGTGATTCTCTCTCTCCCCAAGCTCCAATCCCCCATGTCGTTTAGGGCCGCAGCTGGCAACGCACATTTTGATAACATTTGTGATAAAATAATGCGGCAACAACGCACGAGCCGCATAACATGGTGCGGGGAGGGAGGCTGGTTGGAGGAGGCGGTTGACGCAAGGGGCCAAAGAACGTGCCAGGTCAGTGGGTGGCATGGCGCAGACAAGACGCTAACCCATGCACTGTCTAAATGTATATGTATGTTTATGTGTATGTGTGCGTGAATTTGTTTTTGTGTGTGTGCGTGTTTAGTAACTAGCATTTTTTTTGCGCTCGTTTTTACTTTGGCATTCTTTGTGTGCAACGTTGCCAAACTTCAGCGCCATAGCTAGGCAATAGCAGCCGTCTGTTGCCCTCTCGCTCGCACACAACGTCAATAATTTTCATTCATTCAGAATGAAGATGAACGCGCGCTGGCGCCCAACCCAACCCCACCCCCCACTCCCATCAGCCTCACCCTCTTCTACTCTCCCACTCTTGCGCATAGCGTTGGTGCCTTAATTTAAGTTGATGCTGCTGCTTTTGCTGCTTTAATTTGTCCGATTTGTTTAATGTCTGTGATCTGTTTACCTAATTGGATTTGTCTGTTGTCAACTTTGACAACTTTTTGGCTAATTAAACATTTGGTGCAAATTTACCGTTTTAGTTTATCATTTGACACTTGACACTTGAGCAACACACACAGGTCATCAGGTGGGCAAAACTTTTAAGCGTTGCCTTTGCTTAAAGCACCGAAAGTCAGAAAGAAAGTAAATTCAATTTAAAAATGTTCATTTAAGAGGAGAGAGAGAGAGAGAGATTTTTACAACATTTGTGACTGCAATCGGACATCAAAATACAGTTTGGCTTATTGAGAGCAGTAGGTCGACTTTGTACTAAAGCTGAACTTGGCTTTAAGTGTCATAAATCCGCTATTTATATACAACTTTCTTTAAATAGTTTACTTATTGCAAACAGCAGTACGTTTAACAATATATATATACATATGTTTAAAAGATTGGATAACACATCTTATTTAAATTATTTAGACCAGTTTTGTTTCGATTTAGCCTTTAATCCAAGCTCAAAATATGCATTGAAACACAGATAATTATGTAATAGGTGTGTCAAATTTGGATTTCTTACATTAAGTTTCGAATTTAACCCACAGTTTTTTTATCTTTCTCATAACTAAAACAAATATGTCCGACTTCGTTTGAAAAATCAATGAACACTGAATAATTCGAACAAGTACGTCATAAATAATAATAAATAACATCGACTAGAGTCAAAGGCTTGAAGAATTTAATGCTTGATTCATTTACAAACAGTTAAATTAATGATAAATATTTGTTCACAAACCATCATAACCAAAACTACAACTGAATCGAATTCCAAGTCATATTTATTGATTCTGCTGTAAAACTGCAAATTACCTGATAAAATGTGTAAGTTTCGAGATAATCGCTTTATCAAAGTTCAAATTCATAGTAAATAACCTTATCATTTATCTCACATTCCTATGCCCAAATAACGTCATAAATCAAATACAATAGAAAGAAATTTGGTCTAGCTATCCGCATAAGGATAATATGAAGTAAAGCAAACCCTGCAATTGTTCCTTAAATCCACAGCTTAAAGCTGAAAGAAGATGTTAATGCTGTTAATATATTAAAATAAAAAAAATTAAGCCTGACAGGCCACGCCCTGCGAATAATGGGGAATATCGGATTACCACCCAACCCCCACTCTCCTCTCAAGTATATCAAACATTTGACAATTCACATTAAATTAATGCGCCGCTGCAGAAGCAAAAACTTCAAGCACAGCCACAGAAACAATAAGAACAACAAACACAGCACAAAGTCAATAAAACAAAAAGGCAAACCCCTCCGCAATACACATTCCCTCGCCACCCCCACCCAGCAACCCCTAAGGGAAAACGCCAGCCGACGCCCCAGTCAGTTCAAGTTTCGTCCTTGCTGTGAAATTTAAATGCAGACGCCATTTCTATTACTCCACACATTAAATTATACCACGCGCTGTTGCCAAACCATATCCTGGCAATATTCCAAGCCCCCCAACTCCCTTCCCAACTACCACCCAGTACTCCGACCCAACCCAAATGGCAGCCAAGCCGAAAATAAAATCATGACTCGCACAAAAAGCAAACCGAGAAAGAAACAAGAGGTGCTGCTGCTGATGCTTCTGCTTCTGTTTCTGCTGCTGCTGCTGCTCCTTGGCTGCACCCAAAACGAGGCGCGGCCCCACAGGCATATATATGTAACTGGCTAAAAACCTACCGTGCCCAAGCTCCAAGGGTTATTTACAAACACACACACACACATATACAATATTTGTATATATATTCTTGTGTGTATGTGCATACATATATTAAAGACGGCTTCCATAGTTAAAATGTATTTTTGCCAGGCACCGCCCCAAAAAGGAAAAAAAAAATCATGTTTCTGCAAGTAGCACATTTTAGAAAGACACCCGAATTTGGGGGACAGGAGATAGACAGAGAGAGAGAGAGAGATGGGCGAGAGTAGGTGCATGATTATTTTTCATGCTTTTTCTCATTTCATTTTACTGCCTGCCGCCGCCTCACACAGCAACTTTCACAATGCTGCCTGACTGCCTGTGGGGGTTGCTTGCTGCCGCCTGCAGCGATGTCAGCGTCGCACTCCACCCACTCGCAGTGGAAGAAAAATTAAATGAAACGAGAAGAGGAAAAGCAAAGAAGAAGCAGTAACAAAAGCCGCCGCCTCACGTGCGCCAAAAGTTGCTTTTGTTGTTGTTGCTTGCTTGCTAGCTCTCTCTCTCTCTCTCTCTCTCTCTCTCTCTCTCTCGCCGTCGCCTAATGGCCGCCGTGCCGGCCCAACACATTGTCTGCCCTTGATTTTATCGATTTTTGCGCTCTTTACTCTCTTCTGCGTGTTTTGTTCGCTCTTCTCTCTCTCTCTCTCATACCCAAAATGATGGCTTTCTCACAAAAGCGCGCGCGCTTCTGTTTTATGCTAAGCTTTGCTATTTCTATGTTCTTGTTTTTTGTTCTTGCTGTGCCAGTAAATACAGTTGCGGTCAACATAATAGTAGAGCACACATATGCTTTGGAAAATGTTGAAATAAAAAGAATACTTAACATATAGCTAAAAAATTATGGAATACTTAACTTATCCAGATGAGAAACCAAACATATTTTGTTTTTCAGAATTGAATTTTTCCCTATATTTTTTTTAAGGTTTTGAAGAGGTCTCGATTTTAAAGTCACATTTTTATTAAATGCTCTCAGAAGCAGCACTACTATTATTTCGACCGCAACTGTATGTATGTCTATGTATGTGTGTATGTACGTATCCCGGCCGGCTGCTGTCGCATGCACATTATGTGCTTTTGGCTTTTGGACATGTATTTTATGTGCTGACTGCTCTGCTGCGTTATTTATTGCATTTGAACCCAAGTCCACCCACCACTCACACAAATTGCTTGCTCGTATATGTGTATACATATACAGTTATGCAGTTGAATGTGTGTGTATATATATAGCGTGTGGCGTGGCTTTAATCTTTGTCCGAACAATTTTGTACCATTTAAATTTACTCTTATTTCAGGGTTCCCCTTGTGTCAATTTTTGCTGCATTTAAGCTTTCAGTTTTCAACTCGACTCGCTTTAACTGACCCACACCCACTCACCCACTCAACACTCACCCACTCGACACTCACCCAGCCACAGTGAGTTGTTATTGTTGTTGTTGTGCGAGGTCGTCTTTTGGTATTCGCAATTAGTATTAAATTCTTTGCTGCAATCTATTTGTGATTCTGTTTGACCATTTTGGGAATTTAATTATACTGTTTTGCAACTATTTGTGTTGTGTTATGTTTATGAATGTTGTCTATTTACTTAAAGCCTTAATTAATAATTAGTGGTGTGCATAAAACCTGTTATTACTAATGTTTAATCCATGAAATATCTTTGAGACAAGACTGAACATATATATTGTTAATTGCTTTTTGGATAGGCCATGAAATATATATTTGCCAATTTTTGTAGGACATTAACAGCATTATTATTCTCCACATTGGTTGGCATAAGCTTTACAATTGTGGTAGATATGTGGTTTTATTGATTTGCAGTTATTCAAGATATCGATTACAAGTTTTAACTCCATAGCTTTGAGGGCGTCATTGCAGTCACCCAGTATACTCTTATACCTGTGGTGTCAGAGTATAAATATTAACTTGACACTCTTTAAAATGTGTTCAGTTTAACTCCCACACAAAATTGGAAGTAGTATCTTCCCATTCAATATAAGTCTTAAGCTATAAATTATTATTTGTTTTGTATTTTTTCTAATGGACTTGGAATGTGTTTCTGCATTAAAAACCTTTTAAAAATATAAATCAAAATTTCTATATTAAAAAGAGCACTTTGGTGTTTGTTTACTCGGCTTGTAGCTCTTTTGATAATTTATTTACTTATTCTAAGGGGCGCAACCATATTAAATACACCACAGTCCACATTATGTATGACTAAATTCAAAGGGTGTGCTAAATGGGAGTGTGTTGCAAGTTTGAGTAATGGGAAAATTGAAAGTGAGCCAAGGGAGTAATTTGGGATTGTGAATTCGATACGTTAAAAGCAAACATATGATAAATTGATTGACTAACAGAAACAGCATTAAATGCAAAGAATTTGGCAACATTAGCGCTTATCGATGAGGGAAATCGTTGACATTTAATAACTAAGCTGTGTAAAATAATAACTGTGATGCGAGATCCATAGAGGATTTCTGTATATATTAGTTGCTCCTCTAATCTACAAATGAAGAAAAGGAAATTTATACTTATTCATTAATTTGAATATGCTGTGTATCCTCTACTTCCATATAATTAAGAACTCTAGCCAATTATGTAATTGTTGTAATCAGTTCTCTTAGATCAACTGCTCATCGGTCTGTGAAATTCCGACAGCAAAAAGGAGGAACTGTCTGCTGGCAGAGGCGGCACACGCCCATTTTTACCAGAAGGTATTAGCACCGTTAAACAGTAAACAACAAAGTGTGTACAAATATATATGCATTAATGTAGGTACTCCGTTTCGTGGCTTAAACCGTCTTTAATTTTTTATTTTTTTATGGCATTTCGGGGTGTGGTTTCGTCTCGTCCAGCAACAACGCGTTGTGCGAACAGCAAAATGAATTGTCGTAAAAGAGCTGTCGCGTGCTAAGACGTCATGAATTTAACAACTGGCCGAGAACTGCTCGTAAACCCCAACTCCAACCGGTCCCCTTCCTCTCATCAGCGTAAGGTTTAACTCTTTCTGTCTATGCTCGCGTCACGTGAGACTTAAACATAGGAAATGTCCTTAAACTTTTAGCACTCAGTTTGTTGTTGTTGTTTTATTTTTAGTGTTTTGCGTTTTGCATTGTCAACAACTTTTTCTGCATTTTGTGGGCGTCGCTCTGTCGGCAGCAGTCATTCATTCGACTCGTTTAGCGCTGGCTGCCGGCTGACAAGCCCTTTTTTCACGCTGCCACTTTTATTTATGCGATAAAAATAAAGCGATAATAAATGGTGGATAGCAAGCGCCAAGTTATTGCACTCACTCACACTCACTTTGGTCGTCGTGCTCTCGTTTTGGCTTTTCCTCTCTGTCTCCGTCTCTCCCTCTTTCTCTGTGCTTTCGCACAGCAACAGCTGTTTGGCTGTCTTAAGAAAGTTGTTGCACTAAAAGTTCAATTGCCTTGCCCTCGTCTCGCCCCCTTCCCCTAGCCATACCCCTGCTCCAGACTCGACACATCGACTGCGCTCTGCTCCACGCCTTCTCTCTCTCTGTCACCCTCTTTCGCACTGCATTTGCATTATTTATATATTTACATATTAGCGTTGAATGGTTTTCGGTTTCTGCTTTATTTCCATTTTGCATGTGTTGCGCAATTTCCGATGCTAAGAAGTGCAAGAGCGCAGAGTGCGCGTGTGTGTGAAAGAGAGAGACATTAAATTGAGCGGCATTGAGGGAGTTGTAAATATCAATTCATGTGTGTGTGTGTGTGTGTGTTTGTCTGTGTTTTTGTTGTAGGTCAGGTCCAAAAGCTAAAGCTAGGCAAAATGGAGTGAATGAAATGAAACCGTAACGTAATCAAGCAGTAGAAATATAAATGCAGGGAAAATAACTATTGCTATTCATTCAACTTAATTCATTTGGCCTCAACTGAATATTTTATTACAGTAATTGTCATTTCCCAGTTTTAATGACTTGAAAATATGGGGTAATTGCAATAATTTTAATAGGCAAATTACAGTTAACTATTCTCGATTGACTGAAACGGTTAACTGCGTTTGTCAACTGACCTCAGCCCGACTTCAAGGCGAGTCTAGTTTGCATAAGGGATGAGACCACCAGTCTTGCAATTTTCCTTACCTAATTTTTGAAATGATATATCATTAAATATGTAAAAGCAGCCCTGTCTATATACCCATTGATTAGACCTACTTGAATTTGTTGTATACCCTTTGTTTTCTCACACAGAGGTCCCCTTTCGAAAATTACTCAGGTGCGTCAAACTCGACTCTTCTCAACTCTATTATTAACACACAAACACACAAACTCACACTCAAGAAACCTCAATTGCTTACTTTCCCATTTGTAGTGCTGTATTACCAAAGTGAAATCTATTTTGTAGTTTATGGTTTCCCTCCTTTCAAAACCCTGTAAAAACTGAATTTTTAAGTTAGCTTTCAATGATTTTTTTTTTGTATATATTATAATAACAATGATTTCTCATTATGAAATTGCATAATGAAAGTAAATTGCAAGGTGTTATATTAAATAATTATATAACATATTATTCATATTCAATTAAAATTAGATATGACTTTTAAATTGTAAATCGGTTGTGGAAAAGTTAATTGATAAAATGAAATAAATTAATGCTGCATTTGGCACACGATTACTTATATTGATGCTGATCTAGAATAAATATATGTACTTTATGGATCGGAGATACTTTTGCAAAATTTAATTTTTTAATGCTGGGCTCAGATTACAAAAACCCGCTAATTATTGTTATCTAGCAAATCGGACTTTGCTGTGCAGTAAATTATATGGAATTTCTCGGGATTTCCTAATGTGTGTAAATGTTTGATTAAATATGCACTGCAGTTAGTAATTATTAGACTCTGGAGTCAAGTTTACATTGAAATGCGATGAGTGTTTTAGACGGAAGTAAACAGGTGGCAATATGGGAAAACTCTTTGGAAAGGGGTTCCCCTTATTATCCGGATTGGCAAATAGCTTTGAATAGCCGCCTTTTAAATTATCAAATAGATTTTCTAGCTGTCCGAATTGAAGAATATTTCATTATTTCTGACAATTGCTTCGATCGAAGCGACACTTCCGTAAAAGATAATCGTGGCCAGACCATTGTAAATCCAATCAATTCTTATCAACGATTAAACAATCGCTTGTGTCACAAAGTACTTCAGAGGTTCGTTCCGCCTTTGCTATAGGAACTCAAATGAAAAATAAATAAAAACCAAATAAATAAATAAACTTATTAAATATGGCTCAAGTGCAAACAACCAGAGTGGAAAAATGCGTTTTGTTTTGTGGATTTAACACTCGGTTCGAAAACGCAATGGGGAAATGATTCTCCCACACGAAACTAACGGTAACGTAAACAAAAACAAACAATATACTTTATGCTGTGACACAATTACTACACACACACACACATATATATATATATATGAATATACTTTTTGGTATTTTGTACATATAAATAAAATCTGTGTCAAATAAACTTTGCATGTTTGCGTCGAATTTTTCTGCAATACCATTTTGTTGACATTTTTGTTATTATGGTTGCTTTTGCTGGTGTTGTTGTTGATGTTGTTGCTGCGTTTCATGTCTCATTTTGTTCGTAAGAGTCGGCAGGGATTGATGACCCGCTTTTTAACGGACCTCCGCATGATTCATGAAGCGGTTCCAAGTTCAGACGAAAAATAAATGTGCAAATAAAATGGCAATAAAATTACATTTTGCGTACTGTGTATGTGTACGTATATAAATAAATGGATATAGGCAGCGGGAATGTTGTGCGTGCCAGCTGCAATTAATAAATATATATGTGCATTCACCGACACTGAGCAAAAAAGAGTGGCAAATGGGAACATCATGAGCAACAGTTTATTTTTGTTGTTATTGCAAGTTGCTGCTGCTGCTGCTGTTGTTGTTGATGTTGTTGTTGTTGGTTTATTATTACACCGGCTTGCAACGGTAAATATTAAGTGACGATTACAGCACACACTCTCTCTCTCACACACACACACATATACGAAAATATACAGCAATTTAATGTGACAGGTGCACAAGCGAGACGACAATAGAGGAAGAGAAAACTTGTATGCAGCACTTTAATTGAAATGCTCTGGCCAAGCAAAAGACAAACAAACCAAAAGCAAAAGCAAAGCCAAACGGGAAAGACATGCAGAAGCAATAACAAATGAGTAGAGGCGAGCATCGTCTGATTGAGTGAGTGCATGTGTGTGTGTGTGGAGTGCAGTGGAGTATTAGTATTAGTGTAGTATTCGTGGTCTGCTGCCGGACAGGTTGCGTTATTTTGAAAGTGGCTGACAGACAGAGCGAGAGAGAGAGAGAGAGAGAGAGAGAGAGTGATAGGACATGCGGCAGAGAGGGGACAGGGAAGCACACAAAACTCCAACTCGAAATTATTAAATTGCAGACGCCCGGCTACGTGTGGTGTCTGTGTACCTGTCTCTGTCCCTATCTGTCTATCTGTGTGTGTGCGTGTGGCTGAGTATGTTAGACAGAGCGGAGGTGTGTGGGAAGCGAGCGGAAGAGTCACGCACACTGCTGAAACAGAACAACAGACAAAAGCGCTAAAAACAACGTCTGACTGTGAAACGAGTTGAAGTGCTGGAGTTGCTGTGGGGAAAAAGAAAAAAACCAAAAAAACAAAAAAAAAAGAGAAGAGAAGAGAAGAGCGCCATACAAAAACGTGAGCGCATGTATGTGTGTGTGTGTGTGTGTGCCATAAAGGTCGTTGGCCATGCGACGTCGCTGAAGTCGCACTACTACGCCAGGAAGCAACAACACCAGCAACAAACCACAACAACAACAGCACGTTGGTTGTCAGAGAATAAATGTGGCGAGGCAGCAGCGGCGGCGACGTATTTAGCCTAAGGGCGGCATAAAATGTATTGCAGGTTTCTGCTGGCCAACACACACACACACACACACATACACAAGCGCTTATTGTAGACTATGGCTACAAGTTTATTTAAACATATATATATATATATATATATGTGTGTGTGTGCGTATGTATTTACTATAGGCGGCCTCATCAGTTTTTAGCTGCATTTAAAAAGGCTGAAAACACGTTTTGTGCACAGCCTGCGTCAAATAGACAAAACGAACAAAGAGTTGAGGGCAAATGTGGGCGGTTGTGCCTGTGCGTGTTTGTGTGTGCATGTGTGAGTGTGTCTGTTTGCGTGCGATTGCATTGGTTGCTGCTGCTGCTGCTGCTGTTGTTTTGCCTTTAAGGCCGTTATCATCTGCCCTGTTGTTTGTCGCCTGCTGTCAGTCAGTCAGTGCGACAAGTTTAGTGGGCTTTACAATTGAAACGGAGACAACGAACTCATTCGGTGAAAACACACCCGAATGCAAAGGAAGTGGAAATGGATGTGGAAGTGTGAATGTAGACTTAAATAATTCAATTATAAATAGATTTGGAATTATGTATGTATGTACGTCAATAATCTATCTGTGTAATAAAGAAAATGTAAATGTCAATTGAATACAATTTTCTTAATAACAATAATTAAATAATTTCTGATGATTACCAGAGTAATTATAAATTTAAACCCACTGCTACTGCTTTTGAGTTTAACAGCAATTTAATTCCTTTTGAATTTGAATACTTTTCAATATTATTTTTTTTTTTTTAAGATATAAATATTGATGCAAAGGAAATAGTAGTTGGAGTAAAATAAAATGTTTATGTTTCCAATTTTTGAGTGAACACTGTTCATCCATTGAAACCAGTTACTTTAAGGTAATTCAACTGTTTATCTATAAATATAGAAAGAAAAACATCAAATCTGTTAGAATTTTAAACAATACTATCAAAATTCATTTATGTTTATTCTTATAGATTTTGGTTTGGAAACTGGTTAAAGTGTTGACCAAACAGCATTTTTGGATGACCTCATGTGTAAATTTAAACACTTAACTCAATTTTGTTAATTACTATGTACAGGGGAGCTGGTGTTGCAAGTTCAAAGGCTTAATAAACTGGCTTTCAAGCAAACAAAATTTGTTTCAATACCAAAACGATTAAGGGTTGACCTTTTCATATATGCGAAGTGTTTAGATTTAATAGTGTTGCACAACCAGCCTTCACTCAATAGCATTGCATAACATTTCATAAAACACAAATAATTTAATACCCCTGTCAGAGACAGCGACAATTACAGCTAGAACTTGTTTTACTACTGTATTTGCTTTTGTCTTCGTTGTCATTTCCTTATTTAACGTGACACTTGTAAAAAATTGCATTGAAATTGAGAAGACAGCGCTGATTTGCTCTCTTTCTCCCCTCTTCCTCTCCTCCTCTTCTTCACCTTTGTTGCCGTATATCTATCTTAAGTGAAAATGAACACCTGCTCGTTGTTGTTGTTAGAGCGGTTTGTTTTCTTTTTTTTTTCTCTTTTGCTTATTTTTTTTTTTTAGTATGTTTGTTTGTGGTGGCGTACGTGCCTGAGCACTACACTCACTCAATGCAGTTATGCAGCTATTACGTCGTCTATGCTCACACACACATGCACACTCGTACACACACTAATAGACACGCACTGCCGAACACCTGTCAAACGCATGCAGGCGAACACACAGGCACACAAAACTCGCTCTAAGGCCACCATCAGCAGAAACAGCAGCAGATGCTTTTTGTTTCATTTTCACAATGTGTGCGCTCTCCTCGTGCATAGAGTATGTACCGCTGCCTTCTAATGTTGCTGTGTCACGTTCTTCATATGAAAATGTTTTAAATTCTGATTGGATATTATATGCACGTAGACACACACACACATAAACACATGCAAACGCATTCAGCGTTGCCAAATGTCTACAATTAATAATGTGTGCGCTGTTGCCATATTTCACGCGCTTACTCACAAAATAACATTAAATTGAAACAGGTTTTTTTTTTGGTTTCTCAGACAGCTGGAAACAATGCGCGCGGCAGAGCGAGAGTGAAGAGCGATCATGATCCATGATCATCGTCATGATATTATCTTGTTGGCTTTGCCTGCCTTTCATTGTGTTTCACTTGTTGTGCGTTTTTGGTTTTTTTTTTTCGGCTTGGCATTCTTTGTTAAATATGTTCACTGACCTTTACCGAAATTTCCAGTTTTTATTTGTTTTTTGTCTGAACGACTTAACGACGTCGTTACATATGTTCAAAAATATACATATAAATATTTTTGCTATCGGTATTTCTTCTTTTATTGCCATATTTGCTTTTATTGTTAATCATTTACTACGAAAACAACTGTGTACAAGAAGAAGAGCAGAAGAAGATGAAGAAGAAGCGTTCAGCATTATTCACGCAAATGACCTTCAACTTGATTTTTAATTAAGTTCAGTTCAATGAACTGAAACTGTCAACGACTCGTCGCCATCGTTGCCGACTTTTTCGTTTCTATGTATGTATGTGTGTTTGTGTGTGTGTTTTATTGAAATGTTTTCTCTCTTTTTAGCGTTTACACAATTGTTGAATGTTTTTGTTTTCATATATTTACCGTACGAAACCACTTAAATTTTACGTTCTTTGTCCTGGTTTTTGGTGAATTCGTTTATTTTTAGCTGTAAATACTTAATGAATATGAGTGTGTGTGTATGTGTGTCTGTATGTATGTATTATATTGAAGAAATGAACAGTTTTTTTTGTATGACAAAATAAACTTTAATTACTTATTGAAAACACCTGTAATTAGAGATGTGTTTCTCAGCTGACTCAAACCCATGAAACATTAGTGTTCTGTTTATTCTAAACTTCTTGGCATTAAGCCAAGCTTAACTTTATGTTAACTCGCTTAAAAACGTTGCCAAATTTCTCTCGTTGTGTGTTTTGTGTACGTAGCGAATTTAGACAGTTTAATATCTAACTTTGACTAGCAATATTTTCTTGGTTTTTTTGTTACAATCTATAAAGTGCATAAAGGGCAACGTTGTCACACTTCACCTTAATGGCATTTTGTGTGTATCTGGCATCAGCTTAAAGCTTTCTTCTCCGTCCACTCATTGTTGGCTTTTTTCTTGTTATTATCTTTCATAGCTCATCTCGGGCTTTACAGCATCCAAGTATGATGTGCTAGTCATAATTTATGCAATGTAATCTCTTTTCCCAATCTACCTCCTCGCCTTACGCAGTCTCCTCGTACTTTATCGCTGCTCGTTATACATAAATTTCAGCGGGTTTCCTTTTTCCCGGTATTTCTTCTTTTTTTTCATCTTGCGCAAACAACAAATTTTTTTCAATTTACATTTTTATCATAATTCATTCGCCCATTTTTTTTCTTTTTTCTTTTAGACGTCACTGCAAAGTGCCCAACAGCTTTTGTTGCCAGTTTCAAGTGCGTTTCCCTCCTCCCCCATCCACCGCTCACAGCGTTAGACAGATTTTATTACCAGCTACCATTGCTACTTACCCGGAAATGCTTGTCGCACCCTTTCCACACAATAAACAACTAAACAGACGCAAAAAAAAACAACAACTCTGGCAACCCTCTTTGCAGCTTTGTAAGTTTTTTTTTCTTCTTTTTCATGGGTGTTATTATTATTCAGGTTTGTGTGTTCGCCCGACTTGCTGACTGGCTGGCGGGCAACCCTTGTGGCAGGTTCTTTCGTATCCACTAAAAATTGTTGCATGTCAACTCACCCGCACACCACCACCATCACCACACACACACACATCAAGCATAGTTTTGTTGTTTTTTCTCATGCCTTTCCCATATAAATTGCCACACGGAGAGTAGTTTGGGCAACCCACCCTCCGTGGAGCGTAGCAATCCTAAGCCAAATCCGCTGGCAGGAAGGATGTTTCAATTTCTATTTTGTTTTACAATTCTCTTCCCGGTTTTATCGGTCGTTTGTGCTCTCAAAAACACAAACCTCCCCAATTCCCTTCCCCTGTCCTGCATCGTCTCCAGGCCTTTGCCTAGAAAGAATACAGCAGTGAAAATTGGCAATGCCGCATAGCTCCTTCAATTTGCTGCTAGCCTTTTGATTTTCCCATATGCATGTGTATGTGTATGTATATGAGTGTGTGTGTGTGTCTTGTGTGTACCATAAGAACTTTTCGTAGCGCATTCTTTTGCTACCTTCTCTATAAATTAGATGAGCTTTTTATTTATTTAAGGCGGCCCTTTGCCATTTCTTTTCTTTGAGTTAAGCTCGAAATTGTCTCGTTTGTTTTGTTGTTGTTATTGCTGCTGCTGCTTCTGCTGCTTCTTTGTTTGTTTGTTGATTTTCATTGTTTTGCCAGTCTGTTTTTCTTTTCTTATGTTTTGGCTTTAGTGCAAAAGTTGATTGGGTATTTGTCTGGGCTGGTTACGTGACTGTTGTACACGAAATAAATCGACTTGTACAGTGAGCTCTGCATAAAAATTACCAGTAATTGAAATAGGGTGGAAACTAAATTAAATTAAATCAAAGAAGATCAGCAACATAAAATTGGTAGCTAAGAAGAATTCAGGCATACAAATTAAAATTAAAACTATTAATATAAAAATGAACTTAAAAAAGTTAAAAAAATATATCAGACAAATTTATAGGTTAGCAAAAAACAGCTGCATTTTCAGTATATTTGTTGTTAATTTGCAGTTGTCATAAGAACACTTCGGATGATTGACAAAACACATTTTGTTCCCAATTCGTTGTTGGATTTGTTGCACTTTCTATGATGCATGATTATATCATAGAACCTACCCTCCTTCCTAACTGCCGCCGACATTTCCTTTTCGTTTTGCGTTTGCTGCACTTTAAAGCCCGCCAGCGTTGCGTTTTAATTACTGACCCATTTCTGGCGTGTTCCGACACGTTTCATTCATTGCACTGGCTGGCTGGCTGGCGGCGCGGCGCTGTTGCCGCATTTCACTGGCAAAAGCTTTAAGGCGCCAAGCGGCTTAAAGAGCACCTCCAAACAAAGTTTAGAATTGTATATGTGTGTGTGTGTGCATATACACGCATATATATATATACATTATGTACTGTGCAAGTTGGAAAGTAAATATAATTTTATATACACGTTATGTACATGCAATTATGCAAATTTACATAAACATAACCTACTAACTAAGCACGCTATTGAAACAAATGCAAGCGCAGGCTAACAGTATTCGCGTCCCCCCTCCTCCCTCCTCCCTCTTGGTGGCGCCCTCTTGTTCGCGCCATCTCTGTCGGACACACACACCGCAAATAGTTGACCTCATTTTTTAGGACTGTGCACAATTTTACTGCAACTTTTTTTTCACATTTACTGGGGCGCCGCCTGGCGGGCGTTTTTGTTGTCGCTCTCGCATGCTTTTCCACTCTTTGCCTCTGCTTGCCCGCCCCACCTCTCTTCACGTCTATCGAGCTGCGCTCATTTTGCATGCATGCATTTGGCAACTCTGTCGCTGTTTCTGCTGACGTTGCATTTCGCTTGAAGCAGGGCTGGGGTGGGGTGGAGTGGGTGGGGGTGGAGGTTCGTGGAGGAAGCGCTGTCCTACATTTTTGGGCTTTGTTGTGTTTTGAGCCTTTATATGAAAATGCAGGCAGGTGGCGCAAAAAGCGTTTGCATTGCTTTTCAAACAAAACCGTCATTCAGGCAGTGCACTTTCTGCTTCTCCTTCAGATACATGGTTATTGTTGTTGTTGTTGCTGCTGCTACTGCTGCTGCTGCTGCTGCTGCTGTTGCCACATTTCATTCACAATAACGCAACAGAAGATTTTTTCCATTTGTGTGACGGTTGTTGCTGTTGCAGTTGCTTTTATTTCACGTCCTTGTGCTAAAAACTCGACGATGGAAGAGTGTATGCAGAAGGAGAAGAGGTTGAAATGCTGCAAAAATCGATAAAGCAATTAACGCAAAAAGTAGCTGGCAACCCCCACAACAAGAGTAGCTGTAACAGAGCAACCCTGCGTACAAAAATAAACAGCTAACCAACAACCATCCAACCACACTCAACCACCCAGCCACCCACCCACCAAAAAAACAAAAGCCCAACCCAACCCAATTTAGCAGTGAGCCCATTTTTTTTTCTGCTTCTATCTGCTTCCCCATGCGCTTCTATTTGTTTTTTTTTCTTCTTCTTTTTTGGTTTTGTTTCTGTCTTGCACAGCGTGTTTATTACTTTCATGCTGCTTCTGCTATTGTTGTTGTTGTTGTTGTTGTTATTGTTATTGCTGCAACCCTCGTTTGGCGGCGTTGCCATGCGGGCTGTATTTGCAATGGGTGCCCACACCAGCCTGAATGCGATAGAAAAGGAAAGGAACAGCTTGGGATCTGCTAAAGCGCGCGCCTAACTTTAATAAACACTGCTTATACCCACATGAGTGTGTATTTGTGTGTGTGTGTGTGTGTTTGCATATGACTTTAATATATTTTAATTCATATTGTTACTTCACTTCAGACACTCTGGCAAGCCCCTTAAGTAGCTTTTTCATTACATTTGCGCTGCTAGTTTCCATTCCATTTTGGAAAATGGACAATTTTGTTGCACACTAAAATTATATGTGCGCTCCTTTGGGTTTTTCAATATACACACAAAAAGAAACAATTTTCAGCTCATATTTCAAGAGTTTGTTGAACAACATTTTCCGCAAATGAGATTATTTGGAGTCTTCTCATTCATTCAACATTCTTTTGGTTCATATTTGATGAAAATGACGCTGCTAAATTCGCACATTTCCTCTGTTTATATTTTTGGGATTTTGCTGTTTGGTTTGCCTGTCTGCCAGCAATATTGATTAACTTTTTGCCTCGTTTTAACAACAAAATCCCTGCTAACATTCATCCAATGAAAGCTGTCAGCGCTGCTCAAACTTAAAGTAGACATAAAACCCTCAGTTTTGTTGTTGTTGTTGTTCGTTGCTATTGTTGTTGTTGCTGTTGGTGTTACTGCAAATGACAAGTAAATTTTGCCCGCGCTCTGGCTTAAGACCTAATATGAAAAAAGTTTTTGTTGCCCAATTGCCCCCATATGAGTGTGTTGCTCTGTTTCCAGACTTAATGACAGCAGGAGGCATCCTTGCCACCAAACAAGCGCCAACAACAATCTGTATTGGCCCAGACATTTTATTTATATTTTTTTTTGGCAATGTGCCCAAAGTAACGGCCAAAACATAAAACTATGCAACCAAATTATGTGCTTGCACACACATATATGTGTGTGTGTGTGTTTGTGTGTGTGTGTATGGAAAACCTACACGAATACCCTGAATTCAATTAACACTCTTTAGATAAGCATTAGGGCTTCAAATTTGGTATTAATAATATCGAAATAAATATAGTATCTATAATAATCGAGAATACTCATATTGTCATAATAGAGTTGAAAGAGTATTCAAATACGCTAAATTCATATTTGAATCCATCTTATATCTACATAAACAAGACCTTATAACTTTGTTAGCCTTCTGAAGAGAGCGTATTAGTTGGGCTGTAGGATCTGACATGTGCTATATAGGAGGTTCTCTTTATACATACTTGTGTTTAAGTCTTACAGAATTCGTTTCTAACGACCCTTGGTGTGTGTGTAAATGTGTATTCTGGCACGGCTCTTTTACTGTGATTACTTACGTATAGATATCTATATACATATATGTATATATATATATATATATATATATATATATATATATATATATATATGTCTTGTCAGACTTGGCCCAAACCCCAATTCAGCTCCGCCCAAGCACACACATACACACAAAGGACGTCGTCAAGTTTTTATGCCTTTTGCTGTGCAAGTTTTCAACAACTTTTTGCATAATTCAAGTCAACACACACACACACACACACACACGCACACACCCCTCAACCCCTCCCCCCACGCCCGGCACTTACCACCCACATGACTGACTGTATACATATTTTAAAAGTATAGCTCGAATCTGTTTGGAAGCCCTCCGGCTTTAGTTTAGTTATTTCTTCTACTAATCATCATCATTGTCGTCATCATCGTCATCATCATCATTATCTGTAGCCTGAACATTTTACCGTTCCCTCTATGACTTTTGTTGTCGCTTTCGTCTTTGTTCGCATTTTCCACATTTTTCCCACGTTCTCAATTTCATGTGTGTGTGTGTGATTGTGTGTTTGTGTGTGTGCGTAGGGGTTGTGGTTGTTAAAACTCAACCCCCAAGCAAAGTGACTTGCCTTGAGAAATGGCGCTATTGCATTCAGAGTGTGTGTGTGTGGGTGGGCTGTGTGTGTGTCTGATAATGTCTCAATCCCGTTTCATATCTTTTTACTTTTACTGCCATCTCGCTCACTCGCTCTCTGACTCCATCCTTCTATTCCTTTTCCTGGGTGCTTGGCACTTTTATCTGCGAGCTTTAATATTGCAATTCAATTCGTTTCAAACTTTAAACCATTTTGAGGCACAAAGTGCCAAGTTGAATTCCAACTTTTGTTTGATTGCTGTGTCTTTTTATCGGGTGTTTTTATATTTAACTAAGCTTGCTTTTTACAGTCTTTGCAGTTAGGTATACCCATTTTAAAAGACGCCAAGTCAAGTCTTCTATTGTTAAGGTTATAAATTTAAGCGGGTTTTAATGACAAATAAGAGGAACTTTTATAAGAGAGCTATGAAAATTTAAACATCAATTTATTTGATTTAAAAAATATATATTATTCTGTTTTAACAATTTGATTGTGCTTGGGAAAATCCCTCATTTTTATTGCAGCTTAAAGACAGAAGAGACTTAGACTGTTTGTCATTCCAGCTGTTAGATAACATATCAAAGATGATTACTTAAGGATCAGATCGAGAGAATAAAGTGAAGTCAATCATTTGACTTGATTATCAAAATTAAATTATAACCTGCCCTTCGATTTCTTATTATTGTTTATTATTATAATTGGGGAACCAGCACAGCGACCTATTGGGCCCCCTTCTGAGCCTACAGCTCTTCCATCAACCCCAGCTCCTGCACGAATGCGAGAATCTTTGTTGGGTTGAGGGTTTCTATGTGTTTGTGCTTCATTGCATGCCGGACGCATTCTGCTAGGATATGCATTGAGGATTCCTCCTCATTTCCACAAAACCTGCACACATCGCTACTCTAATTACCTAATTTGGTTAAGTGACTTCTCAGTCTACAATGTCCTGTAAATAGACCGGTGAGTATCCTGAGCCTGTTCTTTCTCATGGATATTACTTGCTTAAATCGTTTTTGATTATAGCCACCTAAAAGACTTCTGGCTTGTCGGAGTCCTGGTGCCTCTGCCTTTATTGCTGCTTGACTATCGGAGAGGATGGATATATCCGCATTCCGATTCTTATTTTATTTATATTTCCTTAAGTTGAATAATACTAACTTAAAAACGTGCAAGTTGGCCAACAAAGCATTTCGCCAATATCTAAGAGTAAATACGTGTTTCAAAATACACATAAACAATAAACTCTATGATTAATTCTGCGAATTACTTATGCCACTACAATTATATTGACCTCAAGTTTGTATGTGTAATTATTATGCGGCTCACTCGTTTTGGCCATGTCTCTTGTCAATTCTTGCACATGTTGGCATTAAATTTTCATGTCAAAAGCCGTGAGCCAAAAACGTTTTTGCATTGCTGTCTGTCTGTCTCTCTCTGGCTACCTCTCTTTGTCTGGCCCACGTGCTCTTACCTTCTGCCTGACGTCAGTTGATGACTGCCCGCTGCACTTTTGACAGTCAATGCAACTTGCAACGGGAAGCGGCAGCTGTTTTCGGGGTAACCGCAACGCAAAAGAGAACAACTGGAATCCTTAACCTGGTTGCTGTAGCACAAGAAATTATAAGTTTACACACATTATCAATAATGGCTCTACAAATGACGTACAAAAAATGATCGACTAGCACACACCTCTTATGGCATATATTACATATTACAGCTAAAAAACGAGTTACAAAAAATCGACTTTATTTGCACGTATATAAATAAATATTTAACAAACAGTTTGAATATAAAATAAATCTTCTAGCTGCCATTGAACGCGCTCTGTTTGTGTTTCGTGCCACATTCACACAACACTATTTATCTGCCGCGAAAAGTCAGCTTGTGTACAGGGTATAATAAAGAGGTTTTCCCCTTTGGCACGTACCAAAAATGACGTTGCCACTGCAAGTTGTGCTCTCGCATCCCCTGATCGCCCCATTCCCCCATTGCCCCGTTTCGATCTGTGCCGATCTGAGGCAGCGCAGGTGTTTGACTTGTTTGCTGCAAGCTGTTAAAAAAGAATTCAATAAAAATACAACTTCCAATTGCGGTTCGCTGTCACATGTTGGTTTTTATTGTTGTTGCTGTCATGTTTTGTGTACTTTGGATGACATCAAGTTGCTTTTATGTACACTTTGTATATATTACATATGTACATAAGTATATATATATATATATATATATATATATATATATATATAGCTAGTAACTAGGTCAAACACTTTATCTTATCAGAGTGGCGTTTGTATTGTGATTATTATTAGGCCGGCTGCAAACATTTGATGGCGTTAAATTCCAACAGGTGGCGCTCGTTACGCATTACGAAAACGCCGACATAGATAGATAGTCATATTCTGGGCGCAACAATAAATTTATTATTAAGCCTTGATATTTTTTTTTTTTCGCTTCTCATTTGGCTGATTGAGTATTAAGTATGTTAACAGTAGTAATTGCATAAAGTCAGCACAATTAAGCCAGCTGACAGTTTGTGGGTTTTAATTTAATGCCAGTGTTGCTCAATGGCAATGATAATGGCAATGCAGTGTGTAAAAATGCATAGGAATAAGATTTGAAATACATGAGTTTCAGTATGTGTCCGGGTATTAATTATATGTATTTCAGATCGTATAAATAATGAGTCTTATCAGTAAATGGAATGAAATCAGAGCGTTCTAATTTTTTTTTTATTATTTTCATATATCATTGTGTACATTACACATATACATATTGATTATCAATAGTGAGCGCATGACCTCAATGATACCTTGTAATGTCTGTCATCGCCCCACAAAAGCAACAATAACCATAACAAAGACAAAGGCAATTCGATTGAGGCGTCTTGCGGATTAAGTGCGTTTTCCAAGGCACAAGAATGAATCTATATTTATGCATATGTATATACATAATATAGGAAATTGCGTTGAAGTTTATTTAGCAGCTGCGGGCTGCCTCGATTATTGTGTTAACAATTCAATTATTGCATATTTTTGCACTCTTGCGATGCATTTTTGAAATAGCCCCATGCAAAAACCACAATGAACGGTGGGGAATGCATGAGAATGAAACATACTCAGTGCCGCTCAAACTGTGGACTATAAAACTGTTTGCTCTTCGTTATCATTTGTACGCTAAGTGTTTATTGCACTGCCAATGAGCAAGAGTTGAGCGATTTTATTTCGATTGGAAGTATTCAGTTACGGAATGAGTTGACCTCAAAAGTAGCCTTGCGCTAATAATCAAAACAAATCGAAAATGTCGGAATTTGCGTAACAACAATTACAAGTAGACAGACAGCCAGAACAACAATTAGAATATCGACGATAAACAAAAGCAATGCAAACCAAACAAATTAACGTGAAATCAAAGCGTAAACTTATTTAACCTTCAGTCATGCAATCTCACAACAAACACGTGACCATGAATAATATTGCTGTTGCTGTTCTGGTGAGAGTAACTATGTGTGTGTTTGTGTGCGTGTGTGTGTGTAGAACAAAATATAAAATTTTATTGTTAGAATTTTAACGAGTGAATTATGAAACTGACAGCCAACGGTTGAATAATACAATTACACCAACAGTAGCAAAGAGTGCGATAAAGAGCGAGCGGTAACGGCATTTAATTGGCATGATTACTGACATACACAAACATACAGACAAACACACATACACGCACGCAAACAAACAGTTGCGCTAATTTTAATTATTTGTCGCAAATGACCTTGACCCACAGTGTTCACACTGTGCACGCTGACAGCGCCAACGAGAAATGAGCAATCCAAAACAAATTATAAAAATAGCAATGCACACGCTAAAATTATTGCCAAATAAAAAGAAAAAAAAAGAGGAAATTTATTTAAAAACAGAGCATTGGAATTTTCATACATTTTGTAGTGCGATTTATTTTCATTGTTACTTTTAGTGTTGATATGAGCAAACAGCAGCAACAACAACAACAACAACAAGGAACAACTGAAAAAACCCCAAAGCACAGCACAGACTGCGTGGCAGGCGAATAGTCGTAAAACAAAAAGAAGGCGAGAAGGCCGCCAACAACAATAACAGCTTAAGCGAAAATACCAAGCACACATATATATATATATATATATACATAAATTGCATGAAGAAGAAAATGTTAAAAACGTGGGCGTTGGCGGCGCTGATTGCGTACGTCAGCTGCTAGACTCCCATACGTATGTACACATATGTGTGTATATATATATGTGTATATGTATATGCATGCTCTCCCAATTGACGAGTTGTGCTGCAAAGTAGGAGAGAGAGGGAGAGAGCGTTAGAGTAAGCATGATGTGCGAGTAGTGCTGCTTCTCAAGTTGATTAAAAGCGCGTTCTGTTTTCTGCGAGCAACAGCGTCAAAGTCTCTGTGCTCTCTGTAATTGTGTCAACTACAGCACGCGTATGTGTGTGTGTGTATGTGTATGTGGGTTTGAATGAGTGGGCTTTCAATGGAAATGTGTGTCACGCCTCCGCAGGCATGCAAAACAATTAAGTAAGCCTTACACCGAGTATGCTTGACTAACATACATACCCTGAATACGGCTGTGCGGCTGTGATATATCCGAAATCCGAAATACACACAAATTCATGCAAACATGAATGCCTTCAGTTATTTTATATATAAAGGCATATAATTAGGGTATATTTGATGTACTTACTAGTCTACGAGATGCTCAATGATATAGGTACAATACAGGGTATTGTGTAGCAAATATAGCTACGACTTATACAATCGTGCGATAAACGAGCTAAGCTAAAGTCGGAGCATTGATCCACATCATTTGTCCAAAAATGTGTCTGTTTGCGGTTTAGTTCCCAAGAGTAATGCTTAAATCATTTTAATACCCTTGGCAATTGTACGCAAATGTATAACATTATAACATTTTTTATTGGAAAATTCTGTTGTGCCTAAAATCTGCGGAATCATTTTAAATAAAGACTTCAATTCTAAATTGAGCCTCAAGCGTTTCAGCTGCTCTTAATAGCGCCACTCAACGGGGCGTATGTACAATTTGCCGCCCAAAGAGGTACAGGCCAAACAAAAGTTGCACAAAATGGCGCTGTGACTGGCAAAAGTTTGACCTCTCGACTCTGCAGCACAGCCAACTTGTTGGCCTCTGTCTGTGTGTGTTTTGAATATTAGAATAACGTACATATTGAATACACACACACACACTGTAGGACCGAGAGAAACTCTTGCTAGCCAATAAAGTGAATCGATTACAAAAGGGGTCCCGACAGATGAGAGTGAGTTCAGTCGACGTCTGTCTGCCCCTAGAGGAGGCCTTTGATTTTGCAGTTGTTGTCGGACAATGTTGGCATTGGGCATTTACCACAATGTCTACTAACAATGTTCATAGTCTGATGCATACAAATGATAGACATGTAAGAAGAAGATGCTAACAGCATCGATATACATAGTTATGCTGTCTTAAAGATATTTAAAATCCCGAACTATTTCTCTCTATTCAGTGATTAATAATATAAATGTCCCATTGCAACAATCATCATTTCTATGGTTATTTAATTTGAGTGCATTTTTTTAAAAACTTAACTTTCTTTGTTTTTATCAAAAGTTTTTATTACTATAACAATCTAAAACAACATATGGGTTTCTGAAATTTAAATTATACTTTAAATGATACATTTTTTATGACCAGCCTTAACTGGTCAATGTTGCAAAAGCAACTTTTGTCTATCCACCTAAAACGAGCGGCAATTGAAAATAACTTTAAATTAGGAAATTGCTATTTATATGCAAATAAAAGCCTAAATTCTAATAAGAGAATTAGATTTGTAATTGTTCACTAATTGTTCGCCCAAGTCAACTTCTCTCTCTGCAAACACATCAAAGTCGCTTGAACTTTTAAGTGATTTTGGTTTTTAGTCATCGATTAAAGCAAAGTTGCCAAAAGGCTGATGTGATGTTGTCCAGGTGGTGGCTTGATTGGCAGACCAACAGATAGACACACACATAGTCACACACACACAGACCTAGCAGACATGGCTGGGATACATAGATGACAACGGTTAACCGCCCAAACAGGATGACTGTAGGTCGTCGGAGACGATTGAAAATGGGGCGGGGGGAACGGCTTCCACATGCAACACTGTGGCTGCTGTTGCTATTGCTCTTGCTGTTATTATTGTTGTTGTTTTTGTTGTAACTCTGTCCGTAGTCACGGCAACAGATACAGAAACATTGAGCACAGGAAGGATACACATATGTAGATATGACGAGACTGGCGGATATTCGCACACGTGCATGCATAACAAATAATAAACAACGGGGCCATATATAACGGCATTTATGTGCAAACACACACATTTATGTGAATATATATATATGAATACATGTGTACAATGTAGTTGCCAGACAGGATTGGGTTGGGTTTTGTGTTGCTCGGAACAGGCTGTGTTTCAATACACACACATCCAGACACACACACACATCCAGACACACACACACAAGTGAATATCTGTTGTAGCATTGCGAATGCACAGCCAAAAAGCCATTCAATTTAATGTGGCTCTCGGCTCTTGTCTAGCCAAAATATTTCAACGTCCGAGCAGCGCTTTAAAACATTTCAATGACCCATAGGCTTTAATTAAACCAACATTGCGCCACTCTCCACCCCCAACCCGCAAGCCGCAACCCGCCAAAACGGCTGAGGGTTGTTATTGATTTTTTTGCAGCATTTTCTCACACACCCCTTTCTCTGTCTTGTCCACAGACGACAGAATTAGACTGACTTTAGAAAGCTCTTGTCGGCGTTTAGTGCCCATGGTGCTAATGAAGTCCCATTGTCGCACTGTGGGACACGCCCACCCGCCTACACAGCCATAGCAACAAACACGCTCGAGAATTGAATGACATTTAACAAAAAGACAGTTGAAACGTGCCGTGAATTTTAAATGAACATAATAAACATTCAGAATGAGTCAAAAGTAAATACAACAACAAATAAAATCTTACAAAAATAGTGTGAGAGGAATTTAAAATTTGACTTTTAAAATCTCTCAGCCCAACATTTCATACTGGACCTTTGCGTACCTTCTAATTTATGGACATTTATTTTTTTCTTTGAGAAACATTGTTTCAACGATATTCAAATATTTGAATTTATTCATTTTTGTGTTTTGGGGTAGCTGATAATATGTCAGTTTTAAAATTGTAATTATGTATTGCTTATTATTTTTATTACAAACTCAAATTTCAATATAAATCTGAGTGCAATATGCGATAATTATTGCATAAGCAATCAAATCTGTGTACTGTATACAATGATTAATGCATAGGCAATGTGTAGAGCGTAAAACCAACAGCCAATACCAGAAACTGATTAAATTAGTTATATATAGCTATAGTTATATTGTAGCATTACATAGCTAAGTGGATTACTCTTTTTGCAACATTTCTTCTTCGCACTCATTTACTTACAACAATTACGTATTCTTGCATCGCAACACTTTCGCATGAGACGACGCTGCATATTTTGATGAGTTTCTGTATTAGTTTACGTAAAACATCAACTTGAAGCACCGCTCATAAACAGCATCTCGAGTTTGATTATTTATTAATTTATTTTATTAGTTAACTCGTGTGGTTTTTATGAATCATCTTACGTTTAATGCATTCAAGCCTCGTTTATTTATGTTCTACCATTTCTCTCTTTTTTTTTGCAGACCCGTTCAAAAATAAAACACATAGAGTTTAAAAAAAAAAAAACCGAAATCTCAATTCAAATCAATTTCAACGTTTTGCAACACTGAGCGAGAGACACGCGCGCATCATGCGTAACGGTAGTTGGCAAAGCGCGCGTGCCATGGAACGCAGTGAGACGAAACATAACTGCTGGAATGCACGGCGATGAAATGAAACGATCGCAGCAGCAGCAACAACAACAACAGCAACAACTACAAAAGCAACCAAAACTGAAAGGCGAAAATGTTGTCGCATATTGAGGAAAATGCATCGTTTTCTTAACATACAACAAAATATAAAACTACGCAACTATCATCAGTTACTTTTATATTTTGTTGCTGTTCCATTAGCTGCCACTGCTGCTGGAGGAAGACGACGAAGAGGAGAGAGCAGAGACGGAGAACGAGAACGAGAAAGAGAAGGAGAACGAGAACGAGATATATTTGCGGGTGGGAGCAGCAGCAGCAGCGCAGCAACAATAACAACAACAACGTAACGATCGTAACGTAACATAACGTAACGTGACGCACACAGAATCAACTAGAAGATAGATTGTTTTAGTTTTTCTTTATTTTAATAGTTTTCCTTAGCCCAATACAATACACGTACACATAGTTAACCCAACGCTGCCACTGTTCCTAAGACAAAAAACAAAAACAACAACAAAAACAACAAAAAGAACAACAACAACAACAACAAAAAGAACAACAACAAATAATCTATCATCGTAATTGTAATTGTAACGTCGTAAACCTAAAGTAAAGTCACGCGTAACGCCTATACAACACTGCTCCTCTGCCAACGTGTTTTGTTTTCTTTATTTGGATCATCAGCATTAAACACATCTGCATCTGCAATATATATCCATTATGCATAATAACCTACACGATATATGATCACGCTCATATGCCAATCAATCAGCTGATACTGCAAGCAAATACATACTGTATAGCTATCAACAAAAACAACAACAAGAAGAAGAAGAATAAGAAGAACAACTGCGAAGCATAAAACAACAACGTGACGTTGTTTTGGTGTTTCGGTTCGCATTGACCTTTTGCCGCTCAGCTGGCAAGGGAAAAATATGGCAACACCGCAAGTCAAAGACTTGGTGTTGCGCTCGCCAGCTGGCTCCTCCGATACCCTCACCTTTGCGTGGCCACTGCAGATTGGACATGGACAGGATAAGCATGACAATGGCATCGATATCATCGATACAATTAAGTTCGTATGCGATGAGCTGCCATCCATTTCATCTGCATTCGAGGAAATCAACCTCAATCACATTGACACTGCCTGTTATAAGACTATGACAAATCTTGTCGACCGCTTCAACAAGGCTGTCGACAGTATTGTTGCATTGGTAAGTAAATTTGAAAAAACCTCCATTGAATCCTTCGAATCCTAGTTGTTCAATTGTTGAGAATTTCTGATTCTTAATTCTTTTTCATACCTCGATCCCAAATGTTTCTGAATATTAATTGAAACTTTTGTTGCTTTGAAATATTATTGAGCAAACAAGATTTAAAAATGAAGAAGTGCCATTCAAATGCATATTAATTTCAATTAATTTCTTTCCGATTGCTACTGTTTACTAGAGTGTTATTCCAGTGTTGCATTCGTGCGAAGGTATCGATAGCGGCAATCGGATACCGCCACAAATTTGTCAACGGCCCTTGTAATTCCCAAGCCGTTTAAGCAGAAACCGGTCGGCATGCTGGGCGTAAGTTTGGTCTTGGGGCGGCTTATGATTCCCAAGTGGTTTAAGCGCTAGCGTATAGACATGCCAGATGCAGATTCCGGCGAGGGAGCTCGGGGAGAGAAAAAAAGGGTGTATTTTTTTTTATGTTGATTTTTTTTTTTTTCTTTTTGGTTATATTTTTTTGTATATATATTTTTTTTGTGGGTATTTATTTATTTATTTTTTTTGTATTTTTTTTTGTTTTGTTTAGAGTTAAGTCTATAATGAAGACCTATTAATATAGGCAAAATTTTGTTGGAATTAAGCAACAGAGTCAAGTGAATAATGCACATAATATAGTAAGAATATGAAGCGAGAGTAGATTCGTTTCGAGGGGAGAATCTCCGGAAGTATGGAGTAGCTTAATCGCCAATTCCATATTAGGGCGATGGACCAATAAAATCCCATGGGTTCATCGCAGGAAGGGCGGGTACGTTGTGGCCATATACACCAGGCCAGCCAACTGTTCCATTTTGTTGTGTGTGTGCATGTAGTGTGTAGTGTTGTGAAGGTCGAGTTTGTTTGAGATCTGTACCGTCTATGGGCAGGGTTGGAGCTACCCCTCCCTGAGAAATCTGAGCTAGCCGAGGTTGCCCACTGGGAACCAATAGACGTGTTACACCAGTTATTCCAATCGATATTATTAGCTATCCTTAATGCCCTAATCAATCCCATTTGACTCAAACTAATTGTTTGCCTTTGTTCGCACAGGAAAAAGGAACTTCACTGCCCGCCGAGCGTTTGAATAAGTTCGCTCACCCTAGCCTTTTAAGACACATACTGCAATTAGTTTACAATGCTGCCGTGCTCGATCCGGACAAGCTCAATCAGTACGAGCCCTTCTCGCCGGAGGTGTACGGCGAGACGTCGTACGAGCTGGTCCAGCAAATGCTCAAACATGTCACCGTCAGCAAGGAGGACACGTTTATTGATCTCGGTTCCGGTGTGGGACAGGTGGTACTACAAATGGCTGGATCGTTTCCGCTAAAGACATGCATTGGCATCGAGAAGGCGGACACGCCCGCCCGCTATGCGGAACGCATGGATTTGATCTTTCGCCAGTACATGAGCTGGTTCGGCAAGCGCTACTGCGAGTACAAACTGATCAAGGGCGATTTTCTGGTGGACGAGCACCGCGAGAAGATCACCTCATCGACGCTGGTGTTTGTCAATAACTTTGCCTTCGGTCCGACCGTCGATCATCAGCTGAAGGAGCGATTTGCCGATTTGCGCGATGGCGCACGAGTTGTCTCCTCCAAATCGTTCTGTCCGCTCAACTTTCGTATCACGGATCGGTGAGTGATTACCCTAATAATACTATTTTTTCAACTGAACTGAAACTAATAATTCCATTTCCAATTCCACAGAAACCTCAGCGATATCGGTACAATCATGCATGTTAGCGAAATACCGCCACTGAAGGGTTCCGTTTCGTGGACCTGCAAACCGGTTTCATATTATTTGCATGTTATCGATCGCACTATTTTAGAGCGGTATTTTCAGCGCCTGAAAACCAAGGGCGGTGATCACGAGCATGTGGGTAAGTAAATGGGAACTGGTGACCCCAACTGGGAGTCCAGCAAATAACAATCAATACACACACGTTCACTCAGTCACACGTCAATCTCAAGTATCAATCACGATCAGATCAGTCAGTCAATCAATCAATCAATCATCACATGATCACTCACAATCAGTCATAATTGATCACCATCTTTGGTTTCCTTCCGATTTTGATTTAAACTAATTGTAAATTATTAAATTATAAGTAAATTTAAATTCTTCTTAACCGAGAGAAATTGAGAAATCTTTCAATTCTAGACAGTCAACAAATAGGCATTGAAAACTTGTTAATGGTGTTAATTTTGTTTCTTGCAGGATCTGTGCGCACCACACGCGATCGCGCTAAGCGTGAGGCAAATATTGGACAGCACAACAACAATCACAACAACAACAACCACAATAATAACCATCAGCGGGCGGAGCTGCACCGGGAACAGCAGCGTGAGCGGGAACGCGAGCGGGAGCAACTCTTCAATGGTCCAGCCGCCGCCCAGCAGCGCCATCAATCGCAATCTCCTGCAAATGTTAGCGGCGGTGGAGTAGCCGCCTCCAAGACACGCCAACAGTTGGCAACTGCGCAGCAGCAGAAAGAGCAACAGCAACAGCAGCAGCTGCAGCAGCAGCAACAGAAAGAGCAACAGCTGCAGCAACAGATGCAGCAACACAGTCTGGACATGGACAGCAGCACGGACAGCGACGGCGATGGCGAGGTGAATAATGGTAATGGTGGCAACACCACCACCACCACAAACACCACCTCAACATCGAATGGACCAATGACGCGCAAGGTGTGGTCGGACTGGTGCAGCTCCAAGGGCAAGAGTTCGCAGTCGGATGACGAGGAGAACAACAACAGCAACAGCAACAACAGCAACAGTCACAGCCACCAGGGACGGGTGGCGCCTCGCACTCTCACCACGCTGAAGAAGCGCAAGAAGCTCACACGTAAGGCAGCCATTGCCAGCAAGTCAGCAGCAGCGGCTCAGCGGGAAGCGGAAGAGGCAGCTGCTGTTGCAGCGGTTGCTGCGTCTGCCACATCCGCCTCGGCCAGCAAGGAATCGAGCAGCAAGGAGGATCAACCGCGGGCGGCCAGTGCGGGTCCCGGACGCAAGGGACGCTTAAAGAAGGGGCAGCGTGGACGCAAGTGCTTGAAGATTGCCGGCCTGGATGTGCTGCATAAGCAGACAGTGCTGAGCACCTCCTTGGACACGATGACAAAGAAGCTGCCCGCTGCACCGGGCACAGTTGATCAGCAACTGACGTCACTCCTCACCGGCGACATGTCGCACCGGGAATTGGATATACCCACAGCGCCGCAAGATACGCCGTATGCGTTGCAAATACTGCTGGACGTGTTCCGCTCGCAGTACATGACGATGATTGAGTACATGCGCTCGAGTGCGTATCTGCCACAGGTGCAGAAGCAGATTGCCCAGGAGCAGGAGCGGATGGCGCAACTGAAGAACCGGGCCAACCAGCTGGACAAGCAGATCAAGGTGCTAATCGATGACAGTGTGACGCTGCTGAAGGTGCGCATGAATGAGCTGGGCATCAATGTGAACTCGCCCAACGATTTGATTGCGCAGGCCAAGGAAATTGTCGGACGGCACAAGGATCTGCAGCATGAGGTCAGCAAGATGCGCAACCAAGTCACCGTCTTCGAGAGCGAACAGAAGCTGCTGCTGAGCAAGCAGCTGAAGCATCTGCCCGAATTCCAGAAACTCTGCGGAGCCACCAATGGCAGCGGTGGCAATGGCAAGGTCAAATCTGAGCTGCCACAGGAGCTGTCCGAGACGGCCGCCCAGGAGCTGGTGCTCAAGGAGATTGCCAATACGCTGAGTCAGCGCAAGAAGCTCTATGCCCAAGTCTCGACCATCGAGCAGGAGACGAGCACGCTACAAAAGTCAGCCGAGGATCGCAACACAGCTGCCGCTCTGCTCGCCCAGGGCACCAACATTAGCCTGGCTGGCAATGCTTCCTCTGCTGCTGCTGGCGTTACTGCTGTTTCTCCTGCGGTTGCATCGAATGTTGCCCTGCCAAATTGCAACAAGCTGCAAGCTGTTAAATCATCGCGTCGCAGTCGTGAGCATCGTGCACGCTCCCAAGAGTGGCCCGAGGTGCCGGAGGTGGGCAAAATACAGGAGAGCAATCCGGAGGTGCTGGCCCAAAAGATACTCGAGACCTGTCGCCAGGTCGAGGCTGGCAAATTTCAGGCGCCGACAGCTGCCCTCAATGCCAGCAGTGCTGTCAGCAACAACACTGTCAACTTTGTCAATGGCAAGCCCAAAATTGAGCTCAAGACAACGACGTCACTGTACAAGGATAGCACGCTAATGCCGGCGCCAAAGCAGCAGCAACAACAGCAGCAACACCAGCAGCAACACCAGCAACAACACCAGCAACAACAGCAGCAGCAGCAACCCCACCAGCAGCAACAGCAGCCAGCGACTGTGCTGTTGCCCAAGTGTGAGCTACCCGGCAAACAGGAATCACCGAAGGTGGTCAATTTTGAGGATAGGCTCAAGAGCATCATAACATCGGTGCTAAACGAGGATCAGGAGCAGCGCAGCAAAGCATTGCCCATCATTGAAGCACCTGCAGTGCCGCTGCTCCAATCGCCCGTCTCCAAGCGCAGCAGGCAAATGGCCCAAGCGACCTCGGCGAACAGTTTGCACAACATTATTACCGTGTCGACGCAGGGCTTGATGCATCTGAATGCGAACACGACCATATCGCCCATAACGCCACCATTGCCGGGCCCACGGGCGGCTGCAGCTGCATCGACGGCGCCGCCACCGCCAGCCAATTTGCCCTATGCCAGCGCCTACATGAGCAGCAAGCAGCATCACCAGCAGCAGCAACTGCAGCAGCTTTCGAGCAAATACGGGCAAACGGTATCGATCAAGGAGTCCAAGTATGCACCACCGTCAAGAGCTGGTTCAGGTGCACCACCGCCACCGCCACCACCGCCGCCGTCAGCGCAATTAGCAACGCTGTATGTGGGGCACAATGCATCAGCGGCAACTACTGCCACGCCTGCCGATTTGGGGTACCATCGACGACGCACCTCCGTCAGCACCAACACCTATGAGCACTTTATAGCCCAGCAGCAGCAGCAGCAACAGGCGCTTATGTTTGCCCACGTAGCACAGCAGCGACTGCAACAGCAGCAACAACAACAACAGCAGCAACACCAGCAACAGTCGCACGCACATCAGGCATCACTTGGATTACATCATCATCATCATCAGGCAGCAGAGTTTAAAGCGCCAGCTGAGAATTTGCTTCAGCGATCAGGCAGCCGCGAGCAGCTAGCGGAGCAACAACAACAACAGCAGCTGCAGCAACACCAGCAGCAACAGCACAGCTTGGAGCTGCTGCCTCGGGCCAGTTCCGCCAACTCGGACTATGCTGGCTACCGCGTGGAGCGTCTATCCGTGCGCCCGCCAAGTCGTCCCAGCTCGAACAGCTCACAGCCGGACTACACGCAAGTGTCGCCGGCGAAAATGGCATTGCGTCGTCATCTGTCGCAGGAGAAACTGAATCAGCCGCCGCAAGCGTTGCCAACGCCGCCACCAATGGCACTGGCGCCACCAGTGACAGCCGGCAAGACCATTGGGGATCTGGTCAATGGCGAGATCGAGCGCACGCTGGAGATCTCGCACCAGAGCATCATCAATGCGGCGGTCAACATGAGCACTGGGGCCAGCAGCGGCGTCAGCACAGCCCACTTTATGGAACGCGCCTTTCTCGCCGAGCGGAACAATGATCGTCTGCTGATCAATCTCAATGCCCAACGGCCGGAGCGCGTCCACGTGCGTCCCATTGGCGATGATGCGCCCGAGCCGCAGCCCACCAACTACAGTCAGGCAGCAGCAGCGAGCAGCAGCAGCAGCAGCAATAATCTGGCCACCTTGGCCCATGTCGCCTATGCCCAGAAATCCCAGGCGCCGGTTTCCCGCGCATCGTCATCGTCACGTGCGGGACGCGATTATCAACCGGTTGCTTTGCCGCGTGCTGAAATGAATGGTTGCATTGAGGCATATTTTCACGAGGAGCAGCAACAGCAGCAGCAACAACACCACCACCAGCAACAACACGCGAAATCGAAGAGCGCTGGCGGTGCTGCAAGTGCATTGCGTGCACCACGCATGAATGGTGCCAATCCCCCACTGGAAGGTAAGTGCAAAATTTTGATTCGGTATAGCCATTAAGCAGACAATATATAGAAGCGTCAAATCGATAAAAAAAAAAAAAAAAGTTCATCAGGTATTTTTTGAGTCTCTGGGCGCAATTCTGCCCAATTCTGCAACGCGTCAAAAATGTTGCAAAACTCGCGTGTCGAGCAACGAACGCAGGTCAATATTTCACTTGACCTTGTGGGCGGGCTGTGGTCAACTGTGGCAAACTGGTCAACAGTTTTAAACCAACCCATTTTATGAAAGGTTACACATCAGGCCGAAGTGTTCAGGAAGGTCGTCCACAAGATTAAGTACAATATAACGGTATTTAACACTCCTTGAAAACTATAAAGCATTTAATAAAGTTGTGTGTTCCAATTTAATCATAACTTAAAAATTGATCTGTACTTTAACAGATATTCCGAATATCTTTACTGATTTACGTGCTTTATGTTTGAAAATGCCACTAAATGCAAAAAAAAATAAAAAAGTAAAATATATGTCTAAATAATAATCAAACTATTTATATACCAATCTGAATATGTAGAAAGAAGACTAAAAATGATGACATCAAACTGTATATGAAGTAATCTTAAAATATAAAACAACAAAATGTTAAAGAACGATACTAAAAACATTGGAAACATTTATTTGAAATTTCTCGATTATGCTTAAATATTGTGGCGCCATCTTGTGGATTTAAACAGTTATTGTTATTCTTGAAATAAATATAACTCTGTTCACTAGATGGCGCCACTAGCTATAAATTTTTAATAGTTCATTCCTAATAGTCTCTGTTCATTTGTTGCAGGCCTAGCTGCCTCGCTGCAGGATCATGTACGAGCTCGTAAATACAAGGAGGAGAACGAGGAGCGACAACGACGTGCTGCTGCCGTTTCTTCATCCCTGGAACTGGCGCCGCATTTCGCGCATCAGGCGCCGCCCGCTCATAGTTATCAGCAGCAGCAGCAACAGCCGCCGCCTCCGACGCAGCAGTCGCATCATCACACAGCCGCTGCCAATCTAAATGGCACGCCACACAAAGTGGAGCGTAAGCTGGAATAAATATATAACAGCGTTTTTAGCCAAGTCACTCATTCAGACAATTTCTTTGCAGTGGGTATAAAGCGTAGCTCGCCACTGGCGCCGCATCAGCAACCGTCGCGACCCGCCAAGTTGCCGCACTTCGATCAGCAGCCGCTGGCCCATGCACATCAGCATCTGTACGCGAATAGCAATGGGGTGCAATCGCTGCCGCCGCCCGCACATGAGGCGAACACACCATCACCGACACCGTCATCATCATCCTCATCCTGTGGCAGACGCAGCAAAGTGCTCGTGGAGCCGCCGCTGCTAATGAGTCCCGAGATCAATTCACTGATGGGCGATGAGCGACCGCTGCAGCTGTCGACGAGCAATCATCAGCAGCCGCATCACCACCATCAGCAGAAGCCACATCAGCATGCCCAGCATCAGCAGCAGCTGCGTGGCTCGCATCAAGGTAGCCACAGCATCACGCCCACCATTGTGGGTAGCCAGCGCTCCAATGCCGCCGATGATGGTAAGCCGTTTGTATGCCCAGTTATAGCAACAGCATCGCACACACATGCATTCCATGCACCACACGCATCACACGCACCACACTCACCACAAGCACCACCGGCACAAGCAACACATCATCAATTGCACAGCTATCAAACACGACTCGCCACCCAAACGGTGGCTCAAGATCTCACCAAAAAGTGCAGGCAGTCAAACGACGTATCAGCTTCGTCGGATGCTGATTCTGACACTGACAGAGCCTCATCCTCCAGCTTCTCCAGCTCCAGTTCGAGCTCAAGCACCTCCAGCTAATGCAACTAAACCACCTCATAATGCATGCACACATTTTACACACATTTTATACAATTGTACACATTACATATTTTTTTTTACATTTTTTACTGTCGCAATTTACAAATACATTTACACAAAAACAAAAACCAGATTGTTGCCAGACTTCAGTCTTCAGTTACGTTTAATGGTTTTGGTTTAACTTATGTTGTGCGTTGTTCGTAGTTTTGCATGTTGTTTCTTTCCCAGTAATATTTCGTATTTATTGTTTTCTATTTGGTTCTTTTATTTATTATTTTGTATGTATCAATTTCCATTGTTTTCTTTCTCCTTTCTCTGCTGAAACATTTAGTCCACGTGAAAATTACAGTTTAAAGCAACAAAAATAACAACTTCTGCCATTTATTTAATAATCGCGATAATAAAAATCCATATAAAAATACACAAATAATTAAATATTTATCTATTTCAACACCTTTTGGCTTTAAGATTTCAATATTAATTAAGCATATACAGGCTGAGATGGAATTTTCGAACATAAATTTTTGTTAAATTTGTAAAAGATATAGCTAAATATATAATTATCATCTGTTAACATATTTGAAAAGTATAAACCTGATTCTCCTCCTATAAACTAAAAAAAAAAAAGATTAATCATTAATCATTAGATTAATGAAATAGTTAATCGTGGTTAATAACCTATGACAAAATCGTGACTACGATGTGATTTGTAAACCGAGATGAGGCAATTGTTTGCGTTCCGTGCGTCGTAATGTTTACCCACTTTATTTATGTTAATTAACTTATGCCAAAAAAAAACTATTTCGTTTTACAATTTTGAAAATCGATAGACATCAGATTATAGAAACACACAGGCAAAGTGTGTGTGTATTCTGTAAGGTAAAATAATAACAAAAAAAAAAATGAAAAACTGCCGCAACATGCAACATTTTGCCAGCTTATATTCATACAACTAATCGAGTCACGCCCAATAAATCATTAACTTCATAAAAATTAAAATTACATACGACACACTCACACTTCAACACACATACACTCAAACGCTCTCTGTACAAAAAAAAAAAAAAAAAAACATAAATCAACATATATTTTTTTGTTTTACTTGAATATTAACAATCTCCTCTGGAATGTTATTTTTGCATAATTAATTTTAAAATACTTACTAAAAACAAGAAATATCGAACAATGGACAACATTTAAAAAGAAATCGCCGCGCTACTTATCCAAAACTCGACTTTATATCCCTTCTATTATGCTCTACTCCCATACAGTTACCGATTTGGCAACGCATCGTACTGTAACTAATTACGATCCCAGACGTCGACTTCGCACACCGACTTCGACTTTGTCTGGCGCCACGAAACAAACCGCTACCAATTGTAATACTCGTAACAATGGATTTGTTGTGGCCGATAGTAGTAGTACCAATAATAATAATAATAACAACCATTGATTACCTCAAAATATCTCAAAGCCAAAACCCAAAAAATAAACAAAAAATTTACGAAAATCGATAAAAAAAAAAACAGAAATGAACACGAAAACCCCGAAACAAAAAATGCCAAAACCTAATGTTGTTGTTGAGAAGCAGAGTACAAAATACCACATCTAATATAACAAAAAAGAAAAAACAAAAACATTTATAAAGACAAAACATAATTTATTTTGCGTTCAATAATTTAACCTAACCGAATTTAAAAAAAAATTAAAAAAAAAAAAAAAAACCTTAGTATATTATATATACACATATATGAAATTTAAACATGAGCATGAGGTAAGTTCTGTTGCGCCTAATTGGTTTACTTTCTCCTCTTTTTTATTTCATTTTATTTTGATTTTTAATTTATGATTTATGATTTTTAACCATCATTTTTATTTTTTGTAAGACTTTCCAATTTAATTTTCACACGCCGCAAAATACAGCTGTACTTACTCATACACACACACACACGTAAACACACACACACACCTTTAAGCATTCGAAATTGCGAAAAAGCCTGCCAAATGTTTAGGGTTTGGCTACACGACGTGTTATCGTTATCGTAATCGTAATCGTTATAGCTACCGCCATTGCTACTCTTATCGCGCTCACCATGCCCAGCACCTACTCCCAGCCACAGCCACACACACTCACACAAACACACCCACAGCAGCAGTTGTTGCTGTTCTCACTTAATTGATTATATATCAAATTTGACCTCTAATTAACTGCTTACGTTTTTATTATGACAGACGATGTGATTGCTGCCGACGAGGAGTCCCACTGGCAGCATCGTGTTAGCTCTGGCTTTGATCGTCTGGTGGCCTTTGCCAGCACTGAGCTGGACAAGACGCGCCGCTCCATTGATGGCGACACGGTGCCCGCCTCGATTAGTTGCAACACCTCACCGGACTCGGGCATCACGCACAGCAGCAGCAACTCAGATGCGGCGCGTACATTTTTGTCCACCTCGTCAAGCTCATCGCAGCTGGAGCTGCCCATCAACAACAGCAGTAGCAGTGGCAGCGGCAGCAACAACAGCCTATATGCCAGCCAGCCGCATAATCTGAGTCATCATCCCTACCAGCAGCAGCATGGCCACCTTCAGCAGCAGCCAATACAACAACAGCATCAGCAGCAACAGCCGCTGCAACAACAGCAACAACAGCAGCAGCAGCATCAACAACATTTGGCGGATCATTTGAGCGACAGCAGCATGAAATCAACCAACTCCTCGTCACTGCACGCGAGCAGCTCGCTGAAGACGGTCTCGCCGGTGGATTCGGGCGCCATTGAGTCACCGCCGCTGTCCGATGTGGGCCTGCCACGGACGCCCAGTCCCAGTGCTGCCAGCGTTGCCACACCACCACTGGCCCATGCACCGTCATCGCTGGGCAATGAGCTGCGGATACCGCTCAAGTATCAGCGCAAGTCGAAGAGCGGCTCCGAGAAGCACTACAAGAAGAAGTTCTGTGAGCGCAACTGGGAGTACGACTGCGATGAGCTGCTGTCGTACTCCAACTCCAGTGCGCCTCCAACGGCAGCCGATGCCGCTGGCAATGGTCCGCCAACAATGCTTGATACATCCGGCAGTGTGGCAGCAACGCCGCCAGTTGTGCTGTGCAAATCGGGCAAGTCGCCCAAGGAGAAATCGTCGCCGCATCACAGCCTCAATGCGAATAATGCGAATGCGAGTGCCAGCTATAATCATCATCACAAGTCATCCAAGTTCCGGCCCAAGGGCAAGGACTGGGATTGGTCGCTGGACAGCAGGAGCAACACGGGCGAGCCGACATTGAATGGGGTCAGCGGTGGCGCCACCACAACGAGTAATTAATATAAATTAATTTAGTTAAATTGCTGAACAGAATGAAGCAAGTATTCGTACTACAAAATGAAGAAAAGAAAAGAATAAATGCAAAATTATGAATGACAAATCAATCAGCAGCAGCAGCCACATGCGCAACGAAAGAAAATTATGCAAAGTTTTGCTTTATGTTTAATTTACTTTTATAACGATTGTGATTCAATTCGAATCGAGTTGAATTATATTCTAAAGTGTAACTAAATGAATTGAGTTTATTTGTAGTTAACTTATTGTATAGCATTGCCTTGTTTTTTTTTAATGTTTATTTTTGCAAATTAGTGTAGTATATTTTAACTGACCATGTATGTGTTAGACTCTTAAGGCACCATCCGAAAACAACTACAACAGAAAAGAAAGCCCCCATTTACTGATGAACAATGTTACTGACTTCATTATTACCAAGTTTACTATTATTATTATTATTATGAGTATGATTATTAAGTATAAAATGTATTTAAAACTTATTGTTTAATTGATTTGCATTCGTTTTAAGTTGTGTGTTTTGTCCTATCACTTGGGAATGTGTGTTTTTTATGATTTTTAAATAAATTTTAAACTAATTACAAACTATTTACGTTCATTTCGTACATTTTCTCTTGAGTTCCAAAATTTTCAGATTGATTATTTTTACAGTTTCTTGTATTGGGACCAACACAACAAGCATCTAAAATCGATCCGTTCCTGTTCGCAAGATGTATGTAAAATTGTCAACGTCGCTTCCAAAAATCTTATTACAAACAAATAAATTAAAATATATGCAAATAATAATAATAAAATATTCAAAATGCAAAACAAATATTTGAAGCATACGGACATATAAATAAATGCACTTTGAAAATTATTTTGAATTCTTACTAATTTTATTGCGCTTAGCATAAATATATACGAGCATATAGGAAACACATAAATACAGACAGATATAGAACGTTCCGGTGTAATTTATTGAAAAATCGTCGCGGCGTTGCTCAGCATTCGCATTACCGAGTTGATACTTTAATCATAATCTAATACACTAACACAGAAACTTATGTAGCGCAACATTAGCAACAAATAAGCAGAAAAATGCAGCTAAAGCAGCAAAATGGCAGCCGAACAACAAGTAACCTTATTAATTAATGAATTTTCCACCTCAGCGAAATAACAACAATTTTATATATATTATATACTTAGCAGTAGCGGCATATACAACATATATATATATATATATATATATACATACATTATATGTGTATGTGTGGCCATTCCGTTAAGCACTTTTTTAATTGTAAACCAACAGGCATGGAGTCCATCGAGTGTTATATATATGTATAAATCTATATATGAAGCGGGAGACTTAAAGTGAAAGTATTAACGGAATCGGTGAGATAATAACAGCAAAAACAAGTCAAGTATCAGGAAACCAATTAAACAGTAAAGAAACAAATAAACATGATTTACAAGCATTTAACAACAAATAATAAATATTTAGTAAACATACATATATAAAATATATACGTAAACCATATTTAACAAATAGTGTTTTATATGTTACAGCAACAGTAATGAAAAAACATACAATTAATATAAATAATAACACAATAAGGCCCATAGCAATTTAATTGGATTTTCAAATGTGCTATTAGCGTAGTGTAATATTAACATTTAAAGAACGAGTACATAATGGCGCATAAACGATTTTTATACGTATACATATGTATTATATTTATATTTACCATCATATACAGAGACGCAGGGCCAAGCAAACAAAACCAATACATTTTATAACAATAAATGGCCCTGAATCAAGCAAGAATCAGTTGTAGCAAATGGAATATTATTTGGCGCTATTAAAATGTAATGTATAATGCATATAAAACAAAATAGTTAAATTTACATAAATAAATGAACATATAAGTATTTAACTAAAGATTAAGTAAACGCAACTAATTAATAACGAAACCAAGTAAATGAAAATATGACAAATTAAACAAAAAGCACACGCATATTACAATTAACGGTATTATTATGTATATTTAAAAATATTTATTGCATATTAATATTATTATTTTAAACTTAAAAGGTTAATAAAAAAAAAACACGAAATATTAAGCACTTGCCTTTTCCTAAAGTAAATTACTAATATCCAAAGTAGAAATGAATTTTCGATGAATTTGGCTCATCAGTTTTTCAAATACTGAGATTTTTTTGCTTCCAGCGCGGTCACAGCCAACAAATAAAGCTAGGTAAATATAATTAGCTGATCAATTACATCAATATATCAAATGCCACACTTACCACTGATACTCTGCCACCCATAGTAGCAGTGCATTTCAATGAAAACCACAACTTGTATTTTGTTCCATAGATTTTTATTGACTTTAATTGATTTGTTTATTTCATTCAAATATCTTATAAAAAGTAAAATTTGGTTCGTTTATGTTTATGTAACTATTGTATTGTATGCATGTAGAATATTTTCCGTTTGTTTATCAAAGTATGTTCCCGACGAAATCATTATATGTGTACTCGTATTCCTAAGGGGCTATTTCTATTTATTTAAGGCGGTAGCAGCTTGATGTGGGTATGTGAATATCCAGTTTCTTGGCTTCGTTAGCTTAACTTAAATATACATAGATACAAGCGCGGAGTGATGATTTGTTTTGGATTGTTTACAATTTATCTGCAATGTTTATGTCTATGGTTGGGGTTGTTTAAATAATTGTATAGATACGTATTGAATGGTGTAATTGCTGACTATCTTTAATCTTTGCTGAGACAGATGTCTCTGCCAAATTCAATTGTTTCCCTTGTTCAATTGTTTTGTAAATGAGTGTATATTTTTATATAAGTATATATATATATATGTATATATATATATTTATGTATACGTTGCTATATCTTCGTTTTAATTCATTTGTATGGTTTGTGTGTATATGCTATGGTATATATGGTTATTTATGTACATATATAATTGTTTTACAATAAGCCTGAGGCACAGTTATAATTTTTCTTATACATTTTAATTTTATCAATTTAATTGTGGAGAACGCAAAGATGCTGCAGATATTGGCATTAATAATTTTTTACTTTGTTTTACAAACAAATTAACGCTAATTTATAGCAGGGAAAATCGTTTGTGATTTGTATAAGTGAAATGTTAAAGCTAAACTTTGTTCAAAGTCGTAGAAATCTATAAAATAGAATAGGCTAAACAGGATAGAGGATTCAACAATAAGCATACAAATAACACTAAATGTACGGATAATAAAACGTGAATTACAGCGGTATAAAAGGGATTTAAACCTAAAGAACTATGGTCAATAAGAGAGGGGCTACTCCAATAATGCGTTATCATTAAACAAAACACTTTCAATAACAAACAAACACTTAATTCTAACTGCAAACCATTGAACATGGTTTAGTGATAGGGTATAAAATAGTATAACAATTAAATTGAATAGAATATTGAAATTACAGAGTAGCAAATACATAGATTGTTAATAAAATCGAAAGAAGGTCGGCCAATTTTCAGACACGTGTTTAAGCAATCAACTATTTTTGAAAGCCTGATAGACTTTCAAACTGATTTGATAACAAATTGTAAAGAATTACGTTACGCTATGATACGACACACTCATTTACACAATTCATCTTGATAATTCTTAAAGTTAAAAGCTTGTTGTTTGTTTAATCAGGCCCTCAACACTTATTTGCTTAGAACTATCCTGCATGTATAGTTTGGATTCTTATTGGTATCGTAAAACAATCTTGATCCCTGACTCGGGAGCATTTAAAATGTTACATTATTTTATTTTCTATGTGTATATGTTTTTAAAACCGCTGCACGTTGAATTCATTCAGACTTTAAGTTCGTTTCATTTGTAAGGTTCTCTCTTGTTTTAAGTTTTGTTTTCAAATCGAGGGTCAACAGTAAAAACTATTCAACTACAGAAAATGGCAAACATTTTTCATTTACTTCCCACTTTATAACAATATGCAGCATACACAGTACAGACACATACAAATATATATAATTAAATATACATTTTAATGCACGCACATATAACAAGGGCCTGAGGGATAATTGGTTGAGGATGGTTTCAATAACATTGACATATTCAAGAATTGCTTTTATGGACATTGTTGAAACCAATTGGAGCTTAGCTTAAGAATATATATTCAGAAATGTTATAAAGGCGTGGGTGCTGTTCTTTGCTTTAGAATTGCGAAGAGAAAGCTCTTTAGAGGAAACACAGGAATCGATAATTCTACATTAATTACTTAAGTAAATACAATAACAAATTTAAAAATAAAGATAAATATAAGATAAAGATTTGTGTACCAAACGTAGGCGACAGACAAATACACAAAAAGGGGAAGGAGTGAGAAACAGACAGATATTGAGACATTTACAACTTATCCACATGCTGAAGCAGACAGTCTATCACCAGCTCTTCTGGCTGCGTCTCATTCTCGTTTTCATTCTCTGTCTGCGTATGAGCTTTCTCTTCGTGCAAATTCTACAAGCTATCGAGTATATTGGCGGCACCAATAATGGCATCCACATCGCTGCTATTTGGTGCCACATCGTCAATCAGCGCAACGCTGCTGAGGGCCAAGACGGCGTTTGTGGCACTGCCAACGCCGAAAGGCACCACAGCCGGCGAGGGTAGGCTATCAATCGTATTGCCATTGATTAGAAAGTCGCGATGCAGCTCAACGGGGCTGTAGCGAAAGCACGGAGTCGTTATGGGCGTCGTTGGCATCGATTTGGATATATCAAGTGCGTTGCGCGAACCATACGGCTGTCCAATGTAGGACACATTGCTGCCGCCCCAATTGAAGGCCGGTGAGATGTCAAAAAGTCCGTTAACGTCGTTGCAGTTGCCATTTACGTTGTTCTGACTACTCATGCAGCCCTGAAGCTGCGATTGCTGATGTGGTAGCGGTGTGGAGGGCACCGAACGCGATACTATACCGCCAGCACTGCCAGCGCTGCTGTAACCGCTCGAGGAGCCCGCCGATGAGCTGCATGTCGTCGTTGTTTGTATGCCGCTAAACTTGTTAGCAAAACTGGGCGAGATGAGCGCACTGACGTCCACATCGTCGTAGATCAGACTAGTCGGTACATCAACGTCGTTGGTGCCCAGCTTTAGCGCGCTCACAGACTGCTGACTGTTGCTGTTCTCGGAGAAGAACGCATCGTGGACAATGCAAGCGTTAACAACCGCCTGATTCAGCTGACGATTGTAGCCCGTTGAGGGTGAGTGGTTGCTGCTGCCGCGTTGCAGTTGCGACAGCGGCACAGATTGTGAACGTTGTGTTTCATTAAGCTCCATGCTGGCGCCACTTAGAGCCAGACTAGTTTCCAAATCCATAGAGTTTTGATTGATTAGCAGCTCGACATTGTTGTTGCTGCTGTTGTTGGTGGTGCTCTCGCTGAACTGGTTGTTGTTAGCGGTGCTGCCGCTAAACGACCAATTGACGCCCATACACTGTTGCAACAGCGAGGGACTGGGCGGAGCGGAGGCGGAGCTGCTGCTGGGATAGCTATACACATAGCTGCGCCTGCGCCTATGCGCCCCAATCATTGGGTCACCATTGCCGTTGTTGTTATCAAAGTCCAGCGATTGCTGTTTGGTTAACATACTAGAACGTTGGCGCATTCGTGTGACTCCAGGACTGGCAAAGCAATTCTGAGTGGGCAGCTTTCCAGTTGTTGTTGCTGATGTGGGTGCAGCTGCTATTGATGTTACAGTTTCTGCGGCTGTTGTTGCTGCTGCTGCGTTGTTTGGGGAAATAGGCAGAAAAATGCAGTTCTTGTTGTTGCCATTGCTGGACGCGTTGCTTAAACTAATCTTGCGTTTGTTGCTGTTGTTATTACTATGTCGCAGCTGCTGCTGCTGCTGTTGTTGTAGCTGATGTTGTTGCTGTTGTTGTTGCTGTTGATGCTTTCGTGACATTAAAGCCAGAGACGCTGAGGCAGAACCCACAACATTTGTTGCTGCTGTCGCTGCTGCTGCAGCTGGTGTTGGCAACGGCATTGAGCGACGCATATGTTGCAGCTGCAACTGTTGCTGTTGTAGTTGCTGCTGCTGCTGCTGATGTTGCTGTTGCATCGCTGCTGTTGTTGTTGCTGTTGCCGTTGCTGATCTAACATTTGCCATTGCCGTTGCATTGGCTAGTGCATTAGCTGACGCAGCCTGTGGATTTCTGTGTTGTTCTGCATGAGCATCTAAGGAATTCAGTTGTTTTTCCTCAGCGTCTCCCATCTGAAAATATTGAAGCAACTCGGTATCCTGCCCCTCGGAATTCTCCTCCTCATCGTCGCCGGGCAGAAAGTAATCATCCAGCTCATGCTTATCCATATTGCATATGCTAATGACGCGCTCCCGCGGCAATCCCAGATTCTCAGGCAGTCCAGAGTCCTCGGCAGCGGCAAATGCTGCCGCATTCTCTGCCATCAAGCGTCTCGTCCGCATTAAGATCATGTTGCGCGTCGTGACCTTGGGGTTGCTGTTGTTCGTCTCCAGACTGCTCGACGGACTTACTGAGCTGGGATTATTCAATTGGGCGGGCGGGCCCATTGATAGCGCTGTGACATTTACGGGCGAGCTGTCCGGTGGGGGCTGAGCTGGTGGTGGAGGTGTTGCCGCCGTTGTGGTTATCACTGGTGGTATTAGCAGAACACTGCCGCTTGCGCCACCGCTACCGACACCGCTGCTGGGCGAGTTGACCCAATTCCCTTTGGTCTGTTGCGCCTTAAGCACTTTTTTGCAGAATATGTTCGTGGTGTTGTACTCTTCCGCCTCGTCCTTGATGACCAGCCCAGTGGGCGACATCGGCTGCTGTGCCGCAGCTTCCGTTTGCAGCTCTATTAGTTTCGGCGTTAGATTGCGGACAGCATTGCTGCGCGGCTCTGTAGCCAGGTTCATAGGCAAAACTTGTTGATGCTGCTGTTGCTGAAGCTGTTGGGCTGTCGGATAGCTACTGGGCGAGTCTATGATCTCCTGTTTGATCTGTAGTAACTGTTCCGTTTTTTGGTCTTCGCCAATCGCCTCCTGACTGCTGCCAGCATCGGTGGCGGCATTTGGCTGATTGCAGCTTGATTCGGATGATGTGGAGCCCTTGCGTTTCTTTTTGCGGCGCTTCTTTAGCGGTCCCATGTCCTATTTGATATAAAATATTAATGATTTCTTATTTTTTCATTGAAAAGTATAAAAACCTAATGGTTGTTATATTCTTTACCGCTAATGTGCAGATCTTATGTGTTTCTCAAAATTGTTTGAGAAAACTTACCGCAAGCAAGCGCTTCTCTTTGGGCTCCCTGGGCGTATATTTCTTGGCCGCCATTACTGGATTTATAGCTGCATTATTGCTCCTAATGCGTGTGGCTAACTCAGTGACGCTGTCCAGTTTGGTGTTGAGTAGCTTTTCAGCCCAATTGCGCACCACATCCCAGCTGCCGTCGTCATCTGCGCCTGGGGCGCTTCCCAGGGCCTTGGGTGTGCGCTTTAAATTTGCTGGGCCGGTTTCACTGTCATCGATTGGCTCATCCTTGCACAATTGGGGCAACTGTGGCGGCGTCAATTTTGTGGTTTTCCGCATGGCCGCATAGCAGTAACGGGAATTGCCGCGCGTGCCTAAACGTCGCGGACGGACGCCGGGAAACACCTGTTTCATGACCTTGCCAAAATCAGCTGTTGACAGCGGCTTGATGTTCAGGCGTTCGCAATAGACGCTGCGAAGTGTAAAGTGTCTTACTTAATTACACCTTATGTGTATAATATAAAAAATAAGTTTGAAAGAAACTCTCAAAACTAAATAACTTTAAGGTCGTGAATAAGAATCAGCAATCAAGCTACGATTTTTATGGGCACATTGAAAATGTACCTTTTAACCAACTTACATGTAATCATTGTAAACGTCCTGTTTTGGTATAGAGACCTGAGCATCGTGCTCGAGGTGCGAGCGCACCCAATTAATGGTATGATTAATCTCTGAACGTGTACCCAACGGATTCTGTGGCTGTCTCAATGGATCAGTGTCAGAACTCTCACCCGGCAATCGTAAGTAAAGAAATAGTTTCTCAATGGGCTTCAAGCCTGCTACATTTTCCAGAATTTGCGCAATTTGCAGTTTGGCAGTGTCACTAAAGAGGAAATAATTAGTATAGATTAAGCTGTATATCTAATGAATACTGACTCTAAACTGGATTCGACGACCTGCTGGACGCGTCGCATTCGCTCCTCGTTGCTGGTCAGCGCATTCATCACGTTCTCCGCAATTGTGGAGTTGATAACGCCACTGGGTGGAGCAGGGGCTACAGCTATTGAGCCGCCTTCACTGGGATGGGGAGGTGGCGGATGTGGGTGCCTCGGCAACGCTGCTGCCGCTGTAGAGGTATTAACATTTATCGCTTGCATTATCTTTCCCAGATCCAATTGCTGGGCGCTCTTGAAGGCATTGACAAAAGCCAAACCAGCATTGCCAGAAGCTACTGCAAAGGGATTCGGAGTGAGCACGGATGTGGCTCCACTGGCTGCCGAGCTAGGGGCATTCAAATTTGTAAAAGCTGGCGACACAAAGCCGCTTTGGCTGGGAGCAGGTACATTTGTGGATGTGGGCGACACCTGGGACTGGGCGAGTTGCTGGGCAGGCGCTACAATTGGCGCAATGGTCAGTGGCGATAATTTCGTCGTTTGCATATGAATGGGCGGTGCCTGGAAACGTCCCGATGTATACGAGGGAATGTCCGGAATATGAACCGGCACCGGTAAGGGAACACCACAAGCGGCATACGGATTTGAGTGTGCAACTGTTGCGGTTGCATCGTATATGGGATTGGAATTTGGGTTGGTTTGTTGCTGATGCTTCTGCAGCGTAGTTGCCGTTGTGCCCCCCACTGCTGCTGCTGATTTCGTCGTCCACTGCGCACCACTGAGTTGGCCATGCTTCTCGGACATGTTAGGTGGGTTTAGGCTGGCTTATGACAGACGAGCGCCACCAGACAGCAGACAGCAGCAACCTCTCGCGGTTGTTGCTGCTCCTCGCACTTTCGCCACTAGCACGTCACTTGCTGCTGCTGCTACTTGCTTGTTATTATTATTATTGTTGTTATTGCCGATGCTTGCAAGTTTGATTTGAATTGGTCGAAAAGCCTACGCACTAACTGTATGTGAGTATGCGTGTCGCGTGCTTTAGGAGATGAAGATTGCGAAGTCGATAACTGGCGCGACGAACATTTTGGCGACGACGGAAGACACGGATGTTAAAAACGCAAGATAATAAACCATTTTGAATGTGTTTACTGCATGGATAAAGCGAGTGAAAGGCGTGCTTACGCCTTTGCCGCCAGATATAATATTATATTTGACTCCTGCAATTCCAATACGCTACCTATTTTATAATAAGATTATAAAATATATTGGAATAATCCATTTTTCGCGGAGATAAGCCTTCCTTTCCTTCTGCGTCTCGAAAAATACACACGAAAGTGACCAAATTGGTGTGGACGTAAATGAACTAAAAAATACCACATGGTCCCAATGTAAACACTGTGCTGATTTTCGACGGACGTCGTATTAAATTTTAGAGCTCTTCTGAAAAATATTATTTCAGTATTAAATGGTTCACCAAAAGGACTTGTTAATTTTTAAAATCGATTATTATTTGAAAACATTGAACTGACTACTGAAATATAATCATGGTATATGTTAGTACTTGATTTTAGTATTTTTCAAGAGCTCACATACATTATATCTCCAATTAACAATATGCGATACATGCCCTTTTGGCGTTATATTTTATAACTAGCAATTAAATTAATTTAACATATTTCGACTTACAATAAGTTTCTTAACATGTGTTGATTCTCATTAATTTAACTGTCGGTAGATATTCAAGACTTTAAGCCACTCAATGATACTGCGACTGGTTGAGCTGTTTATTTAGCGTTATTCAATGAATCTTTTTATTTTGTTGGATTAATTTAATTGTTATCGGTTTTTGATAAAGTATATGTTATCGATAACTTTTGAGTCATTGCAATCGCTACTCAGAAAAAATGGCGATTTCTTATTAATACAGACGCTTTACCTTTACACAACACAGACAGCAATTTTAACACTAAAATACTGTTCTAAACAGCAATTAAACAAAAAATGCGCGCTGAACTTCGACCAAATACTTGCCGTGTGTGCTTAGAGCCCAGCCAGCGCTTACAACACATTGATGAGTCCCGCGAGGAGGATGAGGAGACTCCAAATGAAATGCTAATACTGCTGCTGGGCATTTCATTCAGTAAGGTAAGTAATTTATGTGTGATATGTAATTGCTTATTAACCCAATAACCAAATACACCAGTTAAATGGCAAATACCAGATTCCGGATGGTATTTGCAAGCAATGCAAGGTGGAGCTGAACATGGCTTTTCAGTTTCGCGAGAAGGCTTTGCGCAAGCAGGCCGAAATCGAAGAATATTTTCGCGAAATGGGCCTGCTGGATGAAAGTGAAGATTATCTGGTGAAGGAAGAGTCGGGGTCACAACATAATCAACAAGCTGACGATGACGACATGAATGAATTGGTGATGAACGAAGTTCCGAGTCCGGAAGGTGACATGGTCGATTGTGGCCAGGAGGATGAGTTCGTGGAAGTGGATGGCACGAACGACCCAGAAGAGGTTATTACGGATGGCATCGAGTATTTGGAGGACAACTATACCATAGAGATGAATCCCGAGCATGATGAAGTTATACTCGAAACTAAATACGAAGACACAGTTGCGTCTGATGATATTAAACTGAGACGTGGTCCTACACGTATGGGCATGAGTACATCCAAGTCCGCAACTGGAGGACTTGAAATGAAAGCCAGTCGAGGACGGACCCGTACAGGTCTCAACTCGCTGCGCACTTCGGATGGCACTGAAAAAGCTGGCTACGTCTGCGATGTCTGTGGCAATTTTTACGAGAAGCGTGGACGCATGATGGAACATCGCCGACGTCACGATACTGTCTGCCAATATCAGTGCGAGTAAGTCTGTTTGGCGGTAATAAAGAGCAAATTATGAATTAATGCCTTCTGTCATTTCCTTGATGTAGACTCTGCGATGCAAAGTTCCAGGTGCGCGAACAGCTGCGCAAGCATATGTACTCCCACACAGGTAGCAAGCCGTTTAAGTGCAGCTACTGCAGTCGCCAGTTCTTCTATGAGAGTGTGCTAAAAGCGCACGAAAAGTAAGTTTTGATCGCAACTAAAAACTTGCCCAATACTTAGTCGTCTTAACAATATTTTCACATTCAATAGCGTGCATCGTGGTATCAAGCCCTATGTGTGCAAGGTATGCGACAAGGCATTCGCATACGCACATTCTCTGACTAAGCACCAGCTGATACACTCGGACATCAAGCTATATCGATGCGACTATTGCCAAAAGGATTTTCGCCTGCTACATCACATGCGACAGCACGAGGAGACAAAGTGTCATCAGAATGCAGTTATGCTAGCCGAAACACTAAAGTATGACCGTGAGGAGCCGGACAACGATCTGCTTGCTGTTGATGAGTTAACGGACGTTAGGGTACGATTAACTCAGCAACATATGCTTACTTAGATGTTCATAAATATGTACAATTAGACCACTGCGTATTGAAGGTCCGCGAACAACTCTTCAGTAGATACTAAATCTAATCACATCAAATCATGATTTCACTATTGAACAAGTGTAATAATGTTAATTAATTATCTAATAATACGTAATTATAATAAAAGAAAGAAAGAATCTTTGGTATGCGATTTATTTATTTATTGATTATGGTAATACAGGACAAAATACATGTAATTAAACATTTGTGATCGGCAGCAGACAATTTTTCAATCTTTAACGTCCGTAAATTTAAATTTCAGTGGTATGTTCGGCACATTAATTTAACAATATTCATTGAATCTTTTTAATTTGTTGGATTAATTTAATTGTTATCGGTTTTTGATAAAGTATATGTTATCGATAACTTTTGAGTCATTGCAATCGCTACTCAGAAAAAATGGCGATTTCTTATTAATACATACGCTTTACCTTTACACAACACAGACAGCAATTTTAACACTAAAATACTGTTCTGAACAGCAATTAAACAAAAAATGCGCGCTGAACTTCGACCAAATACTTGCCGTGTGTGCTTAGAGCCCAGCCAGCGCTTACAACACATTGATGAGTCCCGCGAGGAGGATGAGGAGACTCCAAATGAAATGCTAATACTGCTGCTGGGCATTTCGTTCAGTAAGGTAAGTAATTTATGTGTGATATGTAATTGCTTATTAACCCAATAACCAAATACACCAGTTAAATGGCAAATACCAGATTCCGGATGGTATTTGTAAGCAATGCAAGGTGGAGCTGAACATGGCTTTTCAGTTTCGCGAGAAGGCTTTGCGCAAGCAGTCCGAAATCGAAGAATATTTTCGCGAAATGGGCCTGCTGGATGAAAGTGAAGATTATCTGGTGAAGGAAGAGTCGGGGTCACAACATAATCAACAAGCTGACGATGACGACATGAATGAATTGGTGATGAACGAAGTTCCGAGTCCGGAAGGTGATGTGGTCGATTGTGTCCATGAGGATGAGTTCGTGGAAGTTGATGGCACGAACGACCCAGAAGAGGTTATTACGGATGGCATCGAGTATTTGGAGGACAACTATATCATATTTGAAACTAAATACGATGACACAGTTGCGTCTGGTGATATTAAACAGAGATGTGGTCCTACACGTATGGACATAAGCACATCCAAGTCCGGTCATGACGAACTGCAACGTTCTTATAGCCACGCAACTGGAGGACATGAAATGAAAGGCAAACGAGGACGGACCCGTACAGCTCTCAACTCACTGCGCACTTCGGATGGCACTGAAAAAGATGGCTACGTCTGCGATGTCTGTGGCAATTTTTACGAGAAGCGTGGACGCATGATGGAACATCGCCGACGTCACGATACTGTCTGCCAATACCAGTGCGAGTAAGTCTGTTTGGCAGTAGTAAAGAGCAAATTGTGTTTTAATGCCTTCTGTCAATTCCTCGATGTAGACTCTGCGATGCCAAGTTCCAGGTGCGCGAACAGCTGCGCAAGCATATGTACTCCCACACAGGTAGCAAGCCGTTTAAGTGCAGCTACTGCAGTCGCCAGTTCTTCTATGAGAGTGTGCTAAAAGCGCACGAAAAGTAAGTTTTGATCGCAACTAAAAACTTGCCCAATACTTAGTCGTCTTAACAATATTTTCACATTCAATAGCGTGCATCGTGGTATCAAGCCCTATGTGTGCAAGGTATGCGACAAGGCATTCGCATACGCACATTCTCTGACTAAGCACCAGCTGATACACTCGGACATCAAGCTATATCGATGCGACTATTGCCAAAAGGATTTCCGCCTGCTACATCACATGCGACAGCACGAGGAGACAAAGTGTCATCAGAATGCAGTTATGCTAGCCGAAACACTAAAGTATGACCGTGAGGAGCCGGACAACGATCTGCTTGCTGTTGATGAATTAACTCAGCAACATGTGCTTACTTAGATGTCCATAAATATGTACAATTAGACCACTGCGTATTGAAGGTCCGCGAACTACTCTTCAGTAGATACTAAATCTAATCACATCAAATCATGATTTCACTATTCAACAAGTGTAATAATGTTAATTAATTATCTAATAATACGTAATTATAATAAAAGAAAGAAAGAATCTTTGGTATGCGATTTATTTATTTATTGATTATGGTAATACAGGACAAAATACATGTAATTAAACATTTGTGATCGGCAGCAGACAATTTTTCAATCTTCAACGTCCGTAAATTTAAATTTCAGTGGTATGTTCGGCACATTAATCAGTACACTCTTAAAGGCATTGTCTGTGGAATAATTGAACTCAACATTAAAGTTTCGAATTAGTCGTGCGATTCCTAATTCCAATTCCATTTCAACAATTCGTTTGCCAATGCACATGCGAGGTCCGAATCCGAAGGGCAAGTAGATAAATGGACTGCTCGCCTTAAGAGATTGCGGGCATTTTCCACTCGCAGCTTCCTCTTTGCTTTGGCGAAGCCAGCGCTCGGGCAAGTACTCGTTGCCTCGGGGATAATGCTGTTCATCGGTCAGCAGGCCATGGGATAACATCATAACCTGTGTTTCCTTGGGAATTTGGTAACCATTTAGTACGAGCTCCGACTTGGTGACACGACCATTACCGAGAGCCAAGGGATACACACGTAGTGACTCCTTGATACAGGCGCGCAAGTAAGGTACATTCTTCATAGAGGCTTCTGTGAACTCGGAGTCCTTGCTTGGTAAAATGCGACGCACTTCCTCTCGCAGCTTTGCTTGCTTTTCGGGATTTTTGGCCAGACAGAGGAGTGCACCAGTAAAAGTAGTAGTAGTCGTATCCACACCGGCCATCAGCATATCCATGGCCATGACGATGGCGATCTGTTTGTCGGTTTCCAAGAGTTTCTCCAGCACGCTCTTCTCATGCTCTGGTTTGTTGGATGGCTTATCCTTCAAACGATTTAGAGCCTCGTCCACATAACCAGTTGTCACTTCCTCTATGGCGTCTAGGGTTTTGATCATCTTATTGTACTTCGGAGTGGCTACGTAACGCCAAATTGATGGCTTTAATTCAAGAGATCCCGCCAGTTCAAAAAAATCAGTAATAGAGTCAAAGAGTTTTCTGGCTTGCGGATTATCGCGATTTGTAGTCATTATTCCCAGACGTTTGTCCAAAGCCACAACCGAAACTGACTCCAGGGTCCAGCGGTTGATTTCATCCTGAAAAGTGTCGGGAACTTCAAAGGTGCTGCTATCACGTATACACCGTATGCTAATTTTAGTTAAAGTAAATGGTTAGAAACTATAGCGGAAAATTAATTAAAACATTTAGCTAACCGCTGCATGAACTCCTTGTTAACTGCTGACATTTTTTGATAATATTGGCGAACTGTTTTCGGCTGCATCATTACGGGATTAACAGTAAATCGGAATTTTGACCATTGCTCCCCTTGTCTGGAAAAGTCATCAATGTTTCTCTTGTATTCAGATATAAAGCTTCAATGTTTTCTTACGTAGATAAAAGGCCCGCAGTGCCCTTGTAAAATTCTTTGCGAAGCACTGTTCGATGGTGGTGTAGGACACGATTTCCTGGCCTGTCCGGCCAAGGGCCTTCAACGCGCAGCACTTGCTCGAAATGATGGGGATCATTGGAAACAAGAAAATCTTCCCCGGCAAGACCAGGCAAGATGAAGAGAGGGCCATACTGGTTCCGCAAGTCCAACATCATATCGGCGGGTCCCAATTTACTGTACTTGCCACCGGGCATTAAATTACGGCCAAGTTTCAGCAATGAAACCTTTGGTATATCATGGAATGGGCGGGCCGAATCCCAATCCGCAGGTTTCGCATTGGCTGAATCATGAGCTAATGTAGCAACACTTGTCTGCTGACGCTGAACATTTTAATAATAATGATAAGAAAAACATTTATGTATCATAACCAGTTACACAAACCTGCTGTAGCGGTAGAGTAGTGCGTATTATTTGTTGAAGCTTTAAACGTTGCCCAAACATTTTGGTTTCGAAGTTAATTGCAAACTGAGCACCACTTTCGTGTAAATCTCACTTTGTTCTGCTCAGAAGCTTTTTAAGTGATATTGAATTTGGTTTTGAGAGACAGTCAAACTTGTCTAGTAAATGTTTATGCCAATTGAAATTTGAGCAAGTGAATAAAAGCTTTGAGAGATAACTATATGTATAGTTGTAAGCTTTTTATTAATATTTTTTATAGTATAAACTCTTAATTGTATTATACACTGTAATCAAAGGCATATCTACAAGGGCAGCGTTTCAGATATATGTGAACCGTATTTTCTATCCATATTTAGTTTCCCGTATATACTTAATAACATTTTTTTTTTGGTTGTTGGCGATGATCTCTAAAGATCGGCATCGACGCCGCCATGCCCCACGGCCATAAAAATCGTAAGTGAGTGTATCTTCAGCCGTTTTTAAGCTAGAGCCATCATATGGAATGTAACCGCCCTTAAGTAGTAAGACCACGTCCACCACGAGTGTAAATTGATAAAGTCGCCGATCTCCTACAGTTTTAAAAAATAGAGCTTGAAATTAGCTTGCTGATAACCTCCAAAGATCGGCATATACATTTTTAGACCACACCCACATCGCCGCCCTCAGCATCTTCGAAACGCAATCTAATAAGCCAGGAATCACCTAAAAATTACCAAAATATAAGTTGGTGTTTTTAAATTAAGAGCACACTCTCACACTTTCTTCGGCACCGTCAAACAGCTGTTCACAAAATCCACACAGGTTAACAGTGAGTTCACAGTGTGGATGTCAGTTTTGCGGTCTCTAAGCCGACCGTAAACATTCCGCTGTAAACAACGTCGCGACCTGTTTTACACCGTTTTTTTTTTATATGGAGTTTTGCATTATCGATAATATTTTTCGATCTTAAACAGGGCAAATTGATGTAAAAACAAGTTCAGTGGCCTTGAAAATGCCACTAAAGCGTACTAAAAATCCAGTTGACAATTATTTCACTTACAATGATAAAATTCGCAAAAGTACATGCACAGTATGTCACTTCGATATGGCTGGCAGGCACTCGGAGAATCTGATGCGTCATCTGAAGCGCAAGCATCCGTCCACATACGCCAAGGCGTTGCGCCAAAAGCAGCTGCAACGATCGGCGGCCCAAAATACTGGCCCCCTGTCAGCGAAGTTTAAATTCGTAGCGGAGTCACAGCAGTTGTTAATGAAATCGGAATTCAACGAAGCTGAAATTGAATTCGAGAATGATAACCATGGCCAGTATGAGAGCACTAACATTGTCAAGATAGAACAGCCTGATGAGTTGGAGCAATCGCCTTGCAAACTGCATGATTTCGGCGAAATATTCACCCACAGAGACGTTGGCAACAATATCAGCCAATTTATTGTTACCAGTTTTCCAGAGACAGCGACAGAGGCGCCAACATCACTAAATGCCATTGCCAGCCGGAGCAGTTACCCAGCCACGACTGCACCTATTGCTAATCCCACGCAAATGTCCAGTGATGACGCTAGCTTTCTGCAGCTTTTAGGTCATAAGTTTGGCAAATACAGCCGGAACACAAAATACACTGTCCAATACCATATTAATCGCATATTGTACAAGGCAGATATGGGTTGCTACGGTAGTGCTGATGCCTCCATTTTACCCGACGTGTAGCTTATGTGCGAAAACTGTGTGATCTGTACAAATGCATATTTATTTCATTATTATTAGAACAAAAATAAAAATTCTGTATTAAGTTCAAACAAATTTAATCAACAGGTTAGATTTTTTCTTTATTATTAACGTGTGGAAAACACTGGCCAAATTAGTCGAATTTCTTGGCAACGCCAGCGAGAAGTTTAATATAAATCTCTCACAGTGCTGGCGTGACCAGTTGAAAATTGCTGCTCTTTGCAGTTGGCATTAATTTTAAAGATTACATACAAAGCTTTGGATTTGCAAATGCAATGGCTATCAAATATACTTTGTACAAGTAACAATTAAGAAGCAATGCTATAGTAAAATACAATTATCAGTAGGTAAAACTTAATTGTATATCTGCTTTCAGCAAGACTTTCAATATTTTTGTATAATTGTAAATGCATGTGGACACACAATGCTACGTATATACATATATACATACATATACACTCTAAAGGATCCAATGACCAGAAAAAGCCTTGCGCGTTTTACACTTAATCTAAGTCCATTTTAAAAACTAAACAATTTCTGAATGCTAGATCCAGCAAATCCTGCTCACAGTTTGTTGGCAGTGAGTGTCAGCGGTGGTTTTGCGGCTACCGGGCCACCAGTTATAGATTTATGATCAGCACGCTCCTGCTCGGATAACCATGCCATCTACACAATACAATAACACATTATGAATAGTATTACTTATGGGATAATCATTTGTTGGTACTCACCTTTTGTTTGTGCTGCTGGGCAGCGTCGGTGCATCTGTCGAGCACCATTTTCTCGGTAAGCGTACCGTCCTCGGAGGCGTATACCGCAGCTTGCCAGGACACGCCCAACTTGGATATCTCACGGCCCGACATGCCTTCGCAGAGTGCAGCCATCTTAACGCACGATTGACCATAGTCAAAGTTTTCCAGTTTAAAACGCCTGCAGAACAACAGTTTGATTAACAACCATGCCTATTTATCAGATAGTAATTGAGACTCACTTGGCGCCCGCTGCCGCTGGCTGCAGCACATATTTGTCAAAGTAGAGGCGCAGCAGACGTTCGCGCTCCTCCAGACCGGGCAGCGTAAACTCGACCATCTCGTCGAGACGATCGTTGATTGCATAATCGAACTGCTCCGGCGTATTCGAGGCCAGCACAAGCATGAATTTCGGATTTTGCTCGGATGTTCTATACAAGAATGCATTCAGTGCCGAACGCAAATCCTCAGAAATCTTCTCCGACGAACGCTTACGCAGAAAAGCATCCGCCTCGTCCACAAACAGCAAGAGACCACGCCTTGAGGTCTGCGACCAGTCGAACACCTTGTGTATGGCCGTCACACCCTCCTTGCCCATTGGCGCCACATCACCGCCCGTCATAATGGCAAAGTCCATGCCAGAATGCTCTGCTAGCTTCTTGGCAAACATTGTTTTGCCCGTGCCAGGCGGTCCGTGCATCAGCACGTTGCGATAGAGGCCGTGATTGATGCGCGTATTTTTCGTGGCGATCGCAATGTCACGCAAACGTTCCTCCAGTTTGGGATTGAGGACAACGCCCTTCAGGGCATCCGCTGGCTTCGCGCGCAGTCGCTTTATAAAGTTCACTGGATGCTTGAGTGCGTCGAGAAACGCAAAACGTGAAGTTTCGCCCACAAGCGTTGGTTTGCCAATGCGCGCCTCAATGTACCGCGAGATGACGCCAGTGCCGCCCTTCGCACTGTACACGCCCAAAGCTAGCAACGACAGACCACCGGCTGCAGTCAACACCTTATCCCAGTCGGTTAGCATGGCCTCGGCGCCGGCACCAAACACTGCGCCAGCAGTCCTATAATTTGTGGAATTGGCATTGTGATAAGCCTTTGATAAATTCGTAAATTCGCATGACAACTTACCGTATGCCCTCCAGCACTGTGGTGCGATGCTCCTGTGCTTTCAGTCGAATCTTTTCGAGATTGATGTCGCGATTCTCGCGATCCACACGTGCCTTAGCGCGCAGCTCGTGCTCCAGCAGCTTGAGCCGGTTCTTCTCCTTCATTTCAATCTCATGTTCAATGGTCTGACGCCGCATGGCCTCCTGGCGCTGTACGCTCTCCTCCTGCTTGCGAAGATTTTCCTCCTGGACGCGCTGCTGCTGCAAAAGCTGATCCTCATAACGTTTGCGAGACAATTGATCCTGGTATTGGGCACGCTGTTGCTGCTGCTTGGTCTCCTCAATGAGCGTTTTGCGCCTCTCCTCATGATCAATGCGCTTCTGTTCCACCTTGGCCTGCTCGATGTGCGCCTCGTATTCTTTAACCTTGGTGGTATATTCCTGTTGTCGTGTGCTCTCCTGCATCTTGGACAACTCCAGTGCCTCTCGGGCATGTTCTGCAACAGGTCGCTCATACATTAATAAACACACCACACATGCACACACACTCAATGACATCGGTTATGCAATCTGCGCAAGTGATGATGAAATTGATGTTTGCACTGCACATGTACATTCTCATTAAACACACACTTACTTGAACGCTCTAGGGTTTTGGCCGCGTCTGCTGCACGTTCTAAGGCCGAGGAATCAAAGCGATAAGCCTCCATTGCCTTGCGTTCAGCCTTTGTTAGCTGAGCATCGTTTCCACGTTCACCGGCACTTTTGCCCTCTGGATTATCAGCTCCATCTGCTCCACCGCTAAACTCCGGCGCTGGCTGCTGACGATTTCTTCCCAATAACCAAGACATGTTGATCTGTTATTTGAGTTCACAATGTTAACACCCACTCAAAACGTAATTTTGCACGAAATACCCTAAAATATGTGTTGTGGGAAATTGTTTCTTTTTTTCTTTCAAACCGTCATTCGACAACGTGATTTTAGTAGTGATGTAAGAAACACTTACCGATATATTTTATATTGATGATATTTTCTGAATATATCGATGAAATTTAGTCGACTGTTATTTAAAATGATTCAATCTATTTTTTAGCGTACATATCAAAATAATAACAAACGTAACAAATCTGTTAATGTTAGTTTATCTGCGTGTGCTATGTGTGCTTTCTGAAAGATATGCCATTTTTATATCATACATAATATATAGATGACAATGCCATGGACTGCTTACAAACACGAATGTAAAAACTCATATCCAAAAATATACAGATTTGTCGTACCCGAAAAGCATTTAACTACGTAAATAATACAAGAATCTGCAACCTATAAATTCAAACAGTGACTGAGGACATTTAAGCTTCTCAGTCACGGTGACTTATCCGAAATGAGGATGATTTTGCCCATCTCTATTGCAACAGCTGTTGTAAACAAACCATTTGTTCGGCTTTTCGTTTTCACATTCATCTCTTTGCTGCATGTTTATATATATATAGCTTGACCATGTTTGAGCGCAATGAAAAAACCATATTTGTGTTGGACCACACTCGCTACTTTAGCATATCCAGTGAGCAGTACATATCCATGGACTATCTGAAGGGCAAGCCGTTGCCCGAGACGCAGACTGCGGGCAGCAGCGTCGGCACCCAGCTTAGCAAAAGTTTGTGGACCTGCGCCGTTGAGTCTTCCATCGAATATTGTCGCATCGTTTGGGATCTGTTTCCGGGCAGAAAGCATGTGCGCTTCATTGTCTCCGATACGGCGGCGCACATTGTGAACACCTGGAGCCCGAGCACACAGAACATGTCACACGTCTCGAACGCCATGATGATGGTTAGTGTGCCATCGCGCAGCATTCCACAATCTTCGGACTATTCGGTCATACATGGTCTGCGGGCTGCCATCGAGGCCCTGGCAGAGCCAACGGATGAGCAACTGCAAGCGGCTCAAGTCGGCTGCAAGAAAATCTCCAACGAGGGTCGCGTCATCTGCATCACATCGGCGCGAGATAATACCAGCATGAAGAGTATGTAATTGTAATCCCGCCGCAGGTTGGCATTTTTAATGGGTTCATTTGTTTTCATTTAATCATACAAAATTATACTTAATGAATATAAACATAAATTAAGTATATATTTTCTATTTTGGTATAGGTTTGGAGGACATTTTCAATACGGTGCTGTTGCAGCAAAACGCTTTGGCTGGGCCGCCTGGCAAGAAGGGTCTGTCCATTGATCATTGTCATTTGGTGATATTGAACATAGTGCCATTGGGTGTGGAATCCTTGGTGACGAATCGCAGTCTGCTGGAAATATCACCGTTGCTGGATGTGGAAATACACACAGTACATGCGCCCAACATATCGGACAAGCTTTTGCATCTGATTATGGGACACTATGATCTGGCCAGCACAACGGTGACCAACATACCAATGAAGGAGGAGCAGAATGCCAATTCGAGTGCCAATTATGATGTGGAAATATTGCACGCACGCGCCGCCCACACAAAAGTCTGTGGGCCGGACTTCACGCTGACCACCAGCATAAAGCCGGGCACCTCCTACGAGACAGTTACCCTGAAGTGGTGCACGCCTCGTGGCTGTGGCTCCTCTGATCTGCAGCCGTGTGTGGGCCAATATAATGTGACACCGGTGGATGTCACCTCGCGTCCCAGCTCCTGTCTGATCAACTTTCTGCTGAACGGACGCTCTGTGCTGCTGGAGGTGCCTCGCAAAACGGGCACCAAGACAACCAGCCACATGTTGTCAGCTCGTGGCGGTGAAATCTTTGTGCACTCCCTGTCCATTGCGCGGTCCGCCATGGATGAGGCGCCCTCAATCACCGATGGTCCTGGTGGACGTGTCACAGACTATCGCATACCGGAATTGGGCCAGCTGCTCAAGATGTCGCGCATGGTGCCCCTTAAGGCCAAGCCCAAGGGCAAAATGTCGCAGGCCGAACATCTATGGAGGCGACTGCCGCGCTACTTTCCCAGGACCATGAATGTAACCGTACTGTTCAATTTGCAGCGGCAGCTGAGCTGGCTGCCACACTTTCTGCATCTGCTCGTCAAGGAGGATATGGACAAGCAGGACGAGGTGCGCTGCCAACAGCATATCCATGAGCTATACAAAAGCGCATCCCGCGGCGACATGCTACCCTTCAGCAACACAAATAACATGCGGTAAGTTCGCACTTGAAATTCCTCGCATCCTTAAGATGTTGGGAAAATTATGACTAGAGTTTGTAAGAAAATTCAAAATGGGAGGGAGCACCTCGAGCCCCATATCTTCAATATTCTTGAAAGGAATAGTCGCTTAAAAATTGCACAAGATCGGAATATGTATTATAAACATTTGTGGCCTCAGCAGCGAAAAATCTACAGCAACTCGGAGCATCAAGTTAGAAATGTTGTTAGAGCAATCTGAAGAATATGGAAAAGTGATATTTATAAAATGTCGTAATGGGAAAATACCAACCTGTAAATTCCAAAACATCTAAAGAAATTCGACCACTATTGTGCACTTTTGCAGACCGAAGATGAGCAAAACCAAGGATCAGTACCGACTTTTCTACAGGGAGCTGGAGCAGCTAATTCAGCTGAACGCGCAAACGTCGCATCACAAGAATCTGCTGGAGAGTTTGCAAAGCTTGCGCGCTGCCTACGGTGATGTTACCAACAAATCTGAACCAGGCGCCGCCCATTTGCGATCCTATACAGAATCGCCGCTATCACCCGAACGCCTGGAGCCCAGCAGCACAAGCAGCAGTTCCAACAGCTTACTGAAAGCCAGCAAGCGACGCATGTCCAGCTCTGGACAGCGGTAGGTGTTAGAGATTCTTAAAAACTTGATGCTTTTAATAATCATTTCAATTATGTTGCAGCTCGCTGCTGGACATGATTAGCTCGGTAGAACGCAGCCAATCGAGTAAGCGACTGGACTTCACTGGACGCCTTTGCACACCCGTCGGTCAAACTGCCAAATTATATCCCGATTTTGGCAACAAGGATAAGGATATTCTTATAACGGGCGTGATCCCCTCGAATCTGAAAGACGATTCCATTCGCAGTTAGAACTGGTAGACCAGGCCACCTTAGGGTCTAAGCAAGAAAATGTAGTGTCAAAAAGTATTTTTAAAATTATGAAAAACAACTTGATATATTTGATGTTGTTGTAAGAATTTGTGGAAAGGAGTAAGCTAGTTTGCCACATAGAATGCTTTGCGTCAAAGTCAAATTATACAAGCTAAAAAAATGTATTGTAGTTTCCAGTTTCATTACTTAATGTAAGACAAAATTTCAAGTGCAAACATTCCAAAAATGAATAATAATCCAACAGTCCAAAAATTGATTCAAGTGTCCGAGGAGGCAGCGCCCCTTGTGCAAAGTGAGCATCAAATTTTTGATAATAGTTGCCACACTTGAATTGCACCTTCCGTTTAGTACCCATTGTGGTGGGCAATGAGATGTTCCTGCTTAGTCAGCAGGACGTAAGGCGCATCGAGGACACACGTTATGTGAGCTACTGTCGCCTGACTTCCAATGATCCGATAATTCCCTGCGCTCAAACAACTGGTCATTCCTTGCCTGCCCAATGTCAAACTTGCTCCGTCGAGATGCATGATTTACAGAAGACGCGTGCCCAAATGGTGGCCAATGTCGCCAACCAGCTAAAGTGGTCCAAGATAACCAATTCTGGGCCACCATATCCATTTAGCTACAGCGCCGCCACCTCCACCACGGAAATACAGATCCTAAAGAAGGAACAACAGCGCAGTGCAGATGAAAAGCGGTGCAATTATCAGAAAACTTCATGTGGCTGCAACACCACGGAGCAAAAAGCACAAACCACATCGCAGGCATGCAACACGGAGCCCACCAAGAGACGAGCATCATCCGATGATGATTCATGCTCATGCAGTCTGTGCCAAAAGGGGAGCAATGGAGACAAAGTAGACAATGCAGTTTGATTTGCTCACCATGGAATCAATGATTTTATGCATTTATTATTTACATTTTAGTTATTATCTTGGTCATAGTTGTAGTTGGTAAAATTAAATGTTAGCATAATGCACTCGTCGATTTACTTTTTATCAGACGCTTCTTAGAATTTGTTGGAGGCGCTATTTTTTTCTTTGGCTTCTTTTGCGGCTTATTGGCTTCGTCCTTGTCCGTGCCATTGAAATAACGTGCGCCCCACGGACGCTTAATCTTCAGTTGCTTCGGTGTGTCGACGCGCAGATAGAAGTCTTTGAGCAGCAGCTTGAAATCCTCGAGCAGGATGTCCCGTGACACCTGCACCTTGCCATCGGAGCAGGGCGTGCACGCCTGCAGCTCGTTAACCTTGAAGGCTTTAGGCTCGAATTCTGATGCGGGCCGCCAAACAATCGCCAGCTCCGTACCGCCATGCGGATTGTAAAAGAATGCCGCAAAATCAGAGTACGCCGCCTGTCGACCATATAAAGCAATTGCCATTAAAAATTTGAATGGAATAATATATATAATGAGTTCATCAAATATAGATTCTTGATCTGATTAGATTACATTTGCTATATAAGATCTTATACACCAAGATCACCAGATCCGCTTTTAACTTTTTTTGAAAATTAATTTGAGATAACTCCGATGGATATCGGAAGGAAAGACAATATACGCGAGATATTTATCGGCTGCACCAGCCTGATCTTAAGAGGCATATATTATGATGATATTCACATACCCTCAGTTTCTCCACAATCCTGGCTAGCTGCTCACTGCCCGCCAGGGGCAAACGAAAATTGCGTTTACTGAATGCCACAAATGGCGAACCGAGATCGTAGCAGAGCGTATTCGAGACCAGTTCCGGTTTCAACTGCATGATCAGATCATAGCCCTCGCCCGAGGCCACAAACAGTTCTACGGGCCGCACAAATGGCAGTCGCTGGGACAACAGTGTCGTCTCGACCATTTGCAGTGCATACCGGGCCAACACAGTAACCCGAGACAATACCAGTTGGCTGGGACACTCATCGCTGGTCCAGAGACGACCCGCATGCTGCTGATCGTAGGCGGTGGCCAAACACAGTCGTGGAAAGCTCTGGCGATCGCCGCGAAAACTGTGCCCCAAATCCGATATTTGTTGCTCTGCAATACCAAATTTGAATTCAATGAGAATTGGATGCTTGGAGGAGATCTCTCCTCACTTACCCGTCCAACTGTTGTTGAAATTGAGCAGAAATAGTTCAGCATTCCAGTCGGTTTGGGCGAGCAGCTGGAGGAAGCGTACGAAACCCGTTTGTGGCGAGGCTGTTTCGTTTGGCATCTGACGCTGCTGGAAAAGGTGCGCCACCAACAGTTCTGTTGCCATGTTTGGCCACAGACCATTGTCCAGCATCTGGGTGGCCAACCAACGCTTGGCAATGAGCACGGTCGCCCCAAAGGCTCCATGCAATTGATGCAGTGCATGCAGTCCGCCATTCACTCGGGGTAATATATATTGGCGTCGCTCCAGCTCTCGACTGGCTGGATTGTCCACATAGGTGGTGATGCCACGCTCCGTTTGCTTTTGCTTGAGCAGCGCCAGCTCTTTGGTGTGCGCCAGCTCCAGGAGGAAACAATAGCCCTGCTTCAGCACCAGCAAACCCTCTTTGGCCAGCTGCCAGTGAAGGTGATGCTTTGCATTCAGCTGCTTTCCAATTTGGATGATAAACGCGGTCTTCAGGCTGCGCAATGCGCCCAGCTCATTGGGCCACTTGCCGCTGGTACCCAGCTGAATGATCACATGTAGCACCTGATTAGCAAGCATGCGGTCTGAGGCCAGACGCGCCTGTGGCAACACCGGCTGTGGTTCGCAATACCGAAAACTAGGTGAAATACCCGATATCGACACGATATCCAGTGGCAAATCATCGAGAGAGTGCAGCTGACGGGCCAGCCCATCGTAGCAGTGGATGACGTGTGGTGTTAGTGCCTCCGCATCTGTGTTCTGTTGCAGTTGCAATTTCGTTTGCATCCTGTCCACTTTGAAGGACCGCGTCAGTGAGTAGACAATGTCCAGGTCAGCACCAATGTACTGCACATCACTGGCCTCCAGCTGGAGGTGATGCTCGAGCAGATACAGCACGATTTGGCGCACAATTAAACGCTTCTGGCTGGGCGCATCTGTTGCGGCGGCCCACAAAACCGACTCCGTAACGCTGCCATCCTGAAAGCGACGCAATTTTGATTTTTCACCCCAAAATTTACGAAACTCGGAGGCACCAGCTGCATCTTCATTGGCTGGCGGTCCCTTGTCTAGCACTTCGTATGCGTGCTCCGGATCAAAGATGAGGCCGAGCTGCAGGTACCGACCAATGACAGGCGCCTTGCTGTGTACGGACCACGGCTTGGTGGGCATCTCCACAGGCAGAATGGCATGCACCCGCTGACCCAGACCCTTCTGCAGCAATCTATGAAATATGATGGAAGATGAGTTGTTTTTCCGCATTTGTATCAGCCTTTTTTCGGAACTCTGCTCTTACTCAGTTAGCAATTTGAGCAATTGCGGATGGGTGTTGGTCACATAATCAAGCTTTACATCCGGTTGGATATGCAACTGAAGCAGCTGATCCACGCTGCCAGGTTTCGTTATTCTGCATAGAGAACATTGAAATAAGAACTAAATATTTATATATATAATTGGAGTAACTAAACTCACTTGAGCATGTTATCAATGCGTGTGTAGATCGGTGATTTTTGCATGAAGATGTGCGTGAAACTGTTGACTTTGATATCGTTGAGGAGCTCCACGGCCAGCTTGGCCTCCGCACAGACTGTCTTGTAGACGGCAAGCGGCAGATTAGCGCACAGATTGTAATAGCCGGTGACATCCATGAAGCACACATCATAGTAGCCAGCAAACATGCTCAGCGGTAAGGGCTGCTCTTGGGCGAGTGTTATGCCTTGCGTCCAATCGCTGTTGGCCAATTGATTCCAGACGGTGCGAGCCACCTGATAACTACTGCTGGATTGATGCAGCAAACGCTGCTGATTCAGGTAGACAATGTAGGCAGCCAGAATGTGAGCACTGAATCCACTATATCCGACATCCAGCTGTCGCTGGCGTAGCCACACTTTCAGTAACAGTAAACCATCCTTAAAATTCCGACGTTCCGCAAAGGAGTCGAGTAACAGTTGCTGATTCTGTGCCAGTGTCAGATCAAAAAGCACATTGGCATTGTAATGCGGAGTCGGGGGTAAAGTTTCCCACTCTTTCCATTCATCGTCGAAAAGCAAAGGCGCAATTTTGCCCATTGCGGGCGTAAAGCAGATCAGCTCGAAGACCTGCTCTGGCGCTGTGATAAAAATACGTATTGACAAATGGTTGCCCAATTTGCCGGCGGGTGTTAACTCCAGGACCGGTTTCAGCGGATTATTCGCATGATAATTGTAGGCAAATTGAATCTCTGCAAATTCTGACATTTCCTTCAGATTGCTGGCTATTGTGGCCAAGTAGAGTGCACGCTTCTGGTCGTAAATCATATTGAGATGGTCGTCCTCTTTGAAGCATACGGCAGGCATTTCCAGAGCCACATCCACAACAAATTTGGGTCCCATCAGTGTGCCCGTGGCCGCAGCACCGATCAGCATTGGCGCCGACGCTGGCGGCCTGAATTTAAAGTTCAAACGATCCTTACGCAGATGCAGGGGAATCTCCAGCATGCAGACGTCGAGAAATTGGCCCTCTAACTTCTGCACTGCTTTCGTAAGCATCTCCAGAAAACTATCGATGTAGCTGCTGTATTTGGTCTTCAGTTGCAGTTCCTCTAGCATCTCCTTGACCTGCAGCTTGAACAGATTGGAATGGAAGAGATTCCGTGTGTCGCGCAGCTCCTTGATTTCCTCCAGTGTTGGCGGCTTAACGCTCGCTTCTGTCGCCTTAAATTTCTTGGGCTTGCCATTCGCCGCAAGTGCTTTGCGTTTCTGTGCTGGTCTTTGACTTGGCTCATGGAAGCCATTGTCGCTACTAATGACTGCGGTGGCATTCAGCATCGTGTCCTCAATTAATTTTGCGTCTGCCCCGCGTGACTGCAGGTGACATTTATCAGAGTTACTCTTATATTTCAAGCTTACCACCTTTTGTTTGCTGTCTTTCATTTTACCAATCTTTTTTTACTCAATTTAAAGAACAAATAAACAGCTTGAAGGCGACCGCACGTGTTGCTGGATTCGCGCAACCATCGACTACTTATCGATTAAATAACGCACAGTAGTTCATTCCGATATTTCGATTAGCAAGTCACCAACACGATTACTAAAATAACAAAGCTGGTTACACTGGTGAGGAGTAATGCAGTTTGCAATAGTTATAAAATCTGATTTTCTCACATAGCAAATGTGTAAATGGCGTTTATTGACTTCAGTAATTATAGTGATGATCAGCTACACCTGAGATTCAACAATTCACAAGTCTTCGTCTGACATTTGTTGCTGACTACGTGAGTGCATGTGTAAACATATCTACATATATACAGATTGGGCTATAAGAAAGGTTATAAAATGGCTTGTACAATAAAAAATTATATTGAAAGACAATTTACAAGCTTGTCAACTTGTTTGGCAAACGATTGTAGAGAGTTTTAAGACATTTTTTGTCAGTTCAAAACAAGTTGCCGGCTAATTAGTTGGAAATATTGTTTTGGTATATTTGGTATAAATTGGTAAAGCACTTTTATACCGTTCTGATAGCTAACTGGTTTTTCTCATTACTGCAAGACGGCCACATTGCGAATCAGTGTTCAATTTGTGCGTGTGTGTGTGTGCAAGGCAGGGGAAACGTCGCTCCATTTTTCTCGTGCTATCTTGCGAATGCTTGGCTTTTGCAAAACAATTTAATGGAGAGTCGCAAAAATATGTTTGAAATAGTGTTTGCTCAAGATTAACGAAAGCAAAAGTTGCCAACACAAAAGCGAGCAAAACCACACCACAAAATAAATTTGTATAAAATCGCAATCCGACTGCAGAAATTGAAAAAGCGCTAGTGTGTGTGTGCGTGTAAATGTATTTGTGCGCGCGTGTGTGTGTGTGTGAGCAATGAAAAATGAGGCGTAGGTGAGAAGTATGTGTGCAAAATTGTCAAAAAGGTAAAAAGAAACAAATGCTAAACTTCCAATGAGCTTAATTCTAAGACGTTAAGTTACAAACGAAACTAAATGACGCGATGGCAGTGAACAGAAAGATGGCCAAATTCAAACAGTTAATTGTGCACCCCGTAAAATTAAAAAAAAAAAAGCAATCTTTTGCGTGCCGCAAAAGCATCCAGAAAAGCAAATGAAATAAAAAAAAATCACGTACAAATTTAGTTTTCATTATGTGTGGCCTTCTTGTTGAAAAAACCGTGAGCCATTTTTGCCCTACGTGCAAAAGTATACGCACTAATTGGCCTAATTTTGATGAACTTCCTTCGCAGCGGCGGCTGCTGCTGCAAATACTACTATTTCTCGTGGAGAATTTTTGTCAAGGGCAAGTTCAGAGGTTCAGTGAGCAATTTGTTGGTCGTTGCATGTTCGCAATATTGTTGTTTAACACATATTGTTAATAAGCAAACAAATTTGCACAAATTCTGCGCAACTGAGACAGGCAGGCACATGAAAATCAATGGGCAAAAATTGTATGTGAGACAGGCCCTCTCAGCTTTAAGTGTGACCGTTTCAGAGCAAGCAAATATACTGCAAAATACTGTTCTGTAGCCACACCAAACTACATTTCGCACTATTCCTTTTTTTTTTTTTTGTTAATATTGTGTTAATTAAAACAATATGTATAAGAAATAAAACGCTTTTTTCGAATCACGTAATATACATAGAATACAGTTGTATGAAATTTGAAAGAAAAGAAAGAAATTAATGCAATGATTGTTTTGTTTGTTTGCTTTTTTTGATACCTTTTCAGCAGCAGGGTCGGCCATAAGGTGTAACAAAACAGGCAACACTGTTGCAGCAGCCCCGAGACAAATAAGGCAGCACACAAATTACATTCGTTCAACGTGCGCGCGCCAAATACAAACACGAGCAGCTGATTTTGATGACCGGTTAAATTGTATTTGACTACACGATCCAACGATCCACAACTAATAATAATAATCATTCGAAATAGAGGAATTGTTTTTTGCTGCTCTGTGTGTGTGTTCCATTGGCGTAACATTAGCCAAATACGTCAAATCATACTTTACGAAAATTGTTTGAAATTTTGTGGGGGAAAAATGTGCAAAAGTGTGTTTGTTAAATTGTTAGCCAAAATTATTTGTTTACCTAGTACTAAATAGAACATAACTGCCTTTCTTCATCCAACAATATTATAATAAACAACAATAATAATATTTCGACAGACCGGACAAGCGCACAAGTTAAAACAAATAACTATTCTAAACAAACAGTACCAAGGAATATGCTCAAATAAAATACTTAAATGACAAGCGACAGCAGTAGCACATTGAACACCAATAACAACCACAGCAACATCAATAATAATAATAATAACAACAATAACAGCATCAACAACAACAACAATCAAACACAAAGTGTAACCACTGTTAGTTAACAGCAGCCTAACAGAGCAGAGGTGCAGAGGAGAGGCGGTGCATAGGAGCGCAACAGTGGAAGCTGCTTGGCGTGTGCATTGTAGACGCATGCGTGACGCAGCAGTCGTGGACGTTAAGTGAGTGTGTGTGTGTGTGTGTGAGTGTGTGTGTGAGTGCGCGCGTGTGTGTTTGTGTGTGTGTGTGAAGCAACAACAAGAAGAAGAAAATAAAGTCCCACACACACATTCAACAGTTTGTGAACCAGCAGAACAGCTAAATTTCGCATTTCAACTTCGACAACGTGTTTCGGATTCAGATCAATCTTACCAACAACCAACTATAGCCGTTGCTATTAGTTTCATCTATTATCTTTCAAAATTCTGTGGAAAGTGATTGCGTTTTTCACTCAAAATTCGAGGGAACCTGCCGAATATTTCTCTCTAACCAGTATCAGCAATAGCAACAACAACAACATGCAACGACGCGAGCGGCAAGCTAGGTGAGTATTGAACTATTCCTGAAATTAAATACATCCAACAAAATTCTTGTAACACATCCCCACACATTATATCGAGCATAACCATCAACAGAAGGGTTTGTCTTCATGTCAGGTTTTCAAGCCTAAAATATATGTATATTTGTGACAATGTATTGTCGTCTTAGTGGTACTATGTATATTTATTTCTCATTTCTTATGGATATTTTGAGTCAACATTGAAAGGCACTGTAAATCAACATTCCCGAACCCACTTAAATAAAGTCCCCTAATCATATTCACAAACATTCGATTGAACGTCGATTTCCGGCCTTCCTCTTGACACCTGAGATTACCAAAAAAAAACTTGTCCATTAATAAACGAAGAAACACTGCAAGTGCGCTATGATCATGTGAAAGGTTCTCAAACTCTTGTTTCTTATCTTAAAAAAACTTGAATAACGCTATAAAACGTTCATTATTATGATTTATAAATATGTTTTTCCGTATGTATTGTGTTATCATGAAAAATGTACAAATCGCATTGAAATGTTTGCTGATTAGATAATTCAAGACAACAATCTTTGCGAAGCCGAAGAAGAAATACCCTTAAATAGTTATTTCTTTTAATTAGTTTACATACCAAAATCAATATATTTTCAATAATTAATTGTTTCTGTGGTAGTCAAATGTTATTAATTTAAAAAGTTTACAGATAAATTAAATGTATAGAGATAAATTTAAATTTTTAAATGCTGCCAACAATAAAATTCACTGTAGCTCTGCTTTCTTATGTGATTGGCAACTATACGGCATACATACATAAATACAACAAAATAAATATATATATATATATATGGCAACTAGTGACGTTCTAGTTTCTTAGCACACATGCATACATGTATTTATTTTACTCAATGTTAAATGTATTTCGCCCTAAAATAGAAAAAAAAAAATTCCACCATTGTGGTCACTGAGTAAAAGTTGCCGATACCCACCTGTATGCTCTGAATATTCTACTATTTATAACTGTATATAAATGCCTGTGTGTGTGTGTATGTGTGAAAAGGAATCGATGCTCTCTTTTAAATTTCCTCTTTACTCATTGCTCCTCATTGGCCAAGAGAAAAAAGTCGCAACTATTATTTGTGTGTGTGTGTGCGTGTGTAATATATAAATATATGTGACTTTTTGTTTTCATTTTAATGTTCCGTTAACATTGTTATTTTTAGCAAATGGCATTTCTATTTAAACTTTTGAATTTTATTATATTTCGGCACTATTTGGGGGCACTTTTTTTTCGGCTTCTGCCACAAACATATGTCTATATCAACTTTTGTAATGCGATTTCTTGGCTGGCAAGCGGCAATCGCTTGACGGCTGAATGAAATTCTGTAATGGATGCGCGCCTCTTGTAAGGAAGCGGAAAGTTAAGTTGCGCAAACACACACACACACACACACGCATACACGCATACAGTGACATGTACCCGTGTATGTATAGTCACTTCATATATCGGCCTTCTGTCCTGTCTCCGCCTGTTTGTAGGCCGGCAATGTTACCTTCTTCTATTGACATTTCTAGGTTGTTTGCTTGTCTGCTGTTTGTTTATAGTCTTATCTCCTATTACTATATTCATTCTGTTGCTGTGGCTGTTCTAAATGTTGTAATGTTGCCTGCAGTTTCGTGTATTTGGTTTTTAATGATACTCTTTTCATTTTGGGGCTTTCTCTTGGTGCCCATAGATAGGGGAAGTAATGTTTAATTTAATTTGGTTGGCTTTCGGGGGAATTCATAAGTTAGCGAATACAATGGGACCTTGGGGAATAATTGTTTGTGTTAGTTTATGGCATCAAGTGTTAAGTGAGAATACAAATTAATTATGTATATATTTTCTAGCATTGCTGATATGTTTGTATGTCCTCCCTTTGACATTGAATATTTCATTTTGGAAAGCAGTCTGGCATCGCCAACAATAATTAAATGTTGTTTATTTTTTGCCTGTTTGCGTTATGAGCTAATTATATTGTGCATAAAAATTGTAATTTTTCTACCATTTTCAACTTGTTCGTTTTTCAAATAGTTTCCTTAATTTGTAAATATTGCTTCAATTGGCACATTTTGCAATTTGCATATTAATTTGGTTGGCAATTCAGTATATAACATGCACGTGTGAGCAGGTTTTCTGTAAACTTGACCTCTGCCACAATTTCAATGTTCTTAGCTGTATGCAAATCTCAACTAAGGCATACAAAACTGTATTTATTATTAATAATATATTAACTTAGTGAAAAAAGTCGGTGTCTAATCCCCTAATCTTTTAATATTGACACGCACTCCAAACCTATAATTAGCATTTTGCACTCAATTGGTGAAACCACTAAACTCTAACTAAATTAGCCTAATTAGATTTAGATAGACATGCAATGGTCACGTAAATGACCCAACGAACTCTCGCCCCCAAAAGCCCGTCAGCTTTTTAAAGAGACACAAATCAAGTTCAGGCATTACAGCCACAGGAACCTCCTTAAAAGTTCAACAGTCAAAAATACTTGAGATATATATTCATGGCAAGTCGCTCACACTTTAAACCCACACAGATCAATCACAATCAAAAAACCAAAAAAAAAAAATGATTCTGATTATTTTTATTAGATTGTATTATTGCTGTTGTATCATATTAGTGTTGTAATTGATTTTACTTACGGCATGTTTTTCACATATCACTTACTTACTTTTAAAGAACGCATTAGGATAGATATTTAATTCCTAAAATAATTGGAAATAATATAAGAAATTGCCACAGTACATAGATCTTTATTAGGACGTTCATTCGAACTTCTACTTTTAAATCTATGATTTATCCTATTTTGAATAACAGCAAAAACTCAATGCCACAAATCAGACTTATTGTTAGGAAACCATAACATAGATTAATAGATAGATAGATTATATATTTAATAAATATAATAACCCTATCACAGTTGTATAGTATATATATACCTATTTGATGTGATCAGTAATGTCTCATTCAGTGCTTTTTTACGTTTTTACATAATAAATAAATGAATTATAGATTATGATTAAGTAATGGGAATTCAATTTTGTTTTGAATAAAAAGAATTTGTGTTGCATTATGTTAACAGCTGTGTCTTGCATTCGTTGTGAATGTAAAACAAACATAAGAACAACAATATCATCAAACGCCAACATTCCACTGTGTAAACATTACATACATATGTACAAATATCTACATCTGTCTGTCGTGAGTGATGTTCATAATTAAGTGATTAAATATTTGGATAGCGCGCATTTAAGTGATTTAACCTTCGATCAAAAGTTTTTGAAATGCATAATGCAAATACATATAGATATAAATATATATTTATATATATGTATACTTGTAATTATCGGGGCAAAACTCGAGAGAGTGAGAGAGAGAGACATCGAGACATCTGAGTCTGAGCTCAGCGGCTTGGCTTGGACTTGAGATTGGGTTTATTGAGCTCTCCTCCGCTCAGTCGCTGATATGTGGTACATTTGACCTCAATTAGAGTAACCGAGAGTGAGAGAGAGAGGCAGCTAGATAGAGAGGGAGAGAGAGGAGAGTATTAGATAGATAGAACTCGCTTTTGTGTGGGTTATTTGACTGTTGCACTTGCGAGCATACAAAAAAGAAATAGCAATTAATTAATTAATATATAATTTATGCTTATTTGTTTTTAATATATCAAGCTACCAAATGAGAATGCAATTTCACTTAAAAATAAATAATAATAAAAAAGAAGAGAGAAACAAGAAAAAACACTCGAATGGAATAAATCACGAGTGCGTCTCAAGTCAAGGCTCACTTGATTCTTCCTTTTGTGTATCCATTAAAAATGACTAAAATTATTCTTGAACTCAACTTTGGCTGTCGCGTTGCCTTTTAGCCGGTGAATTATTTGATCCAAGCACAGCAGAAGTTTCAGCTGAGAATTGAAAAAAAAGATGAAAGCGATGGAAAACTCGACCAACTTGTTAGCGCTTCTAATGACTCAACGTCAACTATCGCAGAGGATGAAGAAGAAGAATTAGAAGCAGTGCCAGACAAAGATAAAGATGACCATGACGACGACGACAGCCACGCAATCCAAGACAAATAGTGGGTTCTGCTAGGGTGGGAGGGGAGGGGATGGGGAGCGGGATGGGGCGAGTAGTTTTCAAACTTTTCACAAGTACTCGGTGTATGCTCTGCACTTGAAATCTCGAGCAGCGCAGCTTGAAAGAGAATTGCCGCTAGAATGCGAGATTTATGGTTGCGTATGGACTTTAACTGTAAATGCATTTATTTTATTTCATTTTTTTTATTGCCGTAATGAGCGCCCCAGTTGAAAACGCAAGCGAATCAAAAGCAAATTCCGCAAATTATAATTGCAAATCTAATTAAATACTCACGATTTTCTACAAGGCAAAACAAGAAAGAATTTTAGTTCGCTTTCACCACTTGCCATATGAGAAATAAAATATAATATTGATCGATATTTATATGCAAGCAAAAATCTTTAAACAACCGTTTAAAGTAAGCAAAGAAAAATCCAAACTAATATTTAGAAATATGCAATTTTTCCTGGTTAAAATTCAAATTTATTCAACTCAATCTATTTTCGTTGCTTTGGAATAGTGTGCATAAGGGACAAAAGAAATGACTTTACAGAAATTATTGCAAAATGCGTCAGCTGTTCGTTAATCGCCCATGCATAGCGTTGCCATATCTATTCAAGAATCCGATTATTAAAATAACCGATTTAAATTAATTATGAAATCGTAACTATGAAAGTAAATTGTGAAGTGAAAGTAATGAAAGATGGAAATTTTGTATGTCTTTTTAAGATATGACATACTTGAATATATAATTTTAAAATAAGTACGTTCCAAGTGTTATATGCAAATATTCGCTCTGCGCTTAACCTCTTTCAGATTAAAATACAGCTTCTTTAATTGATAATTGCAATGGATTAGAATATAAATTAGAATTGATATATAAATTAACTATATACAATATTTTTGAATTAACATAATACTAAACAATAATTAATATCAGCTTACGTCACAAATATCCAGCGCCTAAAAATAAAGCAAACAATGAAAATGTCTTATCAGTGTGTCGGTGTAAGACAGACGGTTCATTTAGACTTTGCTCTCGTTGGAAATGGGTCTAAATTCTCAGATTTTGTTTTTGTATTTGTTTGATAACATCTCTTTTGCGTCGCTTGCGTCGTTTACGTTTTTGTTTCTCGCTCTGCAACATTCTGCATTACTCGAGCGGCGAATTCTATCGATAAAGTTGATGGTGCTCGCATAAATATTGTTATTGACGTCTATTACGTAGACGACGTTATCATTATGAGAATGCGTTCGCTTGCACAACAGCTACGCGCTGGCAGACTGCCTGTCATCGCCGCTGGGCGTCCTCGGGCAGGCAGACAGGCAGACAGCTGTCACTAATGAACTGCTTATATCTGTCAGTCACTTGACACTGCCATTTGCCGCTTGCCATTCACTGTGAAGTGCCTTCTGCTAAACTGCTTATCCCCAGTGTAAAGGATTCAGCTCAGCTCTTCTCTCTCTCTTTCTTTCTCTCTCTCGCTGTCATGGTCATGTAACTTGATTTAAGCATGTTCGTGTGTATATGTGTGTGTCTGTTGAAGATTAGCTGCCTTTTCTTGCGGTTTAAAATATCTGTTGTAGCGAAAATTGTTTACATGTGATTATTATTTTATTTTATTTAACTAAAAATATGTGAGTATTATCCTGGCATATTTAAGTTTATCTATTGATTATTATTTGATTTTAAATTGATTCAACATTTAAGATAATGATATATGTTGTGTGCATGCATAACGGCTTGAATTTGCATTTGTTCGCATTGCAAACATCGCCTGACAATGTCTCATTTATCATCTCTTGAAGGGCCTTTCAAATCGTCGTGTGAGTCACACTGTGTGATGCTTTCCTTGCTGGACATTCTGCATTTTTTTTATTATGTTTTCAAGGTGTGTGTGTGTGTGTGTCTGCTACTGCTTGGCTTGCTGGTCGTTAAATCCCATCGATTTGTTTGACAGGCTTTTTATTTTGCACCTTGCCCGTGCTGCCCCTCGCCCTCGTCCGTTTCCATACACATGTGTATGCATCATCTGTCCTGCTCGCTCACATTGAGCTTTAAGCTTCAAGCATGACTGGCATCTAATTTAATTAGATGAAATTTTCACACTACTGGCTTTTCTCCGATTGCCCCTTTGTCCCTCTTCTTATTCTTGTCGTTCTCCGACTTCTTGTGACGTCGTTGTTGATGATGCTTTTGCTGCTGTTATTTATACGTTGGCGCAAACACTTCTTCCGCTTTCTGCACTACTCGCCCGCTCTTCGTTACACATCTCTTGTCAAAGGTGTTTCTGTAAATTGAAGCAACATAATTTCCTATTTACAACAAACACACACACCCACACACACTCACTCACACACACACTCACACACACACACACACACACACACAAACAGAAGCCACCCACTCAAGAGGCAATTATCGTTTACTTATCAACAATTGATTTCCGCTTTTATGCACACTTTATTTAATTTTTTGCGTTTGCTATAAGCACTTGCTGCAAACTCTCTCTCTCTTTCACACATTTCTCTCGCTCATTTCTTATGCTTGGCATCATCTGGTCCATCTGTCCAAATGTTTTAACCAATTATTAGTATTTGAGGGCCTTTAGCTTTTCTTTCTGTTTTCTGCGCTGTTGCTGAGTGCACCCACGCACAACAATCTCACGCACTTTAAGAGGTATAGAAAAAACGAGACAGACGGCGAGTGACAGAGACAGAGATATGGACGACATTGACAGCCGCCAACAGCTTAATGACGTCATTGGCGAATAATGTTTGATGGGTCACTCGGTGCGTTTTGTCTTTCCATATCATTCCACCATTCCACCATTCCTCCATTCGCCTGCTCTAGTAGAAGAAGAAGAAGTCATGTGCTTGGCGTTTTTTATTATATCTTTGTGTTGTTTTTTTGTGTGGACGCTTTTACATTTACATTCACATTTTTTTTTTTTTTGCTAAATCCGCAATTTGTCCTTGTTTTTATGTGCCACAGCTGCTACCCACTGTTGTTCGGTCTGTCGGTCTGTCTGTTTTTGACCCCCTTTTGCAGTCGGCCGAGGTAAGGAGGCTTTCGTCAAGTTTTCATCAGCATTTGAGTCTGATTATTATTGAAGCCACTTTTCCTGCTGCCGCACGCAACCAGCTCGCGCTCTGTGTGCTTCGGGCAGGTGGCAATCCTGCCGCTGTTACAGTTACTATTCTTGGGATAGCGCAAAATTTAGGTTATGTCCCCCACAACTACTTTCTCACAATGGTATAAAAAAATTACAAAAAGTTGTATTTTATATGTTGCATGTGTGCGTGTTGTGCTTTGGTTGGTTGGCAACAATGCGACACCGACTCAGTTGTTTCATTTACTTTCTTGTGCTCAACAGAGAGATATGCTATGTTGGTTTTATATATATATATATATATATATATATATATATATATATATATATATTTAAATGTGGTGAAAAATATATTCAATAAAATGAAACCGCATCTTGTTGTAATTATTTCTTAATAAAATGAGTAATATTTCTAAGCAATTATTATATGCAGGGTATATCGGATTATAGCATTCCTTTACACCTTAAAATGTTTCCCTATTGTTGTCGTTTTATCAGAATTGGCAAAATTTCGATATCAATCAATCATCGAGCTTGTTGGTAATCAATGATTGGCCAATGATATTAAATTCACTTATTATATGTTTCAAATAAAATAAAATCGTTTTTTTTTTTTAAATTTGATTATGAAATATGAATATTAATCCATTTATATTATGGATGCTTCAGATCAGAAAAATATTTAGATTTATTATAAGCCAATTATTTATTACGATTTGCTTCTCTTTTTGACAAGCATTTCAAATTTTGTTGCATTGCATTTTCCATTTTCATAGGCACATGTGTAAACCGCAAACAGCTGCAGCCAATATTATTTACAGTAATTATCTCACGCGCGCTGAGTATTTTTTTAACCTCTTATCGTCGTCACCCAGTTGTAGATGTCGTTGACCCATGACTCGAACCAATTTTTATTTCATCATTATTCACTTCAACAGCAGATGATAGCTTCAGCATTTAACTAATACAAATTTAAATAAATTTTCAGAAGTATTTAATGCCATTTATATACACACATAAATGCACACATTCATACATGTATGTATAGGTATCTCTGTTAAAAAAACTAACAGCAAACAGCTGGTAACATATCACAGTTATGTCTCTGTCTGTGCGACGAGGCCAAGGCACCTGCGCATGAGTCACTCAACTTCAACTTCAGTTGAAAGCTGCAAACTCTCTGGTCACATTCAATTGTACTGTACAGATCTCGGCTGCCGGCTTTGCTTGCTGTATTTTAATGTATTTTTTTTTTACATGTGCATGTGCATGTGTGTTTGACAGGTGCTCTCTTAATGCATGTGTGTGTGTGCGTGTACCGAGTTTGAATTGTAGTTTTTGCTCTGACGCATTTAAACACACACACATAAACAAAGACACACAGATAGACGTGCATATGAATATATATGCACACAGACAACTATTTATCATTATCAATAGTTTTGTCGCTTGTCCTCTCTCTCTCCCTCTGCCTATATCTGTATACATATCTCCCCTACGACGCGACGACAGTAACAGCAGCAGCAATAATTACATACTAATACAAAATGCTCATTTGCCGCATTTTAATTTTCACACGCTCACAGGCACAAGTGTTATTTTTTTTCTTCTTGCTTTTGTATCTGCAACAGCAGCAGCAGCTAAAGAAATCTTGTTCCCACTCACATCCCCTCTCTGTCTCGCACGCTCTCTCGCTCGTTCGCTGCTCTCTTGTCTCTCGCAAATAGTTACTCGCTGGTTTTGTGTGTTTCGTTCATTCGCTCGTTCGTTGTGTGATTGTTCTCAGTTCGTTTTCGATCGTGCGCCGTAGCAGTTGTCATTTCTTTGCGGCCATTATCGTCGCAGTTGGCTTACAAAAAAAAACAGAAAAAACAAAACAAAAACCAAGTTGTTTTTGCAACGGTCGGTCGCGCGGAGCGCTGCGGGGTGCATACATACATACAACAACAACAGCGACAACAACACGCAGAAAGAGCAGCAACAAACGCATGGAGGAAATTCTGTATTCCGTTGCATGCGTGGCTAAGTGAGTGTTGTCTGTGTGTGTGTGTGTGGGTGCTTATACACACATACACACATGTACACATGTACATAGATATTGCTGTGTGTGTGCTAATCACTTTATCGCTGTGACGTTCTGTTAATTTATGTTTGCTCCAGTTTATTGCTGTTGCTGCTATTGTTGTTTTGTTGTCTTCTGTCACAGTTTAACTAAATTAGTAGTAGTAGGATGCACACGAAAAAGTAGAATAGACAAAAAGTATTGTTTTGTTTGAAGTTTATTTCTTTATTTCTGCTCCTTATGCACCTGAGTGTGTTGTCAAACTGTAAAAACTTATCTGTCTTTTACTACCTCTAATGAGTCGTTGTCTCACTCACACACACACAATAGCGTATGTGTATGTGTGTATGTATCTATATTTTCTGTTTTGAGTCAGCTGTCTGATTTTTTTTGTTTGTGCTTTATTTCTTCTGCACAACTTTAACGAGTTTTAAGTGTTATTCTTAGCTCACCTTATCTTTCTCACTCACTCACACTCAGTCGGACAGCAGCAGCAGCACTTCTTGCACATTTGTTTATTGTTGATGTTGCTGCTGTTGTTGTTGTTGCTGCCTCTGGTTTTGTACACCGGCAACATGAAACTGGTTTTTCGAGTTATTTATGACTTTTTTTTTTCTTTCTACAATTTATATTTTGCCTGTTGGCTATGCCCGCTTTTTCGGTATCTGTCTCTTTTCTTTCAACGCACACAGATACGTGTAGTCCTCAGACTTTTGACCTGCAAAAATAAACTGGATAAAATAAAAAAAATAAATCCGTAAAGTATTGTGGGCGCCTTGTCGCTTCTGCTCTGCTGCTTCTTTAATTTCATAATGTGGCGAAAGTTGCGTCTCAAATTGCAACATAATCGAGTATTACAAATGCTCCTTCTCTTTCTCACTCACTCCCTTCAATACACACACGCAGACCGATAAAGGCAAAGCGCAACGGATATGACAAATTATAAAGCATTGTTTTTTTTTTGTACATTCAAAGAGAGCTTACAACTCTCTTCTGTGGCTGTAGTTGAGCTTTAATTGTCGACAGCGAACAACAAACACAAAACAATAGCTTAAGAAACAGAAACCAAAGTGGAGACTACAACAACTCTGCCGCTGTCATTGTTGCTGTTGTTGTAGGCATGTGTAAAGTAGAAAGCGCGTTGGCGTTAAATAATCTCTCAATCGACGTGAAACAAAAAAAGTTTGTTTGTGGCAAAAAGTAAAGTGATAAAAAAAGCGAATCAAAATAATGTGTGTTGGTTTTTCATTTTGAAGAAGAAAGGAAATGCCCAAAAATAAAGTTGAGCCAACACAAATGATGCAGTGCAAGTGCTGTTGTGTGCATTAAGTGCAACATCAACAACAACAACAAGTTGCAATTAACAATTAAACAAGTTTCAATTAAAACAAGAAGAAGAAAAAGCAGTAGCAGAAGACGACGACGACGCGGCCAATCAACAACGAGCTCTCGAGTGAACGCCCGCAGCAGCAGCAGCAGAAGAAACAGCTGTTGTGCTGCTCACAGTGCGAAGCAAGCGCTTGGCTTGGCTTGGCTCCCCCGCATCGCTTCGATAGAGAGAGAGAGAGCAACAGCGAGCGATCGAGAGAGGAGAGCAAAGCAGCAATATTAAAAGCGCCGTTTGACGGAGTTTGCCGGGTTAGTGCAACTACTACTTGCATATGTATGTGTGTTTTGTGTGTGGTAAACATGTGTTGTGCAGAGGCCAAATTTGTAAATTTGAAGCGAACAGTGTGACCAGAGCAGACATCTCGTTTCTGTTTCGAACAAGAAAAAACTGTATGCTCAAATTGCAATGCGCGACTTTGACCTCCACACATACGCAGACACTAGACAAGATGAGACATGCACACTTGCACACACATATGCATATCTGTATATGTATATATTCATTTACTTACACACTCGAAAAAGTATTGTGCACGTGAGCTTTTCAATGCCGCCATAAGCACAAGGGGGCGTGACGGGACAAGGTGCTCCCTCGCCAAGCGGAAGGAAGAAATCGAGCGCCAAAGTAGTAAGAAGAGGTGGTGGGAGGGAGGGAGTGGAGTGGGCGAGGGATGTTTGCAATGCTAACGAGCAACGAGAAGGTTGTCTATGCAGGAAGAAAACACTAGAAAGCAAATTACAGACAATTTTTATGTATATATGTGTGTTTGTATGTATGTAAGTATGCATGTGTGCATAATTGAATGGGTGGGCGTTTTTTTTTAGCTGCGTTTTGCTGATAAAGTTTGACCTCTAAAGCTCATTTACTTGGATTTTAGCATTTAGCACGTGTGCCAAATTGCGGAATAAACTAATTAAAGCGTTCGCTCGTTGTCGACTGGAGGTGGCCCCCACCAGTGCGGATACACATACACATGCATATAGACATGCATACACACATGCATATACACATGCACATACACATGCACATAAACATACACATGCACATAAACATACACATGCACATAAACATACACATTGATATATTATGTACACGCATACAACAAGAGCGGTAACAGAGCGCATGGAATACAGATGCATATGCAATGTTAATCTAACATGCAAAGGTCAATCGGCCATTGTGGCGCTGTTCACATCACACACAATCACACACACTCATGTCTCAGCTGAGGCGCTGTGACGTACAAAGTGCCTAACCCCAAAAGCTTACCCCACTGCAGTTGGCAGAGGGGCGGCTGCTGCGCTGCTTCTCCTGCTGCACTCGTTATTACTTTTTTTTTTTTTTTACCGGCGCTCATTTCACTCGTTCTCGTTAATTTTTTTTTTTGTTGAAGACTCGCTATTGTTTTGTCTCTGTCAGCGACGACGACATTGTCACTGCCCCTAATCAACGCGCCCTTATCTAGCCAATTTGCTTTTGTATTTGTGTGTGTGTTTTATCTTATACTGCAGCATTGGACAGTGGGTTGGCCTATACAAATTAGACATTGTCAAAATATAATTTAATTTAAAATTGTTTTTTATACGTAATAACATGTAAATATAATTAAGCTTAGATAAATTTCTAGTTACTTTTGTTGCCAACACCTTTTTGTGCATTATTTTTGCCCCACTGTTTGTTGGCATGTGCTTTTCATTGTGTGTGTGTGTGAGTTCTTTGCTTATCATTTTGCTCTGCTTGTATTGAGTCTCTAAACGTCTACTAGCTGGTTTGTGCGGCAACGGGGGGTTAGGTGGAGAAGGAGGAGGGAAGGGCTGTGGTGCAGGGGCAACCGGCTGTTCATTTGTGTTATGTGAATCAAAATGTGGTTGTTGTTGTTTTAGCTTTGACGCTCGCTTTTTATTTGCTACCGTTTTTTTTCTCAATTTGTGTTGCTTTTTTTCTTTCAACGTCAAATGCCATTGAAAATGGATATTGGCATGTTATGTGCGGCAATTCGATTACAAACAGCAACAAGAATTACAAACAATAATAATATACATACATAAGTAATAATAGCAACAACAATGCGCATTGTTGGCATTTTGTCAATTGAATTATAAACGTTTTATTACTTTTTACTGCTGAACTTTTTGTTGCCTCTAAATATAAATGTGGTCCACGATGGAATTAGCATTTAAAAAGAGGTTATTTTTTTATGAGAGTTCTTCGACGCCTTTCTACTTCTCATTGTTATACATCAAGATTAACGCCTTGACTGTTCACAAAAGAAAAAAAAAACAGTTTGGCATCAATGCAGAAAAGAAAACCTTTCTATTTGAGATTAAAAAATATATAAACGAAGTCACAAACAGGAAGGATGTAAACAGTTGGCATTTGTTCAATGCTTGATGACTAGAATGCCAAGTACAGATAGTGAACTTTAATCTATTAGGAACAGCTGCCAACGATGTTATTTCCTTTTGATTTATCTGTGATTTGTTTATTTAATTCTAAAAGAAAGCAAAAAACAACTTGAAGCATCTATAATAAGCTTAATTATAATACAATTCATTAGGTATCCAATACGTCAAAAAAGTATTTTGACAATGTGAGAAATTCATATTTTCTTTCCATTTACGAAATAACGTAAACTGGAAATATTTTACGTTTCGAATTTCATTTCATGTTTTGCTACAATGCTGGATGTCTTTCGAGCTTAAAAAAAATAAAATATCCTATATTTAGAGTGATTTTACAGTGATTTCTTTCCGCAATTCCCCAGAGAGATCAAAACATATATGTTTATATATCTATAAGCATCTATAAATAAGCTCAATTATAAAACAATTAGGTATCTAATTTGTCATAGTGTAACATGAATATTTAACCATTTATTTTGCAACAAAAAAAATTTACCGTTCGTAGTTTTTTTTTCATATTTTTCTATAATTCTTTGTAGCTTTTTCTTTCTACCTAATTGAACTATAAATTTTAAGTTTATAGTGAGTCAAATATTTGCCAACTATTCTTTGTGGTTTTGAGAACGATTTAAATAAAAAAAATTAAATTTCGAATGTATTTTTGGCAAACACTGTTGATGATTTTGAGATTCTCTTTTGAGCTGATTCCGTTAGAAATGAGCCATTAACTTGTAGCTTTCGATTCTCTTCTGTTTTCATCACAGACTTTAATTTTGTCATCTTCCCTTATAGAGTATTTCGTAGTCTTCAGATTGCGATTGCAAATTTCAGACTTGCCGTATTCACTTTTGCCTTGATTAAAATTCAAGCGCTGTTTGTCGGACAATTTTAATAAAATTGATTTGTGTCTAAAAATAGAAAAAGCGTAATTATAATGCAAATTGCGAAAGCAGCACACAAAAAATAAAAACAAATAAAAATAAAAAGTCGGCAAATCCATTTGGAACGATTGTATCAGGGATTGTTTGTTTTCGTCGCCGGGAGAGGAGCTCAATTGATAACGACGACGACGAAAGCGGCTTATCATTGCTATTTTTCTATTATACCCTGAAACACCACAGAAAGGGTATAATGCAGTTGTGCTGCAGCATGTAACAGAAAGAAGAAAGCATCTCCTCCGATGCCTTAAGATATGTATCTATATATTTTTGATCAACACAAACAAATGAGTCGGAATACAAGTTCTTGTTGTTGCATTATTTATATCAATTTGCCGCTTCGTGAATATCAAATAAAAAAAGAAAAAAGCTTTTTACCAGTCGAAATGAAATGTACAATTGTAGCGATATTTCTTTCTAATCGGTTGTGGACACACCTTGACTTAATATTAAACATCTTACTAAATTACATCACAAAAATAATAGAAAATTGAAATCAAATCGAAATCATTGTCTGTATAATTACACACACACAAACACACGCACACGCACATGCTTACAATTAGTGTGTTGGTTTACATATCTAAGACGTATGCGCTAAGGGTAAATACTTGGGTTCAGGGGGTATCTCCTCCTCTCTCTCTCTCTCTCTCTCTCTCTCTCTCTCTCGGTTACTTGCTTATCATGCCTTAGCCATGCATGTGTGCGTGTGCTGCTAGCATTTTGTTTTCGGGAATTTTTATTGTTTACTTTTTAGCGCCATTTGTTTTTAGTATGAGGTGCTCTCCTCCTCTCCTTCCCCCACCCCTCCTATCCATCTCCTGTTATTTAATTGCTGACTAGAGTTTTTTTGTAGGGTTTCTGTCTGGCCTTACCGCTGCTATTGTTTTTTGCTCTATTGCTTAATTCAATTGCAAAGTGAGTCAAACTATAGTTTGACAAGCCGTACTCCTACCTGTCAAATCAATAATTTGACAAACTATGCAAATTGTTTTGACTAATGTTGTGACAAAAATAAAAAATAAAAAAAAATAGGCAGGCGAAAAACAGTTTGATTTATTTGTTGTTCTTGCTATGATGTGTTGACAGCCGCTTGTCAACTTCCAATGGCAATTTTGCCTATGCGTCTATGACGAGTTTTCAAATTCACTTTCGACCCAGCCCAGTCCCACCTGGCCACGCCTCCTCTGCGTGACTCTTGTCGCCCGTCTTTTTACTTTCCACTTTGCGTTGAATTTTCGTTCAATTTACGCTTAGGATGTGTGTGTGTGTGTATGTTGTGCTGTATTTTTATGGGTTGTGGGCCAAGTTAACTTTTCCATAAAAGAGTTTTATTTTTAAGCTACCGGCTTATTTTTAATTATGTATCGATTTTGTTTCTATTTATGCAATCCGCCTTGATAAGTTGTGTTTGACGCGAGTTTTCTTTTAATGAAACAATTCAATTTCTTCAAAAGTTTTGTTGTTCTTTTGTTTGATAATAAAGCGTTGCTGTTGGCAAGTAAGTTTTGTAAGCCAAACCCAAACTGTGTGAAAAAATACAACTGACGGTTTTACTTATTAAAAAAGTTATTATTAAAAAGGCAACATTTTTTCTATCATGGCTGTGAACAAAAATAAACTCATTTAGTAGTTATCTTCAAAGTAAAATTCGACTTATACTTGCATGTTTTGTTTCAATTGAAATAATTTAAAAATAGAAGAAAACCACTAATGGTCAAATGCAGTAATTAGATTAAAGACAACAATATGTAGGGAAAAAACAGTATTACTCATACTTGCAGTTTAACAATAAAATTGTAACTTAAACAGGATTAAAGAACTTGAAAAGCGATAAAAATTGATTTGCTTCTCTACTCTTATTGAGAGCTCAACTACAGTTACAATTCGTCGTTGTGAACAAAGAGTGTGCGCACGTGTGTGTGTGTGTGTGTGTGTGTGTGTGTGTGTGTGTGTGTGTGTGTGTGTGTGTGTGTGTGTGTGTGTGTGTGTGTGTGTGTGTGTGTGTGTGTGTGTGTGTGTGTGTGTGTGTGTGTGTGTGTGGAGGGAGCGGTTATTTTCATTTTGTCCGTTTTCGCAACCGCAAGCAACAACCTAGAAACCGGTCAATGATAGAGTGTCCACCACCAGGCCGACAGTCAGGGAGACGGAGAGGCAGACATACAGACAGGCCAGTCAGCCAGCTGTGTGCTTTGCTTTGTGTCCCGATCGCAGACTGTGTGAGCCTTTTTTCTCACATTTAATTCATAAAACGAACGGCGTGCAAAAAAGAAGAACAAAGGCAAAAGCATATCGAGAGCAGCGCAGCAGCCACAGGAAAAAAGGGAGGAAGAGAGAGAGAGACAAAGAGAGCGAGAGAGAGAGATTAAGAACTCGTTTGTCAAGCAGCAGCAGCAGCAGCAAGAAATAATAAAAATAAAGCAAAGTAAAACAAACGAACCCAAATTACATGTATATAAAAAGTCCTCAACTCAATACTCAATTGTGGAGCTGCAGCTGGAGCTGGAGCTAAAGATGTTGTTGTGTTGATTGTTCGTCGTTGCGACGATCGATCGATGAACGGAATTGAACCAGTTTTGGTTGCAGGATATTAAGCCATAAAAAAAAGCAGCCGACAGCAATAATATCAACAACATTAACAACAACGAGAGAGAGGAGAAAACTCGTTTCTTCTTTGAGTTTCCATTCGATTTATAAGTTCCCCCCGCTTTCTCGCTCGCACTCATACAGCAAATGGCAATTTGGCTGCTGCTTTTGCAGAAAGCCTGTTGTTGTTATTGCCTTGGGTTTAATTGTTATCGGCGCGTTTTATGCTCATTTTCCTCTACAAGCAGCGCTTAACGGTATTTGTTTTTGTATGCGTCTGAGGGTACTTATGCACGCCGGAGTGTATGTGTGTGTGTAGTGGGTGTGTTTTTTTCGCGGAACTTGCGAGCAGATATGACTGGAAACTGATTTGACAACAATGAAAGAACTGTTTTGACAATGGAATTTATTTTTATTTCATTTTAACGTTTTGTATTTCTTATCATGTTTTTCTACGATTCAATCCATTTCTTAGAGCTAGAGTAAACAGATATATGTACTAGATTCATAGACCCAACATTTTTCAAATATTTTAAATAAAAATAATTATCATTTTTTTTGCAAAAGAAATGGAAAATATATATATTTTTTTTAGAATTGTATTACACAAGCCAAATCAAGTATATTTTATATTAAAATATATATCTAATCGAATTTTACATATGTTGATCGAAAAAAATCATGTTTAATAATTATTTGCATATAAATAGATACAGTTTTCAGTAATTAGTAGAATTTTCAGCTTCAATTTGATTATGTAAATGACAACTCAACTTGCTGTAGGGGACTTATGTGCTTAGGCTTCTGCATGTTTGTGCGTGCCACATGTGGCATCATCGGCATACGTAACCTTTATCACAAGAATACCTTGACTTGGGGTCAGGGCAACTCACGACAAGAAAACTTTAGCCTTAGTCAGGCTTATTGCGTTTCCCTTGAGAAACCGATTTGCCATGCATTCAGTCGTATCTGTGCCAGAGGGTGGAGTGGGGTGTGTGCGTGTGTGTGTGTGTTGCAAATGTTGCAATAATTTGATTGATTGACCTGACATTGAACCAGATTCGCAGCAGAATCTTTGCAAGAAGGTTTCTTCCATGCCACGCCCAAGACAAAACTAAAATATATATACATATTGCCTCTCAACATAAACCACCCATATTGCTTGAAGCGACGCTCACCCAATGAGTCACCCACCCACACACACACCAACGCACACACACATTGAATTTTGTGCACGGTTGAGCACACTCAACACATGGATTCATGGTCTCCGCGGAGCTGAAGCAGCTCTTGGTCAAAAGAGTCGACAGTTTCTATGATTGGTTTTTCCGTTTGTGTCTTTTTGTTGCTGTTGTTGTTTGTTGTAGCTATATTTAAAAATGCAAGCGAAAACTTTTGTGTCATTGTCCTTTGCCACGCCATGGCAGCAACCACTCCAAGTTAGTTTCTCATATCGAAAATAATTTTGTCGTGTTTTAAGGTTATTTATAGACCAGCATTTAATGAAATGCTCTTGACTTGAATGTGAGTTTTGCCAACTAACTAACAGAAATCGAGTAATGTTGCTCGGTTAACTAACATATCTATGCAGGTCAGATTTAAATATTGAATTATATTGAATGTTACTGACAATATATATAAATATTTGTATAATAAGAGATGATGCCCAACTAAACTTTATCAAAATACATATATATAATGATTCATAGTTTCAAGCTACTAGTCCGTAGATGCAGGAATCGACAGACCATATCGACTTGGCTAGTGCTGTTGATCAGATATATATATTCCTTATGTAATACCTTTTAAATTATGATAAACAAACATTTTATTTTGGATAGTTTAACACATTTGGTGACATTTGATTTTAGCTTACACTTAAGCATTTGTTTATTTAATACTTAGCGTGTTATTCTTAATCGGAATAGCAATCTTGACTCTCACTCAACTTGCAACTGCCGCATTCCTCCCAAGTGTCTACAACCTGCTCTCCGTTTACGCATGGTTATCAATCGATATCGTCTCGCCATCCATCACTGAGGCTATTTTTGAGTAATTGAAATAAGGGTATTCAGGATTCAACCAGCTCAGTTGCAATAACGAATCGAGCACAACTACTTATTATAGCCAACACATTTTGCCTTGGGTAGAGTTAAGTGACCCCCTGTGTATATTGTTAACGGAGTGCAGATTGTGGCAAACACAAACTCAATGATCAGACAGGCTTATAATAGTTGAAAGAGAGCAGAAGAGAGATAGAGAGAGAGAGAGAGAGAGCAAGACGCCTGAGAGAGAAAGAGAGGCAGAGAGAGAGAGGGCCAGTTGATGTCTGGAAACACGTTGCTTTGCCTTAGTCGTCTCTCTCTCAAAATTGAATGTATCGTAAATCTAAAAACAAACCGTACGTACAATTACAATTGAAACACAACAATAATAACAGAACAAATCAGCAGCCAAGAGAGCTATTAATTAGTATTCGCGCTTGTTGAGTTTAAGTATATATACATATATATATATATATATATATACATATATATAGATACATATAAATCGCATTGTTTGCCTCAAGTCGACTATAAGTTTCGTTGAATGTTCGTTTTTTTTATTTGGTTTTGTGAAACTTGTAATTATGGCGCCCAAGCTGATTCAAAAGTTGAAGACCTATCTAAGGTTGTTGGCTGTTGCATATAACACACACACACAGACACGCACACCTTTGTTTATATTCATTATTTAATATAATATTTTAATCGAATACTCTTCTTTGTTTTTGTATTTGCAGTGGTGGTGGTCCACAGACGACAACTGCCGGGCCATCCGCTGGTAATGTGGCAAATGCTACCATTGGTAAAAGCACAAGCAATAACATGTATACCACCCGCCAATCTGTAAGCACCACAACCGGTGTCCTTATGGTCGGACCAAATTTTCGTGTTGGCAAAAAAATTGGCTGTGGCAACTTTGGCGAATTGCGCTTAGGTAAGTTTTATTTATTGTTTTAAAGTCTTTAATGTGATCAAAATTTAAAAGAATAGATCTACGGACTGCAAATTGTAAAGAGAATTCGGAATAGTTTGTTTCTGTAAGCTGTTTTATAATCATAGAGTCTGATCTGAAGCAGACCGTATCTTGGAATTAAACCCACTAAGCAGACATTGTTAAAAAAGCGAGCAGAGTTTTCGTGCAGTCAGTTTTTAGTCGACTTGAAGTCCCTTTGTGTTTGTTGGCTGCTTAGTGATAAACCTCAATTACAAGAATTTTAAAATTCCTTTAAAAGCAGCTTTCTTTGTTTCTTCGCGTGTCCTTAATTGATCAATTTTGTTACACGGATGACATTTTCAGCTCAAGATGTAAAATAAAAAATACACTCAATTGAAATTTGAACCCTTCTGCGCCTATAAAGCTGTGAATCAACGAAAACAAACAAACACACAAAGAGGAGAGTCAGTAGGTCAACACAACTGTCTCCCTCTCTCTCTCTCTCTCTTCCTGCCTCATCAGAACTTATCATATTCCTCATAAAATCTTGCATCATTAGTTAGGGCATTTTATTAGTGCAAAGCTTTCGCGCCAAGAGAAAAGATTGCGCCAGCGACGAGTGGACTTTTTTTTTTTTATAACTGTAAAAAAGTTGTGTAAATTCAGTTTATGACTCAAATCTAAAGCCAAGTTATTGTACACCCCCTCTCTGTGTTTCTCTCTGTCTCGCTCTCACTGCTGCTGCAGGCGACGCGTCGCGAATATTTTTTGGTTGATCATTTTCGTTTGTTGTTCCTTTCTTTGCATGTGCATTCGCATTCCTTTTCATGGCTGCCAACTGAGCAACAACAACAAGACGAACAACAAACAGCAATAACAACAATAAAAAAAACAACAAGTCGAGAAACCACAATGGGATTTTTTTTTTCTTTCTCCACAATATAGAATGCAAAATGTCATTCCATTTCATTCTGCCATCTGTTTTGTCGTCGTCGTTGTTGTTGTTGGCGTCTTCACTTTTTCTTTGTTTGTTAAATGCGCTTTTATAAAATTGTGTTTTTCTTGTTGCTACTTATTCATTTTTTTTTTGTGGGCTAGCCACTTCCTTTGCATACATCTGTTGCAGCTGCTGTTCTTGTTGCTGTACTTGTCATTCTGCCAACAGGTAGTCAAGCAGACTCACAGTGCTGCATAAACTGTAAAGCAGCAGCTAAAGCCGCGTCTCCCTATGAATGACAACTAATTGCATCCGCCCCAAGCATTAATCTATCCATCTCGTTCCCCCATGTTTTTTCCTACCTGTTCTGTTCTCAAAAGTCCGCTTTGTTTTGCATATTTTCTTTGTCTCTTCTTGTTGTGTCTGTTGCAACTCGCTCAGCTAGACGATCTTTCAATGTCTGAGCTTTGCTTTTTGTAATAAGTGTGCATGAGTCATGCTGTGAGTTATCTTGCCTATACATTTATATGCACATACGCACACACACTCACCTACCTCTATATATAATACAAATAGTGAGCACAAGCAAAAGCTAAATTTACGCTGTTGGGTAATATAAATTATTTAGTAGCTTTCCATGGAACTACTTATAAGCTAATCAAGCAAGCTTTTGTATTCACAAATTATAAATGGATAAAATAGATAATAGCAAGGCAGATGAAATATAGGCCATGTAATTTTGTTCCATCCAAAAGTAATTTTTCAATAATGTCGTTTTTATTATTTTTGTCATATATTTTAAAAGAATATCGCAGTGTGTTTAAATCAGTTTTGGCAGTTTCGATTGCACTGTGCGGCCACTTAAAAGCGCAATGCTAAAATGCTGTCGTTTACAGCTCTCTGTTAACGCGCTGTCCCTTAACATAGATCGCAAAATTGGCACAAATTTGTGTTGTTTATGACGTCGTGTCTCGTTTTGTTGTGATATCATTTTTATAAATTACTGTTGTGCATGTATACAAACACACACACACATACACATTACACTCATACATACATTATCCATACGTATGGGCTTTTAAAGATTTCTTATGAAATGTTTATACATACAAACATGCAATTATTTCTGCGTGTGATTTTTATTATTATAAGTAATCATTTGTGGTTTATTGTCAGTTTCTGTTTAAAATATCATTTAATAAATGAGGTGTATTTATAAACTGAAATTGACTCATAACTTCTTGAAAAATTGCAAAATACAAAGAAAATTGCCGCTTGTTTGATTTTATTACATTAGGATTAATTTGTGGCATTTTTCATTTACAATGATTGAATGTGAAATGGTCTGTTGTTGTTGTTGTTGTATTTGTTATTATTTCTCTTGTTGGTAAATTTCATTCTTTTTGTTTAGCTTATTTTGGGCGTCTCGTGTCTATTGTCTATTTTAGACACCACACAAAGCTTCTTTTTGTTGTATTTGTACATTCTTTATTAACACATTGAAGGGAGGGTGTATGTGTCTGGCTGTGTGTGTATAATATATATATATATATATTCATATTGTGTATTGCGTTAGGTCATGATAGTTTTAGTTACGCTTAGTTTATGGCACGCTTGTTTAAGTGTGATGAGAAAAATGGGCTAATAGTCATTGTTCTCTTCCCCCTTCTCCCCCCTGAGTTTAATAAAAATTGCATCATAGTTTGTTAGCTCAATTAAATTGTATTTACATACACAAACAGATGAATTTTGTCTGTGCATATTTAAGTATCTTTGGGTTAAACACAAATTCTGTTCGCCGTCAATATTTGAAAATTATATATTATATTGCTGCCTTTTACAATTAACATAGCTTTACAGTTTGAGAGGCACTTCCACAAAATTCATTAGAAAATACAGTTGCTGAAAATCAATTAAACTATTTCTGAAAACTGCGCAAATATCAAGAGTTTTGCGATAATAGGGGATTTATTATGAATTCATAATAATTTTTTTTTTGTGTGTGCGTAAGCGTTTCAATAAATTAATGGCCAGCTGCGAAAAGTCGGAGACATAGTCGGAGATCAGATCAAGAGAGAGATGTTGTCTTACTTGTTGTTTACTTACTGTCTGTATTCGTTTTTATTGCAAAAACAAATTGGCAGAAAGCGCCGGCCGCTAAATGAGAATCCAGCTGGAAGGTCGTGCGGGACGGCGTGCTATTAAGTAAATAAACAAACAAGCCAAGCCAAGCACTGGGGGATAGAAGGGCGCGTGGCCAGTTTGGGGGGTATTGCTCCAAATGCAAATATGCTTTGTTGTAATCAAAGTCATGCGCCCTTTATATGACTCGAATATTATGAGTGTTGTGTATAACTGTGTGTGTATGTGTGTGTGTATATATGTATGCATGTGTGCTTGTGTGCTTGCTTTCTTGGTTGATGACTCTATCAGCGACGACAATATTGTGGTGAACGATAAGCTCTGCCGCCTGCACCCACCGAACCACCACCCCCCGCTCTGTCTGTGACGTTGTCGTGACATAATTTCGCACCTGAGAGACTTGGGCGAGAGAGCAGTCAGCAAGTTCTCATTCTCATTCTCGTCGCTGTTGTATTTGATTTTCAAACATTGTACAACTAATTAGAATACAACTTAAGCTCACTTCAGCTGTGGGAATATTACCAGGCATATGGGCCCATTAAAATTCAGCGTTTTTGCGTAATTTTTATGTGCCAATGGAAATTGAAAATGGGCATGGCATAATTATCCATATGTAATATGCGTAAATGTACAATGGATGGCAAGACTGGCCGCCAGCTGCACAATGTAAACAGAGATCGCATAGAGTTGCCAGATTGTGCAAAAGCAGTCAAGCAGTCGCTTATCTCATTTTGTCGCATAGTTTGCGCATTAAAAAATAATACTTAAGCGCCATTATAACATAATAATTATTTAATACATTTGAATATAACAAAATAAATATTGCTAATAATCCGAATCAAAATCTTTATCAGTCACTTCACATACAAAGCTGGATAATTTTGAAACGGTGCAAATTATCAATAAATAGTTAATGTACGAGTATATGCGCATAAAATATCACTTTTCATACAACGAATATTTATAATAATTTATGCATAGGTACAGTGCTGAAAAGCTATAATTTCAGAGTGAAATTCTTGGTGATTTCCCGTACACTTTTAATCGTAACAAAAACGGGTTTTTCCAAGTCAATATTTAGTTGAATCTAATTTGAAATATGGTGTTTTTCTTAATGGTCAGGTCGTCGCATGTGTTGCTTTGGAGGCGCTCCAGTTGGTGGGCGTGGCGCTGAGAATTTAACAGGTATGAGGCGACAACTGCATGCAAGTTAGTTAGTTAATTGGTTGGTTAGTTGCCCAGTTCTGATCTGGTGCCAGTTTCGCTCTTGAGCATGATGTGCATTTTATACATGTGTGTGGGAGTCCAATGAGTTTTAGGCATGCGACGGGTTTTTCTTATCCTATTTTCTATGCTCTTATTCATATTCAACTAATCACATTTCTTCTCTCTTTTGCAGGAAAAAATCTTTACAACAATGAACATGTAGCAATAAAAATGGAGCCTATGAAGTCAAAGGCTCCGCAACTACACTTAGAGTATAGGTTTTATAAGCTATTAGGATCACATGGTATGTTGAATTGAATGTTTCTATTGCATAATTTCCCCCTACCACCCCCCCGCCAATTACCCCTTACTTAAAACACTAACAGCCATAACTAACAATCAAACATAATCAAATTAAATCAGAAATATGATAATATATAGTTATATATTTTCCACGCCCGTTTGACAAACTGCTAACCAAAAAACCCTACTACTCCAATAAAAAAAAAAAACTATGTTTTGCACCGTTACCACCTTCGTTAGTTTGATAAAAACAAACTCGTAATATCAACTCTATATTTATATATATACTATATATAACACTTTGTGAGTGCTATAAGAATATACACATAAGAAGACATGAATAGATTTTCTCAAGCATATTTCGGAGGTCGGTGCGTGAAAAAAAAAGTATTGTATATTTTGTAGGCAGCCATATATTATATGCTGTGCTACCATTATATTCATCTGATTTTATACCCACCAACTTAATATGTATATGCTGATTTCTTCAACTCAAAACCTTATTAAAAAATTTTTTTTTTACGTTATTCTTTTTTGCCCCGTTCTTAATTTTCGTTGTCTGTTAATTGCTCTTTTTGTACCTTCATACAACCATAAAAAAACACCATGAAAAATGTGTACATTGAATACCGATAACGATAATTATACCGATTCCTATGTATCGATGCTGCAAATCCCATGAAATGTGAAAATTGAAACCGATAACGATACCGATGCTGAAATTCTCGATACCAAATCATCAACGTGCGACAACCGATCAACAAAAATCCACCAACCAAAAAACAAATCGACTGATCTCTCTATCTCTCTCTCTCTCTCTGTTGCATACAAAACACATTGTGATGGCATGGCACATACCCTGTACAAAAAACCAAAAAACAAAACGAAAACCAATCCGATGCTCGCTCCCACAGCCGAAAACGCCCCAGAAGGCATACCACGCATTTATCACTTGGGCACTTGTGGTGGCCGTTACAATGCCATGGTTTTAGAGTTATTGGGATTATCATTAGAAGATCTCTTCAATATTTGCTCCCGTAAATTTTCACTTAAGACTGTATTGATGATAGCGAAACAACTTGTAAGTCAAACCCCCAACAAAAATGGCGCATTTCAAATTTCACGTTTGAGCAAAATTTACACGGATTTCATGTGTAGCAACGTTTTTTTATTATATCTGTCATACTGTAGTGTATAACAGTATACAAGTCGTTGACCATGCGAAATCTGTGTAATATTTTATAGCTTAAACTGTTCTACACTTTATTATTTCTCGATTATAAAATACATTTTGAAGCCAAGTGTCTCAACGGCAAGTTAACAATAAATTTATTAATATTTTTTTTTTTAGTTTTCGTTTGTTGATTTTTTGTAAATTCTATTAGAAACACAATGAACGCTGGTGTAAACATTTTAGTTTATGTAGTGTGGAACAAAGTTGGCCAACAACAAACTGAAACCTTTGTCGTAGTTTTACAAATAAGATCTCGTTACTTTTTTTTTCTGTTCGTTCTTGGGTTGTAGCTTTATTAAAACCCAATACCAAAATTGAAAATTGAATTTTATTAAAAACCACCAAATTAAATTAAAAGCATGTAAACTAAGCGTCGTAAATAGGCAAAAACTACTTACAATGTTCCTGTGTAAATAATAAAGAACAACTTTCTTTCTATAAATACATATTATATATTTGTATAAAAAAAAAACAAAAAATAAGAAAAAAGCAAAAGCATTTTAAAATAACAGTTTCTCGTTAGTTGCTTAATTTAACGATTTCCCCCTATTGTTTTTTTCTTCTTCTTAATTTCAATTATTGACAAACTTTTTGTATGTGCTGATATTTGAATATTACTTATTTTAACCAACTTACTAACACAGTTCCAAGAGAATATATTTTTTTGCTAAAGTGGTTAACCAACACTTAACTGTTATACACACTCAATTCAACAATTCTACACCTAAGATTAAGATTAAGTCTGGCCTGCCGCAACAGTTAACGCGTTTAACTAGCTTTAAGTGTTATACAGCCTCTGTTATACAGTTAACTCCCTCCTCCAACCCATGTAAAAAAACATTAGGCATTTAGTTGACAGGGTCGTTTAACAGGCTTCCTCGTTTTATATGCTTCGAGAAACTCTATTTTTGTTGTTCTTGTTGTTTTTAGCAGAGTTTTCCCCTGAAAAAATGATAAAAAAAGAAAAAAAGGTGGTAATAAAAGTAAGACGCGCTAAACTAACCTCCAAAAGAGCCATATATCTCACTATTGTTCGCTCGCTCTCTCTCTCCTTGCTCTCTGTCTCTCTCTCTCTCTACATATCTCCCTTTCTCCCTTCGACTGTGTCTTGTTGAACCCGGTGCTCCCCTCTCATAAAAAAAAAAAAATTAAATTTTGCTGGAATTATACAAAAAATATATATTAAATATGTTTTTATATTTGTCTCTCTTACCTCAATCTTTCTCTTCTCTTCTATCTCTCTCTCTCTCTCTCTCACTATCTCTTTCCCCTCTCGATTTTTGCATAAAACAACAACAACAACAAACGAACAAACAAACAACGTTACCCCTCCCCACAAAAAAAACTACGTAACTTCTGTGCGCTGCCCAACACTACAAAAAAAAAAACAAAAAAAAAATGCATTTCACATACAAAAAAAAAAAACAAAAAAAAAAACTGAACAATTTCGAAATTTTTGTTGGCCTGTAGCAGAGGGTGTACCAGAAGTGTATTACTTCGGCCCATGCGGCAAGTACAATGCTCTTGTTATGGAATTGCTTGGTCCATCACTCGAAGATTTGTTCGATATTTGCGGCAGACGTTTCACTTTGAAGAGCGTACTACTGATAGCTATACAATTAGTAAGTACAACCAAAAACCACCCACACCACCACAACCACCAAAAACCACCCACAAAAATATTAAAAAAAAATAAAAAAAAAAAAAGAACCACAGCAATTAGTAACGTTTAATTTTGGTTATTATTTTTTTTCCTAAACGAGCACGCGCATTTCTCTCAGTACATTTCACATATTTGCTCTCACGTACACCAACACTGGTAGCAGAGCTATGCCCACAATTAACCAACACTGGCCTCAAATTTCACACATCTACCCCAATTCCAATCCAATTTTTGTTTACGTGACTGTATGTGTGTGTGCGTGTGTGTGAGAGTGTGTGAGTGTGAGTGTGTGTGTGTGTGTGAGTGTGTTTGTAGGGGCTGCTTGGGTAAATTTGCTTAGTTAATTAACTATTTTAATTTATCACCAAATTGTTTTTTTTTTAATCTCATTATTTATTTTTTTTTTATTATTTGGCTAACTAACAAAAAAAGATTAAAAAATGGATGCAGCAGTTTTATTTTCCTCCTACTTTCTTTTCTACCTCACATGTAGACGATACCATCTGGTTAAGGTTTCCTTTCTTTCAAATACTTATTTTTACCTTAAGTTTAGCATTACATCATTGGAAAGCAATACACATTTTAATGACGCTTATTCTTATTTAGCCCAATTATTCGATATCTACAATTTAGTTGTTAACTGCCAACGTTCATTGTAAAAAGAAAAATACGTACATAATATTAATAATAATAATTTGCATGTACATTTATTATGTAGTTGAATTGCGTTCACATTTATTTTTTAATTTCAATCCAAAATCGAATCAAATTAAAAATATACAAAAAAAAAAATAAATAAATAAATAAATCGTTGCCATCAAACCAACAACAACAACAATAAAATACTTCAGCTAGTTGAGACACTACAAATTAAAATTTAATTTAAATAATTCAACAATTCATTTACACATTTCAACAGAGTCTCTGTCAATGAGCAGGAAAATGAAAAGAAAATGCATTTAGTATAAAATGAATGAAAATTAATTGATATACATTCAATTCTGCTCCTTGGGGGAGACTCTGCTTGAATTTGTTGCCAGACAGCAAGAATCTAATCGAAATTTGTATGTTTTTCAAAACCCCCCATTTTAAATGGAAAACACAGCTCCACCGGATCGAATATGTTCATAGTCGGCACTTAATATATAGGGATGTGAAACCAGAGAACTTTCTCATTGGCAGAACATCAACAAAACGTGAAAAAATTATACACATAATTGGTGAGTGAGAATGAAGTTAAACACACACATATCGAAAAAACTAATAAATTGTTTTTGCAGATTTCGGTTTGGCCAAAGAATACATTGATTTAGATACAAATAGACATATACCATATCGGGAGCATAAATCGCTGACAGGCACCGCTCGCTATATGTCAATCAATACGCATATGGGACGGGAGCAGTCGAGACGTGATGATCTGGAGGCACTGGGTCATATGTTTATGTACTTCTTAAGAGGTTCACTGCCCTGGCAAGGCCTTAAGGCTGATACACTCAAAGAGAGATATCAAAAAATCGGTGATACAAAACGTGCAACGCCCATTGAGGTGAGTTACGATCATCATTCTGCAGATTTCAGATGGACATACATATTGGAAGTTATTTCTACGAATATTTTTATATAAATATGTGCTTTGGGATATTTCCTAGTCAATTAGAGCACTTTAACTTTGCATATAACTAAATATTAAAAGACAAATTGGATTAAAAAAAGGTCTGCTATTTTTTCTATAGATTAGTCTTTTTGTTTTTTTATTTAACAATCAGTTTCGTTATAGTAACTTTAACCTCTTTCGATTTATCGTATTACTTCTAAGCACAAATCATTTAGGGGTATTCATCTTGTTTAGAAAAACGTTTGTTTTGAAGTGGGAAACAATCGCAAATGGGACACAAATATTTTTAAATTTGTAAACATAATTTTTGTGTTTGATTCGACTAATTTATTTGTTAAATATTTTGCAGGTACTTTGTGACAGCCACCCCGAAGAGTTTGCAACATATTTGCGTTATGTGCGGCGGTTAGATTTTTTCGAAACACCCGACTATGATTTTCTGCGAAGACTGTTTCAAGACTTATTCGAACGTAAGGGCTACACCGACGAGGGCGAGTTCGACTGGACAGGGAAGACAATGGTAGGTAACCCCCAGTTGAAACTGATCCACAGACAAATCAACGTCTCGCTGCTATTATTATTATAATTACGATTACATACATATACATACACACATATATCAAATGGATAATCACATTCGAAATCATGATGCATCTGTGCCGAATTCTAAATTCATATCTAATTCATAGGAGACCTAAGAAAAGCAAGACATATCCCCCCGTACCCGTATGACTATAACTAACTTGAGTAATGCGCCTCCTCATCTAACCTAACCTAAGAATCGAAAACAATCATTTTGAATATGGGCAATGCATGGTAGAGTTAAACAGTTGAATCTATCCAGTTATCCAGTTACCAAAATATATATTTGGGTCTGCGCCGCATGCTGCAAGAGAGCCAAAGATGTCTAATTACGATGCAGATGATGTAATGATGATGAAATGATGTAATGATGATGATGGGCCTAAAAATTGTTCACTTCATGTTGAAGCGCGTTTTTTATTTCTTACATTCCGTTTCTGAATATACACATATATATATATTTTGAAATTGCCAACTCAAATTGAAAGATATATACCAAAAACAATGATAAAAAGATAATAATACCCCCTCCCCCCAAAAAAACGTAATATTTTCATTTATTGCTTGTTTTGCGAGTTTTGCTTATTTAGTTTTGCCAACTTAATTCGATTCTGGACTTTTATATCTGTGTATGTGTTTGTACTCGTATGTGTATGTTAGACCAAGGACCAGCTGGATAAGATGAAGATCATTAAAAATGCGCCGCCCTCGTATGTGGCCAAGAATAAGTCAGATAAGGTATACATGATATATATGATCCCGGTTCTATTGGTATTGCCAGAGAAATTTGCCAACTTTCGTCGTAGACTTGCTTGTTCAGTGTTGGTAAACGCTTGTCGCAAGCTACTCGCATTGTTTTTTTTTTTTTTTTTGGATTATTATTTTTTTTAGTTTTGTTAAGCACACTAGCATTAAGAGTCAACAAACGAAACAAAAAAAAAAACTAACTGTAATTGAAGCCATTCTAACAGCACTCTCTCTTCTTTCTCTCTCTTTGACATATTTTTTCCTATCTTTTTATGGTTGTCAACAACTACATCGAACAATAATTGTAAACAAACAAACAAACAATCAATCAAAAAACAAACAAACAACAATACAACAAAAATCACCGTTTCATGTGTCTTTATATATGTGTCTAAAAAATCTTAAAACAAAAAACAAATCGAATCGATTTTTACTCTACTGTGTGCATTAAATATAATCTTAATCGAAAACTAAATCGACTGCATCCATATATATTTATATACATATATATGTATATCATTGACCAACCACGCCCACAGTCAACGCCCGTCGGATCTCTGCAAACTGGCCATGAAGTCATCATTTCACCAAATAAAGATCGTCATAATGTTACGGCTAAGGTAAAGTACTCTAATTTTTCACTCAATTTGCGAGAAACTTATTTTTAGTTTTTATGTCTTAACTTTTGTTTAATATATTCCGGTTAAAAGGCAAACAGTTTTCACCTTATCTACTCTACTAAGCTTACAATTTTGTTTCGTTTTTTTTTTTTTGTTTTTGTTAACATTTCTCAATATTTATATACTCTCGAATTCTCTCTTAAATCTTCTCCAACAACCCTACAACAAACTCTATTTTTGATATAAGTGCTCTTATTTTGGTTTCTGCTTTCGGTTTTCTCTTTTACTTAATTAACAAAAAAAAAAAAAAAAACATTTGTCAAATTTTTCACTCAATTATTAAACGTGATTTGCTTTAGGACGTCTCATATTTTGATTTTGATGAAATTGATAATGATAATGAAGAATATATAATACTTCAGGTTAGAGATTGTAGTCTTGCAACAATATATAACGTATGTTCTTGTACTAATATCTGTACAATTTCAGTGAGCTAGCAGGATTTATGTAATTGCTAAACATACCTATAAATGTAATGTGAATTTTGATTTTTAGTTGGTAGACTTTTTCCCATCTTATCGCATTTGTGCAGCATACAAGAATTGAAGTAATTAATTAAAGTAATTGAAGCAATTAATTAATATAAATTTGTTGCTTTTTTCTTAAATAAATGTGAACTTTATAGATACCCATTAACTTGAAATTCTCAAATGTTGTATATGTATGTCAAAATATATATATATATATATATATATATATGTAGTATGCTAGTAGAGCTGCATTCCAGATGCAATCCTCGTAACGCTCGTAATGCCTGTGTTTCCAAGTTTCTTTAGCAAACTAATCAAATTTCAGAAATTACTGCTTTTTTCGGGCCTTAGACATGTTTTTGGTGAACGGTTCTAACTGATCTACACTTGTAGCTGCTGCTGCACAAATACACACAAGCACACATAATACACCCTCCCACACACTCACACACACATACTCACACATATACAACCACACAACCTGAAAGCGTTGGAATTTGATTTTGGCTTTAAGTGTTATAATACTGTATTTAACTTTCGATTACTTCCGTTGTATTAACTTATGTTCTTTTGGCCGCAAACACACACTCGATTTGAAACGCTTTAGTTTGTACTACTTCTGTTGTTAGCCACCAAAATTAGCGTCTAGTCTCTCTGTCTCTTTGCAAACACGATAAACGATATTTGACAAATTAATAATTGATCAATTTATGCATTGCTCGCTCCCAAAAAAACAACAACAACAAAACAAAACCAAAAAAAAACCAACCCTATAATACCATCCGACAAACTGCAACCGATCCGAACCAAACTCGACTCAAAACGATATCGATACCGATTCCGATTCCGATTCGATCTCCGACCCAATCCGATCACAGACAAATGCCAAAGGAGGTGTTGCTGCGTGGCCGGACGTGCCCAAGCCGGGTGCGACCCTTGGCAATCTGACACCCGCCGATCGGCATGGTTCCGTGCAGGTAAGTGCAGAGTCCTAGACGAGAAGCCCGAGGCGGAAGCGGAAGGCCCAATAATTTGATTTGTTAACCACACACATCAATTAGTAACTTTTCCGTTATCTCTTATCTCTTACCTCTTATCTGTTATCTGTTATCTATTTCTGTTTATCGCTCAGTTTTAATATTCAGTTTAGTTTTCTATTTCTGTAAATAAATTCATGATCAAACTCAAGTACTACGCTATATCTATGGATATCAATTCCTAGGCTCCTAAGAACTATACTTATATATAGCATTATTGCATATAATAACTGTTCGATATTCTCTTTCGTTTGCCGCTCGTTGAATGTACCTCCTCCAAATTCTATTAATGTGTATATCGATCGTTACTTATCAAACATATATACCTACCATACGCATACATACATATTATTTAAATAGATAATTCTAAATGATAATGATAATGATGATGATAATGATGATTACAACAAATACAATATCTCTATATATATACATATATTATATTCATTGAATTACTCGCAGACTGTTATATTTTTGGCCTTTTCAATTCTAATGTTTTCACTTGATTTACTCTACATTAGCTCAACAAGGTACCTGAATTCAATATATATATCCCAAGTGTTTCTATTCTACCTAAGTACTATTGTTCGGTTTGTTTGTTCTCTCGTTGCTCCGTTTCTTTTTTCTCCCTTTTGGAATTTGAAATATCCAGCTCCGATTTGCCAAATGGAATGTTGTGTGGAGCTTGGATTATAGTTTTTAAAATGAATGCATGCCAAATAAAGATCAACTACGAGATAAATATTGAGAACGATTCAACGATTCTCTCTCTCTCCGTCACACACACTCTCAAGTATAATTTTTGACGCACTCTGCATGGCGTTAACCAACACTGATCCCCTATATATGCATGTCTTGCAATAGAAACCCACCCACCCATCCACCCACTCTGCATGTATCACATACACACACAAACAATCACACACACAAACACACACAGTCAAACAGCCTGCACAGTTTTCGAGAATTCGGCAATATTTGGAAGATCATTATCTCTTCGCATATATCCCATTCATAGGCATGCCCACTTTAAAGGCAGCGACGCAACTGCTAAAGAAAACAAATCAAAACAAACCAAAAAAAAAAAAACCCAAAAACTTATTACAGAGATTGCCTGAAGATTCAAGCTCGGACGATGATAGCCCATTCGATGCTTATTATGAGACAAGCGATGGCGATGATGGGCCCAAGAAATAAGGCACCCACTTAAACTACTACTCACTCTCAACAATTACTACTACTACTACTACTACTACTACTATTTCTACTACTACTACATCCACCGCCCAATCAAATTGCCTACCCCAAACAATATGCTATATAAGGTTCAATTCACAAACTGAGCTCTCGAGGTATTTCATGCAATTCCTGTGGCCTGTCCTCCAGTTTGCTGATACGTTCTCTATGTCTGTGTGTGTCTCTCTGTGAGTGTGTGTGTGTGTCTGTATATGTGTGTGTGCTTGTGTATCTTCTGTAAATGAGTACATACAGTTAGAATCTATGGTTTTAGCACATACAAAAGTAGATAAATGCAAACTAGCAGCTGGATATATTAAAGGCAATCTCTGTAGTACGTCCAAGTGTTTCAATAATCAGCACTACTCTGATAATGCCGTGCAGTACCACCACTACTAATACAATTCATTTCAAGTTGTATTCGTTATGTTAATGTAAATGATTGAATTCTAGAAAAGCAACGATTTTTCGATAACTACTTTCAAAATAATTTTTATCAGACTTTTAGTTGTTCCTATTACTTCAAAACAATCTTGCTATATTTATATAATTTTGTTTAATATAAATTTTTACCATAAAATACATGTTTCATTTCCATATATACTTCGCTTAGATAGCAAAATTAATTTTAAAAATATTTAAAAAAAAATCTGCAAGTTAAGAAATCAATTTTTTGAATATAATGTAAAAGTTAATTAAAAAAAAGCAACTTTACATAAAAAAAATCACTTTAAATTCAGATAAAAATTTAAACAAAGTAAAATATTTTTTTTTTTTTTATTTTTTAAAAAACATTTTGAAAAAACATTTTTTAAATATAGAAGCATACCATGATAATTTGACGTATTTGTTTATAATGCCATTGGTATATATCAGAAGCTTGTACTGCTTTTTCTTTTTAATCATCATTTCATTGCTAATTAGTGAAGGCCTTAAATAGACGCTTAATATGCCATGTTGATGAGGTCATTTGGAATTTCCAGACATGTGGTAGTCTCAAAATTTGCTCACTCGTAGTGTTAGTCACATTTCACTAGGAATTACCACTTGGTAGTTGCACATAAGTAGCAATAACTCATCAATCTCGAGATGGGCCATTGTTTTTGTTCATTTTTTCCGTTAGTATTATACAAAAATATTGTATTTCAACATTTTTTGACTAGCGCTATAAAAACAAAAAAGGTTTTATGAAACGTCTTAATATGTATTATCACCAATTAATGAAAATGCAGACAATATGTATACTCTATGTTTAGTGTAAGTGCGTTGAGCGAATGGAAAAAAACACAACTAATGCCAATAATTTTGTGTCGTTTTTACAGGTTGTGAGTTCGACAAATGGCGAACTGAATGCGGACGATCCCACGGCCGGACACTCCAACACACCCATCACACAGCAGCCCGAAGTAGAGCTTGTCGACGAAACAAAGTATGCTAACCAAATAATAGATCGCTATCGATTCGATTGTCGATTAATCGAAATCAGATAATCGAAACGAAACGAATTGTTTTGTTTTTGGTGTTTTTGATTTGTCGTTTTAATGCGCATCTCTCTTTTTTTTTTTGGTTTCTCTCTTGTAACTGTTTCTAGTGGTTCCTTATATTCCAGATGTTGTTGTTTCTTTAAACGAAAGAAGAAGAAATCAACGCGCCAAAAATGACTAGAAGGTGTACAATGTAGTCCAGAACGCGAGGCAGTCACATTGCTGCGCGCCACTTCACATTCAAACTCACGGGATAGCGTATTGAATAATCCGAGTCAGGATTACATACAACAAGCAACGTCGCAGCACACGTTGCGTTATCCTCCATCCGCGTCGATGTTGACGCCAACACCAACTACAAATACACCGACACTTCCGTTGTAATTTATCTATAAATACAGAAACCGAAAACAGCAAACAGAAAACAGCAAACAGAAAATAGTTAAAACAAAAAAAATCAACAAAAATTATACAAAACAAAACAACAGGAAAAAAAAAACAAAAAAAAAACCAGAACCTAAACATTAAACACCACATAAACAAAAATAAAAACAAAAAAACAGTAAAAGAAAAATTGCAACAAAAAAATACAAAACAAAACATAAGAAAAACACAATTTTATTATTATTTTTATTATTTACCAATTTTGCGTTTATGTTTATTATATAAATTATTATAATTATTAATTATATTATTAATAAAAAAAAAACAAAAAACAAACAACAAAGGAAAACAAAAGAAATTGCAAATAATATACATACACAATTATTGCAAAATAATATTTACAAATCTGTCATATTAAATTTCATAACTCAAAGCCAAGGCAGCTCAGACTCGTGCTAAAAAAGCTGAGAAATATCCAATTGATCTTAACTAAAAACAGAACGACACATTTACACTCACACACAACACAACACATAAACACTTAACACACACACATACACACACACACAACAGCAACAACAACAAAGCATTACATATACATACGTACATAAATATTTATAGACAAACAAATTGTACATTAAAATACGCGTATAACAAGTATTTCATTAAAAAACAAAACAAAACAAAAAAAGAACTAACAACTATTGAACATATGAAAAAAATTATTTAATTGTATATGTATGTGTAAGCATATTTCGTATATGACTCAAAAGAACTCACAACCACACACGCATATACACGCATACACTAACCAATGCCCCCATGTCTCTTCAACTTCCCCCTACGAGCCCCTCCGCCCCTCCTGGAACCACACTCGTATCTCTTTTAGCGTAGGCAGCTTTGGTTTAGCTCTGTTTTTGGATGCACTTTTTATTTTTATATATATATATTGTATTGGATTGTATGTTTGTATATACGGTTGAGTATATGCTGTTGTACATAATTTTTATAACTAAAGCCGAAAGTCGAGAGTCGAGCTTCGAAATGCGATTCATGTTTTTTGTAGTTGAACTCATTATTTTGTACAAGATTAGTGCATTTATTTGATTAGTGTGTGTGTGTTTTTTAGGTCAATTTTATTTACATACGTAATTTAACGAAATTTAGTAAAAAAAAAAATTATATAAAAAAAAGAAAATTAATAATAAAAACCGCATGCAGTGCAGCTGGAATTCCACACGTAAAGCCTTAACCAAAAATGTAGCACACTCTCCTTCTAGGCACTATATGGGCACTATATATGTTTTCCAATAGCTAAACAAAACAAAATACAAATATATGAAGAAAAAAAAGAAGGGAAAACCAGAAAGTAACTAAAAAGAAAAGCTAGAAACTACTCAAGATCAATCACTTTATAGTTAATGATAATGATGAAGGGGACAAAAGAAATTGAATAATATATTTGATGAAGGGAAAATAAAAACAAAGTACTGAGCTATTTATTTTGATATTACGTGATACTAAACTTACATACTCTTCTTACTACACTAAAAGCTGCCTGCAGCTACGCCTCCCGTACCCAACAACATACATACAAATACAACAACAACAATAAACCACACATCTAAAAAAAATCACAACAAAATTGAAATATGAAAAGCTAAAGAAAATTACTTTAAACCCATCTGAACGAATTTGTTTTCCTTGCCCTCTCCCCCCTCTCCCATATGCAGAAAGCGTAAAAACAAGAGCAACTCTATGATATATATTTTAAACAAATTTTTTATACTTATTAAATATACATACTATGACAACCAAGTGGAGGAACGATGAAAATAGTGTTAACTTTACAACAGCAAGAAAACAACAAAATAAGAAAAGAAAATGAAAAATTTAACTTTAAATGTGTTTTTGCGATTTTCTTCAAGCATGGGTAAATTAAAATCAAATTCCAAAACATTGCATAATACATCATAACAAAAATCATATAAAACTTTCCAAATTTCTTGTATAGCTAAATAAAAATCATTTGTATTATATATGAAATCTAAAACGTAAAACACACACAAAAATGACAAAAAAAAAAACAACAAAAAAAAAACAAAATTATGCTAAACAACAATAATAAGAAAGCGATATTTCTATAAACAGTCAAGTATAAAAAATTATACATACAAAATAATGTACTTTAATGTTGATAAAAGAAACAAGAACATAACACATGAAATTAAGCGCATGCATTGATCAAACATATATATAATATATATATATATATATATATATATATTTACCAAATTGATAAAAAGAAAAAGGCATTCAGAACAGAACTTAACATATTATACAGAAATCGAGATCGAACAGCAGATGGATGGGAAACAAGGGAAGATGGAGTGAGGAGTAAGAAGGAGTGCGGGGGATGTTGAATCGGTTGGCAAGCAGTGCACGCAAAGCCTTTCGCAAATTGCAGGTAAAGTAGTTAACTTTGTTAACTCTGGCAAGCAGTTTTAAACAAATTTAACATTTAAATTTATTGCATACGCGAGCGACAAAAACAAAACCAACAAAAAAAAAAGAAATGAAAAGAAAAGAAAAGAAAGAAAAACAAAACATGAATTATTTAAGTCTTTTCCAGCTGAAATGCCTAAGCGCCATTTCAGTTGACAAGTGACATACAAGTATGTAAAAGATAAATATTGTATAAAAATGATTTATTATTAATTATAAGTAACAAAACATAAATGATTTAAGCGAAGAAAGAAAACCCCTAAGAAACAAACAGAAAAACAGAAAAAACAAGCTAAAAATGAAAACAAAATAAAAGGAAATTATTAAAAAAAAAATAATGCAACTTGTTTAATTTACAGGCAAACCACAATTATCCTATGTTCAAACTGATATATATGTATATATATATATATAAATACATATGGATACAGAGTAGGTATTAGTATTCCAGTAATAAGTATTTGTTATACATAAGTAATTGAATACATGAAATTTGAAAAAAGGATATATTTAACAATCGCCTAAGCTCAAATTTAAGCCGAAATTCATAAATTTCGAATCTTTTTCATGGAATCAAGCACTGAACTGAACGGCCTCTTGATGAAGTAAGTTAAATTTATTTTCATGCCTAGTTCAGATGATATGTTTGTCCAATAAATGAATAGCGTTTCAGTTAAGTAGTTGTGTGTAATCAAGAAAAACGGGTATTTAAATTCATATAAGTTAGTAAGTGTGGACGGGAGAACAATTATGGCAAATATATAATGTATATGTAAATAAAACGGTGGTTTACAATTAATCAAATGACTAAAAATATTGACACATGTATACAATTGGCTTACGTCACTGTGTGCTGTATAATTAAGACATACAATTTTGTGGAGCTTCCGGAAGCGTGATCACGTTGTAATTATGTGGATGAGCTCCGTTAAACTCTTATTTATAGCGGCTGAGCTAATTAGATTTGAAACTGCTATTAAGAAATGTATGTTGCAAAAATGTAGCCGAGACAAGAACCGCGAGCTTTTTATTTTCGTTTCATGCAAAAGCTTTTGGCAAGTCGGTAAATTTGAGCGGCGGCTGCAGTCGCAATAAAATAAAGCAGTTTGATCCTAAGTAGAGCTACCTAAAGGTCAAATCTCCTCCTCTCTCTCTCTGTCGTTCATACGCCAGTGATGCAAAAAGTGAAGGTATGCAATGAAAAATGATTCGCCAATATTAATTTCAGTGGCCTTTATGCATTGTACAATCTGCTGCTTGTATGAGTGTTTGTGTGTGTGTCGTGTGTGCTTATTTGCTTTATGCTTAGCCCAAAACAAATTTTATTTGTTCAACCGCACAACGGCAGGTGAACGTTCGAGTATGCAGAAGAGAGCAAGAAGCTTGAGCGCTAAGAGCATTTTAGTTGTGTTTACGCTTACTTAATTTGCTACTCACGTAGCGACAGAGCGACGGCGTCGTCGCGACGGTGCGAGAGTGTGCTAGTGTATGTTGCAGGCCAGCAGCAGCGCGTCTGAGCGAGCAAAGCAAACAACTGCAAGATAGACAATCGGCATTAAAAACCGCTGGCAGCAACAGCTTCAACCAGACTCGGTTTCAGCCAACGTCAATCAGTCTGTGCGATCGCTTCAAACCCTCAAGACATGTGCGGCGCATTTAACTAAAATATACGAAAAGGAAAAAGAAATTCAATATTATAAAAAGAGTTAAATAAAACTTCGATAACCGAATCCCGTTTCATGTTTGTGAAAGAAAAACTTTGCATCAGATAACTTGAAAGTGAAAATACAACTAATTAAATCGTTGAAATTCAAAGCAGACAATTTGGAATCCCCCCCCAATGAAGTCGCAGCTGTTGTTGCTCCAACAACAATAACATTTTTTTTTTTGGCTGCTATAGGCCAAAGACAAAAGAAAGACGGAGTTGGAGAGAGAGAAAGAGAACGAAAAGTAACTCCCAACGCACAACAATGAATCAAACACAAGTCAATAATTTCTTGAAATGCTTCCTGCAAATTGATGAGCCCGTTAGCCACTTAACGGCTCATCACGCTCGTCACGATCACGATCACGATCACAATCACGATCACGATCATGAGCACCAACACGAACAAGATCACGAACACGAGCACGATCATGAGGATGCGGGCTCCGATGGTCTGCTGATGGCCAAGATTACCGCCATGTTGGTGCTCTGCTGTGCGAGTGCCCTTTGTGGCTCCATTCCCTTCGTGCTGAATCGCTTCTACCACTGGACAGAGAATCAGACGAATGCCCGTTCAGCGATAGTTGTGAAGTGTCTCCTGTACTTTGGCGGTGGTGTCCTGCTCTCCACCACTTTCCTTCACCTGCTGCCCGAGGTGCAGGAGGTCGTGGAGCAGCTACAGGAGTGCGAGATCATTGGCCAGCTAACTTTCCCGCTGGCCGAGATGCTCATGTGCTGTGGCTTCTTTCTGATGTACTTCATTGAGGAGGCGATGCATTCATACGTCCATCGGCATCATCACAATGATGCCGGTCGCGCCTTTGAGCGTGGTCACAGCATACGTCATAGCCATCTCCTAAAGACTGGGCAACCGGCAACGGGTGCGGAACTTTCCACAGCTGGTGGCAACAACACTGCGGCAACACTCTCCGTGCAGGATCTCATGCAAAGCGACCTGGAGCAGCAGAAGTATGGCGCAGTGCATCATCATAAACACAATCAGAACCACAGCCACAATCACACCCACAATCACAGCCACAGCCACAATCACAGTCATGGCCACAGTCATTTGCCCATTGGAGACGAGGCAAGCGATTCTGGAGACATGCTCACCTCCTCGCTGCGAGGACTCTTCATTGTGCTGGCCTTGTCGCTGCACGAACTCTTCGAGGGCATGGCCATTGGCTTGGAGCGTTCGGCTAGCTCGGTGTGGTTCATGTTTGGTGCCGTCTCTGCCCACAAACTGGTTCTAGCCTTTTGTGTTGGCGTCGAGCTAATTGTGGCCCGCACCCGTCTCAGTCTGGCTGTGCTCTATGTGCTGACATTTGCCGTTGTCAGCCCCCTGGGCATTGGCCTGGGCATACTGATTAGCCATGGCCAGAACGGTGGCGGACCCAATCTGGTGTCGGCCATATTGCAGGGCTTCGCGTGCGGCACACTCCTCTATGTGGTCTTCTTTGAAATACTATCGAAGAATCGCTCCGGACTGCGCGCATATCTAGCGCTCTTTGTTGGATTTCTGATTATGTTCGGATTGCAACAGATAGGTGAGTAAAGTTCCAAGAATGTGTATATATTGATGTGCCTCTAGCTTCAGCAAATGAGACTAAGTCAACTCTGTGACTCTTGAACCGGAATCGTTTCGACAAAAGTAGGAACAGGTTCTTTACCCGCAGCATTTGCTTTCAAAATGGTTCGACGTAGTTGTTTTTCTTTTTTTTTTATCTTTTTTCTATATACATATGCTATTTTTTGTATCATTTTTTTTTTGCGGCTTTAACCTTGTAGCTCTGCGGTTCAGAGATACTGGTGCTTTTGCTGTGTTTGTTGTGCACACTGCAAACAGGTTGAGAAAAACCCCGATAGCTTATTCATCATTGCTGCAACTTGGGGATGCCCAAGCGAGTGCGCTGTAAAGAACCGCCAGTTAATCGCTCATGGCTGTCAATCAAGCGTAGATTAGGTTCATATTGCATATGCAAATCGATGGCAACTATCAGTTATCTATAATTTTGTTGCGTAATTATCGTTTCCTAATGGCATATTTCTTCGTTTGCGTTTTGCCTTTACAGGTGCCAGTGGTGGTCATGGACACAGTCACGGTAGCTGCTCCGGCGCTGCAGATGATCATGATCACGATCACGATCACGCTCATCACACGGAGCCAGAATCCGGCATCAGCGAAGCTGACCAGATAGCGGAGGCCCACAAATATGAGGAGAAGTTGAAAGTGTTGCGCCAAGTAACCCAAAAGCTGCTCGAGTCGCATCGCAAATAGAATTAAGCCAACCATCTGTATGTGTAGTTGAGTACACGCTAACATAAATAGTTTACTAACTGCTAAGCAGAGATTATATTGTATATCTATTATATTTATTTAGCCAGTAAGCAATAAAGTTTAAAATCAAACCAAGCAATTATAAGAAAAAAATTATAAAACTACTTGTTTACAATGCTTTTTATTATTGCCATATATGTATGTACATACATACATGTATGTACAGTGGCGGCCACCTTATTTGAAGCAAGGTCAAAGAAAAAAAGTAATTGCCTGCCATAAGCTACTCATTCATTATTTTTCAAAAATTCCAAAGACCGATGGTAGGTAACTATATTAACCACCAAAATTTATATATGACCCCAATACACTGGGGTTTCCCCATCTGCTAGGTAGAATTATAAAAATGTTGCCTACTTATAGGTGCAGTTTTCATTTGGATCAGTCTAAATAAAATAATATATTTGGCGTATAAAAACTTAAATAAGGATGTTAATACTTAGAATGATATCCTCTAGCCTTAACTACTTCCCTTAACCTATTATTCATGGAAGCTACCAGCTTCCTGGTAGCTTCTGGGCTGATTTTGCTCCACTCTTCCCGTAGAGCATTTTTGAGGTCTTTTTTGCTGGATATGCTGTGCTTCCGGATGCTATTTTCCAGCACAGCCCACAAATTCTCAATGACATTTAAATCTGGAGACTGGGCCGGCGGAATTATCATGTGGGGGCAGTTCCTCATGAGCCAGGACTGTACTATCTTGGCCTTATGCTTGGGATCGTTGTCGTGGTTGAATCGGAAAGTACGTCGGATTCCTACCTTCTCGGCTTTTTGGAGTAAATTTTCTTTTAGTATGTTGAAGTAGACATTCTTGTCCATTATTGTTCCAAAAATCGCAAAATTCCCGAATCCGGCTGACGAGATACATGCCCATGAAATGTCACTTCCTCCACCATGCTTGACTGTTGCCTTTACGTGTTTGGGATTCAGCTCAGTGTTGGGCTGTCGCCACTCATAACTCCGTCCGTCCGAGTCAAATATGCTGAATTTGGACTCATCTGCAAATATAACAGTGTTCCAGAACTCCAGATCCTTGTCCAAGTGGTTTTGGCGAACGTCATCCAAGTCCCTTTATTTTTCACGCTTATAAATTGCTTTTTCCGTGGAACTCGGGCATTAAAGTCATGTGTCCGCAGAAACCTGAGCACAGTTTCCACACAGCACTTTTTCCCCAATTCATCCTGCACCTGTGGAGCCACTTTTGGAGCCGATAGCTTGGGAGATCCCCTTATTATCCCGGTGATCCCTTGCTCCTCCTCTACGGTGAAAATCTTGTTTGGTGCCATTCTGGCCTTGCCCTTAATCCGATTGGCGTCGACAAAGCGCTAAATGATGATATTCATAGTTGTGTTGCTCAGATTGACCATTTCAGCTATTTCGCGATATGAATATCTGCTTTTGTGGTGTTCCAGGATGAGTTTCCGTTGCGCAATGGTAGTCCGTTTGTCCATAGTCCTTGTTGGCTTATTGCACCCGAGATGCAGGATGAAACTAAACTGACTACGAAGGATTGGTCTATTTATAACGAAAATACTCAACTTTAGGTAAAAAATCCGGGTTTTATGGCACCAAGGTGTCCATAATGTACCTGCTCCAAAAAAAAATTTCCCAAAAAAAAGGGTACTTTTTTACATAATCCTACCTAGCAGGTGGGGAAACCCCAGTGTATTGGGGTCATTTATTAATTTTGGTGGTTAATATATGTACCTACGATCGGTCTTTGGAATTTTTGAAAAATAATGAATGAGTAGCTTATGGCAGGCAATTACTTTTTTTCTTTGACCTTGCTTCAAATAAGGTGTCCGCCACTGTATGTATTATCTGTGAGAATAGACCGAACAAAATCAGATATATTTGTTTTGAAGCAGATTAAATTCTTTGGCTCACAAATGAATTTATGACGTAATGTTTTCATCGTAAAGTGTTAGTTCTCAAAAAATATATATTTTGTAATTCTTATGAAATACATATTTATTGGCAAATTCCTAAAGAATGTTTTTGTTCGAAGGAAATTTCCTTCAAATTTCTCGGGAAGGTTCTGATGGGATCGCTCTGATCTTAATCTGAAAGCTAAATATTTAAACGATACTTTCATGTCAGTTTATAAGAATATTGATTTAAAAATCTTTCAAATTCCTTAAATGAAATACAAAACAAGTTTCATCAAGATAGCTTAACACACTATTGCATTTTAACAGATATGAAGACAGAACGACAAATGTCCATTGATATATAATAACAGAACCTAACTGTTCAATTACTTTGATCTTTTTCAGTAACATAGTTCAAGACAATTTTGGTCTGAACAGTAGCAATAAACAATTTGATAATTGATGTGTTTTCAGCTGTTTCGTAAAACGGTTTTAATCGGCTATTTACCAAATGAAGAAATGAGCGACATACAAGCCATAAAGATAGGGGGTTTTTCATTTGAAAACTGTTCAAAATGTTACATTGTCGGGTATCAGAAAATGGTATTGATTAAGTGTGGTCGGTTTCGTCATTCAGACACACGTACATTATTGCACTTAGCTTTAAAATTATGTATGTGTATTAGGAAGGCTTTATTGACAAGTGAGATTATAATATATAAGATGTTGTTACTAACTGAAATTTTAATTCGAACCAGATTGACTCACGTATCCACGTGTGCTTTAAAAATCAATGTGTATTTTTCTATTAACACACAAATAACACAAAATATTTACCAATTGACGAATTCGCCACAATGTGTTTATGTAAAAATTGTATAATAAAAATTATAGAATAATATTGACAGCCTCTGGGTTCTATTAGCTGTGTTCTATTGAAGCTGTGTAAATATTTTTTTATAATCTTACCGAGTCATGTAAATCAATTAATTACATGACAAATCAGCGGAGGCAGGGAATCTAAGGTGAGTTCGTATAATTTGTGTGTATAAATATTTGTGTTGAGAATTTTCGGAGCATCTTCTAGTCGCCTACACTTCCAATAAATTTCTAGATAACAATTATGCTCCGTCACATTATACATATATACATATCTGTATGTATATATAAATAATTTATACAATTAATGGTATAAAATCCCATTTGCAGTTAATAGTAGTAGGGGAAGTTTTATTTCGACTCTAAGATAGAGTTCAGTCTTCTTTGAGTTTCAGCTGCAAAGCAGTATAATTCTTGTACGTGCCTCGAGAATTGAACCCACCGGGCATAAAAAGGCCCCGGCCCAGGTGAGGCAGGTCTGAAATTGTGAAATTTCAGCACGATATCTCGATTGAAGTGCGCGAATCGTAAAGTGGCCCCGTACTAACAATAAATGCTATTTGTTGCTATTGCAAGATCGAGCACCTGACTCAAGGAGAAAGGGGGGGACTGACGCAGAGACGGAGTGACAAGTAGAAGTGCAAAGGCCTCGGATACGCCCCAAGTAACCGTTACTGGGGGTATAAATTCATACATATATATTTTTCAGTCGTCTAGCAAACAATAAATAAATTTCAAGCTGATAACTCTGCTGGTTGCGCCAAATCTTAACACGATATCTCCCCATGCTCGGAGTGGATGTCAAACGCAATCTTTCTGCCTCTCTCTCTCTATCTCTCTCTGTATGCACACGCGTCGACACTCGCTCTCTTTCTGTGTCGGTTTGAGCTCTCCATCAGTCTGCATGTGACGACTTTGTTTTGATCATGATAAGATGCAGCGAAAATTAGCGAGTCCATGTGTCAAGTGTGAATTGCCAAGTGGGTAACGATATTTGACAGCATATGAAAACATCTCGGCCAGTTAATTAGCGCATATGGTCCGAGCTTATTTGCATCTGTATTTGTGGCTAGCTTCCGCACCGCACCCTTCCCCGTAGCCATAGCTTTTCTACTTTGGGCAAGTAACAACGTGAGCCCATGGAAGCTGGTCACGATTCAGATACAAATTCATCTGAATTTCCAGATCGCTCTGTTCACACATACGCACAACCAAGAAGCAATTACCTTTATGTGAATTTGTTTGTTATCACTTATCAGCTTGTGTTACTTTTTAATTTGTCATGCATACAAAATACATTCGCATACATTTCGTTTAGTGATCGCGTATTTAATGTTCGCTTTGATTAACTCTTTGTGCGAATGAACTACGCATACATATAGTTTCCAATATCGGTCAATATTTAATCTTTTTAATTCGACGGATAGCACACATAACACTCGAGTTGATCAATCTTTTCATTTTACTGTTATTTATGGGCGACCTGTTTAAAGCAATCAGATCATCCAATTGACTTAATTTTTTTAAACCTTTTTTAAATATTATTTAGTTCAGGATTTATTTATGTATGTAGTTACTTTTATTTATACAACGGAAGAACAAAAACAAAAGAATACTGAAGCTTTGTTTCAGAGCCTTTAGAGCCAAAATCTGACCTGATATTCAATTTTAAAATGTATGAAAAACGTATCATAAGCCATTGAAATTTATAAATTCTCCTTACAAATGTTATGTAAGTATCTGAAAGCCGTAAATGTGCGAGAACATTTAAGAATTTACGTAATCAAGTTTCTTTCAAAGTTTGGGTACCTCAGATTGCTTTCATGTGATTGTTGTCCAAACAAAGGCAACAACTTTGGGTGCACACATAAAATATATATATATATACTTGATTTACGGTACACTGTAATGTACAACATTTACCTGCTTCATTCTTCACGTTCTTTTTATCTTGCTTTGTATTTCTGCAAAAGTATGCTACACAATTTTTAAATCTGTTCAGACAAGTTGTAACTTTTGCTGCATACTTCTGGGAGTTCTGATACAAAATGTTTTAATAATTTGAACGAGACTTTTTCACATGTTCATGTGTTAAACAAAAAACTCGAGTGATAATTTTATTTTGTTTAGTGACAAATTTCATAATAAAACAAACAAAATCGATAAATAAAACTCTAAAGTTGAATGTAGTTATTTTTTTTTTTACATATTTATTTATTTTGTTGGAGTATATGTTTGTTAAATGTACGATATTAACTTTGTTGCAGCAGATACAATAATATTTGTTCATTAGTGTGTGGTGCCTGCTAATAAACGAGTTGACTTAAGTAGAACAGCACACTGGCAATAAATATATATTCTTTTCGTTTATGTTTGTTTTATTCGCATTAAAAACAATAACAGATTCAGTTGTTATTTTCTTTGCGTTATTAGCAATTTCCAATAAATACAATTACTACAATTATGCATGTAAATATGATCTCTATTTTAACTTGATTTCTTGGCTAAGTGTACTCATCTACTATATAATTAAATTGTAATCCAATTGCGCTAAATAATTTATGTAGTGTGTAAATATTTTGTATCATTCTCATTCAAAATTTATATACAAATTAAATCACTTAATGGCTAATTAATGTTTATTTATATTGCGATTTAAGCCAAAGAAGCAAAAAGAGAGGGAGATAGAAAACGAAACTAAACATAAGTTGAATAAAAAACACAGTCTTATTTACGCAGAAAATATACCAGAACGCATCACACATACATCCATGCATGTACATATGTATGTATGTATATATGTAGACCAGAGCAGTGCGCTGAAGGGTGTGGTAAGCTAGATATGCATAGGATAGGTGCTCACTGGGTACTGGGAGTGAAGTGCAACACTGCAGCTGCTTAGGCGGCAATTGGGGGCACTGGCTGCTGCTGGGGTTGTGACTGGGGCAAGTATCTGTGGGTTTGCTGCTTCCAGGGGCGACGCTTCAGATGCGTATTCTGCGAGTTAGTCCATCTGTGGCAATAGTTAAGTAATAGTACAATAAATCACGACCGTTTTCAGTTGGCAGTTGGCACCTGGTAGCTTACCTGTGATATTTGGACAGCTTGCGTCGCTTGGCAGGTGGCACCACATCCATATCCGATCGGCTGCTCACAAACCCAAAGTTGCCCACGCTGGCTGACAGCAGCGCTGCAAGATATAACAAATGAGCAATTTATATAAGCAGTGAGTTTGCAACTTGTTGCTTATTGCTTACCATGCTTGCGTCTGTTGTTGCGCTGCACGTGATTGACACCGGTGGGCTGCAGGACGGCTGTGGCCATGCCCACTTGTGGCAGCTGTCTGCGTACTGGCTGGCTGCAATTGCGACCACGACAGCTCTTCAGGCGCTCCAGCCTATCGTGCATGTACGATCTCTCTGCGGGCGTCAAACTCGATGCACGATTCTGCGTCTCAAAGCGATCTATAAATGAGTATAGCGAGAGTAAGACAATTCTTAATCACGATTGTGAAAGTGTTTTAAAGAACAAGTGCTGCTTTGAGCATAACTTCTAAGGATTTGCCAACTGTTTACAATAAGTGCGTAGGCATCTATAATATTATTACTACATTTATGAGGTGTATGCTTACATATATTTAGGTATAATTATGATTATTGTAAAAGTTTAAATCTAGCAGTGGTTCTAATTTTTTATATTTTACATTTTTAACATGCTATTTATCACAAGATTTCTAGATGGATGTAAAGCTTCGCAATGAAGTGAAATAAAAATATTGATTTTAGCCTGTAACAAAGCGAACTTTTCTATATTTCGGTACATCTGATCAACTTAACTTAAATGAAATTATTATTAACTAAATCTTTTCTTATATTCAAGTACTTCAGAAAGACAAATCTAAGGCCTTACCTATTGTTAGATTGTAGAAGGTAATCAAGCCGGTTGTAAATTCACAGTAGAGATAATCATGGGTGGCATTGATGGTGCGGAGACAGGAGTAGGTGTTGTTGTTGGCATTCATGCAGAAGCAGAAGGGGCTGTCGTTCCAGAAGGGTGCCGTGCGCCAGTGCTGATTGTCATGCGAGAAGCAGTTCATCTTCTCCGACAGGCACTCCTTTTCCAGGCGTGCCTTCTTGATGCGTTTACGCTCCTTCTTTCGCTGACGCTCCTCTTTCAACTTGCGACGCGCCTCGCGTGCCATCTCCTTGGAGTCGGCGTGGCTAAGGTTGGATAATGAATTAGTAGAATCAGTTGAATCAGCAGCAATTGCTGTTTGTGTATTCATTTATTTGCTTACCTTTCACCCACGTCCGGCTCGCAGTAGCACTCGGCACGCGATGCAAATTGTGACATTGGATGGGACTGCTCCAGGGACTCGTAGACAGCAGCGCTGCCAACACCACGAAGGATTTCTTTCTGCCCAGCGCTATACACATTCGGCAGCAGGATGGAAGGACGGGGCGTGCTGTTCACCGTACTGAAGTAACTCATATTGAACTCGGGACCAGCACCCTCGTGGGCAGCGACTGCCTCATTGCGTCGCCGATTGTCGCCACGTCGGCCAGTTGTCGCAGCCGCTGCTGCTGCCGCTTGTTGCTTGCTCTCTCGCATCTGTTTTTTCATGTCCTTCAGAGTGCTGATCTTGTCCTTGAGCAGCTTGATGAGCATGTCGATTTGATTGCGCGATGTGCGCCAGGTCTTCTCATCCTCATAGATGACATCCGAGCAGTTGACCTTATCGGTGCTCTCCTCCACATAGCAGCGAGTGCCGCCCTTCTGAAACTTGCCTCCGCGCCCCACAGGAATGCTGCTGTGCATCTTGTGCTCCAGTGTATCCAACGTGCTCTGGATTTGCTGTATGACCAGCGCAATTGCATCATTGGAGGTGGCGTTCGAGTTAGAGTTGGTTACATTCTGTTTAGCAGTCGCCTCCCGCTTGCTTCGCCTCCCATGCTTCACAAGCAGATCAACTGATTGGTCGAGATCGAGCAGCTCCTCCATCTCGAAGGGCAGCTCTGTGTGATAAACCTCCAGCTCCACAGCGTCTCGCTTGTGGCGTCGCTTGCCAAGCTGCTGATGGAGATGGTGCTGATGTTGGTGCTGATGCTGGTGCTGATGCTGATGCAGATGTGTACGCTTGTGGAGGCGATGCGAGTGGAGGGTTGATGTAGGCGCCCTTATCTTGGTGTAGACCAATCCATCAGAGGTGAAGCAGGCGCAGTTGCGCTGATATTGCTTTCGTGGCATCATCGCCAGCTGATGTTCTAGTTGCAACTGGAAAAAAGCATATAATAACAGTAAGTAAAAATGGGTAAAAAGGGTATAATGGTTTTGCGCAGAAGGAAGCATCTCCGACCCCATAGGGTATATATATCATTGATCAGGACCAACAGCCGAGTCGATATAGCCATGTCCGTCGATTTATTTCGATCTTCGATAGCAATAAATGCTACAATTTTAATTAGTACATATATATATAAATAAATATATAAACCTTCTAATTAATACACAATATGCATATGCATATTTATAATTAAAAGCCTAAATTTCCCCAAGATCGGATAAGTTATAGTCGAAAATATATTATAATTTTGATTTAATTTGTATCAGAAACTGCAAGCATTTTCTTAAATGTATCTAGCAGCTGGGTTCAGGGTATACAGTGATCGAGCTCTTTCGACTACAGCATTCTTAAGTGTAAGGTATAGCAGTTTGACTATTCAATTGCTATAGTTACTATGTTATAATTATTGTTATCTATTTTGATCTAGTGATTTATCAAGTGCGTAATCCACACTTTCACGATGGTTTTTTTTATTAGATAAGTTGTTGGTTTTGCTTTGTTTTCTAACCTACGCATTAAAACCACAGAACTGCCATTGAATTACATTTACCCACAAGTTCTCATCAGGTGATAGTGACTCTATTATTTTCCTTAGTATTTTTTTTAAACTTGGTTCCGTTCTGTCCAACTAAACATTTTATGGCTCTATACTTTTCAGTTTGCTAACTAGCTATCCTTTGATTGCAGTATAGATATTATTTACAGAGACTTAAATTTTGTTTCTTTTGAATAAATTTGGCAATCAGCAGGATCACAGCCCAGTCGCACTTAGTCATTGCTGTCAATGTCGAAGTTATTATTTTATCTTATCAGGGCCTACTCACGTGGAACTTGCACTTGTGCTTGCGCCAGCGTCCATCCTCATTGACGCACTTCCACTTCTGGCCGGGTAGGCAGTTCTTTAGCAGCGCCGGATCCGAGCATTCCGAGTTGAGTCGCATCATTTTGGTGATGTAGGGTGCTAGTGGTAGATTGTTGTCATGCTGCTGCAGCAGCTCCTGCTCCTCCAACTCATCATCTTCATCCTCTTCGGCTGCGCCGTCTTCCAGTTCATCATCATCCAGTGCAGGCGCTGAACTGTCCATGGCCTCCTCTCCATCCCCATCCTCATCCTCTGTGTCGGTATCAGCGTCATCCTCAAAGTCATCCTGCTCTATTGTGGTTGCCACCGAGCTCAGCATCGTAGCTACAGTGCTGCTGCTGCTGGTTGTGGTAGTGGTGATGTTGTCGCTGCCCAGCAGATCCTCGAGTAATGTGCTATTGACTAGTTTCATGTTGCGTCGTTCCGCCAGCAGGCGTGCCCGAGACTCGGCGATCTGGTCCGCCGTCTCCCGACGCCCAGAACTCTCTATAAGGAAGCTGTCCGGCCAAGTGTCGCGCACAATGCGATTGCGACTGAGCAGCAACGGCAGAATACTGCGTCCATCCATTTGGGGAGGCGTCGGCACTCCGCCCATGTCCAAAAATGTAGGGGCCAGATCCACATTCAATACGATCTCGTTGACCCTATAAAATAATACTAAATCATTTACAGTGTGCTCTCGAATATGATAATCAGACTTGTTTCTGATTAACAAAATAATTCTCAATTAAATCTTCATTTTCAAATTGGAATTGGAGTTAAATGTTTAAGGTAACTTACACCTTAGCTGCCTGGATGCCGGGACCACGGATGAGGAAGGGCACACGCACATCGAACTCGAAGGGAAAACTCTTGCCCTTGATCAAACCAAATTGACCCAGATGGTATCCATGATCCGAGGTGTACACAATGTACGTGTTGTCCAGTTCGCCCAGGGACTTTAGCTCGTTGTAGACACGTTCCACGGCCACATCGACGCTCTGGAGTGTCTGCAGGCGCTTCGTCATGAGGATGTTCGTGAAACGCTTGTGCACCGGCAGCATGGGATCGGTTACTCGCAAGATCCACTGCTTATCGGGATTGGGAGCGTGATCATAGCTGGGAGTGCTGAAGCATAATGAGAATATTTTGAGAATGATTGTTCAGATTCGATGCTGTGTGGCACTTACTGATGTGTGGTCACATTGTAGAAGAGATGACTGTACTGCGGGGCAGAGTCTTCAGGTCCGTGTGGCGCTGGAAAACTCATGGTGAGCAGTACTGGTTTTCTTTGGTTTTGCTGCTTGGACGAGCGCAGAAATGCAATCGAATCGTTCGCAATCAGATCGGGATAGTAATCCTTGGCATAGTCGAACCCATGCTTTATCTTCTGCCCGTTCAGATTGATGCTGTAGTTGTAGTACTTGGAGTTCATGATCAGACCACCCCATTCACGCCACCCCGGCGGTATATACGATCCATTGTACTTGTTCAGATACTTGCCAAAGTAGCCGGTGCGATAGCCAGCGTTCGATAGATACGTGGCATAGGAGCGCGTCTCGTGCGTCGCCTGCCACTGCGGACTGGAGCAGTTGTCGTTGTTGGTGAACACCATGTGGTTGTGCACATACATGCCGGTCAGCAGCGAGGATCTCGCCGGACAGCACATCGGCGTTGTGGTATACGCGTGCCGAAACTCCGCACCTCCATCCCGCAACAGCCGCAGGGTGCGCGGCATGAAGTTAAGGGAGCCCAACTCCACGTCCTGATCATCAGTCAGGATGAGGATTATATTCGGTCGCCGCTCGCGAGCCGCATTAGAATCGCGCGAGAAGCGATTGGACGTTGATGACGAACCACTGTTCGCGTGGCTTCGATGCTGCTGCTGCTGCTGGTGTTGCTTGGGGTGCAACTCATCCCCCGACTGTTGCTGCTCCTTGCCCTCGGCTGTGCTCAGCAGCAAATTGAAGCCGAAAGTAAGCAGCGCCAGGCAGCCAATGGCCAGTTGCAGCCTGAATTGTGGCATCCTCTCTTATATGATACTGTTGCTGCGGCGCCTTTGGTAAAGCTCGCTAGCAAGATTCGCTTCAGGTCCTTTGCCACATTATGAAATACGAGTTATATTTGTATATATATATTTATCCTGCAAGTAGAATACAAAAATTAGTCCTTTTATATTTCAAGGAAATAAATAATTATCTATCGATATTAATAATTATCCTCTAACAGAATTTTATTTTTTTTTAAAACTTCGATGAATAAATTGGGATATTTGAATATCGCTTAAAATGTTAATATATATATATATATATGTTATATATATAGATATATATATATATATAATGTATATTATATAGATATATAATACATATATTATTATATATTCAACGATATTCCTTTTTCCATGGAGTAGATTGCAAATAAATGAGTTAAAAACTGAATTGTTTTCAAATTTTGATTTAAATTTTGCTTCTGAAGGATTATATCATTTTTCTTATCGTTGAATATGATTTCAAAAGTATTTCTATAATAAGAGTCAAAAAAAATCAAATATAGAGAATTTTTGAATAATAACTCAAAATTTGCTTATCTTTAAAACCATGAATAAGACTTGCTCCAATGTGGGTTAAGATCGCTGCGTCCTAATTCACTTTGCTGGTTAATCAAGAGGCTGCTGCTGAAAGGAGTGGCAGCTGCTGCACTTTATGCAGCTGCTGTTGCAAATGTTATGCACCGATTGACATTCCGCACAGAAGACGACGACGACAACGACGAGGACGAGGACGATGAGGACGAGGACAAGGACTCAAGAGCTCTTGTCACCAAATATTTGCAAAGATTTCTGTTTTTGGTCGAGCAAAAGGAAGAGCTCAGCCGAAACAGAGCGTTGAACAATTTTGCTCACTTATCAGGAAATGCCGTTGCTGTCATCGCTGCTGCTGCTGTTGTTGTTGCTGTTGTTGTTGTTGTTGTTATTCTTGCTGGTGGTTTCCTTTATATTTTTGAGCTGTTCCCTAAGTGTGCCGGTGTCCTTGCTGAAATTTATGTGCCACTTGCCCGTTAAGTGAAAACTGCTTTTACTGCTGCCCATCGCCGTTTCTCTCCTTGCCCCTTCCCTAACGTAAGTTCAGAATGCAGTTTATTTTCGCATGGCGGCAGCAGCAAGAGCAAGTAAAAGGCGCAACCTGCATTTAAACAGGGGCTGCTGCTGGGGTTCGGCTTTGGCTTGGGTTGGGTTGGGTTGGGTTGGTTCTGGTTTTGGGTTGGGGTCGCTTAAGTGTGATTTATACGCAGCAAGCTGCTGCAAAGAGCTTTTTGCCATTGTAATTGCAACCAAGGAAGTTGGCTTTCAAAAAGTGCACTTTTATTAACTGTAGAAAGGGAAAGACCCCACAAGTTTATTGGCCAAGCCAAGCAAATTTAAAATCAAGCCAGTTTTAAAGTTGCGAACAAATTGTAAAGCATTTCTACAATGTAATCTTTGCAAGTCAAGCAAACATTTTATCTATAAAATTGACTTTTGGCCTTGTTAAGAACTGACTGACTGACTGTTTGTTCCCATTCTTGGCCAACAATTAAATGTCGAAAAGCTGCGCCCTTCACTTGACAAGCAAACGGCGCCACTCTCTTTAAATGTTCTCTCTCTTTAAACTCGACTCTTAAAGGCCAAGCTCTTAACACAGCTCTTTTATTTTGGCCTTCTCTCCGATTTTGCAATATCTTCAGGCCAACTTTATTTGTTTTTGATACTCTTTTGTCTTATCTGTTCTCTCTTGCATATTTTCCGCTGATGGTTCTTCAGTCCATTAACTCTTCTAAGCGATCTTCAATACATTCAAAAGGAGACTGTGCACATCTCCAGGGTCTATTTTAACTGCTCCTTGCACATTTATTTATTTAATTTAATCCACTAATATAAATGAGTTATAGTTCTTAAAAGCCCATTATAAGCAAAAGTAAATAAAAGCAACTTTTCTGCGAAGTCTAAAAAGATTCAGTTCAAATGTATTTGTTCTCCTGATCCTTAAGCTGGTTTTATGATAAGTAAAATGACAAAAAGTGTGCTACTCAAAGCCAGCATTCGGCCAAACTCATCTTAACTATGGCATAATCAACTCATGTTTATATTATATTATATCTTCAAATCATGCAAATCGATTGTTTGGATTTCATTGGAACTGCACACTGGGGGGAAAAGCAAATTGCTTTGAAATATGCGCTCATTTATGTGAAAATGCGAAAACAAACAGCAGATGCGGCAGACGCAGGTTGCCACAAAAATAGATAGCACCAAATAGGTGGAGATCGAAGGCGCCTCAATGGGCCATGGGCCACTTGAGGGGGCACACTACACAATTCATGAATGTATGAATATATATGAGTGTATGAGTGTATGGCTGCATGAATGTACCTTTCTGTATGAGTAAATACTTTTAGTTCGAGTGTCTGTTGCTCAGCAGCAAATGCAATCTTTTTTGCCTGGCCAGTATTTATTTGTGTCCATTTAGGCTGCATTTCTCGATCGAGTAGTGGGAAATTGCAAGCAATTGTAGTAGCTGAAAGGAAAGCCAAAAACAGCTGAAGTGGCGTTTTATGAAAGCAGCTGGAAACGGTCGGAATCGGCATCGGCATCGGCGTCAGCATCTTTGAGTCCAACATCGACTTCCTTATTCCCCAAGGTTGTTTAAAATGCAGCAGCGACGACGACGAGAAGCAGAGAACGAGTTTTGCGTAGCCGCTGCCCAGCATGACCCAAGTCCGTGGCCCTAAAAAGGAAACATGTTTCTGGCCGCACCAAAAAAAAAAACAAACAAAAAAAGGAGCTACAAATACAAAACGATGCAAGATCTGCTTCTTCTTTTTATTTTTTGCCTGTTGCGGCACCTTCCAACCAGCCGCAGTCTTTGACAGGCGTCACGCATGCGCAAACGCGATGCGGCGACCGGCGACCTGCAGCAGACCAAAATGTTGCAACCAGCAAGCTGAAGCTGGAGCTGGAGCTGGACTTCAGTCTGCACTCGGCGCAGAACATGTTCCCTAGCAACAGCAGCAGACTCGTTCTCTATCGCCACAGCGACGAGACGCAAAAAACAAAATCAACAAAAAAAGCGACGAAAAAAAGGCAACACGATTTTCTGATTCATTCATGAATTTCACGATATTTATTTGTTTTGTGTCCTTTGCTTGCTTGGCTCTCCACTCGGTTCTTGCAGTCTCCTCCAGCTTTGCCTTGGCATTGTTAGTTTGTTAGTCCGTCTGGTTATTATCTTCTTCTTCTTTTTCCATTTCATGTTCGTCTTTTCTTGTGGCACTGCCCATAAGGTCGATTCTTCAAAGCCGTGCCTCTGTTGCTAGGCACTCGTAAAATTTTATTACAACATTTTAAGTGTAGTAGCTTTTGTACATCTCAGAAGGGCTTTCGCCATTGTAGGACTGCATTGAATGGTGGAAGGGGCAAATGATTTCCAATGTGACATCAAATGTAATTTAACAAGAAAAGATTTTATGATTAAGATTTACTATCGGTCCCTATTCAGAGACGAATCACAACCACTTATACATATTAAATATATCCATTGTATCCATTTATGGCTCTTTATAGTTTTTGCATTTTTCTCGTATTTTATTTAACTGGTTATTTGAATGATTCGCATTGCTTTGGCTTTAAGATTCAATTCCATGTCTATAAGGGTATTTTATTTAATTAATTGAATACCTACATAGTTAAAGCGTGTAAATTGTGCTGGTTTACAAATGTATTGATGAAATTACATAGATATTGGGTAACACACAAAATGTATTTTCAATGATGACACCATATATGATTTATATATTAAACTATACTCATTGAAATACAAATCGAATCACATCACGACCAGTTACGATGACAACTTGACAATAAAGGTTAACCTGCCAATTACCAACTAATCAATAAATAAACAGAGTTTATATGTACACTCAATTTAATTGGTTTTAAAATATCAATATACCAGAATATTGGAAATGATTAGAATTTGGGTTATATCATTGACATTTATTGTTGTACATTTTATTGACTTGGGAGGCATATTTTATCTTATGAATTTTAATGAAGTGAGTCAAGATAAATTCAATAATTTCAATATGGGATGTTCCTAAAAGTTTGATTACTTTCCGACTGCATATAGTGTCTGTATATTCAGGATGAGAAAATTAATGATCCCGGCACTTGGTTCATTCAGGTATTATTGTGTCTACAACTTTAGACGGGTTGTGTAAAACAAATACATATCAGATTAAGCGATTAACTAAAAATACAGCAGCAACTACTTGAAGTGGAACAGGGGATTGGAGCTGGACATTTTGCAGTAGTCAAAAGTCAAGTCAAAACAGGCAGCAGACAACTGCTAATGGAACAGCAGTCAGAAGAGGCAGACAGATGAACATTCAATTAGAGGCAAATAAATGCATATTTCAATTAGCTCGCAGTCCAAGCCAATTGAGTCCAGATGCAGTCTGGACACGCAACGCTGACCCGTCAGTTGCAGCAGTTGCAGTTGCAGTTGGACTTCTTCTGCTCAGGGCTTAGCGCTGATTTATGGGTGCAAATAGATGGCAGTTGACTTCTTGACGCCGCTAATCCGACAGCCAGCGGACAGTTCCAATCCAATGATAAATTTCGCTTATCAGGCTGGCCGTTGAGTTAGCTCTGGACTTGGACATGGCTCATTAGCGCACTCGCATGTGTGACTAGTTCTTTGTCCAAGAGTGGGCAACGTGCATCCGTCGCTGAGGACACTTGGACACTTGGACAATCTTTGCTGGCACAGACTGACAGACGCGCAAATCTGCAAATTTGGAGCAAGCTGTGTGGGATGTGGTTACTCCAGCTCCGTTCGACTCGGCGCTTAATTAGGCAATTAAGTCAGTTAAGGACTGGCTTCACAAATGTCTCGGAATCTCGGTGCCAAGTCAATTTAACGCTTAACTAACTATTTAAAAACTAAATCATGCGCTGCAAAAGCAAAAGCAAAAAAAACATTACTTACTTACGCGGGAGGAGTGGACTTTTAAACATGCCCACACACACACACACACACACACACACACATGTGGGTGTGCACACACACTACACACAATCAACAACTTCCACTTCTAATTTCGACTTATGCCAGCCCACAACATTCATGAGAACAAGACGTAAACTACACGGCTACATCTGGTAAATGTCACTTGGGTGTAGCTTTGCTCATGAGTGCTCCAAGTGTGGAAGAGGAGTGTTGCGGGGTGGGGTGGTGGATTGGTTTTCGGAAAACTTTGGACACGCATAGAAGCTAAAAAGGTGCACTTCATGAGACAGTTACTAGCACCTGGCCATGAATACTTAACTTGAGCCGGTCGTTTTGACAGATTCATTTCATATTCAACTGGTGGCCAAAATGAAGCAGTAAAACAGCTTAAATATTTTATAATCGATTTCGAACTCAGCTCAACTCAGCTCAATCAAAATGAATGCTTAATTAATTTATGTGAATTATGCATGATTCAACTAACTATTCCCAAGCTAATTGATTTGTTTTTAGCTAGTCACAAATAAGCTACTAAAACACAGGAAGCACTGAAGTTTTTTGCTTTAAAATCAATCTACCCTGTTCCATGGGACAACAGGGTATAAGTAATACGTTTGCATTTTTGAAGACGCTATTTGAGTTACACTAAATATATCAACACTTGATCATTTAAATTCTTTCCAAATAACGCTGTCGATGCAAATAAAACAGCAAATGGAACACGTTGGCATAGAGAGTGCTGGACTTAGGGATACCCTGTATTTAAATTAATATGCACAATTACTAAAATAAACTGCATATCGAATCTGCTTTCTGTAGACACCTGCTGTAATAGTTTCATTCGGTAGATATGCAAATTTAGAGTACCCGAAAAGTCAAGAATAAGACTAAAATGTATTCAAATTTGTATTTGTTGGTAATTTATGTGAGTGCAGGCACAGAAAGAGACACTCAAAACCTGCTCGATGTGAATGACTTTGGCGCACGTTCGGATTGTCAGACAAGTGTCAGAAGGCGAAGTGAACACAAAACAAATGTCAAATGCGGCTGTGCCTGTGTGTTGTGTGTGTGTGTGGGGGCAACTCGGCAGCGAAATTAACTTGTGAACAAAAATAAAACATAAATACAAATTGAACATATGAATAGATTCAAAAAAGTCGCAGCTAGGGGCTCAAACAATAAATTTTAATGGATACAAATTGTTTTGGAATGTGCACAAATAAATCTTTTGTTGCAGAAACACAACACAACAAACTTTTGCAGAGTCATTGTGGATTGTGAGACACCGTAGGCAAAAATCGGAATTCAAAAAGAATTGTAATTATAGAAGAATACCCCCAGTAATTATGAATTAATTAGCTTATCAAATGAATTAATCTGTTTATCTTTTCATACTTTTAAAATATACATTTTATGTATAATGTCTCCAAGATGAATAAAAAATCAAATTTATGGATTAGTTTTAGATAGTTAAGCAAATTAGTTAATAAAAGCCAGTTTTCATAAGGGCTGTGAACTATTTATTTCATTAGTCTTCATTTATTGAAATTGAGACAAAAGCCAAGATGAGCAAAAATAATTCACACGCTTAAGCTGCAAACAAAAAATCTTTTCAGAAATTTATTTTTACGAGTCGTTAATTTGTTAGAGAAAAAAAAATCAATTTTGAATAAATTACTCGTTGGCAGTTTTACGCTCACGTTTTGCCTCTTTTGCATACAAAGTTTATCAGCCTTGCTTGCAGCTGGCATTTTGAAAAACTTGTCATAAATTTATGTATACAGACATAATTACTGCTGGACTGGTATTGACCAATTTACCAATAAGCCAGTAGGTTTTGCAATAATATGCTTGCCAAGATTAGCAAAAGGTCAACAGCTGCAACTATTTTGTAGTACTGTGAAAGCCAAGTCACAGTTAATATGAGCCACTCGCAGACGGACAATCTTTTTCCAAGCCCATTTGCCACGACACAATTGGCAAATTACAGGCAAACATTTAGGCATAAATAATGCCTAGCAATGAGTAGGACAAGCCCTGTTTCAGTTGCTGGTTGCTGTTACTGTGGTGATATAAACAAATCAAATCAAATTGTGACCCACTTCAACCTTTGACAATTTTCTGCAGCAGCGAATCAACAAAAACACACAAACACAAAACAACAAAACAACAAACAAACAGTGACAGGCAAAAGTCGTGTTGCATTTATCCAGTACAAAAATTGAAAGCAACCAAAGAAAAAAGAGAAACTGCCGAAACATTTGGCAAAAAGTTGCAAACAGCAACAAAAAACAACTCTCCTGACAGGAAACTGTGCCGAACTGTGGTTTTTGCTGCACAGTTTGTCAATTTACATTCAAAGCCAAAGAACTTTCGGAAAGTTGCCTGACATTTGCATATTGCCCAGCTGAGGTTTACATGGTTGAGACATGTGACCAAATATCGAATGGGGATCACTTGAATACAATTTAAAAATGGTAACTTGTACCCTGTATTTTTGACATTCTAATGGATATATCAGCATTACAAACTGGCACCACACTCAGGACACCATCCACATAAACACATAAAATTTAATTGCGCATAATTTGAAGCAAAACAAAGCGAGAAAGCAATTTACACTTGTTGGGAACGCCCCAAGGTCTGCCAGGTCAACAAAGAAAATGCAACAAAAACGATGGCGAAACGAATCCAAATTGAAATATGCGGTTCGCTTCGAGTTGGGGCAGCTGGGAGAGCTGGGGGAGCGAGGAGCCGCAACTTAAATAGAAATTCTAGTGCAAATGTTAAAAAATTCTCGTGACATATCACAGGAATGTTGTCTGGCTGTCTCCACTGCGTTTCTGGCCGTTGCAAACAGTCGCAGCCAAAAACGCTTCCAGGCCAGAATTGGCCACAACACACTGCCAGAATATTCTGTTGATGGCACCGAAAACGAAACGAGCAAATTCGACGACTATTGAAAAGTGGCTTACCTTGGACTAAATGCTGTGGTCAGCAGCATTGTGCCTCTGCTGTGGGCAGGCTATAAATCATATTAGTTGGCTGGCTGGCAAGCTGGCAAGCTGGCTGGCTGGCTGGCTGGCAGGGCGTGGTGTCGGGTTTTCTAAAGAATTTCGACTGCTACTGCGATCAGCTTTCAAGAATGTGAATCATTGGCAAAAGGCGAAGCTGCCCTGATGATGACGACGACAACAACAGCAACAACAAACAACATCAACAAAAGATTGCTTCAGCTGGAGAATGCCAATGGCCGTCGAGGCTCAGCTTTCAACACGGGGCGTCAAACGGAAGCCGCATTAGTTACTCATATATATATATAAAAAATAAATATAAACTATATATATATCAGGTTATTCAATTACTTGTCAACACTCTGCCCCAAGCGAAAGGACAAGCTGCTGGGACACGAGCCGCAATTATCACAAAACTGAAGGCAGATCTTTGGGTTTCCCTATCGCAAGCATGCAACATGACGAAAGCAAACAGAATAATTATTTTCAAATTTATGTTTTGCTTGTATTTGAATTATATTTTTTAAGTTTTTCACGTTCTGAGAAAAAAATCTATATTCTGAGTGTTTTTAATTAAATAAACAAACATAAACATTTTTGAACAGTTTTCACTGTTGAAACTTTGGAAATTTTGGTTGCTCACAAATTATATTGCATGATAAATTATTTGGTTTTAGTGAAGAAGAAATACATGCAAATTATTGTTCATTATTTTAAAATTAGAAAAACAATTTCCATTAATAAAATTGAACTGTTTCTTATTAATCAGTCAAAATTCACTTGTTTATATTATTTACCATTATTTCATTATTTTAATTAATTTGTGTAAGAAAATTTAACAAAATAATTTTGAAATTGAAAATATTTTTAGCATGATGAAAGTTGAAAGTTTATTTTGGCAAAATGTACATTTGGTCAACCGAGGCAGATTTTGAAAGATTGCCAAAAAAGTAGCGCCCATTTCACTATAATGTCGGACACGTTTCGTGGCAAGCGCCGAAAAGCATTAAAAATGCCATATAATTTGTATTTGTTTGCTCAAGCATCATTAAATTTACAATATAATGTAACATGCTTAACGTGTGCTTCACAGTATAGTTTCATGTGCAAATTATTTCGAATGTATTCGAATACAGTCGGAAATGTTCATTATTATAAGTTTTGTTTGATGTGCACAAAATTAAAGCTATGCTAAACAGAAAGGGGAGCATTTTGCAGCTGCAAAAAGTTTTCCAACTGCACCAAATTTATAAAGACGTGCAACTGTCAACGCAATTTTCACGGCTGTCTGTCAAACAAATAAAAAGTTGCCAAAACTTGTGCGCATAAATAAAGCGAGCGAATGTGCATTTTAGTGATTTATATGATGTATGCGGAATATAAGTAATATGCACAGTGTGCATGAGAAATGGTCTTACTATTTATAGAGCAACATTGCAGTGAGTGTTTCTCATCCCTTAACTTTGTTGTGCAGTGTAGATTATTAGCACATTTGTATGTATGCGTGTCTCATAGGTTGACAGTTTATCAGCTGCATTTGTGAATTGATTCGATGCCCGCTTTTTTTTCTGCGTGGTTTGTCAGAGCTTGGGTAACAGCCGAAATAGCTCAGTTGGGAGAGCGTTAGACTGAAGATCTAAATGTCCCCGGTTCAATCCCGGGTTTCGGCATTATATACGTACACAACATGTTCTGTTTTTTTTAACATTTTAGATTTTTTTTTATATTGTAAATGTATTATTTATCTATTTATTTATTTCTCCAGCATTAGACTTTTTTTTTTTAAGTCCACCGGCTCAATTCCGGTCGGGAACATTCTGGCAAATCATTGTTTGGAAGTTTTTTTTTTTTTTTAACGCAAAAGTATTTTATAAACAATGTTTATTAAAGAGCATACATTAATTAAGGTTAATGAGCTTCATGAGCAAACGCAACTTTGAATAACGTTATCAAGGAAAGTTTGTACACTTAAAGACATTTCTCGACCCCCAACAACGCACGCAGGTCATCAGCATATCATGCATGACAGAGAAACCACTCTCTATATCTCTCTCTCTCTCTCTCTCTCTCTCTATTTCTCTCTATCTGTTTGCCATAGGCTTCCCAGGACGGACGAGGATGTCTGGAGCTGTTCGATGTTTTAGCAAAAATAGCAAACCAAAATAGCAATAGTTGACGCAGCAATCTGACGGTCGGACGATCTGTGGGTCTGGGTCTGGTCTTCATTTGAGTAGTACGAAAATAAATAATGAGCAATAGTCAAGCGCCAATGTTTTCCATCTGTCTGTCTGACTGTCTGTCCGTCAAGCGTCCATACATATATTAAGAGCGACAAACGCTTTAATATGCTTTCATTAGTCAAGGCAGGCAATGGGAGGGATCAGCATCGGTCGTCGCCTGTCGGTCGAGGTAATTAGACTCCATTAGTGGCAGTGGCTGTGGCAGACACTTCCTTGAAGCATACAGAAATTGATGCAAAGTGCTCAGCTGTCTCCAGCCACAGCTGCGCTTCTATCTGTGTATCTGTATCTGTGTATCTCTGTTTCTGCTTGTGAGTTATGCGCACCATGTGCTAATTTTGAAATGTGTTATGCATGTGTGTGTGTGTGTGTGTGTGTGTGATGGTGGCACTTGATGCGGCGCTCATAATTTTTGAGCCATTAGACAGCCTCATGCATAAACTCATTAAAATGTACTTGAATGCCTCAAAATATGAGGCGACGCGTTGCAATGCTGGATGCCACGGCCATTTGGCGTCGCATTTGCTTAATTTGTCGAGCAGTGACAAATGACAAGGAGCAGCCAACAGTCACCCATTCCCAGTCCTTCCCCTCCTTTCCCTCCTTAACATCTGCTCATAGAGACATGTATACAATGTGACAGTTTGATGCGCAACAAGATAGATTGGCTTACAGCGACGATGGAGATGGAATCGCTTGCGCCGGAGATGGAGTTGTTTGCCGGACCTGGAGCTGGAGCTGAGGCTGGAACTGAGGCTGGAGCTGAGGCTGAAGCTGGTGTTCGAGTGTTCGAGTGCAGACATTACGCAATTTGAGACAACTCAAGCAAACACTTGAGATTGTTGCCTTAGGGATTTGTTGGTTGGCATAGCTGCTGCTGCTGCCTGCTGCCTACTGTTGTTGTGCAACATTAATGACGTTTGTTATTAGCGCTGCCAGCTATTGAAGATGTTGCACAGCATCATTCACATTAGTAGCTGCCACATCTTAAGTGGCCTGTCCGGCCAGCCCATTAGGGATAGGCCAAGGTGTGGCAACACCGAATCGTTAAAGCCAAATGTATCATCGTTAATTATTGATATCTTTCATAATAATCTTGATCTGTGATATTTTGCTCTATTAATGTGTAGCTATTATAATCTCAATATTCTACGGGTTTGGGACTCTGAAAGACAGACAATACTTTGGGAATTTAATATTTGTACAGAGATTTATATAGTAGATAAACCATATTATAGGCTGGTCTTCCCTACTCAAGAGCGTTTTTCTTTAGCAATACAATATGGAAAAATTAGCTAAATAAAAAAAAAATATAATTGGCTATACAAGAGGTATATTCTTGACCAATCGTTATCAAAAGCTGAGAAGTAGGTCTTTAAAGTCAACCAGACAGAATAGATTGTAGAAAGTAGACAGGAGCAGAGACACGTAGCAGATAAGAGTTAAATATTGGCGTGCTTAGATGTACATATGTATTTTGCGAGCACACATATTTAAATTAATATGGTGATCATAAATCATACTTTCTTCGATTTATGAGTCAGATATCGTAAGAGTGCTGAATTAGTGATGGTGTTTCCCAAGGGGATCTTAGGAATGTACAGTAGCCAAATGAGTCACAATAATTATGCACCTTGTGAAATCTATCGTCAAGCTCTAATTACAAGTCCCCATTATCAGATATTAGGTCAATGTGGGATTGGCATATGAAAATGGGCGGGCACACGTTGCCATGAATCACAGATACGTAGGCAAGTGCCGCCGTGAACTATCTATCAAATCAGTATAATTCCCATAAAGAGATATCGACAAATTTGATATCAGTTTTCTTTATAAAACACAAGACGGTGTCCATTTGAAATTAGTTTGGGCATAGCCTCCGAATCGAACGAACAGTCAATTAACTGAGCCAAGTCAGCGAAATGGCAATTGAAAGTGTCCCCAGAGTGGAGGTGGAAACCGAGCCGCGGCCGGGGCACAGGTGTTCCGGCATCGGTCCCAATCGTCAGAGATTGCATTCCATGATCACAGGTGAATGTTGGAGATTTATATGTCTATAACAGAAGCGCCAAACACACATCGCTAACTTTTGCGAATGTATTGATCAATGAAAAGCTCTCCAAATGAATTGCTAGTGGATCATATAAACCACGAAAGCTTTGTTCGTGTATGTGTGAAAGTTCGAGCAAAACTGAAAAATTTACATAATAAAATTATAACCAATCAAAAAAAACATTTACCTAGATTACGAAAACTTATTTGAAATGTTGGTGTCCTTTGGTAGGTATGTTAATGTTTGCGTATGGCGGCATGGATATGGCTCAGGGCCTGGGCTGGAACAACTACACCGGGATCGCGAACACGGAACAGTTTGCATTCAGTTGGTTCATTGGCTTCATCATTGGTGCCGTTTTGGGTGCCCTCGCTGTGACCCACGTGCCCAAGTTTTATTTCTATGTGAGTTACAAAACATCTATCTATATCAAAGACTGTTTGATTCTAATGCTTGGAATATCCATTTAGTCTTTCGCTATAGTGACGAATCTGGTGGATGCGATCATCTGTGTGAGCGCACCGTATAACTATGATGCTATGGTGGCAGCTCGATATATTGGCGGAATTGGCATTGGCTTGGCAACCATCGCCTTTCTCATACACAATTCGGAGGCGGCGCCAGACACAGCTCGGGGCAAGTGGTGCACCGTGGAGCAGTCTGGCATTGGTATGGGCATTGCTGTGCAGGTGATCATGGACTCTGACTGGAATCCGGCCAATAACATTGCCGCCAACCAGGTGCATGGCATCCTCGGAATTGCTTTCTGCCTTGTTGCCATAGGCGCGTCGCTGTTATCCGTGGAGTCGCCAATCTTTCACTTGCGTCGCAATAATTACGACAAGGCAGGCAGGTGTCAGTGGCAACTGTTGGAAAGTAAGGCTACCTCAAAGGACTACGATGAGGTTTTCGAGGAAAAGAAGACCTACGTCTCGGAGGGAGTACATGAGAGCATAGGCCATGATCTGGCCGTCGCCGTGGTTCCATTTGTTAAAATGCTGATTTGTCGCTGCTTGGTGGCATTCAGTTTCTCAATTCCGCTCACCAAAACAATCATTGCAAGCACTATCGTCTGGCAGGGAACCATGTACGCGTGGCCAATCATCGTTTGGAGAGTATTGCGTTTTCTCGGAACACTCCTCGGTATTATCCTCTTGGACATCCTGGGACGCAAGTTGCTCGCACTTGTGGGACTCGCCTGCATGGGTAGTCTAATGCTGTGCATGTCCTCCATCTATTCGAACGTGCTCTACACCATCAGTACGTATTACATGGGTGAGCTGTGTCGCATATCGATGGCATACCAAATGTTCTCCGGCCTCTTTGTTGCCTGTACGCCCGTCTACTTGGGCGAGGCGTTCCCCATGCGCATCAAGCCATTCCTCATTGCCGTGATTGTAATCATTGAGCAGTTAATTCACATTATTGTGATTTGCACTTTCAAGGGTGATCTGCATCACTTCTACGAGTACTATTTGACAGTGGGCATCATCATGCTCCTATGCATGGTCTTCCTTCTGATAACGCTCCCGGAGACGAAGAAGACGACGCTGCGAGAGGCGGGCCACCGATTCCGTCGCCTGCATGACATATTCGCCCATTAAGGAGGAGTGCCTCAGTAGACAAAGTATACAATTTATAGCTATGATATTTGTTCATATTGACATCAAGCATATCGTATGCTATATAGCAATGATTTTCAGCTTGAGAATTCTAGTCTTAAGTTTTATTTAAGAGCAGTTTGGGAATCATCTTAGGCTAAATAGACAGCTGTGAGCGATCATATGTATTATAACTCAATAAGTAAAATAATAATAATAAACCTATATATTTCCATGGACAACTGAATTAAATGGTGCTTGCAATTTTGTAATAGGTATTATTTGTCAGCAGAATTAAATGGTATTTGCAATTTTGTAATAGGTATTATAACCTCTGAAAGAAGTTGTGTCATCAGTTTATTCATAGAACTCGATAAATAAAAATGAGTAATGCGTAAATGTATACAAATATATATTTATCTATTATATAATTTAATTTAAAATGCAACAAATAAATGAAATTTTGTATTTATGCATACAAATTAAAATACAAAAAAAAATTCTTTTAAATTTAAATACATCAAAAATGTATTAAAAAATATGATTGTTTTCCATAAAAAAAGGTTAATTGTTATTTAATTAGAATCTTTTTGTCTTACTAAATTTTTATTTAATATATTACGGAAACGGCGATCACATTCCTTTAAATATAAGGTAATATTTTAAATTCAATTATAGCTAAGTATGGAACCAGGTACCAACCGCAGATAGATGTTTGGTAAATCAAAGGTATATATATTAAATAATCGCAAACGAGTTTTATTGTCAACTAGTTTCTACTAGTAAGCACTAAAATCAAATTGTGGCACACGCCGCTTAATAACGAAGTGGAATTAGTCTTATCTGTGTTGTGTCCAACTAATTGGCAAAGTTGTGCAAATGAATGAAGCAGACAGAGCCAAGTCTGTGAAAGCCAGCGCTGATATTAAATTTATCATTTCAATCAAAGCAATAATTTTCAACTATCTTTTATGTGTTTCGATTGTGGCACAATTACTTAGTTTGAGTTTTTGGGGGCGTGGTAGACGTAGCCAAGAAATTTTTAGGAGATTATTCGAAATCAAGCTTCAAAGATTAGTAAAGTTACATAAGAAATGGGATTTAGCGGATTTAGCTGACTGTCTCGGGGTGGTGGGTAAAATCCCTTATCACCTTCAAACCAACATCAATGGTATATAGAACATAAGCGATATGAGCTGATTCCAAAAAGGTTTCTCCAATGAGTCACAAATGTCAGTTGTCCTCTCCGTCATTGATAACAATCGCAGTACCTAAAGTTCAATTTCTGTTATCAGTGCTAATTAGGGGACTACGCATAACAAAGATCGGATGAATCATGACCAACCATATCTGAACTGCCAACTGGTAGCTGATTAAAATATCTATATTTTATCAAGAAGCACATATCGAATTTGAAGATAACGCACTCTCTGCCACACTAATGAGTACAACTAAATTGTATCTATTTTAAGTTAGTGTTGAACAAGCGTTAAGCAGTTTCAGTTTGCATTGCATGCGAGTTGTACTTAAACATTTTGCAAGATGACAATCAGCATAACAACGAGGCAAGCACCGCCGGTGATTATGGCCACAACCACAACTGGGGGGCAACCACAGCCAACCTACGTTGAGCTGATCGTAGAACCGCAATCCCAGCGCATTCCCAATCGCTGGACAAACACGCACAATGCTCACGCTGCAACCCTGGGTGAGTGTTGAAGTCACATAAATATATAGATATCCCGATATAAATACCTGATAAGATAATTTATTTATTTTTTTTATTGCGTTTCATAAATCGGTTTTTTTAATTTGGACCTTCATAAAAATGTAGATGTAATTACAGAGTACCTTTTATTTTGCATAATATTGAAACAAAAGTGTTCAATTTGATATTATTTTAAAAGATTAATTAATAATCTTTATTTGTTGCCCATCAGGACTATTGATGTTTACTTACGGCGGCATGGATATGGCTCAGGGCCTACAATGGAATCTGAACACTGCAGTAACGACAACCTATCAGTTGGAGTTCAGTTGGTTCATTGGCGTCATCATTGGAGCTGTGGTGGCCGCTTTCACGGTGACCCACGTGCCTAAAAAGTATTTTTATGTGAGCAGCAGAGAAGAGTCCAATGAATTTCGTTGCTAATCTGAGTTATTCCTCTAGCTCCTGGGCGGACTGTTGCAGCTGATCGATGCAATCATCTTTGTGAGTGCACCCAATGACTACACTCCCATTGTGACAGCTCGCTATATTGGCGGAGTGGGCATAGGACTCCTCACGGTCCCCTTCATCATACACAGCTCGGAGGTTAGTTTGGGCTCTTCGCGTGGCAAATGGTGCGGCCTGGAGCAATTTGGCATGACACTGGGCATACTGATCCAGGTGCTAATGGACTCGCAGTGGAGCTCGGCTTCATCCTCGAGTTTTACCATTAATCAGGCACACGGCATCATTGGCATTGTATTTGCCGTACTTGCTACGGGCTCCGTTGTCATGTCAGTTGAGTCGCCCATCTTTTATCTGCGCCAGGGTGATGAGAATGGAGCGCGCATCTGCCAGTCTCTTCTCTTGGGTTCCGCAACGCCACGGGATGTGTACGATGCACTCTTTGACGAGGCCAAGCGTTACGTTATGGAGGGCACTAGTCAAAGCTTTGGCAGCCAACTCTCCAATTCCTTGATGCCCTTCATTAAGATGATCTTCAGTCGTTGCCTGGTGGCATTCTCCTTCTCAGTGCCCCTTAGCTTGACCATGTTGGGCAGCACGCTAGTCTGGAAGGCATCCATCTTCAGTTGGCCAATGATTTTGTGGAGCATTTTACGTTTCATTGGCGCACTTTTCGCAATCTGCTCGGTGGATTTAATTGGTCGCAAACTCGTCTCGCTCGTGGGACTGCTGTGCATGTCGGCTCTAATGCTGGCTCTGGCCGGGATCACTGCCAATTATAGCTACTACACAAACGCATACTTTATGTCGCAGGTGTGCCGCATCTCGATGGCCTTCCAGTTCTTTGCTGGCCTGTTCGTCATCAGCACCCCGACGTACTTGGGTGAGGCCTTTCCCATGCGGGTTAAGCCCTTCCTCATTGGCCTGGTCGTGTGCATTGAGCAGCTGATCCACATCATTGTGATTGTCACATTCTTGCAGGACCCATATTGTTTCTTTCAATACTTTGTTGGCGTTGGCATTATCCTGGTTGTGGGTCTGGTCATCTTCGGCTTACTTATGCCGGAAACACGAGGATTGTCGCTCCGACAGGCCACCGATCGTTTCCGCCGAGTACACGATATCATAGCCTACTAGGAAGAAAATATCATCCATTTGACGCATTTGTGCCCAAGATCAATGCTTGTCTTAAGACAATTTAGATTTGCACTCGAAAAATATAAAATGTGTTTTGCACATTTTAAATTAAAGCTTTCGAAGCTTGTTTCAACATTATTTTTAAAGTAGTTATATCGTATAATATAATATGAAATTAAATTAATTTGTTTAAAAAGTAAAAACAACTGTGCACAAATTTTAAAAATTGTGTCTTTAATGATGAAAACAAGTTTGTATATAGCGCTAAGAGCTTTGTTTTAGTTTGTTCGAACATCCGTCTGCGCACTGTGATATGATCCCGTTGAAACCTATCTTTGTATGCGTGCGTATATGTGTGCTCGTCGAGAAACAAAGAATTTGGGATGTCGACACAATGATACCCTCTTTTAGATTTGCAGCATACATTTTGAGGGTAATATAATGTAAAGTCTAAAAGAAAAATTGAATGTTCAACGACTTCATCCTAGTGTGGACTAATCACGATAACAATGAAAAGGTTATAATTTACTTCATGAATCAACAGTTCTTTTGGGTACATCCCATGTCTGGCTAAGTCCAAAGATTGTGCATTACATTTCATATGGAAAACGTCGGTTCCTGGAAAAATAAATCAATGTCAAAGCTGGCCAGTGGCAAGAAAAGAGTACCCGTGTATCACATGCTGATTACAATATATATATACACATTATCTATAATTAGATACTGGTATCTCCAGTATTCTTAAGCCTATAAATGAAAAATACCTCGTCAATTCGAAGTCAGTTACGGCATAGCCCCGATATCGAACGAACATTAAGCGACCAAACCTCCGCGAGTTAACAACAAATAGTGAACAAAATGACCGTTGTCATTGCAACGGCGGCAGCACCGCCAAATACAGCATATGTAATCACCGAGAAAGGACAAGTGCCACCACAGACCAAATACATACCTCCGCCACAAGCCACCTATGTTCCGCCACAAGCCACCTATGTTCCACCACAAGCCACCTATGTTCCACCACAAGCCACCTATGCTCCTCAGGTCAACCAGAGACCCAATCGATATGTGTACAAGCAGAAAACTCACACAGCAACAGCAGGTAAGCAAAATATTGTTAATCTTAATAAGGCAATTAACAAAAGCAAAGGAACTAAACTAAAGAATATTTATTTTAAAAATCAGAAAGACTTTCATAGATGTTCCTTGGAATCAATTTGAACCCACTCCATCCATTTGTACAACTAATTCTTCTTCGCTTATACGATAGCTGATATCTCGTTTTCATATCAGTATTTTTACCACAAGGTTTACTTTTCAGCTTGAGAGCTTAAATTGATTGCATTTATGTATCGAATATTTATTTAAGTATTTTTATATAGACATACGCACATTTGTTAATTTCAAAATAGTTCCTATCGTAAAAAAATATTGATTGTTTCCTTTTATCAAAAAAGTTAGGCAGAAATGGAAAATGTGAAAATAAAACTCTGCTACGAATAGCAAGGAAAAAATAAAAAAATAAATTCTTGAGAATCGAAAATCATTATTTGCCATGCTTATATCAAAGATAGTTCGAATTGCTTCTTTATATTGATAATTGTGACTGGAATTGTTCCATGAACTTGCAGCAATAGAATCTTTACTCAAATCAATTCGAATTCATGTACGCAAAATCGCAGTGAAATCCAGAAAATTATTCATATCTTTAGGAATAATTAATGTATATGTGAAATCTTAAATCTTATCTAAATGTTTCATATAATAACAAATATAAGGAACAAAAAAGCTAATAATATGTTGAAGACAACAGCCAGAAAACTAGAATAGAAAAAGACTCGACTTTTATGTGTAGATAAATGTAGATCTCTTCTATTGTTCTTATCCAATTTATTAATTGAGAACTTTATTCGGTTGACAGGCCTTTTGCTGTTTGGATATGGTGGCATGGATATGGCCATGTGCCTAGGCTGGAATATGTTGGCAGATCTGCCGAGCACTTCTGAATTGGATTACAGCTTTTTTATTGGAATCATCATTGGAGCTGTCGTAGCAGGTCTTTCTGTTGGCCACGTGCAGACTTGGATTTTCTACGTGAGTATCAGATTTTATAATAAAAGTTCGCATAAAATGATCAATTCTGTCTCAAATCTATAGAATCTGGCCGGAATTCTGATGTTGATTGATGCCATCATCTGTGTGAGTGTTCCCACAGAATATGCCTCAATGGTGGCGGCTCGCTACGTTGGCGGAGCGGGCCTTGGATTGCTCACCGTGGTCTTCATCATACACACATCGGAGGTGTCGGCCAGCAACGATCGTGGCATATGGTGCGGCGTGGAGCAGTCTGGCTTGGCGTTTGGCATTGCTATCCAGGTGATCATGGACTCACAGTATTCAAGCTATGATTACCTGAGTGTCACTCAGACACATGGCATCTTTGGCATTGTATTCACCATTATATCATGTGCCCTATTGGGCTTTTCCGTCGAGTCGCCCATTTTCCTACTGCGTCAAAATAAAGAGGACAAAGCTAAGCAATGCCAGTGGCAGCATATGCCCCGGATAACAAGCACAACAGCCTTTGAGCAGACCTTTGCCGAGGCCAAGCGATATGTGGAGGAAGGCAATAGCCAGAGTATCGGCGCTCAGCTCTCCAAATCCGCAATGCCCTTCGTTAAGCTGCTTTTCAGTCGGTGCCTGGTGGCATTCACCTTCTCACTGCCACTGAGCCAGGCAATGAAAGTAAGCACACTTGCTGCCGAAGCATACCTCAACTGGACCGTTGTTGTGTTTGGCCTTCTGCGCTGGATTGCCTCCTATTTTGCCATAGCCCTGGTGGATACGGTGGGACGCAAACTGACTTCGTTGCTGGGACTGCTGTGCATGGCGGCTCTGATGCTGGTCATGGCGGGCATCTTGTCCGACTTTCTGAACCTTGCCAGTTGGTATTACATGTATCAGCTGTGCCGCATCTCGATGGCCTTTCAGTTCTTCGCTGGCATCTACGTTCCCTGCACATCAGCCTATTTGGGCGAGGCATTTCCCATGCGTGTTAAGGGCTTCCTCATTGCTTTGATTGTGTGCATTGAGCAGCTGATCCACATCATTGTGATTGTCAGCATCAAACCGAGCGTATCCATGAACTACCCATACTTTCTGGCTGTCGGCATAATCCTGGTGCTGAGCTTGCTCCTCTTCGCGGTGCTGATGCCAGAGACCAAGAGACTGACGCTGCGCCAGGCGGGTGAACGTTTTCAAAATGTACATAATATCAAGTCCTACTAGGAAGGAGCTCAAATAAATGTAAATTACTCTGCCAATCCATCCAGTAGGATTAAGTGTCTCAGTGTCTTAGACCAGTTTGCAGCGGTTTTCTGCTCATGCCTTAACAGCTAATAAAGTATATTAAAGTCGAGCATTTGTTCGCAGCTGTTTCATTTTTTGACTTTTATGAAAATTTATGTTTTCTCGTATGCTCAATGCTCAATGCTGTTCATTTTCACACAACGCCGCCGACGAAGACTATTTTTATAAGCCTGCAGTCGACGCGGTTTTATTTAATTATTTACCAGTTGTGTGTGTGTGTTTGTGTGTGTGTGTGTTCTTTTTTGGTAACTTTATTATGATCTAATTTATGTATCTACTGGATGAACTTCCTTGGTCTCGTGAGTTATGTGGCGCTATACAGCATTATAGTTTGTTTAGCAGCAAATATCGGCTCAGGGCTGTTCGAATTTTGACACATTGTTGTCGGTTGTTCTGGGAACTTTGAGTGGAAGTCGAAAATGCTGTTTTTTAATCTGTCTTTATTCCACTTTATATAGTTTTTATGCATAATTTAATATGTTTTTTTTTTTATAAATTCAATCGGCAACAGCTGCCGTTTCAAGTAGACCTGGAAGCGTGTCGTGTTTTCTCTCGTGACACGAGCAAGCATACGATGATATCCCCCAAATTGGAACAAAAATGAATATTCAGGAATATACTCAAGATATAATAAAAAAAAATAAGACTCTAAAGTCTATGGTCAAATCCAACACGCTTTCACCACTAAGAAATGCGGAAGTTATTTTGGAAAGAGCACAATTTGTACTAATTAAAAGAGAACTACAAATGAAAATAAAATAAACATAAATAATAAATACGTATTTTAATAAATAAATTAAAGTTCAATGAATTCCAAATTCTTGTGTTTTGGCACAATACCAATTTAATGACTTAAGGATTTCATCTGAGATTCTTTAGCAGAGATAACCTTAACTAAAGGGAAATGGCAATTCCAAGTGAAGCTAGACAACAAAGCATTGCCCGTTGAATTAAGAGCAAACATATCAAGAGATTTTCCCATTGAACAAAGGAGAAATCGAGCAACAAAAACAACGACAACAACAATAAGGAGCATTGCATGAATCACAATTGAAATAATTGTGAATTAGTTGTAAAACAGATACCAAGAAACCAATAAACCAGGCCATTACACTGCGCAAAAATGCGCATAAAAATTGCATTAAAATATCTTGAAGATGGAAACCTAATGAAGGAATGGCAATAAAGGACAATTGCAGCACTAACATTGAACAGACAGACACCCCAGCCATGGCCGGGAAAAGTTGCCAATGCCCTTAAATGGTCCACAGCATCTCGTAAATACTTAGATGCTGACAGAGATGGGGGAGCCCATTCCGTTGGCCAATTGAATTCGATTCGATCGACAAGCTGCGAAATGCGTGCAAAAATGTTATGTTTTTCCATTGGTGGCATTAACAGCGTTTCCCAGGCGAGGCAGATAGTGAATTAAATGCAAGTTCGTGATTTTGCACTTCAATTAATAGAAAATGCCAATCCCACTGGCAGTGGCACAATGCACGTCCCCTGCACAAGGTGACAGATCAGCCCCCTTCTGCTGGGCGTAATAAAGTTCAGCGAAATGGAAGCAATCTAATATATTTGAACTGGGGTCTGCCAAGGAAACTGCATTTAATTGAGTCAATGTGCGTCCACACGGAATAGCACAGTAAATTAACTGAGCCAATATATTGTGGCCCTGAATTTACATTACAAAGTCATCAGATCATGTTTTGGTTCCTTGAGGTTTTACCTATTAGCTTAAGTCATGTATTTTTCATAAAATGAAAATTCGCATGCAGGAAATGGACATATGGTAGGCTTATTCTTTTCACTGACAGTCAGCGTTCAAAACTAACTTAAACTACTAAAACTTACTTGATTTAACGCCCAATTTGGCGATATTCAGCGCCGTAAATAAAGCTGAAAAACAAATGAAAATGGAAAATATTAATTATATTTATAAGTAAATGATAAGTCTGGTTTAAAAAAAAAAAATTAATTAATTTAAGATTGGTAAGCCTATGGAAAAGTTTTTATTGACTATGAAAAATATTAATTAATAATTTAATATTGTTAAGCCTTTGGCAAAAGTCTGTTTTTATTTAAAAAATATTAATTATAATTTTAAGATTGGTAAACTCTTGGTATAAGTCTTTTTTTTATTTATTTTAACCTGAATTGATTATTATATTACTGAAAAATGAAAATTATTATTTAGTTCAACTGCTAGAATTGCTGGGAAGGCAAAATATTTGTATAACTTTTATAAATAAATATAATTTTATATAGATGTGATCAATGGATTTGTAATTGATGCTAATTAGATGTTTAAAATGTTCTAGTTTTGGAGTAAAAAGTGCTGTGACTAAAATTGACAAATGTATGTGGAATAATCTGAACTTGTATAAACAACTGTGCTCGCACATTAACTATAATTGTTAAGATCACTAAAGTTAGGCTTCTTATATAGTAGATATATATTATTTATTTTAAGGTATTAGAAATGCCTACTTCAATGGCAACATGTAAGTAGCAAATAACGATATAGAAAGCGCGAATTGGAGAACAAATAAGACTATTTGGCAAAATATAAATTGCATAGACTGTATTTACAGTTGTCAGTTTGACAGCTGTCACCAATCGCTTGTGTATCTGATTTGTATCTGGAAGCAGAGCAGATTACTTTGTGTAGAACTTTGTGTGGACATCGAACAATCTATAAATATCGCAATTAACAAAAATCAAATGCCCTGCTCAAGTTTTGTTTGCACACCTCGAGTGCGAGGTACAAAACTCAAAATTGTACAGGTAGAATAGAAATACTTTTGAACTTTGGCTTATTTGAGACTGACACATTTCGCACCTGCTTCAAGCGAGTTGTGGAAACACAAGCGACATGAGCCTTGAATGATTGATAGTGGGCCTGAGTGACTGTGTAAGAGACTAACTGAGTGAATGAATGACTGAATGAGTGAGTGAGTGAATGACGAAGTTTGTTAAAATGTTGACAGAGTCCATGACCCAGCACAGGCACTGGCACAGGCACAGGCACTTTCCATTTGCCGACAACGTCTCCATCTGTCAGCTGTCAGTTTCGCACGCTGGCAGGCTCTCTGAACTTGGTATTTTAATTGAGTTTCGAGTTCACAAAACTCGTGTTCCAACTCTAACTGCAAGCGAAGATTTATGCGATTTACTTAGGCCACTTGCCTGGCGTTCAACCAGGTCATAAAACGCTACTCAGGAATTTGAGCAGTTAAGCCATTTTATACTTTCTCAAAGGGTATGCGCAATTTAATATGCTGTTGCCAACAAAAATAATAATATATAGATTCTTACATAAAAAAAACGTATACAAATAAATTATTTAAAATATGTTTTAAGCCCAAAGTAAATGAAAAGGCCTTTAACGTAGAAACTCAGAATTTTGAGTACTGACAACTTAAAGACTATGCAAGCGTATTTCAATTTGCATAAGCGGAAGAGCTTTCCATTTTTAATGCGTTCGCCTGGAAAATGGAAAAGCATATATTTGTTTATTTCAGTACAAAACTGAACAAAATAAAATGTGTCTCATTTAAGTAGGTAGCTTTTTTCCAGTCATTTAATTGAGATTTGCCTGTTGTTGAATCCAGTATACTTGTTAGCCAGGATCATAGCTATCTTCTCAGGTTAAAGTGTTTTTTACTTTGCCATTCAAAATTGTTGTATGTAACTAATTTATTTTTATGTATAAAATATTAAATAAATATTTATTCTTTATTATCCCATTCAAAGAGATTCTTTTCCGAAGGCTACAAAGTGACTGCCTTTAATCGAATTGCGCACCTTAACCTCACTTTAGAAATTAAATTCCTTTTTTATTTGACGTGTATTTTATAAGGAAAAAATCAAGTGCCTTTAATCGAATTTCGCAGAGTGTACATTAAAGTTCTGCACTCATACAGAACGAAAAACCTTAACATAAAAGAGCGAAAGAGTATACATTATTCGATATTGTAAGAGCCATAAAGTTCTCCTAGTTAAGCTGCCAGTTGGTGTAACTTTTATTGAACAAACAGTTGGAAATAGCAGATGCCGTGTTGAATTGGTTTTTATGGCTTTGCTGCAACGCTGCGTATGCGCAATGCCTGCCCCGGCTCGCCTTTAACCCAGTTTGTTTAGCCCACTGTTTGTTTCTGTTATCATTAACACTTTTCGTTGTTGCCGTTTGACTGCGTTGCCTGTGTGTTAATTGGTGAAGCAGGTCATAGTTGTAGCCGTATAGGAAAACACTTTGGGAGGGTGCCAGGTGACTTGGCAACCTTGTCCTTCTTGCGAATCATTCGAATCGAATCGAATCGAAATAAAAATGTAACAAATGTCTGTGCCTACCTCTCGCTAACTGATAAGATGCACGCATTGCGTATACGCAGCGTTTGCCTATGCAAACAGACAAGTAAATGATTGTAAATAAGTTTAAGTGAGCTATAGAAAAGTGAGTGGCTCGTCCGTCGGCTTGTTTGTTTCTTGCCAACTCGACAAACACACCGACAGCCATGTAAACACAAACATTTCAAGCGCAAACAGAGAAAAAGAAAAAAAAAAAAAAAAACAATATTATAAACTGTTGTGATTGCAGGTAAATAGTCGACTGCCCAGAGTGAAGGCAGGCGACAACAGCACTGAGACTTGTTCAGGCTGCAGCTTCTCATTATTGATGGCTGTTCATTTATCATGCCGACTGTTTTATCTATATTTCCCGCCAACCCCCAACGCCACCCCACCCGCCATCTGATAAGCGCTCCAAAAGTCAACGATCTTGAGTTGGGGCTTGGCCTACGTATCCACTGTCACTATCACTATCACTACGACTATCCACAAATTCAGGTGCCAAATTGCGCACTGCACTATAAATAGACTGGGATGACTGGCGAACAGGTAGTAAAATGATTTCATGAACACAAATGAGCAATGTAAACAAATACAACTAAGAAACAAACAATAAATTGATACATTAAAAAAAAAAAAAAATAAAATAAAATAAACAAGCGGAATGACAAAAATGCTATAGTTAACGCTTCACTGGACAAGGGGGAACAACTATATATATATATATATATATATTTATATACAGAGAGAGAGAGACTGCCTGAGCATGGGAATCAAAAAGCTTAAGTTACATCCCACTGGAGCGAAACTATTTAAATTTTAGCATACTTGAAATGCAGCTAATTCCGAACATAGGTTGAAATAAATAACGAAAAATACACAAGATAATCGGATACAGATAATTGCACAAATCGGATATCGAAGTTAGAGCTGTCTGTATTTTAATTTTTTTTAAATACATTGTATAACATAAATTTCGAGAATTTTAAAGATTTGATGCAGAATTTACATTTATTTATGTAAAGGTCTGCACAACGTTGAAAAGCAGAATATAAATTGCAATGCAATTTGGAAAATCGCGTACAAAAAACAACCTGATGAAATAAAATACATCTACAAAAAACCCTGGTTTTTAGATAGACACAATCTTCCGTTTAATATTATAATTAAATGAATATATTAATAATAATAATAATAATAATAATAATAATAATAATAATAAATAATAAATAAGCAAAAGAATGGCGAACTTGTAGAATTCAGGGCGATTTTTCATCTGACTGGAAGAATTCTCAATAATTCCAGTCGAGTCAGCTGCAGTTGACTTTGTTTAATTACACGTAATGTGAAAAATGCATACGCTGTGTTGATCAGCAATGAATATATAAATATATAAATAAATATATAAACTGAATAGTATCATAAATAAGTTATCCATGTTAATAGCGATAACAGGTAAGAGAATATTTATATATATATATGTGTATTTATTGTCGGATCTGCGCATAAATTGCAATTAAAGGCAATTGCAATAACCGTGTCGATTTGCAATTACAATTGCAAATGTTTATTAATTGATTTCGCTGGTGAGCCACAAACATGAGGCACAAACATGTGGCACAAAGTTACATTAATTATTCAACAATCATAATTCATCGAACATGGGCCAAAGCAGTGAAATTATTTATATCTCGTCGGCCATTGTAATTGTCATGTTTGTAAGCAGTTGCCGGTCTTTTGTTAACGGCCTGTCATTTGTTGCTTATGACAGGCTCGTCACACACCCACACACACACACACATGCAGAGTGTGTGTGTGTGTGTGTGTGTGTATGTTTGGTAGTTGAATGGAGCATGACATAAGTAAATGTGTTTTCGGTTGTCGTTTTACCTTTTCTGCTGTTGACTTTGACAAAATGCTGGCATACATATTATTATGTAACATGCACAAAAAGACTTAATAGTTCTAGCCAGGTCTGGAAATGATATATTTAATTCGATTTATCACAGTAGTTCTGAAGACATGGGCACAGTCCGAAAACATTTGATGGCCACATTCTATTACTAAATGTGACATGACGAGCTGAGGCGAATCGATTTGTTATAGACAGACAACAGCATCAGCATCAGCATCAGCAATAAAATGGCTTTTAATCATTCTTTATATAATGTGCTGCATTGCATCTCACTCAGCTGAACAATGTTTTTTTTTTTTACCTATTTTTGAGCGAGTAATGCTAATTGCAACTTTGTTTACTCCGTGACTATCGTTTCAGTTACCTAATTATTAAGCGTTATTCGCATTAATTTAATATTCTACACTTTGTATAGCTGATTATCACTTCTAAAGTTTATTAAGCAACACGCTTGTGATTTATGGCCTACTTTCTAAGAATAAACTAAGAAAGAAAGAGAACAATTGAACATTATCAATTTCCATGGACCATTAATAATATTCGGGCAACACATCAATAACTGAAAACTCATGCGAAAAAACACACATTTATAATTATTAAGTATTTTGTATAAAAATGTGCGAAATCAGCACGAAATGCATTTGATGAAAAGCAGAAAGGGCAACTATCTGATTTATACTATATATATAAAGATATGTATACCCATTAGCGTGTTTGTTGAGGTTGCTAAATGATCTCCAGCTTGCTGGCGCCTTGATTAATGATTCCAAAAGAAAACTCAAAGCGTGCCGCTTAAAGGCTTTACACAAAAAGTTTACCTTAAAATATAAAATAAATATAATATTTCTGCGAATTTGATAAATCATCTTTAGACAGCTGCACTTTATCAGAACAAAAAAATACTGAGTTACAGTTGATAGTTGTTTTTTTGTCAGCGTTATTTAAAAAAAGGTTAAATAAATAAAATTTAAAATTAAAGAAAAAAATAATAATCAAATGAAGGAAATAATTCTGAAGCTATTAATATATAATATTTATTAATTTTAAAAAAGTCTTAAGTAAAGACAAGCAAGCCTACTAATATGTAGGCGATAGTCGACTAAGAGATATCCTGTACTAAACTTAACAGCTGAGTTCAAGGTTGCTGCCAGACGAGCTCACTGTAGCTCAGCATTTATAATCCAATAATATTAGTAACGCTGTAGACATAATCAGGTGCAAATTATGATGTAGTTCAATCGATTTGTAATCGGTCCTCTTATAGCCTCATCATTTGTTAACTGTAGTAACAGATTGTTAACGTCTTGATTCTGTACTCTAAATCTCAATGAGCCTAGCTGCTAGGCCTACAATTGTTTTAATGGCTGTAATCTTAAAGAATATTGTAGTGAATTATATTCCAATAATCTGATTGCCTCAAGCAGTCTGTTGTAGTATTTTCTGCATACATACATATGTATGTAACAGTACATGTGTGTGTGTGTGTGTAGTTGTATTTGTTGTCTTCTAGCCGCATTCGCTTTTCATCCTGGCCAGACCAAGTTGGTCTGGCTCGCTTTGGTTTGCTCTCATTTTGCTTTTTTTCCACGCTTATTATGTGTTTTGTTGATTTTTTCTTTTTTTCTGTTTTTTCAGTTTTTTTTTTTTTTTTGCTTAGTTTAAATGCCGTCAGACAGGATTTTCCACTTTAATGCAGTCGGCGTCATCCCTGCTGCGGCGACTGCAGCCGCTGCTTTAGCGTGTTTTTTTTTTTGTTTTGTGTTTTTTTTTTTTGCAGCTCATCATGCAGCAGCTGGAATCCGCATCTGAATCCATGGCCTGTGCACCTTCAGCCTCAGCCGGAGTCTGTCTGCATTCTATTTGTTGGCTGGCTTTGTTCGCATTCAGGCTAATGCTGGCTTTATGCATAGCTTTCTAAGCGCATAATGCGGCATGTTTTGCTCAAAATATTAACAAAATTATGTTAATCCGCCCCAAGGTGCACGTTAAACAAGTAAATCCCGCCCCTTCCCGCTAACTGGCGCGCCGGCGCAGGCCTATTGTGATGCGCTTCATTACTGGGGAACGAGTTGAATCATTTTAATAGCCACTGCAATTACGAGCATTTACAAATATAATTATACACACACACACACTCATCACAACACCCCACCACAACACACCCGTTCAGCCCTTTCGTCGCATATTGTGCTCCCCTTAATCTTCGTTAATATATTGCGCGATTTTCTGCAGCGTTTTTGTGGGGTAATCATTTATGGCATTTAAATTCTATAATTATCTTAGAACTGAATTTGTTAACAATTTAACAACTTGTTGAACTGTTCAACTATTTCTAGTTATTATATTAAATTAATATTTTTATGTAGGTAAATCAATTATAATAATTACTTTGAATATATGCAAAAAATTAAATTCGAAAAGTTTCAAAATATTTCGCTTGTTCTGTTTCAAATGAAATTAATCTAATCTCTAGCTCCTATTGTCTCTATAATCGGCTATTTGACAGACAAACAGACATGGCTAAATCGATTCGGCTATTGAAGCTGATCAAGAATATATATACATTATATCTGCCTGTTACATGGGTATGAAAATTTAAATCCACTCTGCCTGTAAGTTGTAAAACATGTAAGAGGTGAAAATATTAACAATAATAATATACATATGAATTAGAAAATTATCTTTTAAATAGAGCTGTAAATCACTTAAATGTTATTCGATGCTACGCATAAGTTTGAAATACTTTTCAAATATCTCAAATATCGCAAGCATGCAAACAAAGGAAAACAAGTTTGAGAACATAAAAAATAAAATAATAAGCCTTTGACCCCACTGTGTTGACTCGTTAGTAGTCCGAAATAGAATTGATAGTATTCGGCATATCAATTAAAAAAAAACAACGCCGACGCCTTATCAACAAAAAAACAAAATACAAAAAACAAAGGCATAAAACGCAAAAAATTTGAATTGAAATTGATTTCAAACTAATTAGTGGCTGTCAACTTATGCATCTAATACGAGTAAACAACAAATGTTAATTAACACTTGGTATAAAAATGCATAACAAGCTGCTGCTGCTGCTGCTTTTGCTGCTGCTGCCATTAAATATTCATTCACAAAGTGTCGCACAATATGCAACCGGTTAAAGTCGCGCTGGAAACGCGCGCGCGTCGCTATTAAATGGCGCCAAAAACGCTAGCGTCAATTTATGACTGTATTCAAATGTGGGCATTGGCTATCATTATTGCTAATGACTGGACAAGTCCGGCTGGTTGGGAGGAAATGCAAATGAGCAAGACAGCTGCAGACACAATGGTCAAAGCTGGCCAGGCTTATTGGCCAATTAGCTGTTTGCGTGCCACTGTTTCTGTGTATCTACCAGTTGTGAGGACAGTTTGATGGATTACTTAGCACTAAGAATCCATCGTCAGCAGACTTGAACTCATTTAATCATTCGCTCATTCAATCGTTTCAATCGCTAATTACGGTAAAAGTTTTTTGGGCACAGAAGTTTGGCTAAACGCCAAATTCTCCAAACCAGTTTCGAAGCTGACGGGCTTGGCTAGTCTGTGTGATAAGCACCATCCAAAAATGGCTTGGAGAAATTTTTGCAGTCAAAACAATTAGACAGCCTGGCGGCGGGCCGCTCACAACTTGCCACTTACAAAATACAACTTACAACTTGTTGCCGTTGTCGTTGCCGCTGCGACAGGAAAAACTCTTGTCAAACTCTCCGGGTCGAGACGGGCCAAGACGGGCCAAGTCGAGCTTGGCTTCATCTCCTATTTCCCGCCTATTGCTGTGGCTGTGGCAGTGACTGGGTTACCTGCAGCGTGAAAAGTAAAAAGTGTGCAATTAAATGCGTTGCAATTTGCCCCACGAAGAAAAGAAAATGCGTCAAGGTAAACAAAATAATACAAATGGCACCAAAGCGATAGCCGACTTTCCATGCTCTTTAGTATTGATATTACCGATGGGAATTGTATACCACTTAAATATCTTTGTGGAGGTTATTTGAATTTCGTTTTGAGGTTTGCAAATTATTGAAGATGTCTTATATTTAGAAGCATAAAAGTTTTTGAAATAAATAAAATACTTTTAAATTTCTGATGTGGTAAATCAATATTCAAAAATCCAAATTAGATTTTATTTAATTATTTTAATGTCGACCTATATCAGTTAGTACAAAAAGAAAAAATTAACAAATTCTTTACAAATAAAAATTAATATAAATGCGCATTAAAATTGTTTTGGAATTGGGAATAGCTCGGAAAAAACATAATATTTTTTATTACGAACTCGTAAATACAACAGAATTTAAATGCAACATTTTCTTTAGACCAATTTGAATTTGAATTTTCCAAAATTGTATTTTTACGCGTTTAAAAAATGTGAGACAATTAAATTGTTTTCTAAGAAAATTTAATGTTATAAATATTTGAATTTTTAGAAGTGTAATTATTGAGTGACTGCTTCAAGATTATTTAAGTGAAAATATGCAAAACATTTCTGAAAGCCTTAACTCTTGCTAGCTTGATCAATTAGTTAAACTACTTTTGATCCTGTACTGATTGAATGGAACTGTATTATTTCCAAGTGCGATGTTTTTCGCAATCTTGCATGTCTTGCAAATGTAAATTATAATCTTTTCTTATAAGCGTTCTGTAAGCGTTGCTTACAATTAACTAAGTGATCGATCAATGGCTCCAATTAATCGAACAACTCCAACTTTGTAACTGTTTTAAAAAATAAATTTATAAAATTATGTATAAGTGTATATGTGTGTGAGTGTGTGTGTTCATCAAAGCGTTGCCAACATGGCTGTAATGCCAGTGTGCCCAACAAAGCTAAAGAAAGAAAATGGGCCTGGGCAGCGGCAGCGGCGCACAAGAAACAACAACAGCAATTAACATAAATTGCGTACGCGTTGCGGCTCATTGACTCTTAAAGGGGTTCCTCTATAGTTCGGGTTCGCATCTGGGACAGCTGCCCGTCAATCATTCGCACAAATGAACTCTGACATTTCAGCGCAAGAGGAGGAGGAGGTGGACTTGAGTTACTGCCGCATAGGTAAACACAAAAAACCAAAAAAAAAGAAAGAAACAAAATGTATTTAAAAAAAGAAGTTGCGCTATTTGTCAGTGCGACGCACCTGTCGCAATGGCAAACATTTTAGCCGCAACTGAGCCGACCTACAGCATGGGGCAAGAGCGCGATAAGCATCGCAGCAGCCTCATAACAACAAAAGATTAACACGCCGGAAAAGCAAGAAGCGTGCACAGATGGACACCTCAGATTAGGGACAGCAATCCTACGAAAAAGAGACCAAAGAACGGCCACACGCAGAAACAAACAGGAGAGAGAGTGTGAGAAAAGGGGAGAGGAAGAGGGAGCAACACCAGGTAGGCAGCAGGTAGAAATGCCGGCGGTTTTTTTTTCTGTTGTTGCTGTTGCCACAAGGATGCAGCAGCAGCAGCAGCAGTTGTAGGCAACCGCAAGTAGTATTCCAGGATCTCGTGTTACAAACTCAACAACACTTCAGACACCCAAGTGTCACTCCAAGCAAAAAAGAAGAGTGTTATTAATCGGTAGCCGTTAACAGATCTCAAATACACTTAATTGTAACTGTGATATGTGTGTGTGTGTGTGTGTGTGTGTACGCACCTTGAAGTGTATTTTTTGGTTGGCCTTGCTGCGGTCGCTGCTGCTGCTGTATTTGATTATCTTGATTATTTGTAGTTGTCTACTTTTAATTTCCACTGCTTAAAATTCACTTTTAATTATTTTTATTTTTTCAAATATATTTTAGTTTGGTATTGATAGCCTGAAATTTTAATGGAAATAATAAACTTAATTAACCCAATAAATAGGGAGTAATAAAAACAAAACATAAACAAAAACAATAACAAAAACCCCAACGATGGTCATAAATCATTTAATCAATGGTAGTCCATAAAAATGCCGACTATGATAAGCAGGCAGGCTAAGAGGCTGAGGCTGAAGGCGAACGAAGGCCAAACAAATGAGATGCCCAATTCACCTCCGCCACTCTTCACTCCCCGCTATCCTCTAAATGCCGCCCCCGCTCTGGGTTCGCCGGTCGCCCACACGCCACGCTTCTCGTTCGCGCTCTCGTTTTTGATTAGTCGCCGCCGCACAGCTGCTTGGGCAAGCGCCAATGCACTCCACGTTATTAATTACAAGTTCATGTGTGTGTATGTGTGTGTGCGTAATTTGAAAAGCCCGCGGCAATTGTGAATGCATTTATTTTGATGACACAAAACATGCATTGGCAACTGACACTCGGCTAACCGTTTTGCCAACTAATCACTTGTTGTTTTTTTGGCGCACTTTCTGCTACCTCATCACACACGTACTGTTTGTTGTTGTTTTTATGGCCGCGCGACAATAAAACGTATTTTATCATTTAGAGCTCATTGCGTTGCTGGCGTCCGCATCACAACCGCGACGTTCGATGTTTTACTTTCGACTGAGCACGTTCAACGCGCCACAGTCGATGTATTTGATTTTTCCGCGTATGATATCGATAAATGCTAATTTTTTCGATTGCTGCATATCGAATAGACAGACTGTTAAGCGAATTGCAACTATGTTAAGTGGGGAATTATTAAATATCCCCGCCTAAAGAGAAATTCCCTTGATCTGCTTATTTGAAAAGTTATAAAATAAAACATTTATTAAAATATAATTATAATGGTAAATAATAGCGAAAATCGATGTAGATTGACCCATTCTGAAAACCAATCCCAATCGCAGAGGAGTTGAAACAATATTAGATTTGTTGTTGCTTTTTTTGTAGTTTATTCAATTTTAAAATATATGCCATTTACTTAAATGATTTTAAGACTATGAAGGTGTTTTGTGATCTATAGTAAGTTAAGGTTTAGAATATGGGCAAAGAGATCGCAGTATTTCGTTCGAATTTCATATAGTGGCACTTCAATTCGATTTTCTTCTTTTTTTTTTTTTTTGGTTATCTTGGTTCTCTGCCCTTATTATATATTTTTGGATATATATAGACAAAGAAACCTCATGCAAAAGTTTAACGCTATATTTTGGGTTTGAGTGTTGTAGTCAAAAAAAAAAATGGACAAAATAAAACAAATGTACATCATATGGCAAGCGATCTTTGGCATTATGGTCTATAAGTAATTATATACATGCCCAAAGTAGTCGCCATAGACAGACAACACCAATATAATGACAAGTGTTAAATATAAAAAAAGAAAAAAATAATATTTGTTTATGTAAAACATAAATGGAAAACATTAAACTCAAAAAACAGTTGCTAAATCGAACATACCGAGAGAGGTAGAGAGATAGAGGAAGATCACAAGGACCGGGCACTATCCAGCGTTGGGCGCAAGACAACGTTGGATGATGCGGAAATTCCATTGATATGGGCGAAATGTTTTTTGGCCACAAAATGTGGTGAGCTGTGAGTTGACTGAATTGTTATCCAAAAGAGTAGCAAAATGCGAATTTAATTCCTAATCCGAGATGTAAAACGAACGATGTGCCGAAGTGAACGAGTGAAGAACGAAGTGGGATGCGTTTTCCAAAAAATCCTCGCGTATCCTGTCCATTTTTTGTGCACACGTTCATCATCCTCCACACATCTGACACCCACAAATTAATTACATTAATCCATCAATCGAAAATACACGACAAATACACCCAAAAGATGTAACGAAGCTCTCAACCGGATGGATTCCACATAGCCACAAGCCAAGAGCAAAGAGAGATTAGAATCAAATTCATTCATGTCCTCCAATTGAGTGCCTTGGGAAAACTGCATCCCACGTAGTCCTAGCGTTCTTTTTTCGAACAGAATGACTAATATCCGAATGCATTTATGAAGAATTCCTGATACCATTTTTCATAAACAATTACGCTTTCCAAATTGCCTGCCTCCACTAATTTAATCCAATTTCATCTTTATCCTTTCTTCATTTCCACTTCACTCCAACATCAACATCAAAATTATCCTTCCTCCTCATCCTTATCCTTCCTCCTTCTCCAATAATCCTCATTATACTCCAAACATAAACGCGCAAAATGGGGAAGAGAAGAAAATAAAATGTAATATTAATAATTTGTTAAATGTCTCCATAGAAATTGTTGTTTTGATATTTCTTTTGTTTTGTTTACATATACATATATATTTATTTTGAATAGATGTGGGGTTGTTCTCTTATTGATGTTGTTGTTTGTTGTTGTTCTTGTTCAAATCCAAACGAAAAATTCCAATAAATTATTAATGCAACCAGTGCAAGGGAAAGTGTAAAGGACCTTCCTTGAATCATCATAATAATAAGAATCAGTTAAGCTTAATTTGTCAAATGTGTTTTTTTTTTGTTTTTTTGAATGCATTTCATAATTTACACGAATTTTTCGTATTGGTGGAAAAGCAAGTGTAATTTTCGTGTGACTTGATTTTCTTTCGATTGGATTTCCAACAGTATTGATTGAAGAGTTTCTTTTGCTTCGACAACTGATTAATTGCTTGACAGGCAGTTAGCATGAATTGATTTATCAGTTAAGCATGTGGATAGTAAGAGGGACTGTTTTGGGGGGATTGGCGGATATTTTTGATAGTTAACTTGCTTTTCCTAAATTTTCCTGGTTGTAAGAAACATTAAGATTAATGGATAATGATTGTAGATTTTTTTTTTTTTTAGTAATTAGAGCGTGAGCGAGACCTGGAATAGGATTGACGACGCACCGGTGAATATGTGGGAGTGCCCCTGCGACGTGGTCGCGACGAAAATGAACGCGATCGCGATCTGCAAATTAAAAGATAACCGAATATTAATTACCAAACGTTTTACAACAGTTCATTTTCGATTTGGAGTCAACTTACCTATCTCGACCATAGTCACGACTGCCACCACCACCACCACCACCACCGCCGCCGCCGCCACCGCCACCTCCCCCGCCGCCACCACTGCGCTCATTATCGCCGCTATCCTCACGCACACGAATGTAAGCAACCTCACCCTGAAAAGTAGACAATGACTACAATTTTAGATGGATCATACAATCAAATAAATAAAAAAAAAATAGTTTTTTTGCTGTCGTTGCCAGGCAATAAACTAAATTACGCAGAGAAGGATTCTTTAAGGGTTGATCTCGCCGCCTTTTTTTTGTTGTTTTGTTTTTCTGCAACAATAATCCTGTTCGATTTTGGCACTCACCTCATGGGAACGGAAACGCGAGTCGTCCAATTTCTTGATGGCATACTTCATGTCCTCGTGACGCAGAAATTCGACGACGCCTGAGCCATCCTTGTAGGTGTCCGCAAAGCAGACATCGCCCGCCTCCCGCATGTGATCCTTCAAGTCCTGCCACGACCCAGAGCCGGGCAGACCGGTCACCATGACACGGTACTGTGAACGCTTGGCTGGTGGTCCCCGTCCGCCCATGCGACCACCTCCGTCGCGGCTGCGATCGTTGCGATTGTTGCCACGATAGCTGCCGGGGCCGCCGCCCCGGGGAAACTCGACGCGCAGACGATAACCATCGTAGTCATAGCCATCACGTGCCTTGACTGCATCGTCCGCGTCGCTGTTTTTGCCGCCAAATATCAAGCAATTAATAATTATATTCCCCACTTATTATCTGCACACTCAAAGCGTATGTATGCGCGTGTGTGTGTGTGCATTACTCACCGCGCATCTTCGAACTCCACAAATGCAAATGGCGGACCACGCCGATTCTTCAGATCGACAAATGTGACTTTGCCGAACTTGTGGAAGAGGTCCTGTATGTCCTTGGTGCGAATATCGGGTGGCAAGTTGCCAACATAAATGCGACACTCGTTGCGGGATCCCATTTTGTTAAATATTTGCAGTAACCAATTTCCAATTATAAATAAAAACTAATTTTTTTCTTCAGAACTTCTGCCGTCACGCAATTACACACACAAGGAAAAAAACATACACACACACACACAAAGTTACACAGTGTTGCATGCCTTTCAGTGACACTTATCGAACAAAACCAATCGATAAATTAATAATTTCTACATACAGGTTGGCAGCTCCATGAATGGTTTTTGGTTTGGTCTTATTTAGTACAATATGACGCTCGGAGTATTGCGGCGTTTGTCTTTAGAAAACAACTTTTGGTTGCAAAAATAAGAAAATGAAAAAGTGCAAAATTATAGCTGGAGCAAAACAAATAACTTAAGGCAAAGTACTTGACGCGAGCGACGTTAGTAGAAAATGTGCAATAGTTGTTAAGGCGGGCGCTTGTAAAGCTGTTTTTGCTCTGCAACTTGCAGACAACAACCTTGAATACATATGTGTGCGTGTGTGTGTGCGTGTGTATTTTGTGTATATAAACAAAGTGCGAACGCGGGAATCGCCACGGTTAAAAATTGTGCTGCCTGCCAAATAGAATAAAATGTCCACAGTACGCTGCATCAATTTCTGGGATCTGTGCCGCATTTGCACGGCCAGCAGCGAGCACAAAATCAACATCTACTCAGCCGACGGACGCGCCAAAAATCTCTGTCAAAAAATCACCGAATGTCTGCCAGTTCAAGTGAGTTTCCCCATACGAAAAAAACAACTGTTGTGGTTGCTTCTTCTTCGAGTATGCGATAAGCTTGCCGAAATTTGTTCGATTCTTTTATTATTCTTTGATGGCTGCTTTAAATTACTCTTTTTAGTTTAAAAAGACAAAACTATTTTTAAGACCAAGCGAGCGATTGTTGAAGTAGATATAAAATATCTTATTTTATCTTTAATTTCGATTAATTAAAACAAAACAGTTTTTCGTACAATAACTTAGCTTTCGAATGATTCCTTTTATATAGTTCCTTTTATATATCTTATCATTAGTTTCGATTAATTATAAAACAAAATATTTTTTCAGACACGAAGTTGAGAATTTTGAATTTTTAAATTATAAAACATTTTTTCGTGCAATAACTTAACTATCGAATAGTTACTCTTATATAGTTTGCAGATAATCTTACCTTAAAATTAGATTTCTTAAAAAAAGCAACTTTTCAATCAAGAACTCAGCTTTCGAATGGATTCCATTATATATATGATATAAACTCATCTAAAATATCCATTTCATGAAATACAAACGAGTTTTTCAGACTAGAACTTAACTGTTGCATGGTTTCTTTTATGTGGTCTAAATTTACAGGTTTTGTGTCAATGTAAATCATATTTTTAATTTCAAATTTTTACCCACACAGATCGATGAGAAGGATCGTTTGCCCAAGGTGGTCTGTGCCCAGTGTGCCCAGCAATTGGATCAGGTCTACGAGATGCGCAACATATCGCTAAACTCGCAGACAATACTAAACAATTGGCTCAATCATCGCACGCTGCAGTCCGATGATAAGGTCTTCATAAAGGATGCTATCAATAACACCGGCAAGAGTCTCAGCGTGCTGGGCACTGCATCCAACAACAATAACAACAACAACAGCACCAGCAGCATCAGCAGTAATAGTCAACCAAATGATCTGCTTAGCAGCATTATGCAGGCTGTGGGCATGCAGGTGCAACAACAACAACAACAGCAGCCACAACAGCATCAGCAACAACCACAACAATACACAATCACTGTGGACAGCCACGTGCAGTCGCATTCACTTCCTGCCCAACCTGACATCAAGTCAGAAAAGCAAAAGTTAGTGCAATAAACCAAGTTGTAAAAATACTACTCATTCCACATTATTGCCATTATTAATATGTATTTTGTCGTTTAGCACTCTGGAGGAATTTATACGCCTAAAGCCGGACATAAAAATCACGCCATTGGGCAAGAAGGACAACGGGCACAGCTCAACCGGCAGCAGCAGCATATCAAATCTTAAGCAACAGCAGCAGCAGCAACATCAGTCGACGCAAGTGCAGCATTTGCATGCGCAGACACATCAAACGTTGACAGCGCTCCCGGCACCTGCAGCACAACTGCAGCTGCAACCGCAACAGATAAACGAGCTCAATGTGCTGCTGCAGCAACAGGCGCTGTGGCAGCAACTGCAGCAGCTGCAGCAGTCACAGACGCAGACCCAGTTTACCAGCTGCGGCGATGATGGACTGAACTCCACGGACAGCAAGAAACCCAAATTGAATTTTGTGATCTCGTCACAGGCGGCAGCAGCTCCGCAATTTACTAGTAGTCTGACACCGTTTGGCACTGTCGCTGGTGGCCAGCCCCAAATTCAGCTGCAACTTATGTCCGGAGGCGGTGGTTCGGGCACAGCTGCCACTAGCACGCATCCGACGCAGCAGTTAAATGCCGCTGCGCTGCTTTCGCTGGCGGGCACTCAGCTGGTAGGCGGCAATGGTGCCGCCAATATGCTTTCGCCCAACAAATGCTTCTTGCCCATCACCATTCGGGATGAGAACTCCGATCAGCAGATTGTCGCGCACATTGACACCAAGAATCTGGTGTTGCCCACCACATACCAAGTGCAAATGAAGGTGATACTTTTAACCGATTTTTATAACTGTAAACAATTTAACTAAAATACCAAGCAAATCTCTACCTTTAAAACTAAAAGCATATTTTATAAGATTAGTAGTTACGCAAAATTGTAATTATGCTCTGAAAGCATTAGAAATGGAAGGAAGAAGTTGTGCAAAAGTATAAATGAATCATGTCCCCATAAGGGTTATATATTCTTGATCAGCCTCAACAAGCGAGTCGATTTAGACATGAACGATCTCAGAGACTGCGCGAGCTAAAAACTTCAAATTTGCAATACAATTCCTCGTATATTAAAAGCAGAATTGACCTTATTACATTTTATCGATAACCACATTGAACAAACTAATATTAGCAAGCGTGATTTATATTTAAATCGGACTAAAATATTCTAACTTGTTTAAAAACCGATTTGTCATATGCTGAATTGTGATTTCTATCGACCAACTTTAAAGGCTTTTTATGAATGTAAATTTCAAAAGTGTTTCAATCACCTTCCAACTTTAATTTATGTTATTATTTTCAGTTACTTTGTTTTGGTGTTTTATATTTTATTGCATTATTTTCATTTAGAATATTATTGCTTACCAGTTGAATTAACATTTGAATTGCTTTCGATTTGCAGCTGCAGCCACAATTGGCCACCGCAGATGGTCAGCCAATAATGCACTTGACGCCGACTTCCATTCCAGCCACATTGCAGTTGACGCCGCAAACTTTGGGCAATGCAACCGCGTTCACAACGGCGACGACAGCCCATCAAAATCAGTTCCTTGTGCCTCAGCAGCCGCAACAGCAGCAGCAGCAGCCACAACAGCAGCAGCAACAACAACAACAGCAACAGCATCTTCAACAACAACAGCAACATTTATCGCCTGCAACAGCGCAAGTGACATCCCAGCAAATCATTCGATCTCCGCATGGAAGCGCAATTAACCCACAAGTGGTTATACGCAACATCAGCTCCGAGCCTGGCACACCGATAAGCATTGGCAATGCCGAGGGATCGATTACCTTCAAGATGCCCTCGCCCCGAGAGCAGCGCCAACAGCAGCAGCAGGCGAAATTTAAAATGTCAACTCCCAATTCAACATTTGGGGCAGCTGCTACGGCTGCTGCTGCTGCACCCAGTGCAGATTTAAGCAAGCGTGTGGCCCAGGTCAAACAGCCATCAAATGTGCCTCCCAGCAATGTTGCTGCACTGCAGCGACTCTCTTCCAACACAACCATCACCAAGCTACCCAAGCAGCCGCCGCCTCCTGTGGCAGCCAACAAAATGCCGCTGCTGAATAAGCAGAATATAACCATCAGTCGCATCTCAAATCAAGCGCCGACCAAGCCGGACCCCAAAGCGACAGCCACAGCACAGATGCAATCACAACCGCAACCACAACCACAACAGCAACCACCCAAACCACAGACGCAACCGCAGCAGGCAGCTCCAGCGCCACCGCCGGCTGCTTGTGAGCCAGCATTTCCAAATATTCCACATATTCTCAACCAGCGGAAAGTGATACGCAAACCGCCCGAGGTGCATTCAAAGGCAAAGATAGCACGTCCACCGCAACAGATTCTGCCCGTGCCTGTCCAGCAGCCGGCGCCACTGACTCAGCAGCAGCAGCAGCACCAGCAACAGCAGGTCAGCAACACTGCGGTCTCTGTGCTGCCCATAACGCCCACGGCGACGCCAACGGTGGCCCTCACCTGTCCCACCTGCAGTCGCGAGTTCAAGAAGAAGGAGCATCTGACGCAGCACATCAAGCTGCACGCCGGCCTGCGTCCCTTCAAGTGCACCGAGGAAGGCTGCGACAAGGCGTTCAGTCGCAAGGAGCACTTGTCGCGTCATCTGGTCTCCCACTCGGGCCACAAGATGTTCACCTGCGATGAGTGCAAGAAGCCCTTCTCGCGCAAGGACAATCTCAACAAGCATAAGCGGTACGTGAAGACAGTTGAAGAAATCTTTGAGAGAAATATGACTAGCCAGGACGAGAATGAAATATGAATACCCAGCTCAAGATATATGAATATGGTCGTGAATCTATGAATGGGATAAGAGTAGCTATCTAGACAGTTGTAAATCAAAATCCACAGCTGACTGGACGGATGCTGTGCATCTTTCTCGACGGGACTCGAAATATATCGGATTATATACACAAAATAATACACTTGACTTGGAGCTACCGATAGACGTATTACCAAAACTGAAAGTTGAACAAAGTTCATTTTTTTATAATTTATTTGTTTCAACAATTTTAAATCGAATCATTGCAATAATTTATCCGCAACACTTAAACAAAAGTAGGATCAACAAGTTATATAAAATCCAGAACTGAACGCTAATAAAAATTAAGTTAATTTATTTTAATATTCTTTTTTTAAATTTGTAAACAATTTAAGAAGTAATCCTTGCACTTTTAAAAAATAGAAGCACTGTTATATCAATACCAAAACCAGAAGAAGAATATCGTAATTGGATTAAGTTAATTTTCTTAAAATTTTTTCAACAATTGGAAAAATAATCATTAATTTGTAATTGAATTTAATCCGCAGCACTCATAGTGCACAGCCTGGCGAGATGCCGCAGCTGCACAGCTGTGATATATGTAACAAAAACTTTTCATCCAAGCAGCAGTATGAAAAGCACCGGGAAATGCATAAGAAAACGCCCGTCGATAATGCAGCTTCATCCACGCAACGCGCTGGCGCAGACCGTCAGTCTGCCAAGGTAAGAGCCTGTCAGTTTTTAACTGTTTCATATTTATTCACTTCCTTTTTTTAGGATATCTTTGAGGTGAAACAAGCAGCGTCCGCAGCACCTCAAACGCAGACGACGCAGCAATCGCAAATGCAGGTGCAACAACAGACGCAACAGGGGCCACAGCAGCCGCAGATCATGCATGTGGATCTGGATGGGAGTACCATTACCATCACGCAGGCGTCCGATTCCAGCATGCCCACCTCTCTGGCCAACTTTGTGCAGCTGGGCTATTCACAATTCCAGAACTCCAGTGGGCCCACAGGCCAACTAGTTTGTAAACTTGAAAAGTAAACACGCAAACTATTTTGGCTTAACTTGAGCTCGATTCATTTTCTAGTCCTTGCCTAAGTTTCATCACGATTCTCCAGTTTCCGATATAAGTCGTTTATTAAGTTTTTTGTTTTATTTATATAATCCCATGCGCTTTGTCTCCAATTGTGCAATAACTGATGGTTTTTTTACTTTTTGATTATTTGAATTATTTTGATTTTTTTATTTATAATCAAAGCAAACCATTCCCAGTCATGTTTAGATTTGTTTTTATATTTTATTTGTATTAAATAATATGTGTGTATATTCAATGACTTGCCAATTTCAGTAGTACAGATGATTTACATCGTACATCGATTTTATTAGGATTTAACTGTAAATATTTACGGAGATCAAATACATTGTAGTCGTCTACTAATACTAAAAACCTTTGTAATATCCACACCTGTTGGGTAGAAATGCGCAAATAAAACCAAATCGAAAATGAAAAAATAAATCGCATTGTTTGTTTTGTGGTAAAGCTCATTTATTTTGGTTTTGAATCGCTCGTTTCGAACTAAATATTACGCAAATCAATTCTCTGAAAAGTTGCAATTCAGAAAAAAAAGTCATTCAAAATGAGTAAGATTTAAATGTAATATAAAATGAGCAAATACTTTGATATGGGTTTTATTAATACTTTGAATGGAATGTGATTTTGATGGGGGCACTATTTGAGTACTGTGATAAATAATAGTAGCAAATTCTTTGGCTTAACTTAACATAGACAAATAAATAAGACTAGCAAATGGAACAAAAGAAACCCAACCAAAACCAAGCAGGTGTCCAAAATTAAAACCAGAATAGTGCATTACAATTATTTGGGTGCAGGGCTACCGTCTTTAAGCTCGTAATTCAATGAGAAGTTGTTTATCTTTTCAACATCGCCCCGCACTTCAATCGACTGGATGTTTGACAGGGAGAACAGTGTATCGAAATTCGTGACAAAGTTATCACCCTGTCCCTGGTAGACGTGTATGGTGGAACCGTCATGGTCAAATCGAAATTCCAGTGAAAATGCCAACTCTGTGAATAGTGAATCTTTAATACTGGATTTGGTGGGCACTTTCTTATCGCATTTACCATTAAATATTTTCAAATCCGTTTTCTTAAGCTCTTTGCTCCAGTTGCCATCACTCATGTATTTCTCGATGATGGCCTGTTTCGGCAGGTCAAATAAAACTTTAAAATGATACGTTATGTTGTTTGTGCAGTTGGGACAGTTTACGAAATTTATGGAAAATCTGTAAAAGACAAAAGGGAAACATTAATTCAAATTATTTGGCAAATGATTGGTTTATTTATGAATGACAAATATTTCATGTAAATAATGGCCAAGAAAAGTTGTGAATCATCTATTATTAAATCCCAAAAAGATGTGTGAATTATCTATTTTGGAAACCCTATAAAAAGCCGAAGCAGGCACACGTTTTTTTTATAGCGTGGGCGTCAAGAACGTGCTCACCATTAGGAATCTCCGGCTATGAATATGCTTTCTAACCGGTATTCAAAATACTCATGAATGATTCATTGCCCAAACATTTGCGCCAATTTGTATTCAACGTTAGGTCTTGGACAATTGTTTCCCAACCATTAATTATTATTAGCTTTTTTGAGAATCGTTTAGAAGGGGCTCTACGCAAAAGTTTTATAATATTTTTTTATCTTGTTTTAACAATAGGTAATCTAAGGTACTTCCAGACATACGTACATATATCCGTAATGGTATTCGCTGGAAGTAGTATGACTATCACTGCTATTTTTGACTTATTATATTTGTAAGACACTCAAAAAATAAACTTTAAGTACTGTAAAACAGATAAATGAATTTATTTTCCGATTGTCATCTAATAAACATTAAATTCCACGCAATATAAAATATGTGTCGTCACTTAAGATATGCAATATTTATTTATCCGGAATTAATCTTTAAATGTCTGTGCTTAACCTATCATATTTTTGGATTACAATATGTAAACCAATCAACAATTTTCCAAATATATTTTAAGCACAAGATAAAAGTAAATTTTATAAGTAGTTTCCGTCTCTAATCTAATCTAATCTAATCAGAATGCGACTAAAATATGTAAACTTAATTAAAATATATTTAAATTAGAAAAAATATATTTGATTTCTTTAATTAATAATGAGAAATTTAAAATACCAAACACTTTTCAGTTATTTCATTGGCGCTAAAGCATTCAACTTACTCATTAACTTGTTTGTCAAAATTAGTCATATTGTTGTAGACTATGTAGTATAAGCCCCAAGGCCTTATCAACGCAGAAGTAGCAACAGTTAATGTCGTATTATCAACGCGACAAGATAACATTGTCGATAGCTATGTCTTGTCAATAAATTCCCATGACATGTAAACAAATTCCCTTGGCATGCCTTACAGCACGAAGCCGGATTCGCTTGTGAAATGGACAAGCTCTTGGGCTATGATGAAATCAGTTGAATTGTGATTTATTGACATCATTTGACCACTGACCATCGTCTTGAAAGAATTTGCTTGCTCACCCACAGAATAACGACCTGTTGATTGCCACAATGTATATTATCTGCTTCTTCACACTCTTTGTGGTTTATGTGTTTCTGTTTTGAACAGATTTTTTCTTTTGCTTTTGTTGTTTTGCTTTCTGCCGGCAATTTAGCGGCATCTTCAGCGCGTGTCTACTGCTTTAATTTTGTTTGTGTTGATGATGTCATTGATGGGAACTGACAGACATATATAAATACACAAAAACTCTTAACAATGTCAGCGATGGCATTTCAATTAGGATCTCATCAAATTGCAAACTATTTTTAACGGTTTAAATTCCAATTGTTTGACTGAAAGTTCTTAAAATAGTCCACCCATCTGTGAACCATAAATTACCCCAAACTAAAATTGCTGCACGCGTGGTTTTTCTAGTTCTTGGAAAATGTTAACCTACATAAGGGACGTCCAATCGATAATTCTAAATGGGTTTCCATTTGTATTAATGTGTTGGGCAACTTACTGATTAGGGTCCTGACGCATAGGACCCTGAAACATAGTTCCTACTATCGTAAATTTATTCATCCTGTACGATTTTTCGGGTTTTATTGGTAGCACAAACATGATTCTCTCTTCAGCCATTTTAATTTTTGATTTTAGCAATGGGCTGGTGGGCACGTTTAAGCAATTAAGTTGACACGAATGTAGTAAATTGTAAAATATGTTTGCAACTAAATGTAAACAAAATGTTGCTTTGGCTTTTAAGAGCAAAAAAATTCCGCGTTTGCTTTGTTGCCTTGTTGCCAACGGTAACGAACGAGCCGTGGAGCTCTTTACAGATTGCCAGCACTTATAATACTGTTCGACCGATTCTGTCGGTTGAAGACAAAGTGCATATTTGAGGATTTAATTTACGTATATTTTTGCGGTGTCCACATATATGTATGTAAGAGCAAGACCCACAAACTAGGCGCGACACGCGTTGACTTGCTTCCGCCACGGCGAGTGAGTAAATACTGAGCGAACGAACGGTTTCGGGATGTGGGTCATTGCAGAGAAGAAAAGAACGGCGCGCCGAAATCCCAAATACACTCGCCGTCAGTTGTTTATTTACATTTTATTTTAAATTGCTGGTAGGTGGATATGGTGCCGCCAATATGCTCTCGCCCAACAAATGCTTCTTGCCCATCACCATTCGGGATGAAAACTCCGGTCAGCAGATTGTCGCGCACATTGACACCAAGAATCTGGTGCTGCCCACCACATACCAAGTGCAAATGAAGGTGATATTTTTAACCGATTTTTATAACTGTAAACAATTTAACTAAAATACCAAGCAAATCTCTACCTTTAAAACTAAAAGCATATTTTATAAGATTAGTAGTAGTAGAAGGAAGAAGTTGTGCAAAAGTATAAATGAATCATGTCCCCATAAGGGTTATATATTCTTGATCAGCCTCAACAAGCGAGTCGATTTAGACATGAACGATCTCAGAGACTGCGCGAGCTAAAAACTTCAAATTTGCAATACAATTCCTCGTATATTAAAAGCAGAATTGACCTTATTACATTTTATCGATAACCACAATAGTATCGCGAATATCGATACCAATCGATTGTAAAATATACCCCAACATATTGATTATTTGTAGAGATTTCATTAAGATTTTGTTAATGAAAACGAATTTTCATATTGAACAAACTAATATTAGCAAGTCTGTTTTAATATTAAAATCTGACTGGAATTGTTTAAAAACCGATTTGTCATATGCTGAATTGTGATTTCTATCGACCAACTTTAAAGGCTTTTTATGAATGTAAATTTCAAAAGTGTTTCAATCACCTTCCAACTTTAATTTAGGTTATTATTTTCAGTTACTTTGTTTTGGTGTTTTATATTTTATTGCATTATTTTCATTTAGAATATTATTGTTTACCAGTTGAATTAACATTTGAATTGCTTTCGATTTGCAGCTGCAGCCACAATTGGCCACCGCAGATGGTCAGCCAATAATGCACTTGACGCCGACTTCCATTCCAGCCACATTGCAGTTGACGCCGCAAACTTTGGGCAATGCAACCGCGTTCACAACGGCGACGACAGCCCATCAAAATCAGTTCCTTGTGCCTCAGCAGCCACCACAGCAGCAGCAGCAGCAACAACAACAACGACAGCAACAGCAACAGCATCTTCAACAACAACAGCAACATTTATCGCCTGCCACAGCGCAAGTGACTTCCCAGCAAATCATTCGATCTCCGCATGGAAGCGCAATTAACCCACAAGTGGTTATACGCAACATCAGCTCCGAGCCTAGCACACCGATAAGCATTGGCAATGCCGAGGGATCGATTACCTTCAAGATGCCCTCGCCCCGAGAGTAGCGCCAACAGCGTGTGGCCCAGGTCAAACAGCCATCAAATGTGCCTCCCAGCAATGTTGCTGCACTGCAGCAACTCTCTTCCAACACCACCATCACCAAGCTGCCCAGGCAGCAGACACTTCCTGCTGCGGCGACGCCAAGTAGGATCAACAAGTTATATAAAATCCAGAACTGAACGCTAATAAAAATTAAGCTAATTTATTTTAATATTCTTTTTTTAAATTTGTAAACAATTTAAGAAGTAATCCTTGCACTTTTAAAAAATAGAAGCACTGTTATATCAATACCAAAACCAGAAGAAGAATATCCTAAGTGGATTAAGTTAATTTTCTTTAAGTTTTCTCAACAATTGGAAAAGTAATCATTAATTTGTAATTGAATTTAATCCGCAGCACTCATAGTGCACAGCCTGGCGAGATGCCGCAGCTGCACAGCTGTGATATATGTAACAAAAACTTTTCATCCAAGCAGCAGTATGAAAAGCACCGGGAAATGCATAAGAAAACGCCAGTCGATAATGCAGCGTCATCCACGCAACGCGCTGGCGCAGACCGTCAGTCTGCCAAGGTAAGAGCCTGTCAGTTTTTAACTGTTTCATATTTATTCACTTCCTTTTTTTAGGATATCTTTGAGGTGAAACAAGCAGCGTCCGCAGCACCTCAAACGCAGACGACGCAGCAATCGCAAATGCAGGTGCAACAACAGACGCAACAGGGGCCACAGCAGCCGCAGATCATGCATGTGGATCTGGATGGGAGTACCATTACCATTACGCAGGCGTCCGATGCCAGCATGCCCACCTCTCTGGCCAACTTTGTGCAGCTGGGCTATTCACAATTCCAGAACTCCAGTGGGCCCACAGGCCAACTAGTTTGTAAACTTGAAAAGTAAACACGCAAACTATTTTGGCTTAACTTGAGCTCGATTCATTTTCTAGTCCTTGCCTAAGTTTCATCACGATTCTCCAGTTTCCGATATAAGTCATTTATTAAGTTTTTTGTTTTATTTATATAATCCCATGCGCTTTGTCTCCAATTGTGCAATAACTGATCGTTTTTTTACTTTTTGATTATTTTAATTATTTTGATTTTTATTTATAGTCAAAGCAAACCATTCCCAGTCATGTTTAGTTTTGTTTTTATATTTTATTTTTATTAAATAATATGTGTGTATATTCAATGACTTGCCAATTTCAGTAGTACAGATGATTGTACATCGATTTTATTAGGATTTAACTGTAAATATTTACGGAGATCAAATACATTGTAGTCGTCTACTAATACTAAAAACCTTTGCAATATCCACACCTGTTGGGTAGAAATGCGCAAATAAAACCAAATCGAAAATGAAAAAATAAATCGCATTGTTTGTTATTTGGTAAAGCTCATTTATTTTGGTTTTGAAGCGCTCGAATCGGTGCGATATATAACATATGGCATTCCCACATTGTTTATTCCACATCGATTTGGGTGGGTTTTTCGATTTTCCACGCGTGGACTGCAACTATAAATTGGAAGAAACAAATAAAGAAGAAAAACATTTTTCTTCCATCCTTAAATCATTTTGGCTTCCACGAATTGAATCGAATGCAGGCGCAGATGCAAATTCAAGCACGTTTCGAACTAAATATTACGCAAAACAATTCTCTGAAAATTTGCAATTTTGAAAAATAAATCATTCAATATGAATAAGATTTAAATGTAACATAAAACGAGAAAATACTTTGATATGGGTTTTATTAATACTTTGAATGGGATGTGAATGGATGGGGGCACTATTTGAGCATTGTGATAAATAATAGTAGCAAATTCTTTGGCTTAACTTAACATAGACAAATGAATATACTTAAGACTAGCAACTAAGCAACTAAATAAATACTACGATAAGGCACTGGAACGGTTCAAAGGAGCAGTTCCTCTGAGGTAAGCAGAAAGCGTAGCATTCGAACAGGCCGCATGACAATTCAAGACTTGTAGCTGTGAACTGAATGATTGTGAATACGAGTTACATATAATAATTTACTAACTGTGAATAGCTACGTGCTTGTTATTTGATTACATGAAGAGCAGAACAAACAAAACCAAACCAAACCAGACCGAAAACAAATGGAACAAAACAAACCCAACCAAAACCAAGCAGGTGTCCAAAATTAAAACCAGAATAGTGCATAACAATTATTTGGGTGCAGGGCTAACCTTTAAGATCGTTTTGTTTGCGGCTCAATCGTAACTCAATGAGAAGTTGTTTATCTTTTGAACATCGCCCCACACTTGAATCGACTGGATCTCCGACAGGGAGAATAGTGTCTCGAATTTCGTGACAAAGTTATGACCCTGTCCCTGGTAGACGTGTATGGTGGAACCGTCATAGTCAAATCGAAATTCTAGTGAAAATGTCGACTCTGTGAATAGTGAATAGTCAAGTTCGGCATGGATGCCATCTATAATACTGGATATGCTGGGCACTTTCATATCGCCTTTACCATCGAATATATTTAAAATCGTTTCCTGATGCGATGAGCTCCACTCGCCATTAATCTTGTAATTCTCGATGATTGTCTGTGTCGGCATCCTAACTTTAAAGTGATACGTTATGTTGTCTGTGCAGTTGGGACTGTTTACGAAATTTATGGAAAATCTGTAAAAGACAAAAGGGAAACATTAATTCAAATTATTTGGCAAATGATTGGTTTATTGATGAATGACAAATATTTCATGTAAATTATGGCCAAGAAAAGTTGTGAATCATCTATTATTAAATCCCAAAAAGATGTGTGAATTATCTATTTTGGAAACCCTATAAAAAGCCGAAGCAGGCACACGTTTTTTTTATAGCGTGGGCGTCAAGAACGTGCTCACCATTAGGAATCTCCGGCTATGAATATGCTTTCTAACCGGTATTCAAAATACTCATGAATGATTCATTGCCCAAGTATTTGCGCCAATTTGTATTCAACGTTAGGTCTTGGACAATTGTTTCCCAACCATTAATTATTATTAGCTTTTTTGAGAATATTTAGAAGGGGCTCTACGCAAAAGTTTTATAATATTTTTTTTTATCTTGTTTTAACAATAGTTAATCTAAGGTACTTCCAGACATACGTATATCCGTAATGGTATTCGCTGGAAGTGGTATGACTATCACTGATATTTTTGACTTATTATATTTGTAAGACACTCAAAAAATAAACTTTAAGTTCTGCAAAGCAGATAAATGAATTTATTCTCCGATTGTCAGCTAATAAAGATTAAATTCCACGCAATATAAAATATGTGTCGTCACTTAAGATACGCAATATTTATTTATCCGGAATTAATCTTTAAATGTCTGTGCTTAACTTATCATATTTTTGGATTACAATATGTAAACCAATCAACAATTTTCCAAATATATTTTAAGCACAAGATAAAACTAAATTTAAAAGTAGTTTCCCTCCCTAATCAAATCTAATCTAATCTAATCAGACTGCGACTAAAATATGCAAATTTAATTAAAATATATTTAAATAAGAAAAAATATATTTGATTTCTTTAATTAATAATGAGAAATTTTAAATACTAAACACTTTTCAGTTATTTCTTACTCTAAAGTCATTGGCGCTAAAGCATTCAAGCTACTCATTAACTTGTTTGTCAAAATTAGTCATACTGTTGTAGAGTATGTAGTATAAGCCCCAAGGCCTTATCAACACAGAAGCAGCAACAGTTAATGTCGTGTTATCAACGCGACAAGATAACATTGTCGATAGCTACGTCTTGTCAATAAATTCCCATGATGTGTAAACAAATTCCCTTGGCATGCCTTACGGCACGAAGCCGGATTCGCTTGTGAAATGGACAAGCTCTTGGGCTATGATGAAATCAGTTGAATTGTGATTTATTGACATCATTTGACCACTGACCATCGTCTTGAATGAATTTGCTTGCTCACCCACAGAATAACGACCTGTTGATTGCCACAATGTATATTATCTGCTTCTTCACACTCTTTGTGGTTTATGTGTTTCTGTTTTGAACAGATTTTTTCTTTCGCTCTTGTTGTTTTGCTTTCTGCCGGCAATTTAGCGGCATCTTCAGCGCGTGTCTACTGCTTTAATTTTGTTTGTGTTGATGATGTCATTGATGGGAACTGACAGACATATATAAATACACAAAAACTCTTAACGATGCCAGCGATTAACGGTTTAAATTCCAATTGTTTGACTGAAAGTTCTTAAAATAGTCCACCCATCTGGGAACCATAAATCACCCAAACTAAAATTGCTGCACGCGTGGTTTTTCTAGTTCTTGGAAAATGTTAACCTACATAAGGGTCGTCCAATCGATAATTCTAAATGGGTTTCCATTTGTATTAATGTGTTGGGCAACTTACTGATTAGGCTGCTGATGCATAGTTCCTACTATCGTAAATTTATTCATCCTGTCCGATTCGTCGGGATTTGTTGGTAGCACAAACAAGAATCTCACATTAGCCATTTTAATTTTTGTATTTAGCAATGCACGTTTAAACAATTAAGCCGGCACGAATGTAGTAAATTGTAAAATATTGTTGCAAAATGTTGCTTTGGCTTTTAAGAGCAAAAAAATTCCGCGTTTGCTTTGTTGCCTTGTTGCCAACGGTAACGAACGAGCCGTGGAGCTCTTTACAGATTGCCAGCACTTATAATACTGTTCGACCGACGTACTCAACGAAAATATCGTGTTAAAGATCGCACAACGACGTCACTGATTAAATTCTGTCGTCTGAATACGAAGTTCATATTTGAGGATTTAATTTACGTGTATTTGTCAGTGTCTACATGTATGTATGTGTGTAAGAGCAAGACCTACAAACTAGACGCTAGACGCGACACGCGTTGACTTGCTTCCGCCACGGCGAGTGAGTAAATACTGAGCGAACGAACGGTTTCGGGCTGGCCTACATTACACAAAAGAAAAGAACGGCGCGCCGAAATCCCAAATACACTCGCCGTCAGTTGTTTATTTACATTTTAATTTAAATTGATTGTCAAACGAAGAAATACAATTTATACATTAATTCTTTATATTTATACAATGTTTTTACTTTCCTTTCCTTAATTTTTGAAGCTTTATTTATTTATCAAAAGACGTGTGGATTGCCTTTTGCCCTTTATTCAAGCTAAAATACATTCAGCCAGAGAATATGTATATTTATGAAATGTCAACAGGCGTGTCTGCGAGCTGTTTAAATATATAATCATTAAATATGTAGATTTCGCTCTCCAACAAATTAATCCCAGGGTTCATACGCTTTTTTTTTTTTTGGATCCATAAAGTTTTATGTTTCTTGTAGTGTACTTTTGGGCTGCATCAAATTAAAGAAACCCATACTTAAATTAGAACCGGAACCGAATCCGTTAGCCGATGTATTCACCGCAAGGGATTTTCATAGCCAGTTATTAATAATTTGAATGATGACATATATGATACATATATTTGTGGGTTCCAAATATTTCACTAGCAGTAAACAACTCAGAAACGACGTTTATTATTATTATCATTGTTTAGTATTATTATCGGGTTTCTTAAATAATAACGTTCTCTTCACTACAGACCATGTAATTTTACAACTTTAATGTATTGGTTGCGTTCTTAAGTGTGTGTTCCTGGCGAGAACTTGGCACCGAATTTAGTAGCTGATATAGGCAGGATGATGGATGCTTTCCTGACGATGTTGATGTCCTTGGTGGAGTCCATTGCCAAAAGGCATCCTATGCCGCCACAATCTTTAATTTCTTCCACTAGGGTAGTAAATCCGAAACTTCCAAGAAGTTGGTGCAATCCATGAACTCCAAGAAGCCGTCCAGTCCATGAAGTCCAAGAAGTCCGTACAATCAAAGAATTACGTGCAGTCTAAGAATTCCAATGAGTCCGTACAATCCGTGAAGTCGCATTAGTCCATATATGTCAAAATTATTTACACCAAAAACACAACACTGAACACTAATCGTTCAGGGTTGCCTTTCCCCTTTTGTCAGTGGCATACTAACAATATTTTAAAGGTTGCTATGATTGGGAGTAATGAAGAAATAAAATATGGATAGCTGCCGATTGTGTTTCACAGTCTTCAGTTGTTCACATTGTTCAGTAGTGAACACATCTGAAAAAAAAGAAAAAATATTTTTGGATTTGTAAATTTCATAAAGTTGGAAACGGGAAAATATTTTGAGCCGCTCATGAGATGTGTTGTAAATTTCGTATGATGACGACGACTTCCAAACGACGACAATTTCCAAAAAGGATGGTCAGCAACTTGTGAAGAAGTTACAACAGGATCATCAGCCAACTCTGCCACCGGTCGTCTCATCTTATGGAAAGAGAAAGGTGGTTTCAATGCGCCAAGCCTAGCAAAAACCACGCTAAAAAGATGCATCCATTGGCTTTGGATGATGTTAGCAACAATGATGCCTTGCTGCGCTTGGCTGAACGATGAAGTTATTAATTTCTATATGAATTTAGTAACCTATCGTTCGCAACGCAAGGATACACTCCCCAGTGTTAATGCCATGAACACATTCTTTGTGCCGCGCCTGCTGCAGGGCTATAATAATGTGAGATGCTGGACTCGCAAGGTTGACATATTCAGCAAAGATATTATTCCGGTGCCGGTGCATGGCTGGACCAGCTGCTGAATTGATTGCTGCTTAGAAGCAACTTCAACGCCATGAGAAAATATCTCTCGAGGGCGTTCAACACCTCCCAATTTGGCGTAGTGCAAAATGTTTTCGATTTTGAAGTCGGGATGCAGCTTGACCATAAATCTTTTGATGTTGTCTTTGAAGGCGATATCAGCAATATGCATCTTAAGTTTGGTCTAGCTTTAAATTGGCAAATATTTGCAGTTTTATTATCATTATTTCACATTCCGACATCGATTTAGATGCAGCAGTTGGAGCGGATGTCTTCCAATTTTGGTGATGAGCTCAAAGGCAAATCCGTCAAAGGGTGTCGAAGACATCCAAGACGGATGTTGTAAAAAACCAATATGCTCTTATACCTTCAGAATCAGAGTATAATAAGGGATGACAAACGAGGGCAAAAGAATTTACTGGCGCATATATTTTGTGTTGGAGTAGTAAGATAAAGATTGGTAGGGGCTTATCCTGAGCTTGTTGCAGGAAGACGGATGATTTTCCGTACAGTCCTGGCTATGTATAATTTCCAATTGCTCATTCCAATCTCTTCAGATCCCACCGTTAACAGGCAGCACAGGCTTCTTGTTGATAAGATTGCCACTTTTGTATGGTGACCGCTTCTTTTCGAGGATTTGCGTTTACCTCCAGTAGACCTTCCCGAGTTGAGGTAATTGCTGGTGGGGGCTACTAAACTGATCTCTGCCTTATGCAACAATATTTTATTGTGTGCCTTTTATTGAAATCTGCTGCACAAATTGAATGTGATATTATTGTTCAACATGATTTTATACAATAGCAACAATCGATTTACTGATGAGCATTGCCATATTTTTCGGATGACTCCCTACTTGCAGCAGGAATAACATTTCGCTATCGATAAGGCACTGCTGCAACGTAGTTACTTACATTCAGAGAACAACGTTAAAATTTGAGCAGGGAATGTAATCTTCGGCGTGTCTATCCTGTACTGCATTTTTTTATTATTCTATTTTTGTACGCCTTTAAAATGATTGCCATCAATCATTCCAATTATATTTTATAAAAAGGAAACATTTTTCTTTTTAAATTTTACCAAGTTGGCCAAACAATATCAGTTTTTTTATTATTTAATAATGATTTATAATATTAAACGTTTGTCTTTAAGATGGAAATACGGTTCATATTTGAATTGTAGCTATTTTTAATTATGGGATCATCTTCTTACTAACTATTTCGGAGTACTCCTTGATAAGCGTTGCTATTTGAAAAGCCTGAAAAAAATGTAATAATTTAAAATTTTAATTATATTATTAATTTTTGTTAGATGTAAAAAATATCAAGGCTATACGAATATTTTGGTGCTCAATTTGATGGAAAATTAATATGTTAATTGCTGTTTATATTTTGAATGTTAAAATTACAGATAATTATTACAATTACAGATAGTTATTATAATTTTGGGTTTGGTGTTTATGATGTACATAAAAATGTATATTTTTAATGGTAAATTTTCATTTTAGGGCAACATTTTTTCTGAATGTAGTGATTCACTTGCACCAACTCGTTTTGTGGCATTTATTGAATTTATTTTAACTAGAACATTAAAAGATCTATAACTGATCTTATCGTGAATATATTTTTAAATATTATATTTTATATTTTTAAATATTAATATAATCAATTTAATTAAGATAAAAAGTAAAGTTTTCATTATTAACTAATAGCTTAAATAATATGCTAATATATCTAAACTAAGTTTGTAGATCTAGCAAAATCAATTACCAATGAAAAATGTAGGCTAGCAACATTTGAAAGTGTGCTTATGTACAAAGGACAAGTAGTAATATAATATTTGTTCATAATTACCTGGGTAGTGCTTAAGACCACTTTAGATTGTTTCTTTTCCGAGCCCGTAAATATCATTAGCGAGCTCATATTCGGCGAGAATGATATCAATGATTCGTACTCATGCGAACATAAAATATTGCGTGAACGGTGCTCCAACAAGTGAATGCCACTTTGGTCAACTGCCAACCATAACATCCTTGGCCAATTGGAAGTGAAAGATTGCTGAAATACATGATTTGATAAATGTAAGTGCGATGAAATCAGGAAATCGCTAAGTTAAGTTTTAAAAAATATTTACTGCTCAAATACAAATATAATAAAAAAATGTATACAAACCATAACATCAAATATTGTTGCACGGTGAAGAGGCCAGCTTTGTATTAAGTTTAAAAATGATTTTTTGGCTTCTGCAGGTAACATTCCTTTCAAGCTCTGATGATGCATGGCAACTGCTCCATGGGGAATATTGGGGATAAACCTCGGAGGCAGACAATGGCTGGCAACAGCTTCGTAATTATTAACATTTTCAGAACAATCACCCAGCTCCAATTGCCCTTGGAGAGCAGTGAGCATAATTGCTTCCATCTCTGTAATGGGATAGCGCTCGCTCCTTAGGTTATGAAGTACTTGATGGTAAAGCAACTCCTTTTCAATGGCATCGTTGAGGTTAATATACGCATCGCAAAACAAGTGTTTTTTAAATAAGAAAACATGATGCTGTTGTATTGTCTGTAAATAAAAACGTTTTAAATTTTATCATTAACGAAATAAGTTGAATAAACTTTCTTTTTTTTAAATTTTCTAAAATTAGAGTTAAACTATAATGGAATATATTCTTTAGAGTTTATCTTATGTCTAAAGTGAGGAGCAGTAAGTTCAGTACGCTGGTTTATCGTTCATTATATTATCGTTTGCTATTATTTTGTGCACACTTATTATCGGTGAAATGATTGAAGATTAGCCCGCCTCTAACCGTACGTAAGTTCCATCAGAAACACAAACTGTCTGTGTCCCGGAAAACCGATTCCATCAAAGTTTTATTATAAAAAGTAATTAATTTATTTTACGACAAAAAGGAGCAATTCAATTGTGATCAAATTAAATTAATGATTCCAGGGGAACATCTGGAAGCAAGGGTGTTGCTCAATACTGCGAATGAATGTTTGACGAAAATAAATATTGACATAGGGAAATTTGCACGTGGAGCTTATAGTGTATAAAGCCGGTCGTTCGAGTCGGGTTTTTTGCCTGTAGTGCCAAAACAGAAAGTTTCAGCGCTAATAAATTGTGACAAATTTGTCGCCTGCGCTGTCACTGACAATGTGTCAACAAAGCAGTGCACTGAAAGTTGAAAGCAGTTCATTTAAGTGCTTAAAGGCTAAGCTTGAAGGGAAAAGCTTTTACGGAAACTGACCGTTCTTCAAGGTTGGCGCTAGTCGATCGCTCAGTGGAGCTTTCAAATCGCAGCAACCTTTGTGTTTTCCAGCTTGCAAAACTAATTTCAGAAACAGAATTCTATCTGAGTGTAGATTGATTGATTGTAGTTATCTTTTCTTTGACGCCGAATTGCTAATCTGGCAATTTAGGGCTGTGAAATAATGAGTAAGTAAATCAAAAATACCTACCTGATTTTGATATTCTTTTTTGGAGACACTGCGAAACCTCTCCCATTTAGCCATTACGTCACAAATCTTTTCTTCTGCTGATAGATTTCTTTCAGTATTTCCCAGCACTTCATACAATGCATATCCTCGAGAATTTTCCTGAAGTCCAATTGTCTTTTTAATAATTTTTATAACATCATTTGCAGTTGAACTGGGCTGAAACTCAAAAGAATAGTATTGTCCATCCATAAAATAGATCTTAGAATAACATGGTCTTCTGTTGGTTGTACATATTATTTCTTCACAGCTCGGGGTCCATTGCCGTCGTCTAGTGCCTTGAGTTCTAAAAAAACACTAGTTAAAAACACAGGAAATTAAATAAAGAAATATTGACTTCAACACGCTTATTAACATTATATTACAGAGTAATTGAGGTAGGTGTAAAGGTAAGGAATACTGACTCTCATTAAAGCCGTTTTATGTCACTTTTCGGACAATTTAAATGCTATATATAAAATATAAAAAAAAGACCCAATTAAGTATCACCTCTGACCTTTCCAACTTTATATAAGTAAAATTATGAGTTGATATAATTTTCAACCTATTGATCTGAAGTGGTCGACTTAAAGAGAGAAGTGAAAACTGAGTTGAGGAGATTTTGAGTAAGCTTAACTATTAACAACAACTGAATAATAATGCGTATGCTGATTTAGATCCATTATTCAGATCGTTGCTTGTATATATTTAAGATTAGTCAAAACTTCTGTGAAAATGACTTACTTTTTCGGCAAATCGAGCATATTTGCCTTCTTCATATATAAAATCACTGGAACACCTTTTTAAATGCGCCATCAAATACTTTCGTATCGATTTTGTGGTCGGCAATATAACACTACATGCAACCGATAGTAAAGCCCAATTCCGCAAGTTAACCCTCGAGTTAGCATCGGGGTGGTCCGTTGTTTGTTTTATAAGTTGAAGATAAAGTTCGTCTAGCAAAGAGTCCTTTCGCATACATTTGTCCAATATAGATTGCACAATCCGTGTGTGTTCATCTTCTGCTCGCTTCACTGTGTCGCCTGAAAATATACATTAACACTGTTTTAAAATGATTGATAATTATTTAATCCATATTCTATTGTTATGTTAGGACTAAGAAATCTGGCGAAAAACAAGACGTAAACCGTTTAATATACATATGTATCCCGCTAAATTTAGAGCTAAGCTTGGAAGGTAGATTAATAGGATCCCCTTTCTTGTAGAAAGGTGAATTTCATCTTTATCAAAGTTTTTGCTTTTATAAAGCAGATAGCTTCAGACAGATCGATACCGCCTTGCCAGTTTGCATTTGATGTAGCAAGCTCTATATAATTTATATTTTATATTAAAATCAACTCACCAGATGTTCCAAGGCCAGAAAATTTCAGTATTGAATCAAAAATTTGAATCATCACTGCTTCATCTTGATCCGTAAGCGAACTTAAGCAAAATGCAATTTGTTGTTTGCTAAAGGCCCAGAAAGAGTGGGAAAATCCTTTATATGTCTCTCCATGGTCTTGAGGGCTGGTTCTCTGCTCTGTTCTCAATTTTTCAATGCGATGTTTTGATAAGCGTCTTAAAGTGTTTCTTAAAAATCCACCAGATTCATGCGGTTTTCGAACCACACTTAAGTCTATCAATAATCTTCGGCATATAATAATATTTTGATATAGTCTTGTTCTATCTTCATTTGTAATTCCTTTCCCTCTTTTCGAACAATCAAAGTTATTCAATATCCAATTGGAAAGCGGCGGGTAGTACGAAATAATTAGAGATCCGATTTCATTCTTTTGTAATGTTTCAAATACAAAACATTTTTGCAAGTCCATCAATTTGCTTTCATCTTTTAAGACTCTTGCCGTTTGATGACAGCTCCGATGAAGGGATAGAGTGATAAAACTATCACTTGGATCTATCATGATTGATTCAACTTCTGTGAACTTGAACTGATATATAATGAGTTTATCTTCAGGTTGTATGAATAGAATTCCATCGCAATTAATTCCCAAAATAATGTTGTTCACAAAATTCCAAAAGCCTTTATAAATAACATTGTACATTGTCGTTCCATAAAGTGGATACTGCATTACGCAACTTAAGTACAAAACTTTAGCAGTCAATTCATTTCTTGATGATCCATATTGCCGATGTGCTTGCGCAAGTATCGGAATCCAGAACTGTTGTTCCCTTGTTCTAGATATACGGCTGGGTAAAAAGCTACTGATATCGCTATAATATTCGGGCTTTGGCTGATTAGAAGGATCTCCCAATGCAACTTGAGCTTGCAGTCCAGCTAGTTGTAGAGCAACTTTTTCACTTACTGGAAATTCATCACACTAAAATGAGCACAAAATAAATAAATTGTTATTAAAAGCATAAAACACATAAGTATTTTTGAGTTAGTGACCGAACAACAACTCCAAAATATATAATTTGACGTTTTGGGGAAGTATTCGCGATCAAAACAAGGTCATGTGTGGATAATGTCCGACATCGAGAATGCTAAATGCATCCACGTCAACAAGCCTTCCATTGTAAATTTGTACTAAGTGATTTGGGCAAGGTTCTTGAAGACATGTGTAGTGCTTCGATTAAGAAGCAATGCTTATTTATTTTGAAGGAGATCCTTAAGTGTCTATCACGCCACGAGTTGGTAGTGGTTGGGCTCTATTTTGCAGCTTTGTGGGACAGGTCGGTCAGATTGAGCGCAGGCTAATATAGATTCGAACTCGATCACCTTTTGCAGTGAATTTTCATAGGTTTTTTTTACACTATCTATAGTTTATAGAGTAGTGATCAACCACGTCTATTCTTACACAAGAGAGAGGCAGAGTATATATCGATTCGATGGTTGGTGCTTAGATATAATAGGATAAATGGCTTATGCATTATCTTACCTTTACAATGCTGTAAACTGCTTGAGCATATAACATTCCGATCTCCACAGGATCCTGTGATAGTTCTCGAGTAGGTTTAAACAGTCTTTTTTTGAACACAAATCTATTTTCTCCATATGTAGATCCATTGGGAAGTCGCTTATAGCTATTAGGTATCGTTTGCTTGTTCTCCCATTCGGAAATAACATCGTACAGATACTCGAAGCTTTTTATATGCTCTTCATTGTCTGGGCGTGATTGGAAAATAGCCCAACCTTCAATTGAAGCCAAGTTCAGCTTATCGGCCAGTTTTTGTACTGCATCGATAGCTGTATCTGTGGGATGAACATCAATAGCCTTTGTACGTGAGTCTAAAAAAAAAAACCTGCAGACAATAGTGCCAAGGCGTCGCATAGCCTAAAAGAAAATAAACCAAAATATATTTGTATATAATAAATAATTATCAATTATTACATAATTAATTGTATTAAGCCGGAATATAAATTCTTTATCAGTATGAAGTATAAAATAATATTTTAGGCACAATTTTGGTATTCCTCCATCCTTCTATAAAGTTATAAATGCTACGGTTTTAACATACCGATTGTTTTAAAATTTACGAATTGTATAATAATATAATAAAAATATTTGAAATACTTACTGCAACTTCCACACTTGAAGGGGGTTGTAATCTGTTCGAAACTTTGGTACATTTACAATTATCAAAACACCACTGAGCGTATTGCCTCAGTTTTCCGTCCAATGATTTCAGTTGTTGTTTTAAAAACGAAACGTAATATCTGGAAAGAAATGTTCAGAAACAAGAGCGTATTAATTTATTATTTTATTTATTTTTTTAAAACACATTTATTTTTACGTACAAATGGGAAATGAATATTATTCATATATATATATATATATATATATATATTTATTTGTTTATTTATTTAAGACAGACAACTTCGTAATAGCGTCGATCACAACTGCCTAAAATTTGCTGATGCCTCCTTTTTGATCATATATACATTAAATGTTAGCTTTCTTTAAGTATTCATATGCCAGTCAAATTCTTAGATCCAAAAAGACTAACTAGAAAATTGTTAATAAGCCATTAATCAAACCTTTCGGCACACCGCAGATAGCCAACCTTGGGCCCTCCGCTATCTTCTAGATTCGTTAAAAAATCTTGTAGCAAACTATTCCAAATTGGAAAATTCGTCAGTAGATGCAAGCTTAAGAAAATTCCCTCTTGCTGAACTCTCAGGGCAATGTAAATATATCGTTAGCCAAGCTATCGCAAATCTCTACGAATCTTAATTTATTCGATAAATAGTACACATATACGTGTTAAGGATAATCATTTGAGTTGAGTCAATTATTATAGAATATAATCTGTAATTTTGTTATTTAATTGTGTATTTGATATTTACCTGAATAACAATTTGCTTGGTTGAAATGCAACAATAATGAGGCACATAAGAAGCCACAATCGATCTGTCCACTCGGAATTGGGGTTATTTGTCATTTGCCGCAAGCATTGAACAAATATTTCATCGCGAAGCTCCTCTCTTTCAATTCCCAAGCCAATAATATATTGTATGCTTTGGAGTTCGCGTTCCCCATTTTGTTCACCACGCATATATTTACATAATTCCTAAAAACAAAATAACAAATGTAAAAATGTAAAGAAATTTGTATTTTACATCTTGAACATGGGTAAAAAGGTAGTTTTGGACAAGAGTATGTACAGTGAGAGACAGCGCAAATAGACCAGTGTCAAAGAAAAAAAATAATTGCCTGCAACTTATTTGGAGGTAAATTGTGGACACCTGGGTGCAGGTGGGGAAACCTCAGTTTATTAGGGTCATACATTCATATTGGTGGTTAATACATGTACCTACCATCGGTTTTTAGAATTTTTGAAAAATAATAAATAATTAGTTTATGGCAGGCAATTACTTTTTTTCTTTGACACTGATCCACTTGAACTTACTTTGCTAAAATTCCTCAATAGCAATAAATTTGATATATTTTAATATTAAGTAAATCAATTTAAATATACTTTTTTACTTACACGAAATGTATTACAGGACAGTACGACGTTTTCTGGATCATACATATGTATGTGCGATGTTGGAATTTTTTCAATTTTAGTGAAATTAATCATTTCATTTTTTGGCGTTATGTCCGAGACTTTCTTTCTAGTTAATGTTGAGATTAAGGTGCCATCTATCAAACGCTCATGCACATTAAAGAAATTCTCTGCAAAATCCAGAATATTATAAAAGGCATCATTGTTGAAAACTTCATTCTGAATTTCATGCTGGTGCATTTCTTGTAGTTTCTTTTCAACTCTAAATCTCCGCCTTTGTTCTCGTTGATTGGGTAGAGGTGATACAATGGCTGACCCATTTTCTTCTCGAGTTGGGGGCAGTTGCGTTGAATTCAATATCGGCTTTTCCAAATTGGTTGGCACATCTGTGATCATTTTGACTTCTTCCGAATGTGTCAATGCTTCATATATGGGTTCAGGTCTTAGTTTCTGCCAGGAGTCTGCACCGTTACTTTCCACTGGGGGTGGTGGTGGCGGCATTGAAGGTTCAGGCAGAGAAGAAACTCCTATAGATTGGATTTTCTTCAAATCATCAGCGCAAAGTGAAGAATCCTTTTGCAAACAAAGTTCAATCTAAAAGGATAACAAATTTGTTTATGTTGTGGTTATATAATTAAATTGACTGATTAAGAAAATGCCTCAGGCTCAGCTTCAGCTCTTATAGTCTCTCAGATCCTTTGGTTAGCTCGACTCGGCTGTTGATGATGATCAAGAATATACTTTATGTGATCAGCAATGCTTCTTTTTTTCAAGCCTTTGCAAAACTTCTTTGTAGCCCTTTTACATATTTTGCGTTTTTTAATATTTAAAAATATATTTGATTACTTACTTCGTCATCTAGTTCCGATTCCAAATCACACATTTTATCATGTATTTCTTCAATGAGAGGATTGGGTGGAGTACTTGTAGCGTCGGTCAAAAATGCAAATAAATTATCTAAATCGAACGTGTCTAAGTTTTGTAAATTTCGTTCTTCTGTCAAAATGGGTTCTTTAGGACCATTTTCTACAATTGTTTTTCCTGCAGAGTTTTTCAGTTGCTGTGTCATATTTGCTATCACCTTAATTTCCTCTTGTACGATTCTGCAATGATAAGTTTCAAAATTGTAAAGTATAAATTGGGAATGGTTTCGCTGATTAATTAAACCTTATAATAAGTTTTCAGTAGTAGTGGTAGCTTTAGCTGCTATAAAGAAGTCTTAACATGTTTCCATCCATTCCATTCTAGGGACGAGTTGATCAACGGAAATTTAGCCAGTAGACTAGGAAGAGTAGTTTACTTTCAACATCTTAAGTTAAGCTATAATTTCCACGATAACTGCAGTGTCTTCGCGATCAAGGAATCAATCATATAGATAGAAACTGGAAACTGGTCTTTCCGAAAAAACACTCGGAACAATTGTACTTAGCAGAATTAACAGTTTCCAACCAGACAATAGATAGAGGTGGCGCCTCGACTAAAAACCTGCTGCATGTTTTTTCTGTGACCGTGTGTCCTATTCCGTGAAAGAAGCGACCACTCGATTTTAGTTTTTTTAGTTTTTGGGACTGAGGTGTAACCTTTTGTAAGCGCAGCACGTGAATCTAAATTATCCCCGTTCCTCCATGGATGGTGTTTTCTGTATCTGAGTTTATAAATTCAAATTCAACTAATCTGAACCCCAATCAAATATTTAAAAAAAACTCATAGTTACACATCTGTACACATCAAGTGCATAATCGTTGACATATTAAACTCAAACCAGAAAGGGTGAGCAAAAGATCTCAAAAGCAAAACTATTGGAAATATTCTGATGACCAGCTGCATAAGTGTTGAGTGTTGGCAACTTAAAATTAAATTTTTTTGTTTTCAATTATGAATATGGGGAATATGTAACTCTATTTATATATATTTATAATCTTACCTCTCACAATCCTCTAGATCATTCGTGGCAGTTTCATTTATAATTCTTTCGCGCTTCTTCATTTCCTCGTCAACACGACGCATTTCCCGCAACGCAGCTGCGACCTAATAAATACATTGAATTTATTTGATATTAATTATGGCAACAGACGAAAAATCCATTTATAATAAGTTGAATAGATAGTTAAGCAATCCATCTATAATAAAACAAGTGAGAACGTTGCAGTCAGGCGATACTGACTGATACCATCTGATAACAGGTACCACAGACGAAAAGAGAGGTTCCTAATAACCTACCCTCAAAGTTTGCTAACTATAGCTATTAAATTGCGGGAGGTATAGGAGTGGTCCAAAAGGGTGGTACTAGGAATATACCTTTCAAATTTGGTAGCTCTAGCTTTTAAATTCTATGAGATTATGGTTTTATCGATTTACACTTACAGGTGTATCAGTTTGGAGAGGCGGACTGGACGTGGCCATTAAATTTTTTTATCGTTCTCTTAGGAGAGTTACTGGTAACATTTTTCAAAATTTGATGACTCCAGCTTGCAAATATGGAAATGTGAAAATGTATATGCCGATCTTTGTAGGAGGTTACCAGCAAGTAACCTTTCAAGTTTGGTACCTCTATCTTTAAATTTGTTGAAGATATTCCGTACTTCAGACTTTGAGCCATTAATTAAATTGAATTACGGCCTACAGCGATGAATACAATCAATATAACCACGCGAGTCATGTGCAATTAAAATTGTTATAGCAAACAAAAAACGAGAGCAATCTGAAGAATATGTTGAGCTTTGAAAACTTCATGTAATACTTGGACTTCATATTTTCCAACCTGGCTAATTCCGGTGAGAACCAAAAATACCTGTCAGCTTACACAGGATTCAAACTGGGAGCACAGGCTTCGAAATGTAAGTTTAGGGCAGTATATAATATTGATGTGGCAAAATCCATATTGACACAGAAGTATAATTCTGATCAAAATTATAATTCAGTGTCAATTATTAATTGATTAAGTACGCAAATTAAGTCTAGTTAATTGTATGCATAAAGTAGTTCATAGTTGATTTATGGTTTGAACAATAAGACTAAAATATTTAAGATACAGAAATTCTTTTGGTTATTTAAATACGTTAACATAATAATAAAAATAAAATAAATAGAAACGCAAGCATTTTATTTGCAAGTTTGCATACACAAAAGTAAATACTATAATAATAATTGGCGGATTAATCATCAATATATATATATATATATATATATAAGGAGTGTTTATGAGTTGAACTATTTACTTACCTCTCTTGCAAATACTCCGCGTAAGCGACTTTGTATGATTATGGCACTTCGACGTATTATCATAAATTTAATTCTCAACTTCCATCCTCTATATGCATGCTGTATTGTTAGGGTGGCTTTCTTGACACGCAAATAATATTTATTGTTTTTATAACGTCTCCAGTTTTTCTGTATTATAATCGATTTCGCACATCTAATATGTTGTCTTAGATCCTCTAATAGTTCATGCGCTGAGCCCCGTAAGAACATTTTTGTTTTACCAAGTTGCCATTGGGCATTTTGTATTTGGAGCTCCTTTAATAAAATTATAACATCATCACGGGTACTGCAATATGACTTGCTTTTGGTCAAACATATATATTTTGATACAAATTCTTCGAAACTCAGATGTATTGGGAAACCTTCTCGTCTAATTCGAATTATATCTAAGATGCCGAGATATCGAAGTTGATCTTTTACCAAAGATTCATTGTAACTATCGGATTGTTTAAGAGAATTTGGCTTTATACATCGCAGATACCTGTAAACAAACAATTTTTTATTGCGACAAATACTGTATACCATTAAAAATATATTTATTTGTAAATAATTATATCCTTGTAGAAAGTAGTCAAATTTTGTTCGGAAATTTACCTCGCGACCCCAAAATGTATATATATATATTCTTACTTGACCGCCTGATCCCGCCCCCAACATTCTTAAAAGTTTATATCTCTTGCAATTTTACCAAACTTTGAAGGTACTTTTTTGAAGATTACTAGGAAACTCATCCAACATTTATTTTAAGACATTCGCAACTCAATTTAACATCAAACAAGATGGGTGGATTACTAGGAAATTCCTTTAACGAACGATATTTCTTGGCTACACCCTACCTGTTCTGTTAAGAGTATTTCGCAGTCGGTTACGCTCGACTGCAACACTCTCACTTGTTTAGTCTGATCAAGTATTTCGCGGCTGCTCTCGTTTTATACGATCCATTGCAACAATGGAGCTTTGTCTGGCCACTCTGGAGCTGGACTGGTAAGGCGAAACTGTATGCAATTAATATCACCTGCCTATCCAAACGACAGATCATCTCATCCCCTTGCTGTGAACTTAAAATAAGGATCCCACAGTTATTACTTCAATTGCTTCGCAAATGCAATCATTCAAAATCGGTGTCTTAAATATTGTAACTGTAAAGACCGGGTAACCAATTGGAATATTCTAACCTTAATTGACATGGTACACCTCATTACACATCGACTATTCGTATTTTAGCTGGAGCGATGGATAATTAATATATATATTTATATGAATAAACTTACCAAAGTTTTGTGTTCTGAAGTACTTCAATTAAAGACTGCAATTGCTGGCGAAAATTATCACTGACTGTTGATTTTGATTTACTGGTCCCACGCTGATTTGTTGATATATTTTGTATTAAATTGGAACAGGATGAATCCTAAATAAATTAAATATCCGATTAGATGACTCTTATTAGAAGCTTGTCAAATAAATAAAAACATATTTAAAAGTTTGAATTTATTTACAAATGATTCGCTTATTTATAGCTCTTATAGTTTCTGAGATCCGAGCATAGAAATATTGACTAGGCTGTTGATCCTTATTAAGAATATGTATACTTTTTGGGATTAGTGCTTCGTTCTGCCTCTTACATACAGTGGCCCACAGCGAAAAGCGGGCGAAGTCAAGTACATAATGTAATTGCCTGCCATAAGCTAATTATTTAATATTTTTCAAAAATTCCAAGGACCGATGGTAGGTACAAATATTGACCACCTAAATTAATATATGACCCCAATACACTGGGGTTTCCCCACCTGCTAGGTAGGATTATGTAAAAAAGTAGCCTATTTTTAGGGAAAATTTTATTTGGATCAGTCTAAATAAAATAATATATTTTGAGTATAAAAACTTAAATAAGGATTTTAATACTTAGTATGATATCCTTTAGCCTTAAACACTTCCCTTAACCTAATATTCATGTATATTTGAACAAAATAATTATACAATTCTTACCCATTTTCAATGAGTTCAGGATATAAAAACAATATACTAAAAAATGTACTTACGTGGTTTTTAGAAAGATCGCGAAGGAATGAATGTTCACTGCGACTCATAAAATCAAAGAACACATCTTGTTGCATATCCCGATTTTTATCAACAAATCCGTCTACTGAATAAATAACATTTCCCGCGTAGTGTTTTATACCGAACTCAGTTTCCCAGTGCCGCCGATCCGAGCCTTTTACATACATCGGATTGTATTCGAATTCTGCATGCAAGTTATTTAAATAAGCTGAATCGGAGCCCTTGGGCATATGACATTGCTCAGTCAAAAGTTTAAAAATACATCTTGGAGGTTTTTCTATTAGTTCCAAACAAAATGAGTTGTCTGTAAACTCTACGTGAGTGTAATCAATTTCTTCTTGTTTGTACTGTATACAGAGATATAGAAAATGTTTGTGTTTAGTAAAAATTGTTGTATGTAGGTATAATTATATGTAAGTATTAATATGTATTCCAAGTCTCTAAATTTAAGTGTGCTGAAAGATATTGGGGCCACACTGACGAACAGAAAGCTTGACATGAAACAAAAAATAAATAAAATAAAATAAAACCATTATTAAGAGAGAATTTGTTTTATTTAGAATTCATTTCAAGTTTTTAAATTTCAATATTATCCTGTTCCGAATTTGAATTTCTTTTCACATTTTGTTGGGAATATGTTCAGATGCCGATCCGTTATTTTAAAACCCTCATTCACAATGACGACTCCCAGTCGTCTTACTCAGCAATTTGCATAATTATTAGATTGTCGTAAACTATAGTTGTGAATCAGATGGTATATAACATTTTATGAGGTGGTAGCAAAATGGTATGATACTTACGATTGACTGTTCTAATGAGAAGACATAATGATTGAAAAACTTGTGTAGCTTCTCATTAGCATAATTTATGCAAAGTTGCTCGAAGGAATTTGTTGTAAAATTTTCAAATCCGAATATATCGAGAACTCCCAAAAATTGATTGGCATCTTTTCCAGGATTTGTGCAAACATTTATTTTATCAACAAGCCATGTAAATGTTTTTGAGTATAACGCTCTGGCCATCGCATGTCGGTTTTCTCTGGCCTAAAAGCAGATTAAACAAGCGCTTATGCCAGTTAATAAGATTGATAATAGTTTATTTTAGAGATCAGATTGCTAACTGCTTAATTAGGAGATACTTTACCCAGACTTTTATGGTATAAGCATCCCAATTTAAAAAAAAAAAACAATATCCTATCAGTATTCTTCAAGCAGGACACCAATCTATCTTGCGCTTGTGGATGGTATAACAATTTAGTTGTGAAGCACTGAAGAACATTTTTCTGACCCAATAATATCACCAGCCCTCAGTTTCAATAAACTATCTTCTTGATACTTATATAAACTTCCATTTAGTGAAGTCTTTACATAATTCGTATCCGACTGGATCGGCCGACTAAAGCCGACAATAGGCGTATAGGAAACTCTTTCTGATACAATATATTTATACACATATGGAATATTCATTTGACAGTCAGTCATGAAACTGAAAACATATAAAGACAATTTCTAGAAAACGTACAGAGACATAATATTTCGAAGTCCGAACTAAAATTTGGATGTCAGCAGATTATCTACGGTCTACAAGGGCATATAATCTTTGATATGCCAAAGCTGCTCTTTCTTGATTATGCATAGAAACACATTGCCAGAAATGTCAGTTGTAGAGTTTAATACTAATTTAATTATTGTGTGTGGTCACGAATGTAGGCGAGATAAGATTGATATTCTAGTATTATCAGTGAATTTCGGATTAAAATCTAAATTTGAAATTTGAAGCTTTGATCGTCGCAACTAATTTGAAAAATACTTATATATTAGTTGATGTTCCCATGGAATTCTTTTTATCGGCAATTGGAAGTGGTTACTAGCAATATACTAATTCAATCAAGATTGTAGCAACGCTTGCTTATACGGACAGCACGACGGACATTGCAGAAAATCAGTATACTCTTCTTGTTTCGGAATCGAAGCATAAAAATATGTATATTAAAAACTTACCTCGTGCAATTTTAATGGTATTTCAGTTATATTCCCTCGAACATTAATCTGACGAAGTAAAAGAACCTTTATAAGCTCATCTGCTTTAAGGCCCAGCATATTAGATAATAGTGCGATAATTTCTTTGTCAGCCATTGATAAGTCGCATCTTTCTCCATCTACATCCATTAATTCAATATTACCTAACCAAAGTATTGAACTCAACACTCTAAATATACTATCTATAACGGATTGTGGAATTTCCAAAACCGCAAGTGCCATTGTCAGTTCGTTAAATTTATTTGACTCAAAAACTACGTCCATTGAGATATTTTCAGATGTATTAAGATATTTATAAAATTCTGGTGGCTTTAAATGTAATGTTTCGGCCATTTTTTGATTCGTTTGACCTTGAGCTACTAACTGATACATCACATGGTAGTTACGTTCTCCTGGACATTGAAATGTTATCCGTGATTGCTCTAGCAAATAATCTTGGATTACACAACCTTTAATGCAGTGCTTATCATCAAAGCACACTTGCATAAATTTTCCAAACCGCGAACTATTATCATTGCGAATAGTTTTGGCATTACCTAGAAAGAAAAAAAAAAAAAGTTGATTTTTAAATATAAATATAAATTAGTCAATTAATTACATTATCAGAAAAACAAAGATTTTGATTTGAATTAGCTAGATTTATAATTATTAGAAGGTCTGGGTTCGTCCAAGGTATATCGTAAAAGTTTTATCGCTAAGAGACAACAAGGGGACGTCAAATGAGCCTCAAATGTAATGAGATCCCAGAGAAGCTAATAGAGTTCAATGATGGAACTGAATAGCAAAAACTACTTAAGTTTGAGGCATTATCAACACAAAATTTGTTTGAATGAATATACTTATTAATGTATATTTTTATCCAAGTGCACGGATTGAAAGTGCAGATTAATATATCAAAATTGCAGTTGGCTTCAAATATATTATAAAAATGAGAAAAAACATGCAACAAATAATTCAGATGTTGCCATTAAAACCTAAAATCAAAAAGCGCGCCTGATGAGCTAAGTATTTATATCATTGTTGAGCTGATATAAATGCTCCCATACAGTTCATGCCGTTGATCCAAAGCATAATTGACGAGCATCAGCCAGTTGTATCAACTAAGCTAAGGTCTGCATTGTTTAAAGACTTTTTCATTGAACATCTAATGTATGACGTACTGGAGAATCTTTGCATTGCATTTCATTCGCAAGCCAAGATTTGATTGCTCAAGATATCATACACCTGAACATTGAAAACATCATTATTTACCCGAAGACAGTTGTTTAAAGCTGTTCTGGCAGAAGCTAGCTGATATGCACAATTTTCGGACCATTTGGAAAAAAAGTAGTTTACTACTGCAGTTTTCTGGGCCAAAGAGTCGAACGTACAAAATTTGGTCAAGTGAAGAGAAATCTCATTCCCTTCAGAAGCTTGCTTATAAAAAGTATATACAAGATGTTTAATCCCTTTTGAACTTAACGCAATTCTTCAGAAGGTTTGTCAGAGGCTCGTCCGTTAACGGATCCTTTGAAGAAGGATGTTGATTTTAGTTGAAAGATATATGGTCTCGCATTATCTACCTACCCTACAAGCTAAAAGGCGAAATTGTGTACAAGAACGTTCGAATTCGAAGTAGTATAACTTCTTTTTCTTCTACTTAAGCGATCAATTTAAGACGTTAACTTACCGAACGCTTCCAATATAGTATTGGCCTCCAAAATTTGTTGCTGAACCCATGTAGATACATTGGAAGTAACGGCACATAAATATTTTAAAATAAATTTCGTTGATTCTGTTTTCCCAGCTCCAGATTCTCCAGATATAAGGCAGGACTAAAAAAAATGTTCATGCATAATGTAAAATAAAATAAGTTTTACAAATATATGTGGGCGTTGGTTGATGAAGACGGCGGCTTGCTAATAAATATTAAAAAAATATATCTAATATTCCCACACCTTGATCGGTGCATTATCTCTATGGTACAAAACAGTATGTAAAAATATAGAGATAATATGTATTTTATAAAATTAGCTTACCTGATTCATTTTATCTTCAACAATGCTTCTATAGGCAGCCTCAGCTAATGCAAACACGTGAGGGTCTAAAGACCCCATTTTGGCCATATGATATTTTTTAACATGTTCCTTGAAAAAACATCAATCAAATTTTGTCAATTAATATAATGTTTTTAGAATAAGAAAAACCACTTACCTGGTTAAATATATTTATATATTTATATGGATTTACAGCAAGAAGTATTGAGCCAGAGTATGTCTATTTATTTTGTTAAAGTGAACCAATTTCTTTTTGTATTTTCATATTTAAACACATATTAAATGTATTATTTTGAAATCTAATAACTAAAAAATAAGTTGAAATCAGTAAAGTAATTTATTCCTTTTTTACTGTGCCAAAACGTTACTCTGCCTCTTCGTGGTAATCCCAGAAAATAGATCCAGCAAACTCAATATTGTACCCTGCAATCGATTCCTATCCTCAATATTCTAATCTTATCCCGGCTGCTCTGAGAGGAGTTTGTAACGGTCTAACGCCACTCGCCATTCAAAGTTTAGATGGGGAGCACTGACAATAGTGCTAGTAGTCGATAGTGGCAAGAGTGGAAGATTTTTTTATAGAAGTAGGTGAAGGTCGATGCCAAGCTCTCTGGGATGGTATAGCATTCCTGCTTCCTCTTCTGGCTCGATTCCCTTAATAAATCCTTATAAATGTGAAGTGTACTCAGATTTGTCTAACTATGGTGATATATAAAAACAAGGTATAAAAGGCCAACAGCATTACTACTCAATTTAACACCAACAATCTCTATGTCAAAAGAACTATCTGTTATTACAATCTCCTCTAAGTATAGCAAGGAGCACGTTCCCCATACGCCGTGGAATGCAAGAACTTGTTAGTGGCTCAGTGACAGTCGAGTCCATCCGAATAGATTGTTTAGCACGGTGCTAAATTGGAGCCGTGAACTGCAATACGATCTCTTACAAATCTTGCGGATAAGGTCTACAGATCTTACCTGCCGAAAGGAAACTAAAGTGTCACCAAAGTAACAGCCGCTAAAGGACTCAAACGTTTGGTTAAGGATAATCAGCGAAAGTTCGAAACGAATCTAACAGAAGTATCATTATTATTTCCAAACCGAAATAGGGTTTTCACCTGGACATGATTCTCTCTACAATGTCAGCTTACGGGTAATTTTAATTGCGCGGGATAAGAAAACTTTCGAGGTACTCGATATAAGAGAGTGCGATATGAAGCATACGTCGATTATCTAAGTCGCTTACCACAGGATCGTTTCTTGAGGATCGATTCTTGGGCAACTTAATGATGGGCATAAGAATGCTGCATTCCAGACATTTAAATATGGCCTATACGCGAATTAGAAGACAAAACGTGGTATGCTTTGCAAACATATTGAAGCAGAAGAAACCGATGCACAACATTTCTTTATATTCCTCATATAGAGAGAAAGATTGTAACTGTACAAGTTGTGTCGTTCACAGCAAGAATTATGTTGAGCAAAAGAGAGTTTAATGAATTGACAAAAGCAAGGATCTCTTCCATAAACTATTTTTATTCTTTTTTTAAATGTATTTTAATGTAGTCTAAAAAAAATCTACATTTCTGAAAACGATTTAAAATTACAATATTAAAATAATATATATTTGTAAGGAAACAAATTAAATTACATATTAAAAGAGTCAACAATTAAAAAGAGTATTAATATTATTAGTATTGATTTAATTAAATTAAAATCTAAAATTAAAAACACAAATAGAATAATTAAATTGGCCTTTTCATTTTTCAGAAGGGATCAGATCACTAAACCAGTCCAGCAAAGGATTGAAGCCGAATATGTGAATTTATTTCAGTTTCCAACTTCTTTTCCCGTCATATTGGATTTTATCTGATGTCAACTAAGCTGTCGAGTGTTCGTCAATCCAAAGGACAATAAAATGGTGGAGGTCAGTCCAGAAGTCTTTGGAAAGGACGCCAGTCAGCATTCATTCCAGCATTCAATTCAGCATTCATTCCAGCATTCATTCCAGCATTGGTTTGTCAGACGATTGTCCTGGTAAATGAATATTCCCCCATAAGATCCAGAGAATTTTACATTGCAATTCAAAACTAATTCGTACATTGATCATTTTTAGAAGCTTTCCTTATGTCTGGGGAGTGACTGCACAAACAACTTAATACTGCTTGAAATGGTACTTAAATTAGCTTTAATATCATATAAATTACTGAAAATTTTCAGAAAAATGATCGATGCACGAAAATTTAGAAGTTTTGGTTGGATTTGTAAGGGGGAACAATTGAATTACTTTATCGAGTATTAGATTAATGGATTGAAATATTTGCGGATATATTCGAAGTGTTGCCATTGAAATGACTGAAAAATTATTATTTTTTAAACAAGTTTTAATAAATAAACATTTAAAATTAAATTCAAAACGGGAGAAATAAAATAAAATTTTAAAATGAAAGAAAAAATATATAAAAACAACGTAAAATTGTCCAACATTTATTGCAATGTTTTAGGTAACCCGGAAAGAACTCAATCAAACCTAAAAATATTAAGCGTTAGTAGATTAGTAATAAATAATACATAATAATAATATAAAATATTAGTAAAACTATGTAGAATGTGTGAAATTAGGCATGTTAGATTTACAAATGACCTAAACCGGATTATATAAAGCGTTGTCAGTTGTCAGAGAAAGTTAAAGTTCCAAATAGGTCTACTAGGAATAGAAAATTAAGAAGTAGGATTATAAAAGGGGAATCAATTTTAACCATTAACTAACTTATATGGGAAAACCACACGGATAGTATTCTACAGTTAATCAATGACGGAAGATTGATCGAATCAAACACCTGTGACGAACTACCAAAAATAGTCAAAAATCGTTCCAGAGCAATATTCTAATTAAAACATGAGAAAAACCAGTGTTATTTTGAATACTGGGTAAAAAGCGTAAATGAAATTTCGCTAAGTTTTAAGCCAAGCCTATGGCAGAATATCTGACCCAATAAAACATTTATATTATAACATAAGGATCGTTCTAGGCATGTCCGTGTGTGACTTAAATTTCGAACATAAGACCTCGTATATATAGATTTCCACCAAATATGGTTGTGATTCTTGTAAGCAAGTTCAAACTTGTTTAAAGTCCATTGAATATGATTGCGAAATTGTGTCATGCACTTTTATAATTTATGGCACCGCCCTAATTACCGTTAATTCTCTTCCGCTGCCAGAAATAATTTATTTGAATGACAATACTGATGCCGAAATTTTCACTTCTTCTTTCACTTCACTTTCTCCTGTCCTGTCCTGATTTTCCTAGAATGATTTCTTAGATTGTATGTCAGATATTACGTTGTAAAGATTATGATACCTTTGTGAAGGCATGGAGTTTCGAAAACGTGTAACTATTCCAAAAAGTGATTAAATATTGGTTGGCTGGCCTTAATTTTTTACGTCGCTTAAAAGCTTCAATCGGATTGAGAACTGGCGCTTGAACAACCATTCATGAGCATACATTTTGACACATTTACTAGACTGCTTTGGATCTGAATAATAATAAATTCCCAATTCAATGGCATTCCGTGATTATAAGAGTATACAAGTTTCCACCCGAGAGATTCTTTAACTAAATTATATTCTTCACAGTGTTGTATGAGAAACTTAACTTAAAACAAATCCGAGATCAAAAGTTGTGCAAAGAGTAAGCTCTTTTCGCGCAACTGTATAGTTGAAGAAACAAACATATTTGATTGGAATTAAATCGAATAATTAGTTGAAAAGGATGCATATATTATGTCTTGTGTATATCGAAGCTTTAAATTACTGTTGATTCCACTTTCGTCTATTTCGGTAATGGCCGTCATATCGGCAAGTCCTATATTTGATGAAATCGCCATTATTTCTAAAAAGAGAAAAATATATTAATTATTTGTATTAAATAATGTATGTGATTGCTAGAGCGGCTAAAAGACAAAATTTAAATATGAATTTGAAAATGTAGAATATTTTAGTTATTTTCTTATAAAATGTAAATAAATATGCAATGTTATGATCACGATATGTAATCATAACCTTGGCAGACGTGCCAAAAAATGAACAACTAATTTTTAGTCCCCTTGAGCAACTAAGGGAGTAATACGGCGGTGTTACTGTGGTGGAGGCGCAACGTGTCTCTGACAATACTGCAGATCAACCTCCACCACAGTCAAGCGGCATCCAAAATTATATCGTTCTTTAATGGAGGCTCATAGTAATCAACCCTCAAAGTTTAAATTTAAAATTCCGGCAGAAATAGGCTATTGTGAAGAGCGAGATTGAGCGTTGCTCAAAATACAATGTGAGGAGTTTCCTAGTAATCTACCTTCCAAGCTTTGAAATTTTTGCTCTTACTGCCAGGTGTTTACAGACTCCATCTTTAATCTTGTGGAATACACGCGATTTTATCGATTTACACATTCACAAATACCGCGTTTGTCGGAAGCTATAATTGTGGGATATATCTGGCTTAATCTGTTTCAGTTTAGTTAGATGTAACACCCCAATTTGAATACTTTCTCTGATACGGACACAAACAGGAATATGTTCGAAGTTACAAGTCTCTACCTTTAAGAGGTCGAAAAAATATGCGTTCATATGGATACCTTCGGTATCGGAGTATAACAAAATAAATAAATTGAAATAAGCCCATCTATACAGTGAATAAATAATTCCATATTTTGTGTGTTTTAAACTTATTCCTATGGGAAAAATACGATGTAGCCTTTTGACAAATTAAAAGTCGCATTTTTTAAATTTATTTGCAACATAAATAAGTTATTTTTTTACATTTTTATTACGATTTATTTAGATAAAAAATATAAGTATTAAGACATTACATTATAAAACATAAAGATTCAATTCACAATTCGTTTTTGACCTTATAACGTTGAAATAATTTTAAAAAAATATAAAACAATCAGATTAAATTCAAATTGATAGTTTTGTAAGCACAGATAATCGCTTTGCAGTTCGCCTTTGATTTATTATTTATTTTTTTAAGTATATTCGAAAGGGAATAACCAAATTTTAACATATTGAACTGAGAAGAATAGAACTGCGGAGCGTGAGAAGTCGGCGATCGAGATGAGCGTGACCTTTTAAAAAAGTGGACAAAAGTTGTACGATTTAGGGAAAATGCTTTACAAGTAAGCTTAATGAAATAATGCTAGCATTGCGTCTTATGGAGCTGTGCGTCGCACACATCACGGTGTGGTTGTGCATATTTAATAACTTAATTATTGACTTGGACTTAATTGAATGCTTCACAATGTAAAATTCTATAGGCTCATTTAATACGCAGCGCACAGAGTCCAGTCAATAAATCCTATTGAAAATACAACTTTTTTTTATTTGTTTAAAAAATGGCAAACAGAAGTCCGAAATATCGAGGTGAACGGAAAGCTGCCATAGAGATCTGAAACATATAATAAGGAAACCCTTATTAGTTATGTGAAACACCGTTTACTAGCTGGATGTGTTGCCAAAAGCAGCCATTTGAAGTGATAAAATCATTTTCTCAATATTTGCTTAAATTTACCGATTTTTAAAATGTTGTCAATAAAACTTTCTTTCAAGAAGAATCGATATTTGTATATTGTATGAAATAGTATAATTACTTGTACAATTATAAAATCCATGAAGTATCAGAATGAAATTTTGGTCTATGGAACTTGATGACCTAAATCTGATTCTTGTGGAATACACTAAGACTTGGTCTTTAAATTAGTATTTCTCGATTTTTTTAACAAAGATTTGATTGCAGACAACCAAACAACATCATTATGTGCCTAAGGTAGCCGTTTCTTGTTGCTTGTTTTAATTTTTTATTTGTTACTCCAAATAAATTGTTGACATTTTAAAGTTATTTCTTTGAATTATCTTTGAAAAATAATTATCACCATGCTGATCAACTCATTTTCTAGCAATTGTGTGTAAATTGATCAAATTTTCGGACTGGCGCTTAGCAATAGGCAACAGACCTACCATAAAAACTAAGTGCATGCTTAAAAATTCATCCTCGAATCTGTTATATTAAATGATGAACAAAAGGATTCACTTGTATGTCATAAACATGCATACAATTATTAGAGCGATCAGCGATATCCCAAGCCAGCCGACTCATACGCAACCATGAGGGCGTATCTTTCCAGGCCTGACTTGCCGCGTTTGAACGAGGTCAAGTGGCCGGCTATACGGAGAGCTTGTGAATCATCCTTTCTGGAAAAACAAAGCATTAAAACTCTTTGAAGCTGATTACAAACACACATTTGCACAAATAGTGAAGATGGACCGGGCTATTCTAACTCAGTAGGTTCATCCCCAAGTCGGTATTGTGCAATATTAAAAAGTTAACACGGCAAATCCAATTTATACGAAATTGAAAAAAATAAAAATATATTTCGGTTATTTTATGCTAATTTCAATTTAATACAATTTATTAATAAACATTTTTATCTTATCACCAACAACCTACCCAATGTGGGTGTTAATCATTTAAAGGCGTTGTTGCACTTCAAGAGAGCAAAAAAATGTGTCAGCAGTATATAAACTGTTTCAAAAACACAGAAAAATCCAAAAATGTACTCATGTTCGAATACGTAAAATATTTTCTGTGGTATTTTTGCATCCAGGATTATATTGTTGTTTTGGAAGAATTCAAGTAATTCCCAAGAGGAAGCTATTACTGTTTCCTTGATAAGGCAATTATAATATGCTTACATGTTCCTTCTCCGCCAGTTTTAACATAACATATGTTAATATATATTTTTTAATTAGGTGGGTACTTTCAAAAACTGTTAGAATCCGATTTAGATGAACACCTCATTTATAACAATTACAAACAAGGCGCGCCTTTTAAATTTTAATATGTATTTATATACTTATGTACATACGTGTGTTAATTCAGGTGCGTTCCATTAACTTCCAAGCATCCGAATAATAATCCACAGTAAAACACACGGTTTTTAACTCATAATTGTCGAGAAGGACTGTATCTCAACCAACAATTCGTTTATCAAATCTTTGCTATTCATTCATTTTCTGTTGTCAAATTTAACTAAAATGTATGTATATGTATTAACTAGAGATGTTAATGAATTACGATATCAAAATATTTTATCGATATTTGATGCGATATTTAATATCAAATCGATGTTTTATAATACAACATTTTTTAAAATTTAATTGCTATGTTAAAAAATTGTCCTGAGGTATACAAGAATAAATACAATTAATTTTACAATACATTTTGCTGACAAATATGTCCGTATTCAATGCAAAACATCCGATTTTTGTCACTTCGATATAAATTTGTCATCGATATGTGACTGTGTTCCTAGTTCATTCCGTATCGTTTAAAATAATAGTATATTTCTGTCCACCACTAAAAATATTTGGCACTCACTGCTAAAGCCAAGTTTACAGATACAATATATTTGGGAGACCCAAACACAAAAACGTCAGCTGTGAATTAAAAATGTATGTATGTAATTTTCTCGCCTTTTGTTTACTGTAATCTCGCTTGCTGCAAATGATTCGCAGATTTACAATTTTGGAAGAGTGAAACTGAGTTTAGGTAAATGAATACGCATTTTGAGCCCCGTACCCTCATCAATGGCAGCATGCTAAAGCAGTTTGCCGGCCAAACCGTCAGCATCATGGTACGAGTGGAAAGTGTTGCCGGTACAACGCTGTTGGCCAACAGCACGGATAACCACAAGCTGCGCATCAGTCTGCCAAGTCAACTAGCAGCGGCCGAGGGCGCCTGGGTGGAGGTAATTGGTAATCCAAATTCCGCTGATGCCCTACGTGCCAAAGAGGTTATTGAATTTGGCGGCGAGAACATAGATTTCGACGCAGATAGCTACAACACAATGACCCAGTTGCTGACTAATGTGAAGCAGTTCTATCGATATGGCTAAGTGAAAGATCACTCTTGCTGCAGTCGTGTATTAACTTATTTTTGGATACCCTCTTCATTTTTTTGTAACTTGGTCGTAATAAAAACAAAGTTATTTTTCAATTAAAAAATGTTTTTTCATTCGGAATTTACAATTTCCATTTTGATGAACTTGCGGTTTCTATGGTGGTGTGCCGATAGCCACCTATGTCGGTTGTTCGTTGCTCTGTGTGTTGTGCGGAGCGGTATCAATTGGAACGAATGGAAATTTTCAATGAAGTGAAACATTGTTTATTAAATTCAACATCATCATTTAACACAGCTGAATATTAAGATATAAGTAGCTAAATTAATTTCAGAAAAAAAAAATAAAAATGCAATACGGAATCATTCTCGCATACAGAACACATTCATTCTATTTTTTCATCCGTTAGTCTTCTTAGCCGGAAGAAAAAACTTGACAGCATGGTCTCCGATCCACAAGGGTTAATCTTTTCAAGCAGCATTCAATGAGAATCTCTCTGGCAAATGTAGCCGCCTTCATGGAGTTCCGTAAATTTCAGCTGAAAACTTATATTCACATTCATTTTTTTCATGCAATTCTGGGCACGCTTAAACTATCGCAAATACGCGATAAAACGGCACTATTGATAGCATGCGGGGCATTCCGGCGTGAGTCAACTGAATATTAACATCATTATTCTGACTCTGAAGCATGCATCATCAAGCAGCTAACAAAAGAAGAATACGAGCTAGCTATTCCGAAGGTAGAATAAAATACTCGATATATTTGTTGTATCTAAATTTAATATTGCTTCCGTTAATTAAAATCTCATGTAAACTCGTAGTTGTTTCATCAGTTTGTATTTGTTCTGTCTGTGTAGTAATATTTTTATAGCTTATAAATTATTTGAATTATTTTCTGTATTCTAAATTCAGTAGCATCTTTCATTTTTCTAATGCTGCAGTTTCATCTATAAGCTGATGTATTGTCGGTGTATGTCAGTGATCTCCCTAAGGATGGGTCTCACTGTCAAATCCATAAGTACTCAATGTGAGCCGTCAAATGAATTCTGTAATAAAGTCAGGTTTAAAATGCATGCATGGACCCTCTTTCTTCGAATCAACTAACCTCATATCTCAAAAGCATAGACAGTAAAACGGAGGCAACAGTATATCGCCGTGCCGGCTAGCTATCTGCTCAGGTATGGGTCGACTGCGATATATTGGGCGCCAATTCAACAATAATTGTTATTTCTTTCATAGGCAACTATCTCGATCAGTCTAGTCCGCTCTTGTCAATGTGTTTGCTGTTTTGGTATTATACAGCCTCTCCCTTCCTGTAAATTTCTCATTAACTTTGATATTCCCTATTATTTATGATCTTTATTTCTTTTATCTTGTTCGGTTGCGCTACCCTCACCTCACCCACTTAAATTAAATCTTCATCTCAAACATCGTATTTGTTTCAATCATTTTATACATAATTTTTCATACTTAATTACTAATAAATTAATTTTCTACTTACCATTCATTCTTCTAAATATTTCATAGTATTTAACAATACTAATTTATCTTCTCTGTATGATTATTTGGTAACCCTTTCTTCACGCTAGTCTGGCAACTCTGTGACCCAGACAAGTTCAATACGCGAAGCGCGAATGAATTAAACAATTAAGTACGAAAAGATTTTCTGTCGATAGCGAAGAATTTATATACAAATTAATGCTTTGTACAGCTTTATTATGATTTTATTTATTTAATATTGCTTCGAATGAATCGACCACAAATAAGTTTCCAAATATTTTATTATTCGAAGGCCATCTCGCCTCTTCGTTGGTATGATTATAACTAAATGAATATCAAGAAACCTCGTAAGGCGATCAGCTCCGCTGTCGCTGCCGCAGCTGGCCCCGATAAGAGCAACATAAGTACTTCACGCAGGCGCTCAAATTACCAAGCGGATATTACGCATTACAGTTTCGCTTGTCGCTGGGATTGTTGCAGTTGACCAATGACACATCAGCATATTTGGGCGGCTGATACCGATAAGTGTGGGTATTTTATCGTTAACTACTTGCATTGAGGTTTCCCATCAGCTCCCCGATCTGCCAGCCATCGCGTCGCGTCTTTATGACTTGTGCTTGACTTGGAACAACAAAGAGCGAACGCCGCTTAAATCCCGGTGTCGCTGGAGGTGTCGTTCTTGCTGTCTCGTATAAAATTCAGGTTTTCTTCGGTGAGACGGTGTAAATGCGGGAGGCTAAGGACTACAACTCCAGGGAATCGGCTTAACACGTTGTTGCGATTCATAAACTTTAAGACGTTTACCAGCGCATAGCGATCGAACATGATGAGGTTTGTTCCGATCACCTTAGCTCCGCCGCTGTCTTCCAAGATCATTTTTGCCGTCAGAACATTGAGGATGATGATGCCGTCGTCCGCTGGAGTTACGGAGTTGAGATGGTCCACTAAGGTCGTAGAACTTGAACTCGTGCTGTTAGTTAGCTCTAGTTATTAATGAAGTTGTCTGGGAGATGCAGTGTTGAGTCATTGTGTGCTACTGGGAAGATCGACGTGGACACCGAAATTCAGCAATGGTTTCCGCTTTTAATGGATGCTCATTGGCACACCTGCTTAGCGTATGGAAAAATAAGTATAAGTTTCATCCATGTAGAATATATAAATAAGAAAAAAAATTGAACTTACAATATCCCATGACAACTGCCCGGTGTTATGGTCGGTCGATACATCGATAGGTTTCAGTAACAATGTGCTAGCACCACCTTTCGGAGGGAAGAGCTGAGCACTTGACGCCATCTAGCTGTCGAATTTTTAAAGCTGTGGGGTCAGCTTCACAAAATCGAAATGATAAGAAGACCAGAAACAGCTGCTGAGTTTTTCTTAAACTGTCGCAGTTGCGCGAGTCAAGGCGTGACTAGAGGCCGAATTTTGGCTACTCTGTAAAAGGTTAAACTGCCATTAGAAGCAGCAGCATAAAAAGAACGATCATTTCAAGTTGTAAAAGACTAATGCAGCGCTCTGACTTTTTCAAACCGCACCGACCGTTTTGATCGTTTTGCAAACCAAATTCTGTTTGCATAATCCGCATAAGCCGCACAAACAATGTAATCTCACCTGTAGAAGGAGTCGCTGGTAAATGTTAGATTGAAAATGCGACAATACAAAGAGTTTTTGTTTTTGTATACAATAGACAGAGTATGAGTCAATTTGAGTATCGTTCCCGATGTACCCGATGCTAGTCTAGAGTCGCATATTTAAGGGGGAGTCCATCGCAGAGCCTTGACCGACTTTGTTAATAGGATGAGGTGCGTATAGTCCGGAGTCAAGTTTTTCTTTAAAAAAGAACCCACTGAAAAATCTTTAATTTAGCGAATTCGATATGCGCAAGAGTACATCTCAGGGCAACTCAAAGTACAAATGCACTAATGTTGCCAGCTTTGTTGCGGCATTGGATTAAGCATCTCGTCGCAAACCAAAGTAAATTCTAGTTTTTGTTTTATTGATATTTTTTTATAAATAAATGTGCAGATCGTTTAATTGTTTTAAATTTATTGGCCAATAACCTCCGGTGTCTAATGAAATCCTTTTTTTTAAGTACAGCTGTACAAAACTGTTCCAGAATCAACTTAAGTTTAAGGGTGTAAGCATACAACAAGACTTAAGACAATATAATAAATTGCTAACTTCATGCACTGGCAAATTTGTTAAAAATCCATACTTATATTTAGAAATGTGTTAAGAAATTTGATGGCTTAATTTATTTAGCTTTTTGCATTCTTCCATTTATCCGTTGCTTCTCGCTTTGCTTCCGGAACAAGAGAACTCTTTGCCCCCCCTAAAATATTTGTAGTTGCTTGCGTTGCCAGAACTGCCGGACACACAACTAACTGAGGTAGTTGCCTGACAACTGCACCAACTGCTCCGCTATATCCTTTTTGGTCGTGCTCCACAAATGCTGCTTCCAATAACGTATTCGCCGATTCGTTTATTCCCTGTAAGTACAAATTAAGAACAAATTAGAGTGGGATACAATTTTGCCGAGAAGTTTTGAAAATAAATGTCTCCGATCATAGAATGTTCGATGCAAAATAGTATCTCAGTAGTTAAGACATCTTGATAAAATTTGTAGCGCCTCAGAAGGCAGTATAAATACATGGAAAGACCGCAATGAATTGCCGTGAAAACTAGTTCTAATGTGAACAATTTTTGGGAAAAAGTTATCAGCATCGGACACTATATCATTTAACTCGCAATTGAGTTTATTGACTGCTATTTGCAACTTACCTCCTTTACGATTGTGTAGGCATTAGCAACACCTTCACGTAAATCCTTGGGCCGGCCCTGTCGTCGTTTACCATGCTTAGGATTACGCCGTCTGCTTAATGATGGTCCAGCAGACAACATGTCAAATGTGGTTTCCGCAGTAAACTAAAATAAAATTGAGAACAAAGATTTAGTATTAAAAAAAATTATTTAAATGGTCAAAATATATATTCACCTGAAGTAAATGAATTATTCTTGAAGTTATCTCAAGAGCTGCAAACGCTGTTCGGGCACTGAAACTTTGAGCACCCAGTTGAAAACCACGGATTATTCTTCCATCTTTGTTGTATTGTTGCAATGGCAGTCTAAATAAGTCAAAGAAGCCTTGAACTGAAATGAATAAAATAATAAATACATTATATTTAAGTCGCAAAACCTGGATATATCTATTATCATATTGAGAATAGAGCAATCTGTTTTTTGATATACGAAATATTCAAAATTTACAGATCAAACAGATAGACGAAGATGCTTCCTTCTGCTTGTTTTATAGCTCTGTACCAATTTTTAATTACTTACATAATTACTTAATTACTACACCCAAACGCAAAACAGCCAACCAGATCTTGGTCTGACAGTTAATCATGTAAAGAAGTTGAGCACACACAGCGAAAGTTGGAAATACATAGAATATAGATATAGGGTGTGTCCTATGCGAACTCTCTTCGGATACTTAAATAAAAACAACTTTTAATAAAGGCTGGGAAATAACTAGACACTTTAAAAATGTTAATATAATATAATTTTAGTATTTTTATTTTCAAAGCACTTTCCGCCACTTTCATCCTTCAAAACTGATAATTGTAATTGGTAGAGTATATATAAATGATAACACATAAGACGAATACTTACACAGTTGAAGAACGGCATTGGTTGGTCCGATTCCACTTAATATATTTGGCAATTGGTTTCTTTTAATGTCCTTAAGCCATTCCTTACAGACAAATTCAAATAGTTTGTTCCAGCCCAGAAGCCCCCGCCTGGAAACGGATAGAGTATATAAGTTTTTGATATTGATATTTTTCTTTCCCACTTACCGATTTATAACTTCGCGCAGGCATATTCCAGAACCTTGTAGCTGGGCAAGTCCCATTACTAAACCAGTTATAGGACCACGCGAAAGTTCTACCCTTCGACCATGGTAGTCGAAGCATATTGGTAACGCAGGACTAAATACGAACTCCTTAAAGTAAGTGGGATGTACTTCATTTGGGGAATAATCTTCAGCAAACTCAAACGTTTTTGAGCCGTCATCTGAATCTAGTTCTTTTTTTTCGTTCAATTTGAAATCATGCAAAGCATTCGATAGTTCATTTACGGCCATCATAGGATCATCTTTATTTGCCACAGTGTCCACATTGTCAGCATTGGTCGATCCTTTCACTAAAGCAGAAAAGAATTCTTCCAAAAACAATAAAGTGTCTTGATCAATATTAAGTCGGATGGGCAAAATGGAGACTTTTAGTGAGCATTCCTCTGCTCGGTTTTTCTTCACATTTGATCGAACGTTCAACGCTTTCACTGTTATCATGTTGCCATCGTTTCTCTGTGGCAAGCTGTTCTTGTTTGAGTGATAAAGAAGCTTATTAATATCGGAAGTGAGCAAGCGGTCTCGTATCTCTATATCCGAAATGACCAACACTTGTCGCGATGCATAAACCGATTGCTTAGGATATGCATCATGGGATAAGCGAATCTTCGAAAATTGAATCTCGACAAGCACATCTGAATTTCGAGATGTATTCAATTCTTCTCTGGCTTCTTTTTTAAATTTCGTTTGTTTTTTCCTTGGAGCCTGTGATACACCATGCTTATACGTTTCCGACATACCAGTTCCGGTTGTAAAACTGAAATAAAAAGATGATATTATTCAGAAAGAAGCAACTATTTAATATGATATAATTTGGAATAAAATAACTATTGAAATAAATATTAAATTAATAGTTTCTATTATAGATTAAAAGCAGCATTTTTTTAAATTTATTAATATTATTTATTTAATAATAAAAGCCAATATGATATATATATATATAAATTAAATTGTCTTTTTAGTTTTTAAAGTAAAATAATATGCGACTGCTTCGAGGTCGTGCTTTATTCGAACTGAACTATTACAATTTTGATCACTAAACAAGAAACCTAATTTTGCTGCATTCTGCTGAGCGTCGCTGTCGTCGCAATGGCGGGGGTGTCTGGTGTCCCGTTAGGGTCCGGCGACAGCGCGTGTGCATTTGGCTGTTCGTTGAATTATTTTATTGTTCTTAGAATTTGGGTGGTCTTGTGGTTTTGATGATAACGGCGCGTGTGCATTTGACTGCGATCGCCAGCTGCAGATGATTCGGTGAATTGTTGAGTTTTGGTGATCGCCGGCTGCAGATGATTCGGTGAATTGCTGAGTTTTTGTGCTTTTATGGTTTTAGTAATAACTGTTGTTAACTCCTCCCCCTTTAAACGCGGACGTCCTCGGACGCGATGAAGAATCTTGTTTGTATATCGGCGCTTAGGTCTATTAACTTAGTTCTTGAACAGATGCTTTTGTGTTTCGTAATTTTTCTTTTTACATTCTTTGTTTACATTTCATTCTGTTTTTTAATTTTAATTTGGTTGCCCTTTTTAATGAGTGCTAGTAACAAATTTGTGCACATTATTGTAAAGAATACGTTATTTTCTAACAAATTTGAGATTTTATTTAATTCTATTTCGGGCAAAATGATAGAGTTTATTGTATTAGTTTCGCCCATTGAATGGCGTAAGTAAGATTGTTTAGTTCTTCTTTAAATATTTATATCTTAAATTTTAATAATGTGACATTTTCATCTTGGTAATTTTTATTTTTGATTGTCTCTCTTAATATTTTGTTTGTTCTTATGGTTAATTCGATCATTTTATTGTTTAGTATTTTATTTATGATTTTTTTTTTTTTTTTCAGTGGTCTATTATTATCATGTTTTTAAATTGTTTTTGTGAATTACCCTGCCACCTTGGGTTTTTATCGTACTATTTCTATTTTCTTCTACAATTTCTTTTTTATATTTTGGGGTTAATTTTGAACCTAATCTTTTATCGATTTTGCAGTAAACTATGTCTCCTTTTTCATAATGCTTTATTTTTTTCTTCTTGTTATTGTGATATTCTAAGTCCTTTACTTGTTTTTGTTTCACCCTATTTGTAACTTTCTGTCTATTTTCCTGAAGTTTTTGAGTATCGCTGATCTCTCGTGTTCCAAAAAATATGTCTATTGGTTTTTCATTCACGGTGGAATGTACGGATTCATTGTAAAGCTGGACAGATTTGAAAATTAAGTCTTCGAAGTTCGATATTTTCTCGTCCTTCTTAACACATCTCATTATTTCTGTTAATGTTGAATGAAATCTTTCAACTTGTCCGTTACTAGTTGAGTTGTATGGCGGTGTCGTGTAGACTTTTGCCTTTAATTGGTTTTCCAATAGAAATTTGATAGATGCGGAGTTAACGCTCTTTCATTGTCCATAACAACTAATTTTGGCATACCGAAAGCTATCATTATTTCCCGTAGTGGGTGTTTTATATCCTCGGTTGCTTTTGAATTTAGAATTTTTATTTGAGCATACTTGGAAAATTTATCTACTGCAGTTAGAACAATATTTCTTTCTGTACTATATAAATCGATATGGATAATTTGACCTGGGTAAGATGGAATAGGGGTTGGTTGTAATTCTCCTTTTTGTGGGTGTCTATCGTATTTACTTTCTTTACAAGTTTCACAAGATTTTGTTATTCTTTTGATTTTTTTCGTTAGGTTAGGGAAGAAAAAGTTGTTAAGTATTTGAATTTTATTTTCGGTTGCATTTCTATGAGCTCTTGTGTGTTCCTTTGTAATGATTTCTGTTTGTTCGCTTTCGTTTGCAATATCTTGGACTTGTTTTTGAGTGTACCTGGCTTTGTAATTCCCGAAATGGGAAGGGTAAATGTTTTGAATTTTTGCCATGATACTTTCTGAAGTAAATATACCATTGACAATTTTTGGGTTTAGTCGTCTTTTTAGGATGCCTATTAGGTCGTCTTCCGAGTAATGTGGTTTTGTAACTATGTGTCTGTGGTAAGTAGGAAAAGGTAATTTGAGTTCGTATGTTTCTGTTTCCGATGTCAACAGAAAAATTTGGTTTTTAAAGACGTTGATAGGGACTTCCATTACTGGTATAAGGTTGTGTGACGAACTGTCGTCACTCTGTACTGTTGATGTGGAATTTATTTCTGTTTTTGGGGGATTTCTGGATAGAGCGTCTGCAACAATGTTCGAGGTTCCTGGTTTATATCTTAGTTCATGGTTATACTCTTCGAGATAGCTTTTCCATCTCTTGAGTTTACCATTGTGGTTTTTGTTACTTAGTGCGAAAGTTAGTGGTTGGTGATCTGTAAAAATTATTACTTTTGAGGTACCGTAGAGGTACATACGTAGGTTCTGGAGAGCCCAGACAATGGCTAACATTTCTTTTCATTGGTTGCGTAATTCTCTTCTGTTTTTGAGAGTGTACGCGATATGAAAGTAATGGGTCTACCCTCTTGTTCAAGAACTGCGCCGATGGCGAAGTTTGATGCATCGGTTGTTAAGTGAAATTCTTTTTCTTTTACTTTAATTTTTTGGTTTGTTTTTAATTTGAAATTTTTCTCTTACGTTAATTTTAATTTTGTTTTAATTCTTTTTCTTTTACTTTAATGTTTTGGTTTGTTTTTAATTTTAAATTTTTCTTTTACGTTAATTTTAATTTTGTTTTAATTCTTTTTCTTTTACTTTAATTTTTTGTTTCTCAGAATTTTTCCTTATTTTCTAAATATTGTCTCAACAATTTGTGCTTATTTATTTTCTTAATATTGATAATATTCACGTTCCGGCGAATCTCCCACGACGATCCTTTGGAATTGCTCCTTTTTGTCCAACGACGAATTTTTTTGACGTTGGTTACTCAGGTTCCTCCGGACACTTTGGCTCGTGGTTCCTTGCGGACGGACACTACAGGGTTGTCGGCGGTAATTTTTTTCGGCACCGGTACGCAGTTTTGCACTTCGAAATTAATCGTGTTCTTATCTGCGGCTACTTGAGGCGCTTTTGATAGAAACGTGCAGTTTATGTTCGCATCTGCGGCTACTTGAGGCGCTTTTGATTTGAACTTGGCACTAGTCGTGTTCGATTCTGCGGCTACTTGAGGCGCTTTTGAATTGAACTTGGACTAGTCCTGCTCGATTCTGCGGCTACTTGAGGCGCTTTTGAATCGGCTTTTATCGCGAGATGCTCCCAGTTTGAACGTTGTTTAACGCGCGTAACCAGTCGTATGTTTCTTTTCTTTGAATACACTGCAACAACTCGCGATTTACTTCACTGCGTACCGGTCCCTGGACCCTCAGGTCCCTGGACCCTCAGGTCCCTGGACCTTCAGGTCCCTGCTCGGGCGCCAATTAAATTGTCTTTTTAGTTTTTAAAGTAAAATAATATGCGACTGCTTCGAGGTCGTGCTTTATTCGAACTGACTATTACAATTTTGATCACTAAACAAGAAACCTAATTTTGCTGCATTCTGCTGAGCGTCGCTGTCGTCGCAATGGTGGGGGTGTCTGGTGTCCCGTTAGGGTCCGGCGACAGCGCGTGTGCATTTGGCTGTTCGTTGAATTATTTTATTGTTCTTAGAATTTGGGTGGTCTTGTGGTTTTGATGATAACGGCGCGTGTGCATTTGACTGCGATCGCCAGCTGCAGATGATTCATTGTCGTTGCGGTGAATTGTTGAGTTTTGGTGATCGCCGGCTGCAGATGATTTATTGTCGTTGCGGTGAATTGCTGAGTTTTTGTGCTTTTATGGTTTTAGTAATAACTGTTGTTAACTTATATAATGAGACCTTACAAACAAAAAACCAATCATTGCAGTTGCCGTGAAGAGCTCTTGGGAAGGTAAAGATATTTCTCTGCGCTTCATTCTTTTTGATGCTTTTATTTAATTATTAAGAATAAATTTTAATAATCTCAAACTGATTAGCATTAAGCTCGTAATTTTTAAGATTCGTTAATAACTCAAATGAGGCATTTGTTATTTGAATTTATTTCCTCAGATTTTCTTCATTATTTATAGTCTCTAAGAAATAGTTTTTGACTGCTGTTATCGATCTTTATCGATTTATATTGGTAATTAATGGTGATAATTATTTATTACGTCAGATATATGTTTTATTTTCAACTTAAACAGATTTTGTTATGCATACGATCAGCTGAAAAATAATTTTCATTCTTACCAGAAAAATTAAACCCACAAATAACAAAAAACAAAATTAATAATCCTTCAAAGTGATTTAAAAAAATTTAAACGACGTGCTTAAAAATGTAGCCATGAAATATCGTCAAGTATATTATTAAATTTTGTTATACTTCACTAAAAATTTCAAATATAAAACTCTAAATTGCACTTACCTTGATTTATCCTTTTTTGTTGGACTACTGGTTACATCTGGAAAATCTTTTCCTCCAAACAAATGCCATGTGAATGTCATCTCACACAGTGTATAACTTTGCTCAGGTATGGGAAAATGTACAGGAGGCCGCAGAACATCACTTTTTTCACTTGGCAAACAGAAATGGTTGTCAACTATTTGAAGTGGGTCCTCAGACACATATATTTGCTCGACTCCGAATTTGTCCTGTAACATAAAATAAGATAATAAATAATCAACATATTTGCTTTGTTAGTTATCCTGGCAGATATTATAGATTATTATATTATTAGAGACACATTCAGTAGTTTATAAAAAATTGTTTGTG